>CM061271.1:14776250-16172500 GCA_030848825.1 Tadarida brasiliensis
AAGAATGAAAAAAATGTAAAAGCAGGGAGATACCTTTTAGTCCTTTCTCACTCTTGAAGCTATACTTGCACTGCTAAAAAACTCCTTCTGGCAAGAATAGAGGTGGAAACAGCAGAAGAGGTTTGAAGTAAGGAAACTTGGAATAAGCAAAATAGATGATTGGATGTCTCCAAAGGGAAATGATGCAATGTTTTGCTCAAACCCTTCAGGATGATCTGATTCTAGTCTCTCATTGCCTTTGGGCAGTTTTGCAGCAACTGTAGATAAGTAATGGCAATGCAAAAGAATTTTTTTCTATAGACATGCAATAGGATTTTTTCCCAGTAAAGGAAGAAGTACCACTTCTCCCCCTTCCTCCTTCACTTTCCTGACCTATCAATCTGTCTGGTCTTCGGATTTTTCTTTGAAGTAGTTATAACATCCTACCGGTTCCCTTCTTCATGATGAGTTAAATAAACTTTATTTTATATCTGAATACCAGTCATCATAATTTTACTTTTTATTTTAATTAGCCCTTAACATGGGACTGAATCCCATGGTGAACAGGGCCAGAGCCACCTGTCAACTAAGGCAAGTTCCTTTACATCTCTGTCCCCATCCACCCATCTTCTCACCCTTCTTTCTGTTACATTCTCTTGCTCACATCCCTCTGACCACATAGAACCAGAAGACTATATCTGTAATGCTGCTCACTGGGTATTTCTGGGTGGTAGGATTTGAGATTTGTAGTCTTCTTTTCATTTGTCTGCATTGCTTGGATCCTTTATAACAGACATCCATCAGTTTTATAAATCAATGATGTGTGTGTGAGTCATTTCTGACACTTGTCCAAATTTGTCAAGTGCCTCTTCTGCCCCTAATTTTTTATATCTTTGATCGCCAAAGAACTGGGGCAGAGAGAAATCAGAGATATTAGCAGAGGCCAGTGAACTTGACCAAAGAAGAAATTAAAAGATGAGCAGAGTTCAAGGAGCAAAGTTTGTGAAAGTCTGCCCTGCGTGCACGATGACTCTGGGATATTGTGGTCTTTTCACAGGGAGCCCCACCCTTGAGACACTCCTAAAGCCCAGACGCCTGCCTCTGGGTTCCTGCTGCTCGAATGTTCCCATGAGGCCTTTTCCAGGGGGACAGCAGGTTGTTAGGGCAGGTCTGCTCCCTGATATATCCCTAACTGCACCATGCAAACCAGCATCCACCAAAGGCGTTTGGGGAAATACACCACTCTGACAGGTACATACAGCACAGCCGGGTTTGCAAAGGATGTTGTGAGATGTTCAGCAGCAGCCCTGCCTCTCCCCACTAGATGCCAGTAGCACATTCCCTCCTCCACTCCCCAGATGTGACAAGCAGAAGTGTCTCCAGATGTTGCCCAATGTTCCCCAGGAAGCAAGATCATCCCTAGTTGAGAATCACTGGTCTGGTGCATAGAGCTGCTACTCTCACCAGGCATTGTGCTAAATTCTGGAATTAGAATGTTGTACACAACACAGTTAGGGGATGATCACCCAGGGGGTTATCCACTTGCAGACCCTGGTCACCATTTTAGCTGGAAAAAAGCAGGTAGGACTTGTGTTCCATAAATATCTTTGAAGGATACTGTTCTGATGCAGGTCCAAGTGGAGGCACATAGCCTAGACGCTGTCTGGAGCACATTGCAAATGCTACAAGGTAAATATCCCTTATGACCACCCTGCACGTCTGCCCTTCAAGACAGTGTTCATCTGCCTTTCAGGGCCCAGCTAACAGGATTAGTATTTGCCAGCGTTCACAAGAGTCAGACACCAGTGATACTGAAACCCATCATCTGATTGGCACATCGGGTTAGCCACCCCTCTGCAGTCCGGAAGGATGCTTCAGTTGATTGAGGATGCTGAAGGAATTGCAACAAGGCAGGAAGAGTCTTGTGGACACAGCTCATCCAATGAGAACTTCCACTTTTCCTTCAACTCAGGTACCAGTGCCTAGAGCGAAAATAGGGGTGCGCCACCAACCCTTCCCAGGATTGAAGCCTAAATTCACACAGTTGACCAAGGGCCACAGAAATGTCCTTTTAAAAATACCAATGCCCACTTAAAAAGAAAAAACTCTCTTGGATAGCACATGCAAATAATTGTTTATTCATATTTCTATACACACTCATAAAAATCTTGTATTAATTTTTGCTTGGTTGCTTTTATACTAGAAATTTTTATGAGGTTCACCTGGATCATCGCCCTATTTTATTAAATATGTTTTTATTGATTTTAGAGAGAGAGGAAGGGAGACGGAAAGAGAGAGAAAAACATACATTGGATGCCTCCTGCACGCCCCCTACTGAGGATCAAGCCCGAAACCCCCGGCTTGTGCCCTGACCAGGAATCGAACCAGCGACCTTTTGGTGCATGGGATGACTGACGCTCAACCAAGTGAGCCACACCGGCCAGGGCTCATCTTGCTATTTTCAGGTAAACTGTGCCATCCCAGGAGCACTCTCATCATTCACAGATTCACAAGCAGGATGAAACACCACAAGCATAGCTGAAGCTGTCACTCACAGGTAGGATTTCCTCTATCACTGGCTCTCCTGACATCACCAAGAAACTATCCTCTTGAGTGTCCTAGATGTCTTCAGGTTTGATTTAGAAGATATATACGTCTCTTGAAAGGGTCTTCTGTGTAGCTGAATACTCTGATTTTTTTATCTTTCCAAGGTTTCATCAGAAGTTGCTATAACTACCCCCTTGGTCTGTTCTCTATGCCATGTTTTCAGCAGCCCTTTCTAAATTGTGACATGTTTTGCCATCTGGGTATGCTGAGTTTCCCAATTATCAAGTCCTTGTTCCTTTTTGTTGAACAGTTCTTCACTCTATTTCTCTCCCCTGACATTTTACTAGAAGCAGCAAAGAGAAATGAGGCAGCGCTTTCAACACTTTGCTGGAAAAATCTTCTCAGCTAAATGTCCAAGTTTATCATTCATAAGTTTCGCTTTCCACCTAACCGTGGGAGACAATTCTGCGAGGCTTTCAGCCACTACATGCCAGAGTGTCCCCTCTAGTTTTCAGTAATGTGTTTCTCACTTCGTTCTGAGCCCTTAGCGTTCCCAAAGTCTATTACTATGTCATAGTTCTCCTCAAAGGCTTTTCAAGGTGACCTAGCTTCTGTTATTATGCTCCTGAAAATATGCTTTTCTCGTGAATTATAAAAATCCATATTATTGAGAAGTCATGTCTTCTCAAATATTTCTACAGATTTAATTTCAATCAAAACCTCAGGTTTTTTATGGAAATTGACAAGCTTATTATAAAATTTATGTGAAAAATGTTTCAAATCTCAAATAATCCAAAAATAAATTTGGAGGATTTGCACTAGCTAATTGCAGGACTTCTTAAAATGCTATTATGTTAATGTGCTATTATTTCAAGAATAGACAAATGAACCAGTGAAATAAAATAGAGTTCAGAAATAGACCTCAAGTGTTTAGTCACTTGATTTACAGTAAAGATATAACTACAATTCAGTGGGCGAATAGTTGGTCTTTTATAGTGAATAGTGCTTGGGCAATTGGATATTTGTATGGGGAAAACTTTTAACCTTAATCCCTGTTCATGCTATACTTAAATATTCAAGAATAGGCCTAAATGGAACTTTTAGAAGAAAACATAAGAGAAAATTCTTATTACTTTGGAGTAGACAAAGATTTCTTAAGGCAACAAAATTGGACTTCAACAAATTAAGAACTTTTATTCATCAAAAGTAACCCTCAAGAGAATTAAAAGCAAAACATAGATTGAAGAAAATATTCTTGATATATGTATCTGAAAATCCAATAAGAAAGACACAACCAACCCATATAAAATAGATATTTAGCCTGGCCGGTGTGGCTTAGTGGATTGAGCATCGTCCCATGGACTGAGAGGCCCCAGTTCCATTCCCAGTCAGGGCACATGCCTGGGTTGCAGGCTCAACCCCCAGTAGGGGACGTGCAGGAGGCAGCCGGTCTATGTTTATTTCTCACATCAGTGTTTCTATCTCTCTCTCCCTTCCTCTCTCTCTAAAAAATCAATAAAAACACATTTTTAAAAAATAAAACAGGTGTTTTTTTTTATTGATTTTAGAGAGAGGAAGAGAGAGAAGAACATGAGTGTGAAAGAGAAACATCGATCGATTGCCTCCCGTAGATGCCCCGACCAGGGATTGAACCTGCAACCTGGGTATGTGCCCTGACCAGGAACTGAACCAATCACCTTCTTTCTGGTGCACAAGATGACGCTCCAACCAACTGAGCCACGCCAGCCAAGGTTAAATCAGGTATTTAAAATATATATTTTTCACAAAAGGGTGTATTCAAATGGCCAATACACCTGTGGAATGGTGCTCAACACCAAGAAAAGGCTAATTTAAACCATGCTTGCCAGTACACACCCTCCAAGACGATTCAGATTTAAAAGACTGGAAACACTAAGCGTTGGGGGGATGTGGAACAATTAACACTCTCCTATATACTGCTGCTGGAAATGCAGATTGGTACTACCACGTCAGGAAACTGTCAATATCTAATAAAGATTAACATACGCTTACTCTATGATCCAGCACCTTCACTTCCAGGCATTTGTCCAAGACAAATGAAAACATATGTTCACCAAAATACATGAACAAAAATGTTTATAGCAGCTACATCCACAATGGCCCCAAACTGGAAGCAACTCAAATATCTATCAAGAGATAAACAGAGAAACAAATCACAGCCTATCTATGCAGTGGGATAACTCAGCAGGAACAGAGGAACAATTGATGTAACCATGTGGATGAAGTTCGTGATAATAAGATGAACAAAAGAGGCCAGCCATCAATGGGTCCACACAGCCACCACATAGGATTACATTTAGGGAGTTCAAGCACAGGCAAAATAAATCGACAGCTATAAAACCAGATTAGTGCAGTGTTTCTTAGTCTTTTATTCTTTCATTGCCCCCCACTTCAACAAGAATCCTTTTTAGACACTGTTTCCCCTAAAACACCTCCCCCATTGAATTTTATTATCTCCAGTATATTGTATATCTATTTATATATGGCAGCATTTTGGCATAACCAAACCATTGTAATGACTAAAGAGTTTTTCCTCTCTCCTCCAAGAATCAATTCTCACTCCTTTGGTTGGCGTCACTGCATTGAGAATGCATGGATGAGCGGTCCTCTCTGGGAAGTGATTATCTGAGAAGGGGCCTAGAGGACCATCTGGGTGCTTGCCATATTGCATTTTGAACTGGGTGATAGTAACACAAATGTCTACATATTTACAAAATACAGATATACTGAGTTGGCCTCTTAAAGTTAGTATACTCTATTGTTATGTTTATGTTATATTTCAACAAAAAAAAGTAAAATGATAATGGTAACAAGAAGAAGGAATTAGCATCCATTTTCTTACCGTCTCTCAACTGTGTTTTTCTCCACTCACTTTCAGACAGACTTTCCCCTCATGGTGGCAGGATGGAATTGTGAAAATACGAATCTTGGAAGTCCTGGCAGCCAATCCAACAGAACACAGAGATCTTCTCTTCTTTTGTAGTTAAAGCCAAAGTTCTACACTGATTCTCATTGGTCCAAATTGAGGCATACGCCCATTTCCTAAACCATTAACTTTATCACGGAGGGGACACTCTGATCGGCCAGGCCTGAGGCATAGGATCACTCCTAGAGCTGGAAGCAGAATCATCAACACCCAGACCACATGGACCTGGGTGGAGTGTTCCACAGAGGAAAATGAGAGGGCTGTTACCAGAAGGGTAAATGGACACAACAACAACAACAAAAAGCCAGTAGGAAGATGAAAGACATCTACTGTCCTTGCCTCACAGTGTCAAAACTAACAGCAGTCTTCCTGAGGGGACTGAATGGCAATAGACCAATGTCATCTCTTTCTAGGACCTCAGGGCCAGGTGGGAAAGCTTAGTAGCAGACTAGGATTAATTCAAATGCACTGTGCTTATCTCTCCCTGCTCCCCTAAATGCCTAGAAACAAAAATAAAAATGTCACTTGGGATAATGATAAGCAATCTGCAGGAAAGAAGAAAGAATGTTGAACCGAAAAATCAGGTAACGTGGGTTTTAGTCGCTTTCATGTGACTAAACCACAGTTTTGTCTTCTCTAAAATCTGGAAAGTGCTCTGGGTCTTGTCTCACTCACAGGAGGATGGCGAGGGGGAAGATGATATAGTTAGAATTAAGGGAGGATTCTGGGCTTTAAGATCACAGCTGCTCTAAGATGGGGAATTCCCTGCTCCTCCCACTCTGCATCAGGCAGTCCTGTAACACTGCAGCCTGCATGTCCCTCTTTGATGGACAGACCACTGGACTGTCACTAGTGTGTTCTCTTCCTCTTCCATGTTGATAGACAGATGTTGGTAAAAAGATGTTGATATTTACCTGCTGAAATATTAATTCTGGAAAGGAGAAGCCCACAGGCAAACATGTCTGGTAACCCTAAATTCTTTGATGTTTATGCTCAGATACTGAAGATGCCAGGAGTTCACAGGAGAAGGTGGGCACAGAACACCCAGGTCAAAAGACAAAGGTCACTGCAGCAAACACAAGGATCCATCTATCCCAACAAAGCTCCCTCTGACCTTCCCCTCTCTCATCCTGCCTTATGGTGATATTTGGCATGGAGGTAGAAATTTAGGACAGTGGACATGTTCAGCTGGAAGAGTGAATTTTAATGCCTCATCTGTCAAACTTGAACCAAGTATACACACAGGTTCTCATAGTTAATACAAATATCACTTCTTAGATGATTTTCCAACTCTATCTTAAACTATTCCAGAACGCAAAAAGGGTTGCCATAACTTGGGAGATAGGTCATACATAGCAGATACCTCTGAAGTGAAAAGCCAAAAGGTACAAGATATAGGTGAGATTTTTACAATCCTATTGCCTTTACCTGTAAATACGTTTTTTACTACTTAAGGAAATTAAGCCCCTTAAATGCTGGGGCTTGCATTACGATGAGATCAATGACTGAAAAACAGCAGGTCGAAGAGGAGGAATGACCAGTCCTGATCTTGTCGGCTACTGTTTCCCAGTGGTTCAACTACACTCCTGGAGGAGATACCCACCCTTACAGCCAGACAGATTACGCTCCGGAAGCTTGGTTTACTGTCACACAGGCCCTGAGAGCCTGACCCTGGTGGCCTCCTGAGCAATAATCCACAACCTTCTAACAGAGATGGCTGTGGAGGTTTTATGAAATAAATAAAACCCTATATCCAAGGATGTGTGTGGGGATGTCAGTCGGAGGATGAAAGAGAGATAGTAAATGAACTGCAATACTTGAGTTTAATACAGAGATGAGTTTTCTCCCTCCATAAGCCTATCACTCCATGTACACTAATCTGTCTTCATTTCCAGCAGAGAACCTGCCACAGACTTTTAAGTTGCCATCAGGGACAGGAACTAAAGTGGAACATGAACCAGAAACTAGAATGAATATACTCATTTGCTAAATCCCACAGAGAATCCAAATATTAACTTTCTAATTGAATTGAAAGTTTTTTAAAAAACCAGTGAACCAGCTCAAATTGGAACCGAACCTATAAATTTTCTAAATGGAAAAAAAAAAAAAAACCTACTAAAAGGAAATTTAGAGAAGTCTCAGAGGTATCTACCTAAAAGAAATAAAAACATCTGTCCACACAAAGACTTGCAGGCAAATGTTTATAGCAGTATTATTCAGAGTAGCCCAAAACTAGAAACAACTCAAATGTCCTCCAACTGATGAAGGAATAAACAAAATGTAGTACAGTACTCCCCCCTTATTCATGGGGATCTGTTCCAAGACCCCAGTGCCTGAAACCACAGGTAATACCATAGGGCCCACACAGCCCCAAGTAGTCACTGTTTGGCCCTTTACAGAAAACATTCACTGACCTGACCCAGACCATTCAAACTGGGAAGCTGGGCAAGATGATCAATCTGAGGATCTTGTGGTCCACACTCCCCAACTTCCTCTTCTTTCTCTTCATGATCTCCTCCCCTTGGGTGGACCCTCAGTTCTCTCAGGAGAGGATTTGCCATCAGTCATTTGTATGTTGGTAGCAAACACCTTTGAGGCACAGTGTGACCTCTTTCAGGAACATTAGGCCGAGCCTTCAAAAACGTGGATGCACTGAAGAAGGCACTAGTGAACAAGAGGAAGGGTTGTTTTAGGGAGAAGGTGGATTCCTCCCGAGTTCCCTGAAGTTACATCATGCAGGTGACTGCTTTCTTTAATGCTTCATGAAAGAGCCGTCCTGAGAGTAACCTAATAACAGGTGTCTTTCAAAATCGCACCTGTCTACCTCCGAAATAGATGCATTCAGTTCTATAACAGTTTCATCCACCAGGAACGTAGCTAAGAACCAGGAAGTAAAGCAAAAAACCTTCAGGGCAGCCAACAAAAAAATGGAAATTATGAATCCAATGTACCAGAGTATAAGAATTTTTATCTAAGCAATTTACTCTACATTTACACACAATTATAACCTGAGGATCTTATGAAATCTTATTAGAACTGCCTTACAAAAAAAAGTTCCCTCACTAACTCCACTCATTCAATTACCATCTATTTATTCATGCATGCATTCATTCACTTAACAACAAATTTACCTATTGCCTTCTATATTTTCAAATGCCACTTAACATTTACAGAACAGTGTATAATGTCAGACTTCTACATATTTGAGCTGGCTTCTATGGGAAACACAAAGATGAGTGAGACTATGCCCTGTCTTCAAGGAAATGGTAATCACTCAGTGCGCATTGTCAGCTACTGACACTGACTCAAGACAAGATGGGGGGACATGCTCAATAAAGGTAGAGGAGAGTTTCTGTGGGAAAGTAGAACAGAAACAAAGTCTGACTTCAAGATCTGAGCAGAACCCGACAAGGAAGGACAGACAGAATGATCTGAAAGGCAGACAGGACAGATGCAAGGTCACTAGGACATTCGCTCATCCCTCACCTGGACCACCACCCACCGGAGCCTCCTCTGCACCCCTCCACTCTGTACTTCACCTGCAGTCTGAGTGACCTTTCAAAATATAAATCTGACCCCCGCTTAAAACCCTCCAGTGATATTCTATCATTTCTGGATTTCAGACCAGGCTGTGGAACCTGGGTAGGAGTGGCCTCTGCCTGTCTGTGACTCAGCCCAGCCAGCATCTCCTGGCTCACTAGCCCAGACACGGCTCCTTTTCTAGCCACTCCTGCACAGCCAGTTTCCTCTAGATCTGGGTCTTGGGGCCACTTAACATAAGAATAAAGCTCCATGCCCTTAATAAGTCCTGAAAACATCACAAAAGTATGATACAGAGCAAGCGTTATGCTTAGGTATCAGCCTCCATCCCTTCCATTTAGAGAATCAGAAAACAACGCCTGGCAGATAACAGGCACTCAGTAAATCCCACACTCTCTAATTTGGGAGGTAAGGAGGAGCGCCACATTTGCAAAAGATTTCACTAAAAAGGCTAAACCATTTTAAGTCCTGGTATTTAAAAGAATAGGTGCCCATTTGAAATACTGGGCTAAACAACACTAACTTCTCAAGGTTTCCGCCCTCATCCCATCTCCCTCTGAGGCAGATGCTGCAGGAAACTTGTCTGTATTCCTAGGAGTCCCCTCCATGCCTCTGCCCATTCTCTGCTGCCCGCACCCTGGATATTGCTGAGCAGAGAGCTCTTTCAGGCCAGGCGGAAGAGCGTTGACTCAGGTGGGAAGTGAATCATGAGAACAGATGTTCATGAAATCAAATATCGGGTTTCATGCAAATATTGTCAGAAACAGACGATGAGAGAACCACAGAGGAAGTGCAATCGACACATTAACCTTGTTTCTAAAACAAATTTCTAAGCCACCCACAAGCCTGCAGTGAGCCTCCAGGAGTGTGATTCAGCTATGGTGGCCTGAGATGCACGCAAAATACTCAACTGCGCACATTAAATTCTTTTAGGGATACCAAGAAGTTCTCCCTGCTCTCCAATAGCTAGACCATCCTTGGGCCAAAGCACTAGAAATTTCACAATGATAAATTCAGTCCTTTGCATTTATTTTCTCTAGGCTATTTTTCAAAGATGGGGTGAAGAAGTTGTCATTCCCGAGCAATATAAAACTCTGAGCCAAAATCATACAAAGTATTAGGTAATAGTTATAGTAATGTTTTATGTTGACCCAGCATGTTATAGCTTCTAAATTCCCTGGGAAGTGGAGAGAATAAGCTCTCTTTCCTCACATTTTACAGATTAGGAAACTGAAGTTCAAAGAGGCAATATGACTGTCAAAGACACACAAGAAGGAGAGCAGAGAGAGAGCAGGCGCAGGTCTCCTGATTCCCAGCACAGTGCTTGGCAGAAGCGGCATCCGTGGAGAACCAAAGGGGCGCGGGCTGGGGCGTGGGGCTTCAGCTCACCAAATAACGTTCATCACATGTCTTTGATCCACACGCAGGTTTTCTTGATTGTAGCTGAATGAAGGGCATTGCAGGCTGCCCCATCAAGACACCAACCCCACTCACCTCCAGCCCTTCCAAACAGATTATATCTGCAAAGCTTCTTCTCTGTAGAGCCCCAGGCACTGAGGGACCACTGAGTACCACGTGTGTAGGGCCCACTGGGGAAGACAGGCAGGGGGATTCGAACAGTCATCGTGTTCACTCTGTGTCAGGCTCATTCCTCATATGGTGTCACAATTATCCTGTGAGTAAATAGAATTTAATCCCCATATTAAAAGGGAGAAACTAAGATTCAAAGAAAGGTGACAGTATTTGAACCCAGGTCTTGGGCTTCCCAAACCAAGTCTTAGCTAGAAATCTCATTTTTATCCCAAGAAACCAAGAGGACACTCTATCCATACCTTCTAGGCACAAGTCAAGTCTATTATAAAAATTGTAAAAGAAACATGGAAGAAAAAAAAAAGACTGGCCCTGGCCGGTTTGGCTCAGCGGTTGGAGCGTTGGCCCACGGACCAGAGAGTCCTGGGTTCGGTTCAGGTGAGGATAAAAAAAAAATTGTAAAAAAAATAATAATAAAAAAAAAGACTGTAAGCACAGGTCGAGCATGGACCCACACCTGATTCATTTCTTCAAAGACACAACAGCCACAGAGCCGGCTGGTCTTCTCCCCGCAGTCAGTCTCTGTAGTTGGACACACTCAGTGCCTTCCATTCACTGGGGCCGTGGAGCCTGTGAATGGGCAGAGGAGCTGTGCACACTACTCATGTCTACCCTTCCCTGCTATGTGCACATAGCATCTCAATGCCCCACGAGCACAGAATTCTGGTGAACCCAAGATGCTTGGGAGTTTAGCAAGACTCGAAGAGAGTATAAGGTAAGCACATTGCACCTGAGATAGAATAAGCAAGGGGCAGTGACAGCCATGAGGGGCCCACTTTCCATTTGAACCAGGACCTGCTTTAAGCACAGAAAGAGGGTAGTGTTCTTCAAGAAACACTAAGCACCAAGGAACCCTATCACAGCCTTTCTCACTTGTGTGTTAGCCAACCACTCATGCCAAACACTAGTCCGCTGTGTTCCCCTAACTGGAGAGACACATGTCAAGCTTTCTGAGTGGTCAGGCTGAAGCCCCACTCTTTTGACTTTGGTTAATGGAAGACATACTCAACACAGAACTCTCCAGAGAAATCATCCTCACAAGTGCTCCTCAAGAATTCTGCTCTCAAATGAAGACAAAGTCCACACAAAAATCAACACACGAATATTTAACAACAAAACGGGAGACAATCCAAATGTCAACTGCTAAGTGGAAAAACAAACTATATTACATCCTTATCATGGAATAATACTACTCAGCAGAGAAAAAGAATGAACTCCTGATACAGGCAAATCTCAGAGGCATTATACTAAGTAAAAGAAGCCATACTTAAAAAAAATAACTCTACAGAAATCTTTAAGATGGGCTCCATCAGGAAAAACAAGCTCAGAGGGATTAAACACTTTTTGGAGATGTTGGGGCTCAACCATCAGGGCCCAGCTGCAGAACTTATGGCCAGCAAGAAAAGTCAATATGCAAAATCAGTAGAAGGTTTAGGTCCAACAAGGCCATGTGCCCCTTCCACCCGAGGCAATCCCACAGCAGAATCAGGTGACCGAATCAGACAGCAGTTCAAGACAGCTGCACAAGACAGTTCTCTGCGACTGTCAACGCAGCCCATGTTGGTCCAGCTGACAAGCCCAGAACTAGAACTTCACCTTGACTACACAGTGTAACATATCATGGTCAGTAACTAATACCAAGAAAATCTGCTGAGCAAACGGATTTCATTCTTCATCTCAGGATGACTGACACTATTTTTATTCGGGGTAATATGAATTCAAAGGCAGCCAAAGAAAACAGAGAAAGAAAAAGAGACCCTCCTTACAATTCATTTTTGAAAATGTATCAGAAGTTATGAGAAGTAATTCAACCATTTCAGCTAAAGTAAGACTAAGCTAGACTTTGGCGGCAGCTCCAGGTACAATATACCTACTGTTCTTAATCTGTTTTTTAAAAGAATCTTTGTTGTTGACATCATTCGAATGTGCCAGTCCCTGGACCTGGCCTCTACCCAGCACTTTCCAAGCACAAGGCCATGCACTGTGAATTGGACTAACAGTGTTCTTTCCTGAGCTGCCGCTATAGTCAACCCAGGACAGTACACCAAGTGCTTTGCATGACTTGGTGCTGAGCTGGGTGCAGTGGGGGATGCAAGCCCTTGAGAACTTGATACTCATTGCCGGGTTCCTGGAATAACTTTCTCCAAAGAGGAAATGATGAAAGACAATATAGCCCCAAGTGCTAAAATTTCACACCGAGGTAAGAATATTGAGTTTAAGACCAATAGTTCTCCAGCTTAACTGTACTTCAGCAGCACTTGGGGTGCTGGTGAAAACTTCAGACTCTTGAGCCCCACTCATAGAAGTTCTGTATCTGTAAATCTGGAGTAGACCTCAAAAAAAAAAAAAAAAAAAAAAAAAACCTTCATTTTTAACAAGCCTCCCATAGCGCCAGTAATTCTGATGCTAATGGTCCCAGACCACACATTTTGGCCCTCCGCTAACTACTGTTTTTGCAAACAAGAGGACCATTGCCAAGAATGGTCAGGAAAGTTCATGAAAAGAAGCCAAGCATCACTAGGGTACATTAGAAGTGTTCCTCTCATGAAACCAAATAAAACACAACAGAGGACCCGACTGAAAGGAAACACACAGACCCCTCCTTTCTCATTTCCACCAGTTTCAACCATTTTGAATGTCTGATCTCATCTCTTTGATGAAGATGTCCTGTGATATGGGAAAGGTCAGTCTCTGGGTTTGCAGCAAAAAAAATATTTGCACTAGGAGCATGATGGCCAACAGAGAGGCCAAGGAGGATCCCCAACGGGCAGGTCCGAGGTTAGCAGATGCCACTGTTGGTTTCCTGCTGGGTGGAGCGCCCCTTCAGCTCTGGCTTTGAATGAGGAAAGTCCCCAGGAGGCCCGTGTAATTGTGGGAACCGCTGTGGAAGTGCTCCGAGGCTCTGGGAGAGGCAAGAAGGTTCGAGGGACGTGGATATGGCTCCCAAGGACTCCGACAGCCGTCTTCTATGTCTTGATCAACTGAATCTCACAGGGCGCTCTCTCTCTCTCTCTCTCTCTCTGTCTCTCTCTCTGTCTCTCTCTCTCTCTCTCGTCTTGAGGTTTCCCTGGCAACTGGCCCATGAGGACTGGCAGGAAAATGGTTTCTCTATGACAGTTTCCCTGACAGATCTCCACCCGAAGGGAAGAGAGAAGAAAGGCGAAATCAAGGCAAAATACTCCTGTGCTCGTGGAAACCAGCAGACGACAGGCAGCCTGGAAGTTTCTGTCCATGCAAAGGAAATGAGCACATGCGGTTTCACTTAGGGACATTTTCATGCCGTTTTGTTGTCAGGCGATGTGAACTGCCAGTCAAAAATGAGTAATAATAATATGTATAAAATGCTTAACACGGCGTCTGTCGTGAAGCAAACCCCGCACGAATCAGATGCTGTCTACCTGAACTGCTCATGGAGTTACCTGGGAGCTTTACAAACACGGATGCCTGGGTCTCACCTCCCGAGAATGTGATTTAATCACCCTGGGTGTAGCTGGGCATCACAAAAAAATGTCATTCTTGAATCCAGTTCATACAACCCTGCAAGTTAAGTATCCTAAATTCCATTTTTCGGGGGAGAAACTACTGTCTTAGTGGTTCGGTGACTCGTCCTATTATGTGAGTAACCTAAAATTACTCGAACCTGTCTGTCAGACCTCCCAAATATTTATCCACAATGGAGATATGTAGATAATGATTCACTATGGAGATATTTACAAAAAGAGGGACTTAGAGTTTGGGGGGAGCCAAATGCAGAGGATGTAGAGGTTTGAGCAATGAAGCCTTAGCGGGGGAGAGTGGAGCCAGGCCCTAAACCAGCCTCCCAGCAGCCCCTGTGAGCAGGGGAGCAGGTGGAGTCTTCCCATGAAGCTGTGAGTTTTATCCCCTCGAGAGCTCTTGGATCTCTGCTTCTGCCCGTGTCCACTGCTGCCACCGCACTCTGAGCTACATTGTCTCTCACCTAAACTACTCTATCTTACATTTGACTTACTTTAACCTACATTTGGTTGCTTGCCCCAGGAACCCAACTAAGTGGCTGAACCAAATAGAGTCTCTATTTCTCAATAAACAGAGTCCAGAGGTAGGCTGTGTGGGTGGGACAGCACCTACAAGATTATCAATGTCCCAGGCACCCCCTAAGTCTTGGGTTCCTGTTTCATGCAGAAAGGAGAGGGGCAGAAAGCAGGGACAGGGGACGTCTACATCGGGAGAGCCAACATTTGACCGGAAATTTTTAGCAGATTTCAGCGTATGTCTCATTGGTCAGATCTGTCACATGGCCATCCTTATCTACAAGGGAGTCTGAGCAGATGTATATTGTTTCAGATGCATTTTCTCTCTGAAAACAAAAGAAAAAACTGAAGTTTGGTTGATAAACTTGACTGCCTAAAGACTGGCTCCCGCCCTGGCTGGTTTGGCTCAGCAGTTAGAGCGTCGGCCCGTGAACCATTAAAGTCCTAGCTCAGTGTCTGACGCATGGTAGGCACTTGCTATTTGGGGGAAGAATGACTACATGGATGAATAAATGAATGGGATACATTAAGGCAAAAAAGCTAAATATAGCTGAGAAAAATAACCAAAGATTTTTTTGTCTAGAATTCATGTCACTCTGACATCATGGGACCTTGTTGAACTCTGGGAGGAAGCTCCTAAAAGGTAGGAACTAATGAGTACAAATCATAAAATCCAAAAGCACTGAGCATCCACCTGGAGAACTAGACTTTTAAAAACCACATTACATGGATGTTCTCTGCAACAAAGCAAAATAAATTTTCAAATACCTTGTGAAAACTATGAGAGATCTTGAACTGTTCCTAATGAGCAAGTGATAATGAAGGGAAATAAATTATTCATTCAGGATATGTAAAATATAATTGATATGCCATTTGGCCTACAGTTGTTGCTATTGGATTTTAATAAATGTTTTTTAAAAAGTATGAGAATACTCTTAAATTTATTCCTGGCTTTGTTCTTACAATTTCCAACTTCCATCCCCCATCTCCAGGATCTTATGCTCCCAAATTCTTTGTAGAATTACAAACCAAGGAGGTCTCCATGAACTTAAACCTAAGAGTTAGTTAAACCTCGGTTTCCCCAAGGAACCAAGATGAAGAAGGGTCAAGAGAGGGAGGACCTTCCAAGGGAGGACCCCAAGCCAGGTAGTACTTAGGCAGCTTTAGTGATTACTTTTAACCAGCTTACTGAGGTACTTCACTTACAATTAACCATTTTAAATGTATAGTTTGATGAGTTTTGACAATTGTCCAGAGTTGTGAAACCACCATCACAATCAAGATCTAGAACAAACCCATCACCATAAGAAGCTCCCTCATAACTATGGGCAGTCCATTATCTCTGCACAACCCAGGCCCTGGTAACCACTGATCTGCTTTTTATTGCAAACATTTTGCCTTTCATACATATTCATATAAATAAAATCATGAAAATCAGAAACCTTCTCAGAAGACATGAGCCTCAGTTTCCATTTCCCCAATGGTAAGGAAATTGGAATGACTGACCTAGAAGTCCCTTTAGCTCTCATCATCTATCTCTTTCAGAAAGCCTCACCTGTGGGGAATGAGGCCAGACCCAGGTTACAGTTTTCGTTCCAAAATGGACACCTTCCTAAATCTGACATTTGGGGCCTTTAATAGGATGTGGCACATTTCTGAGGTCTTGCTCCATCCATGAATCACCAAATGGGGGAAAACAAACCTCTTTTAATTAAACAGTTCTTTGGCAGATTCATTTACATATGATTTGACATCGTTCATTAAAATATGGATTAAGTTTTCTCTCTTCTGGGGCTGCAGTGCTACATTGCAATCAGAGCACCAGAGGACAGAACAAAATGAAATGTGTTTCCAACACTCTGTTGAGGTGACATCAACTCCAAGAACAGAGGGAGTGCTACCAAGACCAAGTGGACAAAGCGGGTTGGGCAGAAGTTCAAAGGTCAGAGATGGGACATCCACGTCCACTTTGTCAAAGTCACAAAGTGAACCAGAAGTTGACTGTCACTCCCTAGTTAATTCCTTGATAATCATTCTATCCTTGCTCACATCAGTTGCCTTGATGTAAGGGTTAGAGGTGACTCTGGTTTTGTTCTGGAATTTCTCTTCAAATTGATTGAAATCACTGGGATAACCAGAGCCATTTGAACAGAAACTCAAGTTCAAACTTAGGCAATTGGTGATCCTCAAGGGGTTTGAACAGTCTAGACTTAACACCACCAGTGAACATTTACTGAGCTCATATCCTGCACCAGACACCGTGGTATGTGCTTTACAGACACAACTCTTCGTTACTCCTCTCAACAACCCAATAACAATAACCCAAGGAGTGTTATTATTACAATGATCATCAAAGCGCTTCTGTGCCCCTGGAGCCAGACCTCCTGAGTTCAGATCCTGGCTCCACCACTTCCCAGCTCTGTGACATTAGGCAATGAGTGAGCTGCTTTATGCCTTGGTTTTCCCGTTGATAAAATGGGATGGACAGACTAACACCTATCTCAAGTGTTGCTGGGAGAATTATGAAGTCAATAAACATAAAGAGCTTGAAGCACAGCCCGACACTCAGTTAAGTGTCCCATAAATAGGAGTCATTGTTAGTAGCTCCATGTTATATGTCAGGCAGGAGAGAGGCTAAGGAATTTGCCCAAGGTCACTCAGCTGGTAAACAGCACACAGTGGCTTCAGATTAACCCACACTACATGGTCTCTTGACATGTTATCAAAAAACTGATAAGGAATAAATGCTACACTGTTGTTACTCTTGTTTTGATATCTAAGTGCAAAGCTCGAAATGCATTTGATTTGATGGGTGCTCCAATATTGTATTTGCATGCCAGGTGTTTTTTTGTTGTTGTTTTTTCCTTCATTAATGATTATCATGGTTAGTGATTCCAAGTGGCCTGGAATTGATGTTCAAATTCAAACTGTGGAGAACTGTTCCTTTAAGAAACTAGATATTGGGCACAGCTCTCCACTGTTCTTAACAGATTACTAAAATGCAGCTTTTCCAATGTTCGCTTTACGTCTGAGTGGATCAATTCAGACGGGCTTTGAGGTGACATCAGAAGGAAAGAAAAAAAATTGCTCAACCCAGAGAAAAACTGAGGTCAAACAAACGTGCTGTCAACCAAGTGAATGATGTCAGCGCAAAGTATAAGACAGCAAAACAAAGTGAGGCTCCCGCTTCCTCTGGCTCCCAAGGAAAATAAAGGGAAGTGGATGCAGTCTAAGAGGAAAGCAAATTTGCTGGAGGACAGGGAAGAGCTGGGTCAATCCTGGTTTTGCAGAATCTTAAATGAAGCAAATAAACAATGATCACCTCCCCTCCTGCCAAAATTATATTTTCCTCCCAGGGCATTTTTCCTCTGTATCTCTATTTCCTGGCAAGTGAAACATGAATCTGAAATGCCCTCTGGGGAATATCTATGTTTCTTTTACTTTTTTTTTTTTTTAATCCACAGAAGGCATCTGCTTAAAATTGCCCTGTAATAGAACACTTCTGGCCTGGATTTTAGGTTGCAAGTTTGCATGGCTTCAGTTCACCTTCCAAAGCCTTCTGAGGGACTTACTTGTCATCGTCTCCCCTCTACGTTACACTCATCTCACGTCTCATTAGGCAGCTCCTGCCACCGCAGCTGGAGGAGCAAACCAGCGCAGCGGGCTGGGCTCCACACTTCACGCCACCTGGGTCTGGGCGCGCTCCTTCTGAGCTTAGCAGGACTGAACTCAGAACTCAGGGCTCAGCTCTTTCCAGAAGCACTTCCTCCTCAACCCCAGCTCACCCCCAGTCCGTGTCATACACTGAGATCCATACTTTCTCCCTCATCCCTCCATCCCATACGTAATGAGGGGTCAATAAAGCTGGGGCAAACTGTCCCACAAACAGGCAGGTGTGGTTACATATCTCTCATTTTTACAGTTTATACTTTGATTCCTTGCCCTGGCGAGTTTGACTCAGCGGTTACAGCATCGGCCTGTGGACCGAAGGGTCACAGGTTTGATTCCTGGTCAAGGACACGTATCTGGGTTGCAGGTTTGATCCCCAAAATCAGTCAGGGTCGTGCAGGAGGCAGCCAGTCTATGTGTCTCTCTCACATCGATGTTTCTCTCTCTCTCTCTCTTTCTCTCCCTCCTTCCCTTCCACTCTATCTAAAAATCAATGGAAAAATATCCTCGTGTGAGGATTAACAAAAACAAACAAACAAAAATAATAATAATTTGACTCCTTACCTATATGATTATCAGGAAATTTGGTGTGTATGTCTTCCTCCCTTAATATGTATCCCCTTGGGGTTTACCCTATCAGAAGATGATGTCTACATGGAAACAGCTCAAGTCTGTTTGAACCGTCACTGTTACGGCTTCTTGTTGCCACAAGGTGTCACTGTTGGAAACCAGACCCATGCAGTCCTGTGCTTGCCCAAAGCCACTAAGATTCCTTGCTGTGGTCGACATTCCCACTTAGGTTGCCATGGTTCTTTGAGGGGGGAGAAATCCCTCCTTCTCTGCTAAACCTGGCCAAGGTACCCATGCTGGGACTCCAGGGTTGCAGCTCTTACTGTCAATTCTCTCAATAACCATACAGAAAATCAATCAGTACAAGGTGGGGCCAGAAGTGAGAAAATTACCCCACACCCATTGGGGTGGCACTGCAAAGTTACCTGGGGAAAGTCACAAATTTAAGGAGGGGTAAGCATTAGGATATATAGCGCCGTCCTCCACAGCGTGAGAATAAACCATCACACGTCGTCATGCGTGGCCGTGCCGAAGAGGGAGCCCTAGACTGCCACGTGGGATTCCTTGTGGTTTAGCCAGTCCAGCCTTGTGCACTAATATGAATTTGTGCAAAACTTTAAATACTAAAATAAAACATTCATAACCTTTTCCAGTTTTACATTCTATTTCTTTTTTTTTTTTTTTAAGTGATTTGAAACCATAGGGGGAAAATGTAAAACCATAGGAAAAAAATCTCAAACACAATAAAAACTAAAACAAGAATGGAGTAACCATGGCAAGTAAGGAAATAATTGCTTGAAACATCTTGGGCCATGGCGATTCCTGCAAGCGAGCTCCAACTTAGCTGTCAGCTTCCCGCAGCCAAAGCAAACGTTTTCCTACCTCTAAGAGCTGAGAATGCCAATGTGGTGATGATCATTTAATTCATTGAAATAAATATTGAAAATATTTTAAAGGAAGGTAGGCCATGAGGGTTTAGACATGGTGATCATGTCATTTGTCATCTAAACCAGCACACTTCTGAGAGTGAAATGGGTGCTATTAATAATGATGTTGGGCCCTGGCCGGTTTGGCTCAGCGGTTAGAGCGTCGGCCTGCGGTCCAGAGAGACCTGGGTTCGGTTCCCGCTAAGGGCACGTACCTCGGTTGCAGTTTGTCCTCGGCCCTGGTTGGGTCGTGTGGGTGGCAGCCACTCAATGTGTCTCTTTCACATCGATGTTTCTCTCTCTCTCTCTCTCTCTCTCTCTCTCTCTCTCTCTCTCTCTCTCTCTTCCTTTCTCTCCCTCCCACTCTATCTGAACAAAAAATGGAAAACTGTCCTCGGGTGAGGATAAAAATAATAATAATAATAATAATGATGATGATGTTGGGACAATCATGTTAATGAGAACTGTTCTCTGCAAAGTGGTGTTTACGGTCGTCCCAGCTCTAATGCAATTGGGTTCAGCACAATATGCTATATTTTTCAAGAGACATTGTCAAAAATTAAGTGTGAAGCCCCAAAACAAATGGTATACTATATTCCTATTAGGTACTTACTTCATATCTAAGAACCTATTAGGTACTTACTTCAGAAGATAGGGAGGTTTTATTTGTTCTTAAATAGGCATCTTAACAATATGGATGTTTATTCAGCATCATGACCAATTCAGATGACTCTGATATTTATCTAAACACCTATAAATATCCCTCTGTACTTTTATTTAAAATAGGAGATAACTGGGTCTTTCTCAGCTGCCATTTCCTCGGGACAAAATGTCATCAAACTTTTCTCCATGTTTAAAGTTCAACATCATGCCCTGGCCAGTTTGGCTCAGCGGTTGGAGCGTCGGCCTGTGGTACAGAGAGACTTGGGTTCGGTTCCCGCTAAGGGCATGTACCTCGGTTGCAGTTTGTCCCCGGCCCTGGTTGGTCGTGCAGGTGGCAGCCACTCAATGTGTCTCTTTCACGTCGATGTTTCTCTCTCTCTCTTCCTCTCTCTCCCTCCCACTCTATCTGAATAAAAAATGAAAAAATGTCCTCAGGTGAGGATAAAAAAAATAATAATAAAAAATAAAAAAATAAAGTTCAACATCAGGACAGTTGTCTTTTGTTTGTTAATATAAATAACCTGCCACTAAAAACATTAGTGAAAGTCACCTTGAAGCACACTCTGGAAAAGTAGAGCCTGCCTTAAGATCTATGACTTACATTAAAAATCCAAGCTGATTCTTCTGTCCCGGGACAACCTGCAAACCTCCTTCGACAAATGAAATTGCATCTAATTAAATTATATAAATTCCATACTTCAATTTACTTATAGATAACATTCATTGAACACTTAGTATGTCCCAGGCACACTGCCAAATACTTATATATTCTCATTTAATTACACTATAATCCTAGGAGGTATTATTATCTCCATTTTACAAATAAGGACACTGGACATCAGAGAAGTTAAGTGGCTTGTCTATTGCGTAGATGCAACATGGTGAGGTTAGGACTCAAACTCAAGTCTGTCTGATTCCAGAGCTTAAACCTTTGACCACTACACCCCAATCATCTTTCATCTGTTCTGATCCAGTAGGAAATGGCTTAAGGAAAGTGTTCAAGGGGGAAAGCTCACAAAGGGTAAAATGAACCATCCTATTTGACTATCTCCTCTGCTCGCTGAGAGAAAGCCTTCCCAAAGGCCAACCCAAGAGGAGACTTCAACATCACCTCCAACACACAGGAGCTCTAGAAACCCTGTTCCAAGAAATGAGGGCACTTTCCAAGTTGAGTCTAGACCTGATGCTGAGAAATATTTATTGTTTATGAGTTAGACCGAAGAAATGCTTTGGGAACATAATGTGGTTAGAGGATTCAATTACAGAGTACTGAAAAGGTCAAATTCTTGGGGAGAGGTTTGCTAAGATAATTGGATAATGACATTTTACATAAAACAAAGGAAGTCTGAAGATGAAAAGGTGTACGTGATAGATTGAGTGGGTAGCTGCAGAAAATAATCATCATTGCCTGTGTTGGTTATTAAAGATTGTGGTTTCCTTTTCATTTCTGATCACAGGAGTTCAAGATTTTAAAGTCTACTGTCTTAAAAGGCCACCAATCTCTCTTGCTCCCATGTATCCCAAAAGCACCCCAGAGGAAGGAGGGGCTGGAATGGATTTGTTAAGAGCCTTTTGAGATCAAATCTGGTTTAGTCCAAAATGGTAAGAAGACTGTAGATTCTGTCACACTGATGACACAGAGGTTGGCACAGCTTCTCCAGGTCCAAACCGTGTCGCTGTTGTAGAGAAGAGATGGGAACCTGCACAGGTATGTTCTCACGTCCTTCCGATGCTGGAACTCACTAAGATGCTGCTTGCTGGGAGCTCACGCTCAATCTAATCCTCGGAAGCAGAGTGCACTGTGGTGGCAAGGATGTTGCCAGCGTAGTTTTGACCTGGCGGAAGATAGGGAGTAGAAGAGAGGTGCTGTGCCCAGGTACATAATTAACTTACAGATCTCGACTCCCAATCCTTTCATCCATTCTACGGGGGAGGCAAACCGAGGGGAAAGTAGTAAGTATGTATTCAGCTGGTTTGCAGGAGAACACATGGCAGAAACCCCACTTGGTTAACTTGCTCAGGTAATCCAAGCTGCAAGGATAGACACAGAGTGGCCCTGATGCTGATCCTGTTAGAGTCCTCGGCTCTTGATTCGGCTTCTCTCCAGAAGCAGTTCCATTCTCATCTACTGCACACCAAGTCCTTCCACAGGCCTGGAGCAGCGGCTGCTAGTGGGTCTTGGCCCCCAATTTTTCCAGCCGCAGTAATATGGTAGATTATTTGTAACCATTACTGCAGTGATTCCTTCCATCACTATATACAAGACTCTGCAAATGAGTTTGCTATTCCATTCATTAAGAGGTGGAATATATTTCCCTTTGTCTTAAATCTGGACTAGCCCTGTGATTTACTTTGACCAAAACACAGTAGAAGGAATGTTCTTTGATGTCCAACCCTCAGCACCAAGAGCTTCCATTTTTGCCCTCAGAGAGTGCTCCCACAGCCACAAAAAGAAGAAACCCGGGTGGACTTACATGGAGAGAGAGGCCCAGGCAATGGCCAACACCACGCCCTTGAATACGTAGTGAGGCCGTCACGGACGCTCCAGCCCCACTCAAGCCATCCGCTGACTTCAGCGACATCAGGGAATGCATTGGAGACCGACACGAGAACCACCCAGGTAACCTACAGAATCGTGAAATTATGTCATTGCTATATCAAATCACTAAGTTTAGGGGTGGTTTGTTATGCAGCAATAGGTAACTGGTACAGGATAATGCCTATCTTTAGACCAATCACTGTGCCCAAAGAGGGAGGATTATCTCTCAAGATATCAGGTCTATTGGATCACATGTCAGGGTGAGGAAGAAGGAAAAACAATTGGCCCCAAAGAAGGGTAACGCTATTCCCCAAGCAGAGAGGTGGACTGGGAGGACAGATAAGGCCTGCTTACCACCATGCGGCCCTGTGCCCTGTCCAGCCCAGGGCCTCCCTGCTCATGGGTAGGCTCCCTCGGCCTAATGCATTAACAGAGCCATCACCAGTGGTCACACTGAGGACTAAGCACACAGCAGGAAGGCATGATAACAGATCACAGAGATGGGGAGCTCCATTTGATTAAGAGACAAGAGTGCTGCTGCATTTGAAAGAAAAATTATTTTAGTTGGTCCGAAGGTTGTGGGTTATTGTTAAGCTGAAAGAAAAATTATTTCAATTTAGACAGAAAAGCGAAGCCCCTTCAGTGGGGTATACCATAAATGAGCATTTTTGTTTATTTTATTTCTGATTTCAGACAGCACACATGTTTATTATGGAACCATGGAAAGTTTAAAGGATGGAGAAGGAGGGGAAGGAATTGGTACACAGATGCCCTGGCTATTGACTGCCTATCTATGTCTTTTAGGCGCAGTTCCATAGAGCCGGGGATCACGGAGTATCAAAAATGTCGCATCCTGCCGAGTGCACAGTGCTAGAAGCGTTTCCCAGCATTATCAACTCTTCGTAAATAACGGCATTGCAACGTTCCGTACAGAGCTAATCACAATTTATTCTGTCAAAATCTTCAAGCCAAATCTCAGAAGGATCAAAATCAAAATGCTCAGTGAGTCTTTACAACTGAAATTGCAAATGTTTTGGTTGGCTTGCACAATAATTTTGTTTGAGGTTTTGTTGTGAGTTTTTTTGTTTGTTTGTTTTAATTTTTGAATTGCCAAAATTTTAAATGTGGGCGATTCCATTTAAAATCTTGACTTCCGCCCTGGCCAGTTTGGCTCAGTGGTTAGAGCGTTGGCCCATGGACCAAAGAGTCGTGGGTTCGATTCCAATCAGGGTCACATAACTCGGTTGTGGTTCGGTCCCTGGCCCTGGTCGGGGTCATGAGGGAGGTAACCAATCGATGTGTCTCTCTCACATCAATGTTTCTCTCTCTATCTATCTATCTCTATCTCTCCCTCCCACTCTGTCTGAAAATAAATGGAAAAATATATCCTCGAGTGAGGATTAAAAAAATAAAACCTTGACTTCCTGTTTCCCTTATACAATCAGAGGCCTAAGAATCCAGGCCCACGTGTCCACTTGGTAGTCATAGGCCAGAGCTGAGGAGAAGTGGCTTTGATGGAGATGAGTGACCTGGTCCTCTGCAGTCCTTCACCTGCCTGGGCTCCAGGGGCATTTGAGTCTGTCTTCAAGTATGGATTTGTCTGGCTGGGAAGTTTGGCAGGGACCTCCTGCACCCACAAAGAGTTATACCCACAGAATGTTGCTCCCTGGGCCTGGAATGCAGATGTTTTAAGTTGAGTGAAGGTATGAGACGGTTAAAACAAACCAGAAGGACCGATTAACCACCTGGTTCCACTCTAGACCCCACCAGCCATTCTCTGGGTGACCTTAATCCACTGAGAGTCTCTCTGAACTTGAGTTCTGTATTGTTGGAAGGCGATTAGACAGAATGAATGTTTCCCTATTCCCTTCCTGGATATAAATACACTAATTAGTCAATTAAGATAAAATAAAATTTAAATAATAAAATAAAATAAATCCTGTGGCCAGTGGCTTCTCAGTTCAATTTCTGACCGTGCCATGCGAGGCCAGCAGGGCCTGTGAGCAGGACGGTCCTCCACCTGCAGTCATTTCCACAGGCCCAGAGGCCTGGTCAGAGACCTTCTCCCTGCGAGGAAAGGACAGACTAAAGACCTGTGGGCTACTGCTCTGACATTTCCTTCAGATCACCCAGAACATTACAAATTGAGTGAAAATACATGTACCACACAGAGTCCATTAGCATTCCTACCTGAAACTGAATTTCAAGTCACTACTCAAATTTGAGATCTGCTTCCCAGTGCACATGGAAAGTGCACGCCTGCATCAAGAAAACAAGTACATGTCACATAATATCAAAAATGAATGAAATGTAGCATTAATTATTTTCACATGCAGAAAAAATTCAACGTATTTTATGTCACTGTTTCTAAAAGCAAGGTGCATCCTCAGTTGCATTTAAATTGATGGTGTGCTTTATAACGGATAGTTCCTTAGAACTGAACACATCCTGAACATCATTTCTCTTTAAATGCCAACATGAAGCTGTCAATCTCTTTTCTTGAGAGAAACTATCCTCTTCCTGAATCTCTACCCTTTGTAAACTTTTTCATGTTGAAGTGCCCTTCCATTTAAAAAAAACAAAAATGCTGGTGGCAGTACATGGTTGCTTTCTTAAAAAAAAATAATTCTTACTAACAAAATTAAAAGTTGTCAACTCAGCCAGCCCCCAATATTTTTTTAACTGGACCATGAAATCAAAACATCTGAGAGCCACTGACCTGGATGATCTTTCTTATTTCAGACCTAATGTTAGAGTAGGTCCTTTCTATGATTAGATGATTTATCTGGTGAGTCTTCTCACACTTTCGCTTCAATTCATCTGCTTCACTAAAACATCTCCATTCCTTAACCCATGTGATGAATCCCAGAAGGCTCAGCATGACTGATGCTTGACTTACTAAGTACAATGATTCAACGAAGCCCCTCCAGGCCTCAGAAGTCCAGGACCACCGACAGCATGACAAGCCTCTCTCTGTTCCACTCACTCACCATCTTGGCTACATGGGAACATCCTAACAGTCTTCAAAACCTATAGCTCTTTCCAGCTCAGCCTGAAGTTTTCAGATCCCATAAATGTATTGGTTCGCGTCTCAGCGAAGCCATTTACAAAACCTGTCATCGGGGACAAATTCTCAGCCTCGTCTGTAGAAGGGAAAGTAACATTAGGCCCTCCTTCATAAGAACAGAAGGATTAAATAAGCCTTTGTGACTAAAATGCTTAGAAGGGGGTGCCTGGCACACAGCAAACTCTCAAATGGTCCGTAGAAACAAATGAACTTCTGAGACTGTTTTTGGTCAATTTCAAATGCTCATGGCTAATGAAGCCCTTGGTTGTACACGTCAAAGGAACCACAAATGCCCATTGTTTGCCATTATGTTCTGAGAGGACTGACTGACCGCATTGGTCACAGCTCTGTATCTGCTCAACAAGCACAAAAACTGGATCAAGGGGCATCTGGCGAATGTTCAACGTAATGACCCCTTTGGAGGAAGGAGGAAGGAGCCGATAGTGCTTAGCAGCCAGTCCTTCTTTCTTCAGCCCTAACTGGCATGCACTCATTCTTCCTTCCATTCACTCACTCACCCAGTCCACAAGCATGAAGTGAGTGCTTACCAATCTCCAGTCGCTGTGCTAGGCATGCAGGGCCTATGGAATGAGACACAGCCACTGCCCCAAAAAGGAGACATTGTCAGTGCCAACTCCTATGGGAGGGCTCGGGTGCCGTACATTCAGTGAAGCCCTGGCAGACACATCCCTGGAAGGAAAGGACAATGTCAGTAGAAACTTTCACATTCTCTCCTTTAAGGAAAGGTGGACATAATTCCCCATGCCAATTTTCCCTCCCGGAGTCACAAAAAGCGATACACTGCTGGTAGGAAGAATTTCTCTCCTGGGGGAGCATTAATAATGGGGTAGCACAGGGCTGCTTCTGTTCAACAGGACTCATTGCAGCTGTGACTCTGTCCATGTGCAAACTTTTAGGGTTTTATTATTCTCTTTACGGTCACATTGAGAGGACCAGATCTCTTACTATTCTGTTTCTTCCATCAAGCATTTTTTATGTGCAGATATACAAGGCAAGTGTTAACGGTTATGTAACGGTGGGTTCGTGTGGCTTGAGAAACTTGGAGCGGGAACAAAGACACGAGGCTGCAGAGTGGCCATTTAAAGCAGAAATTACAGCAGCAAGAGGACCATTGGCCAAGACAGCAAGTACACGACAGCCTGAGTGGAATGGCCATTAATGGGAAATCGTTTCTCAGTTCTCAAGCCAGATCCGAGCAGCACGAGCTGATCCCTGCTCCCCACATTCCCCCAGCTCAGTATGCATTCCCAGCTGTCTCCACCGGAACTGCCATGGTGGTAGCCAAAAATAAGGCAGCGGTGTCCATTGCCTGCCATTTCAGCGTTCGTGACAACTCTATGATCCTCACAATCCTCATTTCAGAGACCCTAGGTTTGCTTTTGCTGTGCAGACATAGACAGCCACTGAGCAGAACTTAAAACAAATACATGCCCCAAGGACCTCTCAGGTTTCTCTTAAGTTTCTGAACACAGAGAGATTGCCCCCTGTCAGGGACTTTCAGAAACAGGAGAGGTTTAAGCTATGTTTATTTGATTTTTTGTTTTGTTTGCAGCTGCCAGAATGTTGAAAATGAAGAAATGCTATACCATTGTTACTAAATGATAACTTTTTTTTTTAATCCTCACCCAAGGATATTTTTCCATTTATCTCCAGACAGAGTGGGAGAGAGAGAGAGAGAGAGAGAGAAACATTGATGTGAGAGAGACTCATCGACTGGCTGCCTCCCGCAGGAGCCCAATCAAGGCCAGGGACTGAACCACAGCCAAGGTACATGCCCTTGACTGGAATCGAACCCGCCACTCTTTGGTCTGAGGGCCGACGCTCTACCACTGAGTCAAACCGGCCAGGGCAATTATAACATATTTTAAATACTTATGTTTCAAAAATTGCCATCAGATAAAGAGACACAATTTTCATGTAGGACGCATGTCTTCTTTCAGTCTTATCCGAGCAGTGTCTGGGAGGGGATCTCTGGGGTCTGCACTGTTGACTGTTAAGACATGTGTCCATCTCCTCAGTCAGATGTCTTGACTTCTCTCTGTGCCTGGAGGCAGGTCCAAATAGGTACTCAAAGAAACCCCGAGGTGGGGTGTCTGCCTCCTGGAGGCCAACCACGCGCAGGTGTCAAAGGGCCGAGTCAGGAGTTGCCATTACAGCACAGAGCTGCACTTGAATGACACCAGATCTCTGACTTGACTCATCACTCTTCCCAGTTATGGAGACCATTGTATTTCCCAGATTTCCAAGAGGAATTGGGGGAAGGCAAACTGCGGGACTATTTCCTACAAGAAATGCATTTCGATTAGGGGTCTGACTCTTCCCTGCAGAGGGTGGTAAGCAAAGAGGAGGTTAATGAGGCCAGAGTGTGGGCTTTGGAAGGGGGCACCAAACTGAGAAGGGAGGCGACATAGCAGGAAGTCACAGGGTGTTGGTATAGGGCACCCTATGACGCTCCTCAGAGCACCCCAAGCATGCCATGAGGCTGACGTCTCCAGTGGAGGCGTGGGACTATGCGTGGGGCTGAAGCTTCCATTGGAAATGGTGCACTGGGTAGAGCCTGTATCCTTGGGCGTGGACGCTCCACAGCAGAGGGAAGGAGACCTGCACAGCTGGGTGTGGGGTTCTCAGAAAAACAGAGGAAAGGCTGCAGCCATCTCATGAGTCAGAGCAAGTTTATCCAGATTTCTGAGGGGCAGATGGCATTAGGCAACATCTAGATCAACTGAATCAAATATTTCCTGGAGAAAATCTCCCACCTTCCCTTTTCCTTTCCACATCTGTTTCCTTTCTCTCCATCTCCACTTTCTCTTCTTGGCCCCTCTCCCTATCAAGTACCCTTACGTCCAGTGAATCTGGGACTGGTAGGGAGTGGGTGGGTTCGTCAGTTCAGTAAGGGAACCTTGTCAATCTCTATTTCCCTGGAGGTCAGCACAGTGTTGGTATGTAACAGAGGACCAATAATGCTGGCACAGCAGGGAAAGATGGAGGGAGGATCATCAGTTACCATCACCCCCAGGGGCCCTTTCCCGTGTCCACTCACTGTCTTAAGGAAGCAGAGCCTCCAAATGGGTACCCTCTATCTGACATCTGCACTCACATTTCCTCGCTGTGGGAGGCATCTTATCCCAGAGAGAGCAATGGTCCCCAGTCATCCCACTCACCTCAGAGCTGCAACAATGGCAAGAGAAGCTCACACTGGTCCCTGTTCCAGCAGTCCCTGGACTGCTCCATCAGGACTGAAAGCCATGGAGCCAAATCTTACAGGTAAAGAATAACAGCTAATGCTCTTATATGTACTCATTCATTCAGCAAATGTTGATTGAGCTGTTAGATGCTAAGTACTAGGCAGGCACACAGCAAAGCGTGTTGAATTATGAAATGGCTGAATGAGGTACCATCCTCTCCTAGTGAGTTAAGGAATATGAGAGTGTTTTGTAAATCTTGCTCCATTTATTCTCCTTTGATTCCAGTTGGCCCTTACCAAAAAAAAATCTGTAAAAGGAGGATTATAACAAACAAACAAGAGAGCAAACCAAGCTTAGAGGATTAAAAACTTTTCCTATCATGTAACTGATAGTTTAACTAGGTTTTAGATCACTGTTTTCTTATTTAAGGCAGATCCTGGCACAATGTTTTTCACAGAGTACAACCCTCTTAGTTAATATTGGTCAAGTCAGTTTAAAAAAACCAACTCCACCACATACCTTTGTCAATTCAACTGTCTGCTCCAAGACAAACCTTCTCATCAAATAACTCAAGGACCAATGGCTGCTCTGAAAGCTGGAAAAAATATTTCCTAAGAATTTTATAGAACTTGCGGCAATAGGGAAAAGCCCAGCACACCCAGATCTCCTGTATAAACAGTTGCTTGCTATCAACTCTAATATGCTATGATGTCCTTATTTCATGTATTAAGGAATTCAAAAGAGGACAGTTTAATACCTGGGAACCTTAGACTTTCAATAGTGGTGCTAAAAGTCATTACACTTTAGAAGAATATTGAAGTCACTTCTTAAAAAAATTTTTTAAGATATACGATGTGAAAGGTCATACAAACAAATGTTCCAAATTCCTGAAAAGGACGGTCTTGGCTTATTGTCCCCATAAACTTCTTTCTGCTCTAGATCAAAGCTTTTGTCCACACCACTTAATACCCTAACAAAACTTTGGTGTCATGCTTTCCTACCATAAACTGTCCCCCTCACCCAGACAGCAAAGGATTATCTACTAAGTCTTCCATTCACTCAAAGGTCCATACACCTCCTCCCCAGCATCTCACTAAACCTGAAGTGAAGGCAGCATTGGGCCTTTCCTGGTCTTTGCCCATCATAGGAAGACTCTACTCTCTTTTGGTAATTGGCAAATTACTCTAATGGTCAAGTCTCAATATTCATCCATGAGCCAAACAAAGGGCTGTATTCTAACTTCCTTCAAGGAATCCCTTTTGTCCAGACTTCTTATCCCTAAGTAAATCCTTGGGCTCTTTTATCATGTGACATGTTTTGGGAATGAGGAGCAAATAACTAAATAATACAGCATTTGTTCCAGTTACCTGATGCTACATAATAAACCACATCAAAATCTAGTGGCATACAATAATAATTGTATGATGTTCACAGATCCTATGAGTGAGGAGTCTGAAAAAGACTCAGAAGGTAAAGCTCTTCTCAGCTCCGTGATGGTTGGGTCTTTAGTTTGGATGACTCTAACAGCCAGAGGAGTCTCAAACAGCTAGGGCAAGAACAGTTGAACCAGGAAGATCTTCCCTAATGGCTTTTGCAATCATATGTCTGGATCCTGGGCTGGAATGGTAGAAAGGCCAGATCAGCTGGGACTGTTGACCAGAGCACCTACATGTAGCCTTGCCAGCATGGCCAGTTGTCTCAAGGTAGTTGGCAGTTTTACATGAAAGCTGAAGACTTTAAGAACAAATGTTCCCAGCAGTACAAGGAGGAAATTGCATGGATGCTTATAATCTGGTCCCTGAATCCATCACTTACACTATACTCTATTTGTTAACATTGTCACAAGCCCATACAGACTCAGAGGACAGGACAAAGATGTCACCTTTTGATGAGAGGAGAAACAAATCATTTATATTCTTCCCATGGGCAAAATATACTCAGCCCTCTCCCAAGACCTCTAAAAGTTTCATCCCAATACAACATCAGGTCCAGTCTCAAGGTTCTAAATATCACCTTCTAAAGCAGGGACATGTGCAAATGAGACCCTTTAACATCAGTGCCTTAGCTACAGTTTCTCTTGATCTGAAAAGTTGTTCACCAAAAGAACTAATTATCTGCATCTCCACCCCAAAACACACAACACACACACACACACATACACATACACGCACACAATCGTGGAACAGGCATGAGAAAATGAATACACACACTCCTGTTCAAGGAAGAGGAAAGCCAGAGGCACACACAGCATTCAATGGTCCACAGAGATTCTGCAATCCCACAGGGCACATGTTACCAATTCCTTTTCTAGGGCTCAACTCTGCTCTTTGGGAGTGACTTTCCAGAGCTCTTGGCTCTGCCCGCTGAGTCATCCTTGTCCATTAAAGCTCCCCCTGTCTGTAGCTGAGTAGTTCCTCACCTGCCTCCTGCCCACAGAACCACGGGTGTCCAAAGACTTCTTTTCATTTTATACTTTCTCTTTCCTTTTTAGTCCAATTTAGTATAATTTCTTTAAAAACTTCGTGGGTCTCTCATAATCAATTTAAAATCTACTCAATTACACAGAAGCTACATCTATACATCTCTTCAAGATAAAACTTTTTCTCTCCTGGGTTTCCTATGAGGCCACTGTGGGACAAAAAGTTAATATTCTTAGGGTCTATGAGACACATTCTTAATAGTCTTAGAAAAATTTTATCTATTTGAACGTGTCCATGAGGCATCATCTTAAACCATTCTGAAGTCTTACCCAAAAAGTGAGGGTTTTATAGTCACGCTCTTGGCTTCATCAGACCACATTTTCCTGACAGTGCCTGGACTTAATTTTTCCCCTGGGGTTCTTTGTTAGTTTGAAAACATTTTTTCTGGGTTGAAAATTGTCCTGTCCATAGGGCCTTTGTGTTTGCTTCAAATTCCATTTTAAAACTGAATAGTTTATTCTCTAACTCATCTATCTCCATCAACGTTTGATCAGAAATGTGAAGAAAAATCCAAGTGGCCCTTCCAACCCTATGCCAGGAATTATCCTTAGTCGTATCATTGAGACCATTCAATACATTCTTGATTTCCACATTAGCACAGGTCATGGTGTTGACCAACTTTCCACCATTACAAAACAAGGCTCCTCTTTGCTTCAGTTTCCCGTGACACTGTCTTCACTTCCCTTCCAGTCCTCACAACAGCCTCCTCAAGTCCTTCAGTCTTCTGCAAACAGTCTCCTCCAGGTCAAGCTTCTGCCAACAGTTTCCTCAAGGTTCTGCAGCCTCCTCAAGGTCAAGCTTCTGCAAACAGTCTTCTCGGGGCCCTTACAGTGTTTGCCTGTCATCTAGTACCAAAACCAATGCTACTTGTTTTAGGTTTCTGTTTTATTTTGTTTTCTGGATACTACATTACGTTCTAATTATCCATTGTTATATAACAAACCACCCAAAACTTAGTGGTATAAAACAACACTAATGTTTTATGTTTAGGGATGCTGAGGGTCAGGAATTGGGAAATGGCACAGCAGGGTTGGACCTTCTCTGATCCACAATGTCTGAGTCTTCAGCTGAGATGACTCACCCAACTATGGAGATGCATTTGGAGGTTAGAATACCTGGGTTTGGAGGACTCAATTTCAAGAGTGCGTCTTCATTCATTTGACTAGAACTTGGAATGGTGGCCTGTCTATTAGGAAAAACTATCTGTGGCCTCTCTAGCATGACACTCTCAGGGTTGGACTTTTTCCGTGGCAGACCAAGACTCCAAGAACAAGTGCTTCCAGAGGCCTAAAGACTTTTATGACATAATATTGGAGTCACATAACTGCACTTCCAATGTACTCTATTGGAAAAATAAAGTATCAACGCAGGCACAAGCATGTCCAGATGAGAGAAGAAGGGACACAGACCCCATCTTTCAATGAGAGAAGTCTCGAAGAATTTGAGGCCATGTTTTTAAAATTCCAACAGCATTTATTGCCAAATGTATAGTCAACAATAAAGATGAAGAAGTTGGAATAAAGTGGTTACTTGAATAGTTTATAGCTGAAAAGTTCATTGTCATCCATCCAAAAAGATATGGGATCAAATCCAAGGAATCTAAAGGGCTGAAAAAAAATCTTCATCCCACAGAGGCAAAAATCAAAAAGAAACCTTAAGAGGGAAAAAAATCATAAAGGGATGATTGATTTCCCCTCCCAAAATTAAGAGTACCTCTTGTCAAAAGATGTGCCACCCAAAGAGAGAGGGCAGGGAGGGTTATGAAGAAAAGGAGGACAGCAAACCAAAATGTCGTGCAAGTATTCATATGCCATAAATCTTCATCTTTAAAGAGGAAAAAAATCACAATGTCGGGGTTTTCGTTTGTTTTATGTTTTACTTTAAGGTTCTGTGTAAGGAAAATGTCACCCTATAAGACTAGAAGGACAAGAAAGAAAATATTCACTAGGACTTAAGTGATTACTTGAGACCTTGGAAGAACCTTCTTACAAGGACGGTGATAGGGAGCAGTTGGGACAGCTTCTCAGCTCAGACAGTGTGGCGCTGTGTTAAAAGCACTCCACTGGGACTGGGGGACCTGGGTCCTCATCCTGGCTGCATCCTGATATAAATGAGGACACTGGAGCCCAGAAATGGGAAGTGATTAGCCTAAAGTGATTCCAGGAATCAGAGTTTCTCAAACTAAGTATGCACAAAACATCAGTGTTCTGTGAGTATATAGTGGTATTCTACTACCAAAATCAAACATGACAGTCTTTCTGGTCACATAAGATTATGCTCATGTATAATATTTTCTCAATTTAAAAGCTGTATCCCACAAAATTTTCTTAAGCCATGGGTATGTTTTACTACTTTTCTCTAAGATATCTGATTTGTTAAACTCAATATATCACAAAATGATATATTTCATGATGTTCCCGAAAGCACCATGAATTCCAGGTACTTCACTGCTGGACCAAGGCTAAGATTAATCTCAGCACTGACATTGTATATTCGAGAGTAAGATGTATTCTCATTCTTTTATTATTCCAAAAGTGTGACCTGCAACAACCCCTCACAAACAGGTACTAGCAAGAGAATAATAGATGAAAAAGGTACTCTAGGTGAAGGCAGGAGACTGGTTTGAGTGACCTTTCAAGGAACATTGTAGATATCTGGTTTTGGATAAAGGTATCTATTAAAGGTATCTTTTAACTGTCAGCATCCATTATCCCATATCTCAGAACCATTATAAAGACAGACAGACAGACAGACAGATCGATACAAAATCTCCATTCAGGCTACTATTGCAAAAAATGTCATAGACTAGGTGGCTTTAAAACAAATATTTACTTCTCACAGTTCTGGGAAGTCCAAAACCAAGGCTCTGAGAAATTTGGTCTGGTGAGGACCCACTTCACAGTTCACAGATAGCTGTGTTCTCCCACGGCAGAGGGGTGACAGGGCTCTCTGGGGTCTTTTTTATAAGAACACTGATCTCATTCATGAGGGCTTCTCCCTCATGACCCAAACACTTCCCAAAGGCCCCACCTCCTAATACCATCCCATTTGGAGTTAGGATTTCAACATACAAATTTTGGAGGGGCAGAAACATTCAGTCTATAATAGATATAATAACTTCATACTTTGAACAAAATGCTAATATGTTTCCCACCAGCAGACAAACAGAATACTGGGACACAATTCTCCATGGATCTGTGGGTCTCTCACATTTCTGAGTGTCTAGTGAATAGAGATGTTGACAACCTTTGTCCTGGATTATCTTTTCAAGTATTTTTCTAATGAACAGCCTAGAGAGAGTGTCTTCCCCTGCAGAGCAGAGGATAGGTTTGTTTACTCTGCAGTAAAATAAAGATTTAGGTTCTATAAATGTGGGGTTCCTTTTCTGTCAGTGCAGCTATTATCTGGCCCTGTTCACGTGGCACTGTGGAAATTGGGGGTTGGGAAACTGGTGAAAATGCTGATACTTGAGCTACCGCTACTGCTGTAAATAATGAACTGTCCTTTGTGTCTGACCCAGCAGTCTCATATCTTCTGTCAGTCTCTGTGAGACTGTTTTAAGGCTAACTTGTTATCTTGCAAATAGAGTGAAATTTCAGACCCTTCACAGTTCTTGACCACAGAATGCCCACCTACCAGAGTTTGCTGCCAAGGAAAAGTGCTCTGTTGAACATTCAGGACAAAAGTACCCATTTTCTTGTAGCTGTTCCCTATATTTCTGTTTAGGGCAGTGGCTATACAAAGGTATTGAGCAATTCTCCCACCCTAAGAAAGAGATGAGCTATATGTCAAGTCAAGCTCGTGGCAGCATTGTTTGTAAATGTAAAAATTTAGAAACAGCTGAGTTACCCAATAACAGGGTGACAGTAAAATTATAGTAGAGCCATACAATAAAGGCTGTGCATCAAACCTGATTTGTATCCATAGATGTGTGTCTGTTTACACTGTACAGAATTCACAGTACGTCAGGTGGAAAAAAGCAGGTTATAAAAAAGAAACAGTCCTATTTAGTACCAGGAGGCAAGTCTTTAAATAGAATAAAGCCCTGGCTGGTGTGGCTCAGTTGGTTGGGCATCATCCCATGCACCAGGAGGTTGCCAGTTTGATTCCTGGTCAAGGGCACATGCCTGGGTTGTGGGCTGGATACCCACCAGGGTAGGGAGCATGCAGGAGGTAGCCAGTTGATTGATATTTTGCTCTTACATCCATGTTTCTCTCTCTCTCTCTCCCTCTCCTTTTCTCTCTCTCTACAAATCAATAAACTATTCTTTAAAAAAAAAACAATAAAAATTCAGACAATATATACTAAGATATTAATGGCAGATATTTCAGACCTTTTTTTCTCCCTCTGGCTTACCCATATTTTCTTATGATTCTTCAATGAACATGGATTTCTTGTTGTTCACAGATGGAGAAAAATAACCCGATCAATAGCTCTCTTCCCTCTCCTCTTTTTAAAAAATGTTTCAAGCCCTGGCCGGTTTGGCTCAGCAGTTGGAGCGTCAGCCTGAGGTACAGAGAGACCCGGGTTCAGTTCCCGCTAAGGGCATGTACCTCGGTTGCAGTTTGTCCCCGGCCCTGGTTGGTCGTGCGGGTGGCAGCCACTCGATGTGTCCCTTTCACGTCGATGTTTCTCTCTCTCTCTCTTCCTCTCTCTCCCTCCCACTCTATCTGAACAAAAAATGTCCTCAGGTGAGGATAAAAAAATAAAAAAATAATAATAAAAAGTGTTTCAAGCCCCTAGGAGGAAAACCATGGGCAGTCGTCATGGGGAGGCCATGGTGGATGAACATTAGGGGCCCAGGCTCTCAGAATGGGGGAGTCTGAGGTCTGGACAGAAGCGCAAAGCTCTCCAGACACAGCCCGCTGGGTCGTCTCTGATTGTCCTCTAAGCAACCAGGCTGCTTTTGCAACCCATGTGCTATCTTGCTCTGGCTTTATTGAAATAACCCTTCAAGATCACCAAGGCTTTAATGTACTCAAGAAGCAGATCTATAGATATGTCAGACAATGGCCCTGCTCCCCTTATCTTCAACAAAAATAGCTGTACTGTCATGACTCCAGAGCCAGCTCTCTGCTAGCTGGCTTCTCCTACATGTAAAGATTATTGTTATTGTGTTGCTTTCTGACCCAAAATATGAAAGTCATTTCTACTTTGGTCAAAAGTCTCTAAATTGCCCCTCTGATAGGATAGGTTCTTGGCTGATCCAAAGATCTGACCCTCCCGAGATAGCAATATGTAGGGTCTCTGTTGTGTGGTTCCTGACACTAAAATACAAGATATACTGAATTTTGAATCCTGACACATTTAAATCCTGACTCTGTCATTTACTGGCTGTTGATCCTAGGGTAAATCATTACAGTACTTGACTTCCTTCTCTGTAAAATGGGGGTTACAACACTGTCTACTTCACAAGTAAATGGGGTATTATGAACTCAGTGGCCCAGAGATCAAGAAAACCCTAAATGTACCCTAGGGACATTTCAAACCCTTTATAAGACATAAGAACCTTCACTTCCTAAAGACTTATCTGAACATGGCATCAAAACTACTAAATCGTAGCTATATCCTACAATAAACATCAATATACAGGTAACATAATATTCATCATAAAAATATCTTGAGAGATTTTTATAATTTGGCCTTGGAAATCTGGTCATTTATCATGGTCATTATCATGGACTATGGCTTCTTAATTATTATCATGCATATTTAAGAATTCTTGTCATGTAAACAAAAAAGTATAGCCTACAGATTGTTCTCAGATATAATGGATTTTTTATGAATACTAAATTTATTAATAAATACAGTTGGCATGTTATGTCTGATAGACAATTTTAATTCTGTAGTTGTCTTTTTCTATTTGGTAGCCGACACAAGTTTTTCTAGTCTCAACATTTCTGTCAGCTCAGAAAAGCTTTTAGACCCCAAACACTGTGCCTAGAAAGCCCAGGAGATAAATGACTAGGTGCCCCAAGAGTGTCCCCAGGGTGGGATAGAGCCATGGTCCACCAGGGATGCGATTAAAATGCAGAGTCTCAGGCCTGACCCTACACGAGGGAATCAGAGTTTCTGGAATTCACATTTTAATGAGCTCTCCAGGCATACCAACACTTGAGAACCAGTGACCTGGGCCCAGGCACAGGGGAGGTAAGAATGGCCGGAAGAAGCCGACGGGAAGCTGGGTGCCAACCTGGCCGCACTGAGCAAGCCCTCAGCGGGACAGCGCGACCTGCAGGTTCGGGGCCACCAGCAGCAGCGTGCGGGCCTCGCTGGGAACTGAGTTCCATTTTTATAGAAATGGCATAAGCAATCTGTATGCCGCATTCAGCCCCCAGATGTTGAGTCAAGTTCCCTTTTCCAACTGGGAATGAATAATTTATAATCCCATTGTGCTAAATCCAAAATAATAAGCCTGTCTGTTGAAGCAGTGCCGAGTCCACAGTTTGAGGACATACTCATAAATCCTTAAGCACTTTTCCAACTAGTTGAAAAAAATTTATGAAGTGGCTTTGGGGGAAACACACACACACACACACGTACACACGCACACACGCACACACACTGACCTGGGGTTCTGCAAAGCGGCCATCTGGAGCCGCCTGCCACAGAAAGGGCCGACGCTTGTTAACATCCAGATTCCTGGGTCCCGCCTCGGACCTTTCAAACCAAACTGTTCACAGGGAAAGCCCAGAAAACTGCATTTTTAATAAGGGCCAGATGACTTTTCTGTTTCCATATTGGCTGGCAGCTCCAGCTTCTGGGCCCAGATTTGAGCTGACTCCAGAGCTGGTCCCCACCCGAGTGACCTCTGTCTTCCAGGTTGAGCTGTGGTTCCCAATCAGAGGTCAAACCTTTTCCCAGAAAACTCTAAAGATATAAAAACTGCCAGCTAATCTCCCAGAAACCAAAACAATGCCCAAGCACCCTCAAGAAAATCCGTCCCTCTTCCTAGCAGCCATGTCCCAGGTTTTTCCAAAGACAGAGGCAGCTTCGTGGACGTCTGGTGGCCCAGATGCCGCCTGGAAGGCGGGGAGGCCCCGAGTGGGGAGGGGAAGCACTGTTCAGACCTCACTGAAGCACCTGTCATGTCAGGCTCGTTGGTCTGTCTTGGACAGCCAAGAATCTGGTCCCCAACTGAGTCAACCTCACCTCATGTGTCTGGGTCACCTCGCAACAAAGTGAAGCAATTTTCACCTCATCAGTCAGGACAGTGACTTCTGAAGTGTGACCAGACACAAAACTACCTCGAGGACTTGCGTCCTCTCCAGAGGAAGCTTAATGGACCCAGAGAAGTGATTTATTTTGAAAAAGTAGTTGCCACGCTTACGGGTTTGGTACCATGGGAGCAAAAAGAAATCGGTTTTTGTAGAAAGAGGGTTTTACCGCACATTCCAGAAGACATTCCCTGGGCCATTTGGCATTACCTGTACTCCTAAGGGTTACACCTTTTGGCCCGGGGACGTAGCTGGGGGTGCGGAAGGTCTAGAGAGAGAAGAGAGAAGAGCCAGCCTGACACATTGTGTTATTAGCAACAAAAGAGAAGTCTCTGTCCCTCTGAGTCACTGGCTGGGACTGAGTCCTGATTCAAAGAGATGATGCATTTCTTTAGAAAAGGTCCTCCGAAGGAGGAAGGAAATCAAAAAGCTCTTTGAAACGGGGCTGCTTCTCCCAAGCCCATCTGCAAAAGCAGAAACTGACCACCCACCCCACAGCCAGGAAAGCTGCCAGTGACCAGTCTTTTGATGGAGACAAGGGTGCAGTGAAATATTTCTCTTTTTTTTTTTTTTAAACTTGCACAGGCATAGTGGTAAGGAGCAGTGGCCCTTGGCTCAGAGTTGAGGAGTGGTGGGGTTCCTGGGGCAAGCAGGAGAGGGAAGGTCCTGCCTGGAAAGGGAGGGGACTCCCCCCGGGCTCCAGGTGGCCAGTGGCATACCTGAACATGGCCTGGGCTTCGACACATCTTCCCAATTTGCAAAAGATGTTAAATATCCAAACTTTCAAGTGACTTGCCCCAAGTCTTAATTATGGGCTTTATTTTATTTTTTAAACACTATAAATAAAACAAGCATATTGGCTGTGACCCCTGCCCTAAAGACTAGGGGCTGGACTGGGAGACCCCCGTGTTCTCTGCAGGCCTCAGAGGCTATAGGAACAAGGGCTGTCCCTGTCCTGCTCCCTCTGGATCCACCCTGTCCTGTCTGCGGTGAGCAGGCCAGTGCTGGCTGTAAACCATCCAGACCACAGGCAGGGATTAGTGATCAAGAAAGTGCCCGGCCTCCTGCGGAGCCCGTGAGTAGGACTTCCTCCGCCCCCTTCACCTCGGGCCAGGTGAACTGTGATTACCCAGAACAACGCTCAAAGTGTCCGTGTCCCTTCTTCCTTGTCTTTAGCGAAACCCTAGTCACTCTTTAAGACCCAGCTCAAATGTCGCCTCTTCTGGGACACTCGCCAGGCCTTTCCATGGACTCAAACAGCCTCCCCTCCTCCTTCGTGTCCCACAACAGTCCAGATAAATCCGCCACCGACAGAGCAAGGTGGCAGATGCTCCGACATCCCAGGAAGCCCATGCGGGCGGTTGGGGTCAGCACGGAGGTCACGGTTACTGGGCCTGTGTTCTGCGGCCATTGTCTCAGCTTTCTGTCCTGTGCTCTGAGGCAGGAGGCACTTACAAGAAGCGTGAGCCTCAGGGAGCCTAAGTAGTCTGCCCAAGGTCATGCAGCTGCAATGAGGCGGCCGAACTTGAATCCAGGCCTGGCTCGCCCCAGCTGTGTTCTTCACCCCCAGGGCCCAACCCTGTGCTGTAAGTATTTGGAATCTAAGAAACAACAACAGGCAATTCTAGTCTGTAAGACTTGTCTAGAAAAAGAATGCCAAGTCCTGCCCAGGCGGAAGCGCCCACGATGGGTCGCGGGGTAAACAAACAAACACACCGACACGAATCGAACAACCACGACGTTTGTTAACCAGGAAAAGGAAGGTGCAGGAGAGTGGGTACAGTCACGGCCCTCTGTGTAAGGGTCTGAGGGTTGAGCTTAGGTTCCCCCCAAAGCAGACCCTAGGACAAGGATTTGGGAGCGAGTCGTTTATCTGGAAGGAGATTCCAGGAAGCCCGGGAAGAGCAGTGGGGAGCCATCGGGGCAGGGAATAAAGCTGATAACGGTGTGTTCCTGAGCAGGTTCCTGAGCAGGTGCTGGGCAACTGAGTCTGAGCCCTCTGGGGATGTCTGGGAGACTTGGCGAACACACGTCAGAGGCCAGGAGAAAGCTTTGAGCTTCTTTTCAGAGAGTAAGAGACAGAGGGGCAAGGAGGAGGAAAAGCAGTAAGTGGAGGAGATGGACAGAAGAGAAGGATGGGAAGGGGATCCCCCTGGCCACCTAGGCACATACACCTAACAGCCATTCCAAACCAAACATTCATTTTAGGAAGTCCATGACTCAAGCTTCCCAAGGCAGTACTTCTTTCTGAAAGAGAACCCCACCCCGCAGCTGACACAAAGGGTGTCTATCTCACTTAAGGAAAGCGCGTGTCTATTTTTAATACCTTGCGTGGTTAGCTGCATGATCTTCCATGCCATCCCCAGCCCTGAGGTTTCTGGCCCCGAGACACCAGTGGCCGACCATGGGGAATGGTTCAAGTTCCCACAGCAAGTTGGTGCCAAAATCAAGGTCAAAAGGCACGAGAAACCAGCACCACTGACAATAGTTATGCTTCTTCCAAGCAGCTTAGACACGAATATCCTTCCTGGCCTCCTTTCTTAGTACTCAGAGGAGCCCATTTAAGAAGCAACCACATCATGCCAGCATAATGCTGGAGATAACTTGGCCTAAATTGTTAACGAGGAAAAGGAAGGTGCAGGAGAGTGGGTACAGTCTTGTGTTTGTTTACTTTTTCTTTGTTTGTTTGTCAATCCTCTCCTGATGATATTTTCCATTGATTTTAGATGGAGTAGGAAGGAGAGAGGGAGAGAGAGAGAGAGAAACATCGATGTAACAGAGACACATCGATTGTTTACCTCCCGCACAACCCCAACCGGGGCCGGGGATCAAACCTGCAACCCAGGTATGTGCCTTGACCAGGAATCGAACCTGCGACCCTTCGGTCAGTGGGCTGACTCTCCAGCCGCTGAGCCAAATGGGCCAGGGTTGTGCTCATTTCCTTTGTTTTTAATCCTCACCTGAGGATATTTTTTCCCATTTATCTTCAGATAGAGTGGAAGGGAGGGAGGGAGCAAGGGAGAGAGAGAGAGAGAGGGAGAGAAAGAGAGAGAAACACCGATGTCAGAGGGACACATAGACTGGTTGCCTCCCGCACAACCCTGACCAGGGCCGGGGACTGAACTGCAACCAAAGTACGTGCCCTTTGCCAGAATAGAACCCGCGACTCTTTGGTCCACAGGCCGACGCTCTAACCGCTGAGCCAAAGCGGCCAGGGCTGTGCTCATTTACTTTGAGGAACATCTGAAATGACGCAGCATGATGGCCACTGCTCTTCTTTTCACCGGCATCATCTCTTCCCTCTAGTGTGGCTAAGCAGCAAACCCTCTGCAAACGGGTCATTTCCTTCCTTACCTCACTCTCTCTCAGTGCACATGTGAAAATGTGGACTCCCTCTATCTGCTTGGTTACTTTGGTCCACCCCCTGGGGCATCCCAGGCAATATGGGTTAAGGTGTCATGGGCAGGAATCATACTAGAGAGTAAAATGTAGCTAGGGCATAAGGGATGGTGGGGGGACTTGAGCACCCCCATAAGTTATCTCCATGAGGGCTGGGGCCTTTTGCGTCATTCACCACTGTGTACTAGTACCTAGAGCAATGCCTGGCACATAGCAGACCTTCCCTCAGTATTTGTTGTATGAAAAAGCTCCATCAGCAGTATGCCCTGCCCTGAAATACACCTGAAGTCCAAGTAAAAAGTCAGCTTGCTCTGCAAAAACACTGGGACCAAGACCCCTGGCACCCAACACTCTTCTCACTCCAACCAGAGCAGCGCCTCCTACTGAGTCACACACAGGCCCACACCCACCCAGACACGTGCCGGTCTCCAGTGACACGCTCCACCCTCGAGCGGGGCATCCAGTGTGAGCCAATGAAGGTTTTGGAGCCTCTGCACTGCGGACTCCCATGCTAGAACTCCCCCTGGGCCTGCCTGTCCTCCCTCCCATCTTACAAACCGAAAGGTGTGCGCTCTGAGCCAACCTGCCTGGCACAGACCCAGCCCAGAGCCCAGTGTGCAGCGGGCGGCAGGAGGAGAGAGTCAGCCACCCCTGGGAATCCACGGATGTCCCCAGGCTCGACATCTAGAGAAAAGTCTAGACCTGAAACTCTTCTAAAACACATCAGTTTAGATGACAGAGTGAGTACTTTAGGTGATTGGACACTTGTGATCTGTCGTCCTTCATGCCTTGCAAAGCTCTGAGACTTCTGCCCCGAGACTCGAGAGGTCGTAGGGCCTCATTCCAGTCCCCACAACTGGACAATGACAACATCAGTTCCAAATGGCACCAGCTGAGAAGGAAGCTAAATTGGCTTTAATTTTTTGTTTGTTTTTTTAATTACAGTCGACATTCAATATTCTATTAGACACTCGATAAATAGGGTGGATTGAGGAGAATCCATCAATGTCAAGGAAGGAAACTAGCGGAGAGCCTGCTAGGTAGCAGGTACCAAGAGACGTGACTTATATGTTATTTTGCCCAGTCTTTGTCTCACCTCTAGGATAAACATCATCCACAGAACTGACAAGTGGCAACAGCAGGACTCAAACCCAGACCTGGGTGGCAGCGAAGACAATTCTTCACTCATGCAGCATCATACGCTACAAGGTGCTCCTGGTTCCTAAAGCATCTGGGGCTCTGTATAACTTGGAACATTCAATGATTTGAAGTCTTGGTGGTTCAGCAAAATGTGAGGCCTCCTGGACCAAAGGGAAATGTTGGAGGCAGTGTTTTGCTGCCTGTGGTGCGGGTGACGGACGGGTGACTCACCCAGCGGGACCCGCGTGGGAGAGGGCTTTCATGCACACTTGCACTTTGAATAAGGATCTGAGTGCAGAGCCGGACACCCCTTCACGTGAATTATGGCTCAGGCGAGAAACACAACAAAGCAATTTGCCTCCGTAACTAATACCTCTTGTCTATAGTGCTGAAGGAGCAATACTTTAGCAGCCAGTGAGTTGGATAATTGAAAATAAGGGCAACTCTCTGAGCAGGCTGAGGAAGGCCGAGGAAGGCTGGTTTTTATCAACCTCAGAGCTATTTTTTATAATCAGTGTCCATATGCGAAAAATAAAATAAATAAATACAGACAGAGAAATAAGCAAGCCTTCCTCACCCACCAACACAAACAAATCTTCTTCTTTTTTTAAATCCTATCTTGGAACTCCATTAAATAATAGTGAAACTCAACTTCTTGGCAGAGGAATCTTAGAGGTAGGTTATTGAACTAACACTTGAGTGAAATTTTGCCAGAATCAATGTTTCTTCCGATATAGACAGAGGCGACAAGGCTAAGACTGCTCCCTAAGAAGTTTTGTCTTCTGATTGCTAAGCAAGATCCAAGCTCCTCTTTGCTTCTGCAGGAACTTGCTGGCTGGAAATGCTGGCAGGCCTGTACCCTGTGCACCCAGAGACCCAGAGGATTGTGTACACACACACACAACTGCCAAGCTCATCCCCTTTCTCCACATGCCCTCCGATATTTTATGTTATCAACAAATTCACAGCCGAAACCAAGCCAACATTCAACCCATGGTGTAGAAAGTACCATGGAGTCCCACAGCAAGACCCTGCATTTATACCCAAGGCATGTCTCACTCTCCATCCCATAGACTCATTTCTGGTTGCTGTGGCCACAGATTTTAAGTATGAAAGCTATAGGCAAAATTACAGGCTGGAGTCTTCCCTTGGGTGGACGATGAGGGGAAACCAGTCCTGGGAAGAGAGTCTATTTACAATTAGAGATTTTACAAATAGCACAACAATTCAGACATAACCTTTGGTACTACATGTAATAGTGTGTAGAAAGATGGAGAATATTCCATTCACCAAAGTCTTTTTGGAGCAAACACTGCCTTTACTCTGAGACCTGCTGAGTGTCAAGGGTAAGCCTCCCAGAACTAGCTCAAGACACAACGGTGATCTAAATTACTCTGCAGAGTAAAGAAGCCAGACATTTAAACTTCCTGGGAGAAATCCTGGAAAGGGAGGGAGGAGAGAGAAGTTGATGCTACTTGGCAGAAAGGAAGGAGGGAAAAGGAAATGCCCCAGGTGATAAGGTGACTGTGGGGTAGGTCTGAGGCAGAAAATGTCTAATGGGGAATTTTCAACCCTCACCTGCCAATTATTCCTAATGAAATATCGGTATTCTAGCAAGGCTTCCTGCTCAGAAACTTTCAGTGGCTTCCTGTAGCTTCCAGGATACAATTCTAAAGTCTCAGCCTGCTCTCCAGTGCCTCCCAGATCAGGCTGGCTCCAACTGTACCCCAGCTTGTGAGCCAGTACCCCATTGATGAGGACACTGCAGGCTGGTGGATCAGGGCACGGGGGCTCCAGATTCCCCTGACCTTGAGCAGCCTCTGGGCTCCTCACTCCGCTCCAAAGTCAAGTGAGAAGGTTATGCCAACCGAAGGCCTTCCTTCTCCACAGTCTAGGTCCACGGGATTTCTCAGACCTTCTGCTCCCACCAGCCTCTCCCATTGTCCACTCATATGACCTCTTCCTGCTTGCCCTCCCCCTCTTTGAGAGGTCCCCATATTTGAGTCCCAGCAGGTTCCCACAAACTCAAAAATCCCCAAATGCCACAGTGTGCAGGCGTCCTGCCCTTCTGAGAACTTTGTGTCATCTCTCAACCCTTCCACCTGGCAATGTCCTCCTGCTCCTCTAGCTTCTAAACCTGAAGGCTAAGTAATGTAACTTTACTGTTTACTGAACGCCAAACAAATATTAAACAAACAAGTGAACAAGTGTGCATTTCATTAATCGGCCTCTCTCTGCCAAGCTCAGATCCACGGGCTCCCTTTAACTTGGAACTTTCCCTTTAACTTTCCCGAACTCCACCTGCTGGAGAAAAACTTGGTTGCTTTTTCACTGAGTCTGTTTATCCCGGATCCAGGACAGAAAGGGGACCTGTACCAGCCCAGGACGTGTGTTTATATGCGCACCTGCAGAGCAAAGGAGTGGATGATCACTTACAAGCCACTGAATAAATAACAGATTCCTACAGCACCTAGAATCGGATGCCTGGCCTGTTTCGAGGTTCACAGTGAACAGTGAGGAGATGTCTTTCTACCACCCCTTCCTTTGGGGAAGTTCTCCACTAGGATGTGAGCTCCTGGGGAGGAGAATCCTGGTCTGTCTGTCTCGTTCACCAATGTGTCCCCTGGCATAGATGGGCCCCCGATATGTGGGGTGAAGGACTGAATTAATGAACAAATACAAACACACTGAGAACCCTAGAGGACACCCACAGCCTTCTCACTGACAACTGCATCGGCTGGTGACTGTCACGGGGCTTCTCCTGGGAGCAGGGGGATACAAGAGATACTGAGCACAGAGGAGACTGATCCCGACCTCACCTCGCAGAAGCTGGAGGATGGAGGATAGGGCCTGTGGGCCATGCCAGGCTGCAGCCAGTGTGGGCTCTGAGCTCCTGACATTCAAATACGTTAAAAGTGATGCCAGGTGAGCTTGCAGCTTCCCTGCAGGCTCAGGTGGGGTCTCAGAAGACTTCCATGTGTGTGGATGAGACATGGCTTCCCTCAGATCTGGAAAGGGGTCCTCCAGCCACAGCAGCAGGTGCACACAGCCCTTCAGGTGTAAGCAGGCCACACCCTGCCAGGTGCTGTGTCTGAAAGGCCCGTCCAGTGGTGGGGCTTGTTTGCATGAGGCACTCACTCAGACCTGTTCCCCTTCTGCCCTGAATATAATGCGTATGGGATGGCTGGCCAGAGTGAGACAAGTGTGAACTTGGTTCAGGCCATGACTAACCCACCCCACACAATCAAACCCAGGACAGTAGCACAGCTCTAAGCGTGTGACTCGGGGCAGAAAAGGTGCAGTCATACCCACCGGAGCTGGGAGAATCTGGGTAGTTCAAGCACGGACACGGGAGCCAGGCTGCTTGCGTTTGAATCCCCTCCACCACCACTAAATGTGTGGCCCTAGACAAGTTACCTACCCTCCCCACACTACTGTCCTCTTCTGGGAAGCCCTTAGCTTTCTGGGTGTTAGGCCAGGTCATGCACACTCAGAGTGAAAAGACAAATTAACTGTACTTACGCAGTGGGGCTGGGTACTACAAAGGCAACTTGAGAATTAAATGTGATAATACTTATATGCATGTCTCAGCCTCTATTGCTGCATAACAAACCATCCCAAAGTTAGGGAGAGAAAACAACAGTCATTTATTTGTTTATGATTTTGCAATTTGGACAGGTCTCAGCACGGACGGTTTGTCTTTGTTCTGCATGGAGTCAGGTGGGTGGTTCTTTTGTGCCAGAGAGTCAAAGGTGGCTTTACCCACATGTCTGTCACCTAAGCTGGGGAAGGCTGGAATGGCAGCCAGCTGAGTCTCTCTGCCTTCACAGTCTCTCACCCTCCTGAGTAGTTGGACTCCTTTGCATGGCTTCCAAGAAAGCGGTCACAAGGCCAGCGCCAACGCAAGGAGAGGAGAAATAGACCCTACCCCTCAGTGGGAGGAGTGGCTGTGCATCCAAGGAGGGCTGGCGTTGCTGGCCCTTGCATTTACAGAGAGTTCACCACAGCCCTCACTATCTAGTCATTAGCTCAAGGGAAACCTCAGGTCTGCACATTGGATGGGGCAGAGAAGTGATAACGCTCTTGACCTGACTCTCTCAAGTGACCACTGACTAAACACGAGACACTGAGCTACAGCAAGATGAAGTGCAAATCCCAGGACCATCCCTTACCAGTTATGTCATATTGAGCTAGTCACCTTATACTTAAAACACCCCAATGTCCCCTGCTCTCATGTGGGAGAAATCTCATACCAGCAGGTAACACATAGTCTTGCCATTTCTAGGTAACTCCATGAACATTTCTGGAATCAATAAATTCTAACATGATTTGTTGAATGGACAAATAACTCAATCAATAAAACCATGAACTGAATTAGTGAATGAATGAGGGGAAAGCCCCAACAATTAGCCTCTCTCCAGGGCTGATGAACCCTATCCCCAAAGGAACAGTTTATACCAAGGACCTTTTAATGGCGAAAGCTGACCAACTCTGAATCCCAAGACCCCTTTGTGGGCTGTGTGACCTTGGGCAAGGTAAGAGTCTTGCACATAATAGATGTTTATTTAATACCTGCGACATTCACAAATTCTAAAAATGTTTGTTAAGTAGTTGAATGAATCAATGAATAACAAAAAATGATCCCAACACACACACACACACACACACACACACACCCATGCTGGTGAACTCTACCCCTAAAGATGGCTCCTTGCTGGGAACACCATTTGGTGTAAATGTTCCCTACTCCCCTCCTGCTTCTTGACTAATATAGCAGCTGACAGACAGATAGACAGACAGACAGCCGCACCAGATGGGTGCTTTTTACTCCTTTGCAGGCACAGCCTACACCCTAAGCTATGCTTCATTTTTGAATGTGCATGTGCCGTCCCAGCGTCCAGGAAAGCTGAAGCCTGAGTTTTGCATGGAGGCTCTCCTTGGCTGCAGTTAGATTGAGTATCAGCTCTGCTTCTACCCCGTAAGCATCCCCTTCAGCTGCTTCCACCAGCAGCAAGAGCAGCAACAAGCACACCGGCTAGTCATGTCCCCTGACATTCAACTAAATTGTTAGCTCCGCGAGAGGTATTCTGTACGCTTGGGGCAACACTTGTCTAGTGTTACTGCATTTACTACTACAGGTACCACTACTATGGCTTCTACTACTACTGATGCCAATAATAAAAATAATAATAATAACAATAATAACAGTAATAATAATAAGTTTTAGCTACTGTAGTCATAATGGTGTTTCAGTCAACAGACCATATATACAATGGTGGTCCCATAAAATGATAATGGAGCCAAACACTTTCTATTGCCTAGTGACACCACAGCCGTCCTGAAGTCATGGTACAACTCCTTACCCACATGTTGGTGGTGGTGCTGGTGCAAACAAACCCACTGTGCTGTCGGTCGTATAAAAGTATAGCACAGACAATTATGTACAGTAAATAATACTTGATAATGATAAAAAATGAGTATGTTACTGGTTTATGTATTTACTATTCTATAACTTTTATTGTTATTTTACAGTGCAATCCTTCTATTTATAAAAAAGTTTGTTTAAAACAGCATGTTGTATTTATCATATCTCTTTTTTTTAATTTTTTTTCTTTATTTATTCTTAGAGAGAGAGGAAGGGAGAGGGAGAGAGAGATAGAAACATTGATGAGAGAGAACATTGATTGGCTGCCTCCTGCATGCCCCCCACTGGGGATGGGCCCACGTCCTGGGCATGTGCCCTGACCGGGAATTGAACCAGCGACCTCCTGGTGCATGGGTCAACGACACTCAACCCCTGAGCCACACCGGCTGGGCACCATATCTCTTGATTACATCATTTTTCTCTTGAGCTTAATTTAAGGTTGTTTTGTTCATTCTGGCCCTGCGTGCCGCTGCCAGTGTTGCCACACAGCCTAGGTGCCATCCAGGTTTGTGTCAGTGTACTCTGTGATGTACACGGAAATCGCCTAATGATGGATTTCTCAGAATGGATCCCTGTTGTTAAATGACACATGACTGTATTCTTACAATGTGGCAAACAAATGAAACTCATTATTTTCTTTAATCGTCTCAGAAACTTCATGAAATAGGCATAATTATCACCCCAAGCTCGTAGATGAAGTCCCGAAGTTCAGAGAGGTCAGGTGACTTGCCAAGTCCACAGTTTTGAAGTGGCCAAGCAGAAATCTGTAGCCCAAGCAGCCGGACCTCAGGGTTGCTTTGTCACATCACAGCCACGACCACACTGCTCTCATCTGTTTGTCTGTGTCTCCCTTCAGATCAGGGCTCCCCGAGGGCTGGTGCTGCCTTCCCTGGCCCCTGAGGCCTCGGCATTTAGCGGAGGCCTGGCGCAGAGAAGGTGTCCAGTGGTGGATGTTAATTGGATGGATGAGGGTTCTGTGACCTGACACCCGGGGCCATTCATTCCAGGGCATTAACCATTTGAGAAAACATCCCAGCCATCTGTCAGACCTCATTTCTCTGGTGCAAAAGACCTTCTAAAACCTGACCCAGGGACATAATTATCTTTTGGCCCTAGGAGATATTCAATGCATCACTCATGGCCATCACAGGAATTAAATTGAGTTGAGCTGAGATGCAAAAAGACACATTACATTCCCCAAAGTTGCCTTTATTTTATTTTTTTTTACAGTTCTCTTTCTTTCTTCTTCTCCTTCCTCTTCCTCCTCCTCCTCTACTTCTACCTCCTCCTCCTTCTCCTCCTCCATCTTCTTCTCTCTCTCTCTCTCTCTCTCTCTCTCTCTCTCTCTCTCTCTCTCTCTCCCCCCCCCCTTGTCTTACATACACAAGTGCCAATACCTAAGCTCACTGCATGTGGGTAAACAATGAGTACTTTCATTTATACCTCTCTGGCATTTCTGCTGGGAAGTTTTCTCCGAAGAGATGCCTCTCCAGCTTGCCTTGTCCCTCTCCTTCCTTAATCTGCTACCTGTTCGCGTGAACAACCTAAACACTGGGAGAAATCCCCAGAGGTAACCCAGGTGCCTTTTCCTCAGTGAACTTCAGCCACCCAGGATGGCCACCGCAGGTGGACGGATCCCACAGGAGATCATGTAGATGGTGCTTTAACACCTAGAACACATCAGGTGAGCCCGTCGATGTGCCCGCTTGTGTACTGGAGACTTTCACACACACTGTTTCATTTAAGCTCACAAGGGGTCAGGGTATTATTAACTCTTCGAGTACAGGTGTGAAAGCTGAGGCCAGGGCCTCACAAATCCTAAGAGGCTAGCATTTAAACTCTAATGAACTGGCTCACATCCCAGCCTCTTTCCTCCTCACCTTGGAGAGTGTGAGGTGACAAGGAGATCATTTCTCAGTATGTAGAAGTCCAGACAGGACAAGGCCAAGGTAATGAAGAATTCAAATAAGTTAGTCACCCTGGGAAGCTGATCTTATTTCTGCCACAACTAGTCCATATGGAGAAAGATGGAATTTTTCCAACATGAGCCATCTTCCAGGAACACTCAGAGAACAACCAGGGAACCACCTCGGCAGCTGGACAAAATGCAGATCCCCGTGTCCCACTGCAGAGGGACTGAATCAAAACCTCCGCAGGCCTGCAAAGCTGCACTGTCAAAAAGCCTCTCCTTCCCCCAGGGAGTCTGATGTCCTCTCAAGTCTGAGAACCTCTGTCCTAGAGGCGAAGGATGAGGTCCACTGCCCTGGCAAGACAGTAGGCCTTGGGGGAGGGAGGAGGGGAGGGACCACCACACACCTGGCCCATGGACGTTGTCTTAGTGCTGCAGGAGGTCCTTGAGAGACTGGCCCAGAGAACCTTCCTCCCAACCATACCTCGCCTCCCTCTCCAGGGAAATACTGAACTGACCTTTTCTCAGTGCTGGAACCACTGAATGGGCACATGTACCTATCAGCTGAAGGTCAAAATCTCTAGAAAATTGACTTACTTTGTCTTTAATTACAAGGATCTTATACACTGAATTAGGGCTAATTCTTCTCAACCCATTTTGCATGCGAGGGGAAAGCTAACTGGGAAAAGGAAAGGTGTCAATGCATGAACTATTGCTTCAAGTTTCAGGTGTCTACAGCCTTGTTTCCACCCTTTGCCAAAAAAGTTACTCGGCAAGTCTCGGCATCTGTGGACTGGCACAGAGCATGACCTTTCAGTAGATCTTACAGGTGCACGACTGAAAGTCTAGCGAACGATGGGGTAATAGGCTAAGAAGTCATTTTTAACTCAAAATTTCAGTTCTGTACTTATCCTTCAATCTTTTCATTGGTTAAATTCCTCTGTCCCACCATGGCAGCCAGCCATGGGCCACCCGATGTCACACCTGAGCACCAAGCACTTTGGCCAAAATCATTTCTCCTTCTTCTTCCTTTGTCAGACGGATGTAAAGACTCAGTCTTTAAAACGGTCCCCAAGCCCTGGTCGGTTTGGCTCAGCGGTTAGAGCATTGGCCTGTGGACCAATGAGTCGTGGGTTCGATTCCGGTCAAGGGCACGTACCTCGGTTGCGGTTCATCCTGGGCCCTGGTCGGGTCATGCAGGAGGCAACCAGTCGATGTGTCTCTATCACATCGATGTTTCTCTCTGTCTCTCTCTCTCCCTCCCTCCCACTCTATCTAATGATAAATATTAGTAGAAAAATATCCTCAGGTGAGGAATAAAAAAATGAAAAACATAAGATGGTCCGATAAATGGACCGATGGGAAAATGTGATATACAAACTCAGTACCCAGAGAAATTGATGCCTTAGTGTAGATGTAACCATTTTTTGCAATTAGTGGGAAGATAGATATATATATAATTTCATATAATTTTTATCGTGCTGTAAAGTGAAAAGCCGCTTTTCATTTATAAGTGGAACTCTTGGGCAGCTGAGTGCCCTGGAAGGAGGCAGAAGGCAAAGAGCCAAGAATAGAACTGGGCATTCCCAGAGCTGCCCAGACAGTGCCTAGAGAAAGGAGACAGAAGTGTTTCAGGGTGAACCACTGCATGGTGTAAACGTATGCGGGCTCTTTGCTTTCTCTGGAAAAGCATGTCTGGTAGGTTGTCAGTTGATCTGGGATGGTGACATTTGAACTTTTCTTTCAGCTGTGTGTTGATCATTTGGGGATGGATGCCACTGTGGCAGGATTTCTTGGCCCAGTGTCGCCTCTGGGACAGGGCTCCTAGGACGCCACAAATTGAGCTGATTTAAGTCTTTGCCAGGTGCCAGGACTTCCCCCCTCAGGGATAAAGAGCAGCTCTCTCACCTTTAGAGCAATGCTCTGTTGGCATGGGCTGGGAGCTTTGAGAAATGAACTTCAGCTGTGCACGCCTGCTGGTTTCTATGGCAACGGTCATCAAGGCTTGGGCCAAGGTTATCAGACTTAGTGAGTCCCTACAGAGACTAAAGACAACTCCCTGCCTGGTGCCTTCCCCGAAACAATTTTTCCTCTTCCCTGACCTGGCTTCTGATAATCATTGAAAACTCAGTATAACACTCATGTTTCAGCATTTCAAATACATCCCACAAATTCCAGCTTCTATTAGTTGTCTGTCTGCCTCCAAACAAAACTGCATCACTAGATGCTTTATCAAAAAAACCATCACAGCATGCTTCAACTCATGGCTTTCTTGTGATGGAAGGTTATTTGCACCTGTTGTTATTATTAACTAGCATGTAGTGAGTACCTGTAATATGCCAAGCACTGTCCTAGGCACTCAACCTACACAATTTTATTCTTCAAAAACAGTCTCATGAAATCAATATTATAATCTCCATTTTCATAGATGATGAAATTGTGGGCCAAAGAAGCCAAGCACTATGACTGACATTCCACAGTTTTATGGTGGGCCCAGGATGGGAACCCAGCTCCTCCTGCTTTCACCAAACCCATTCGATCTTTCCATCACTGCTGCCTACCTTGGACAATGGGTCACCTTCATCATTCTTCTTAGAAGACTTAATAACTTTCAAAAGTCATATGTTCTTGCCCTGGCCAGTTTGGCTCAGCGGTTAGAGCGTCGGCCTGGGACCAGAGAGGCCCGGGTTCGGTTCCAGCTAAGGGCACGTGCCTCGGTTGCAGTTTGTCCCCAGCCCCGGCTGGGGTTGTGTGGGTGGCAACCACTGGATGTGTCTCTCTCACGTCGATGTTTCTCTCTCTCTCTTCCCCCCTCTCTCCCTCCCACTCTATCTGAAGATAAATGCAAAAATGTCCTCGGATAAGGATACAAAAAATAATAATTTAAAAAGAAGTCGTATGTTCTTTCCGAGCTTCTCTGTGCTTTCAACCATCATATCTCCTTTAAACATTCCTAGTGAATTATGTTTTAGTTCCTTCTCATCTTAACTATTTAGTTCCCATTTTAACTATTTCACCTTTCTCAGTAGAGTCCTATATGGGAAATATTGTCTTAATAAGACTAACCGCAGTTTTCAAATGTGTACTTTTCAACATGCCAGGGTCATGGCCTTTAGGATGTCTCATGCAACTTCTTTAGGTTATATTTACTCTGACAATGATCTCCTGATTTCAATCATCTGAAAGAAGCCGTTATGGGGGAGAACTGAAGAAAGATGGGCAAAAGAAGAGAGATAAATTGTCTGGAATAATTTAAAAAATCTGATGTATCAACATGTAGTAGAAATAATAGGACTCCATCTTATAAAATACTCTGCCAAGGGCCATTTGGATATTCATAACATCATTCACAGGCCATACAAAATTATCAACTTAAAAATTAGCCTGCTATATTTGTTCAGGCTAATTTGGTGAGGGTGTGATGTTAGCTGGTATTGATTTCGCAAGCCTTATACACCCTCGGGCCAGATGTTCCCCACCCCTGCCTAAAGCAATGGGTGAAGAATGCTCACTGAATGTCATGATTCAATGCTCATGTATCATTTGGGATGAAGGCATCTTTATCCACTTGCAAAATTATCCCAAGTGCCAGCATCCCAAGCCAACGATCACAGCAAATAGGCTGCCTCCTAAGTAAATTTCACATCTACAAACTCGATTATTGCATTTTTCAGGCATTAACGTGCAAAAAGGCTGAGAATATTGCAGCCATCTCTCAGTGCAGTGGTTACAGTGACAGGGCTAGAGCTGGTTTCAGGGCTGGCTCACTTTTCAAATGCTTTTACAGAGTTTACCTTTCTCTAGGCTGTGGGGTGATTTATCGGTCCATCCTCTTTTATTGGGCTTTTTGGGTTTTACTTTGCTTACAGCTTGGCCTCCATTTACTGAGCCTCAGCAAAGAAGGTCATCCAACCTCCCTCCCCCCCCCCACCCCCCAGAAAAACAACACACTAGTGCACACAAAATCAGGAACACAGAAGTCATCTGGTGGCTTGGGACACTCCAATTCTTTCTACAAGGGGCCAATTCACAATAAGCAAGGAATGATATCAAATCAGCAATGATTTAGTCCTTATGAGAGCCATTAAACTTTTTAAAACAGAAAGTCAAGTTCAGATTCCTTACTCCGCTTTCCAGGCAGGGGCATTCTGACCCCGTCCTGTTTTCCCAACTCTTCTCCCCACTCCAAATGAAAGAGTGCTTTGCTCTGATCTAATAACAACTAGTTCTTTATTGGACCATCGCTGCGCGCCAGACACGGTGTGAAAAGTCCTTACATGGATCATCTTGAACGACTCCCAGCGCAGATGAGAGAACTAAGGCACACAGCCTCCTGGTGGGAGACTCTGATCTCAAACCCCAGAAAGTCTGACCCTGGAGGCTGAAGCTCTCTACTATGACATCACTCTGCCTCTGAAGCCACCCAGGATAGGCCAACCTTTCCCCTCCAGCCACCACATTTTGATTGACCTTCAAAGCTCTGCTCACACTCCACTGTTTCATGACACCTCTCTGCCCACTATAAGGCCACAGTGAACTCTCTCTCATTGGAGCTTCTCAGCCATTTGCTGTCATCACATTGATCCTGGCAAGGATACCTGCTGCCTTCTGTTCTGTGACAGTGGAGTAAAATTGAAAGAATTGCTCCTGAATCACACAGACTTGGAATCCAAACCCACTTTGAACACGTTCTAGCTGTGTGACCGCCCATTCATTCATCCATCAACTATTCATTAAGCATCTCATATGATAGACTCTGGAGTCTCAATGATGAGCACATCACAGACCACGTTCCTGTCCCCTTAGAATTTACATGGATCTTGAGCAAGTGACCTCACCTCCCTGAGCTTCAGGATCTTCATCTATAGAATGGAAATAACATTACCCATATCGTGTGCTCAGCTCCTAATAGGATACTTCTATATGTTCTGGCTATTATGCACACTTATTATGTACAGAGTGCCTGGTACATAGTAAGTGCAACAAATGGGGGTAGCTATTATGATAAGTACCATTATAACTTACTAAACTTTTCTTAGCTTCAGTCTTATTTCCCCAACAAGGCTCTAAATGTCCCTGTATTCAGGAGTCACTCTCATAGCACCTGGAATCAAGCCACATGCATGAATGAGTCACTATAGAAAGAGCATTTGACCAGTCAGGAGTCATGGCTCTACCAGGAACTTGTTGAATGGCCTGAATGGATGAGTCATCTCACCCTCCACCCCACCCCATTCCTGACTCTCTTTCTCCCCCTCCCTATTATTTCCAAATGGCAGAGTGAGGATTTGGTGAGCAGAAAAAGACACTCATGGAGACGGTTGAAGTGCAGGACTTCTGTGGCTTCCAATAATCAAGAGTTGGTTGCAGCCCATTGGGTGTTCTTGTAGCCAGACAGAAGCTGCTCCTCCTTGGTTAAAGCTGGGTCAGAACCCAAAGTCTTGAAGCTGACTCAACCCCAATAGGATTTTCTATTGGGCTTTAAGAATTCCCCAAGTTATCTCTTGGTCAGTGTTGTTCAGGCTTTCTACTTTAAAGAAGATGACAATCTAAGCCCCAAATAGTCATCATCTAATCCACCCATAAACCCCTGGCCCCCTCGCAGTCGCCCTGCCATGATACAGCAGTTCTTTGCAGCCACAACTGAACAGCACAGAAGTAAGAACACAGCTGTCCAGGCACCTGGCTAAGACTCCAGGTTAACATTGCTCCCCTCGGGAACTGAAGATGCCCAGTTCTACCCCAAAGAGGTCAACTCACAGCACATGTGACTGGTCACTAAGGAAATGGGAAGGCAGGATAAGGATTCATTTCAAACTAATTCCCACCATCAGCCAACATGCTCTGCTGGAGGTAACACATCTTCATTTGCAAAGTCGGAATGCAGAAAATTAAACATGAATGCAGACCTGATCCAGTCCCTCACTTGCTCGAACGCTCCCAACTATCAGGGGGATAAATTCCCAGTTTCTTGCCAGGTAGGCACTGCTTTTCCTCACCTGGCCCCTGTCCTCCTTTTCAGGCTTGTTTCTTGCCAGCTCCCATCCCCCCACACTCTGCACTCCAATCACACCTTCAGTCAAACCTCTTGCCACCTCCACGGAAACACTGAGCTGCTTCTTTCACACGTGTCCCTGTCATTTTCTCCCTCTGCCATCCTTCACCTTGCCTACTTGGTTAAGTTCTCTCTCATTTCAAACTAAACTGATAAGTGAAGCCCTTCCACATTTACCCAGGGTGAGTTGACCACTCCCCTCCTTGGTTTCAATCAGTCTTTATCCAACTGTAATGGCATTTGTGGAAGAAAGGGAGAGGGTACCCCAAAATATATGGGATGCCTACTATGTACCTAAGACAGCAATAGGCATTTTGTGTAAACTTGCTCTTGTTGTTTGCATAATGCTTTCCTCATTTGATTATAAGAAAATTGAAGATAAGAATCACTTCTTTTTCATCACAGCATCCCTAGTGCCTGGCACTTTGTAGGTGTCCAAGGATGTTTATAAATTTAAATTCAACTCACACAACAGTTGACAACTGAATGACCAACAACTACTATAAAAGTGTCCAAGTGGCTAAGGTTTCATGTAGTCAGACCAGTAACAGAGAGGTTTTTATGTCTTTGTCATTAGACTGAGCCCAGGAGGCCCACTTTTAAGGTCAGCATGCAGGGCAGGAATAACAGAAAGAAGAAAGAAAAGCTCTCACTTACCAAAGTAAACAAGCATCAACTACAAAAAGAAAGCAGGAGATAAGAAATGGATATAAAGATTATAGCGATATCCCGAAAAGCTCCATCCAAACAACCTCGATGTTGTGTTCTCCTAGCTGGATGAACAGAGGTATAATTTATATGTCCAGATATCATCACCTTGAGTTTTGTTTAAAGGTGATAAGTTGTTTTAATCAACCTGGCTTATTCTTTTCTCCCCGTGTCTGCTAGAGTTGTAAGCTAGAAGGCAGTTTCGTGCAATTCCTCCTTCTGTTTGGTTGATATATTATGCTCTGTTCCAAGTTTTCCTCTTGAGAACATCCCTCTTTTATTACTTTTCTTCTCAGTTCTTATAATGAAAGTTTTGCAAAGCATGACTACTGTTTTCATTCCTGATCTAAAAGGGAGATGGTACAAAATAGAATATAAGTGCAGCTGGAATGATTTCTGAGCAAAACATTGTGTTCTTAATAGGTGAACATCATGCAAATTATAGAAGCTGAGGTTTTTGCAATTAGGGCCCAAGCCTGTCAATTATAAAAAGGTCTTAAAGGTAAACAAAATAAAACCAGGGGGCAACATGCCCTTCCTCACTTAGGTGATCTGTCTTCTCCTGCTGCTTTATGGATTGCTGTCTTTCCTTGTTCATGAAGACTTCATCCATATCTATGATTGGCACTATACTAGCTACATTGTCAGCACACAATGAAGTTTTATCTTGATTAATAATAATAATAATCATGCAAGGTGAGAAAGTTTTAATTAGTTTTCCTCCTTTGCACCTTTTCTGAAGTTACTGAAAGAAAAAAGCTTCATCTGCACACACATCTGCTCTGCGCCTCAACCATCCCACCTTCTTTACATGGCAGGTGAACTCCCCAGGGATGCAAGGTGTCCAGAGTAAAGCACTGAACTCCTGAAGCCCTGTTCAAAACACTTCCCTAGCTCTGCAGCATGACCTTGAGCAAGTCACCCAAGGTCTCTAAGATGACTCTGCCTCCTTGCTTGCAAAGATGGGAGCCCTGACCCTGGTCGTCTGCTTTATCAGATGGCACTGAATTGGGACCAATTTCACTGGCCAGTGAAATAATGATGCCCTTCATGGTCTTCCAAGGAGTTTCTTGTATTTGTTTTATATCTTATTGGGTTGGGATTAGAAATAATGCTGGTCATATTTGCTAACTGACTGGCTGAACCAAAATGAATTGATCGCCTGTGGTCAATCTATTACTCATTCCAAAAGTCTCAGCTCAAATAGCCATTTCTTCCATGAAGCCTTTCTCACAGGACCACCCTGTCTTACAGACACACACCTTCTGTGTCCCCACAGCCCAACATTTATACCTCAATTTAACACGTGCTTCCTGTCTGTTTCCCCTTGAAGGCAGAAGCCATGTTTTGTTCATCTTTGGGTGCTGCATAGAGATTTCACCCATGGAAGATGCATAGAAACCATCAAGGAGGGGTGGCTGCAAGAGTTCAAATAGAGATCAAGTGTAGAAGCCAAAAATGTTATGTACATGGAGTGTCCAATTAGGCAGCAAGGTGATACCATTCAAAGAAGTTGACTTCAGCCAAGCTATGGAACAGAAACCAAAGCCACAGCATAAAACCAGGTAGGATTACAGGACAGAAGGAGGTGGGTTGGTGATACTGTGGTTCTCTAATTCTTTGGCTCTTCAAGGAAAAATGCACTGATGTTCAGGGTTCATGGGCAGTAACAGACCTGGAGGCTGAACAGTGGTTCACGGTTGCCCTCAAGAGAGAATGGGAAGATATCACAGTGGGACAGAGACAAGAAGGCCAGAGCAGAGGTGAGGTCACCAGAATCAAGAATATTGCTCAGAGCAGAGAAAGATCTGTGAACCCTGTGGAAATCCTAGTAAACCTTCCCAGGTCTGTAATACTGGACACTTAAAAAGATCTCAAAGGTTTCTGTGGCCCATAAATTCTAGTAATAATAAATACAAGTATTACTTAATCAATTAGGACTTGTTTAGTTGTAAAGAATGGTAAAGCCAGCTGCTTTAAGTTAAAAACATTTAAAAAGACTGTGTGAAGGGCTTTGGACCTAAAATTTCAGGCACAGCTAAATCCAGGTGCTCAAATAAAACCATCAGAAGTCTCCCTCAGTTGCTTCCCTGTGTTAGCTTCCTCCGAGTGCAAGCAAGGGTAGCCATGGAGAGCATCAGGCTTAGAAGCAAATAGCCACAGAGACCCAAAGGAAAGAGAGAGCTTTCCATTAGCTTCAGCAATACTTCTGAGATTGAGCCTCATTGGCTGGCTTAGATCACATGTCAATCCTTGAGCCAATCACTGTGGCTTCATGAATGGAATGTTGTCATTGGACAAGTCTTGTTCGTGTGTCAGAAGAAGGGAGAATGAAGGTAACCAGGTGGAGGAAGAGAGTAGATGTAACCAGGTCAGAACAAGGTAAGCTGGATGGACAGACAAGCCTACACATCTGCTGCATTAGGATTCAGCATTTATTAGCCAAGAAATAGCAGTCTGTTGTTTTGGCTTTTCTAAGCCCTTAGCAGGGAGGACAATAAAGAAAAGCTTTCTCCTTCTGTACAACCCCCTCTGCCCAAATTGCTCCAAGAATGGAGAGGAATTTATTCCAAAAGCAGTGTGACTTAGATTTTCCTAGTGATTGTGTGTGAAACATTTTAGGAATCAAGATCAAGAAATTGGCAGTAAAAATTGGAAAGGAAGAGGTAAAAAAAATCTCTACTTGAAAATCATATTAATCATAAAATCCCAAATAGTCATGGGTAAAACTACTACAAACAATAAAATAATTTAGTAAAATAGTCAAATGGAAAGTTAACACACCCTATTGTCCTTCAGCTCCAAACCCACCCGCGTGTACTCAGCTTTGTGATGCAGAAAAGGGGCTCTGCAAACCCAATTTCAGCTTTGTCGGCTGAATAAATAATGCAGTGATTATTACTACTACTCATGGGCCATGTAAACCTGTCAGATCTCCATACTAAGTGTCCAGTACTACAGACCTAGACAGACTTTTTGCTCCCTGTGTGGCTTTAATTAGGGAGTCCTAGAGAGACACTGCAGAGCTGGGGAGGAACGAGGGTCTTGCTTCCTCCTGTTGGCTTCCTACCTAATTCCTGACCCTGGGACTGTCTCCAGGCATAGCCCCTCGCTCCAATGGCAGCAGCAGGAGCCAATGTTCAGTCTCTCTAGGAATTACCGAGCCAGCTTCATCATGTACCCTTCGGAGACACCCGCTCCAGCCAGCCGATGTCCTCTCCTCAGAGGTCCGCTTCCCCAGGGCCCTTCCTCTGAGGTTGGGAAGGCCAGCACCAGCAGAGCAGCCCCCCTCAGAGTCTGAGTGTTGGCTCCACGGGCCTGCCCCCAGCCTCTAGATTTCACAACAGCATTCTCCTTCCGTTCACCCAGCCCCAGGGATGATGGCCACTTCCCATAGTTCCTTCCTCTCTGATACTTGGGTGTCCTCTTTTCACCTTTTTAGTTACCAACTTTACATCTTTGTACAGCTCACATTTTTTGTACTAAAGAATCTCTGTTAAAAGAATTGGTACTATTTCTATCTCCTGATTGACCCTGATTGACACCTATGCAGATATATGCAAAATAGACATATATAAAATAACCAATTAGAAGATACAAGGGAAGGGAAGAGAAACCCTTATTCATAATAACAAAAGGGAAAAGAAAGTAGACAAAATATCTAGGCATTAAACTAGTAAGAAGTGTGCATGACCTCTATGCGGAAACCCATAAAATACTTCTGAAAACACAAATGGACTTTGAACCAGTAAAAGGACACATGCTCTTACATAGGAGAACTTGGCCTCATAGGAGCGGATTGTGATCCCAATAAAAATTCAATCGGGTCTTATTTTTATCTGGAGCTAAACAAGTTGATAATAAAGTTCTTATGGAAGAATAAAAAAGCAAGAATATCCAAGAAAGTCCTGAAAAACAAAGCATAATGGTGAGGCGGGAGCTAGACCTGCTAGATATTAAAACATATTGTAAAGCCTCTATGAATAAAACAGTGTACTATTATATCATTATAGGCAGGCAGACTAATAATCCAGAATAGGAAACCTAAAAATAGACCTAAGCATATATGGCAATTTAATATATATAATTTAGTATCTCAAATAAATGAGACAAGAGAGAGTTTTAATAAATGATAAGACTACCGAATAATCATATGGGGGGAAAATGCAATAGATTTGCTTCTCATCTCACCTTTAGGATAAATTACAAATAAAGTAGAGATTTAAAAATGTTTTAAAGTGAGAAAAATCTGTCCTAGCTATGACTCAAAATCTAAAAGCAGTAAAAGAAAACATATAAAAATTTGAGGGCATTAAAAAGAACTTTTGCAAGAAGAAAAATATTTATAAATAAAATTAAGAAAATGGCAGTCAGAGAGATGCAAATTAAAATGACGAGGAGGTCACACCTGCCAGAATGGCTGCCACCAACAAATCATCAAACAACAAGTGCTGGCAAGGGTGTGGAGAAAAGGGGACTCTAGTACACTGCTGGTGGGAATGCAGACTAGTGCAGCCACTGTGGAAAACACTATGGTGTTTCCTCAAAAAATTAAAAATAGAACTGCCATTTAACCCAGTGATCCCACTTCTAGGAATATATCCTAAGAAGCCTAAAACACCAATCAGAAAGAATACATGCACCGCCATGTTCATAGCAGCACTATTTGCAATAGCTAAGATCTGGAAACAGCCCAAGTGTCCATCAATAGATGAGTAGATAAAAAAGCTGTGATAGCCCTGGCCGGTTTGGCTCAGCGGTTAGAGCGTCGGCCTGTGGTCCAGAGAGACCCGGGTTCGGTTCCCGCTAAGGGCATGTACTTCGGTTGCAGTTTGTCCCCGGCCCTGGTTGGTCGTGTGGGTGGCAGCCACTCGATGTGTCCCTTTCACGTCGATGTTTCTCTCTCTCTCTCTTCCTCTCTCTCCCTCCCACTCTATCTGAACAAAAAATGAAAAAATGTCCTCGGGTGAGGATAAAAAAAAAAAAAAAAAAAAAGCTGTGATACATGTACACAATGGAATAATATGCAGCTGTAAGAAAGAAAGATCTCTTATCCTTTGAGATGATGTGGAGGGACCTGAAGAGTATTATCCTAAGTGAAACAAGCCATTCAGAGAAAGACAAATATCATATGATCTCACTTATTTGTGGACTATAATGAACAAACTAAGCTGATGAACAAAATAGACCCAGAGACATAGAAGTAGGGATCAGACTGACAAACCTGGGGCGGGGGGGGGGGGGGGGAAATGAACCAAAGAACTTATATGCATATACACATAACAAATGGACATAGACAACAATACTGTGAAGGGGGGGCGTGGGAGTGAGGAGGAGGGTGTCAATGGGGGGGAAAGGAGAAACATCTGTAACAAAAATTAAAAATAAATAAAAACAAAGGACAACAAATGGTAACTCAAATACATACAAAGAAATAAAGATCTCTGGTAAAGATTACAACATAGGTAAATACAAAAGCTAGTATATTATATTTTTGTTTTGTTTTTTAACCTATGTGATTTAAAAGGCAAATGCATAAAATAATTATAAATCTATGTTAATAGGCACACAGTTTATAAGAATGTAATCTGGGACAATAACAATATAAAGGAGGAGGAACTGGAAAAAAAAACAGAAAATGGCAATCAGGGCAAACTTTTGCAATAAATATCATAAACAAAAGACTAATACTCCAAATATATAAAAGTCTCCCAAAATTAAGAAGAAAAAGACTAAGAACCAAATTTAAAATGAGCAAAATAAATGAACTGACCATTGAAAAAATATAATGACCCTTAATTAATAAAAAATACTCAACCTTATTCAAAATCAAAGCAAAACGTTTATGTGATAAGAGTCATATATACAATATAAAAAGAATTCCTAAGATCATAGAAGAGACAACCAATCTAATATAAAATGGGCTTTAAAAATTTAACAGGCATTTCGCAAAAGAAAATATTCAAATGACTATCAAAAGAGTTAATTAGTCGTTAAGAAAATGCAAATACAAATCATAATGGAAGACCACTGCACACCCACCAGAATGGCTAATATTTTTAAAGACTAAGAAAGAATTCAAGGATACGAGAGCTAGAAATCAGAAAACTAGTTTCTTCTGACAGTAATGTTGACTGAGAAGAAACAGAAAGAGGTCTTCAGGATTCTGGAAATATTTTATATTTTGATAATGATAGTTACACAGATGTGTATATAAATAAAAATACATCAAACTTTACATTTAAAATTAGTTCACTGTACACATTTTGCAGGTTAGACCTCAATCTTCAAGAATACAAAAAGAAGACATCCCATTTCTCACTTATTAAACTGACAAAGTCAGTAAGTCTGGGAGTACTCTGTTGGTGAGGTTAGGGTGAAACGGCGCTCAGACAATGCTGGTGCAGCTTTCATGCGGGAGGATTTGGCGATGTCTATCAAACTCACATATGCATCTATCTTTTCATCTAGCAATTACACTTCTAGGAATCATCATTGTCAAAGAATACAAAATGAGGTGTGTACAAAGATATTTATTGTGGCATTTTTCATAATGACAAGAGATTAGAAACAAGACCAGTGTTCATCAGCTGGGGACTTGTTGAATAAACAATGACACTTCCATATGATAGAGGATTGCGCAGTAGAAAAATGATGTGGAAGACTCTCCGGTTACAACCTTCAGTGACAAAAGGTACAGAATGCTCTACAGAGTATGTGACTTGAAAGGGCAGTGAGTTGTGGTGGTTTAAAGGCAGCTATGAATTCTTTGACTTTTCTTTTGTCCAGAGGGAACTATTTTCCTTGCTTTTGAATCTGGGCTGATTTGTGACTACTCTGACCAATAAAATGTGGCAGAAATGACACTAGATTAGTCCAAGGCTAGCCTTTGAAAGAACTGGCAGCTTCCACTTTACTCTCTTAGAACCCTAAGCCACCAAGTAAGAAGTCTACTCCCCTGCTAGTGAAACCACCCCACAGAACGGCCGTGAAAGCACTTAGAGAAGAAGGAGCGCCAAGCTGAGCGTGAGATATCCAGCCGTCTTTGCCAAAGCCTCGGGCGTGGAAGTGAGCTGTCAGGTCCCCCTGGCAGCCCAGCCAAGCCCAGACACCAGTGAATCTCATTCACACCACAAGGAGCAGAAGAAGTGCATACAGTAGTAACATGAGTATTGTTCTTTTGAATTGTTACATGTATCTTGTAGCAGATGATCAATATGATGTCATTAGGAATCAAAATGCTGAATATAAAAGAGTATAAATCAAAGAAGTTAAAGAAAGACCCTGTGAAGTTACATTTGAATGGAAAATGTCAGTATAGGCTCATATTTTCTCCATTTCTAAAAATATGTATATCCTCGTTCCAACCACTTACAGACCTAAAAGCAATGACAACCTAGTAGCAATGAGCAACCTGAGTGCCTAGATTGTGCTTTCTAAACATCACTGCCCACAAAAAGGCACCAGGACTCCTCACAGAAATGACTCTGGGGTTGGAAACGCACAAGATGAGCCTGAGATACCTTGTTGCACCAGGAAAGCAGGAAGCTATGGAAGCCAGGGAGGCTTATTAAAAGGTCACAATGAGCCAAATCAAATGTACATACTGACCTAGATAATATCATGTGAGAAGACAAATAGCAACTGAAAGGGATTGAAACATACCAAGTATATAAAAATTCATGTGTTCATCATGATTTTTTTTAAAATCTCCTTCATTACCACTGGAGGTTGCTAAGGCACCAACTTATTACTCCAAAATTTGATAAAGTGAAAAGATCAAACATTTACTCTGCCTTTTCTGTATAAATTTTATTTCCAAGTAATGAAAAGATTGTTGGGGGCAAGTTTTATAGAAAGGTAATAAAGGAAGAAGGAATGGTGGCATTAGACTCTCATCATTTGGCAACCTCATTGAAATCAGAGTTAAGCAATAACTAAGAATGGGTGCTGAAATTCATTTGCTGAAAAGTTGATGGAGAACATTATAATGGAGAGATCAGGCGGACACCACTGAAACACACAAATCTATTTTTGCAGCACTGAAAATATATGCTTCATGCTATATTACAGTACAGATATATAGCTCCACCTATGAATCTGTAGTATGTTCCTGTCTCAAAAAAACTAACATGAGCCCTGGCTGGGTGGCTTAGTTGGTTGGAGCAGTCAGCCCCTACACCAAAATGTTGCAAGTTTGATTCCTGGTCAGGGCACATACCTAGGTTTCAGGTTCAATCCCTGGTTGGGAGGCAACCAATCCATGTTTCTCTCACACATCAATCTCTCTCTCTCTCAATCTGTCCCCTTCCCTCCCTCCCTCCCTTCTGTCCTTTCTCTCTAAATATCAATTTTTTAAAAACACAAACATGTCCTTGGGTGAAGATTTTTAAAAAGTGAACCTGAATCTGCTCAATCGCTACATATAGTTGCAAGATAACAGGAAATACCAGGAATAGAGTAACGAGCTAAAAGACATAATGAGAAAATGATCAAGCAAATCCCAAATGTGGAATATTCTGCAAGCCAAGGTTCCAGTACCTCCAACAAATAAAATGCCATTAAAAAAAAAAAAGGAAAAGAGTTTGATAGAGACATAAAAACCACACACAATTATGTGGATCACTTTTAGATCCTATACAACTAACTGCAAAACCATATGCAAGAAAAAAAGCCTTTGAGTTTATCAGTGTCTTAGTTAACAAGGTAAAAGTTAAACATTTACTTACCCTATGCCCCAGAAACTCCACCCCTAGTTGTTTATTCAAGAAAAATGAAAACGTATACCCACAAAAAGATGTGTACAAGAAAGTTCAGAGACATTTTATTCATGATAGTCAAAAAGTGGGGAGTAAATGCCCATCAATGGAGAATGGACAGACAAATGTGATATATTCGTATAATGGAATACTAGTTCTTAACCAAAAGGAATGAACTACTATATACACAACATGGATGGATCTCATAGACACCATGCTAAATCAAAGAATTCAAACACAAAAGAACATAGTATGATTTCCCTTATATGAACTTCTACAACAGGGAAAATGAAGTGATTGCTTCTGGAAGGGAAATGGCCTGAGAAAAGATATGAGAGATTTTCTAAGATGATGGCAATGTTCTGTTTCTTGATAGGTATGTGGATTACAAGAGAGTATGCATTTGTCAAACTTATGGAAATACATACTTAAGATTTGCGCATGTCACGCTAAGTAAAATAAACCTTAAAGAAAAGAACTACATATAAACAAATATTGAAGCCTAGTCTACAGGTTTTCTTTTCACAGGGTGTTAACAATTATGAAACCACTCTGTGTATTCTAGGCTTGAGCAAATAGGTCAATACGCTGAGGATAACGGGGCCAGGTATCTTGGTCCTGGAGGGTGAAGATACAAAGGTGGAAAGGGGAACAACTAGAATGTATTGATTGGGACTAGAAGCATCAGTATTAATTTGTCACTTCTAATATATTTTCAATAATTTGTGCCTTTATTAGTAAAATTAAATGTGTGTATACCTGTATTTCCTACCTCTGTGCACTGAAATAGCATAAAAGCAATGATATAACAGAAGCACTGAGCACACCTCGCACCCAGAGCTTGGTTTCTAAATACTATTTATTCTCCACTAAAAGGAATAAGAACTCCTTTGAAAGAGCTGATTCCAGAGCTGGAACAGGGAATCTGGAACACCATGTTACACCAGAAATCAAGGAAGTGTTCAAAGAACAAATTGTTCTCCACTAATTACTTATTAATTAACTACACAATGGAAAAACCTGGAGACACTACTTTAACCAAATGATCAGAGTCCACATCGCCCAGGTTCTCCTGACATAACGCCCAAAGACCAGGTAACATCACAGATTTGGTATTGCTGTAAAAAAGACATCACTTAAATCCAATCATGAGGAAGCTTTCAACAAACCCAACTGAGACATTCTATAATATAACTGGCTTATACCCTTTTAAAAAACTGACAAGGTCATGAAAGACAAAGAAAGATTGAGGCATTTTTCCCAGATGAAAAAGACTACAGACACATAACTAAATGGGTGATCCTGGGTCAGATCTGTACTGAGTGAAAATATATAACTATAAAAGAATTATTGAAAAATTTTCCAAATTTTGAATGTGAACTATAGCAGCAAATTTCTGACTCTTGATAATTATACTGTAGTTATATAAGCAAATGTCTTTGAGTAGCTCATTTGGTTAGAGTGTCATTCCCATGCGCCGAGGTTGTGGTTTTGATCCCTGGTCAGGGCACATAGAGAGGTCAACCAATGAATGCATAAACAAGTGGATCAACAAATCTCTCTCTCTCTCTCTCTCTCTCTCTCTCTCTCTCTCTCTCTCTCTCTCTCTCTCTCTCTCTTTCTCTCCCTCCCTCTTTTTCTCCCTCTCCCTCTTCCTCTCTCTTTCCCTTCCTCTCCCTCTCAAATCAATAAATAAAAATTTTAAAAAGAAAATGTCTTTGCCTTCAGGAAATCTACACAGAAGAGTTTACAAGTAAAGGGATATGGTTGCCAATATACTCTCACATCATCCACAAAAGTGTATTAATAGAAAATCAAATAGAAAAAAATGTAAGCATATGGTGAATTTAAGCAGGGTATATTAGAAATCCTTGCACTGTTCTTACAACTTCTTTGTCAGTTTTAAATGTCATATATATTTGAATGTGAACTGCAGTGGCAAACATATATATATATATATATATATATATATATATATATATATATATATATGGTTTTATTGATTTTAGAGAGAGGGGGAGGGAGAGGGAAACACCAATCAGTTGTCTCCCATAAATGCCCTGACCCAGAATCGAACTCAAACCCAGGTATGTGCCCTGACAGGGAATGGAACTGGTGACCTTTCAGTGCACCAGATGATGCTCAACCAACTGAGCCACACTGGCCAAGGCTTAAATTACATTTTTTTAAAGTAACAAACCAAAACATAGGGAACCAAATATGGACAGGGTTAGATGATACTAAGCAATTTCTGATAATTCTGAGTAGTGTGATAATGCCCTGGTGTTTGTTTAAGTCTTTGTTAGTTAGAAATACATACTGAATTGTTTGTGGGTGATATGACATGATGTCTGGAATTTGCTTTAAAATATCCCAGTAAAAACAAAAGGTGAGGGGATGGATGGAAGAATGGTTGAATGCTGATAACTGATAAATCTCAGTGATGGGCACAGGGAACTTCAATATACTATTCTCTTGTTGCATATAATTGAAATTTCCCATTTAAAAAATGTTGCCAGATATGTAAGAAGAGAATTCTCCAGGTAATGGAAAAGAGACCTTATCACCTGGTCCCTGTTGCCACTCTGTGGTAGCCTCAGTGGGAGCCCGAGCAGGGCAACATCCACCTGGTCATCACTGCCTGGTCATCTGCCAAATGAGGCTAATGATGCTGCCTCTGTCTCACTGTCAGGGCTCTTCTGGGGTGCAGAGTGATTATGATTTGTAGTCTCCCAGGCAGTAGCCACGTGTGAGAAGGCGGTGCTCACATCAGCTGAGCAACCAGGCGCCAGGCTGCCCCCTCCCGGCCAGGTGGGCTCTGTCCAGCGAGGTGGACCCCGCCAGCCGGCTGAGCGCCAGACTTCACTGTTCCCTACGCTGCATCCCGCATACACACCTTGTGCTTTTCCAAGTACTTTGGCAGCAGCAAATGTGGGGGTGGAAAGCATGGGGGGAAGCTGCTAAGCCTGTCTTCATTACGGAGGAAATAAATATATCAAGAGTGATTTATCTCTCCCTGGAAGAGATTAATTTCTAAATGAAATAATGAGTTTCCTGATAGTCATTTGCAAGGCTCGGGACCTCAGAGCCGGCCCCTCTCCCTCTCTCTGCTCACCCTGCTCCACAGACTGATTAGCTTGCTGGGCTGTGTCTGCACACTAATGCCTGCTTCCCTGGCCGAGTGAGCCTTGGCCACACACGAGCCCTTCATCTCGTGGAAGGGGTAATGAGATGTCCAATTAAGGTGAGGTTCGGTGGCCGCCAGCTCTAGAAACATGCTTGCAGGAAAGTCCTTTCAACTGGTGCTGGGACAAGGGACAGATCTCTTTGGGAACCTCTGTCCTTTCATGTGCCTGAATGGGCCATTCTCAGCACAGCTGGAGGCAAAGAAAATGTGGCCCCGGCCTCTGGCAGGAGGTGGCGAGGACTCCGAAGTCTTCTTTGGAGAATTGGAATCACTTGGGTGACTAGATGTCTTGCTGCTGTGTATCTTGTCACTACCTAGCTTTTGGACTGCTACTGGCCCAGCCACTGAGGTCACATGAAGTGGGGAGGGAGCAGGGTAGTTCTCAAGGCAGAAGGAGTACACACACACACACACACACACACACACACACACACACAAAATAGAGACCCGAGAGCAGTATCTTTTTTTAAAACATATTTTTATTGACTTTAGAGAGAGAGGAAGGGAGAGGGAAAGAGAGAGAAACATTCATCGGCTGCCTCCCGTATGCATTCTGACCAGGGATTGAACCAGTAACCTGGGTATGTGCCCTGACCTGGAATCGAACCCACAACCTTTCTGTGCATAGAGGATGCTCAACCAACTGAGCCACACCGGCCAAGGTGAGAGCTGCATCTTTAATAAAAATAATGATGATTATCCATCATTCATTAAGGGTTAGGAGTTTGAAGTGCATTATTTGTTTAATCCCCCTCCAAAAGGTAGACAGTTTTACTATCTCCACTTTTGTTGTATTGCATTAAATATTTATATATTTTTAAGTATTTAGATATGTTTATTAACTTCAAATGAGAAACCTGAAACTGAAGATCAAGTGACTTCCAGAGGCCACAAAATAAAAAGTAGAAAAGTGGGATTTGAACCTAGAACAAGTTTGAGACTTAAATTCCTGCTCTTACCCTCTGCGTTATGCTGCTACTAACTCTTAGGAACCAAAGCCCAGATCTGAATGGCAATTGCTCAGCTCCAGGAATGGACGACTTAGTCAAGGGGGGTCTGGAATTGTAGAGGGGAAAAAATCACACTATAAATAAATAAATCTCTGGGCCTGGGATACAGACTGACATCCAGTCACGTAGATGGCCACCAGGCAAAAGTCCAGGGAGGTAGAGGCGAGGAAGTCTAACCTCCAGGGACAGACAGCCAGGGCAGCCATTGAACCAGAAAGTTGCTTATTCTGCAGCTGGGGAGAGAAGACTTGGTGGTAAGAACATTAAAAATAGCCCTGGACGGTTTGGTTCAGTGGTTAGAGCGTCAGCCTGCGGACCAGAGAGTCCCGGGTTCGGTTCCCGCTAAGGGCACGTACTTCGGTTGCAGTTTATCCCCGGCCCTGGTTGGGGTCGTGTGGGTGGCAACCAGTCGATGTGTCTCTCTCACGTCGATGTTTCTCTCTCTCACTTCCTCCCTCTCTCCCTCCCACTCTATCTGAAGATAAATGCAAAAATGTCCTCGGGTGAGGATAAAAAAATAAATAAATAAATAAAATAAAAATTAATTAGGAGCCATTCTGAGTAGGGCTGGTTGAATTCAGCTGAAAATTGGAAGAGGGAACAATCTGTGTGGACTGAGGCAGTTATGGAAGGCTTCCTGGAGGAGGGGGTCATTGAGTTCACCCCTGATGGCAGATCTGATTGAAACAAGAGAAGGAGAGGAGGCCATAACTTTATCTAGTCACCAGGATGGACAGAGCAAAGATGTGCTTAGTATTTCCTCCTCTGGCACCAAGTGAGTTTCTGATTTTCCTTCTCTCTTAAGATAAAACCTCTGCTAATGAGGCCCTTTTTAGGGAACAGCACTCTACAAGGCACCCAGGGTTTTTTGGAGGAGGGGTCTTAAGCTCACAGAGAGCAACTCTGTGAGTGTGAGCACTTTGCTTATGAAAAGACAAAGTTTTATATCCAGGTTTCAGAGAACTTAACTTGTCTTTTCGGGCACAGGAAAGAGAAGGCCACTTGGTGAATTTGAAGTGGCTTGTTGTGGCTGCCACTGGGCAGAAGACTGAGATTCCAAATGCTACTTTTTCCTCTTATTTGCTGGTGTCACTAAGCTTAAGGTCAGCTTTTCGCGCTAGTGGGTGGGAGCCAGATGTCAGGGAAGGAGACAGTGACAGAAGAGAATGGGTCATTCATTAATGCTTATTCATCAAATATGTATTGAGCATCTACTATGTGCCAGGCTTTGTGTTTCATTCACCCTGTAGCCTCAGTTCCTAGTAGACACGGTCCCTGTGGTCATCATGAATTTGCAGTTCAGAGGTGGGTGAAAGATATCCATCAAATGAGAGCACAAATATATAATTACATTCTGGAGTAAATACTATGAAGACCAAGTACAGGGAGGTTACCAGAGTTGTAACAGGGGCTCTGACCTAATATGGAAAGTGGCAGGTCTTCACTAGAATGTGACCTGTAGGCAAGATATGACAGATGAATAGGAATTAAGAGAAAGGGCGGCTTGAAGAGCATTTGAGGAAGATCAGGCTACCAGGGTCAGGGCCATAGGCAAGGGGGAGCTGAGAGGCCAGCGGAGCAGGGAAGAAAATGGCCTCAAGGTGATCCTGGAGACACAGGCAGGGCCAGAGCTGAGGGCCTAGAAGGATGAGGGCCTTTGTCCTGGAGGCATGGGAATCTACTGAAGGGCTTTAAACTTGGGGATACTTGACTAAAATGTCAATCTAGTTGTTATGTCCTAATGAATCAGGTGAGGACTAAAGAGGAACAGAAAATTAGTATAGTAGAACAGGTGGGAAGTAAAAGTGACTTCTGCTCAGGTCATGGCCATGGACACAGATATTGATGGATTCAAGAGATACAAAGGAGGCATTATCAAGAGAAGATTCTCCAGTGAGGAAGACAGATACCACATAACATGTCTCCTGGTCATCCAACCTCTAGTGGGGGGTTTTGGTTTCATGAAAGAGGGCATGTCAACCTAAGAGGTGATCTGAACTACCCAAGATTGCCCAGCCAGGAACAGAACCCCGGGGCTGCAAACCCAAGCCCACTGGTCCCTTTCCTCCCCAGCAGACTCTTTCTGGGACAGCACTGAGGGATAGTACCACCACCAAGTGCCTCACAGGGTTTATATTAGCCCTTTCATAAAGCAACACCCACAGTCTAGTGACCCAGTCAGACTCTTCATTCAAAACTGGTCTTAAACACAATCCATTTGCCAGCAATCCTTATGGACCTGGCTTCCCTGGATCCCCATAGTGGATAATTCAATAAGCCCCTGTCTTAGTTTTCTAGTGCTGCTGTAACAAATTACCATAAACTTAGTGGCTTAAAACAATACAAATGTATACTCTTGATTTCTGGAGGTTAGAAGTCTGGGCTAAATAAAGTCAAGGTGCCTGCAGGGTGAGTTCCTTCTGGAGGCTCTAGGAAAGAATCTGTTTTCTTGCCTTTTCCCACTTCTAGAGGCATCCTATGTCCTTGTCCCATAGACCCTTCCTCCATCTTCAAGGTCAACAGTATAGCGTCTTGCTTCCGTTGTTACATTGCTGCCTTCCTCTTCTGTCAAATCTCCCTTTTCCTCCCTCTTATAAATACACTTGAGATTACATTTAGGGTCCACCTGGATAATCCAGGCTAATCTCTCCATCTCAAGATCCCTAACTTAATCACATCTGCCAAGTCCCTTTTGCCATATAAAGTAACATCCACAGGTTCTAGGGACCAGGTCCTACCACAGCTTATCCACAGTGAGGCAAAGACGGGGTTCCAAACCTTCCAGACAACCTTCTTTGGGCAGCTGGGTTAATAGTAAAATGGCTGAGCTTGTAAAGACAGGCAGGAGAGGCAATAGGAAATAGAAGTTGAGTGAGAATGAGCCTCACGTTGAACCAAGGTTGGATGGAGGCCACAGAAAGCACTCCCACACACCTGGAGAATAGAATGAAAATGTTTACCCTTTCCCTGAAAATTGCACAGACCCCCAACATACCATTCGGTATATAATTTTAGACGTTTTATAGACCCACCGCAGCTCACCAAGGCCAAGCATTTGCTGTGTACAATCAAAGCAGACCTATGGGATTTGACCAGTGTTCCGGTCATGCAGCCTCTACATCCCTAATTCGCTCTTGCTTAGCTCCCTGGGTCTATGCTGATTCTGTCCTGGGTAGCAGGGGTTGGCACACTGATCAGTACCAGCCATCAAGCAAGTGTTGTCTTAGGGCCTCTGCTGATAAACGCTCAAGCTAGAGTGGATACACACACAAAAAGAAAAAAAGAGAGAGAGAGATTCTTAAAAAATCTAGCCTTAGTCATATAAGTTCAATGTTCATGAACGGCACAATTAAAATGTATACATTTGAGTGGTTGGGGCATTTTAATTTCAGAATCCATTACCTTAGATATAATCAGACAATTAGCTAGAATAAATGAAAACAATTATGTACACTCTAAGAAAAATACAGACAGCCCAATCGAAAAAAAATGGGCAAAAACTTGAACAGATTGTTCAAAAAAGAGAATAAATAGAACTCAATCGCATTAGTCATCATGGAAAGGCAAATGAAATCCATGAGATAACACTACACACCACCCAAATGATCAAAGTAAAAAATTAAAAATTTGTAAACTGAATTAAATTAAAATGAAAAACATTTGTGCCTCAAAGGGCACTATCAACAGAATGAAAGAGAAATACATGAAATGGGAGGAAATGTTTGTGAGTTACACATCTGATAAAGGGTTAATATTCAAATATCCAGAATATATAAAGAACTCCTACAACTCAACAACAAAACCAAAGAACTCAATTTTAAAAATGAGTGAAGGACTTGAAAAGACATTTTTTCACAGAAGATATACCAATGGCCAGTAAGCTCATGAAAGATGTTCAATATCACTAATCATTAGAGAAATGCAGATCAGAACTGCAATGAGAGCCCTCTTCACACCCATTAGGATGACTATAATAATAAGTAAATAGTAAACATCTCTTACATTTAGGTCTTTAATCCATTTTGAGTTCATTTTTTTATATGGTGCACAGTAAGGATCCAACTTCATTCTTTTCAATGTGGATATCCAGGTTTCTCCATACCATTTGTTGAAAAGACTATCCTTTCTCCATTGAATGGTCTTGGCACCCTTGAAAATCATTTGATCATATATGAGAGAGTTTATTTCTGGGTTTTTTGCTCTATTTCATTGTTCTATGTATCTGCCAACGGCACCATTTTTAATAGCTCAAAAGTAGAAATTACCCAAACATGCATCAGTAGCAGGATAAACACATAAATTGTGAAATAGTTATACTGTGGAATAAGATACAGCAATGGAAGTAAAAGATTTACAACTAATAACAACAAGGATGAATCTCACAACCATATGTTGATCCAAAAAAGCCAGACACAAAAGAACACTTAGTTTATTATTTCATTTACATAAAATACAAAACCAGGCAAGTTTAATTTATGCTTCTACCAGTCAGGATGGTCATTACTCTTAGAGGAAGGAAGCAGTAATGATAGGAAGGGGGCATGGCAGGGGCAGGAGGGGCTTCTGAGATGTTACATTTCTTGATCCGAGTGCTGGTTTCCTGAGCATGTTGAATTAGAAAATTTTATCAAACTATATAATTTGTGCATTTTTCTAAATGGTATATTATGTTGCAATGAACATTTTTTTAAATAGGTATTCTGTGGACATAAAGCCTAGGAACATTATTTCCCTGCAAGAACCATTATCACAGCCTGCAGGTGTGTCGCTGTCAGCTGACCTGTCAGAAAGCTCAGCCAATCAGAACTCAGCAATGCCCAGAATGTCCCAACCACAGACATGGAGTGGTGGTCAGCTGAAAACAGCTTACAAAGTTCCCAGCATCGTCTACTTTAGCTCATGTTCCCAGTTCACAAAGCTGATATAAACAAAGTACATTATCCATGATGAGTGTCTAATAATAAAACAATAAGATTATACCTGTTGCTAATATGTCTACGACTGGGAGACAGCATGACAAGGGCAGACAATTAAATCAGGATATGCAATAAGTTAATCCTGGGAGACTCTGGAAGAATGAAACGTGCCTCATCTATGACTGTCACCAGGAGCCTGTGAGTCACTCCAAAGCACCTCTGGCTGCAGGAGCCTCAGGAGAGATGCCTTTCAACCTGTTTCGCCCCTTTGTACTGTTTCATGCAAGGCTGTCTCTCCTTTGCTCCCTTCACACTGTCAACCAATCCTGCCCAGCACTTGTGAGCGCGAAATGCGTGCGGAACACTGAGCTGCACTCTCTCTGTATCACCTCCCATCTGCACAGCGACCCTGGAGGTAGGGACTGTACTACCTTCATTCAAAGAGAAGACCAGGGCCCTGGCCGGTTTGGCTCAGCGGTTAGAGCGTCGGCCTGCGGTCCAGAGAGACCAGGGTTCGGTTCCCGCTAAGGGCATGTACCTCGGTTGCAGTTTGTCCCCGGCCCTGGTTGGTCGTGCGGGTGGCAGCCACTCGATGTGTCCCTTTCACATCGATGTTTCTCTCTCTCTCTCTCTCTCTCTCTCTCTCTCTCTCTCTCTCTCTCTCTGTCTTCCTCTCTCTCCCTCCCACTCTATCTGAACAAAAAATGAAAAAATGTCCTCGGGTGAGGATAAAAAAAAATTAAAAAAAAAAAACAAAGAGAAGACCAGGGCTTGTGTAAGCACATGGGGGAGGCTATGCATATGTGGGTGTATATGGGGAATCTCTGTACCTTGGGGCCTTGCTTAGGAAATGAGACCTAAAAAGCAGAATCCCAGTGGCCCCCACACCCACACATGCTGCTACCGTGCAGCTCAGTCATCACCGGTGCACCTGTTGTCTTCCCAGGAGCAGACCCCGGGTCGCCTTTATCCCAGCGCTCAGGGCAGAGGGCTGGGCACAGGGTAAGCATCGCAGGGTGGGTGCTTCCTCAGTGTTTGCTGACTGAGAGGGAAAGACAGGGGCACCATTCCTTTGACAGAAAACCATGGAACAGTCTAGAAGCCATCACTACTGTCTGAGTGCCGGAGGGCTGCAAAGTCAGTCTCCTCCCCCCTAAATATAGGAATTCAAAGGTCAGGTATAGGGGGTGGCTTGGTGCTATCCTGTCTTTATCCAACATTTCTATATTTTTTTTATCATGAACTTTTCATTAATTTTGAGTTTTTAAAGATATACATTGACAGAGTATTGATCTTGCTCTTTGGGTCTTTTAGCGCCACCTATGTTTCGCTCCTGAGGCGAGTCCCTCACTCTCCTCACCTTAGTCCCAGCCCCACAGTATTTTCACAGTTGAAGCAAAAGTCACACTGGGGGCGCAGCAATCTCGTGAGCAGCGTGCTCTTAGCTCCCAAGTACAGAGTTCATGCCCAGAACATTCCAGCTCTGACCCCCCCAGTGATACAAATGGATTAGTTGGCAACTCCTCACCAGATCGGAACAAGGTTTCGGTGTCTAATTAAATTCCAAGAACACCTGCTTCATCAGCTTGTAAGTTCCAACTAAATTGCGAGAGGCTTCTGTTTGGCACGCAGGGCTTTTATTTTCCAGGCTGTCACCACAGCAACCTTTTTTCCTTGAAGATCTGTCCTTCCCTCCAGCCGCAAAGGCCACGCCCGCATCCCGCCCCTCGTGGCCGGAGCTTGCCTGGCTTTGACACTGCGCACCCCCTGCTCAGAGAGCCCACAGCAGCGTTCCTGTGCTGGTTTCCCTTTTCTTGGCAGTTCGCCTGAAGCTTGGACAGGGGTACGAGAAAGCACAGGGCTAGGATCTGTCTGCCTTCACCGCCTAGAGCCTAATACCAAACAAAGCAGCTGCCCTTTCAGGGGGCATCTCTAGCCATCACCAAGCCCAAGGCTGGGTGCCTCACGCACGTTCGCGCTCTCTGAGCTTCAGCCCCTGCTCAGTGGGGGAGGTGATAACGCTCACCCCATGGCCCTGCAAGGATGGGCGCCTCTCCCTGAGCTCACACCCCGGAAGGCAGAGAGAAGGGATCGGCAGCAGGCCCCTGCGGATTCCAAACCTGCCCACCTCACCGACTTCTGGGTCTAGGACCCCAAAGCGACTCTCTTCAGGGTCACCTGGGGAGGATAACAGTGAATAAATGTCCAAAATGTCAGTGGCTAGGATAAAAAACTCAACAAACACCATCGCCTGCGTGCAGGCTGGATGGGGAGGACAGGAGAGGGGCCAAGAGAGAGTCCCCACCTGAACTGAGATTAAGCACAGACTGAGTAGGGAGAATGAGTCGGGAGACTGGTCGTGTGACAGTAATGACACTGAGTCTGCAGTCAAGAACACCCTACACTGCCCTAACCTCTGAGCCTCAGTTTCCCCTTTTAGAAAACGGAGGTAATTGTTTCTAACTCACAGGCTTGATGCATAAGTTAGGAGAATTAATTAATGTGCACTGATCATGCCCTGGCCCACGTGGCGCTGTTGGTTGGGCGTCGTCCCATGCGCCGCAAGGTTGCGGATTTGATTCCCAGTCTGGGCATGTGCCTGGGTTGTGGGCTCCATCCCTGGTAGGGAGCCTGCAGGAGGCAGCCAATCGATGTTTTGATCTTGAATCAATGTTTCTCTCTCTCTCTCTCTCTCTCTCTCCCTCTCAATCCTCTCTCTAAAAATCAATAAAAAAACCTTATAAAAAATGTTTAGACGAGAGGCTGACTTACAGTAGGAGCTCAATAAGTGTGAAATTACTGGCAGAGTTCTGGTCACTGTTCTCATGCGCCATCCCCAGTCACTTCCCACCGCCTCCAAGGTAAGTTTCAGACTCACACCCTCCCCAGGCTCTTCTCCAAGGCTTCAGCTTGCCCCACCTCATGCTCTCAGGTCCCCCTGAGGTGCCCTCCCCTAACCCAGACTTTAAGAGCGTACTTGAGCCTAACCACCCCAGTCCTCCGTGAACTCCCTCTCTTCTGCACCAACGGACACACGCTGCCTTGTTTTCCCATCCGTGCGACACATCCAAGGCCCCCTGCCTTGCCTATCCTTCTGCAGATGGAGACAGATGGTGGACCCTCCTGCAGCCTGTGCTCAGTGCCCAGCTCCGTGCTACCCTGTTCCGATGCTCATTCGTTCACACCCTTCAGAACTATCTATTGTGTGCTTTGTGCTAGAACTGGGGGCAGAGCAACGAGCCAAGCAGATGCCCAACCTGCTCTGATGGAAGAGGATAATAAACCGGTTATTAGAGGAATAGCACAGAATTCTACATTGTGATAAAGGCGAGGAAGAAAACAATGAGAGTAAAAGAACTATCTGGGGATTGATATGTATCTTATCCTCAACATTTATTTAAAACTAAGAGCTTGCCCTGGCCAGTTTGGCTCAGCGATGCTCCTGAGGACCAGAGAGTCCCAGGTTCGGTTCCCGCTAGGGGCACGTACCAAAAATAATAAAACTGAGAACTTTTCACAACTTCACCCCTCTTTCTAATGATCCTTTTACTTGGCACATCATAAGCTACTGTCTCCAAGCACAAAAATCCTCAAATCATCTAGTAGGAAAAGACGGAAAAGCCTGCCTCGCTTTTTGCCTCGGCAGAGGGAAGGCTTGCTCGGTGGCACAGAACTGCCTGGTCCAGGCTCCCAGGAGCTCTGGGTTTGGCACCGGCCTCTGCTTTGCAACCCAGCCTCGGGGAGGGAGCTGCTCATCGGCACTCCAGGAGACAGCAGCACTCTATTCTCTGCGACTAATTGTTTGCTAAACAAAAACAGTGGTTGGGTTTTTTTTAAAACCACCAAACTAAGAGAATGGTGAAAAATAAGATGCCAAGCGGAGGGTAAGAGCTAGGATCCATGCCTGGGGTCTGACCTGTGCAAGAACCAGTGAACTGTTCCTTCTAAATCTGAACGGGGTTTTCCAGGTGCTCTCAGGGGATTGTGGGATTTTTTTTCCTATTCCAATCAGATTGCTCTCTAGAGGGATTTTTGGAAAAGCCTGGCGATTCTCCCCTTTCTTTCTTAGCATAGAAGACAGCCCACTTTCCCTCACCTAATTCTGACTTGCGGTCTACTTACTCATTGTGGTTGCTTTCCTCAGGACTGTAATTACTGGGGTGTGGAGGCCACAGCCTACCCTCCTCGAAAAGGCAGGCGCTGCTGATGCTGAAGAGAGCTCATGTCCTACGCCCTGTCCGGTCGCCTGCGGCCAGGCCTCCAGAGCCCTCTGCCCCCTGCCCACTGGGAAGCACAGGGCCTGAAGCACTAGCTTCCCCACAGCCTGCCTCCCAGCCACCCCTGACTCTTCTGAGCCCTGGGCTCCAGAGATGTTTTCCTGCATCTGTGATCCTCGCTGCTTCCCCTGCCCTAGCTGACTGTCCTGGAGTTCACTTCCTCCGCCTCCTGTTTGTAGAGCACGGTGCTGCCGGCCAGGCAGGTCAAACTCCTGGTCATGACTGTGGGATGTACCTGGGAGAAACTGGCCTTTGAATTCGGGCCTGGGTTCCAGTCCCAGCTGAAGATGTCTTTAATGACATTCTATATAGTCACCTGGACTTCTAGACTTAATGGACATCCTGGAGTGATCATCACACCAGCCCCATAGGACTATCTTGAGGGTGAAAGGGGTTAATATATCCAAAGTGCCTGAATTCCTGCCAGGCCCTTAGAAAAGGCTTAACAAATATTTCCTTCCCTTCCTCTCTAGCCCAAACTGGTCTTTTTCCCACCTACACCACTGTAACGTGTTGCATCAAAACTGCCTATTACATGCCTTCTGGCCCCATGCTAGGTGGTCTTAATTACAGTACTCTCTGTCTTTCTTTGCAGCTCACTCAGAAACATCAACTTGCTTGGAGGGCAAGGACACCAGGCTGGCTGTTGTCGTTTTCAGCTTGTCTCTTGGAGTCCCATGGAGCTCAGGGTTTTTACATAAGTATATCCTGTCAGTTGCAACTGTCTCATACTAAAATTTAGAAGTCAAGGTACTTATTTCATGGAAGCCCAAATTTCTGACAACAGCCTGTACCTCATCTATTAGAAGTGAGTGGGTCTACAGATGACTTGGAGCCTCTGCGGAGGTTTGGTTTAGATTGCCTCCAACTACACGAGAAGGTATATTTTCCAAGCCCAAGTATTGATCAGCATCACCTACATCTGCAAACCTGTCATTTATATATGCTGTACATTACTTCGAAAAAAAATATAACTGCTTTGTAACTAGAATTTTCCTTTTGCTTGATCATGGCTGTAGGCTGAATTAATGTGACAAAAGGCGTGTTGGAGAGAGACTATTATAAAGGTGTGGAAGTAATTGCTTTCCAGAGGAAGCAACTAAATACACTCCAGTCTTGTTAAAGAATACACATCTGATGAAATATACATGGGACTGCAGCGGAAGAACAGCTCCAACTTGCTTAGGTTTATAAACAACAGATACAGTTTAGTTCGTCCTCCTCCCCACCCTCATAGGAAGCAGCTCCTGCACTATTTCAGTGTCTTGCCTCCCAAAGACAAGATGCATATACATCTGTGCACAAGTTTCTCTACATGTGCATGCCCACACTGTTCCATTTTAAATCTCTACTTTTCTCTGCTTGGGAACAAGTTAAAGCACCAGGTGATGGCCCCTAGGGAACAAGGTACTTATTTCATAAATACTTCTCCCACCACCCTATACATCTAAGCTTCTCAGGCCCAGGGAAGACACAGCAAATGGCAAAGGCTACACAATTCTGCCCCCAGCACTCCCACCAAAGTTCTACAACTAGCTTCTGCAAGGGAGAATAGCATACACCAGTGTTTCTCAAATGTGTTCATACCAGGACCTCTTTTGATGAATCATCATAGTATTAATATTTTGTGAATCAGTTGGAAAGCTTTGCTTCCCCAAGGATGCCACGGCTAAGAGCATGATTTAGAAGAGAAAGAGAGGCCATTTCAATCTATTCTTACCTCTCACTATTTGGCAACCTTGCTTGGCTCCTGCTTTTCCACTGAGGGCACAGGCATAGAGATTTTAAAGGGCGTACTCAAGCTCTCCTGGGGCATTCAAATTCCCTAGAAAATGCAATTGACCCTTGAACAATGTGGTTTGAACTGCACAGGTTCACTTATACCTGGATTTTTTTTTTCAATAAACACCTGTAGTGTTTTCAATCCACAGCTGGGAGTTCACAGACGCAGAGGGCCAGCTGCATGCATCGATCTATGCCATTTTACACAGGGGACTTGAGTATCCATGGATGATATCCATGGGAGGTCTTGGAACAAATCCCTGCAGACACCAATGGGCAACTAAGTTTGGGGGGAATCAAAAGTTATGTGTGAATTTTCTCAATTGTGGGGCTGGGGGAGTGTTGGTACCTCGACCCCCATGTTGTGCAAGGGTCAACTGTAAATCCAAGACCAAATGGCCTCCCAGAGACAGAAGCTGGAACATTTCCTCATTTGTCCCCATACCTAGGACACACTAATACACAACAGTAGATGCTCAAATATGTGTTGGACTTCTTGATATTACATAATTTATGTATAAGAAAGCCAACCCGTCAGCCACCTTTCCTCATCCAGCAAGGCTCAATCAGGCACTCTCCTCTGGGTCCAAAGCATAAGTACTAACTTCCTTTTTGTTACCCAGATGTGACCCAGGGCAGGCCAGGGAAACCACTAGACCCGTGCTCCTGGCCATTCCTGGATGGACAGCCTTGGCACTGGGAGAAACCTTACCAGAAAGCCTGGACAGAAACCTAGGATCTTTCTTACCCTTGGACAATCAAATGGCAAAGTGCAGGAGCTTGCCTTCTTTCCGCAGGGCTCGCCTAGACTAACCACGATGTGCTCCAACTCCTCAGACTTTAGCGCCAATTCTCAAGTTAACTTGAATTCTAATTCTGTACTTCACTGAGCCCAAAATCGCAGGTACGATAACTGAAGGTTAGGACTTCCAAGGCAAACACCATTTATCCCTTTCTTGCCCCTTCAGGGACAGGATCAGTGTTAAATATAGAGACTGGGAAATTACCATTCAATTAGAAGCTACTGTAACTGATAAAACCAGCTGGTCCACCCAGATAAAATTAACTGGGTTAACAAAGGCACTTAACCAAAGAAAAGTCCTCCAAATTTGAAGCCTAGAAAATGTTTCTGTTAAGTTGGTGGGGAGATTTAAATTAAAAGAAAAAAACATCAATTTGGTGGGGAGAAGTCCCTGGACCAGTACATTCAATTAACCAATTCAGCTCTGTCACATTTTCCCTCTTTCTGTGAAGCTAAGCTTACCCAGGACAAAACAGAGCCATTTAAGCAATAACTACAAAATAATAATATTAAAAAGTTAAATTGGAGAGCATTTTCTCTGGGCAAAGCATTTTGCAAAGCCTTCTATGTGGACTATTTTACTTAATTTTCACAATAACTCAGTGACCTCTGGGGTATTTTATCTTATGCTACAGATGAAAAACTGAGGCATAGGAAGGGTAAGAGACCTACCTCAGATCACCTAGCTGCTAAGTAATGAAGCTGGGATTTGAACCCAAATGTGTTTGAATCCAGAGTCAAAACTCCCAAACAGTTTATTTAACAAAACATGCCACAACTTCCTGCTGGAGCTGTGACATTGAGGAGGGGCCACACCAAAATGTCAGTCTCCTTTCCACAAGCTAGTGAGTATTATGTGCCGTGTTCGAGCACTACCTTGGGTGCCCTATGTCCATCATCACTGAATCCTTCCAATGCACTTTGATGTGGGCCATGCCTCCATTTACTATGCAGGTAACTGGGGCACAGAGAGGTTGTGTCCCTGTCACCCTGCTAGGAAATGGCAAAGCCCTTACTTACTCCACCCCAACCCGCATCTCACTCCAAAGCCCTTAATGTTCACCTCCAGTCTCCCTACCTCCATATCAGGAGTTTCCAGTCACAAACTGGGAAAAACTTGAGATGCGTGGCACTCTCAGAGTACACTGAGAATCGTGACAAACTTCCCTCTGCGAATTTCCAGAGTCATCTCTTGGTCTCCCCAAATTTTGAAAACCAAGCAGCTGGCCCAAGGCATTGACTCAAAATGCAGTCCATCGTGCTGAAATATTTCAAGAGAACATTGGTGGTAAATGTTCCTCCAGTTATAAAATTCCCACCAGTCGTGTCATGGAACGTGGAGGTTTCTACGTGAGTCTGGGCCTCCCTCCAGCTCTTCCTGGGGTTTCTGCTTGGATTCCTTCACTTATAAATCGTTAGCTTTTAGAGCAAGGTTAGGGGAGCCCTGCAGAGAGCTGTGATAGCAGGTGTCAGTTGGCTTAGCAACTAACAGATGTGGCCTCTCCCCACCACTTAATGCACAATGGGTTTAAAACCCTTCCCTCTAGTTCCCACTGTTAATACTGCATGGTAGCTCAGGATCTGAGCATGGGTCCCAAGTACATGCCTTGCAGAGATTTTGGCTAGTTTTCTAAGAGTTCTTCTTTTCCAGACTGGTTTCATCTGCCTGCTGGAGAAGTATCAGCAACTCTCACCACAGCATTGGGCTTTCATCTCAGAGGACAGCTTCGTGATGAGGTTGATCCAGCCCACTCTCTGTCTTGTGAATTTGCCATTATCACATATTTGAGTGGAACTAACCAATGCCTTTTACGTCTTTTGAACATAAAGAGTCTTGAAGAAATTGCACCACTAGAACCTGCCGCCTTAAGGAAATTAGTCTTATCTTTGAGAAAATGAATGTGCCATTCCTACCCCCCATCCCCAAAAAGAAAACAGCTCTTTATTTCTCTTGCCCACCTAAAAGCCTAATAATATCTGCACCATTACTATGCCAGAAAGAAAACTGTTTCTTTCCCCAGGAGGCAGAAATGCATTTCTGACTGAGGCTAGGAGACAAAATGCTAAAATTTGAGTTCACTTTTCTTGGAATATATCTGTAAAATATCTGGGATCTGCCTCTGAAACTGTGCAGTCAGCAGTTTCCCCAATACGCTCATTTATTTTTCACAGTGGCTAGATTTTCACTTTCCCCAGTTCCATTTTTATCCTCCCTGGAAACTTCCAGATGAGGGACCCTGATCTCTATGAGAAGATCAGCTTGGAAGAGAAGTGTGGAAGGGCTGGCCACTGAACTGAGCCCACAGTGGTTTCCTGAGGAAGGCAACACTGGGGAGCACGTCTCGTGATTTTCCTCTATTTCCTTTCCTGGAGCTCCCCAGTAGAGCAAGTCCCTGAGAGGGTTCTGGGAAGAGAGCTCCAAGCATCTGCTTGTAACGCTTCATCACACTATTTCACAGCTGTATGAGGAAGAAACCCAACGTGGTTCAGGTGAGAGCCAACACACGTTCTGAAGTCAGGAGCAGGGGAATCTGCTGTTGAGGGGAACAAAAAGGGAGCCATACCAAAGCTCTAGTCAAAACTATGGAAGTATTAGAGTCCTGAAACAAAAAGATTTCCACGAGATGAGCCCTAAGGACAAGAAGGAATCATTTCCCATACTCCCTTCCCTGAGCCCCAAACCACCTACCCATATGGGGTTGCCTTCTCTCAAACTCTGGAGAGTTCTGAAAGAACAAGGGTGTGGCCTGTTGGAGGATCAGCATTCAATCTACCAGCCAGCCCCATCCTTCAGTCTGTCCTTCTAGCATTGAAGGGCCCAAACGGGTTAATGAAGCATGAAACAATTAGATTGCAAAGAGCAGAAGTTGCTACAAATGGACCAAGCACTGGAGCTGTCCCTGGTGCTGCCTTGATGGCTACTGCAGCCTGGACACACAGAGTCATGCCTGTACAGCTGTCCATGGCTACTGCCTTTGTCCAGCTTCTTACTATTGCTTTTCTGGTCATATAGTCCCAATTTATGCCTTTACAACCACACTCATTCTTAATCTCTCAATTTTCTGCAACATTTCTTATCTTATTGGCTGAACTTTATCTATTAATTGAGATCCTCTGCCCACAACCCAGCCTACCGCTATCTCAGGTCACTGAACACAAACACATTTGAACTTAATCTTCATCCTGAGAGAAATGTGGGGCCATTAACAGACTTTAAGTAGAGGACAAAGGCGCACACATTGGACCTTTAGGAAGGTCTCAGAGATGTTCATACAAGGAATAGAGGAGGAAACAGGTAACTGTTTAGGAGCTGATGCGTTAACCTAAGAAAAAATATAATGGACGATATAAGGGTAGTGACAGAGGGACTAGAGAGAAGATGGTGATTTTGAGAAACATTTAGGCACTAGAATAAGCAAGATGTGGCTTCCGTGGAGAAACAGGAATGTCAAAAATAGCCCCAAAGTTTCTGGCTGAACGTAGGTAGAATGGTATTGCCAAATATTGAGTTGGAAACACCAGAGAAGAAGCAAATTCGAAGGAAAAAGTGTGAATTTCAATTTCATATGTATAGAGTTGGGGGACTTGTCGCTATCCATCTGGGAATGCTAAGTGGACAGTCGAATATGCTGAAGCTCAAGAGACATGTCCGAACTCAATGGAGGGATATGGGTGCTGTCGGACCCAGGCGGTGATCAAAGGTGCGTGGTGAATATGCATGCTCCGAGTCCGAAGAGATCCAAGGACAGGACACAATGAACCCAATACTTGATACTTCAGAATGTGGTTTTGTCAAAGTGATTAATAAGTAGTGCAGAGATGGTTACGGGGTGCACACCAAGGACCCTGTGTCAGGAAAGCCTAATGTTTCATTAAGGAGGGGGCCATGGTGCCACCTAACACAGAGATTACATAAGATTAGACTTGAAAAGTATCTATAGGATCTAAAGACAAAGAGATCTTAGGTGACTTTCATCTGGAAAGCTTTTCACTGCAGAGAGTAAGTGAGAGAGAAGCTAGTTTAAAGTGTGTTGAGGAGAGACCAGAAGGTAAGGAATTGGAAGAGGAAATGGAAACAACTCTTTGAGAAGTTTGGCTGTGAAGAAAAAGGAAAAACCAGAGGAGTGGGCTGAGGACATGGTGGAGTGTTTTATTTTTGTTGTTAAGATGGGAACACTTCGATATATTTAAATGCTGATTGCACTGAGCCCATGGAGAAGAAGGGGTGAAAGATGAGAAAGGAGGTAACTGATGGACAGAGAGCCCCGAGGAAGCAGTAAGAGGGGATCAGGAGTTCAAGGCACCACCTCTTCCCTGGAGAGAGAGGCACAGAAGTCAGAACCCTCAATCGGTAAGTAAGTTGAATGAGTGGCTGGAAGTTAGGGAGTTCCTGCCAAACCCGCATCAGGCACCAACAGTAACACTCTGTCGCTCCACCACTTTATCATCCAAAAGAAGTAATAAAATTTGTTCCATCAGGAAAACTGGAACATATTGGTGGGTGTTGGAAGGAGGCAGATTTTGATTGAAGAGAGGGGAAAAAATTTTCTGACAACTGAAGCTGTCCAGCAACAGAAGGGCAGTTGTAGTGAGCTGTCTGGCAGAGGCAGTATTCAAGTCAAGAACAGAATGCTGGAGCCTTCCGGGCCACTCTCAATGAATCTTATACTGGAAAGAAGCTTGGACTGCATCGTGTCCAAAGACCCTTTTAACTATAAACTACTCTGCTTTCAAGGTAGCCCTTGACTCCTTCCCAGGAATCCTGGAATCAGCTACTGTTTTGCCCATGAGGGACCCTGGGGGTCCTTGGCCCACCAGTGCTAGAGTGTCCACTTCCAGAGGTGCCCTGAAGGGTGTGTTCAGGAGAAAAACTTGGCCACTAATAAACAACCCCATACCCTGTCATTTCACTGTTGGAACTCTAGTCTGTGAGGCCTTGCTTACTCTTAAGATTCCATGTGAGAAGCACTTTTTCCAGTCTGTTGAGATTTTGCTTCCAGGTGTATGCTCTGTTTGGCTCCAATAAACTCTAATAAACTCATAAAATGTTTCTACAGGTTTGGACATTCTTATGTCAACACTGTAATAATAATAAAAATAAAGGAGTTCCCTGTGAAAATATGAATATGGTCAGGAGGGCTTCCATTTACCACTAGCATTGGCCAACATCTGGAGCAGACCTCCATGAAAATGGACAGTCCATTGTCATGGCTGAGAGCTGGATTCTAGGATCACACTGCCAGGGTTTGCATCCAACACCATCCGTGTTAGCCGGGGTGATGATGGGTGAGTTACTCAACCTTTCTATGCCTATGATGGGAGATAAAAACTCTATTACTTAAAAAAAAGTTCCCAGCATATGGTAATCACTCCATAAATATTCATTAGATGCAAAATGGGCCAACAATTCTAGGAACCTGGGACAGAGTACAGTCATGGTTGGGAGAGCGTGCTAAAAAAATGGCATTTACTTCGTTATCCTCCATTAACATTTATGATGTGAGATTTACCCAAATGCCAGCCTTTCACAGGATTTACTTTCAATGTTATGATTATTAGTTGACCAGGAAGCACAAATGTATTTGTATTTCCAAAGAAAAAATGCTCTGGCCTGTAAAGATGGACTGAGAAAGTAGGTTCATTATGCTCTAAGGGGGTTGCCTCAGCTCAGCTAAGGATACTGTCCTGATCTCCACCCAAATCATACTGGTAACTGACATTTATTCCGTACTTACTGTGACCCAGGTAGCTAAATTGCAAATGTTATCTGTAATCCTCACAAAACACCTGCAGGACAGGTGTGAGTCTCATTTTACAGATGAGGAAAATTGACTTAGGGAAATTTCAGCAGCTTGTCCAAGGTGTCACACAGCTAGTGATTAGCAGGGTCGGGATTCAAAGCCAGGTCTGTCCTACCACCAAGCCTGTGTTTGCTGCTGTGGCCCGTTTCCTCTCCACTGAAGACTCTGCTAGATGGTAAGCTTCCTGCAGTCAGGTTAATGGCTTAGTAAATGGTTGTTAAATTAAACTCCCAAGTCCATAATAGGAGCCTGGTACTTTCCGGATTGTCAGCCACTGTTGCTGTGTCCTGTACTTTATCTAACTTCCAACTTTATCTAACTTTAACAAGAGTCCACTAACGAACTTGAGTCCCAAAGCCTCTTCACTTCCACCTCTGAGAAGTAAACCCTGGACATCCCAGAGCCCGTAGGAAGTCCTTCTACCGCCTGGTCTTTAACCTCTTGGAGAAGCTATACTTCCCAGAGTCTGTAGTAACCAGCCCTGGAAATTTGTCTAATATTTGGTATAAATGGTATCAAGGAAAGTCAAGATTGTAGGGATTTGGAACTAAGCCTCTAGCATGGATAAGTCAGGAAGGTAATTTCTCACTTTGGGCTGAGGCCAGACCATTCTAGGATCTTTATCTCCCAGTCTTCCCTGTTCCATACCTCTTCACCTCCCACCAGGATGCTTTCCAGCCTGGCCCCTGCACACATCCACTTCCTCCTCTGTGATGTGATTTATAGCAATTCCTTCATCTGGCATGCCTCTTCCCACTACTTTGTCAATTCCTGTTCACACGTCAAAGGCCACCTCCAGGAAGCCTTCCTTGATTCTTCTATCTCTGTTTAATCTTTGTCTCTTAATTTGTAACCAAAGCATAGCTTAGACACAACTATGTGTAGCCTCTCATTGGTCACTGATGCTTCATGTCTATATTCTAAGTCTCTACAAGTTGATTGAGCATCGCTTGCAAGTAAGAATTATACCTTCCTGCCCTGGCCAGTTTGGCTCAGTGGTTTGAGCATCAGCCCGCAGACCAAAGGGTTGCGAGTTTGATTCTTGTCAAGGGCACATACATTGTTTGCGGTTTGGTCCCCAACCCTGGTTGGGTCCTATGGGAGGCAACCAGTCAATGTGTCTCTCTCACATCGATGTTGCTCTCCCCACCCCACCCTACTCCATCTGAAGATAAATGGAAAAATATCCTCAGGTGAGGATTATTCTCTCTCTCCCCACTTCCTACTCTATCTGAAGATAAATGGAAAAATATCCTTGGGTGAAGATTTAAAAAAAAAAGAATTATGCCTTCTATTCCCCTACACACACACACACACACACACACACACACACACACACACACACACGCACACACACACACCAGTGCCTGGGCCATTGCTCAGTGAGCCCAAGGACAGAGGATATCCCCAAACCAAGCTTCTCTGGCTGAGACGCTCAGGATGCTCCACCCTGCTGGCATGGGAAGTGCCCTTTCCATCAAACCCAAGAGCGTCCTCATCCCATTGGCTTTCCTAAATTACCCCTAACCTTATTATCCTTCTCCCACAGAACACAGAATCCTCCAAGGAGGCCTGGATGGATGCTGACCCCAGCTCTTCAGCTAATTGCTCTCATCCTCTTCCGATACAAGTAAGGAATTATCGCTGCCAAAGGAGTATAGTCCTGCAAAGATGCTAGTGATGACTCATGCAGGGGTGGGGGGGCAGGAGAGGAATGGGAGAATGAAAAGAGAGAACATGCAGGCTGGTTATGGAGCCACAGAATGAGGCGCATTAACCAATTTAGCCAATTATGCAGCTGAAGCAATTAAATAACCTCATAATGGTAGGAAGAAGTGTAAACAGAGCCCACAACACTATCCTATAGGCCAACAGAAAAACCAGCTTGGCTGCTATGGTGGAAAGTCATCACTTTCATCTCGCCAGCAACCCTTTCCCCCTTTTCATGTGGTACTAGAACTCCTCCTCCCCCCAGGGACCTACTCCATGCATTGAGGGTAGGAGCCACATCTAGGTGAGGTAGGCATTGCACCAAGATTAGCTGAGTGTGCCTTTCCATGGCCTCGGTGGTTAATTCCAGGGTGGGCATAGCACCCTAGGAGAGCTGCTGAGAGTCAAGCCTGAGATGAAAATATAAATACTGGAAGAAATCAGTCCTTCCTTCTTTTGGATTATGAACTTTGAAGATGCTGGCTTGGGATTGCTGGTAGCCATCTCTCGTTCCAACGGAGAAAGTTTGCCTGAGAATAAAGGCAATGTGCTAAGGGGAGAAGAGCCAAGAAATGGAAAGAACGTGGGGATTTGATGCTTCATCTGAGCCCTAGATCCAGCCATGCCTGAAGCCTATGGACTTAGCACTTCAAAAAGGCAAAAAAAATCTCTTCTTTCCCTCAAACTAGTTCGATATGGGTTTCTGAGGTTTGGTTTAGTTTTTATGAAACAGATACCCAAATAATATAGCCACTGAAACTGGGAGCTGATATTTGGTGGGGAAAGGATACCAAACATCAGAGAGATCAATAAACCAGTATCACCCCCAAATTTGATTGAAGCTGCAATTCGGCAGGACTTTCAGCCTCCTGCACAGTGGAAGCCACCCCCAACCGAGCTTAAACCAACGACAGAGAGCCCTAAGCATAGGTCAGAGAAGAATCTGAGGAGGGAAGGAGCTCAGTCTTCCCCTAAAATCTAACCTAATCTAGACCGCCGTGGCTGGCAGTGCCATCCTAATTTGACCCACCGCTGGCTTCTGTGCCAGCCCTGAGCTGATCGTCTTTGGAAAAACCCTCAGCTACGCCCTGAGTCAGCTTTTCCAAGGTCCTTCCTGGACGCTGACCACCACGTGAGAATTCCCACAGCCGCCTTCCAACAACAAGGGGTGGCGCCAAGTCACCCTCCTGACAGGCGGCCCAGTGTGGCACTCTTCCTTTTCCCAGGCAGAACGACAATGAGGCAACTCAGCTCCCTGGAGGGCAGAGAAGCCAGATATTAATTAGAGGACAGATCGATACCTTCAAGTTGATGTTTGCAGGGACCTAAGCCTTCCTGTGGAGGACACTCACTCTTGCATGGGTCCTCTGGGCGGAGCTGGCACCAATACAGACTGCTCCCGCCCGCTAACTCCCCTCGGGGTGAGGGGCAAGACCAATTCCGAGGTATGTTCCACACCATTTCTCAGAGTCTCCAGCAGGACTGAGCCCCACAGCCCACAGTGGCTCCCACTCATTGGCTCACTCACCCTTTATTGGGTCTCCTCTCTTCCCCAGCCCAGCTGCCCAACTCCTTCACGGGGGTTCCTGAGTTCACCTGCCAAATGAACTGTTTGCACCAAATTTCCATCTCAGAGTCTATTTTTAGAGGAACCCAAACTGAGCCAAGGGGGCAGCGGGGGAGTGGGTCACTCTGAGAAAACCACCCTCAGCTACTCTGGTGCCTGCCTCTCCTGGTGCAGCTGGGAACATTGTTCCCGCCTCTCTCCTGGGCAGTCTCCAGTCATGCTTGTTCCTGTTCTCTGCTAATCAACACCATTTGGTGCTGCTCGATAGGTCTCTGCTCCTGCAAGTGAATTAGCAATATTTCCTGGATGTTTTTCTAATAAGCACTTTTATGGGGGTTTTATGGTGCTCAGCAGCTACTCTTGAACCAAATGAGCTGTTAGATGTAGAGAAGGGAAGTCAGCCGAATCCCTGCACAGGCCCTTGCTAGCCCCACTCGGTGATCCATTGGGGTGGAAGCAGAGCCCAAGTTAGACATTTATGTGGGTTGAATCTCCTTACAGATAAATAAACCAGCCAATTTCCCAGCTTGCCATGCAAACTGGGTGTTGGTGAGCAGGAGCAAGGCATTAACCTGGCTGCTGCAACAACCAGCTCCCTGATGGACGGCAGCCCCCGCAGCCCAGGCCACCGGGGCAGGAAAGGTTAGGATATCAGTTCAAGGGTGGGGAGACCAGCGAGAGCATCATGACTCCCTCGGCAGGACTCTGCATTGATTGATTTCAGCCTTGTTTCAGCCAACGCCATCCTCCTTTGGAGCCTAGAGTGAGATGGACTCAGAGGGAGCCACATGGAAATCAAAAATAAGACATGCTCCCTGGACATACGGAGGGCTTGATCACTTAGCAGTGCTCAGTGGCAGGAACATTTACTAGAAGTATTCTGGCTCCCAGGACAGGAAAAGAGGAGAACATAATCGATCTGGGGGGGCACCGTGTTCCCTGGCGACCCAAGACGCAGACCACAAGACTGGATCTGTCTCCCTCCTCCTGCTGCATCCAAGCATCCACGCATGTGCAGAGGAAGGTTGAAACTAGGAAGGCTGGAGGTGGGAAGCAAGAACACTCCCAATATCACACAGGGCTCTCCATCTCTGCCATGCTTCAGGAGGACGTTGAGAAGGGGGGAAAGAGGGGGAAGAAAGAACAGACAGCTGAGGAGACAGTAGCACTAAAGCCATCCAAAGGGTAGAATCCATTCTGAGCAGATGCTAACAGAATTGCCAACACTAACCCCTTCATTCAGCAAATACGTGCTGACACCTACTATGTGCCGGTCACTACGCCAGGTCCTGGGAATATGAGGCAGATATGGTGCTCCCCCTCAAGAGTTTCCCATCAGGTGGAAAAGAAGAATTTGAAGAAAAAAAAAAAAAAGCATGTCCATGGGTGTCAAAGGAGAGTTACCTAAGTGAATCACAGGGACATTGAGCAAATGCAGCAGGGAGTAAGATCGTCTAGCTATGAGGCAAGTTCCCGCGAGGCTTAGAGTGAGGTCTATGAAAATAAAGAATGAGCAGAAGTCAGCCAGGAAAAAGAACTGGGGGAGTGGGATTTTCCAGGCAAAGGAAACAGTGTGTACAAAGGTCTCAAGGGCAGAAAGCATGACTCCTTTGAAGAAGCTAAGAGGGCGGTGGCATGGGGCGGTAGAGAGGCCTGACCATCGACAGCTCGAACTGTGGACAGGTGCAACCAAAGGGGGACTTTGTGAATGAGCATCTACCCTGTAAAACTTACTCAGACTGCCACATGGAGAGATGCTCAACAGGGAATCTGAGAGAGAAGCTGGGGGTATAAAGGAAAGAGCAAAAAGTGAGGAAAACAGATAATGGAGGGAAGAAAGAGCAAAAAGTTAGGAAAATAGATAATGGAGGGAATTTTCTAGGATTAAAGAGATTCCTCGGATAGAAAAAGCATTAGTCATGAGCAAGATAAATTTAAGTCCTTTCAGAATTGCTAACCCACACCCTTGTGAAAAACAAATTTACCGGTTAGAGTACTGTGTTCGCATGCAATTCCTTTTGCCTTTTTACTGATTCTGTAAGTACACACTGTTTCTCCAAGGTTACTTCTGCCAGCTCCTTTCTTTTCTTCTCCATACTCCTCAGTGTGATTATGTGATTCATTCTGAATACAGTGAAATTCATTTGTTCTAGTCTGCATTCCAACCCCCCCCCCCCACACACACACACACACACTCATACACATCCTGGTTGGGTTTTTTTAAATTTACATACAATAAAATATATTCTTTGTAGTTCTATGCATTTTTTTTATTATTAATTTATTTTTGTTACAGATGTTTCTCCTTTTTTCCCCATTTCACCCTCCTCCCCATCCCCCCACCCTGTCCCCAGCTTTGTTGTCCATGTCCATCAGTTATGCGTACATGCGCATAAGTTCTGTGGTTTATCTCTTCCCTCCCCCCTCACCCCCTTTTCTGAGGAGTGTCAGTCTATACCCCACTTCCACATCTCTGGGTCTACCCTGTTCCTCAGACTGTTATGTTCATTATATTCCACAAATAAGTGAGATCATGTGATATTTGTCTTTCTCTGCTTGGTTTGTTTTGCTTAGGATAATACTCTCGAGGTCCCTCCATGTCGTCTCAAAGGATAAGAGATCTTTCTTTCTTACAGCTGCATAGTACTCCATTGTGTATACCAGCACAAGTCCATATAGAAGACGTCTACCTATGATTTAGGGACTACAATGATGGTCCCCCTTTACATGAAGAAATTGAGGCACAAAGGGGTAAGTAATTTTGCCCGAGGTCATCCAACCCACAAGCAAAAAGCTGGGCTTTGCTTGGGTGGTCTTGGATCTCTACATCCAGCCCAAGTCCACATGGACATTTGATTGTCAGAAAGTCTATCACAAAGGGATCCCGAATGTGTATTTCCTCCCACACTCCGTCCCTGACCCCTCTAGGGGAATGTGGAAAGCCTGGCCCAACTTTCTGGAAAGAGTCATGAGAACAAAAACAGCTCCCCTTTTCAAACCATCTAGTAGGTTGGGGTCGGGAGAGTGAGAAGGGGCAAATCTTAACCACTAGCTCGAGATTGAGGATTAGTTTAAACCTCCAGCCTGTGATCCTTTGAAGGCACAGATCACATCTTATTCATCTCTACATCCCTAGTACTTAGCCCATGGCGGGTGTTTAGTCAACATTTGAATGAATGCACTCATCAATGAGAAAGATTATACATTTAAATATCAAGAGGTACCAGAGAAGAGTCATGAGCCACAGGACATGCTCTCTCTTTCAGCTGACATTCTGCATCCTTCCCATCCTATGAGATGCCTTACACTTCAGTCCTCCCACTTGACGAACAAGGCCTCAGCATCCTGGTCCCCACACCTGCAGTGCAGCAGAGACCCTAGACAGGCCTGACCTGTTCGCTAAAGTATGGATAATGCCATGGGACTTAGTGTTCCTCCATAGCCCTTTAGCCACATGGAACTAGGTGGCCATGTAAGGTAATATGGACCAAACACATAGATGGATAAAGGGTGGAGGGTGGATGGGTGAGCGGATAAGCAGGTGGACGGAACAAAAGACTGCTCTAAATTTAAGTCAAAAGCTACACTCAGATACTCCTTGAGGACAAGATTTTTTGTCCTCCTTTATAACAATAACCCCAGTGCCTAACACATTGTCTTACACATAATGGTTTCTCAAGAAATATTGGTTGAACAAAAGAGGAATGTAAAGGAAGTCACTGATAAGTGGTCTTTCTGTGCCAAATGCTAAAAGGTAGAGGTGTTCTTGGCTTGTCCTTATACTCGGATGAGCTTGACGCCTCTGGCTCGTCTTCTCTAACAGGTCTTACTCATGCTGATGAGGAAAATCGGGAGATCAGTCAGTTCCTTCTGAGCTGATGTTTGTACACATAAGCTGAGAATACCTAAAAGTTAAACAGGCTCTCTGAAGCCCTAGTAAAGAGCACAGAGTAGAGGGGACAGGACTTCCTAGGGGTCCCTGAGAATATCTGCTTGGATACCATCAACTGCCTTCACTGCATCCACAGAATCTAAAGGTGATGATGTTCAAAGGTGTGGTACTCCTTACCCTATCAGAAAAAAATAAAGCATTGCTAGCAACATCTAGGGAGACCCCCCACTAGAGGAAGTCAGCCTGGATGAGTGTGGAAAGGCAGCAGCCAACAGTCTGTGATGCAGATGTTCTGGGCATGACCATATGACACAGAAAATCTTACTTTTAATGTGCCTGCCTTTCTTTCTATCATGTTGGGTTCTGAGAAGGTGAGGGCATGTGTCCCCTGCCCACCTTGCGACACAGCCTTCTACTCAGCAACGGCTTTGCTGTGCAGGATCATGCGTATTGAGTCAGCAAGAGCATCCCACTGAACTTGAAATCAGTGTGAAATGCTTGACTTAAAAATAACCGGAGTGTTGCTTGGTCCCCCGGGCTTTCCCTGAAGAACTTCTGCCAAGGAAAGGTTCTGCTGCTCAGGGGCAAGAACTTACAAGACAAGACTGAGTTCATACATCATAAAATTATTTCCGCAGAAGCAAGCGCTTCCCGTTAGGACGTGCAACACCACAGTAAATAGCCCAGCTTTGAATAAAGTTCTTCGTAGGGACGACATGCAAATACTGTCCCTCAGAATCTGCAAATTAGGATTCAGGGCACCTTGGCTGTTACGGTGGAGTCCGGCGTGGTCAGCAAAACCCAGTTCCGAGGTTTGTCCAAGCCATCCCAGGCACGCCCATGGGTCACTCACTCACGCCAGCTCTGCAGACTGTCTGCTGAGACCTGCTGCCTTTCTCGCGGCGTGGTCCAGGGATTCTCTGTCGTGTCTCTCGTCTTCTCACCGGAGGAACTTTTCTTCCCTGGTGCCCCAGAAAGACAAGCCCATCTCAGAACAGTGGGCGGCTCTGAGGCTGAGGGAACACGGCACGTCCCCACGCGCTAACTTCATCACCAAGCACACTACAAGCCAGGAAGCCGGCCTGGAAACACGCTGCGGTCTCGCTCTGTCACTGCCCGCTACCCTGGGCGGTGGAGTGACTGAGCAGTCAGGCGGTGTGGTCGTTCTGTCTCCTCAGCTCCATTGTCCACCCTCCTCTGCCCCTAGGGCCTGCGTCACCAGAGCCGAGTTGCTGCCTGACTTTGGTGGGCTCACCCAGCACGGGCACTGCCAGGAGGGAGAAGGGTCGGGGTCTCCTCCTGCTGCCCGCTTGCTGCCGTGCGCCATGCTGCTGGCAGGGGCTGCCTCCCTCCTCTTCTCCACACCAGCTTCAAGGGCTCCCAACACCACCCTCTCCCTGAGACTCTGCCAGCCTAGGGGTGGTGGAAGCTTCCTGACCTTGCTCTGCAGGGGTGCCCCAACGTCCCTGTCGGTCCTCGTAGCCCTGCCCAGCCCTCTCTAAGTCTTCCCTTCACCAAGCCAAGAGGCTCTGTGTTCCCAGCGGAGCTCTGGCTGGTCAGGCAGCGCGGGGAGCAGGCATCACCGTGGACTGAGGGAAGCTGACGTCTAACCCCTGCTCTGCTTCTGGCCAGCCACGCGAACTCCGAATCGCCTAGCCTGTCTGGGGCACAGCTACCTGCCTCGGCCCCGGAAGGAGGAGGCAGGGTCTGTGCAGGGAAGCCCCCACCACGCTCCAGGCCTCCCTCTTTTCCACACAAATGCCAACAGGCCCTGGGGCTTCCCCCCAGAACCCTGGTACTCTGCAGAGCAGTGTTGGAAAGCTAGACATATTCATCATTCTAGTTCTTTTAGTGACTTCGGTATTTAATATATGGAGATTAGGTGACCTTCTCTGGAGAAATAACGAAATGATCAGTAGGCCAGCTCTCTTGAAAGGGGTCATTTGGGGTACATGAGGTAAAGGGGCCGTTTGGGGTACACAAGTTACTCTGGAGGGGATGCCGGGCACCAATCGCACTGAAGACTGGCCCCTCATGAAGGGATGGGGCCGCCTTTCCTTCGTGCCCTCGCTGGGCACCCACACCTGGGGGCTGCAGGAGGCCAGGAGGGTGGTCAGCTCTCTGAGGAGGCGCCCATTCCTCCGACAGCAAGTCTCAGGGACGGCCGCACACCCTCAGGCCAGCACTCAGCCAGGCGGGAGCCGGGCAGCGGCCAGGGCATAGCCGTCCGTTCTCCAGCTTCCTGAGCGCTCTCCCAGCATCACCGTCTCCGCCCACCACAGCCTCTCGGTGCACCGCAGGGCGGGCACGTCTGACAATTACATCTGACAAGGAGTAGACAAGTGCGCTCAAGGAAACTGAGTCAGGGGTGTTTTCCAAAGTCACACAGCTAACAAGGAGGAAACCACCACCCACATCCAGGCCTTAAGTGTCTTTTTCAGAACCATATATTCGATTTATGTCGATGATTAAACTAAATTACTGGCTTTCAGGACTTTGTAGTTGAAATGAGGCCAACTTCTGCATGCTTGATGAAAAGCATGTCCCCTGACTGTTCTCTATGATGTCACAGGCTTACCGGGAAATGAAGACAACTCTCTGGGGACCTTGGCCTCTTATCTGTACTTTCCCATGTGCTTCTGTGAAAGTTATCTCACACAGGTAGTGCTGTCCGGGCCACAGTCACACAGCTACTTGGTCCCCTCAAGTCTGCTCTAAGGCTCACGTCCCTTGATTCTCCATCTGGTGCTGTCTCTGTCCCCTCACAGTCCTTCAGTCATTCAACAAGCATGAGCTGAGGCCAGTGCTAGGAGCAGAGAAGGGACCGACCCCCAGCCCCTGCCCTCGGAGGAGGTTAGAGTCTGATGGGGAAATGGCCGCCCTAACCACAGTGGAGACCCGAGGGCACTGCCATGAGGAAGGTGTGCGCCAGGTGCACTGGGAGGCTGGGCAGAGGAGCAAGGCAAGAGCTGGCTTGAAGGGTCTGAGCATGAGCAGGTGTGCGCCAGGCTGGAGCGCTGTGGGCGGAAGCAGCCTGCTGGGGGCTGGAAGGAGCTCCACCCAGGCATCTGTGTGTGGCAGACGCATCCTGCGTGGGGCAGAAGCATCCTGCGTGGGGCAGAAGCATCCTGCGTGGGGCAGAAGTATCCTGCGTGGGGCAGAAGCATCCTGTGTGGGGCAGAAGTATCCTGCGTGGGGCAGACGCATCCTGCGTGGGGCAGAAGCATCCTGTGTGGGGCAGAAGCATCCTACGTGGGGAAGAAGCATCCTGTGTGGGGCAGAAGTATCCTGCGTGGGGCAGAAGCATCCTGCGTGGGGCACACCGTGATGAACTGGGACAGATCAGCAGGGACCTAGGAACGGAGGCTCTCTCTAAGTCCATGTGTAGAGCAGTGATTTCCAGAGGAGGGGACCATAATGACATTTGGAAGTCATCAAAGGATTTCCAGGTGTGCCACAGCAGTTTATTCTTGGCAACACCTGTGCCATGGCTAGCCCACCTGGAAGCATGGTATGTGATGATTTTCAAGAGGTTCTCACCAAAAACGATGGAAAAACAACAGCAATAATAACGATATTATTCCAGCAGCTGCCAAGCATGCCAGGAGTCAGACTGAGCCCTCCCCGGTGTTAAGAATAGAGTCAGAGTTTTATTGCAACATCTGTTTGACTTACTTCACTCTGTGAGACGAAGATGTAAATGTGCCTCAAGAAACAGTGCCATCCCACCTATCCTCATGGCCAGTCAGGTCCAGTTCCTGAAGGAAGCCACTCTGAGACTGGGAGGGTGAACTCAACCCTCTGGGTCCCCTGCACCCTGGAAGGGTACCCACCTCACCCAAAATGGAGTGGTTGAGGGTTTCCTGACTTCTGTGCCTTGGCTCCTTGGTGAGCTCAGGGCTCCTGGGACCAGTGGCCACACCTGCACCCTTCACGACACCTAGAGCCACAATACACCTGTTGAGGATGTTCAGTAAACCGAGATGCATGGAGGTACTGCCCTCCTTCCCCCGAAACACAGCGGCATGGTGCAAGGTGTGTGTGCCCTTCCTGACAGCTTGTCTGTGCATCTCCCCGGGAGGGACAGCAATTGATTCTCTGGCATCTTACCTTCCCCGTGATCAATTTCTCCTGACATTTGTCAGACTAACACCTCCTCTGCAGCCTTCCAAAGGCGGGTTCTGTTCTTGGAAACTGTGAGCACAGCCCATCTGAAGGGAGATGCCTTTTTTTTTTTTCTTTTTTCCTCCCCTTTTCAAGGCAAAGGAGAGCAGAAAACCGAGAGGCTAAGCTACCATGGAGACTCAAAAATGCAGGTGAAGGTCCCAAATGACAGGTACTCTCAGAGGGTCACAAAAGCTGGACCAGAGAGGGGTCACAATTTGCAGCTTCCTCTGTGATGACTCTCATTTGGTAACAAGCTGTGACTTTCTCCCTTGCCCTTGACATAGTCAGAATTCCGTATGGGGGAAACAGAACCATTGATACTGAATGATTTTCATCTCCAGGAGTCCCCTTTGCTCTGTCAATAGCGAAAGAAGGGGTGATTAAGCTATAAATTCTTAGTAGCCAAGATCTCAGAAATCAATTAATTTAGCCCTGGTATGGCCTCCAAGGAAGGTGAGACACCAGGTGAGTGGAAAGATCAGAGCAAGGGAAAGATGTTCAACTCACCTTGACTGAGCCCCCATCCCATGCCAAATGCGTAACATGCAAAATCTATTTTTACTGCAATCCAGGTGTTGTTATCCCTGTTGACAGATGGGGTGTCTGAGGCTGAACAAGGTCAGTTTCCTCGGCCGAGACCATACAGCTAGGACAGGGCAGGTCTGCAAATGATCTGTGCTAGTGTGCACACAGCCACATGGGGTGCTTGTTAAAAACAGATCTCCTGGCCCCACCTTTAGAGATCCCAATGCACTGGTGTGGGGCAAAGCCCAGGAATCTGCATTTTTAATCAGCAGGGGTGGTCTATGCTCCGAGCTGTGGATGGACACTTGAGTTAGAAGTCCAGCTCTATAGCATTGAACAAGGCACCTAGGCATCCTGGGTCTCAGCTTCTCCATCTGCGTGATGACAGGATGCACGTCACAAGGGCTTGCTGGGAGGTTTAAAGGGGATAATACAGCATAGGCTCCCCTCTAACATTTGGGGGGCCTGGGCAAGACTGCAAGCAGAGGCCCCTGGTCTGCAGCCCACTCCCCTTCACTTCCTACCCGGGTCCATTCCACACCACCAGGATCTGTCAAGGGTGGACATCCCGGGCCACATTCCAAGCTTCATCCACAGTCCCTGAAAACAGTGCCCACCCCCCTTCCCACCCACAGCCACCCACTGTGCAAACTGGCAGCTTGGTTTGCCCCCAGGAATGTGAAGTCAGGGAGGAGGCTGCCCAAGAGGGCCCTTTGGTCAGGGAATCCTAGGGTTCCCAGTGCTAGAGGGGATGAAGCCTTAAAGAGGAAATTCCTCTGGTGAGGGCACAGCCAGAGGCTAGAGCAGGGCTCTCCATAGTTCAGGGCCCAAGAGAAGGGTCCTGGTAGCCGAGGTTCAAAGGGGATCTAGTGCATAACAGTACGATTAGAGCTAAAGATAATGTATTACACATTTTAAAGGTACTGAGAGAGTATATCTTAAATGTTCTCACCACAACAAAGAAATGGTAATTGAGTGATGCGATGGAGGTGTTATTAAAGCAGTAATCATATTGCAGGACATTGGTTTATCAAATCAACATGTTGACCCCTTAAACTTATACAATGTTTTCTGTCAGTTATATTTCAATGAAACTAGAGGAAGGGGCAGGCAGGGAGACAACCCTGCTTGGCAGCTTCATGTGCCCGAAAGACACGTTGCCATTGGGAGCCCCGGCATTGGTGGCAGCCTTGGTGTCGTGACTGTTGATCTCACGCTTTTCTACACCCCAAGTCTGAAGCCACAGGCAGGCCCATGGCATCTGTCACAGCGACACAGCTCTGGTCCTGGCAATCCAGAGATGCTGAAGCCTTTTCTCAAAGGCAGCTGCAGAAGGAGGGGCTGTGGGTGGCGCTCAGGTGAGCCCTGGGGGAGGGGTCTGGCAGAGAGACTGCCACAGTGCCCCTGGGAGGGCTGGGTGAGGTCAGGATCCTCCTCTCCGCCCTCAGTCCAGCCCTGGGACCAGGAATCGTGGTGAACTGAGCAGAGAGGGCTTCTCCTTGCTTCTCCCCCAGAGAATGGCAGCTGGGCCTCGTTGAATAGTTAGACCTCCTGGGTCTCAGTGCCCAGGCTGTGGGCTCAGCGTCGCGCAGGAGGCAGGAGCTGCCGCTGAGCTCGCAGGCTTCTCCCAGCAACGGGAGCAGGGTGCCATGTCTTCAGACAGGAAAGGCCAGACTGTCTTCCCGTTTTCTTTCTAGACTCTAATTACTATCCCAACAGAAAACAAATATAAGCCACCTGGCTCCCACAGGGTCCTCACAACATATCGACACCTCTCATGTGAGCTTTTATCCTCTCAGCAGCCCTGTGGGGAGGACATCAGGCCAGTGACCCTGTTTTATGGACGAGAAACTGAGAAATGAGAGAATTGTTACTATTATGGCATTTATCACCTTTTAAGGTGTGAGCTCAAATCCTGGCTCTGGCACTAGGACCCAGAGCTGGCTGTTCACTTTCATGCCCCCAGCTTCCTCATCTGTGAGATGGGGAAATATTTACTTTCAGAATTATAAAAATTGAAGGCAATAACATGAAAGTCAATGAACGCGGCATCGAGCCCATGGTGAGCACTCAATGAAAGTCACCTGGTATTGTTTACCTTGTATTAGTTCCCATATCTGAGAACATGGCTCAACCCTCTGACATGGCTGCAAGGTCCTGGGTGAGGCCACGATCCAGATTCAATTTCACTTCCCTCCTGCCTCTGGGACTGAGCACAGTGTTCGGGACATTGCAAGCAGCTGATAAATGGTGGCAGAATAAGTAACATCATTTATTTTATTTATTTTTTTTTATCCTCACCCTAGGACATTTTTCCATTTTTTGTTCAGATAGAGTGGGAGGGAGAGAGAGGAAGAGAGAGAGAGAGAGAAACATCGATGTGAAAGGGACACATCGAGTGGCTGCCTCCCGCACGACTAACCAGGGCCCAGGACAAACTGCACCCGAGGCACATGCCCCTAGCGGGAGCCGAACCCAGGTCTCTCTGGACCGCAGGCCGATGCTCTTACTGCTGAGCCAAACCTGCCAGGGCAGTAACATCATTTAAAGATGAATGAGAAGGGAAGAAGAAAGAGTGATCCATGAAACCCACCACACCCTGTCCCAAGCAATGTCCAACCAGCCAAGAATCCAGGTGAAAGGGCAGCATCCGCAAACCCTAAACCCAGCGCCCTGATTGCTTCCAAGACAGACCTAGTGTGTGTCGGGCGTGACTCAGGCTCCAGCGAGGCTGCAGAGGTGGTGGGAGAAGGCTGAGAAGCACCTAGAAACACGGCCAACATTGAAATGACTCATTTTAAAAAGCCATCAAGCTAAATTCAAACCATATAGTGGATCACAAGAATAATATAAAACTTTAATGGGCATATATATATTCATTTCATTTCCTTGGACAGTTTGACAACCCCCTTGGGATCCACTTTATGGACAAGAAAGCTATTTTCAGACAGACATGTTAAGAAACCGAGTCTCTACAGAGGACGTTGGCGTGCGCCCCTGAGCTCGGTGGACGGGGTGGGCCTTCCCATTGGCTCTCCAACGTGATCTGGGCACGGCCTCCTTCTCCTCATTCAGAGCAGGGCGGACTCTAAGCCAGGAAAATGTTCCCAGAAAAGAGATGGGTCATGAAGGACGAGGGCTAGAGAACTAGAGAAAAGATCAAGTAATTGAAGGAATCTAGAGAATGAAGTGACTGTTTTCATAACACATTAACTTAGGCAGTGTACACACTCATTCCCCTTTAAGCCTACTTTAGAAAGATACCCTTATTAGCCCTGGCAAAGAAGGATCAGGGGCAGGCTCAAACGAGTCCAGTGCCATCCACATTTCCGGTGCATTTTCCAGATTTGAAGCAAGGCTGAGCAAAGGTGAAAAGTAAATAGAACCGAAGGCTTAGAAAAGGAGCAGGAGGAATCCCGCCCAATCAGAATGAGCCTTTTCTCCATGTGAACTCTCCCAAGCACCCTGGGGGGAGTCTCCTTAAAAGTGAGCCTACTGGGTCTCACCACAGGCTCCACACCTCCCCAGTGCACTCCTGGAGCCCCGCCCCCCAGCACTCACAGCAACCTCTGACAGCAGGTCACCTGGATCATCTGACTGTGACCCAGGTCGCATATGTAACATCTTCCTGAAGGCCCTTGTTTGTCTGTTAGAAAGTGGGGTATGCAGCCAGGCCTTCTGCCCTTCAAAGGATGCTGAGCCCCAAATCCTTCTCTAGCTCTTCCAACCCAGGACAGGCCATGCACAGAGCGCCCTCCCAGCCAGCCCCATCCATGTTCTCTGTCTGCTTCAGCTCCAATCCAGCTTTCAGATTCTTCTCCCAAAAATATGCCAAGATTCGCTGTGGGAAAGCAGAGAACCTGAGGGAAGGATGGAGAAAGAAAAAGGAGGATGGAATTCAGATAGTGAGGAAGGTAGGAAGGAAGGAAAGAAGGAAGGAAGGAAGGAAGGAAGGAAGGAAGGAAGGAAGGAAGGAAGGAAGGAAGGAAGGGAGGAAGGAAGGAAGGGAGAAACATTTTGTGAGCATCCTCCTAACAGCTCCATGAAGTGGTCCATTTTATGCCCTGTTTACAGACAAGGACCCTAAAACCCAGAGAGATTAAGAAAGTTTCAAGACCACACAACTGAGCAGTGCAAGAGTTTAACCCATGGCTCCCCGGCTCTGCAGTTCATATCCTGTACATTTTCTTGAAGAGCCAAAAATGAATTCATTTCTGGAAGTGATAAAAATTAGTAGATTGCCTGGGAATACAAAAGTCATCAAACCACACAGAGCGATTCCAAACTCACCATGCTTACTGTCACACCTGCAACCAGCTGGACCCAAATGGAGGATGTCCCAGCAGGAACAGGCTACATATCTCCACACTGAGTGACAGAGGAGTCCCAAGCCACTGTCTTACCGCCCAGAGCCTTCCAGTACCTCTGGAAACAATCAACCCTTCTGAGAAAGACTGATTTCCCCTCCTTGTTCAGTAATGTCAGGGAAAGGGGGCTGCAGGTGGTCTTGATACATATCCCAGGGTTTGGGTTTCATAACAGTAGTCAAGGTCTCAGCCCCTCAGGACCCCGTCACCACCCCACATGTCCTTCTCTTGTATATGTATGTAGGTATAAATAGATTGATATTTACATGCATTTTGTTTCATTTTAAGATCTATGTATATCATATATACATGCATTTTGCTTTGTTTGTGTGTTTTTTATTAATTTATTTTTGTTACAGATGTTTCTCCTTTTTTCCCCATTGATACCCTCCTCCCCATCCTCCCCCCACCCCGTCCCCAGCTTTGCTGTCCATGTCCATCGGTTATGCGTATATGCATATAAGTTCTGTGGTTTATCTCTTCCCTCTCCCTCCCACCCCCTCTTCTGAGGGTTATCAGTGATCTCATTTTGCTTTGTTTTAAAATCTATCTGTAGCATATATATGTTTGTATGTATAAATGTAGACACAGATACAGACACAGAGATAGAGATATAAAACAAAATATACATTTCTTTTGAAATGCTTCTGTCTTGCTGACTCCTTCAGTATGTATTCAGTCTGCCTGTGGACTGTCAACACGAAAACTGTCTTCCCAGGAAAATAGCAAGAGGGTTTGGAAAGATGGATGGAAGAAAGCCGCTTCCTCGCCTAGAAGAACCTGTGACCTGGAAACGCCTCTTTGCCCCTCTGTCCTTTCTGGGTGCCCGGGAAGTTCTGGCGACAGCTCAGTCAAGGCAAGGTACTCCTGGGTCCTCTCTCAGAAACCATTTTTTCACCTCTCACTTTCTGAGCGCAAGCCACCCAAAGCCTGGATGGAAAAGGCCAGTGGAGTCCCCATCGTGGACAGGAAACACGAGGTCCCACGGTGTGGCTGTCCCGCCCTCAGTGCAGTCTCCCTGACTTGTGACTCCAACTTGTTTTCGTAACTGCAAACAGTGTTACTGGGGATGTTCTGGGCCCTCAGAGGCAGAGACATGCAAACGTGGCTTCCCGCCAGGCAGACGCCTACGTTACGAATTCGGCATGAACAGAAGAAATTGTTAAGGCAGGTGGAACAAGGTAACTTTATAGACTACTAATGAGCTTGGGATTTCTCTTCATAGGATGTTCATCTTTAATTCTGAGTGTATTGCTTGAGTACATCCCTTTCTCTCTATTAAGAACCTCCCTCGCCGTCACTCATTTTTCTAGGTTGGATCGAAAGCCAATAAATTCACCTCCCTCGAAGCTCCCCTCCACTCATCTCCACATCCTCTTCCACACCCACACCACCCAGTACCTTTAGGAGATACACACATGGAATTAGCCTTGGAAGGAGCCGATATGAAAACACAGGTACACGGCAGGTGTTCCTAATACAAAAGCGACGAGACACTTTCAATTATCCTGACAAAGAGGAATCTGAAAAGTGACAGAGGAGGGATGCTGACTCTCAACCCAGGCTGGTGGGGGCAAAAGATGAAAAATCAGCAGGAGTTGAGATGAACAGAGAACCGAGGAAGCACTGGGTGATGCAAGTCTGCTAGATTTAAGAGGTCGCAGATCCAAGTGTTTGCCCTAAGCCACGGTTACTCTTCAGGCAAGGAGCAGGGCAACCCAGAGCTGACCTGGGGCCAGCATTAACGGTTGTACATCAATAACATAGGACTGAACTCACAGTGTCTCCAAATGTAACATTGCCTGCCCCCAACATTCTCAATTTTGAATCAAGTTGAGTAGTGCATCAAATGAATTGTCTCGGTATTCCAATGCCTGGGGACCCAAGACACCCTGTGAGGCAGCATAAAGCAATGCCCTAGGGTCACCGTGACCTCCTGCCAAACATCTGACTTCCTTAGACTTGACAACTTTCCTGTCCTACCTGGATAGATCGTCAGAATTCTCCCTCAAAACTGGACTCCTTGGCCTGATATGAAACCACATTGGTTTGTGTGTGTGTGTGTGTGTGTGTGTGTGTGTGTGTGTGTGTGTTCTCTACTCCAGACTCCGTGAGACAAAGGGGGACTGATAGAAAACGCAGTTCCTGAGAAGAGGAAGGAACAGACAGGTCTGTGATAGGTGCCGCCATGGGGAGCTAGCCCTGTGGGAAAAGGAGATTCGTGCTCCCCACTTTTACCCTCAAGCAATAATGTCTGCCCAAGAAATTAGATCTCTGAGGCAGGGGACACCAGGGCCTGCTCCTGTCTCCAGTTAGAAATATTCTAAGCAGCTCAGGAGCGACACCTCCCAGGGAATATGTACTTCCAGCTGAGCCAAGGAAGGTGTCTGTCCGCAACACAGTCATCCCCCAGTCAAGAGTGGGCTGCTTTTCTTCTTGAGGAGCTCCAAGCAGAGGCAACTGACATGAAGACAAGCCTGGCCATTTTCCAGAACCACTGAAATGGGTGACAGGTGTGAGGAATGAGCTGTTTGGATGAGTGGGAAAGGCCAGGACAGTTCCCTCAGACAAAACGAAGGTGCCTCTCTCAAGGGGATAGACCTGAGCAAGGACTGCCTTCTGCTTCTCCTGAGTAGCAGAGATGGAAGGTAGCATCTTTCTTGGGTCTCCACTGTGACTCCACAAGCCATGCTTGGCTATGTAACAAGAAGCACATCAAAGATCATAGCCTTTACCCAGAAATATCATTCCAAGGATTTTTCTAAGGGAATCAATAAACTGAACACAAGCAGATTATATGAAAAAATACATTAATTAAAGTACTATCTGGAATGGCCCAAAACTGTAAACAGCCTGTGAAACCAAATGGAAGTGAGTTAGTCATAGTGGTTTATATATGCATTATAGACTATTATCCCACCAGAAAAAAGTGATGGTTATAAAAATTACATAGAAATATGAAATCATGTTTATGACGCAATTTAAAGTTGAAAAAAGTTTTCTGTGTGTTGAACACTTACTAAGCTCACCTCTATGTTATGGAGCTTACATGAATTCTCTCTTTTCATCCTCATGGAACCCTGTGGGTGGGGAGGGTGCTATTAATATCACTGTACAGATGAAAAAATTGAAACAAAAGCCCTGGACGGTTTGGCTCAGCGGTTAGAGCGTCGGCCCGTGGACCAGAGAGTCCTGGGTTCGGTTCCCGCTAAGGGCACGTACCTCAGCTGCAGTTTGTCCCCGGCCCCGGTTGGGGTCATGTGGGTGGCAACCAGTCGATGTGTCTCTCTCACATCGATGTTTTTCTCTCTCTCTCTTCCTCCCTCTCTCCCTCCTGCTGTGTCTGAAGATAAATGCAAAAATGTCCTCGGGTGAGGATTTAAAAAAAAATTTTTTTGAACCAAAGTTGCTTGGTAATTTTCCCAAGTTTACTGTTAGTAGAGCCAGGATTCAAATAAAAGTTAACTGATAGTGAAGCCATTTCTCCTTATCTAACACACCACAGAAGCCCTAGACCCCAGAAGACAAGAAGAAAAGGTTAACATATATATGAATGTAAGAGAAACAACAGATGTAACAATGAAAACAAATGACAGGGTGGTAGATTTAAACCTAATCATATTGACAATAACATTAAATATAAACAGTCTAAACAGTCCAATTATAAGTCAAAGATTATCAAATTGGATAAAAATAAGTAACATTTAGCTATACACTGAGAAACTCACTTTAAAAGCAAAGACATACAGCCTGGCCAGTGTGGCTCAGTGGTTGAGTGTCGACCCATGCATCAAGAGTTTGCTGGTTCAATACTTGGTCAGGGCACATGCCCAGATTATGGGCCAAATCCCCAGTGGGGGACATGTAGGAGGTGGCCAATCGATGCTCTCTCTCATTGATGTTTCTGTCTCTCTCTCCCTCTCCCTTCCTCTCTCTCTAAAATCAATAAAAAGAAAAAAAATTTTTTTAAAGCAAAGACATACATAAATTAGAAGAGGAAGGATGGCCAAAATATGTCAAGTTTATTTCTATATATTAACAACAAACAATCAGAAATTGAAACTTTTAAAAACCATAACAGTAGCGTCAAAAAAAAGTGTTTAGGAATAAATCTAACAAAATATTTGCAATATCTAATCACTAAAAACTACAGACTTTACTGAGATAAACTAAAGAAGACCTAAATATGTTAATTAAAAGGTCAATATTATTTAGATGTCATTTCTCAACTAATTAACCTATAGAGTAAATGGTATGCCAATCAAAATCCCAAGAGGATTTTGTGTAGAAATTTGCAAGCTAATTCTAAAATTTATATGGAAAAGCAAAGGAGTTAGAATAGCCAAAACAATTTTTTAAAAGAGTAACAAAGTTGGAGGATACCCATTAATAGATTTTAAAACTTAGAGCCATTAAAATAACAAGTGTGTTAATGGCAAAAAAATTAACATATAGATGAATAAATAAAACAAAGAAAGTCCAATTGATTTTCAACAGAGTCCCTGCTAATTCAATAAAGGAAAGTCTTTCTTTTCAACAAGTGGTACTAGTGTAGTTGGCTATCAATAGGCAGACAGACAGAAAGGAAGATTCCTAACCCTTATCTCACACAATAAACATAGACAATATAAGAGCTAAAACATAACATTTCTTCAAGAAAGGAAGACAACATTTTATTATCTTGTGTTTCTTAAGATTCCCTAGATAGGACACAAAATGCATGAACCATAACAGAACAAAATATGATAAATTGGACTTCACCAAAATTAAAAATGTTCTTCAAAAGGCTGTTATAAAAATTAAAAGGAAAGCAACCTATTGGGTAAAAATATTTCAAAAACACCAATCTGACAAAAGACATGAATAAAGAGTATATAAAGAACTCTTACAACTCAATAAGAAAGAGCAATAAAAATAGGCAAACCATTTGAACAGACAGTTCTCAAAAAATGTATACAAATAGTGAATAAGCACATGAAAAGATGTTCATATCACTCACTCATAGCTAAAATGAAAAAGTCTGACAACACCAAGTGTTGATGAGGGTGTGGAGCAACTGGAACTCCCATATGCTGCTGGTGGGAATGCACAATGATACAGCCACTTTAGAAAACAATTTGGCAGTTTCTCATAAAGGTCAACATATACTTATCATACAACTCAGAAATCCTGCTATTTAGTTATTTACCCAAGAGAAATGAAAATCTATGTCTGCACAAAAATCTGTGTGTGAATGCTCATAGCCGTTTATTTACAGTAGCTGGACACAGAAAACAACTCTCTTTCATCTAGCAACTGGATAAACAAATTTTATATATCACTGCAGTGGAATATTCCTGAACAATTAAAAAAAGAACTGATACATGCAACAACATGGATGAATCTCAAAAGTATTACGTTAAATAACAGAAGCCAGATAAAAAGCCTCTGTACTGTATGATTCCATGCATATTACATTCCACAAAATGTAAAACCTTAGAAACAGAAAACATATCTGTGGTTACTGGGGCTTAGAATGTGGAGAGGGGACTGACTGCAGGGAACTTTGGGAGATAATAAAAATGTTCTATATTTTTATTGTTGTAATGGCTAACCGGCTGTATACATTTATCAAACCTCATCACATTGTAAATTTTAAAAGAGTGAATGTTATCTTATGTAAATTATGCCTCAATAAACCTGACATTTTAAAAAAGTGATGGAATTTGCCAGGCATATTAAATATAAATACCACTTTACTTAACAGCAAATAAAATAAAGATGAGAAGTGCTCCCACATACACACACTTGGAACTCTCTTGAACCTCTGATTAATGAGCCTCTGGGTTAATACTCACCTTTGGGCAAAGTAGTTTACTGCCTACAGAAACCTCTCTGCTCTGCTTTACTTAAAGAGGCTCAGATGATCCATATTTCTTTAAATGGCACCTACTAATGTACTGAGCAATGTGCTAACTATACATAAGTCACAAGCGTGTACACTGAAATGCTCCTTGAAACAGGGACTAACATTTAAAGGAGAGAAACTGAACCATGAAATAGTGATATCAGAGAAGAATTAGACTGTTCCACAGAATTCCTGCCTCTCTCAACTCATCCTAGGTGATGAGACCCCTCATCAGTAATTTCCTATTGATGAGGATGAGGATGATGTTATCAGCAGCAGTAGCACAGTGAGAAGCACACCATAAGTGTTCAGTAAGTTTTCACTATGAGTTTGATAATAGTCTCATTTAGAACACAAGACAACCCTATGAGTAAGCACTTTAATGATCCCACTTTACAGAGGAGGAAAAAGGAAACACAAAGATGTTAGGCAACTTGCTCAAGTTCACACAGCTCCTAAGTAGCAGAGCTGGTGTGATCATTAGTTTCATGGATGAACTTGACTAGGCCACACAGGGGGTCCTGATATTTGGTCAAACATTATTCTGAGTGTGTCTGTGAGAGTATTTCTGGATGAGATCAACATTTGAATCTGAGTAAAGCAGATTGCTCTCCCCTAATGTGCATGAGCCTCAGCCTATCAATTGAAGAACTGAATAGTAAAAAAAAAAGGCTGAGTAAGAGAGAATTTTCTGTTGCTTGAGCTGGAACATTTGGTCTTTTCCAACCTTTGGACTCAGACTAAAACACTGGCTCTCCTTGGGTCTCGAGCCTGCCAGCTTTCAGACTGGAACGTGCACCGTCAGCTCTCCTGGGTCTCCAGCTTGCCGACTGTAGACCTTGAGACTTCTCAGCCTCCATAATCATGTGAGTCAACTCCTTCTCATATGGAGAGTTGACACACCTGATTATGGAGGCCAACATGTTCCAAGATTGATAGAAGATGATTGATAGATAGGTAGGTAGGTAGATAGATAGATAGATAGATAGATAGATAGATAGATAGATAGATAGATAGATAGACAGACAGACAGACAGACAGACAGACAGACAGACAGACAGACAGACAGATAGATAGATAGATAGATAGATAGATAGATAGATAGATAGATAGACAGATAGATGGCCTATTGGTTCTGTTTCCCTGGAGAACTCTGACTAATACAACTGGATGTTGAATCCATGTATCTCTGACTCCAGTGCAAGAACTCTTAATGCTTCCCATTCTTAAGAAAGAACATACATGCATGTATGGGTAACCAATGGACATAGATAACAATGCTGGGGTAGGGGTGGGATCAGGAGGAGGGTGTCTAGCAGGGGAAAAGGAGAAACATCTGTAACAAAAATAAATTAATTAATTTAAAAAAAGACATAATATATCAATGAAAGATCAACTTTTCCTAAAAGTTAAATATCTTCAAATCCTAGAATGTCCACAGTTTTATTGTTGTTGTTGTTGTTTCATCTCTCTTCTTTATTTTCACAGCTGCCAAAGCTCAAACATAAAACATTTTAATCATACTTGGCTGTCCTAAAGTCCACGTTGGGACCCACAGTTTCTCATCCATCTGTAATAACTTCCAAGTTCTTCGTGAGTCCCGAGTTCCTGATAAAATGAGGGCCTCCAATTTAATTTGAACTTTTTGTCCAAAGGAAGCACAAATGGCTGTAAGAAAAGATGAAACACTACCATTTGAGACAACATGGATAGAGCTTGGGAACATCATGCTAAGCAAAGTAAGTCCGACAGCAAAAGTTAAGAGCCACAAGGTTTCACTCATGTGTGACATATAAAACTGAAAGCAATAAATGAACAAACAAGAAATACAAACTAACAAAAACTTGTTATCAGAGGGAAGGGAGGTGGGGGGTTAGTAAAAGGTAAAGGGGGTTAAATATATGGTAACGGAAGATTATTTGACTTTGGGTGATGGGCACACAATGCAATATACAGATCATGTATTATAGAAATGTACACTTGAAACCTATATAATCTTTTTAACCAATGTCACCCTAATGAATTTAATTAAAAACTTTAATTAAAAAGAAAAGCATAATTGATAACATGGGAATAATTGTTAAAAATAAGAAAGTACATTATGGGAAATCAAATGCTGAGACAAGGAGGCAAGGTGCTAAGGGGTAAGTGATTAAAGATCTCGGACAACATAAAATTATGGCAGAACAAGAAAAACAACTCCCATTCAGCCACCTCTAGGCCCTAAGACCTAACATCATACCCAACAATCTCCATTCTCACCATCAAGATCGACATGGAGGTAGGGGAAGAAAAACAGGGATTAGAAAATGCTCAGGAAGAAAGCCCAGTTGATCGCCTGGGTCTCTGGTACAATGAGAGAGAACATGAAACATTTTTATCTCAGCCAGATCCTCCCAAAGAGGCTCCTCCAGCTGAGAAGCACCTCTCAGCCTTCAATGGTGGGAATCTATTATTCATGAATATATCTGGTCCTTCTAAGAGGGCCTATTTCTGGACTCTCCCACTCCTTAGGTTGTCTGCTTACTAGCTACTGGATAAAGCTGTGCCTTCTTCAAAATACCTCAAAAGAGCAACTAAATCTACAGAGTGCGTCACAGTTCTCATGTTGGATCTCATTGTCTCTTTCCTATGACCCATGTGACCAGTTCTAGCCAATGAGTTGTAAGCATAAGGGATGTGTCATTTTTCAGGCCAGAACATGATATTGCTACGCACAGTGCTCCGAAGTTATCTTTCCCTCTGCTTCCCCTTAAAAAGCCTGAGTCTCAGAAAGAGGAGACACGGGGCCAGGTTCCCAGAAGATATGCAAGGGACGTGAGATGTTAGCTGCTACAGCCACTAAGACGTGAGGAGCTGTTTATTATTGCAGCTAAAGAATCTATCTCAAATGGTACAACTGGTTAAAACTACCCCTTTTATGCCTCAAAGGTATATTCATGAATTAGATGAGCTAATGCATATTGACCTTTCTGAACCATTCGTGAGTTGAAGGCTTTGATCAAATCCCTTGTCAGTTTTGGTATTTCTAGTCTGAAGTACCCTTGCATTTAGAGTTCACCCTGATGCACTTCCTCCATTATCACCGCTGGCCACTCATGAATACACTCACACATGTACAGATGAGCACACATACTCACACATACACACACACATACTTTCATGGCTCCATTAAGGGTGCCAGCTTAGCAAGGACCTGGCAACCCAGTCTCTTCCTTGTTGCATTGGTTGAAAGTCACTTCACTGATCTAAAGAGACTGAACATAAAAGCAGTGTCCAGAGAGAGTGGCCTCTTCTATCTTGTAACTATGTGGCTGAGGAGGGGGAAATACAACAGATGGGGCTTGGACTGCTGAATCACATACGGCAAAGCAAATTACAGGAACAGTGAGATGAGCCCCGGAGTCAGGGACAGAGAAGAAAATAAAACAGTGCAGCCTTGAACACATTCCTAATCAGGAAAATCATCAGACATTCCCAAACTAGGCTGTTCATCAGAAGCCCTAGCTAAGGCTTGAGCAAATGCAGGTGCCTGGGCCCTACCCCAGATGTCCAGGATCTGAACCTCTAGGGATAGGAACAGGTAATATAACCTGTCGACAAGCCTGCAGGAAGTTCTGATAATGAGCCAGACTTGTGATCCTCTGGATTAAGGGAACTATGGAGCCCTTTAAAATTTCATGGTCTATAGGTAAGTCCAGGAATATAATGAATTAGTGTCCCCAGATATGAGAACAGGAGGGGGCTCTATGCTCAGGTGAACTTGTGCTCAGTAAGCAAACTAATGAGAGGCTTTGATAAAAGTGAATAGTAAAATTTTTTAAGAAAGAATTTTTTTGAAACGTCCTCCTTGTGGTCAGGGTTAGACATGAGGGTGAACTTTCTGGCGATGAAGATTGGCTACCAGAAAGGACGCAAGTCTGCCTGTGATCAGGCACCTGCCTCCCTTCCGGTAGCCGCATTCTGTCTGCAAGCCGGGGGCAGCTTCGAGTGTATATGACCTCTGTGGTCACAAAGGGGCTCTCTCCCAAGACCATCCTTGGCTTAACGCTCTGTGGCTGCTATCATGAAATTCTCAATAATTTTGTCTTTAAATGTGAGTTTTGTAAGTAAAGTCTGATGGGACAGTGGGGCATGAATGTCAGCAGAGGAGATACACCAGGCAGCGATAATACGTGCAGGCTCGGGCCTTCAGGGATGGCAGGCAGGGGCAGTCCAGGATGTCACTGGGCCCTGAGGGGCAGCAGTGGCCACAGCAGTGGGAGGTACATCCGCATAAATGTGCAGTTTCTGTCCTTAGTGCCGGACAGGCACTGCCCGTGCTCAAGCAATAAACTTTGTCAACAAATTGTTACAAAATAAAAATGTACATGTGGACCCTGCAAAAGAGCAAATCCAGGAGTTATTAGGATTCTTCATTTTAGAATCCCCAGTTTTAAAAAGTACCACAACGTTGTCTGGCTGGTGTGGCTCAGTGGGTTGAGCGTCAACCCATGTACCAAGAGGTTGCGTGTTCGATTCCCGGTCAGGGCACATGCCCAGGTTGTGGGACCAATCCCTGGTGGGGGGCATGCAGGAGGCAGCCAATCCGTGTTCTCTCTCATCGCTGTTTCTCTCTCTCTCTCTCTCTCTCCCTTCCTCTCTCTCTAAAAATCAATAAAGAAAAAAATGTTTTTAATAAAATGCCATTATATAAACTTACATTTAAAAATTAAATTCAAACCTACACAAAATTGATCTGTACAAAGAGTTTGATCTTTTTAGAAAAATTGTTAGGCAAGAATCATCAGTTTTAGATATACTGAAGTCTAGATTTCAAAATACTTTTTTAGAAATTTACCTTAATGCTATTATAGCCAATAAGATACACTTAACTCCAATAATGATTGCATTCTCAGGAAGACCCTTCCCAAAAGTAAACATTATCAAAAAATATTTGCGATCTTACTTTACAGAGCAACTGATGCCACTTTCTTTTTTTTATATATATGTTTTTATTGATTTTTTTAGAGAGAGAGGAAGGGAGAGAGAGATAGAAACATCAATGTGAGAGAGAAACTTCGATCGAACTCCTACACGCCAATGCCACTTTCAGTTATAGCGATTGAAAATGAAATTGCTCAAAGTAAAATTTTTGATAACCTGATAAATGAATTTGCAGAAAAGAGAGCTAGAAAAAAATCTTATGGTCAATCAAGATATCACATTGGTAAGGTATTATTTTTTATTATAGTATATGAAATTATGACATACTTTTTTACTATGTATAATTGTTGTTACTCACGTATACGATCATACCATCATGTTTTATAACAATGAAGTATTTTTAAAGGAAAAGGTTTATATTGTAATACCTTTACCGGTATTTTTTTAACCAGGGGCCCCACATTTTTATTTTGCACTGGGCCGTATCTATTATGTCACCACTCTGCTTGGAGGGTAAATACTCTGAGGCTTTGCTGCAAAGTTCAGGAGGGGTCCAAGGTCCCCATCTTGCCAAAGGTTTTCTCAGTGATTTCATCAAGTGCAAGAGAGTCCAGTGTATCCTGTCACCCAGAGACCAGAGCATTGTAGCAGGGATATCCTCAGCGTCCACAGTCTTAGCTCTAGGGTATCCTTGACTTTGGGTGTGTCCTTGTGGACTAAGGCCCTCCTCTTCTGAAACAGGAGGAGCTGTATTTCAAGCCTTCACCCAGTGATGCATGAGTGTAACATCTTTAAATAAAAACAGGACAGGGAGGGGAGAGAGCATCAAACTTCTTTGAATCTGGGCCAGTGTTTCCAAATTCAAAATACTCAACAGCCAATTTCCCCTGGCTTTGCAGATAAACAACAAGATGACCTTTTGTGTCAGAAAGGAACAGTGAAATTTCCATTTCCTTGTAGAATGTTGGGTTTGGAACCAAACTTTTCTGTTTTTCTTCTCAAGATAACAACCCACAAAATGCCCCAATAAATGTGAAGTATGGGATTCCTGTGGCCAATTCAGATGTTCAAACAACTGATCTTGCCACTTTTCCAAACAAAATATTAGAAACACATCCTTAGAAACTTTTCCATGCGGGAGTGGAAAGCCATTCCCTGTAACACTGCATCTTTGGGCTCCTGGGAAATGATGTCCAGCAACTGGCAGAGTCAAGGCAGAACATGCCCAAACTCTCCTCAGAACCATTTCGGAATAAAATGAGGCCATTTCCCTGAATCCCATTGGTGGGGGGAGGTGTCAATTTCCCCCAGTGGAGAAAAATGAAGCCATTAACCATTCTCTACAGAATTTTGATCTACTTTCTCTTCTCTCACTATTCCCAAAGTTCCCTAATAAAGTCATGTTTCCCAGGCCCCACCAGTCTGGGGATAAAACCAGGATGGCTTACAGTAAGAGTCATGTTCCCACCCTCCTTAAAAAAAAAAAAATCTTCTACCCTCGCCAACTCTAAGTTCAGGGGATTCTGATTATTCTTTTTACAGGGTTTCTTCAAATAACAACCGTTCAGGGTGAACTTAAAATAGAATTCGAGCGACAACATTTTGGTTTACATGCACTCTTCCAAGACTAGGTCAAGTACACTCAATGAGGTCCACTCGACTTTCTTGTTTTTAATCTCTCACAAAATATTTACTTCAACAATAAACTATCGAGAAGAAAATATTTTTAAAACCTGGATTGTGTTCTGCTTAATTAACTTTTAAAATAACCCTGATATAAAAGCTCTGTGTCAGAATTAAAAGCATGAGGGTGTTCTCTTCAGCCAACCATGGAAAGGGGAGAGAGAGAGAGAGAGAGAGAGAGAGAGAGAGAGAGAGAGAGACCTGGACCTGGAAGATATGAGAAGAAATGGATAAAAGTGGAGTCATGATCCTTGACATTTATTTCACCTCCATCATCAACATTCATTGCAAGACCCCCGGACCGAAGGCTGCTGTGCTCCTGCCAGCACTAACACATTAGCAATGATCCAAGTTCTGTTGGAGGTTCAATGTCCATCGACGATACTTCCAGAGGTAAATGGACACTAGATTGGGAACAGGCACTGCCGTGACCATGTGAGCTCCACGCAGTTGAGACGGGAACAGTGCTTGGCTCAGAGCAGCCACAGAGTATCCATTCCTTGGGTGAACAAGTGAATGGCCTTTCTAAGGAACATACTATCTAGTTTCAGGTCTCGCAAACATGGACAAATTCCACCCAAATTTTGGATTTGAAGAGTAACAGATGAGTGGGTCAGATAAGAGCTATGTCAGCTCAAGGGGACGAGAGAACTCAGAAGGTGTTTTAGAAGGAGGGTAAGGCTAGAACTTCACCCATAGGCAATTCCAGACGGACCTTCATTTGTCCCCTTATCAGACGGAGAGTGAGGAGGAAGATGATACCTACAGGATCGCAGTGAGGATAATGTCATGGGTGACAGTACTTTATAGATGCCACGCAAATGGCTCTGCTGGTGGGAGCTACCCTCAGCATTATAGCTCCCTGTTCACTTTCGGTGCCCAAGTGTGGAATTGCTTAAACTTGCCAAGGTTTAGAAATCACAGCAAAATCTAATGAAACTGCTCCCTTTGCAAAGAGCTGGGAAACTACCCAGCGTAGGAAACCAGCTTCGGAAGCAGCATTCCTGCTGACTCGCCCTTGGTGAAGAGGAGGCCGAAGGAAAGAGCCTCGCCTCCCATCCACAGCCGAGCACAGGGGCTGCCAAGGGCGCGAGCAGCACTGGTGAGCCAGCCCAAGGACGTGGCCTGCAAAGATCCACCAATGGCCAGAGGATGAACCTTCCAAATAGGCTTTTTTGAGGATTGGCTTCTTGCTGAAACCACAGAGTTACTCTGTTCTTGAAAACACAGTTGTTCCCTGCTTTTCTTTATTTTCCCCTCTTTTTGCTTTAGTATCTAATAAATCATTTTGAATCATTTAAAAGGTACATGATGGGAATGCAGACAGATATGGCCATTGCGGAACAGTATGAAGTTTCCTCAAAAACTTAAAAGTGGAACTGTCTTTGGACCCAGTGATCCCACTTCTGAGAATACATCTGAAGAAACCTGAAACACTAATTTGAAAGAGTATACGCACCCTTATGTTCATTGCGGTGTTATTTACAATAGCCAAGATCTGGAAACAGCCCAAGTGCCCATCAGTAGATGAGTGGATAAAAAAGCTGTGGTACAGCCCTGGCTGGTTTGGCTCAGTGGTTAGAACATTGGCCCGCAGACCAAAGGGTTATGGGTTTGATTCCAGTCAAGGGCTCGTACCTCGGTTGCGGTTCACTCCCCGTCCCTAGTTGGGGTTGTGTGGGAAGCAACCAGCCGGTGTGTCTCTCTCACACCAATGTTTCTCTCTCTCCCTCCCTCCCATTCTGTCTGAAAAATCAATGGAAAAGTGTCCTTGGGTGAGGATTTAAAAAAAAAAGAAAAAGCTGTGGTACATTTACACAATGAAATACTACTCGGCCGTAAAAAAGAAGGGAATCTTATCTTTTGCGACAGCATGGATGGACCTGGAGATTATTATGCTAAGTGAAATAAGCCAGTCAGAGAAAGACAGATACAATATGATCTCCCTTATATGTTGAATCTAATGAACAAAGCAAAATAAACTGATGAACAAAATAGAAACAGAGACATAGATATATGGAACAGACTGACAGCTGTCCAAGGGGAGGTGGGTTGGGGGACTGGATAAAAGAAGGTGAAGGGATTAAGCAAATATAGATAGATAGATATAGATAGATAGATAGATAGATAGATAGATAGATAGATAGATAGATGATAGATAGATAGACAGATAGATAGATATAGGTATATATGACACATAAATACAGACAACAGTGTGGTGATAGCCAGAGGGAAAAGGGGTTGGGGGTAGGCGATGGGCGGGCGATGGCGGTTTGGATGGGACCAAAGGGGACTTTGCTTTGGGTGGTGGCACATGCTACGGTGTGCAGGAGATGTTTTGTTGAGCTGTAGACTTGAAACCTGTGTGGTTTTGTGGACCAGTGTCACCCCAGTAAGTTCAATGAAAAAAATGAATAAATAAAAGGTATATGAGGTTGTCAGGTTATATACTAGCTGGGCACCCAGGCAAACAATTTATCATCAAAACTATCTCCAGTAGAAGCCACACTGCCCAACATCACCCCTGTACTCTTAAGTGTGCTCATCATGCCGAGGTCAGACCTTTACATGAGGACATGTAAAATAGTCACACGTCAACCCCCCCACACACACACACACACACATACACACACTGCATGATTCATTTTATACCTCATGTAATTTGCTCGTGCGTTTATAGTCACCAAGATAATATTAGGAAACTGAAAGATTTGGAACTGGCCCAGCCGTACCTGCTCCTATCACAATACAGCCTACACAAACTCCCATTCAAAAGGTGAAAAGCTACTTCCCTTAAGAGAGAAAAATGCTGGCTTGCTCATTTATTTATTTATTTTTATCCTCACACAAGGATATGCTTAGTGATTTGAGAGAGAGAGGAAGGGGGGAAGAGAGAGAGAGAGAGAGAGAGAGAGAGAGAGAGAGAGAGAGAAACATCAATTGGTTGCTTCTCATATGTGCCCTGACCAGGGATCGAACCTGCAACCTAGGTATGTGCCCTGACTGGGACTCGAACCCACCACCTTTTGGTGTATGGGACGACGCTCCAACCAACTGAGCCACCCGGCCAGGGCAGTTTGCTCTTTTAACTAGAGATTTAGGAAACAGCTACTTTATACTCTTGTTTTTCCTAGTCTTCTGGCTTCTAGTTTCTGTTTTCTTTATGCAAAAAAAAAAAGTCACTTTGCATAACAGGGCAAGTATTTCAAGGAAAAATACCAGTCTCTTCCAATGAAACGTTATCTCCTGCCTAACTGCTGGCTGCCATGTGTACTACTCAGGGCTATGTTATCTCCACCTTCAGGATAATATGTTAACGTTCAGCCTCTATGGAGACATAAAACCGTAGTATTTTTAAATGAGAACAACCGGAGGGATCCTCTGCGGCTCTATTAAGGAGGAATAGCCATGTGAGCCCTTAAAATGACGAGCTCACTGTGTGCCTTTAAAATAGAATTCAATTATAAAAATTAAATTCACGTAGATACGCTCACATTTCCAGGACTATGCCCACCATATATAATGAGGTGGACCTATAACATTATTTCGTTTATCTTGTGAGGGCTATAATGCGAAAAGATAAAATACAGAATGAGAGTTCTGTGGCCATCTTATCTCTAAGAAACATACAGCGGTCCCTGCTGTCGCAGCTGCCCCACTCCGGGGCTTTCCCACTGCTCCTCCTTCTACCTCGAACACTGCCTTCCCCGAGTAGGAATGGCTGAGCCCTCACTTCATCCAGGTCTCCGTCCAGATGTTCTCAGAGAACGTTCCTCTGCCCATTCCAGCGGAAGCGGTTCCCACCCCCCACACCGGGCCAGCAGATTTCCTCGTTCATGATCAGTTGCCCTCACCATAGTGCAAGCTCCATGAAGACGGGGTTCTTTTCTTTCTGTTTTGTCCACTAGTGAAGTTTCTAGCATCTAGAACAGCGGCTGACACATAGAGGTCAATATCAAATGGAGGAGTGGATGAAGGAACAAGCCAGCGAGTCCTTGGTGATGCCTCGGGTGGATTCTGGACGTTTAGAATCTCACGGGGCCATACGCCTGCGACTGTGTCACAGGTGATGATGGTGCGGTGTGAAGAGCTCTCTAGAGGGCAGTGGGGACTGAACAGGCTGTGAAGTCCCTCTGACCCCTATTACTTCATTTATTAGATTAAATGATTAACCACCTTCCCTCCCTAGTTCCTCAAAATAAATAAATAAAACCTGCTATGTGCTAGACCAAGTGTATGACCCAACAGGGCTTTATAGTAAGAACTAGGGTAAGAGTGAGTGGCCAGAGGAAATGGGAGCCAACAGGGGCCACGTCGTCAAGGACGAATCACGGTGGCCAGGTGAGGATGGAGGCTCAGGCATCCCAGGAGGAGGGAACAAAAGACAGAGAGGTGTCAGAACAGCAGAAATGATGAAAGGGTCAGGAAAGAAACTGGCTAAAAGACAAAGAAAGGGAAGAACAATAAAATAAAATTTGATTCTTGTACAGGGTGAAAGAGAAGTCTTTTGTAAAGGTCTAGCCCCTTTGCCTATAACCCAAACACAGCCTATTCGGTGATCATCCCTGGAGGCTCAGGGCATGTGACAGCCACCACAGCCCATCCTGGTTGAGGCTGCTGGACGGCCTTCGTGGGAGGGCTGGACAGCTGACCCACCAGGCTGTGTGTAGGGCACAGGATGCTGCCTGTGCGGCCAGACCTGAACACTGTCAGAAGGAGATAAGCCTCACCTGGCAGACTTGCGAGACTTCCACAACCATGAGTTTGATGATAACCTTAGTACAGATCATCTGCCTGGTTCAATTTTCTGGTTTGTGAGCAAAGAGAGGCAAGGAAATGATACAGAAAGTCATTTGGTCTTTCAGGTCCCCTGCAGCTTACCTCAGGCCTGGGCCCCTCCAGCCCAGTTTTATACCTGATTTCATAAAGAAATCCACAGTCCTCCTATCATTTGCCCATCTCTCTCTTCCTTCCCCTCTCTAGCTCTTTAGCCCAGGAACAGAGCTGGAGAGACTGCTCACGCTGGATTCATTCCATCCTGACCTGTGCTCCCTAACTCCTCACAAAGGCAGCAGGCCGGTCTAATGAGAAGCCTTCCAGGGAGACGCAGCACCGAGGAGACCAGCTCTAAGGACCAGAGGTCACCGGTGTGTCCCCTGGAGCCCTTCATGGATAAATGCATGGGAGGAGATTCAGAAAACATAAAGTTCCTTTTGTCAGCAAGAAACTTGAGGCCCTGTCCTTCACCCTGCTATCAATCAAAGCATCTTGGTGATGTCATCTCTAGATAAATTCACCCTGATGACACGTGTGTCTTGCCTCTGGACCATAAAGTCAAGATTTAAGAACAATGTGATTCAGGAAGCTTAGATTTAATTAGGACCGTCTGGAATTTGTCCTTAGATCACCAACGAAGCTCTGACTCGATGCCAAATTCTTTCAAGTGGGGGAACAAGCAGAACCATGTTACTGGTCTGCGGGAAACTTGAGTTGACCCCCTGTGCTTCTCTGAGACCATCTGTCTTTAAAATGTGCCCTGTACTGTCTGGCCTCCAGTGGCATCTCAGGACTCAGGGTGTCCCAGGGACTGAGCTACGTCCTGAGTTACCATGATGCTGGTGACGACTGAACTCTTCACTTGGCACTTGTCTTAGCTGTCTGGTCATGGGCACTCTGTGTGTCCTTCCAGACCAAGTTCTGGATCACCTTCTCCACAACACCCTTCCAACCGCCCCAGCCCCAGCCCCGACACCTACCCAGCACCCACGCCTCCGTACCCAGTACTAACATTGCAGGGCTCACGTGGCCATTTAATTCCTTCAGTGGCATTCTCCCTACTGGACTTTGACCTTAACAAGGGTGGGGACAATAACTTATGCATCATGTTATCCACAGCTCCTGCACAATGCTTAGTATCTTTATTGCTTTTTCTGATAACATGTGTAATACAAAGCAATATAAAATGCAAATCTTATGGAAAGACAAAAGGTAGGCAGTGAAACTGCCCCAGAGTCTGTTACAGATAACCACGGCCAGTTTGGTGCACATTCCATCAACAATTTGCATATAAAATATCTATCTATATATATAAATTATTAATGTTATCGTGTAAAATGTTATCATTTTCCTGAAAGATGCATTGCCTACATGCTGTTTTGGGATTTGTTCTCACTACTAAGCCACATGAGACAGAAGCATGCTTCCCTGATGAGGCGCCTGGCTCTGCCGTGTTCATTTCAACAGCCGCACGGCATTCTGCTGTAGGGCGGTACTGTGGCTTATTTACCTGCTCCCCTATGGAATGAATTTTGCATTATGTTCATCTTCCTTGTTATACAAACAATACCAATGTCAACTTTGTGTGTGTATCTCTGTGTCTACGAGGGAGTATTTTTCTGGGATAAATTCTAGAAGTTGAGACGCTGGGTCCTCATACACTTCCTTTCCCTCTGCGGAGACCTGACTGGTGCAGTAACAGTGCCCCAGAAACTATCTCTGAAGGACCAGTGGAGGTCAATGGAAGAAAGGGTCCTAAGAGGACGATCTCTGTTTCTTTGGTAAAGTGGCTTTGGGGAACGGGCTGCCTGTGTTTTATTTGGCCCCTTATGCAAGGAGTCTCATAATAAACTCCTCACCACTGGGCTGAGGGCAAGAATCAGGTCTTAGTTGTATTTGTTCAAGTCGCCAAGTATTTTCTGAGTTTGCCCTAGGCTAGCAGCAGGGAATAGAATTATCAGCAGTACCTTGGTAAAAAGTTGGTGACTCCTGATGAAATTCTAAGCAGTCTTTATGAGCTAATTCCTCTTTATGTCTCGTCTGCCAGGAATTTCAACACTCGGTGCTGATGCGAATTCTCCTTGGCCTCGGATTTCCCTTCTTAGTATACCATTGAGTGGATTTGTTACACTTTTTACCCATATTTCTATAGTCCTATTATGTATACAATTGTTTTATTGCAAACCACCTCAAATTCATGTTAAGTGTAAATAACAATAATTTATAAAGGATTTACATATGTTATTTTATTTAATTTTTTCCAAAGTTATAATGAAGGTAGAACAGAGATTATTCTCAGTAGACTGAGGATCAGGAAGATTGAGTGACTTGCCTAAGATAACACAGCCAGGGAAACAAAGATTTGAGACCCTAACTGGGTACTCATGATTTTATAACTGAAAAAAAAAAAAGAACTCTGCACTGAGTCATATGAACACCTGCCCCCTCCCTTCCCCTTTACAGTGAAGTACACTTACCTTCTCTCACTTGGGCACCTACATCCTCAAGGTAAACAAATAAGAATTTCTTTGGAGGGATCAGGGAAGTAAAACCTTCCTCCCTATCAGAAACGTACAAGATTAGCGTTGACCCCATCCCCCACCACACGTCACTGTCTTCAACCTTGATTTCTTCCTTTGCCCTACAACACAGCTATTCCTCTGTTTATGAGTCCCACTTAATTCTCCCAGAATCTTCCAAAAATATTATATCTCATGATAGAAGGAAGGAAGAATAATGGAGGTTAGTGGGTTAGTGGAGGGGGGGGAGAGAGAGAGAGAGAGAGAGAGAGAAAGAGAGAGAGAAAATGAAACTGTTGAAAAGGTTCAGCCAAAGAAAGATCCTTTCCAATGTGCTAACAAAGTCCTTCCATTTCTTCCCAGCATTTCTTTGATTTTCTTTTCATTTTGAAAGGGAGTGGAGAACTGTGCTTTTTACACTGTTGCAAAACGAGTGGAACTATGAGCTACATTTCACAATTTATGTAGCAATTTCATGTCATTTTGAAGTTCTATTAGAGTTCCCGCAGTTGCAGCATTTTCCTCCTGGGAGAGCTTGGGAGGCATGGACCTGCCACCTTTCCCAGCAACACCTATTTATGAGCTGCATCCTGGCCATTTCACCAGCTGGTTTCTTATGTTTCTTTTTTTTTTAATCATTTTAATTGATTGATTGATTTTTAAAGAGAGAGAGACTGATTTGTTGTTCCACTTATTTATGCATTCACTGGTTGATTATTATACATGCCCTGACCTGGTGTCGAACCCGCAACCTTGGCATATTGCATTGGTACTCCCACCAACTGAGCTACCCAGCCAGGGCTTCACAGGCTGGTTTCTAGTGATTTCCCCATCAACCTCTGAATACCTGACTCAGGGCTTGTCTCTGCTCATCCCTGGTGTCATTCATCTCCTTCCCTGGAGCTTGCTTACCTGGCTCTCCAGTGACTTTTGGAACCCATGGAGCATACTCTAGCCAAGACCTTCAGATGTGCATCCCCATCCGTTCCCTAGCTGATGACAAGCCCTGGTACCACAGTACCTTGTGACCACTGCCTGCTGCCCCAGCTCTATGGACACCAGTAAGTGATGGTGACGGTTAATGGTACAGATGGCCAGTAAAACTTTACTTCTGGGTATGTCTGTGAGGGTGTGTCCAGAGAGATTAGACTGAGTAAAGAAGTTTGCCCTCCCCAGTGTGACTGGGCACCAAAACAGGCACAGGAAGGACAAATTCATTCTCTCCCTCTCCCTCTCCCTCTCCCTCTTCCTCTCCCCCTCCCCCTCCCCCTCCCCTCCCTCTTCCTCCCCTCCCCCTCCCCCTCCCCCTCCCCCTCCCCCCCCCTCTCTCTCTCTCTCTCTCTCTCTCTCTCTCTCTCCCTCCCTCCCTCTCCTTGAACTGAGACATTCATCTTCTCTGCACTTCTGGACTGAAACCAGGACCCGTACCTGGCCCCTGAGTCTCAGGCCTCCGGACTTGGATTGAATTACACACCCTGCCTGCATCTCCACCTTGCAGAGGGCAGACGGTGGGACTTCCTGGCCTTCATAACAACATGAGCCAATTCCTAAAGTGCATCTCCTATTGTGTGTCTACATCTAGATCTGCAGCCATGGCCCCTGATCTGCAGTTTTGCTTTCTGTGGTTTCAGGAATTCACTGGGGGTCTTGGAACATGTGCCCCACGGATAAGGGAGGACTGCTGTGTGTCTCTATCTGTATCTATAGCCTACGGTGTGGGCTCCTTGTAGGACCCTGACCAGCACACTGACTGACCACAGGGGCAGTGGGAAAAGAACAATGCTAAAGGGGCTCCACTTTGAAGGGTCTCAGGTGCCCATTATTCAAAGTCAAGTTGGTGGAACAAGTGTTCAGCGCTTTGAGAATCCTGCATAGCAGTTGGAATGGTGATGTTCTTCAGGCAAGGGAGTCAAGAAAAATCTGTGCTGGCAAATGGTGAAATTGCAACAATGTATGTCTTTGGGGCAGATCTGTGTTCTGAGTACCAGTCCCGCATGTCTCCTGCCTTCTTGACAGTTCCAGCTGGACAACTCACAGGCAGCTTCAACTTCATAGGTGCAAAACCGAACCAGCCCCCTTCCCCACCCTCAGCCCTCTCCAGGTTCCTCATCTCAGAAAACGGCGCTTCTCTGTGCTCAGAGAGGAAATGCCAGAGGCATCCTAGCACCTCCTTCTTCCTGCCTCATCAACAATTTTACCTCCTGGATATTTATCCAATATATTTACCGCTTTCCAGCTTCACTACCATCACCCCTTTCAAACCACCACGATCTCGTGACAAGGCTGTTACTGCGGCTTCCTGGCTGGTCTTCCTGCTCCTCACTCTTGTATCCCTTCAATCAGTTTCAGCATCAGAGTGAACCTTTAAGAATACAACCGATTGCATAAACGCTCCGTGGGCTTCCTTGCTCTTAGAATTACGGACACCGGTTCGGCTTTGGCCTACAGAGGCCCGCATGGGTCTGACCCCTGCAATCTCTCCGGTCTCCTCTCGGGCCATTCCACACCAGATTGGCCTTTTGGGGGGCTACTTAAATGCACTGTGCCCTTCCCTGCCCACAGCTTTTGCACATGCTGCTTGTTGATATCTGCGTGGATACACATAAAACTTGTTAAAAATGAAACCATTAGAAGAAAAGGCATCAATCAGAAATAAGGACTGTGGACAGAAAACTCAACTTGCTATGGCAAACCCCATTTTCCTGGATTTCCAACCATTGGAATGAGCAAAGAACAAGTCATCCCTATTGTTTATTTCACTTTCTGTGTGACAGTCTTTTTAATATTTTTTTCCTCTTTCCAGAAATTGCACAGGTCCCTTGGGGATATTAAGGATTTTCAAAATCTTTGGCAAAATCAGTGTAGTCCTCAAATCCATTGTTCTGGTACAACATCAAATCTGTCAGCTGGAAATGAGAAGTGCCAAACGCAGCCACCAAGCTGGAAAGTCTGTGCTTAGGTCTCAGCACCAGCACCGCTCACACGACTCCATTGTCTGCTGGGTTCAGGGTAACGAGACCACGTGACAGGCACATCCATTTCACAAACAGCACCCCCAGCACAGCCATCACCTGGCAGACCAAACACTTGCTCCTAATACGAAGCTGCTACTCAAACTGGTTTTGCAGCTACCTTTACGTATCCACAGTGGTGACCACCTTTACCTGTTGGGGATCAAAGAATGAGGGCTTATGGAAGCATCTAAAACACATCGGTGTATAACTGGAAGATCAAGCTGAGTAACCCCATTTTTTGTTTTGTTTTGTTTTCAAAAACCTGCTGCCTATTATCAAGGGCAGAGAAGGTCTCATATCTCACATGGCATTTCTATAGGCCCCTCCCGAAGAGGGCTCTGCCCACAGGCACTTCCCAGAGACCTGTTTTGAGCAGCATGAAGGAAAATTACATTTTCCACCCCAGTGCGGGCTATGGATCCCTGCGCTGGAACCACAGCCCCGGGAGCTTGCTGAAATGCAGATTCTGAGCCCCATTCTGAATCCAGAAGGAAATTAAACTGAATCCACTGGTGGAGAACAACGAGGGAGCCTGACAAGGACCGCAGGAGAAGAGGAGCCAGCGCAGCAGAGGCGGGAGGCAGCGTGCTGGAGGCAGGGACAGGAATGCAGGGGACTCGGTCATGGGATCAGCTTCCGGGACAAGACAGGAGGCCTGTGTGCAGGAGCCCAGTGGTTGAGGAGACCAGACCAGACGGGGGAGGAAGCCTGGGAATGGGGAGCTGTTGAAGACTCTGAAGTGGCTGAGTGCCCTGGGCGGTTTGTGATTTGTAAAGATGGCTCTGATGCTGTGAGAAGACAGTGGGAGGGGCAAGAGAAGAAATCAGACGACCATCTGCATTTGGACTAGATCGGTGAAAGTGGACACAGGGAGATGTGCAAGTTCATAGTACAAGGTAGAAATAACACACAAGCTCAGGGCTGAAGGCCAGGCTCAGTCGGGGCAGAGGGCATCTGGGATAAAAGCCAGGTTTGCAGCATCTACACGGCGGAGGGAGGGCAGTGCCACCTGCTCGGATGGGCAAGGCTGGGGAAGAGTGGGGGACTCAAGAGAGCCCCTTGGACATGTTCAGAGGGGTGTGTGTTATCTGTGAAATAAAGATAATTCCACCAGCCTGAATGTTTTGTGATGATTGGAGATAAATATGCAAAGTACTTCAAGAAACATAGTAGGAGCTCAAGAATGGTATTATCATTATTATTATTATTACTATTATTTATCAAACATCAGAATATTTGTTGTTGCACTGATAATGTTTAAGCTAGTATTTCTTCTTCTTCTTTTTTCTCCTAAAAACAGCATTTCTTGATGCTGGACTGGACAATGCCCACAGCACGAGCCCAACCTCGAAGATCTTACTCAGGGATGTTCTCTGCCCGTGCTTAACTCTGATGCTTAATGTCTGACACTGCACACTTGATCCACTTTGTTCCGCTTTATTGACAGGAAACACCCAGAATCATAAGAATTATGTTCCCCAGGACTTGTGTGTGGATGCAATTTGTAAATTCCAACCTCGCAGCCAATGCTTTTCTTCCCTCTTCATCTCACCTCTGCAGTTCTCACGCCCTTGAGTCTCCTCAAGGTTTCCCTGTAAAGATCTGACCCCCACAATTTCACCACCCTGGAGATTCAAACAGGTTGCAAAGAAAATGAATCTTACTCTTAAAAACTGGTGAGTCAAAGGAGACCCCCCTGGTGGTGAGAGGAAGTGGGTGTTGGCCAGGAAATCGAATCGCTGAAGTGCATTCTCAATGACTTCATGTGATCCAGAACACAGCCCAGTTTGCACCAGGAGAATTCTGATGAGCTCTGAGGAATTAAGTGATTCCAAAAATGTTCGCTGGATGAATCTGAGGAGTCACTGGGGAGCTAGCAAAATGTCACTTGGAGTAAACTATTCCCTGACATCGGGAGACACCTCAGCCTCTGCAGCCATTCATCATGGTTCGGGGAGGTGGACTTGACATCAAACATCTTTGCTGCCAGAAGAACAGGAAAGTGATGATTGTGGCTGAAGGGACACGGAAGGCCAGGAAAAGAAAGCCATTCTGTAGCTGCAAAGCACCTAGGAAACAACGTGACGTGGAAGAAAGACATCACATCAGCCTGGGCGAGGAACAATCAAGCCTGTTTGTTTCCGGACCACAAGCAGAGGGGGCCGAGGGGCAGAGCAGAAGCCTTTGGAACGCTCAGGACTGGAGAGCTCAACCCGAGGGGGGCAGCAGTCCTAACCAAGGAACCAGCCACTGCCACCCAGCCTTAGAGGTGATGCAGCTGGGAGGGGTGAAGGGCAGAGCGTGGCTGACAGGTAGTGCAGAGTGGTGCCAGCCCCTCCCATCTATTCGGATGGGACCAGGCTCCCCAGCTCACCAGGAAGACTAGCTGCTGCCGGCCTCTCTCATCAGGGAGAAAGCAATCATCAGGGTCAGAAACAGTCAGCATTACTAGAACTGGCACTAGTGTCAGTGGACAGCTGCAGTCACAGGTCAAAGAAACATGAGGCGACTCCATCGTCCTCCCCCCACACCTTCCTCCATAGGGCACTGATGCAGACCTTGGTCACTGTGTTGTATCTCCAGCATCATGATAGACAGAAGTGTGTCCATCCCATCTGTGAATTATCTCCAGCCGTAAGCCACTGAAACATTCAATGACTTTGATTATCCGGTCGGGATCACAGCTGAGGAAGGAGATCAGCCCTCAGGAGTGACAGGGGAAGCAAGCCTTTCTGTCGCACAGCTTGTACCAAAGGAGCAGGACTCGTTTGTGTCTTCTAAAATGAAATTTGAAAGAGGCAAGGGTTGAGGAGTTTTTAATTTATTTTTCATTTTATTTTTGAGACACAGCAGGATGTAATCAGCTTATGAGTTCAATAGAGACATCCGTCTGGTTCTACCTGAGACCTCCCAGCTTGCTCTGCACAGTCCAGAGTGCTTTTTAATAAAGCGAGAGGACAAAGAGACACAAATACGCGCACACAGAAAGGAGAGCAGAGCACGTGCGTTGCCCGAGCGCACCCCCCCAGCACTGATTCCCAGCACCCCAGACTAGAGGCGCTGCTTCTCCAGCCGGTGAGAAGCAAGGGCCTGCCTGCAGCCAAACTTCATCTAACTGTCACGGCAGCTGGAAAGGCAGCTTCTAGAAAGAGGAAAAAGTCCTCAAGATGGGGCCTCCCCTGCACTGCCCTGGTTACAGATTCTCGACACTGCTGCCAGTCTCGGACACGAAGGACCTGGAAAAAGCATTCAGTTGGTCCTTCAGTAGGTATTCAGTGAGCACCGACTGTGTGCCAAGCGCTTGGCTAAATGATAAAGAGATAAAGCATGATAGATAAGGACGTGACCTGCGAGTTGGGAGAGGAGATCAAGAACAAACAAGCACACAAATGAGCAAGAGAGGTGGAGAAAAGGGTAAGGGCTACGAGGAAGATGAGCAGGGTGATGTAAAGGGGGGGGGTCACTGGGGGGTGGGCACTGGCCCCAACAGTCAGGGAGGGCCACTCTCACATGACACTTGGCACTTGGGCCAAACCTGGAGGCTATGAAGAAGGCAGTTTCGGCACAGCGAGCACGGCGACGAGGCCAGGCCCAGCAGCAAGGGGAACAGGAAAACACGGATGTAAGGAGTTGCCTACAAGGCAGCCCTGCCTCACCCACATGCCTGACAGCATGCACACACTGTGTGTTTGTGTACAGGATGTCCCTCGTCCCCCCGCGGCTGGAGCTGCCGTCCAGCTTTATTTAGCAAGCCCAAGGCAGGCGCAGAGCATGGGAATAAATGACCAGATTAGCATGTCAACGCAGTTCACAGGCCATGGGAAACTGTTCTGTGCTGACATCAGAGCTTTCTGTTCTTCACTCTGAGTGTAGCATCACCTGCTCCCCCTGTGTCATCAGGGAAACCCACGGGGAGCAAGGCACCTCTCCCTCCAGCCGTCTAGACCAGACAGACATTTCGCAAGGAGCTCGAGCCTGGGTTTATGCTGGGTCATTGCGCCCCATTAAGGTTGCCATGGTTACGCCAGGCCTGGGTTACCTGGACTCTTTTTTTTTTTTAATTCTTTTTTGATATTGTTGTTTTGTTTGTTTGTTTGTTTTTCTTTTTTTGTTTTTTGTCTTTTTAAAACATTTTTGTTTGTTTGTTTTTTGTTTTTATTCTACCTGGACTTTTGATGTGCTGGGTGCAGAGGCAACAACTGCTTTGCTTCTTCGTAGTTTGCCGGGAAAGTGGCAGAGGCTCAAATGGTAGAGATGCTGGACGAGGCTCGTGTTTACAAAGACTGCGGCTGGGAGAAACACACCAGCCACCACTGAGAAACTGAGGCTCTTCCTCGATCCCCTGGCCGGCGAGCTCCAGCCGGCAGCCACCCAGCCTGCTGAAGCCGGGCCTCCCCCTGCACCGAGCACGGCCTGCTGCTTAACAAACTCTCGGTAAATGTAACCGATTCATTTTCTGAAAAGGAAAACATTCCCAAAAGGCCAAGCTCCATCTTGGGCTCCACCCTCTTTGGAAGTCAAGGAGTAAGGAGAGTACAAGGAAAACGATGCCCCTCTCGTTGCAAACTGGAGATCGTGGAGGGTGAAATTTCTCCAGATACAGGGAAGGATCTGAACATGTGGGAGGGGAGGCATGTCAGGGTCGGGCCTCCAAGAAGCAGAGGCTGAGACAGATTAGATGTGCGAGACAGTTACTGCGGAAAGGCCTGTGAAGGGTGAAAGGGGAGGGAGGAGGAATGGGAGGAAAGACTGAGGACCACGGTGCAGGTCCGACATCCAGGAGAGGAGAAAGGGGGAAGGAAGATTGGGTAGGAAGGGCCTCAGACTCCAGGCAGCTCTGAACGTCTCCCCAGGTGGATGGAGAGGCTCTGAGCTAAGGTTGTCTGTGAGAAGAGTCCCACACTGAGCAGAAGTGGCCAACTCAAGTGTCCCTGCTGGGCTCAGTCATGGGCTGGGTGGGGCCCGGGGGAAATGGTCTTAGTATGAATCTCATGGGATACCCAAAGGTGGGCAGCTGTGCTCTCCAGACAAGACCTGAGGAGGGCACCTCCGAGACCACCAGGGTGGGGAAAGTTCCGAGGGAAGGAGAGGAAGATCCCCATGGTCTGGAAGCTGGAACCATTGTGGCCACAAGTGTGCGAATGTCTTCAGGCCACAGAGGCGCGATGAGGAAGAGACTGGAGGCTGTGCCTATCACTGCTGATTGCCTGCCCAATATCTGCTCTGCTCTGCCTGCTGAGCACAAAATCACCCAGATTCCCTTGCAGCTAGAAGCTGCCAGGTGACCCAGTTCTGGCCAATGAAATGGAAGCAAGGAGGCAGAAACCTGCAGCATGTCCCCAATTAAAAGAGATCAGCTCAAATGGCATCTCCCGCTTCTCCTCCTTCCTACCTGGAAGGGGAACCTGAGACCCAGAACAGGGGAAGAGCCCTCCTGCTACCGTGAGATGATGAGCCTGAGGATAAACACCACGGGCCAGAGGTGCTGGAGCACACAGGTGGATGAAGCCTGGAGACTGACGCTGCCGGTGGGAAGCCCCCTCCAGAATTCTTGTGACCCGAGAAAAATAATCCCCTGTGGGGTTGTGGACCGAAAAAGGGGGCCCCGTAATAAATCTGACAATTCTAGTGACCAGAAATAACATCACAAGTTGATCTGATCATAAATTCCTCATCTGGCAGGTCATGGTGGGTAGTCACAGCCCAGGTATAGAATCTTTAGTAAAAAGGTTTGCCTTCACCTTAAGCAAGCCCTGTGCATTGTTTTCGGGCATCTCCGTTAACAGACCTTTGAAATGCCCCCTTTCAGACCCCTCAGAAGCAGTAACCACAGTCAAGAGGGCACATAGTCCTGTAAACTGCCTGTAATCCAGTTCCCACCCCGCCTTCTCTGTCCCACCTTCACAGTCTTCCTCATGCTCCCTCCGTAACTCCAAAGCAGTAACCACAGTCAAGAGGGCACATAGTCCTGTAAACTGCCTGTGATCTAGTTCCCACTCCGCCTTCTCTGTCCCACCTTCACAGTCCTCCTCATGCTCCCTCCGTAACTCCAAAGGCATACCAGAAACCACAAAACTGTCCTCTGGAGCATCTGGGGTCTTGCTCCCTGGCATATGTCATCAGTATGGCTCAAGTAAACTCTCATAAAAAATTCTCTACAGGTCTGGACGTTTCCTGCATTAACAGGGCTACATCACAGAAATCAAGCAAGCACCTCAAACAGCCAAGACCAAATCCTGAATAATCCAGAGGAGATTCAGATGAAGGGCGACTCCAGGTGAGAAACGGGACGCCTTCCCCTGCCTTCCTACAAGACACTCAGTAAAATCGGCTCACCAAGGCTGTCGGGCGGCCTTGGCAGGGTGGGGACGGGTCCTCGAGAGAAGCGGGCATGACAAAGTTCCCCTGTGCGACGCACACACAGGGCGAGGAAGGCCGTCAGAAGAGCTTAGTCACCGGTATTACGAATGAACGCATCCCAGACCCTGCCCTCGAGTAGTCTGAAATCCAAAGGAGGAACCAGAGCAGAGAAATTCTACCTTCATCTAAATATGAACCTTCACATCCTACGGTTTACTCACTCGAGCTGGTATTTCACCCCCATGCCAGGCTTGCTCCCACACCCGCCAGCACGACAGAGGTCACTAACGGTCTTATCACTCTTTCCCCTCCTGGCCCTGGTAAGGCTTGGCACCCTCCCTGCCAGCAGGCAGCCCCTACCATGCAGGTGAGGTCGGCCCTTGAAATGAGACCTCTTTACTCAGCTTGATGTCATCTGCAAACTTGAAGATTAGTCCACACACAAAACCAGTTGAAATAGACCTCTTCCCTCATCTCCACAGTCTTAAGACAGTTTTCCCCAGGGGTCCCCGGATACGATTTGCCTCCCAGACACCACTGAAGGTAAAACAGGGGCCCAAACCCACCCACCTAACTCTGACCAACATCAGACCATGGTCCAGCCCTTCAACTGGTCAGCCGCAGGAACTCCTGCTTCTGAAGCTCCAGGCGGAGGGCTGGCCCAGAGCAGTTGCCCTGACAAACACTGTACATCTGCAGTGATGGGAGAGAGATTTCCAGGCCACACTCCGCCTGTCAAAATGTCAATCTCAGAATGTCAGCCGGCAGAGACGCTCACTTACCTCGGCTGCTCCGAGGGTCAGGCATTGGAAATGCGATCAGCCCTCTGCTCTGCGAAGGCGCAGCTCACCATCCAGAAAGTTAATTAAGGCCTCCAGTGGAAACAGAAAAGTCTGGTCTTTAAAAAGTGAAGCCAACGCCCCTCGCCTCCCCTCGCATCCCTAGGAGACTCGCACAAAGTCGATCTTCTCCTCTAAGCACAGGTTCCACATCCTTTTCCAATTGCCTTAATGGGAAAAAGTACCCCATGGACCCTTCCAGTTCTTTCTTCAGTCTCGAGAGAAAATACATTTGATTAATAATCATGTAATTACATTTCCAATTCGATGACCATTATCACTGGATGGGGCGACCTAGGAGCTTCCGAGATTGAAGTCCAGTGATAACTCTGACAGCTGGTAACAGGGGTGTCACTGGTGATGGGGGGAGGCTTTGTGAGAATTGCATTCACCATGCGTTGAATTATTGAAGTCCAAATCATTCTGCAGAACTTTTCTAAGAACAAGCTTACCTCTATTAAGTCGAACAGATGAAATTAGGGAGATAGAGGCAAACGAAAGCTGGTCCCTTAGAAAAGGGGCCTAAGAGGGGACAGCAGAAAAGGCAAGCTGCTGTGTTCTGCCTCCCAGCCCACGTACTGCCCCTCCTGCCAACCCATTGCTAAAATACCCGTCACCAGGCACAGAAAGCCTCACTTCCAGACCTCACATTCCCAGTTCTTTGCTCAGGGCCTAACATGCTCGCTATTTGCCCCACCTGCTTGGCTCAGGTTTGCCAACTGCCCATCATGTGCTTCTCTCCTTCACAGCAGAAGTGAGGTTTCCCAGAAGCAGAAGGAATGCCACCTGTGGACAGCTGTTTCTGCGCCTGCCCAGGAGTCCCAGCCTGCCCACCTACCCTGCAGAGTTCACCCAACCAGCCAGACCACAAACCACGTGAGCCGGTTCCTTCCATGTGAGCCGGTTCCTCTTACTACACATACCCTACTGTTTACTTGGTTGAAGCCTGCCTGATACATGTAAGATACATGTAATTTAGAATGTTTTCTTTCAATCCATTCACCTTCTTTTACTAAAATAAATTTATTTTGTACACCAAACTTACATCCCTACCGTCAGTAGAAAACGAGTACCACCTGCCATAATGGAAGGGACCCACAAAGATAAACACCACGAAAACCAAAGCGATGCCCGGAAATTCCAGCTGGATGCTATTGCCTGCCAGAGGCTCCGAGCACGAGGCCCGTCCTGATTCCTGCAGAAGGAACATGAGAGAGAGCTGCGAAGGGAACCTTCTCACCGTGTGCTCCATGTCATCGAATGCTACGTCCCTGTATGTCCCATCTGACCTCCTCTCCTGAGCAGCCTGAGGTCTGTGCCCAGAACGCGCAGAGACAACACTGCAGAGCTGTGGAAGAACAGCCTTCGTGGTGATGACTCAATGTCTGAACAACTGGTCCCAGTTTATCTGCAGGGAGTTGCCAACCCCAGCCACAAGAACAGTGCAATCACCCCACTAACCTCATCTTTCCTGTGAATCCCAGGACAGGGCCCAGCAGGAGGTTCCCTAGTGACATTAGGGCGCCCCTCCCTTGGTCATGGAAGCAACAGAAGCCACAGTACATCCTTCCACAGCAGCAGGAGGAGCCATCACCCACAAACTCCCAGGTGCGACTGCGGAGCTCCCTGTGCCAAAGGGGAAGGGCCACCCCGGGCAGCAGCGTTCAGAAGAAGAGGCCCCGGGTGACTCCCCGCTTCCGAAGGAGCTCTCTCCGCAAGCCGTGTGCACCGCGCCATGTCTCTTCGGGCCCCACTGCACACAGTCATCAGATTCACAGCACGCAGCAGAGCTCTCTCCTAACGCCCCGCCTGTGTCACTGGGTGTCGTCTTCTTTGGCAACGGGCTTCAGTTGTTCACAAGTAACCTACAGGAACCCAAGCCAGCGGAAAGGTCCAATAGATGCACCTGAGACGGGAACTGTAATACATTAGGACAGGCCTGAGATAGGCCAAATAATGGAAAGGAGATGGGTGAGGGTTCTGGCACTCCCCAGTGGTGAGATCTTGGAGCAAATTACATAAATTCTCTGACCCTCAGTCTCTTCATCTATGAAATGAACCCAATAATAGAACTGTGGGAGATGCCTGCTGTTTCATCTTCTTTGAATTAAAGGACCCTGATTTTCCTTGGGAGTACCACCCCCTCTCACTCCCCGTCCATGTGCTATGGGTGGGGTAGATCTTACCTCTGTCCCCCAAGAACCTGGGGTATACACATGACCCAGCTGGGCCAATCAATCTAGTCTACCTCCCTGCTTCAGGTATGAGCATGCAGCCAAAGGTCATCCACTGAGAGTGAATGTTGGACCCATCAGGCAAAAGCACTTTCTTTGGACTTTGCTCTCTAAGATGGTAGGATTTAAGCCAGACCTAGTAGTGGGCATCTTTGCCACCTCATAGAGAGTTTCTGCTGAGAACAAAGTCAATGTAAAGGAAGGCAAAGCAGTATGAAGAGAAAGAGAGTTCAATCAATCACATCATTTGAGCACCTGGATCCAGCCAGGCCTAAAGCTATCCAGATTTATCCCAAAGATTTCTTTTTTTTCTTTTCAGTTTCATTATCCAATAAAACTGGCTTGGACATCAAAGAGAGCTGAGTCGGGGTGCTGTCACTTGCACCCTCACTGAGTAACTACACCTCATAAGATGGTATGATGACCAAATGAGAATGCTATAAAATCACGGAGCACAACTTGGTGCACAGTGAGCGCTCAGTAAATGCTGGCTGTCATTGTGGGAGGCTCAACTGAAATCATGCCCCTTCAGGTCCTTCTCCAGCTGCTCACATGGGGTGAGCGCCTATTTCAATACATGACAGTTGTTATGTCTCCATAGTAGCCACCTTGAGCTCTAACTCATTCATCCAGCAGCCCAATCAGCCATCAGGCTCATATTGCTGAAGCCAACCTCATTTCAGGCTCCAGAGATGAGACATTAATAAACCAAAAATAAATTTTTTATAAATGGCAAAGCTCATTGTAGCCACCACTCAGCTCTGTGTGGCTGAGTACACCTCGGCAGAGCTGTTCAAAGGGGAAAATCATTTTGTTTTAATTTTTTTTTCTTTATTGACTTTAGAAAGAGGGGAAGGGAGAGGGAGAGAGAGATAGAAACATTGATGAGAGAGAACATCGATTGGCTGCCTCCTGCATGCCCCCCACTGGGGATTTGGCCCATAACCTGGGCATGTGTCCTGACCGGGAATCGAACCGGCAACCTCCTGGTGCATGGGTCAACACTCAACCACTGAGCCACACTGGCCGGGCAAGAAAATGATTTTGTTATTGGTTAAGTCAGAGCAAGCACTAAAAAGTAACTAATAGGCTGCTGCAGAAGCTGAACTTTTTCAAAAGGAAGACAAAAGGGCAAGGAAAAACTTCATCTTGTTTTGAAAATCCAGATTTAGATGCTGCCAAGAGTCATGCATGACACACAACCCCACTTGCATCTTGATGACAAGAAAGATTTAATAATTACTTCTCTTTAAAGATTGATGTACTTAACCATTCTTCCAAAAATACCAATGAAGGGGGAGAGTGGGGAGGGAGAACAGATGGAAAGTGACAAAACGCGTCAGTGGCCCACATCCTTCCACAGCGCCAGCCCTCAGAAGTCGGTCCGCCAGCGATCGAACTGCCACCTTTGGATCCAGCTACCTCTGGCAGATTTCACTTGTACCTGCTGTGGACACGCTCCATTCTCTAAAGACAAAGATAAATAAATTTGATGAGAGAAAACATTATAGAATGAATGTTGCTGGATAAACTCTTTAAAAATAATCTTTTGATGGCTTCTAAATTCTCCCAAGGTCATGGACAGGCAACTTGTGACATTGGTTTCATCTTGCTGGGGTAAGGGCAGAGGAGGGTAAGAAATGAACACTTATTGAGTAGCTCCATATAAGTTCTCTCCCTTAATCTTCGTGCCCATCCCATGAGATAGGTAATTAGTAATCCCACTGCACAGATTTTGAGTTCAACATGGTTAAGTAATTTACTTAAGGTCACAATAGAAATGACAAGGACAGGTCTGACAGATCCAAAACTTGTACAGCCAACTCTGCCACCCACCCTGTGAATCTTTCTTTTCTTTCCTCCCCATCTAATTCGTTGTCTCTCCCTTTATTCCCTATCTATAAAAACAGGCTTTTCCTGTTCAAAAGCTATTTGAGGGAGGACACAGGAAAGAAAGAAGGAAAGCTGGTCTAGACAAGCCATTGGTCCACAAAAGGAGCTGAAAACCTGGGTAGACATTGTGATGACCACTATTTCAATGGCTTTCCTCTGTTTTCTTCTTTCAGCCCTTTGGAGTCCATGAGGAGTCTATGCCAATGAGAACTTTCCAATCAAGCAAGATCTAACGAAACAGGAGAATGAACTTGAAGTTACAATAATACTTGCTAACATTTTTTGACCTATGTGCTTACTATCTGCCTGGCACTCTCTTAATCATTTCATTTATGTTAACTCAGAGAATCTCCATAGCAATGCTATGAGGTAGGTACTATTATCGTTTCCACTTTACAGATGAGTACTAAGGCCCAAGGAGGTGAAGCCAGGTGGCCAGGATCACCCAGCTGATAGTACAAAACAAAACAGCTGGCTCCGGAGCCCAGGAGGGAATCTACCACATTAGTCCTTGATGGGTAAGCATGTCCCATAAACTAGACTTCAGGTACATCTGGGCCAGAGAGCTTTGCCTGAAGTCACAAGAAGTCCAGGAATGGAGACGAGGTGTGGAGTTGCCCAAGTGCCTCCAAACACAGTAAGCCCAGATAGGGAAGGAGCTTTGCATACAGCCACCACCAAACCATTTCCCAGCCCAGTCCCCAAAGACTCATCTGAACCTTGGCAATGCAAGGTAAAGGAACAGAGTCATTAAAATTAAAATTGCTGGAACCCTGGGCAGGTGTAGTTGCTACCAGAGTTAACACCCTAATGCAGACCTCGTCCTCTGCCGCCTGCGTGCTGTTCAGCTTGGCACAGATGGCAGCAGGGCAGCTGCAGAACTGGACGCAGAACTACCGCTGTTGACATCCCCGAGAGGAAAACCAGAGCAGCGGGGGGACAGAGGCCTGGGGATACCAACAGGAGAGCAGATGTGTCCATGAGTCCTGTGAGGAGGGCTGGTGTTTCCATAGAATGAATGAGGTAGGGAGAGAGAAATTCTTATTTGGCTCGATCATCAAGACCCCAGGCTGGTGTAATCTAGAAAGCACGGTGATATTTACAAAAAAATAAAGTAAAATCAAATGTCAGACAGGTATGTATGCCCATGTACACACACACCTGGGTTTTGTACACTGGTGTGTGTTTAGACACGTGTGTACTCACGTTCACTTCATTCATCAACGTATGTGTACGTTTTCTTCTTCCCTGAGTCACTGAGTTATTTGAAAAAGGTAGAGAAGAAACTCTTAACTCCTGTGGCAATTTCTTTAGTTTGCCTGAATGGAGAACCTCATGGAAGAGTCCTTCAGGAGAGAACCACTTGGGGCAAACCTCTGGGACTCAGCTCATAAAATTCGTCTTGCCTGATTTTAAGATCTTACAGCAGCACCACCAGCGGCCCTGCATTCCTACAGCCCTCTCTTCCTAACGCCACACAGGCTGAGCCACTGGTCTTCAGGGTCCCTGCTTCACCTCCCAACCTGCTTTTAAATCCTTTTGGCTAATAACTGGCTCATCTACTTGTTTCCCTCCCAGCCCAGTTCTCAGCAAACAGCAGTGACCCCTGCAAGCCTTCACTCACCATGTGGACGCTGAGATTCGAGACGTGAATCCCCTCCCATCAGCTCTCCTGCCCTCTTGCCTGCTTCATCCCTGAGAGCCTCCGTCTCCGACTCTAGAATGATCCGTGGAGATGGAATGAACTGAAAACCCAAGCCTAGTCAGAAAGGCAGAATCGAAAAGCAATTTACTTACTCCACATTCATTGAGAAATGTTCATTGAACACTTACAGAGTGCCAAGCCATCCTGAAACCCTGCTAGGTCAAGCAATGAGATTAGCTTATTTCCCCAGTTGTCAATCTCTTCTCTAAATCAGTAGAAATTTCACTCACATATTGAATCAAAATGTTCCTTTCTGTAACTTATCTCCTTTGACTTGGATATTAGTTTAAATTGCATTGTGATGAAACTATGGGGACTTAAATGTAAAAACAAAACCTACAAGGTACTGGAAACATATATAGGTGAACATATAATCTTAGGTGAAGAGAAATTTTTCTAAATATGACACCAAAGGAAACAAATAAAATTTTGATAAATTAAAAGTTAAATAAAATTTTGATGGATTTGGCAATATAAAAATCTGAACTATGCATACGCTAAGGCAAGAAGCAAAACTGAAAAGAAATATTTGCAAACTAGAAGGCAAAGGGCTAACAGTCTTAACATTAAAATATTTATAGTCAATACGCTAAAGATAATACCATTAGAAAATAAACAAGCAAAAGACACAAATAGGTAATTCAGAAGAGATTAAAAAGACCAAATAGGAAAGAAAAACATTTAACCTTACTAATGATCCAAAACATAAAAATTAAAATGACATGCCACATTTCACTTATCAATCTGGCAAAATATCTTAAAATCTTAATACCCAGGCCCAGCTGGTGTGGCTCAGTGGACTGAGCATCATCCTATGCACCAAGAGGTCGCTGGTTTGATTCCCGGTCAGGGCACATGCCCGGGTTGCAGGCTCCATCCCCAGTGGGGGGCGTGCAGGAGGCAGCCGGTCGTTCCTCTCTTAACATCAATGTTTCTACCTCTCTCTCCCTTCCTTTCTCTCTAAAAATCAATAAAACATATTAAAATTTTTTCTTTTAATTTTAGTACCCAGTACTAGGGAGAATGTGGGGAAACCCGTGAGGGTGCTATAGCTCTCAGCCACACATCAAATCAAACCCTTTCAGTCATAGAACTTCCCCTTTTAGGACTTTATAGTAAGGAAATATTCAAGAGTGTGAACAGTAATCTATTTCCAAGGTGGTTCATCCAGCATGCACTTAAGTAGAGAAAAATTAATTTATGTACAAAATAGCACTTTGTACATAAAGTATGATAAATCCCTAAAATAGAATACTTTTGAAACCCTTGACAATCTTTGTGTTGAAGGAAAATATTTAATGACTTTGAAAGTTGTTTATAATGTTTAGTTATTTTTAAAAGCCAGTTTTCAAAATATATTCTTTCAAAAATGGATCATATTATATACACTATGTAGATTTGCCTAGGAGAAAATATAGGTTGTAACCCAATGGGTTAACAGACAATTGTGAGAGGTGGAACTGAATGGAATCCCCCATCAAGCCAACTACCTCTCTCTCTCTCTCTCTCTCTCTCTCTCTCTCTCACTCTCAATCTCTCTCTCTCTCTCTCTCTCTCTCTCTCTCTCAATCTCTCTTTCTTTCTCTCTCTCTCTCTCTCTCTCTCAATCTCTCTTTCTTTCTCTCTCTCTCTCTCTCTCAATCTCTCTTTCTCTCTCTCTCTCTCTCTCTCTCTCTCTCTCTCTCAATCTCTCTCTCTCTCTCTGTCTCTTCTTTGTAATTTTCTAATTTTTTTACAGTGAATATGAATTTCTTTCCAAATAGTAAAATTTTGTATTGTAAACTCAGATTACATTCAATGTGTTAAGAAGCTCTACCACACAATTAGGGCACATTAAGCCTTTCAGGGACTTTTTTTCCCCTAGTCTTCTATAGTTGTGGTGTTTTGTTTTGTTTTTAATATAAAATGACAATTTATGCACTTGTATCCCTACAGAACGTCATCATTTTGGCTTTGATCTGACTTCCAGCTTGCCGGGGTCCTTTTCCTGCTCTGTCACAGATACCTTAGCTTCCTGGCCCTGTACCTCTGGGAAATGTAATAAGCACATTTTCTCTTCCCGCTCCCACTCCCCGCGGGCACAGAACTGAGGCTGGGCCACTGTGGAATCATTTCCCCTGCGTGGGTGGTGGACCTGGGCGGGTAAGAGGCAGCAGTGGACCATGTCAGCCCTCAGGACCGACAGAGGAACAGAAGAGAGGAAATGCTATCAAAACAGAGAGAATACAAGGAGGAGCCACAGAAAAACATTCTGCCTCCAATCTGATTACAGAGCCTAAGAAATAAAACCTCTGGGGCCAGCTCTCCTGGCTGCCTGCCTCATCCGCAGACCTGGCACGTGGCCGACCCACTCTGCATCACTCACTTAAATGACAACGACATCTGACAGACAGAGCACCGGCCATGGCCCCGTGTGTCCCTAATGCGATTAGAGTTGGAGAAATTATTCATCAGAGGATATACTAAAGCGTTTAGTGTCCCCTGGATGGATGCATTAGGGGCAGGTTCTGCTGGCCTCCTTGATGCACCTCTGTGTGTTTGTCCTGCAAACCCCTGAGCTGGCTCCACACTGATGCCCTCATTACTCAATCCAGAACCACAGCCGGTCTCCATGACTCACAGTCCGGTGGCCTCATGGCAGCCCCTTGTCTCTCTTCATTCCCCTCCAGGACTCTTCTGGGCCACCTGCCTCCCTCATTCCAAGGAGCCACAATTCCTGGCAGGATGCAAAGGCTCACACTTGCTGTCTCTGCTCTGCTCCTCCAATGCCTCTTGCCTAATCCCCCCAAATGCTCCTTGCTCCCCAGCATCTCTACCTGTCCTTCCTGTCTTTTGGGGCCTAAGGCCACCTTCTCCTGAAGTCTTCTCAGCTGTCATTAGCCAGATTTATGACCGCTCTCAAGTGTTCACAGGGCACTTTCTTTTATTTCTTTCTAGCACTTTCCCAGCAAGGGTAAGGGTGGTAGAGGGGTGGGTGGAGGAGAGCCCTTGAGGGAGATTGTCAGTTCCCACAGGAGGAAAGGCCTCTACCTCCTGCCCTCGTATCTTTGCACACAGTGTAAGACCAAGGGCATGGGCTTTGCGTGCATGGGCTGAGGTTTCCTCTGCCCCGATTTCCTGTGAAAAAGAAGAGTTTTACCATCATTCCCAACAACAATTATTACAGAAACACTTACCTAATATTCTGAAGTCTGAGGTTAGGAAAAGATCTCTACTTTATAAAAGAAACTCATTATAACTCATTGTAATTATAAGTATTATTATTATTAATTAACCTCCTTCATGTACTATGCAGCTGCTAGGAACCAGGTTCTGTTCTATGCTCTGTGTACTTTTTCCAACAATCACAACAATAGCACAAGTAAGTCCTAACGCACATCAGAAATGGGGAAAATCAAGGCACAGAGAGGTACAGTGACTTGCCAAAAAGGTCTAATTACTCAAAATTTGTGAAGTCCAGATTTAAACCCAAGATTTAATTCCATATTCCTTTCTCCCCACTATTCAGTGTTTTCTGGTAAACTTTCAGACTCTTCCTGCAGACTGTGAATTACTGAGCTGTACTTGGGTGTTCGTGGAGGGGAGAACAGTGTCATGGTTAAGAACAGGATTCCGCAGCCAAGCCTACTGGGTTTGAACACTGGCTCCACTGCCTGCTAGCTGAGCCCTTGTTCAAGGCACTCATCTTCCTCATGGCTGGGTTTCCTCATGGCAACCCAATGGCACGTTGGGTTGTGAAATGGCACGTTGGCTCAATGAAACCCCAGCTATTGCCATTTTATGTGCCAAGTACATCATGACAATTAGTTCATTAATCCCTCAGAACAGCCCAACGAGAAAGGCATAATCCACTTGGCAGGGAGGCTTATGAGGTGAAGGGCTGGAAAGAGTTTGGAAAACGCCACTACTTAGAAGACCCCTCAGAAATTAAAAAATAAATCCAAAAGTATCTTATACATCATTTGGAAGTAATTTTATGATTTATAAAAAGTTTATGGTGAGCACATTTTCAGAGACATGGGGTTTACCAGTTCTGGCAACCTGGGAAAGTTTTGTTAGGGCATGAGGACCAGAAACGTGCCCTGTACTTTTGGTAGCTCATTTAAAACTCTTCTTTCAACAGATCCTAATGCCAACAGGTAAAAGTTCACATGCCTGAGCCTGCCCTACATGGACCTTATCAAGTTAGTCTCAGGTCAAGTTGCCAGTCTTGTCACCTCACCAACTAATCTTCCATTTCTGCATATTGCAAGCTTCTACTCATTCTTCAATACCCAACTCTAAGGTCCCATGCTCAGTAGACCCTTCAGTGATTTCTGTGGGGAGAGGCCCATGTTCCTTCGTCCTGTAGCCACTGTCCTTTTGCACACTCTACTGCAGCATTCTTACATTGTGTTCTAGTTAAAGGTTTATGTGTCTGCCTCCACAGTTAGTCACGGATAGTGAGCTGGTCAAAGGTTGGGATCACGTCCTGGTCATTTTTCATCTTTGTACCTGGCACACATCAAGTACCAAGTAAATATTTTTGAGTGCATGCATAAATTAATAAATAACTTTCAATGTTAGTGAAAAAAATCACTCCAGCTAAACCAGGATTGTGTTTGAGCTTCATAAATAGTAGCTCCTTCATCATTTCATCATCCTCATCATCAAGATCCTTAAGATCCCACCAGCCTGTGTAACTGAGAAAGGTCCAGACCCTCTCTGGAGGATTTTCTTGCATTATTCTCCTAAATAATCAATGTCAGTCAAAAGACTTTCTCAGTGGTCTCAGATATAACTACCTTCCTCATACAATCATTCTGCTAAGTGTGAAATGGCAAAAGCACAGGACCATTCAAAGGCTGATGTGTTGCTCGTGCAGGAATACGGAAGCCGTGCTCCCGGGGAAAGCACACAGTCAGCACCCTGGTAAGTATTTGCAGCATGATGGTGTGAGGCAGTTCTCCCATGGGGACAGCTTGGAAGTCAACTGTCCACACTCCTCTGATTCAACGACCCCAGTTATGAAGGGACAGGTGGTGATGCAAGGAGGGAAAGCATTCAGTGAGAAGACTCAGGTTCAAGTCCTAGCTCTGTTACCAAGCAGCTGGGTGACTTCAGGCAAATCACTTGCCTCTCTGGGAAACAGTTTCCTCGTCGGTAAAATAGGCATGATTTTTCTTGCCTTATCCTTGGGATTCCACAAAATCAATACATGAGAACGTGTCGAACACAAGCCTGAAGTGGTGGTCAGTGGACATCTGTAGGGTATAAACTTGGTTCTATGGCTTTGCTAAACTTTTTTCTTGACCCTCAGCCTCAGGGCCCAGAATTTTATTTGGATTCATCCTGCAACATCCAAAACAAGAAGATAAAGGAAGAGTAGAAACAGAAATAAAGAAGGATTGGCTACTTGAAAGAAAAGGTTCCTTTTCCCATTGGGCTAGAGGTGGGGCCAAAGGACAGCATTGGGGAAAATCATACACACACACACACACACACACACACACACACACACACACACACATGCTGAGCATGCTACTAGGGACAAATTAAGACAAAAGCTCAGTTTATTTTGGTCATATAAAATCTGTGCCCAGTTTTACACCCATGCACATTATTAAGTATCTGTCGGTGCTGTGGCTTCATGATGTGTTGCTTATTTGTTGGAGTCATACAGTTATTATTTTTTTAAATGACAGTCCATGTTGGCTGTTGCTCTTGTTAATATTTGTGACCAAGAAAAAGCAACTTAAAAAATATATGGATGAGCACTGGCCAGTTTGGCTCAGCAGTTAGAGCATCGGCCTGCGGTCCAGAGAGACCTGGGTTCGGTTCCTGCTAAAGGCACGTACCTCCGTTGCAGTTTGTCCCCGGCCCTGGTTGGTCGTGCGGAAGGCAGCCACTTGATGTGTCCCTTTCACATTGATGTTTCTTTCTCTCTCTCTCTTCCTCTCTCTCCCTCCCACTCTATCTGAACAAAACATGGAAAAATGTCCTAGGGTGAGGATAAAAAACATATATATATATGGATGCACCCATTAGGAATTGTCAACAAAAATGTGAAAAATAAGTGTTGGTGGAGATATGGAGAAAGTGCAATCCTGTACATGGTTCATGGGACTTTTCAATGGTGCAGCCATTGTAAAAACCAGTGTGGCAGCTCTTCTAAGAGTTCACCAGAAATACCACATAACCCAGCAAGTCCACTTCTGCATATGCACCCAAAAGAATTAAAAGCAGAGATAAATACTTACACACCAATGTTCACACCATTTACTCACAACAGCCAAAAGGTGGAAACAACCAAAATGTCTATCAAAAAATGAATGGATAAACAATATGTGGTATATACGTACAATAGAATACTACCCAACCTTTAAAAAGGAAGCAAATTCTGATATAACGCTATAGCATGGATGAACCTTTAAGACATCGTCCTAAGTGAAATAAGCCAGGCATTAAAGGTCAAATGTTGCATGATTCTGCTTACATGAGGTGCCTAAAAGAGGCAAATTCACACAGACGGGAAGGAGAATGTTGGTTGCCGGGGGTTGGGGTTACGGGGAGGGAGAATGGGGGTGACTGTTGAATGGATACAGCATTTCTGTTTGGAATAGTGGAAAATTCTGGAGCTGGATGGTGCTGATGGTTGCACCACAATGTCAATGTACTTAATACCACTGAATTCTACACTTAAAAGTGGTTGAAACAGTAAGTTTTATGCTGTGCATATTTCAGCACAATTTTGAGCAACTTTAAACTATATATATGGAAAACATTTCTTTGATGCAGTGATTGGGATGGTTCTCAATTTCCCCTTAATTGTGTCAGTATAATAGCTGGCAGACTGGCAATGGGGGAGCCATCCCAAGCTGGCCAACTTCAGTTCCTCTCTGGGGACCTGCATTTGGAAAGATCCTGAAGGGACACAATTTTTAATTCCTCCTCTGGAGTGTCCAAAACCCTGCCAACAGGGTTGGCAAAATGTCGAACTAGGCCACTCTCCTTCCGGAGCCCGGGACACCCTGGCAGGTCCTGGACTGAAAACAGCCCCACCCTGTGCCCTGTCCTGACTTTCTGTGTCCCGTCCCCAAAAGTGACCTGCAGGCTCCTCAGGGTCCAGTTAGGTAACCAGAACTAATTCAATAAACTGGTGTTCTGGATTTAATAGCTTAACAGGCTGCCTCTCCCAGAAAACATATTTGCATTTTCACTGGGTTTTCTGAAGACAATAGTTGAAATCGAAGGAACAAATACAAATCCATTCTCTCAACAAATATTTGTTTCTTAAGGGACACAGCTACGGAATTCGTTTTCTTCCGAGGAGGCACAGGTCACAGGTTGCAGGTAGCTGCCATTAGGCTTGAGTTAACCTGCACCAGTGGAAAGAACAGGTGTCAGTCGGCTGCAGAGAACCAAGGGCACCTCTCTATGTTCCACCTGTCTCAGCAGATATATAGTGATGCTATGTCCAGGGCCACTCAACTGTACCCAGGTCCCCCTTTCAGAACCAGTAGCAGGACCAGTTTGTGATTGCAAGACACCTTCAACAACAACCATCATGAACCTTTGAAAGACAAGGTTTTTTACTCACACATTCTGAAAGATACACAGCATACCTGGGGCCACACAGTGAGGTCACAATTGGGATGGGGTGTGGGAATGAGTTCTGCTTGTTCTCCCCACCCCACCCCCCAGCCATATATGTTCAGATAGAGTGGGAGAGAGATAGAGAGAGGGAGAAACATCGATGTGAGAGACACATTGACTGGTTGCCTCCTGCACAACTCCAGACAGGGCTGGGGACCAAACTGCAACTGAGGTCCATGCCCTTGACTGGAATCGAACCCGAGACTCTTTGGTCCATAGGCCGACGCTCTAACCGCTGAGCCAAACCAGCCAGGGCATGGGTTCTGCTTTTACTGGGGTTAAGAGTGGGGGCCGCCCTGGCCGGTTTGGCTCAGTAGTTAGAGCGTCAGCCTGCGGTCCAGAGAGACCCGGGTTCGGTTCCCGCTAAGGGCATGTACCTCGGTTGCAGTTTGTCCCCGGCCCTGGTTGGTCGTGCGGGTGGCAGCCACTCGATGTGTTCCTTTCACGTCGATGTTTCTCTCTCCCTCTCTTCCTCTCTCTCCCTCCCACTCTATCTGAACAAAAAAATGAAAAAATGTCCTCGAGTGAGGATAAAAAAAAAAAAAAAAAGAGTGGGGGCCTAGGGTTTCACAGATTCACACTTAGTAGGTAATTTAAAATGTAAGAGCCTGAATTAAAGCCTGGGAAGAAAAAGGGGAGGGGTGAGTGACCGACAGGTTAGTTATCTAAATCAACCAAAGATCTCCCAAACAGAAGAGCTGGAAGAGCCCAGCATGAGGATGGCTTTTTATCTAGTCGTGTGGCTGGCTGTGTGTTTATTTGAGATAGCTATCTTTGACGTGGATGTCTGGGCAATCAAAGCTTAAGTCAGGCACTTCCATTACAAAGAGAAAAACCCACAGTCCGGGATTATGCTCTTCTCTCTAAGTGAGGAGGCCCCTGGTTTATAAAGGAGACTCTTGGGCTGCACCCTCTCTCTCCAGGTCTTTTCAATTCTAAATCGGCATGATCGTGCGAAATAATATTTGCCAGCTCGGCTCCAATCACGGCCTCTCAGGTTACTCCCTGGAGCCACGTCGCAGAGGGCTTGGTAAGGAAATAACACTGCCTTCCCACCCTCTAATCCCAGAGGTCACCTGAACAAGGGCCAGGCCAGTGCAGCGTTCAAGCTCAGTGCTTGTGGTTATTAGATTACCCCCCACGTTGCCAGCTACATTCCTTCACTGAAAGCTGGACTTTTGAAACAGACTGAAGCTCATTCCCAAGTGAACTGGGACAGGGCCTGCGAGGCACCTCGTTTTTACTAACCAAAAGCAGGCAGGACGCGCACCCCAAAATGGCTCTTGGTCCAAGGGGCTAATGGGTTCATGGTTTAGCATCCCTGAAGGAGGCAGGAAAGAACAGGGTTTCCATGACAAGGAGGAGCCATGGCAACTAGCCCCTCTTCTCCCCAACTCTTGGGGTAGCTCAGCAATTCTTGCACAAAATTCTTGCACGAAGGGGTAAGGTTCTCTAGAAGCATGGAAGAAAGGACTGGAGTGGAACCTAGGGGCTCAGGGCAAGCCTCCCACGGCCACCTCCACTGACTGACTAACCCCATGGAGAGCCGCTGCCCACACTCAAGTACTTACAGTGGGGGAAGCACGCACCGCACGCTCTCTGGGCATTATCTCACTTAATTTTCTTTATGGGTGGGACTGAGACTCAAGGACATAGGCTGACCACGCACAAAAGCCAATCGGTAGCTCCTCTCGGTTCTCCTCGAAATTAACATTTTTATTATTATTATTTTTTATCCTCACCCGAGGACATTTCTCCATTTTTTGTTCAGATAGAGTGGGAGGGAGAGAGAGGAAGAGAGAGAGAGAGAGAAACATTGATGTGAAAGGGACACATCGAGTGGCTGCCTCCCGCATGACCAACCAGGGCCGGGGACAAACTGCAACCGAGGTACGTACGTGCCCTTAGCGGGAACCGAACCCGAGTCTCTCTGGACCGCAGGCCGACGCTCTAACCGCTGAGCCAAACCGGCCAGGGCGAAATTAACATTTTTAAAAGGCTCAATTCAAGGAATGCCTTTTGGAGTCTGTCCAGGAGCAGTCCTCATTTTCCCAGTTAGAGATAGATGCCTCTTCACGGTCCCCCAACCGAGGACAGCCTTTCCCCAGCCTCTGTCCTTAGAACCAGAGCGAACACCCTCGGTGCCCCTCCAGACTGCAAGCACGCTGGGCCTCAGGCTACTGCCTTGTCCATTCCGGATCCCAGCTGACCTGAGCCCAGTGCTGGAGCCAGACGGCCACGATGCCACAATGCCATGTGGGATGACACACCGACCACCAGAACACGGGATGTTTTCAGTGTGTTCCTTCCCAGCCATGCTGACATTGAAAAGACCACCAGACACCCCGTCCCCATTCTCCAGGACCAAGGGACAGCAGAGCTGACTCCTGCCTACTGCCTATAACTAACAAGGCCAAGCCTTGCAGGGGATAAGCCCACATCTTTTCTTGATCTTATGGAGACATTTGCCTTGAAAATATCCAACAGCTGTGCCTGCCACAGTCGACTGTACATTAATCACGCATCACAGGGGAAAGTGCCACCGTTGCTTCCAAATCTTCTGCTAACACACAGACGGGCACCCAGCTTCGGAGCTGCTAGGGAACAGACACGGGCCTCCAAATTCCAGCTGGCCCTCTCCGTAAAGCCTCAGACGTCTGGCTGGAAAGACTGGCAGTGTACATGCCTTGGCTGTGGAGTGACGATTACATAAGGTCTGAGCACCCTGTGACAAAGGTCCACCCGCTGCACCCCTTCTCCCTCCGTTTCCGTCCAGGCTCCGCTCCACCCCTCGTGTCTCTGTTTCTCTCTCAGTCTGTATCTCTGACTCTGTTTCTCTCTCTCTCTCTCCTGCCAAAAGTTCAAGGCCGTGCATGTTAAAAAGAATTAGACTCTCAATCTTCATTTCTAAAAATCACAGCATCCCCCTTTGCTGAAGGGCTAATGTGCCAGGGATTTGGCGGGCACCACTCTCAGCCTCATAAGCACCCTGCAAGCTGAGTGGCATTATCCCCATCTGCAGTTGAAGACACCAAAGCAAATGGAAATTAAGTGACTTTTCTAAGTCACATGGCTGGGAAGTGGCAGAGCCAGGATTCAGATCCTGATTTCATTACACTTTCTCTTCTGTCCTACAATCCTAGGGGGTCCTCCTGCAATTACTATTACCAGGGTCGGAACCCCAAAGCCAAAAAATGACAAAGGACTCTCCAGAGAGGCCCGGCCAGCTCAGGGCAGAGCAGGGCAGGACGGGGGAGGGGAGGAGAAAGGTGTCAGAGCGGCAGAAGCCTCTGAGGAAGTTCATGCAGAAGGAAACCATTGGTTGAAAAACGTTTAATTATTGCAGTTGGGGGTGATTTATTATCGGGGAAATCAAGTGATTCCATTAGCCTCTTGTCACTTTCCAAAACAAATCTGTCAGAATGGGGTGAGGGCTAAAAAGGGGATGAGAGCCTCTCTGTTTTCTTTTCTTTTTTTTCTTTTTTTTTTTTTTTTTGCCAGATGGAGGTCCAGGCTCTATTTACCTGTGGGCAGGGAGCTGGTGAAGGGCCTGCTTGAGCTTCTGGGCCACGCTCAGCCCTTCTGCGGCCACATTTCTGTCTCCGAACAACAGCCGGACACCCGTCGAGCTCGGGAAAATGGGGCAAGTGCCCAGGCCACACAGAAAGAGACCAGAGGTCTGGGAGCTGGAGTGAGCTCTGCCACCAGCTGGCTCTGGGGCCTTGGGCAGCTCACTCCCCGGCTCGTAAATGAGATTCCCAAAAGGTAATGCCCCTCCCCCTCTCAACGCCTAAGCATCCCCTGATTCAAGCTTCCAATAATCATCGTGCCTTAGCACATTTCGCTTACAGTAAGAGCCCGATGGCTGGAGTCCTCCTTCCGCCCTCGCCAGCAGACACTGTTGCTATCTGTATCGAACAGATGCGGCTCTTGGGAGCAAATGGTGGGGCCGGGACAGGAATCCAGGTCTCTGCTCAGCCAGCGCTCTAAGCCAATGTCCTGTACTGTCACCTCCTTCCATGTGGGCCCGGGGAGCGTGCTACCTGTCCCTCAGTCACCCACGTCACAGCAACATGAAACCCTGCCTCCCTGGATTGGGGACAGTGGAAGGCAAGACACTGTGGCTTTCTTCTTTCTGACTGAACTAGCCCAGAGCCTACCCACATGCAAATGTGCTTCATTACTCCTTCAGCCCAGTGGGGGCGCTCCGCAGACACCCAGTATGAATTCATTGACACCCTGTAATATGAAATGTCTTGTTTAGTTGAATGAACAACCAGATCTTAAGCAGGGAGAGGGAACTGTGCCTTTTTCACAGAAAATCTTACTCTCTGGAGATAAAAGAGCTGAGGACGGTCTGCTGCTTCCAGTGGGGAGAAGCCAAAGTGTGTTCCTCTGAGCAAGAAGCTGGATTTCCACAGCAGCTCACTGGGGCTCCACAGAGAGGGATGCCGCCACTGGTCAGGGCCCCAGAGCCATGGGCCCCAGGTGCTGCCTCTCCCCGACGCCCAGCCTTGGCCATGTGCCCAGGCAGCTGCAGTCTCTCTCCTGGCACAATCTCCTGGTCACTTCTTCATCTGCAACCTGATAACTGAGCAGCTTCGCTCGGCCCCTGGAGTGGACGCAGGAACGACAGGTACTGAGATCTGTGTCTCAGCCACTGGCAGGCTCAGACAGCATGTAGGATCTTCTGGGGGCTCAGCACCAGAAAGTCGGGGCACTTTATGGTCCGAGCAGGCACCATACTCAAAGCCAAGGAGGCTCAACTCTGCCATCCACAGAGGCACCATCGCCAAGGAATTGTCCCAGCTCCTCAGTCATGTCCTGTGTGCCCAGAGTGAGGCTCCCTGCATGGACAGGGTCTGACCCCTCCCCAGCCACCACCAGTCATGTCCTATGTGCCCAGAGTGAGACCCCCTGCATGGACAGGGTCTGACCCCTCCCCAGCCACCACCAGTCATGTCCTGTGTGCCCAGAGTAAGACCCCCTGCATGGACAGGGTCTGACCCCTCCCCAGCCACCACCAGTCATGTCCTGTGTGCCCAGAGTGAGACCCCCTGCATGGACAGGGTCTGACCCCTCCCCAGCCACCACCAGTCATGTCCTGTGTGCCCAGAGTGAGGCTCCCTGCATGGACAGGGTCTGACCCCTCCCCAGCCCACCACCAGTCATGTCCTGTGTGCCCAGAGTAAGACCCCCTGCATGGACAGGGTCTGACCCCTCCCCAGCCACCACCAGTCATGTCCTGTGTGCCCAGAGTGAGACCCCCTGCATGGACAGGGTCTGACCCCTCCCCAGCCACCACCAGTCATGTCCTGTGTGCCCAGAGTGAGGCTCCCTGCATGGACAGGGTCTGACCCCTCCCCAGCCACCACCAGTCATGTCCTATGTGCCCAGAGTGAGACCCCCTGCATGGACAGGGTCTGACCCCTCCCCAGCCCACCACCAGTCATGTCCTGTGTGCCCAGAGTAAGACCCCCTGCATGGACAGGGTCTGACCCCTCCCCAGCCCACCACCAGTCATGTCCTGTGTGCCCAGAGTGAGGCTCCCTGCATGGACAGGGTCTGACCCCTCCCCAGCCCACCACCAGTCATGTCCTGTGTGCCCAGAGTGAGACTCCCTGCATGGACAGGGTCTGACCCCTCCCCAGCCACCACCAGTCATGTCCTGTGTGCCCAGAGTGAGGCTCCCTGCATGGACAGGGTCTGACCCCTCCCCAGCCACCACCAGTCATGTCCTGTGTGCCCAGAGTGAGGCTCCCTGCATGGACAGGGTCTGACCCCTCCCCAGCCACCACCAGTCATGTCCTGTGTGCCCAGAGTGAGGCTCCCTGCATGGACAGGGTCTGACCCCTCCCCAGCCACCACCAGTCATGTCCTGTGTGCCCGGAGTGAGACCCCCTGCATGGACAGGGTCTGACCCCTCCCCAGCCACCACCAGTGTTCTCAGTGTTCACTCAAGGATCCACAGCTGGAAGGAACATGTGCCCTGGACACACGGTCTGGGTGCTTTTCTCTGTCAATAAATATCTTGGGTTACCATCACCCACTGAAACTGGTTGAAGATGTACCTGCCAGGGGACCTGTGAACACAGATTGGGAGGGAGATCCAGGTGCCTGCATATCCGGGCCCCACTCCCCTGGCATGGGGTGATGAGGCGGAGGTACAGCCATTCCTACCTCTTTTTCGGTGGCTGCCCGGGGCCCTTATCTATATCTGCTGTGCACTAGCTAATGTCAAGCAAGTCCCCCAAATCAGAGTCTTTAATGCATTCACTTTATTGTGCTCAAACTTGACTGCGCTCACAAATAGCCTGGGAAGCTTGTTCAAACATAGATTTTGATGTAGTAGGAGTGGGGAAGGGCCCAAAATTCTGCATTTCTAACGATCGGTCAGGTGGTACTGATGCTGCTGGTCTGCAGGTCCCACTTTGAGTAGCAGAGCCCTAAACTCCCTGAGCGTCCGTTGTGTGTGTGTCTGTGTGTGTGTCTGTGTGTGTATCTGTGTGTGTGTGTATGTGTGTGTGTCTGTGTGTCTATGACGTAGTTTTTTTGTTTTGTTTGCTTAATCCCTTCATCTTTTTCAGCCAGTCCCTCAAACCCCTTCCTCTCTGACAGCTGTCAGTCTGTTCTGTCTCTGTGAGTCTGTTTCTATTTTGTTTGTTACTTTACTTTGTGCGTTAGATTCCACACAGGACTGAAACCATATGGTACTTGTCTTCCTCTGACTGGCTTATTTCACTTAGCATAATACTCTCCGGGCCATCCATGCTGTGGCAAAGGGTAAGATTTCCTTCTTTTTTTTTTTTTTTAAAGACAAGTAGTATTTCATTGTGTAATTGTACCACAGCTTTTAATCCACTCACCTACTGCTGGGCGCTTGGGCTGCATCCAGATCGTGGCTATTGTAAATGTTGCTGCAATGAGCACAGGAGTGCATATATTCTTTCGAATCAGTGTCTCAGGTTTCTTCGGATATATTCTCGGAATGGAATAAGGCAGTTTCATATTTCATTTTTTGAGGTAACTCTGAGCTTTCATTTTATCTGTAAAATGGAGCTCATACTAGCTACCTCACAAGGTTGTTGAAGATTAAATGCTCAGCAGAGTGTCTGGCATATCATGGAACGTGTAATAACATGAGTTTGCCTCTCCCGCATGTCTGCAGCTTCCTAGCTGACCCCAAGCCAGGGGTTCCTGACCTTGTGTGGCTGACAGACCCGCTCTGAGAACCTGGTAAAGGCTGAAGGCTCCTTACCAGTCAGGGCGGGCGAGGCTGTGCGGGGACAACAAGCAAATCCAAAATCTCCGTGGCTCACCACAGCCACATTTTACTTCCTGCGCCTGCTACAGGTCCAGCTTGGGTCAGGGGCTCTGCTCACGGCAGTCATTCAGAGACCCATCTCAACACGCAAGTGCATGGTCGCCACGGTGGAAGGAGCCCACGTGAGGAATCACACATTGGCTCTTACAGGTGGAGAGGGACCTATTTTAGGTGAGGCCACTCTGACAGGTGACACCCGAAATCAAACTGAAGGATCAGAAGGCGCCAGACGTGCCGAGCTAGAACAGAAGCATTCCCAGTCGAGGGGAGAGCAAGTGCAAAGGCCATGTGGCAGGACGAGATCGGTGTGCCGGATGGACAGAGAGAAGGCCAGTGTGGCAGGGCTTCTGGGTGAAGTGCGCAGCGGTAGGAGATGAGGTTGGAGGGGGGTCAGAGAGGTCAGCAGAGAGGTCAGAGATGTGCAGGCCCTGCGTACGTGTTCATCTGCCTGCCCTGGATGCTGGGTGTCCTCCCGCCATTGCAAGGGCAGTTGGAGATATCCTGAGGGCCATGGGCGGGAGTCAGCTGGAATCTCAGAACAACACAGCCTGAAGCTGGGCCAAGGCCTGGAGGGCACATGGCACTCGTGCCAACCCTAGTAGCCTAGAAAACAAGACCTTCCATACCTGTCTGCTTTCCAGCCTCCCTCCCCCACTGCAGGAGCCAGCTTCAGAGCGTCCTTCTGTAACTCAACACATCTCCCTTTTCTCTTATGCAAACACCCATGCCGCCCTCCCCTCCTCCCTCGGCTGCTCCAGACTGACCTCCCTGTCTCCAGAGCCAGCTTCCTGCTTTCCTACCTCCAAGCTTAGGGTATTCCTCCTTAAAATGCTCTTCCATGTCCTTCCTACCTCAGCACGGACCAGTCTCTCTGCAGAAAGCAGCTTAAATCTTATCTCCTTTTTGACACCTCTAAGGATCACCCATAGCTGGAGCCAGCTGATTTTTTCTGTTTTTCCCAGCAGCACTGACTTGGACAATGACACTGGTCACTGCTGCACACCCAGTTCTCACCTCTCGGGGAAAACTGTAAGCTCTGTGGGGGCAGGAAGGATGTAGATGAGCAGCTGCCCCGTGGGCTCCCACCAGACTGCCTGGTGCAGAGTTGGTGCTCAGGAAATGGTTTGCTTTGTTAAGACAGAGGCAACAGACTGGGAAATGTACCAACATTGTCACCTGTGCCCAGCATCCCTGGACAACTGAACTGGGCCTGCGGCTTGCTCACCTTTGCATCCCTGGCCCCCTTGCACAGGGCCTAGAGCTGGCCAGGACTCAATGAATGCTTGTGAAATAAACTACCAGACTGGACTCATCTTAGGTTTCTGACTTCGGGTGGGTGACTTGAGCCTCAGTTTCCCTGTCTCTAAACCAGAATGACGAGTTCCTTCCCCATAGGTTGTTGTGAAAACCAAACAAAACACGAAAGGGTTTTGTGAACTGTGGAGTCCTCGTGTGTCAGGAGTGGCTGAGTGGGGCCCTGGTCAACAGACCTTGCCATTTTCCAGTGAACACCACACCCAGTGGAGAAGGATGTGAACCAGAGTCGAATGAAGCACATCTTGCTTGCTGTGCAAACGGGCCAGACCAAAAGCAAAGAGTAACAGGCTGTGTTTCAGAAAAGAGTGTCTTCTCACCCACCATGGCTGAGGTCAGCTCTGCCGGCCCTCTGATCCTTCTGCCTGCCCTTGTGGAGAGAGGAGAGGAGAGCGTGGGCGGCCAGGTCCCACGCTGTACTTGGTCACCAGCCTCCCTTCACCTTGTGCAGTTTTCAGGGGTCCTGTCTGCGTTGGGTTGCCATCCAGAGATCTGCTCTGGCTTCCAGCATGTTGTGTACATCAGAGGAGAGCCCAGGTAGCGCTGGGCAAGGCAGACAAGTCCATCCTATGTGCAGACAAGAGGTTTAAAGCCTGCTGAGCAGTGAGTGGTGCAGACCTGGGGCCATCGCCACTTTCCGCACCTACACACTCAGGCAATATTCTCCAGGTCGACAAGGTGGAGTGGCACTCCAGCTCCGCCATAAACAAGCTGTGTGATCGTGGGCAAGTCCCTAGCACTTACCGCATAGGTGGTGGTAAGGATGCATCTGGGTAGTGCTTCCAGAGCACTCAGCATAGTGCCTGGCCCGTGGAAGGGCTCAGTCAATCTTAGCTGTTTGCATTGCTATACCATCAAGGCATAGATGCGGGTTTAAAAGGTATCCTTGTGGAGGGCTGGAAGCTAGGACCCCCATGCTCTCTCACACACCTTCCAAAAGCCAAAGACCCACAATTCTGCAGCACATGCCTGAAGACACTTGGGGATCTCCTCCATCACACATGCGTGCCCCTCACACTCCCAGAGACAAGGGTGTCTGTTCCCTGCGAGCTTCTATCACATAACATATGCAGAACGAACTGCGACGCGTCTACACTGGCAAGTTCCCAGACCCTGATCCCTCTCATAATGGCCGCATGTGGAAACTCCCCTTTTGATCAAGAAGTGAGGGGGATGGCAGGGACAGAAGGCAGAGCTCTGAAACAGTCCCATCCCAAGGCCGAGCCAAGCCCAGGCACTCACTCAGTGCCACCACGGAAGTCTCACCTGTGGCCTCAGTGAGAGAGCATACTGGAGGAAAGGGATTTTTCTTTCAATCTTCAACTCACACTGCCTGACCCATCCAGATAAAAGCAGGTCCTGAGTATTAGTTCAGCCTGGGGACTAGACAGTGAAATAATTAAATCATCTGACTAGTCCTTGGTTATCTGTATTAGTCAGGGTTCTCCAAAGAAACAGAACCAATAAGATATATGGAGAGCGAGAGCGAGAGCAAGAGAGAGGGAGGGAGGGAGGAAGAGAGAGAGAGAGAGAGAGAGAGAGAGAGAGAGAGAGAGAGAATCAGATTGGCTGAGACAGAGATTTTATGGAATTGACTCACCGAAATGTCAAGTCTGGAAAGTCTAAAATCTGCAAGGTTGGACAGCAGGCTGGAGACCTGGGGAAGAGCTGATGTTGCAGTTTGAATCTGAAGGCAGAAATCCGTTGTTTCCCATTGAGAAGGAGGTCAGTCATTTTATTAAGGCCTTCAACTGATAGGTGAGGCCCACCCACACTATGAAGGGTAATCTGTTTTACTCAAAGTTTGTTGATTTAAGTGCTAATCTCACCTTAAAAAAAAACACCCTTCATAGAAACATCTAAAATAATGTTGGACCAAATATCTGGGTCCCAACGCCTAGCCAAATTAACACGTAAGATTAACCATCACACTGCCATTCTGACAAAGCGTGCCTCCTGAGGGAAGGGCCTGTGCAGGACGAAGATGAGCCTGAGGACAGTGTCAACGAGGGCAGCGCGGGGCTGGGACGACCAGACTTGAATGTGATCCTGGACAGCATCAGGAGGGTCAAGGAGCACATTTCCCTTCAAGGTGGCCAGACAAGAGCTGCCCTGAGGTTCAGGTGCCTATGACTCTCCTGGGTTCCTGGGAGGGAGCCTGAGACTCAGATGTCCCACGAAGCTCCAGCAACTGCTTGCTGCTGGTCTGCAGGCCACGCTTTGAGTAGCAGGTGGAGGGGTTCGGAGCACAGGCTGGGGTTAGATTCCTGGGTCCAGTCCCAGCCCTACCCCTGTCACTTGCTATGGAACTTTGAGTCAGGGAATCTCAGTGTCCCATCTATAAAGGGGGGGAGGGTAATAATAGCATCGGCTTCAGAAGGTCACTGAAGAGAACACGTACATGGGGCACAGGCCCCCAGCTCAATAAAGCTCTTGGCTACTGCCATCAATACGTGTGCCAGAATCTAGAGTCCACATCAAGTAAGAGATCAATAAATCTTATATCCACTGATCAACATGGTAAAAGGACCTAGACATAAAACCACAGGAAGAAGAGTTAATAAAATTGAGAGCATTTCCCCTGGAGAATAGATGTCGGAAGGAGGCACAGGGGGCGTGGAGGCAGGAAAAGAAATGGCTGAAGGGCTCTCTGAACATACTTGAAATAGAGTGTTTATGGAAATGAAATGAGAATTATCCTGCAAGGTCCATAAATTAGCAAAGACTGGCGTATGCAGTTTCCTGGGCAGTCAAATGGGATCACCAGCGGAACTCGGGAGTAATCGAAGCTGTCAGGGAAGAGGCTGCGTGCACTGAGTTATCCAGCCGCCACCGAGCCAGGCCAACAAATTGTGCCACCACCCCTTAGTCAGAGGCCAAGAGGCTGGTGCCACAGATTCATGTGACAATTCCCCAGACCCTCCAAGTACTTCTAGAACTCAGAGCAGCTTCCATGGGTGGCTGTCCGTGGGAATGGTCTCCAGCATGCCAGCCTGGCATGGCAGCCCTGCCGTCCCGGGGCCTCTCCTGGGCGACAGTTGGCACATTGCAAACTTGTTCATGACGCATCAGACAATTTATTCAGATTTCTTCAATTCCATTACCAGGTCCTTCGGGAGCCAAATGGGAAAAAGAATCAGCGCATGTTGCTGGCCAGAGAAGCAGCCGTGTCCAAACAACCCGCCCTCGTGAGAACACTGGCCGGTCCTGCCGCCTCCCAGACACGGGCTGCCATGTGGCCAGGACAGTGAGACGCGAGCCTGGCTGGCCAGCAGGTGGCAATGATGTGGATGTAGCTTCTGGAGACACTGCATCCATTTAGTGACTCTGAGGGGCGCCCTCCGCAGGCAGAGCTGCGAGAACCTCAGAGCAGGGGGGCTGGAGCTCAGGGGACCTCCCTGCCTCTGGACTCGCCATGAGCAATAATGGATTTCCTTCCTGCCCGGGCCACCCACTCGGGGTTGTGTTACTGTAGCTGTGAGCCTTCTACAAGATTTAGGGACCCCCACCCCCACATCGTGCTTGAGTAACATCTAGAGTCTTTCCAAACTAGAATTGCCAAATAAAACCAAGGTTAGCAAATAGAAACGCGGGACACCCAGTTAAATGTAAACGTCAGGTAAACCACTTTTCCAGTATAAGTATGTCCTGTATTATATTTGGGACATACTTATAGTAAAAAAGTATTCATCGCTTATCTGGAATTTAACTGAGTGTCCTAGCTTTCATCTGGCCCCTACTCCAGACTCCTCATTCCTCTCACCTAGTAGTGGACTGTCCCCCAAAATGACTTCACCGCCCTGAGGCTTCTGTGTGGCACCAGTACACCTCCTATGGCAGCGGGAGGCATTCACGGGGCCCCTGACTACCCTGCGCACTCTCCGCGTGGTGGGGTTAGGGCTGGAGGGGGCCACATAAATGGCTCCTCCTCCCTGCCCAGTCCTGACCAATGTGAAGAGGGGAGTGAGGAGGAGGGAGACCAAATACCACCCTGCTGGCAGAGAAAGCCGATTAGAGGGAATGTGCTGAGAGCTGCAAACACAAGGGCTTCCTAATACTGAACCCCCAAATTAGACAAATCCCCCACTCAGCCCCAGGCAGCCCTGGACCCTTCCAGTGCTACTGAGGGCACGACAGGGGCGTGGGAGATGGCTGCTATCACCCATGACCAAGAACAATGGAGACTCCGGCTGGAAGAAATGGTCGAGGCTCCCGTGACCTGTTTCTTCTCCCCAATCCACCCATCAGCTACATCTTTCAGCCCACTTCCCGCCCCACTTCCTACCCACCTCCTTGGGAGAAAAGAGGGCTGGAGTACTGGGCTGATGGGTGGTTCCCACACGGAAGGATCAGCCGTGTGGCGTGACCCTGCCCTCACTGACAGCATGGAGGGGCCCCGCCACCCCCACCAGCAAGCGGGCCACTCACATGGCACCATTTGAGAGCTAGGCCTGGGTCATGGAGTTACCACCCAAAAATGAGATCACTCCTAATCTCTCTGTGCCTCAGTTTCCTCATCTGTGAAATGGGAGGAGAGCACTCACCTGAGGCGTATTCGTGGATATGCCGCAGCACTCCCCCCGCACACAGGGCATTCAGCACAGGTTGTGGCTGCTGCTATCCCTGCCTCTGACCAGAAGGGAAGTGGGGTGACTAGGCAAGCCTGAGGCTCTTGAGAGAGGAGAGAAAAGAGGAAGAAAGGGAGGGTTAAGCTGAGTTAGTGAGAGATCTGTAGAGGGCACCTGGGGGTGTGCCAGTGAAAGGAGGAGGCGACGCAAACGGATGAATGGGGCTGGACTGGTCTCCCGGTCCCTGTGAGCTCAGAGTGGAAGCAATGCCCTGAAGGGGGCATGGGAGTGGAGCAGGGGAAGCCCTCTGTCCCCATCACACTCTCAGAAGTGATGGTCTCGGAGTTCTGACAAGCTTGGGGTATAGGTAGGCTATGACTCAGGGCATGGCGCCAGGCCCTGCCAGAGCAAGCATGCTCAGGGGACCCAAACAGAAGCCACAGTAAACCAACAGCAGAGACAATGAGGGAAGATAAAGGACAGCTGGACCCACAGAAACCCAGAGTTCACACTGGATCCAGACTCAGGCGTTCGCTCACCTGATCACTCACATACACCTTCATTCATTCATTCAGCGAAATTGAGAGTCTCATCTGCCCTGGGCCCTATGCTGAGCCCTGGGGTATAAAGGTGAACACACAGCCATGGCCCCTGCCTTCATGGAGCAGCTTTTTTATACTGGGAGAAATGGACCCAAAAAATACATTAAATAGTTGCATATTATGAAAAGTTCTGTGAAGGAAACATGAGAGCTGCGAAAAAGAATTATAGGGCATCCAGCTTCAGAAAGGGGATCAAGGAAGTCTCTGCTGGAGTGGTGACTTGTTCTAGGATCTAATGGATGTGAAAGAGCCAGCTCTGGGGAGAGCTTTTCAGGCAGAAGTTGCAGTAAGTGCAAAGGCCCTGAGGTGGGCAAAGGCAGGAGGATTTGGGGCAGCAGGACCAATGCCCAGCCCTGCCCTCTAGGAGGCTACAGTGCCTCCTCCACACTCTGTCCAGGTGAGGAATGGCTCTGCCTGAGACTGGGACGACAGCTGCTGGGTGAAGGACAGGGAGTGGGGTCAAGGGACAGAATCAGGGCAATGGCTCCTGAAGGTCCACTCACCTAGTGAGGAGTAGGTTACCACAAGGCAATTGGAAAGCACGGCAGGACAAAGCATTCCTGGATGCCCACTTGCGAAGCCAAAGTGTGCGTAGCTCCCTGAGCACTGAAGGCTTCTGGAAGGCTTCCTGGAGAAACCTCAGGGAAGGGTCCATTTGAACAAGCCAAGGGTGTCCACGGATGTGAAGAGCAGGGGACAGGAGTGATTCCTGGCTGTCTCTGGGGCAGAGAAGAAACCTTCAGTGCCCCAGGTCCACTGCAGGGCAGCAATGATGTCACTGGGGGAATTTTCCTTGTTCTTGCTGGGATGGAAGGAAAGAGGAAAAACCACAAAGGGAGTTTGTTGGCTTCTCACCCATCTCCCAACCCTCTTTTTTCTTCCTAACCAAACTCATGTTTACACTGAGACAGCCACCCTACACACACACACGTGCACACACATATGCACGTGCACACACACATACACACATGCACACACATGTGTGTGCGCACACACACACACACACACCATGTGTTTGGAAGGAACTGAAACCTCCAGCTCAAGGTGCTGGCCCCAACTGGCTTAAACCAATCTGCACATTCCTCCCCGGCCAGAGTCATGGGTCTCAGACAGCACATGTGCCTGGAGCCCATCCAATCGGAGGGATCCTCCAGAGTCTGACTTGGGACGAGGAGCCCAGCTATGACCCCGAGGCAGCTGGCAGTCCCTGTGCAACCAGAACAGAGAGATGGAAAACACCTGAGTCCCTGGTGATATCATCAAGGCCCTGGACCAACCGATCCTGCAACTTACTCACCTCTAGGCTTTTTGGTTACATGAGCCAATCATCACTGTTTATAATCCAACTACTTGTAGCTGGGTGTTCTGTTCCTTACAATGACAGTACACGGCGTGGCAAATCGAGTATGTACTGGGCACTGAATCAAGCTCTGTACACACACTGTTTTATGTAGGAATTAACACTCTCACTCCACAGAAGGGAAACCTGAGGCTCCGGGAAGTGAAGTAACCTACCCAAGGTCACACAGCTGAAAGTGGCTGAGCTGGTTCCAGGGCCTAGACCTGGGCCATCTACCCACCTGTTCCTTCAGTCCCTTACAACCAGCCTCCAGGGACCCCAGAGCCGAGGGCCTGAAGCCACCGCAACCCAGAGTCCTCACACAGACACCACTGAGGCAATTCCAAGGGGACGATTCCAAGGGCTCTGAGCCTTGTTCAGGAAAATTGGGCAGGGCACAGGCCTATCTAGGCTTTGGGCTGGCAGAGACCTGGGTTCCAACTCTGGCACCCCAGTGACCTTGGGTGAGTCATTTCCCCTTCCTGAGGCTTAGTTTCCCCAGGTGTGAATTCAGGGTTGAAATCCATCTCTATCATTTCATCTGTTTCTTACTTTAAAATTCTCCCACATAAACGATGTGGAGTGAACATATACATATGCATAGATTTACTTTTATCTGCATTCTAAAATAAGGCAAATAGTAATAATTACAGTTTCCTATCAGGAATCCATACTCTAAAAGCTACCACCAAGACCTTCAAATATTCTTAGCTAAATCTGTACCACAGGGTCCGTACCCCAGCCTGGCAGAGGGTAGACATACGTGCCATGGCTGAAATCACAGGGGTTCAGGAAGCGGGGCGCAGGAAAGACTGCCCAGCATCCTGGCCTTCTCACCCACAGGATTCGAGAATCCAGACACCCAGCCTTCTAGCTGAGCACTGGGACTAGAGTCCACCTTTGGTCCTCTGTGCCCCACCCCCTACTAAGTGGAGGGGTCTGTCACCTGCTCTGCCTAAAGGATGACGGGTCCTGCCACCAAAACACCGTTTCCTCCACCTGGAGAGTTTGCATGCACAGAGCTGTCCAAGCGCCAAGGACAGAGCAGGGGCGTTCCGAGCTGGGAGGGGGACAGTGCTGTAGCAGCCGCTCACCTCCAGTTCTGCCGTGGCAGAATCTGGCCTGAGACTTGCCTTCGTCACCACACATCTCCACGTAGCAGGAAGACGCAGAACTCCAGCCCGGCAGTGGCTGTGGGAACCTGTGTGTTGACCCAAAGCCCCTGACAACTGTCGAATGGCCAAGGTGGTTGTGATTGCTTCCCAGGTCCCCCCCAGGTTGTAGGGAGGGTCCACGATGAGAGATGTGAGTACTGACAGCTGTTATCATTCTTGTAATTATTCGGGCCTCGCTCTTCTTTAATCAAAGACCCTCTCTGTGCTGGGGAGCAGGTGAGAAGAAGAGAGAGGAGGGAAGGGGGAAGCTGCTGGCTGAGATTTGGAAGTCACAATGTGCTCGGGCAACAACACACCAGCCCCCAGAAGCTGTGATGTACTAAACCTCAGGAGACACACGGGCCTTGAAGAGGCTCTCCCACTGGTGGCAAGAGCCCACCCAGGGCCCTCCACTCCTAAGGTCATGAATCCCATCACCCCAATCTCATGGCCACACAGGAGCTGATAGAGCCCTCTTCCCTCTGTCACCCCCCAGTGACACATGACATCAAGATATGGCTATTTTTGCCCTGGCTGGTTTGGCTCAGTGGTTAGAGTGTCGACCCGCAGACCAGAGAGTCCAGGGTTCGGTTCCCACTAAGGGCACGTACCTCGGTTGCAGTTTGTCCCTGGCCCTGGTTGGGGTCATGTGGGTGGCGACCACTCGATGTGTCTCTCTCACATCGATGTTCCTCTCTTCTTCCCTCTCTCCCTCCCGCTCTAGCTGAAGATAAATGCAAAAAATGTCCTTGGGTGAGGATAAAAAAAAAAAGATACGGCTATTTTGATGTGGGTACACTTTGTCATGAAGATATTTTGATGATGAAGAAAATAATAATATCAGAAATAATCATTTCGTTGTATCTGGTACATAGTAAAGGAAATAATGTTAGCTGAGTTCTTTCTATGGATATTCTCCTAACAGAATATCTTATGAAATATACAATGGGGAAAGTGAAGTTTCAAAAAATTAAGGAATTTGCCCAAATTCACGGAGCAAATGGCAATTGGAACTTGAATGCAGGCAGTCTCATTCCAGAGCCTGTTTTCCTAACCACTGGTTTATAAAATAGCAACACAATTTAGGGAGAAGATTTAGAAGAAGACAAATTCAAATAGAAAAGGACAAACCAAAATATCCTTAGAAATTCTGGAAAAGAAAAGCTATGAAAAAGGGCATGCTATATAGCCCCAGTGATTAAATCAGCATGTCACAGCGCATGCCCAGACAGATATCCCGGGAGAACAGAACACAGTGTGAGAAATAGACCCAGCTATGTATGAAATTGAGTATGTGATAAATGGGACACCTCAGATCACTGAGGGAAATAAGAATGAATCAATAAATGGTATAGGGACATCTGGGTGACCATCTGGAGAAAAATAAAGTTGGACCCATCCCATCCCCCACATCAGACACTAGGATAAACTCCAAATGGATCAAAGATTTAAAGCTAAAAATAGAAACCATAAAATTATTGGCAGAAAACCACAAATTTCTATATAGCCATGCGTAGACATTCTCTCAACAAGAGTCAAATTTCAGAAATCATAAAAGAAAAAAAAAATGAATCAATTTGACTAATAAAAAACAATACTATGCCTGGAAAAAAATAAGCAATGAAAATTTGGAAGGAAATGTTTATAACCCATAAAACAGATTAAGAACTAATCTCTCTAAAATATATAACTTAACACAAATGGATGTGAGTAGACAGTTTATAGCCAAGGAAACTTAAATGACCCTCAAATATATAAAATGTTTGACCTTATTCATAATTTTTAAAATGCAAATTAAAATTGTACTGAAATGCCTTGGCTGGGTAGCTCAGTTGATTAGAGTGTCGACCCAATACGCTGGTCAGGGCACATGCAAGAATCAACAAATGAATGCATAAATAAGTGAAACAACAAATTGATGCCTCTCTCTCTCTCTCTCTCTCTCTCTCTCTCTCCCCCCTCCCTCTCTCTCTCTTCCTTCCTCTCTAAAATCAATAAACGTAATTTTTAAATTTTTATTAAATTAAGAAAAATAAAACTGCACTGAAATAATGTCATTTACCTAGCAAGTTGGCTAAAAGCCAAACATTTAGCTATCCACTCTGTTGGAGAGCTTGTGAAGAGACAAGCTCCCTCATATGTTACTTGTGGGAGAAGCCCCATGGAGGGCGATTCAGCGCTATCTACCCAAATTACAAATGCATGCACTTCTCAACCCAGCGATCCCATTCCTGGGAACTTGTCCTCCAGATAGACTTGCAAACATGGGAAGTGACATATTTGCACGGTTATCGCTGCAGCATAATTTATCATAGCAGAAGATGGGAAACAGCCCAGTGTTCATCCATCAGGACTGGCTAAGTAAGTTACGGCGTTATGTATGTCCACCCAACGAAGCACATACTGGGCAGCAGTTTGAAAGAAAATACCAGAAGAAAGAGGAAGCTCTTTATTTGCTACCACACACAAAGAGCTCTGAGGTATATAATGATCAGGGAAAATTATCAGTGTTTATAATAGTTAATTTTTGGTATAAAAAATTGGGGGAGGGTAATATTTTTTAAATTATATTTTCAAAAGGAACTAAAACTTATAAAAGAAACAAATAAAAGTGGTTGCCTGTTAAGGATGGGGATAGGAAACACACAGACAGGGGACTGAATTGAGAGGGGACGTTTCCATGCTCAACCTTTTCTTTTCACCGTGTCAGTATATTAGCTACTCAAAAAATTAAATTTTAAGACATTTTTAAAATGTGTTTTTATTGACTTTTAGAGAGAGAGGAAGGGAGAGAGAGACAGAAACAGAGACATGAGAGAGAAACATCGATCAGCTGCCTCCTGCACGCCTCCCACTGGGGATCGAGCCTGCAACCCAGGCATGTGCCCTGACCGGGAATTGAACAGGGACCTCTCAGTCCATGGGACGACACTCAATCCACTGAGCCACAATGGCCTGGCTTAATACATTTGTATGTAGTTTCCATTTTTATCATGCTTTACCAAGCACAATATGAAAACAGACATCCTTTGCAGCAAATAAACCAGATCCCAGTGGGAGGTGTGGCTCTGGCCTCCAGGAAGTACCCCCACACTCAGCATCCTCACTCTGACGCCTTATTGCGCAGGGAGTTGGTAGGGGCACTATCAAGGCGGACACAGGAGCCAGGTTTAAGGAAAGTCACTTGCAAAGCCAAACCCAAAGTGTGTGTGTGAGGTGACGATCCGAACAGGCATTCAGGAGAGCAAAGGAACCAAGGTGAGGTGCCCTGAGTATGGGCCCCTGGGAATCATGGAGTGTTTTCTACCACGCGACTTCCCTCATTGCTGGCCAGGGTCTGGGGCCCTTTCAGACTCCACGCCTCCAACATGCCTCGAGCACACCAACAACAATGCAGTGAGCGGACATGTAGTGAAATCTCTCTGATCCAGGGCTGTCCTAAGCCTTTGCATGTGTCATCGCTAGGTACTGTGTCACCCCATTTGTCAGACGAGGTCACAGAGGCACAGAGAAGCCAACTACCTTGCTCTAGCCTCGAAGGCCCTGTAGCCAGTACAATAGCCACTAATGACACGCACCTGCGAGCTCTTGCAGGCAGCTAGTTTGACCTGAGAGGCACTAGGATTACAAAGCACAGTGCAGCCCGGAGGTTTGACTCAGGGGTTAGAGCAATGGCCCGTGGACCAAAGAGTCTTGGGACGATTCTGGTCAAGGGCGTGTACCTCTGTTGTGGTTCATCCCCGGCCCTTGTTGAGGTCATACAGGAAGCAACCAGTCGATGTGTCCCTCTCACATCCATGTCTCTCTCTCTCTCTCTCTCTCTCTCTCTCTCTCTCTATCTGAAAATGAATGGAAAAATATCCTCGGGTGAGGATTTAAAAAAAGAAAAAGAAAAAAAAAACACTACAGTTCAAAGTATGGAAAAAAAATGTAAACTCTCTCAATAATAATTTTGTTGATTACATGTTGAAGTAATATTTTAGATATATTGGATTTGATGAAATGCATTATTGAAATCAGTTTCATCTGTTTCCTCTTACTTCTCAATGTAGCTACTAGAACATTTTAATTGCATACGTGGTTCACATTATATTTCTATCGGACAGCGCTGCTTTGACGTCTGTTAGGGGCAACATTTGACTCAGGCTAAACACTATTTATGACTAAAACTCACTTCACACAACTTTCTGAGGATGTCTCTGTTTCCAGGACACCATGGGGTCATATAAACTATGTATCAGTTGACTCTCGCTATTGGTCTTTTCTCTCCTGAGCCCTGAGCCCTGAGAGGCAAGGTCCTTGGAGTCGTTGCCAGGTGCCCAGCACGGCCTCCGTCGGGGTCGGTCCAGGACGATGATGGCAATGACCTAAGTGAAATCCTGATGGCCTCCTTAGGGAGAAGCTGCGAGGGCTGGGCTGAGTCCTAAGAGGCTCTCTGAGCCCCAGCCAGCTCAGTCCTCGGGGGCCGATGAAGGAAGTGTCCCAGGACACTCATTAGCACCTGAGCCCCTGCTCCTCTCCACTCGAGCTCAGCTCCAAGGGGGTCCATGGAACCTCTGCCCTCCCTGCTGCAGCCCTCCCAGTCGGCCTGCCTCTGTGTTCAATGGGATGGAGGATGGGCCAGGAGGGTGGCCCTGGGAGGGGTCGCCCTCCCTCCCTGCCCTTCCAGTTAGTCAGAGAAGCCAACTGTGAGTTTGACATAGGGCCACAGCACTCTCTCAGGAAACCGTACAGCATCTGTCACCTCCAAAAGATGCCACGTGTCACACAGACAGACACACAAATTATGTCGACAGGCCGGCCAGGGAAAGAAAAATCAGTGGGTCAGGTAGCACTGCACATGGTCCCCCCACAGTGGCCAGCCCTGTGCTGAGCACAGGATGGGGCTCCTCCGAGCTGAGGATCGGCTGAGGGTCGGCACGGAGCTCCGGGTGTGGTGGCCCTCTGTGCACGTGTCCCCAGTCCCTGCGCTTGCTATTCCTCGACCAGCTGCCCTGACAAACTCCCACTCTCCCCTCAAGCCACAGCTCGGGCCTCTCCTCCTGTGACACCGTCCCCGCCCTCTCCCAGTGGCAATGTCCCTCTCACCACTGTCCCACTGCCACGCCTGCTGTTGCCCCGTTACAGCCCGGCCCGGTGCACCTTCCCCGCCTGGGCTCACCAGGGAGGATTGGACACAGCCCTGCCTGGAGAAGCCAGCTCAGCTGTGACTGAAACCACACGAAGTAAGAACTGGTTTGTCTCAGCCTACCCTCCTCCATTCCAAACACGAAACAGAGAAGTGTTATCAAGCACGTGTAATCACCGTTCTTCCTCCTCGTCTCTCATTACGACGAGAGCGACAGAGGCCACATCCTTGGCAGGCTGGAACAAATGGAAACAGAAATTCAAGTCTGACAACACACCCTGGGGTTCCTTCGTCCTCAGGTTGGTTCAGCCCCTCAACCTTCACCAGCCCCTTCCGTCTGTGAGCCACTGCAGAACCGCACAGGGTCCCCACCCTGGGAGGCTGATGGGCTGGTGGGGAAGCAGCTCGCTGTGTCTTGGGTGGGCTGTTTACATGTCCACTCGTGTAATGGGGACATGAACAGAATGCTGGGGAACTGATGATGGGGGCTGATTCTGTCTGGAAGGACCAGGGGACTTTACAGAGGAAGTGACATGTTTTCTGGGTCTTAAAAGATAAGAAGAAAGAGCCCTGGCCGGTTTGGCTCAGCAATTAGAGTGTTGACCCACAGACCAAAGAGTCACGGGTTCAATTCCAGTCAAGGTCACATACCTTGGTTGCGGTTCGGCCCCTGGCCCTGATCGAGGTCATGCAGGAGGCAACCAATCAATGTGTCTCTCTCAGATCGATGTTTCTCTCTCTCTCTCCCTCCCTCCCTCCCACTCTATCTGAAAAAAAAAAAAAAAAAGATAAGCCCTGGCCGGTTTGGCTCAGCGGTTAGAGCGTTGGCCTGTGGTCCAGAGAGACCCGGGTTCGGTTCCCACTAAGGGCATGTACCTCAGTTGCAGGTTTGTCCCCGGCCCTGGTTGGTCATGCGGGTGGCAGCCACTCGATGTGTCCCTTTCATGTCGATGTTTCTCTCTTTCTCTCTTCTTCTCTCTCCCTCCCACTCTATCTGAACAAAAAATGAAAAAAAAAAAAAGATAAGAAAGAGAGAGGGGGTCTAGGTGTGTGCAAATGCAGAGGTATAAAGGGGTGCTGTGAGTTCAGGACACAGGGAGAGGAGGTTCGACCCACCTGTACTGTAAGGTGCGTGTGGAGGGGTGTCATTGACGAGACTAGGGAGGGAAGTTGGGTGCAGAGTTGAAGGGCCGTGTGTGTTGTTATAGGCAACAGGGAGCTGTGGGTGTGTGTCTCGTAGAAGGTTCGCTCTGGAAGTTGGGTGGAGGCTAGAACATTCTGGAGTGTGCAGGGCGCTGTGCTGGGCACAGCATACTGGACCCCTAACGTAAGAGGACTGACCTTTTACTTTGGAGGTCTGATGAGTACAGACTAGTCAGTAGGGGTGGGGGAATCACACAGCTGCATCACTCCCCACTTTCAGGTCCATGGCAGACATGGCTAATCAATCACAGCATCATTCTCATCCTACAAATGAGGAACAGCGAGGGGGTAGAAAGGCAGGCCCAGAAAGGGTGGTGGGCAGCGAGGCAGCCTAGGTGTGCAGACGAACATGGGCGTGGATCCAGGTTTTCCCATTTACTGATTGTCTGCAGTCAGCTACTCTGAGCCTCCTTTTCCTTGGCTGTAAAATGGGGGTAATAATATCCTTCCACAAGTTGGGTGGATTGGGATAATCAATGTTAAGTATGAGTTCAGGGACAGGCATATATTAATAGTAAGTGCTCAGTAAATGGAAAATTCATAATATTAAAAATACTGTTATCTCTCACTGCTAATGTACCATCTCTTTATACATTTTGCTCAGTCTACCCGAACCCCTCACCGCAGGGTCCCCATCTTTTCTATCATTCAGCATGCTGCTGGGGAAGCTGGGTGGGAACTACTGATTCTTTAAACAGCCATGGCACACACAGGTGCGTTCCAGGTTGATGTCCTGGATTGTTCTGGGTGGCCCGAGAGACATCCTGTCCTTTCAGCAGTGAAGGGCGAAGAGAAAAGGCTGCAAAGGGCCGAGGCCTGGGCAGCGATCATCTGGGTAATTGCTGGCATTTGTAGATCTGCGGGTTTCCAAGAAGGGAATTACCTTGGGATAATTAATACTGACAGGTGGGCAGCTGGGCAACTGCCTAGAGCCCCATCCATCGGGGACACAAAAATCCCCCTGAACATTTAATCTGAGGGATAATATTTACCAGAGGGGCTTTCAGGGAAAGTCCCATGATGTTAAAAGATTCTGGGGACAGCAAATGGTCACTGACATGAGCTGAGAATGTAAGACGGTCTCTAAACAGGGTGGTGACAACCCTGATGAGCTTTTGGTTTGCTGGGTAGGTTTGGGGCCAGAGCTGAATGGTTTGGGGCAGTGGGAGAGAGACTGAGGACCACCATCCCGGGTCCTGCCTGGCACTCTCTGAGCTGAAGAGTTGATTTTCAAGGAGTACCCAATTATTTGCAAGGCTGGGCAATACATCTTTTGGCCAGTCCTACTCATAACTGCCAGGGCAGCACAGGCCTTGGGGTTTAAAGGGCTGCTGCTGCCCGGCCGGTGTGGCTCAGTGGTTGAGTGTCGACCCATGCACCAAGAGGACACCAGTTCAATTCCCGGTCAGGGCACATGCCCAGGTTGTGGGCCAAATCCCCAGTGGGGGGCATGCAGGAGGCGGCCAATCAATGTTCTTTCTCATCGATGTTTCTATCTCTCTCTCCCTTCCTCTCTCTCTAAAATCAATAAAGAAAGAAAACAAATTAAAGGGCTGCTGCTGTGGGCACCATAGAGAGCCCTCCATGGAAACCCGGGGGCGCCCTCCCCAGGAGATGCCTCTGCCTTGAGTCTAGGCAGAAGCAGGAAAGCTGTAGAGGGGAAAGTGGGGAGGTTTCAGGCCTGCCATTTTCCTGCTCTTATGTTATTCACCAAGAGTGTCCAGCCCCGGCCTGTATTGGGCAGATGTGGGTTAAAATTAGGGTGTGGGTATTGAGAGATGTTACAGGAACCCCCCGAGTGGGTACCCAGCTGCTGGGACATCAGGACATCGGTCACACTGACAGGAAAACAGACCCGCCAAGAATTCAGGTGGCCCAGGGTGGGGCGTGTGGACGCAGTGTGTGTGTGTCATGAAAGCCACTGACCCAGAGGCAAAGGCTGGAGGAAGGCCAAGCTCCTTCCACTGCAATCCTATAGGATCCGCCTGTGATTTCCCAGGCCTGTGGGGTGACCGTAGCCTGAAGGGCTCTTCACATGCAAAATCTCCAGGCTCTGCTTCTCAGTGACAACAGCAGCCTCCCTGCCACCCGGCAGGAGTGCTGGCTCCAGGCCTCTTGCCTTCCTCACGTGCTAGGGGGACCTTCTGGCTGGATGTCAGCTCCTTTCACCAGGACACTCCCTGGAGACGGGGAGCTGAGGCCTGGGGACAGCCATTGCGTGCTAAGCCCTGCTGTGTCAAGTACCGTATCAGGTGGTTCCTGTTGCACACAGTCTTTAACCCTCAGACAAGCCTGCAGAGTCAGTGCTAGAGCCCCATTTACAAAGGAGGAAACTGAGGCCCCAGTTAAGGATTCAGCCCTGAGCTGTCACCACCCTGTTTAGAATTCAGCCCAGGACCCTGCCCCAGTCTGGAAGGAGCCTCTCCTGGCTGTCCTGCAGCTCTAATGGCAATGACGGGTGCGGTTTCTGTTCTGTGCATGGCGCTGCCTGCGGGTCCTGGTGTGGCATGCAGCGGTTCATGCCTCTGTGGTACAAGGGACTCAGGACTCACAGACGCCAGCTGGTGTTAGGTGTGGGGCCCCGGGTTCCTAAACCCAGCCAGGGATGGGCTCCCAGCCTGTTAGAAAGCAGCTGGACTTTGTGCCCTGAGGTGAAGGGGGGCAAACAGGTGTTTGTTGACAGTGTGGGAAGGGGGCAGGGCGTGCTCAGGGCAATGGGTGGGACCCTTCATAGCACCTTGCAGGCTGAGCTAAACCTGGGGAGTTGGGGGTGGGGACACCAGGGGCCAGTATCACTTTCCTTCTGCTTCTTGGGGTGGGGCTTGGGAAGCATGAGAAGACAGGGCAGGCCCTGGGCAAGGGTCAAGTTCAGAGAAGGGAGGATCAAAAGCCCAGCGTGGTATTTGCTTGTTCCGTTTGCTTGCCAAAGGCCACATGGAAGTTGACTGGCAGCTGGAGCACAAAGCCCAGATCTTCCAGTGAACCTGAGCCCTGCTGTCATCCTGGAATTCTCACTGGGGACAGTGGGAGTGGTTGGACGGAGTCTCAGCTCCTTCCTAACCAGGAGCGGAGCCGAGCCAGCCTTCCTGGGCCAGATAAGGAATATGGCTGCCCTGCCCCCTCCCCCTTGGGAACCCCAACTAGCCGACTCCTTGTTTACAAGAGACTTTGGAACTTCCTTCTTTGTCCGCCTGTGAAAGCGGAAATTGGAAGGCAAACCTGTGGCGGCAAGGCCTTGAAAACCGCTTACACTTTCCAGGTGTGTGGTGGAGAGAGTGACAGGTTTATGATGATTACTGTGTGATTCTGCCACTTTGTAGGAACGTTAGTCCCAAGGTATTTTCTTTTTTTAAATGATAATTTCTCGAGATTGTGAACTTGATTCTTCCCCACAAACACCCTGTATTTATTTTGAATGCTGCTTCTCAGGAACTTTTACATTAAGCTTTCCTAGCTGGTGCTTCTTGGTTTGGACTAATGTTAACGTCAGCTTTTATTTTCCCAAGACAAGAAGGGCAAACATGCCTCACTTCGTGTACCACCTCAGCTAAATGACAGTGGCTGCCTGGAGCTCTGTCTTGGGGAAAAGTCCATGACCACGACCGGACGCAGCAGGAAATCACGCTGTGATTGATTAGCAATGTCTGCAATGTGCATGAGAGGGAGGAGTGGTGACACCTGTTTGATCCCCAATTTAGGGGATTACATTAAATGTTCCCACCCCTGCCTGTCCAGTCTGTTCTCATCAGACCTTCCAAATAAAAGGTCAGTCCTCTTATATTGGGGGTCCAGCACCCTACACACTCCAGAATGTTCTAGCCTCCACCCAGCTTCCAGAGTGAACTTCCTACAGAATAGACACCCACAGCTCCCTGTTGCCTATAACAACACACATGGCCCTCCGAGTCTGCACCCAACCTTCCTCCCTGATCTCAGTGATGCTCCTCCACACGCACCTTACAGCGCAGGCGGTCGAACCTCCTCTCCCCGTGTCCTGAACTCACAGCGCCCCTTCGCATTCGCACATCCTGTCCCCTTTGCCTGGAACCTCTCTCCCTTTCTTCTTATCCTGTAAGACCCAGCTAACATGTCACTTCCTCTGTGAAGTCTTCCCTGATCCCTCCAGACAGAATCGGCCCCTCCGTTATCTGTTTCCCCGGCATTCTGTGCGTTTCCCTATTACACTAGTGGACACAGAAAAAGACCACTCAGGAAAAGCATTTTGTAAACTGCCAGAGACTACGACGCCGAGCGTCTCCTGGCGCTCCTATTGAGTTAGAGTGAATTGCCCCAGCGGAGAAAGTCACCCGTCTCGGCTTCTCGCGGCCTGGGAGGCACTGTTTCTCCTCTTCTCCTTGGAAACACTTCTGAAACAAACAAGGTCAGTGTCCAGTGGCAGTCATGCCAACCGCAGGCGCCTCGAACCTTAGGTCCTGATGTTCCTTCGTTCCTGTCTCCCCTGTACTTCAGAGCAACCACACGCCTGCAGTGCGACATAAGTCACGCAGGGGCCCCGACAGGGGGGAAAGTTGGATTTTTCCCATATGAACAAGTGACACGAGATATGAAAATAGAAATGGACAGAGGAACTCCACCCCACTGCTGATTGGCCTCACTGAGCTAAAAAGGAGAACAGGGTTTTAAGACCCTGGCAAGATCAACAATGAATTGGCTTGTGGGGAGGAAAAGAGATGGCATTTTCTTGAGCAAAAGGGACTAAAAATAGTGTGAGGTTTTCCAAGAGGCTATAGTGGTACTTCAGGACATGGTTAAAAGCGTTTATTTCAACAGTTGTTGGGCGCTCAAAGCTGAAGCCATTGACAGTGAGCTGTGCTGTGGTCCCACCTCCATGCATGTGCTGGGGCAGTGCCCCTTGTCCCCACACTGAGTCAGTCACCCATGCACTGAGTTCCAGCCACTCCTCTGAGCAGCATTTCTCAAACTTTTCCCCAAAGCACCCCCAATTCCATAGGAGGAATTACAGTGTGGGTGAAGGGGTTAATGAGATCTGAGACTTGCCTATAGAGGCTACTGTAAGCGTGAAAGTTCCTCTGAATCTCAGTTTTAGCCTAAAAATTAATGTAAAAAAAATATTCCTACTCCCCAAAAAAGTCCAAGCTTGTGTTAGTATTCAAAAATCACTTTGTTCCCCAATCTCACAGTGATGGCATTATTCCAGCGACATCAGGAGCGCCTGGCTCACCACTGCCAGTGTGTGGTACTCACAGCAACACGACCTAACCTCTGCTCAGGACCTCGGCCTCAGGGCAACTTCAGCCGTGGAGGTAACGCCTTCATCCGTCCATCAGTTTATTCATTTACTCATTCAACAGTTATTGACTAAGCCTTTTTCATTGTTTTAATTATTTTTATGTTTTTGTTCATCAGCACCCGGGGCTATTTTTCCATTGATTTTTACGTAGAGTGGAAGGGAGGGAAGGAGGGAAAGAGAAAGAGAAAAACAATGATGTGAGAGAGACACATCGACTGGTTGCCTCCCACACCACCCCTACTAGGGTCGAGGATTGAACCTGCAACCCAGGTACATGCTCTTGACTATAAATCGAACCCGTGACCCTTCGGTCCACAGGCTGGTGCTCTAACCACTGAGCAGAACTGGCCAGGGCTGAGCCGTTTATAAATGCCTAGACCTAGGGATGAAGCACAAGGCACATCCCCGCCCTCCAGGAGCTGTTTTCATGGAGGAACAAGAAGGATGGGTGTCGCCCTGGCCAGGGAGCTCAGTCGGTTAGAGCATTGTCCCGATACACCAAGGTTGTGGGTTCAATCCCCAGTCAGGGCAAATACAAGAATCAACCAATGACTGCATAAATAATTGGAACAACAAATCGATGTTTCTCTATCTCTCCCCTTCTTCCTTTCTCTCTAAAATCAATCAATTTAAAAAAGGGGATGAGTGTTACACTCTGTGACAACTGCTCCAACTGGGACAGAGGCTTTGGGCAGCAGGGATGTGGGCATCGGGAAAGCCTTCCTTCCAGGGTAGGCACAGGTCAGGCTGCAGTCCAGACTAATGGTTAAGTTCATGTCCTTGGACAAGCCAATTAACCACTCAGTTTCCTCATCTGTGAAATGGGTTGAATAGCTTCACATGGTTTTCATGGGGAGTGAGTGAGTTACACAGTGCTAAGTATTCAATAGATATTCTATATTAAGCTGAGACCTGAGGAATGGATGGAATTGGGATGCAGAGGTGAGACAGAGATGAGGAGGGGATGGGGGGAGGAGGGGATGAGTGTGTCCCAGGGGGAACAACACATTTACGAACAAATGTGCAATAAATATTTGCTGAAGAAGAAAATTCTTCAAGGGAAGTGAGAGTAGGCAATCTCTCTAAGCCACGCCCTTCACCTAGTTTCCTTGGTGTGTGTGTAGATGGCATAGAGTGGCACCTAGCTAGGCACCCACAGGCAAGCCTGCAGCATTTCTAAATAGAGTGTCACCTTCTTATGGCAGAGATTGAGTCCCCTCTGGGGTCCCATAGCCCTGAGCCTTAGTCCTCCAAGGGTGACCAAGTCCCTGCTGCTCCCTCTTTCTGCTATCTCACCATCACTTCACCCCCGGGGGGAGGCCTTGGCCAAGATCCCTGGAGAGAGCCAGGTGTCCTGCCTTGTGGAACAACCTGAGAAATGCAGGTGAGGGGCAAAGAACCCTGAACTTGTGACCAGGCGTCCTGGGTTCAAGTCCTCATTCTGCCAGCTGGCAGCCCTGTGACCTTGGGTGAGTCTCCTGGGACACCAGTCCAGAGCATGCTGGGCCCCCATGATGAGCAGGTTTGGGGCTGGTGACACAGTAGGTGACCAGCCATCCTGTTGTTGCAGGACTGAGAGGTTTCCTGGGACTTACGACTTTCAGTGCCCAAACCAGGAGAGTCTCAGGCAAACAGGGGGGAGTGGGTCCAGGCAGACCTGCTCCTCCCCTCCAGGTCCCACCCCCTCCTCCTGCCCAGACCTGAGTCACAGTCAGCACAGAGCCTTTTGAGTCTTTCAGCTTTGTGGCTGGCCCACAGGACCACGTCTATGCAGAAGGAGGAAGGACGAGGAGGAACAATCCACTGGTGTTGCCTCCGTGACGTTTCCATGCTGGAGGTTGGCATCAATCCACTATTTGAGGCTGGGTCAGACTCTCAGAAATTCCACGTAGAACCAAAGCCAGGCTAGTGGGGATGTCCACAGGGCTGGGGGTTAGGGGAGGAGGATCTGTGCTGCTCTCCAAAAAGTTGAGGTGATGGAATTTATCACCCCGATGGCACTGAGCTCATAAAAGCAAATGAAGCTGGTCAACTTGATGCCAACCCTCTAGCCAGAGGGTGGGCAAGAGGCTGCAGGGGTGCTCTCAGCCAGGTCCCAACCCCACCCCCAAGGGTAAAACCAGGAGAAGCCCAAGACCCCCACTCAGATCCCCATGGCGCCCCCATCGGGAGCGCAGCAGGCTGCCTGCCATCCCATCAGACATCTCGTGCTTTCAGCTGCAAGTCCCCATTTACGTCCTGCTTCAGTTTGAATGCCAGGCTATATTAGGTCATGCCAAGCCAGGCCTGTTGTGCTTTCTCATTAGCCGCATCACATCGTATTTTTAGGGACGGCCAAGACTGAGACAGTGCCAGAGGGCTGGTTTTCTTCCTGCGTCCCCAAACACCACCTCCATAAAAATACCAAGCTTGAAGATCCAAGGGCCCTGCGGCTCCTGCGCAGCTGAGAAGGGAACCAGCTCTGAGACCAGGGTTAAGTGACTGGATAAATCAGAGGCAGCAAGGGACCTGATTGCTCTGTCGGTTCTTCCGTCCACTCCAGCCACCTACACGCACCTCCCCAAAGCCCCGCTGAGCTCCCGGTTTCTTGTGCCCAGTACAAAAGGACAAAGATCCAAGACTCCTGAGGGGACTAGACCGCCTTCCTTGGAACAGCCTTTCCTGGCCCTCTTGTTCCTCAGCAGACCCCCAGCACGGCAGAGGGGGGTTCCTGCGCTCGGATTCTGCATGTCCATCATCACTCACTACAGCAGGAACGTTACAGTTTACCAAGTGCTGCTCACGGCAGTCTCATTTGACTCACCTGTAGGAGTGGTGCTAGGAAACCCATTTTACAGATGAGGAAGTTGAGGCATCGAAAGGGAGACGATGTGTCTAAGTCATAGAGACAGTAAGTGGGAGGATCAGGGCTCTGCTCAGAAGCCAGGCCCGGCTGCCTAATTATGTCCACCCACATGGTCACCAAGGAGGGGCCTTTGGTCCTGGGTTTCCTCTGCCCCAAGTACATTGCTCACTGCCGGAAGTCCCTGCAAGGGTCTCAGCCCTCTGTGCTTCACTCCCACCGCAGCCTTCCCGTGCCCAGGAGAGCCACCATCCACAGGGCTGGAGACTGGCGGGACAAAAGAGAAAGAGGAAGTGCTTTCTGAGACTTTGCACTTGTCCCTGCCCTGTCTTCTATTCCTGTTCAGTCTCAAACCAGTCTCCCTCTCCCTCTCCCTCTCTCCCTCCCCTTCCCTCCCCCTCCCCCTCCCGCTCCTTCTCCCAGGCACATGGCTGAGTCTGGGACCCAGCACCCTGGCCATCTCAGGTGGGATGGGGAAGGGCAGGGCTATTCTTCTGGAAATCTGTCAATTTCTTCCCTGGTCACCACGGAGCACAGTGCCAAGGTGCAGGGCCCATGGGGGAGGGGTCTCCCAGGGAGGGGCAGCAGCCATCCTGGGGTGGAGGTGGTAGGTAGGGATCCAGGCTCATTCCAGTGCAGCTGCATTGGTAGCAGGGCTGGGATCTTCAAAGGCCCTGTGTCCATGAGACCCTTAGGATAAGGCTGCAGACAGTGGAGGATCCGGGACCAACTCCAGATCCCTCCATGCTCTCTGCCCAAGAGGGGCAAGGGTAAGTCCTTTGCCATAGCTCTTTGGCCATTATCCCTCCATATCATCTACACCTCATGGGGCAGAACACAGACCACCTAACAGGGCTGGCCCAAAGGAAGGGCACCAGACCAGCAGGTCAGTTCCCCTTATTGATGAGGCTGTGGTCGCTCTTTCTTCCATGTTTCCACTTCAAGCCGTGAACCCAGGCTCGCTCTTATTCAGGGCTCAGTGCAGCCAATGGGGCACATGGACACAATGTGGACAACGGAGCAGGGGTTTAGCCTCCTTCTTTCACTGGTCACTTCCTTGCTCTTCTGGCTATCCCACCACACCTTCCTTTACAAACCTAACTTCTGCCCTCACACCTACTGGCTGCCCCAATTCCCATGACAGCAAAGGCTCCAGGATCCATAAGGCCCTACCAAACACCCCCTATATGCAGGGGGGGTTAGATGCTAGATGCCTGGGGTGAGTGGGAGAGATTGGTCTGTGGAGAGATAACACACAGTCTTGGCCCAGCTAGTTAGAGAGAGGAAAGTCTTTTTTTTTTATCCTCACCCAAGGACATTTTTGCATTCATCTTCAGATAGAGTGGGAAGGAGAGAGGGAGAAAGAGAGAGAGAGAAACATTGATGTGAGAGAGACACATCGAGTGGTTGCCACCCACACAACCCCAACCAGGGCCGAGGACAAACTGCAACCGAGGTACGTGCCCTTAGCGGGAACGGAACCCGGGACTCTCTGGTCTGCAGGCCGACGCTCTAACCACTGAGCCAAACCAGCCAGGGCAAGAAAGGAAAGTCTTACATAGACTTCCTCTGCCCCCTACCCAAATCAAATAAAATGGCAAGTCAAAAATCTGCCTACATAATGGAATTAAGCACCCTAGAAAGATCATAAGTGGGAGAAGAACATGGAGGAATTTGGGAAGTTGGTAACACCCCGACTGGTCTTGGAAAAACAAAAGAAATGTGGTGCCCAGACATTCCTCTCTTCCTGGAATCGCACAGCTTAAAAGGAGCAGAGGTATGCCACCCCAGGGTGCAAACTCTTGACCCCAATTCTCCTTCCTTTTTCACAGGATCCACCCTCACACACAGTTGACTTACAGGCACTATTGGCACTTATAGGATTCATGCCCAGTCGCTGTTGCACCAGTTTGAAGGCTGGCTGTCTATAGGAGTGTGCAAAGGCTGAATTGAATGTAAGTGTGGAAAGCTGGAAGCCCAAATGGCCCACACTCTCAGCTCATATGGTTTCATTTTGCCAACTAGATCAAAGAAGAACATCCCCAAAACTCAACACACAAAAAGACATGCACATTTCAACAACCTCTAAACCCCTTACCTGGAAGGTTTAGCCATGAAATAAATCACTGGGTGGAAAGCTCCTATTCAGGGACACTCAGAATTTAGGTCATAAACTCAGTTGCCATTGGTGATGATGACTGTGTTGTACTGTTAACTTAGCCAGGAAACCATTGTGAAAACTGTTCTGTCCTCTTTAGAAACACATGAAGGGTGAGCTGGACCCTAGGACTGGAAGCCCAGATGACCAGTAGCCTTTCACTCCTACCACAGTGTAAAATAATTCCAAAAATCAATGGATGACTGAAAGTTCCTCCCAACTCATCCAAGGAGTTGTGCCATCTAACCCTATACACTAGATCTGTTGACTCCCACGGGACAGCAAGTGGGTTATGGGTTTCTGACTTTGGAGTGATCGGTCTCCAGACAAGGTCAAAGAACTATGTAAGGCTACTGAAAGCCAAGAGCTGTGTCAACACAGTTGGCATACGGAGTTGATCATAACATAGGACCAAGTGGCACCCAAATAAAGAAGCAAAACAACCAAACTCATTTCAAAGTCTTGCAACCTTTGAGAATATTGATGATGTGGCTTTGACCCAAAGGTCACAGGCCTATAGCCATTAGGACTTTCTTGGTTGCAAGTGACAGAAAACCCAACTAAGATTGGCTTAAATAAAAGGAAAGGAGATTATTAGCTGATGACATTTTTTAAAAACTATCTAGAGATATGTCTTACTTCACACACATCTGGATTAAAGGCTTACATTGACCCTCTTTCAGAGCTCTGCCATCTATGATGGTGACCCCAGGTGATAAATGGAATGTCTCTCTCCCAAGAGTTCCAAGAAAGGTCATTGGCTCTGACTGATTCAGGGATGGGATCAACACTGCTGTGATCTGAATGCTTATGTCCCCAAAAAATTTGTGTGTTGAAAACCCAACCCTTAATGTGATGGTATTAGGAGATGGGGCCTTTAGGGGGTGCTTAGGTTATATGGGTGAAGCCCTCATAAATGGGCTTAGCCCTAATAAAAGAGACCCAAGAGAATTTCCTTGCCCCATGAACTATGTGAATGTACAATGAAAACTCTGCAACTTGGAAGAAGGCCTTCACCCAACCATGCTGGCCCCCTAATCTTCGATTTTCCAACCTCCAGAACTGTGAATCTCTTGTTTATGACCCTCCCAGTCTGTGGTATGTGCTATAGCAACCTGAAGGGACTAAGACAATGGCCCACTTACCGTGGTTAAGGAGGGGGAATACACTGGCAGGTTATGGGCCTGGGCTTAGTTCATAAGGACACCTTGGAGCCCACCCCAACTACAGGGACAGAGAATGGCGAGAGACAAGTGTCCAAACAGATTGGGGGGTAGTTATGGCCAAACAGAATGGAGGTTGGGGAGACAACCCACAAATGTTCACCACAGGACTCGTAACAAATGGATCGATTTTTCACTAGTGAACTCTACCATACACGTGACTTTGATGAGCTACGAATAGAAACCATCACTTCTGTTCCCTTTGCTCCAGTATAGAGGAGATTCTGGGGAGCTGTGGGAAAGCTGGGGATATGCAGAAAGTCAAACAAACTGTCCCACCCATGAAAAGCAGGGGGGGGACCTGGCAAAGAGCACCCTATATCTACTGCTCCCAGGGTCCTCCCACTGTGGGAAGTGTGCAGGCCTCGTGTCCAAATCTGAGGTCAGCAGAGTGGGGGTCATCCAGCCACCCTCACTGTAGGGTTCAGCACTGGGTCGGAGAGACATACCCAAGACATTCCGTTCGTCCCAGAGACAGAGAGCAGGCATCACTGTTCCAGCATGTGCCAAATCCAAGGCGAAATAAATGTAGAAGTTGCCCTCTTGGCACAGTAGGCAGCGCGTCAGTCTCATAAATTTAAAAATGAGAGAACAAGTAACCATGTCGGTCACCAGGACAGCAAGAATAAGATATGACAAAGGCAAGTGAGTTGTGGTCAGTGGTCAGGACTGATACTATAAATAGTGAGTATATATCCCAGAGCTGCTTGAAGATGAGGGGAAATGATGATAAAGTGGCCCAGACCCTGCCAGGCACAGGCCACAGAACAGAACCCAGAAGAAGTGGCTATTAATGCAGACCCAGAGTGCCCCGACTCCACGGAGCGTGGCAGGCAGGATTGAGTCACCTGGAGAGCAGAAGGAAGCTGGTGTCTGGGCCGCGCACAGAAAGGATCACCAGGGGTGTGTGTAAAGCTCTAAACCACACGAGCTGATTGCTTCTGACCCCGCTGGTCCTTCCCTGCTGAGTCAGGGACAGTTTCAATGATCTGAGACCACATTTTATGTATGGCCTAAAAGCTGGGACAGAAACACCTGCCCCCCAGCTCCACTGTCCTGAATACAAACTCCTAGATCAGGGTTGTTTCAAAGCCATTTGTGATGGTTAATTTTCTGTGTCAACTTGACTAGGCCATAGTACCCAGATTCTTGGTCAAACATTATTCAAGATATTTCTGTGAAGGTGTTTTTTACATGAGATTAACATTTAAATCCACAGACCTCGAGTAAAGCAGATTGCCCTCCATAGTGTAGGTGACCTGCATCCAGGCAGCTGAGGGCCTGAATAGGGAAAAGACTGACCTTCCCCTACCGAGAGAGAATTCTGCCAGCAGACCCCCTTTGGACGCAAACTTCAGCTCTTCCCTGGACCTCCGCCTGCTGGCCTGCCCCGCAGACTGTGGAACCGCCAGCCTCCACACTCGTGAGCCAATTCTCTAAAATAAATCTAGAAAGATAGAAGATAGATAGATGATAGATAGATAGATAGATAGATAGATAGATAGATAGATAGATGATAGATAGATAGATAGATAGATAGATAGATAGATAGATAGACAGACAATAGACACATAGATACAGATACACACATCCTGTTGGTTCTGTTTCTCTGGAGAATCCTGACTAATGCACCATCTCTCTGGGTTTAAAAGCTGAAACTCCTTCCCAAATCATATCCCCAACACTCATTTTACTGCCTTATGAGATTAGACATAAAGATAGAAACACGGAGATAGAGATAGAGATCTCATATGTATATCTTACATATGTGATATATATATAGTGTGTGTATACATATGTGTATAACACACACACACACACACACACACACACACACACACACATTTGTATACCCTCAAGGCCCTGCACAAAGGTACCCTCTTGGGATCCCACCATGACCCTCCAGCCAGAGCTCATCTCAGGCCCCTTGGAACCTCTGCAGCCGTAGGCCTGCCCACTCACCCTGGCACACCTGCCTTCGTCCTCCAGTGCATTCGGGCACCAAAGCACAGCACAGCAGCAGCTCTTGGAGGTGAGGAGACCTACAGATCTCTATTGTTTCTACCTTAGCCCAGACAAGAAACCATTTTCCCAAATCAACCTCTGCTTAAACACCTTTAGGAGAGGGGACTTGATCCACCTGGAGACAAGCTCTCCACGATGGACAGCATGCCCCCTACTCTTTAGGAACGTAATCCCCTCTGCCCTACAGCGGGCATGTAGGTATGGGGAGTGTCACACAGTGTGTGTGCCTGTTTTAGGCTTTCCTTTTCGTACTTGACACTATGTATTCACCTTTGCATTCACCATCCCGGTTTTAACCTGGTTCTCAGTGGTCCTATCTACTGCCTTGGTTGTATTCCATCACATTAAGGGTCATTCTCACATTCACCAGACAAATGTTTATTGGGTACCTACTGCGGGTTGCCTGAGACTCAGCAGGAAACAAAGTCCCTCCCCTTGTGGAACTTACACTCTCAGGAGTAAAACATGATAAACATGTGGGTATGACAAGAAAATCATGCAGTCGTGACACCGTGGATAAAGGTAACATTTTACCCATTTTTCAGATAAGGACATTGAGGCTCTGGAAAATGACACAATTTGTCCAAGTTCAGAGATGGAGCCACAGTGCAAGACCACACCTCTCTGACAGCAAAATCCAAGCTCGTCTGACCCAGGTGCTGAAGAACTTGCAAGAACGTGTGGGCTAGGGGTGTCTGAAAGGGGAAGAATCTGTCCAAAAGCAAAACGTCTGCATTCCTTATGTTTTCCTCTTGGCTTACATCTGAAACACTTCTGAGCGAAAGCCCCCCGACAAAGAAGGCACAGCAGATTGGTGAAGACACCAGTTTCTGGCCCCAAACCATTTCAGCAAGAAGACAGTGTGGTGAAAAGACCCTCCCTGAGAATCTGGGAGGATGGGCCAGTCAGGGGCAAGCTCATAAGTAGCCCCTGTCAGCAGCACGGTGTCCCTCACCGTGCACTCATTGGGCATTTGCCACCTTCGGGGACAGGGAAGGACGTTGACAGGAAGTCAGATGCAAGGTTTAAGCCCTGGAATAACTGACGCCAAACCTCAGGTTCCCTCCACTATTAAAATTAAAGCGTTGTGCCCTGGCCGGTTTGGCTCAGCGGTTAGAGTGTCGGCCCACGGACCAGAGAGTCCTGGGTTCGGTTCCCGCTAAGGGCACGTACCTCGGTTGCAGTTTGTCCCCGGCCCTGGTTGGGGTTGTGTGGGTGGCGGCCTCTCGATGTGTCTGTCTCACGTCGATGTTTCTCTCTCTCTCTTCCTCCCTCTCTCCTTCCTGCTGTATCTGAAGATAAACGCAAAAGTGTCCTCAGGTGAGGATAAAAAAAAAAAAATTAAAGTGTTGTGATGTGGCTTGGCTTTAAAGTTTGGTGTGATTTTGCAAGGCAGCCAGGGAAGAGTGTGTGGCATTCCACACGCGGGACAGCACAGCTCGAGCGGAGTTATGGAGGCAGAAACAAGAGTGTCATCCTCAGGGGATGAAAACCAGCCTGGGCACAGCAAGGCTGCGAAGAGCACTACCCTGGGCCTCAGGCGACCTCACCGTCAGGGCTGTTTCATTGGAAACCATCGCAGTCACCACGGGTCCTGTGTGGGACTTGGCGTTTGTCCAATCCCATCCTCTTGCTCTGCTGAAAAACACAAGGTCTCTCTTTCATCAGGCTGGAAAGAGAGAAAGCTAAGAGCCTGAGAGGTCAAATCCCTATCACAAGTCACCCTAAAACCCTGGTTCTAAGGGCATAACGCTGGCCGTGTCCAAACCGGCCAGCCCAGCCCGGCTCATCCCACAGCAGCCTCATGAGCAAAAGCAAGCCTCCAGCCCCCAAACGGGAGTAGAAACGGTTGGCACTACTGGGTCTCTGCACTAGGCCACGCGCTGGCCTGGGCAACTCACCGAAACACTGGGAACCATCATCTCCAAGTTACAGGTGGGGAAACTGAGGCTTGGTCAGCTGTTCAAGGTTAAAATCAAAGCTATGTGATACATCCAGGATTGTAATCGGGTCTTCTGATGCCCACGTTTCAGCGTTATAGTGCCCATCTCAGAAACACCAGCCATTCCCTCCAAGACCTGGACAGCCTAGCTGGGAACTCCCAGGAGAGAGAGCTCCCTTGCAAACCAGCAAGTGTTGAAAGTGTAGAGATGGGGTTTCAAGCCAGCAAGCACCTGTGGCGTCCGCGGCAAAGGCCCCGCCCGGAGCAGTGGATTTGCTGCGAGAGCTCATCGCAGCAGGCAGAGCAGACAGGTGTGTCAAGTCAGCTTCCCTGAACTCCTTGCAAGCAGACGGTTTTTCTCCTCAGGAGGCCTGGGCCAGCCTGGTACAGGATTAAGCAGAATGAGTCCCACTTATCAGATCTTTTGATCCCAAGCAAAAGCCACAGCGTGCCGAGCCTTCAAGCTCTCCGCTGCCCGTGCACTGTCAGCTAGTCAGCAGGCTCAGGGGTGCACACAGCCACACACAGCCTTGCTGTCCGTCGTCGCTCGTCCTCCCTGACCTGCTGAGTAGGTCAGGGAGCTGAGGTTCGGAAACAGGAAGCAAATCAGACCAGGTCCCAGGACCGGTTACTTTTCCAAACCACCAAGGCTGGCTGAGTTGTTCGCATGTAACCATGAGCTCTGAGCCCAGGAACCCGTCTCCGAAGGTGGAAATTCACAGAGGGTGGGGGAAGTGGTATACCGTATTTTGCAAGCAAGAGTAGCTCTGAAATTCCAATATCTGGGTCTGAACACTGACTGGCACTGCTTTTGGGTGACTTTGGGGGAGGCAGGGGTCCTGAACTTCCCTGAGTGACATGTCAGCACCCCAATCAGGCCATTATCATCTGTTCCCAACACACCCTACCCCATCAGCCTCTACCCAGCAGCCAGAATGATTTTCCAAACAAAAGTCTGATTATGTCCATCATCTGCCTATACCCCTCCCCCAGGAGCCCACCACCAACGTGGGTCCCATTGTCCTCAAGATCAACCTTTCCAGGTGGCGCAGGAGCTAGCCCCACCCCCTCAGCCTGTCTGAGCGCCTTTCCACCTCTCACTGTCGGCGGAAGTGAACTTCATTCAGTTGCTTGAACATGTGATGCTCCCCGGTTCACCCCAATCCCTTTTCCAGACCTAGTCCTGCTCATCCCCCAGCTCTCCTCTAGCTGTCCCTTCTCCAGGGACCCTCCTCTGATGCCTTAGCCCAGGGCAGGCTCCCCAACAGTGAGTCCCTGTTGCCCACTGTGCCACCCTCATCAACCTGGTGCCCACTTAGTATCTGTCTCCCGACAAAAGAAGCTCTGTGGGGTGAAGATCCTAATTATCTCGTTCACCACTCCACCCCCGGCACAAAGAGTGCAGTATCAGTGATATTAGTTTGGGGACAGCTCAAAGATTTCACTGTTGGAAGGAAGGAAGGAAGGAAGGAAGGAAGGAAGGAAGGAAGGAAGGAAGGAAGGAAGGAAGGAAGGAAGGAAGGAAGGAATTCATGATTCCTTAAAACTCTCAGTGCCTCTTCTGAGGCCAGGGCCTAAAAAATAATCCTTGAGGTGATGATCTGCTGATAAGGAAGGCTAAGGGGTGCCCACAGGTGCCGAGTAAGGAGCAGCAGAAGTCTTAGTGTACCCAAGGGACACGTAGGGTCAGTGACCTCCGCCAGTCCCCATCACTGCTCACCCAGACCCCAGCCTCACTGGGCAGCTTAGGGTCTGCTTCTTGGCCTCCTAGGCTGGGCCTGAGCCACAGACACGAGGACAGCCTAGACAGCTTTGGCTAAGAGCCAGCCACATGGTGCCCTGGGGCTCTCTCTCACCTGACCCACCAGCTAGCCGAGAAATGGTGTCTGTCTGTGTCTATATGTCTGTGTGTGCCCGTGTGTCCGTGTGTGTGCAGTCTGGTCATACTCATAACAGACCCAACACAACCCCGAGTCTCAATACAGCTAATGACTCAGGGTCAGCTGTGCCCAAGAAGAACATACAGCTTGGCCCTGGCCAGTGTGCATCACCTAAGTGGGGGAGGAGCAGGAGGGAGCAGAGCTGACATTTTATCGTATCTCAAAACTGATCAAGAGGAAAGCCAGTGAGACCCCTCAGCCTAGGATGCTCCAACAAGTGTTCCAGCAACATGATTCACTGAGACGTTCTGTAAAATAATGAAAGTCTACAGTGCAGGGAGTTTGAGAAACTCAGCTCTCCACGTCCACCCCTCTCAGAATCACAGTCACACTGGCATACTCGAGGCTGAGACGTCCTGAAGAGAAGGCAGCTGTTAGAGCCGCTTACCCCAGCGATTCTGCAGATAGATGATGCAGATAGACAGACAGATAGGTGACAGATGATAACTGTGTGAGAGAGAGACTGAGGTTGATTTTATAGTTAATAACCTGTACACAACATACTTTCAGATAGCACTGACCTAGACCAGCCATTTTCATTTCATAAATAACGGGGGCTCTGACAGGGCTTCACCCAAGGTCACCCCTCTGGGAGAGGCGCAAAGTCAGGACTAGAACCCAGGCCTCCTCATTCCGAAGTCCAGGCTCTTTCCAACAGGCCCTGCTCCTTTTTGTGTGTTTAACTCGAAACCCCAGGATTTCTAGTAATCAAAGAGATCGATGCTATTTTCCAAACAAATGCTGGTGTTTGTGATTGTGCTCCGTGACTCCGCATGACTTCCCTCGCTGGCACACGCTCTACTGAGGAAGGCACCCTTTCCTGCACCCCAGGCTCTCGGGCCCACGGGGGGATGCAGGGCCCAGGTTGGGCCCTGGCTCTGACAAGGGCAGGAGCCTGGGTACTTGGATCCTGCTGCTCTATTTGAGTCAGGGAGGTAGGCTTCCTGGTAGGATGGGTGTCCTCAAATGGGGATCAGGTTGGAGAAATGGAAGCTGAGCCCTGACCTAGGCCTTGCAATGCTTCCACGGGGCTCAGCGGCCAGAACCAGAGCTGCCTTCCCGCCCCTCCCCCTCAGCTACAGTCCTGGCTCCCCAGCTCCCACATCCTACTCCCTGAGCTCCCAGCCACAGCGACCTCTGCCCGACTGCACACACCCAGTACAGATAGATGCCCATGACCTTCAATGGGCACTCAGCATCCACTAACCCCACCACACCATCACTGTCGTATGTCTACTTAATGCTTTACATCCTGTCCCTCCATGCAGTTTTAATGCTTCCAGGGCACAGGGCAGGCCCTAATCTCTTAGCGACAAGTGCTGGGCTCTGTGGGGCACAGGCATGAAAGGGAGAGAACTGCCTCACAGTGCCTGGCATGGTGCTTGGTACAGAACCATCACAGGGCTCCTCTGGGGTTGATCAGCAACTCACCAAATCCAACAACAAAACAGAATTCCTGTTGACTATCAGTGGCATCAGACAGGGTCAGGGAGCAGTGGGTCAGGTTCCCCAGAATGTCACATTACCAGCTGCCTTTTCAGGGTCTCCAGTCCCTCAATAGCACAATGTAGGAGCGAAGGGTGTGTGGCAACTTCTGGCCCTAAGACTCTGATTTGATTATAGAGTCATAAAGAGGGGAACCCAAGTGCTTTTTCATTGTTCGCTCCTCCAGCCCTATAGCACAGAAGAAACGGAACAAAGTCTTGCTGCCAGGCCCAAGTGAAGGCCCTACCTCTTCCTCCAACTCAAGGCACCTTGCAGGAGTAAATCTGGCAAAACATACTTTAGACCCAAAAGCCAATGGCTTTTGATATGCTCACTAAAGTCACATAAAATAGGAGATTCCATCACGAAGACAGATCCTCTTGGCACAGATAATCCGGATCCAATGTGGACGGGAAGCTGTGAGGTGACAGTCTCACCTCCTCCTTTCTAGGCTAAGATCCCCACGAGGGCCATTTCTCCTCCATTCTCCTCCCCACCCCAGCCTTTGCAGCCTGTTGCTGGAGACCTCTGCAATGAACAGAGATGCCCCTGTTTTCTCCAGCCCTCTGTCCCCACATCGCCCAGGACTCCTCCTTCTCTGAAGCTTCTCTGCTGCAGAAATGAGGGGTGAGGTCTGCCCTATGGGGCACCATTGCCTACACTTCCCCGTTTCTCAGAAAGCAGGGCCTCTAGGGGTGAAGGCAAAACAAACATAGACCCGCAGACAGAGTAGAAAAAAGTCAACAGCAAGCATTGTTTGTATCTTCCCCTTCGGTCTGAGACACACAGCCCAGTTCCTGGGGGCCTGCCAGGCTGGCCTATTGTCTGGCACTGTTTGCCTTTGGGGCAGTGGGTGCCTTGAGTGGCAAGGAAAGAGAGGCTGGAGTGGGGGCAGCGAGCAGGGCTCAGCACCAGACCAGGCAGCCAGACTTGGCAGCAAATGCCATGGTGTATAAAGAAAGCCCTCAGACAAGGGTCACTAGAGCCAGCAGCCTGCCTGCCCTCATGTCTGTAGGCTCAGATAGCCCCACCTCTAGAAAACCTCTCAGAACCAATGCCTTCCCTCCCCCAGGTCCCCTCAGGGTCCAGATGATTTCTCAGGGCTCTCTACCCTCCCACCCCGCACACATACCCTTGCCCCCTTTAAAGACATTGAAGAAGACAAGTGTTGCCCAGAGGGTGCTTGAGGACCTGCTTCTGGGGGGGGGGGGGCATCCAGAGTTGGTCTGCAGGTGCATCTGCCTTACAAAGTCCATCTATTCCCCAAACCATGACCTGTGGCTGTGACAGCCCCTCCAATCCAGCTGCTAGATGAATAGCTCTCCATCAGCAGTGTGTGTGGTTATACACACGACAGGCCTGCTCCAGCTACTTCCCAGCAGAAGGAGGCAGCGTGGATCCAGAGCCCTGTCACCCAGAGCTGTGGGACCCTGTGCAAGTCACTCCTGTTGGAAATGAGGGGTTGGATTCTTGGATTCCTAAAGGCCCTTCCCACTTCAGAGTGTCATAACCATACCCTAGGATGTGGATCTTAAGCTCTCTTAGACAGCAAGGCAGAACTTGATATTATAGAAATGCAAAAGGAGGGATCCATGCTTTTGGTCAAAGACAATTCAAGCCACCAAGTAATACATTGTTCTATTTAAGTGTTTACACAGCATTCTGTGCATACACCACACTGTGGGCTACACACCCCATCTTGTACATTATCATACTTTGAGATGTGAAACACATTTTGGAGTATATGTCACACTTTGTGCATATACCATACTTTAGGGGATATAAATACTCTTTTGAAGTATGTACACACTTTAGGGCATATAGACACCCTGCGGTATGTACACAGTTTGTGTATATCTACACACTTGGGATATATCCCATACTTTTTATACACTTTGTGTCGAGATCTCCCTGCTGGCAGCGTTCTGCAAAGTGGTAATGATGTGACTGGCAAAGCTCTGGAGTTAAGAGCACAGACCCTGGAACCAGATGAAGCTGGATGCAAAGCATTTCTACCTCTTGTTAACCTTGGGCAAATCACTTGCCCTCCGAGACTCAGTTTCCTCACCTGTAAAATGGGGATGATAATAGTCCCCTTTCCATAGGATTTGGGGGAAGGTTGAATGAAGCAAAATCTATAATGGGCTCATCATAGTATCCAGCACAGAAAAACACTTGGTAAACGGTAGCTTTGTTATTGCTTGCTCTTGTAAAGGTGAGTGATTTATAATGTACATGTATTTTTCAATTTAAAGAAAAAAAATATATATACAGAGATATTCTCAGAGTCTTAAAGCTTTTGGAAACTCAGATAACAGGCAGTACCATTTAATTCATATTTATTTCACATTTGATCTGTAAACTTTTTATTTAAAAAAATCCACTGTCATTAGCAACATGTGCTGACATTAATTTTTCTTTAGTAAAATAAGAGTGCAGGCCTTAAAGAGTCTCTGTCTGAAACGTGTAGAAACTCGATGTAAACACGAGGTCTCCGCCCTCCTCTGTTGACTTTGGGAATTCATCAGTGACATGATCTCAACCAGAAAAACAGAGGGTGGGGGGAACAACACTTTGATACCTAAGAGCTCTTGGGGCAGGAACTGTACAGTTTGGCAGGCCCATTTGTCTTTTCAAACTGTTTACCTTGGGCAAATTGCATCAGGTTTGCCTCTTCCACATAATTTACACTTCTCTGTGTCTAAAAACAGCAGCTAAAAGATTTCCCCACAGTCAGCACTTTGAGAGAAAGAGGGGCCCACAGACACACAAAATAGAAACATACATGTTCTTCAAGCAGTGGCCCCAGAGAAAAGGAGGGAGGGGACATCAGAAAGAGGTTTTAAAGTGAGTTACTAGGGCGAGGGTGCATCAGAGGATAATGGCTTTATACACCGGGCTAATGCAAGGCAGAAAGATTCATTACTTCTGTCTTGGTCCATCACTGCAATATTTACATAGGAAAAGGCAATTATGCTGTGAGGCACAGGCAAAAAATGGACAAATCTTTTCCCCCTCAGGAAATCTCAAAGCAGGTCCAGGCCCAAAGAGACAGTCACCAATTGCTGGTGAAAAGGACACAGAGGGAAGTAATGACACTAGAAAAGGGCTTGCATTGCAGAGGGACCTGCCCTGAACCAGACACAATGTGTCTGCCTCCAGGGCATCTCCAACTGCCAGGATTCCGACATCAAAAGCCAAGCGACATTAGGGACCCTCCCCACCCCACCCGCACCCCGCATGTACTATAAAAAATAGTGTATATTTACAGTGGAGGATGGGAAGGCGGGCTGGGCTGCCCTGAGCTTTGTTTAAAAATAGAGTTGAGGGGAGGGGAGAGCAATTAGCCAGGGCCGAGTAACCCCTTTGATTAACCCTTGTGAGCTATACCCTCTGGGGTTCAGCAATTACTCTGAACTGCTCTGGACTCAGGGGAAGTGAAAATAAATACCTTTAGGGAACAATACTGATTAGGGGCGGCCCAAGAACCCTGGAAGATCGCTATGAGTCCCGAGCAGCCCTAACTATAAACAATAAAGGGGGTGGGGGGCGGAGCGTGTGGCCCTCCCAGCTAGTATTTTTCCCTGCTAGGGAAGAGCAGATGTTCGAAGGAGGACCCAGAGCAACCCTCCGGCCAGGAAACGCGGAGTCGGCAGGCCCGGTGTTCAGCGTGCAGGGACTGCGAAGACGCGCCCTTGGGTCCCTGCTGCCAGCGGTCAGCGCGAGTCTGTTCGCGGAGGGGGGCGGACTCCGCGCTCACACGATCCGCTTCCTGTCCCCGCGGCAGAGGATCTTCTTGAAGGCGCGGCGGAAGTCATGGTTGAAGATGGTGTAGATGACGGGGTTCAGCGAGCTGTTGCAGTAGCCGAACCAGAAGAAGAACTTGAAGAGCGTGCGCGGCACGGAGCAGCCAACGGCGGTGAGCGTGTAGGTGAAGAAGAAGGGGAACCAGCACACCACGAACACGCCAATGACCACGGCAAGCACGAACGTGAAGCGCTTCTCGCGGTTCTGCCGCCCGCGCCAGCGCGACGCCTTGGTGCCCCCGCCTCTCTCCTCCTCCGACCCGGCCGCCAGCGCCCCGAGCCCTGTAGCCCCCTGCCCGCGCCGCGGCAGGCTGTCCCCGGGTTTCACCTGGCTCTCCCGGGCCTTGCCCTTGGCCCGGGGACCGCGCTCGGACCTGCGGGACCCCCGGGGCTTCTCTGCGTGCTCGGACGACGAGCTCTCCTCCAGGTCCAACGCGTCGGTGTCGCGTGGCCCGGCCGGTGCGGGCTCCCCGGGTGCACCGTTGAGCTGGGCGGGCAGCGGCTCGGCCTCCGCGCCCACGGGGCCCACCCCGCGCTCCGGGCCCAGGCCGTTGGGCCTGCGCTCGGCGCCCCCCGGCGGCGCAGTGTCCGGGCCCCGGCGGCTAGGCGGCACGCGGGTGCGGCGCTTGGCGATCTGGTAGATGCGCACGTAGACCAGGATCATGATGAGGCAGGGCGCGAAGAAGGAGCCGATGCACGACGAGATGACGTACCATTTCTGGTCGTTGATCTCGCAGCGTGGCTCGGCCTGCTGCTGGCCACCGCCGCCCTTCTTCTCGATGGAGATGAGCGGCGGGAAGGAGATGACGGCCGAGATGACCCACACGGTGACGATGATGGCCTTGATGCGGCGTGGCGTGCGCTTCAGGTTGTACTCGATGGCCTGCGTGATGGACCAGTATCGATCCAGGCTGATGGCGCACAGGTGCACGATGGACGAGGTGCAGAAGAGCACGTCGAGCGCCAGGTAGATTTCGCACCACGCCTTGCCGAAGTACCAGTAGCCCATGACCTCATTGGCCAACGAGAAAGGGATGACCAGCGTGGCCACCAGGATGTCGGCTGAGGCCAGAGACACCAGGAAGAGGTTCTGGGGCGCCTTGAGTGCGCGGCTTGTGAACACGGCGATGATGACCAGCACGTTGCCGAACACAGTGAGCAGCATGAGCAGGCCGGCCAGGCACACGAGCGTCAGCGTCACCTGCAAAGAGTAGGGGACGGCCCGGGCGCCGCCCCCAGGCGCCTCGGTCCCATTCCAGCTCGCGTTACCCGCGTCCGGCTGCAGGGAGCCCATGGGCGCGAAGCTGCCCTCAGCCAGCGGCTGCTCCTGGCGGAACATGAACGCGGGTGCCCACTCGCCTTGGCCTGCTGCCAGCTGCCTTTCGGGCTGGAGCCCGTGGGTCCTCCTCTTACTCCCGCGCCCCGCTTGCCCCGCGGCGCCTCACATGGGGAGGGGGCCGCAGGGAGGTCGGGCCGCAGCTGGGGGCCCGCTAGCGGCCCATGGGCCCGGCTCCAACGAACGGCGCCCTGTCCGCGCTTCCGGAGCCCGGGGTGGGCGCCTTCTGGCTCCCAGCTCCCAAACGCAGCCAAGTTTTATTTCTAAGCGGCGGGAGAGAGTAGGTCGAGCCGATGAGAAAAGAGATTTATTCTTCAAGAAGAGAGTACAAAAATCACCGCTGGCCTGATAACCTGGAAGGATAACAGGAAATTAAAAATATATGTATATATCTATATCTTGACTCTTGAGCCTGAGCGAAAGCAAGAGGTCTTACCGTGTGTGGGGCCCGCCCCCACCCCGGGAGGCAGCCGAGGGGTGCTGGTGCGGGCTTGGGGTCCTATGTCTGTCTCCTCACATCCCCGAAGCGATTACCGGCTCTCCTGCTTCCCCCAGACGCGGCGGGGTCGGCGGGGCCAGGGCTGGGGCCGGGATGCGGACTCTGCCGCCTCTCAGAGCGCCGCGGGTCTTCCAAAGTTGCGTGCCCTGCTCGGGCTGGGGCGCAGCGCGCGGAGCTCGGGGGCGGCGGCGACGGGGTGAGAGGTGTGGGGGCCGCATGAAGGCGCCCCCGTCCTCAGGCGGGCCGGGGCGGGTGGGCGATCAGCCCTTCAGGAGCCGCGGTCTAGGTGAGGGTCTCTTGGGCGTCGGCCTGGCGCGCTGCGGGCGCTGAGCCCCGCCGGACCCCCTGGGGTCCGAAGGCTGTGTGAGTTGAGGCAGGAGCGCCGGGCTAGGGGAAGAAGGTGCTGGGGGTGGCCGGGCAGCGGCGCGCCGGCTGCTGGGCGTCTGCACCGAAGCCGGAGCTGCTGCTGCTGCTGCTCCGCCGCGCTCACGGTGGACTGGTTTTATAGCCCCGGGATCAAGCCGGCGTTGCCGAGCAGCCGGCGTCAGCCCCCACGTGGGAAGCCGACCCTCCCCCGCCCCTTGCGCCTCCCCTCCGCGGGTCCAGCGCCGGTGCCCCGTGCCTGACCCAGGGGAGCGCTGCCTCCCCAGCGAGACCTGACCTCTGGAGAGGCAGGTGCTGTGAACGAGAGGTTTAAAGAGCGTGCCTGGGGAGTGGGGAGCGGCCCCTACTGGGAATTGGCAGAGCAGCTACGGGCTCGCCCAGGAGAAAGCAGCGGACACCCGGGAGTGTCCCCGTCGAGCTGGGTCCTGGGAGGAAAGGGGTTGAGGACCCCTGACCCGAATCTGGAGAAGCAGCCACCGGCATCCGTAACAGCCCCGTCCTACGCAGGGCCGCCCTCAACCGTAAGTGCTCCTGGCGGCCGGGCGAGTGGAGTCCTAGTGAGTAAGGAAGGCACAGGTTGGGATCGACCCCCTGGGGCGGAATGGGAAGAGCCTCCCGGGGAGCAGCCCTGGCCAGAGTTCAGAGCTGCGCTTGGAGGAAGGTGACCACGTGTCGTCCCAGCTGCAGAACTGTCTGCCGGACAGAAGCGACCCAGAGTCTGGACCGCGCCCCCGAAGACCGCAGGTGGGGAGGGGTCCTGGAGGCGGAGGCCTAGCGCTGCGACAGAACGAGGGCGCACTGACACCTGCTGGCCACTCATCAGCACCGCTGGGAAGCTACCGCCAGCACCAGGCGCCTTCTCCCGCCCCTGCAGCCCTTTGTAAAGCGCCTTTTGCTATCTCGGGACAAGTTTGGGTCCAAGCTCAGGAAAGTAGGACCCATATTTTAAATTGCAACGTCATGTTGCAGACATCTTTCTAAAGCATACACTTTTATGTGTCTACCTCTAGCGGGAGCGAGGTTTGTCTGATCAAGTCACATCAGGAAGGGCTCGTCCTGATGCATCAGAGCCCAGCACTGGCACCCACCCTAGACTGGCACCGCCCACCCTTCCCGCAGATCCAACAGGCCTGGTCCCCGCCTCATTGGACGCCCAGCTCTGGCCTACTGTGAGCCATTGTGTCTTTGTTGCTGCAGGAAAGCTAGACCCCACCCCCAACCACACCTCCAGTTTAGAAGCACACAGCATCTTTTAGTAAGGGGAGCGTGCTGGCCAAGAGAAGGGAGATTTTCCGTGTTCTCTGTTATAGGACTAGCATAGAGCTGGGTGAATGGCTTGTTTTTCTCTGCATGCTACATGTCCTATGATAGATTTTAACAGTCACTATAGTACCAGCTGGTATTGGGCTATCTGCAGTTTTAAAATAAAGAGTAGGCAGTCTAAGGGTAAGGCCCAGGAGGATAGGAACTGGCAGCAGAAAAGAGATTAGACCAAAAGAAAAGTTGTCTTATTTAAGGACCCACTATACCAAATACCTTATTTAGTCACCTCAGCTGGAAGCTCCAAGGATCAACAGATCACCTCTGTGACAAATTCAGAGGGGCTGTGGACAAATTCAAGGCCTTGAGCATCACCGTCAACCCCAGCTGCTGATACAGTTATTGATGCTGCTGCTCTTGATGTAGATAGTCTAGCTCAGGTACCTTCAAAGTACTTCATAGATGTCTCATTTGACTGTGGGACCTTTATCTCCTAGCCTTTGTTCCAGGGGTGTGAATTCTCCTTCCTGTCTTAATTCTGAGGAGTTTCTCTAATCCCCTTTCCTGGATAATCTAAAGAAGGCTGACACGGCAGAATTTCCTCCCTCTGTAGAATCCATCATTTCCCATCTTCTACTGAGATCTCAGCTCTGAGTCTCTTTTCAGGGGCAGAAGCTTTGCAATAGGCTCAGTTGGAAACGTGGCTACTCTCATTTCTGCCCAGTAACCAGGAGCCCCAAACATCAAGTATGAATGTTAAGAGAGACAAAAAGCAAGCCTGTGGCAATCTAGGGTTCACGATGTCATTCACAGAACGTAGGGCTGAGTGTTGGGAGGCCTTCGCTGCCCATCTCCATGCCAGCTGAGAAACAAAAGGGAAATGAAAAAGGAGCCCTCAGTGCTTTTCTTCCTTGAACTCTCTGCTACTAGCCTCTGCACGACACCTCTTGTCACATATTCTAAATGCTTCCCGAACAGCCAGTTGGTTTCTTAATTTCTGGGTTTGGAGTCTTTTCTCCTAAAATGGAAACAGGCCTTTCAAGGAGCCAGGCCAATACACAACTATTGATAATAATAATCGCTGCCTTTTGTTAAGTACTGAGTATGCATCGTGTCCAGGGCTATGTGCACAGTCCCTTTATATGCAGAATTCTTCCTCTTGTCACGTGTACCTCATCACCAAGGCTCGGTCTCTTTAGTTTGACACACAGGGTCAGTATCTCTGAGCTTTGATTTAAAAAAAAATTTTTTTTTTAATCCTCACCCTAGGACATTTTTGCATGTATCCTCAGATACAGCAGGAGGGAGAGAGGGGGGAAGAGAGAGAGAGAAACATCGACGTGCGAGACACACATCGAGTGGCTGCCACCCACATGACCCCAACCGGGGCCCGGGACAAACTGCAACCAAGGTACGTGCCCTTAGCAGGAACCGAACCCGGGACTCTCTGGTCCACTGGCCGACGCTCTAACGGCTGAGCCAAACCGGCCAGGGTGGTATCTCTGAGCTTTGAAAAGCTACTGGCCACCATTATTTTTTGCTGGAAGATTTAGTGCTATGCTAGCCGAGTGAGACAGTGTGGAGCAGAGAGACATCCACGAAGACAATAATTCTTAACCAGGCCTGTATATCAGCATTGCCTGGAAAAGGAAGATACACTTACCAATGCTCCACCAGGGTAATTATGATGCAAGGCCAATGAATCATAGAGGGATGCAGTTTGTGCCTTTGAACAGAGCTCTGTGGGAGATACTAACAGGCCCGCTGCTGAAGACTCACTGCCCCAAGCAATCAACCTCAGTGGGGCCAGGCAGGGGGTTCAAGTGACCTGAGGACTTTTATCAAGCCAACCCAAGCTACAGAGAATGGGCCCCAGATTGAGAATCACTGCCCTCGTGGGATAGCAGGACAGCTAGGAGGGTGTCATAGCCCTCAAGGGATCTGGGCAAAACAGTTGAGAGCCATTGTAAATGTGGAGGTTGGCTTTCATGGCCTGAGGAAGTCAGCTCGGGGCACACAAATAGAGGTCCATTATTATTTCTACTATTAATAAAAATTAACATAGCCCTGGTAGGTTTGGCTCAGTGGTTAGAGCATCAGCCCACAGACCAAAGAGTCACGGGTTTGGTTGCAGTTCGGTCCCTGGCCCTGGTAGGGAGGCAGCCAATCAATGTCTCTCTCTCACATCGATGTTTCTCTCTCTCTCTCTCTCCCTCCCACTCTATCTGAAGATAAATGGAAAAATTATCCTTGGGTGAGGATTTAAAAAAAAAAAAAAAAGATTACTATGTTTTAGCACTGACCCCTGTCAGGCACAATGCTGAGCAGTTTATGCACCGGATATTTTATATTATTCCCCAAACAACCCTAATATGTAGCTATTATTACCTGCCTTTGCAGATGGGGAAAACAAGGCTCTGAAAGACTGAGTAGATTGCCCAGCTAATAAGCAGCAGGGTCAGACCTGGACCCCGTGTTTCCTGATTACAAGCCAAAGAAGATTTCTAACTCCCTTTCTGTGGATCTCTGCCCTCTGCCACATTAACAAAGGGGGACCTTTGAGAGGTTCATCAGGAAGGAGAGTGGTGATGGGCTGGCAGACCCTCCCTTTATCCTGTGCTCCTTGTCCACTTGTGCCTACTAGAGCAGAACAGTATAGGACAAGATGTGTTCTTTCATTCCACAGTTGTTGCCTGCTGCATTGGAGGAAGCATCGGAAACAACATTTCCCAGTGGCCAACCTGCTGGACAGCAAGCACCACACTAGTTGGTTGTGCAAACCCGGGATTGCTGGCCTCCCTTTGGAGGGAGCAGCCACCAATAGCTTGAGTGAACTCTTATTGCACTAGCTTACCTGTTCATTTGTACTGTGGTCTAGTAAGGGGAAAGGACTGTCCCGCCCACCTATGTATTCCCAGAGCAGACCTAAAACAGGTGTATTAAACTCAGATTTCTGGAACCTTACTCCTTGGAGATTCAACAGGACTAGGGCAGGACTTAGGCATTTACTTGTGTTTTTAACAAATACCTAAGAAGTTCAGTAAATACTAAAATGCAAGATGTACTGGCATAAATACTTGACAAACGTTTGTGTGACGAATGAATGAAAGACTTAGTGAATGAATGGATACCTACGATTGAGTTACACAAGAGGTAAGAGATCTAGGAGAAGGTGGCTAAGACGGTTTGCACTTCACTCCAAAACTGGGATTTAGTTGAGGAATCTTAACTAGATCAGGGATATAGTATAGGATCCCCTCATTCTCTATCTCTATCGAGCTATCTACCTACCTATCTATATTTTTTCCCTAAAGGAACATGTAAGAAGTGAGAGATACTCTATATATAACTATCAGCTAGACATTTTACCCATAAGTAAAAGCTAAACTGTTTGTTCTGGAATTACAATCTGCAATTAAAGTGTCAGGCAAAATAACACCAAACAACCTGAGTTCATCTAAAGGGAGTGAGGAACTGGGGAGAGGTGGTATTAATAGCTTACTTTTGTTTTGTTCTGGTTTGTTTTGGGGGGTTTTGTTCTTTTTTTTGAAGACTTGACTAAGAAAAACCTACATATCCGTTAGCTTGGACTCCTGGGCTGTGATATAACAATGCTCACAAACAGTAGTTTGGACACATATACAAACACAGGCTACACACCCACACACTCGACCTTAAACACACACCCTTGGCCTTCTGAACATGATGCGCAGGTGGGGAACACAATGTTCCCACTGCTGTCCACGCCGTGTGCACAGCTGGAACCAAACATCTGTCAAGTCGCTGTATTGCTGACACAGAGGCAGGGGGCAGTCACTAGGAAAAAATCGATTGCTTCCTTTGAGCTATTAGTCAATTCCTCCACTTTCTTGTACCTGTGCTGGAGCCCTTTGGAACCACATTGTTACTGAAGGCAAATGTGAGCCAGAAGAAAAGCATGGCCTCCAAGAGTGTTGTCGTGGGAACTGCCTTGCGTACCACCATCCATGCTTCTCATCCCTGACTGCCCGATCAGTCCTGCTATCCTCAGCAAACAAATCAAGTCCTGCCACCGCCTTCATCAATGGCACTCTAAAGTGCTAGGCCACCCGGCCCCAGCCTGGAAGATCAAGCCAGGTGTTTTCTGTCTCTGCAAGGGCCTCTGGTCAAGACCAAGAAGACAGCAGTCTGTGCCAGGATCATCTCCACCTTCAGGATGCCAAGAAAGGCTGGGCTCCCATCTGACTCTTCGCTGCTGCCCAGCCCCACAGGACATGTTTGTGTTTCCACTAAAATGTGACTATCGAGGGCTGAGCACACCCACGAACCTGACCATCATCTTCTGCAGTCCTTCAGGTTGGTCCTCACAAATAAGTGTCCCTCCCCCCAAAATCCAGGTGAATTATCTTGCCTGCTGTGTCTAGAAGCATAAGAAAAAGCAAAGCTTGAAACAGTCATGGCAAGTGATGGCCATTTGTTCTCAGGTGTAACATGAGCCAGAGCCACTGGCCCTTGGGAGTAAAGGAGATAGTTGTCACCAACATTAGTAAATCTTAAACTAACATTCCATTAATCTAATTAGGTAAGGTGACTCACCCTTCACATTTACCCAAAGAAACCAAGGAGACATGGTGCCTGAATCACGACCGCACGCATACGTACACACGCACACGCGCACACATACGCGCACACACAGACACACTTAGAGGCAGTCTGGCTATCATTGCTCCCTAGAAATGATTTCTTTTTCCATTCTCCTTAATTAATGACAAAGCCTGATCTCTTCCATCCTAAAGGGACTCTTGCCTGGGAGGCATTAGAGTCAAGTCATTTGGAATAAAATAAACCTCGGTTCTGGTCCTGTTTCTATCACTTAAAACTGTATTAACTAACTTTCTGGATCTCAGTTTCCTCATATGGAAATGGGAGAAATACTTGTATGCACCTCACCCACACTCTTAAATGCAGATTAAATGAGCAAATACATGGCAAACATGTAACAGTGTTTGGTATTTAATAGGTGTTCATTATGCGTTAGGAACATTTGTTTATTTGGCAACACTTTCTCCTTTATTAATTTGAATTTTCCTCAGACATGAAAATAGATCCTAAGGTTGTCCATCTTAAAGTTTGACAGCTAAGTCTGGCAGGTGTGGCTCAGTGGTTGAGCCTCGACCCATGTACCAAGAGGTCACCGGTTTGATTCCCAATCAGGTCACATGCCCAGGTTGTGGGCCCGATCCCCAGTGGGGGGCATGCAGGAGGTGGCCAATTGATGTTCTCTCTCATCGATGTTTCTATCTCTCCCTTTCACTTCCTCTCTCTCAAAAATCAATAAAGGAAAAAAAATTTTTTTTTAAGTTTGACAGCTAATTAATAAATTAGCATGAGAAATAAGAATTAAAAACAAAATGAGTCCTGGCGGGTTTGGCTCAGGGTTAGAGCGTCATCCCACAGACCAGAGAGTCCCGGGTTCGGTTTCCGCTAAGGGCACGTATCTCGGTTGCAGTTTGTCCCCGGCCCTGGTTGGGGTCGTGTGGGTGGCAGCCAGTCAATGTGTCTCTCTCACGTCGATGTTTCTCTCTCCCCCCTCTCTCCCTCCCACTCTATCTGAAGATAAATGCAAAAATGTCCTCGGGATAGGATAAAAAAAAATGAAAGTGGGAAAATATGATTTGATGGGTTTGAGCAGGTATTTATTTTTTAAGGAACGGCAAAGGAGGGGGTGGAGGTCAAAGGTTTTTGAACCATTCATAATATGTAAGGATACACAGCCGTTACATTATTAGCTACCAAAGAGGCACAAACATCACTGAAGTTCAGAGAACCAAGAATATTAGACTTAATAAGTCTCCCAAGAGTGTCATGAAGTACTAAAATTTGTGAGAGATGTAAAGTGGGAATTGCCTTCTTTGGATACTTTAAAAGCAGGATTTATCTGTTGATTTTGAGTCAGATGCGGACAAGACTGGAGGTGTAGAAAGAGCAGAGAGTCAAGTCACAGAATCTTAAAGCCGATGGAACTTTAGATAAATAGGGTAAACAGGGGGGTGTTGTTTTGCGGTGCTCTCTTTTGCAATAGAAAGCCCAACTAAAACTGGCTAAAATAGAACAGAAAGTGAATTAATTTACGTAAGTAAAATTCAGTTCAAGCCAGGTGAGGAGTTGGCTTTGGGCAATGTTGATGCAGTGACTTAACATCCTAACAATCTGATAAGCAAATGCACAGCAAGTAGTAGATATGAGGAACCATGAAGTCCTCCAAAACGCAGGTGAGAAAATGTAGATGGTTTTCCCTGAGTTGACGGCTATGAAGCTGAGATGGGCCTCTTGTTTTTATTCTCAGATTCCGTAAAATTCCAGAACCCAGAGAACTATTTCCCTTTTCACTTCAGTCTATTTGAGTGGGTTTCTATTCTGTGCAAACAGAATGCTTGACTAGAATGAGTTAGAGTTCTAATTTCCCAAAAAGTATGTATTGATTATCTACAGTGAACCAGACTTAGTGCTAGACACTGATGCTAATAATCACCAACAGGACTTCCCACTGACCTTACATATATTCAAAAGTTTTAAGTAAAATAACTGAGATTTTTTAAAAAGCATTGAATGTTCCCAGCGGTGATGGCACTCCAAGTTCAGGCATTAAAGCATTCCTGTCCAATCATGTAGAAATACAAGAGAAAATTTAAAGGACATGCCCATTCACGGCATCGGGCAAGGAGTACTGTAAGCCTATTACAGCACCTCCGCCCCCCCCTTGCTGATTACAACTAAAACATCTGGAAAAAATACAGAGAGTAACTACTTAAATAGTAAAATAAACAGTAGCAGATTTCCAGTTTAATTTCATTATGGTCTGAGAATATATTCATATGACTTCTATTCTTTTAAATTTGTGGTGTTTTATGACCCAGAATGTGGTCTATTTTGGTGATTGTCCCATGTGAGCTTGAGAAGGAAATGTATTCTGCTGTCGAAGTAGTCTATAGATGTCCATTAGATCCAGTGGATTGATGGTGCTATTGAGTTTAAGTATGTTCTTAACTGATTTTCTGATTGCTGGATCTGTCCATGACATAGGGGGGTACTGAAGTTTCCAACTATAATAGTGGATAGATCTCCCCATAGGCAGTTCTATCAGTTTTTGCCTCACATATTTTGATGCTGTTGGTAGCATCTACACATGAAGAATTGTTATGTCTTCTTAGAGATAACCTCTTTAAAATTTTGTGATGTTCCTTTATCTCTGATAGTTTTCCTTGCTACTCTGACTTACATTAGTGTTAGCATGGTATATCTTTCTCCATCCTTTTGCTTTCAATGTATATGTCTTTAAAGTGAGTTTCTTCTAGGCAACATATGGCGTTGTTTATCTACCGTGATAATCTTTTAATTGGTGTATTTGGACCATTGATACTTAAATTGATCATTAATATAGTTGGATTAACATCTAGCTTATATACATTTTTGTCTTCCACACTTTTGCCTTCTGTGTTTTGAACTGACCATTTCATATAATTCCATTTTCTCTCTTCTCTTAGCATATTAAGTATACTCTTTAACTTTTGTTAGTGGTTGATCTAATATACACTTACAACTAATCCAAGGCCACTTTCAAATAACCTTATATCACTTCATGGGTAGGGCAAGCACTTTATAATAGTGTTTCCAATTCCTCTCCCATCCCTTAAAACATTGCTGTTATTTCACTTACCCGTAATCTGTAATCACCAAATACATTGTTGCTATTATTTTGAACAATTTGTGATGTTAGATAAGAAAAATTTTATTTTACTTTCATTTATTCCTTAATGCCCTTACTTCCTTTATGTAGATTATTTCTGACCTGTATCATTTTCCTTCTCTAAGAACTTCTTTTAGCAATTCTTGCAAGGCAGGTCAGGTCTACTGGTGATAAATTCCCTAAATTTTAGTTTGTGTGTGAAAGTATTTCTCCTTTCACTGGGTACAGAATTCTAGGTTGGTGGGTTTCTTTCTCTCAACACTTAAAATATTTCACTCCACTCTCTTGCATGGTTTCAAAAGTAAGTCTGATATAATCCTTCTCCTTGCTTCTCCATGGGTAAGGGGTTTTTCCCTCTTGCTTCCTTCAAGATTTTTTAAAATCTTTTTTTCTTTTTCTACATCTTTCTTTTCTGCCATTTGGATACAATATGCCTAGGTATAGATTTAAGAGTATTTATCCTGGTTGGTGTTCTCTGAGCTCCCTGGATCTGTAGTTAGGTGTCTGGCATTAAATTTTGGATATTCCCAGTCATTACTGCTCAAATATTGTTTTGAAATATTAAAAGAACTCTCTTCTCCTTCTGGTGTTCCCATTACACATACACCTTTTGTAGTTGTCCATGGATCTTCGGTATTATTTCCCCCCCCCCGACCCCCACTTTTGTTTTACATTTGGAAAGTTTCTACTGACATATCTTCGAGCTCACTGATTCTTTCCTCAACCATGTCACCTACTAAGGAGCTCATCAAAGGCATTCATTTCCGTTACTGTTTACTTCTAGCATTCTTTTTCTTTCTCAGAATCTCCATCTCTGCTACATTACCTCTGTATTTAGAGCCCATAGCATATTGTTATTTTAACTTCCTGGTCTGGTAATTCCAGCAACCCTGCAATTTTGGGTCTGGTTCTGATGGTGCTGTCTTTTCAATCTGAGTGCTTCCCGTCCTGCTTTTAGTATGCCTTGTAACTTTTTGTTGAAAGCTAGTCATGATGTATCGGGTAAAAAGAACTGGCCTTCAGTGATGTGGTGATAAGGCAGATGTGAGTAGGTGTGTCTTTTAGTGAGGCTTGTGCTCCTGGGCTATGACGAAAAAATAAATACTGCTTAGTTTTTCCCCTCTTCAGCAGGACAGAAAGACTAAAATTGGGTATTTCTCTTCCCCCAAGTCAGTAAGGCTCTGATAAAACCCCAACAGGTTAGGCTCTAGTAAAATAGTTTCTCTTGAGGGCAGGACTTGTTAAGAACAGAAATGTTTTCAGTATATTTCAAAATGACTATTTTACCTCTCTCCATGATGGAAGCATAAAGAGACTGTTCTACAGGCTTCACTGAGAGAACCTGCTAGGGTTCCTGAAGATCAAAACTAAAAAATAAAAAAGTAAAAATGTGGGGCCCCTTCAGACTGGGCCACCAGTTTTTGTTTTTAAATCCTCACTTTAGGATATTTTTCCATTTATCTTTAGATAGAGTGGGAGGGAGAGAGAGAGAGAATCATCAATGTGAGAGACACAACCCCAACCAGGGCCGGGGCCCGAACCACAACCGAGGTACGTGTCCTTGACCGAAATCGAACCCAAGACTCTTTGGTCTGCAGGCCAATGCTCTAACCGCTGAGCCAAACCAGCCAGAGCTGGGCCACCCGTTTCTAATTCTCAGCCTGGTTCCCGAGCCATGAGCAATTTGTCAGTTACGGTTTCGGCTTTACTACTCCAGCACCAGTTTCCATGGAGGGTTACGCTCATGGCTTTCTGCTCTGGCGGTTGTGATTCTCTGTACCTGCCTCTGTCTCCAACTTTGGAGGCAGCAATTCGCCCTGTAATCTCAAATCTCTGACAAATGGTCTTTGTGATTTCTTTGAGCCCCTAACTTCAAAGTCATCAATCCTTGACTTTGTCCAAAAGAAAAATTATATTAAGTATTTCACCTATAATCAACACAAAAGATTACTCACACAAAAATAGTAGCAGTTAAGTATATAAATTATACATTATAGATTAAGTTTAGCACTTAGTTTGTGGCTTGTATCTTGCATTTGGTTTAAAAGAACAAGAAGGAAAGAATTGTGGAATTCAATCTAAATTGTTCAGATTTGCGGTTGGTTGTTACATGGTTTTTCCAATCTGTAGATTAACTGAGGAAGTTGTTTGATGTGGCTTTCACCTAGCCTGTTTTAATGAAGGCTCCACTTACCAGCTCTCACCTGGTTAGCATATTGCAGTCAGAGCAGTGGAAATGATGTGGTTTAGATGGGGAGGCAATACAGTGGAGTAGCAAGAATACTAAGGAGTCAGAAGACCCAGGCACTAATTCAGTGTTCACATAATACTGCATCAGTGTATATAGCTCCTTCAATTATCCTGGATATTCCCTCATCTTGAAAATAGAGATAATGAAGTCAGAATTAAATAAAAACCAAAAGACAGCAAGGGAAAATGAAGTTAGCTTAGTTACTTAAAATAATACACAACTGATCCTTAAAAAAAAAAAAAAAAAAAACTAAATATATGCAAAACCAAAGAAGTGAGAAAAATAGTGACTGCCAAGGTTGTCAAGTTTTTAAAGGTTCAGAAGTAACCCGATCCCTAACAATCCTCAATAAAATGCACAGCCCATGCCAATTCCAGTAATCCAAAGTGTTTTAAAATAATATATAAAAGTTATAAAATAACTGCCAAGGCTCTTAGGTATAAACAAACTCTTAGAAGAATTGTTTGTATATTTTAGAAAGCTGGTATTTACTCCATGGCATTCAAATATGTTAGAAAAGCTAAAGAAATGTAATCTCCATGAAGAGTGTGTATAAGTATATATGTGTGTGTATATGTATATAAAATGAAGAAAGTAAACCTTATCACTCAGATATCTCATCTATAAAAACACCTAATGAATGCAGTGAGACTACTTATGCCCTGGGGAAAGTAACAGGATACGTTAGTACTATACAAAAGCAGAAAACTAGAACAATTTTGCTTTTAGTTTTCATGTGCAATCCAAATAAAGTAGGGGTTACTTAGGAGAATTCTTGACTATACAGTGTTCTTTTGAAATTGACATCAAAAGGCAAAACGTGTAGATTTTATTATTTGCAACTAAGCTGATGTTTACAGAAGTAAAAAAGAAGTCACCAAACATTTTAACAGAAAATTGTAATCATTCTAAACTCAGGCTAATCTGTAACTCATGTTGATATTTTATTTTCTGTAAACCAAATTCTATGAGTATTTTTTTTAAAGGCAACCAATATTCTCAACTGCCTCAGGATGGTCATTATTAAGCAGTAAAAGCAGCTTTGGAAGTTAGAAAAATTGAACTGTCAATGAAATCAGCTATTATTAATTTTTTAGAAGTAGATTACTCAAATAGGTGTGAAATCCATTAGATCGTGACCTCCTCAATAGCAAAAATGTGTCTATAGCGAGTGTTTGACAAGATATATGATAAACATTGTTTTACACTAAGAAGTAGTGCTAGTTAAAAGGCATATCATCTGTAATAAATAAAATTCAGCACATGACCCTCCAAAATCAACAAAAACTAGGAACTTCTTTACAAATCAATCACCTGCCCGACCTAAAACACAAGTTCACTTCATTTATGTTTTCACCATTATGCTTTGACTATCTCTCTCCCATATTCATATGTTCTTAAGTATGTACTCACATACACGTGTTACGTCTTTGCACTTCAGAAACTGAAAGGCTAATTCCAGGCATTTTGAGTGCTACTTCTGTCACAGCAAATGTGGACTTTTAGATGCTTAAACACTGTGCACTAAAACTCACTAAGATATAAAGAACATTGAAATTAGGTTTTCTAACTAGTTTTCAAAGTTATCGATAAAATCTAAAAAAAAAAAAAATTTAAGCATTCAGATTCTATCTCTAATCTCAACAGGGAAATTTAAAGTAACAATATATTCAATCAGGTGATGTCTTTAAAAAGATTTGGACACTAGCCCTGGCCGGTTTGGCTCAGCGGTTGGAGCGTTGGCCTGCGGTCCAGAGAGACCCGGGTTCAGTTCCCGCAAGGGACACATACCTCGGTTGCAGTTTGTCCCCAGCCCTGGTTGGGGTCCTGTGGGTGGCAGCCACTCGATGTGTCCCTTTCACATCGATGTTTCTCTCTCTCTCTCTCCCTCCCACTCTATCTGAACAAAAAATGGAGAAATGTCCTTGGGTGAGGATAAAAAAAAAAAAAAAAGATTTAGACACTCACATTGCCTAATTTGAAGGTAATATTTATAATATATACTAACTCTCTCATTAGATACTATTGCACTTGCAATTTAAAGAATAAATTATTAACCAGTTTTTTAAAATCTCAGTAAAAAACAATGGTATGAGCTGAAAGTCTACCAGAATTAACAGAATTCAGAGCCAGTAATCTAATCACTTAAATTTAATATGAATACTTTGCAATGATATTCGAGTCAGAACTTTTGTGTGTATATTTTAGAACCACGCCCCTCCCAAATACAAACATTCTCTTCCTAGGCCTGGTTTTTCGCTAGCAGGGCTAAAACCATGGAAACCTAGTTCAGCTAGACCAGTTAAGCCAGCCCTGTTCAAAGATGAGTTCAAAATGAATGTATAGACTTGGCCAGTTTTCTCAAACCTAATCTATTCCAAAAGATTAATGATAAAGTTAAATAGCAAAAAGGGAGAAAGACCACCATAAATCAGTTGATAAAATAATTAGAATATGGCAAGGAGCAAACATAATTTCTTTTAACAAAGAAAAATAGGTTAAATCTTTAGGTGACATTTCTAGAGGTAAGATTTAAGGGACTAAAATTTAAATAAGAATATAATCAATCATGTTAAGATTATTGGAAAGACCTTGAGGAGCTGCCTCTAACAATCCTCATCTGCACCCTCCACCCAATTCTTTGGGGAAATAAAACTGCATGCAGGCCTCACCTGAACAAACAGTGTCATCTCTATCTCAGCTTCAGGGCTGAAAACTATGGAGAAGAGTGACTATTGACATGCTTTTCGGTGATGACAGACATGTTCTGTATCTACACTAATGTAATGGTCACCAGCCACATATGGTTACTGAGAACTTGATGTGATTAATTAGTGGCAACTATTTTGTATAGTGCAGATCCTAGAAAAATAGGTGTGGAAAGTAAAATGATACTACAGCAGAATATACTGAGAGGTTAGAAAAACTGAACTAAATATTTCTTGTTTCCTCCCCACTTCTATTATAGCAACTTCTGGAGTTTTCAGGTTCCTCCCGAACTATGCAAAAGTTAAATGTTGGAGGTGATCAGGATTCCATCTTGGAGATTCCATCCTTTTCCCATTCTACCTGTTTCCCTAGAAAATTCTTGCTTTGATTATAATTTAGCCTGGCCAGTGTGGCTCAGTGGATTGAGCAACGTCCCATGGACTGAAAGGTCCCAGATTGATTCCTGGTCAGGGCATGTGCCTGGGTTGTGGGCTCAATCCCTAGCGGGCATGCAGGAGGCAGCCAATCGATGTCTCTCTCACATCAATGTTTCTCTCTCCCTTCCTCTCTCTAAAAAAAATCAATAAAAACATTTTTAAAAATTATAATTTATATGCCAGATCACCTGTTTTTCCCAACCTAACCTTCTAAGCACTGGATTTAAGTAATCAAGTCCGTACTTGACATCTCCAAATGACATCCTGCAGGTACTAGAACATATCCTCTTCTTACACCCCCCAAAAAACTAAAAGAACCTGGTCCTGCTGCAAAATTCCATAGTTTAGTAAATACATCCAGATGCTTAAGCCATAATTTGGGGAGTAACCTTTATTCTCTAATTCACCTTTTCTAATCAGTCATAAACTCTTACTAATACCTCCTCCTAAGGCTCCCTTAAATGTGTATTTCTTTCCATCCCCACTACTACTATCCCAACCAAAGCCATTGTTCTCTCTCACCTAGATCACTTCAACAGGCTCCCATCCAGCTGCTTGATCTCTAGTTTTGATTCCCTTCAACCCATTCTTCGCAAGGTTGCCAGAGTGACTTTTTAAAAATACATATCAAAGAACATTAAGATAAAAGATGAAAATTAATCAAGTTATGCACAGGACTAATATTTGTTACCTTTTCTGATAACTTTTCTATAGCCAATTAAATAGTTCTCACTGGGTAAGGTCTCCTTTACCGTTAGAGCTTTTGTTCTTATGGATCACTTAAAACACAAATGTTATCAGTCAGTATCACAATTTTCTCTTTCTAGGAATCCTGCACTCAATTTCCACTTTTAGTTACTAAGACATCTTAGACAGCAGAAAGGACTTTATGAAAGGTTATAAAACACAAAAAGCATTTTCTTCATGAAGGCTAAGAGAGAATGAGGAATCACCTCTAATAAATCAATGTCTCCATTATAGGACAATCATGATTCTAGAATATATTTGTTATATATTCTAATAGTTTTTAAAAAATAGCCCTGGCTGGTGTGGCTCAGTTGGTTGGAGTGTCGCCCCATACACCACAAGGTGGCAGGTTCCATTCTGGTCAAGGCACATACACAGGTTTCGGGTTTGATCCCTGGTAGGGGCATATGTAGGAGGTAACCGATCAATGTTTCTCTCTTCCCCTCCCTTCCTCTCTCTACCATCAATTTAAAAACAACAACATAGTTTTAGACTTTATAAATAGTAAATATAAACAATGTAAATAATTATATTGAAGGTCACTACTGACCATATAAAATATTTTGTTGCATCTTTTGTGCGCCTATTTTTCTACACCTTACGCATGACAATTGTTGTTTTCAAGTTTTTCAGATTAAAGGTAGTAAAAAATCGTTGCTTAATTCCACATTTTTGTGGTTCAATGACATAGCAAAGAATCATGTGTGACTTCAGTTACAAGCAGCATTGGAAAATTTTTAAATGTCTCAATGGCAAAGGACTTTCAAATAGATTATCCATATTAAGTACCTTACCAAAGAATGACTAAAAAGGTATGATAATTTTTATATAGCCAAAATAATCAACAATTCAATTCAGGTCAAAAGTACATTTTCTCAAGGCTGTTTACATCTTTTAGCCTTGAATCACATAATTCAAAATAGCTCAGCATAAAACCTGTTCAACATTAGTGGAAGTTTGCTCCTTACTAGCAGAAAAGTCAGAACTGTTAAATATTGTTTTTAGATATTATCAGTTTTGGAGAGTTCTATCTGTACCTTATAAACTGTGTACTATACTGTGCAAATTAGTGAGTAGCTAATTAAAACACAAGTTCTTCCCTGGCCGGTTTGGCTCAGTGGTTAGGGCATCAGCCTGCGGACCAATGAGTCACGGGTTTGATTCTGGTCAGCAGCACATACCTCGGTTGCTGTTCATCCCTGGCCCTTGTTGGGGTCGTGCGGGAGGCAACCAGTCGATGTGGCTCTCTTGCATCGATGTTTCTCTTTCTCTCTCTCTCTCCCCCCCCCCCCTCCATCCCACTCTATCTGAAGATAAATGGAAGAATATCCTCGGGTGAGGATTTAAAAAATTAATAAATAAAAACTAGTTCTAACATCCAAATTAAAATATAATCAAAGGACACTATTCATCATACAAAATATTTTGTTACTTTCTTATTTAGAAATTACAAGACAACATTCTGAACTCTGATGAGTTTTGAGGTAAGAAAACCACTAAATGAGGAAACATTATATATTAGTATTCTATTCTATTAAAAAGAAATATTAAAATAAATTATTTGAGCCATACATATTCCCTTTAGTGGTGGACACCAGGTTTTAAGTACTAGCTAGATGAATAGACTTACTGAAGAGTTATTTCTACAAAATCATGAAAAGAAAAATGTATTGACAACTAAGGTGAATGTTATTTGTATATTAAGCCTGATCAGACCAGTAGAAGGTTAAATTGTTCACATAAATAATACCAGTAATGATAAAAGGTAAATTAGATAACTTATGAAATATAAATAATAATGGTCACTGATAAAGCACCCATAGACCCTCATTAGGTTTTCCAAGTAAGATAATTTTTAGTTAGTACCTGTAACATATAAAATGCTTATAATGTCATTTAAATATTACTCAATTGTCAACAGGATTATTAGACTGGAGCTCTAATAATCTGCATGAAGATCAAATCCTCCTATTAGCCCACTAGGACCATTGTGCATGAGGAGGTGGGGAATGGTCCTTTCTCAAGACTCTTTACTTCCATCTCAGAAATTTGACATATATTCTGATTTTGTTAGAATAAGGCACTTTATTGCCATCTGCTGAGGAACTTTGATAATAAATATACAAATCTGTGATATGAGGTAAGTTCCCCCTAAGCATGTGGTGGTGTACTCCACACAACCTGCAAAACCTGTACCTGGCAGCCTTGTCTGCACTACTCTCAACAGCAGGCACTGTTCCTGCCACCAAACTTTAAAAAGTCCCCAATCTGGCCCTGGCTGGTTTGGCTCAGCAGTTGGAGCGTCGGCCTGCGGACCAGAGAGTCCCAGGTTCGGTTCCCACTAAGGGCACGTACCTCCCCGCTCCGGTTGGGGTCGTGTGGGTGGCGACCAATCGATGTGTCTCTCTCAGGTCGATGTTTCTCTCTCTCTCTTCCCCCCTCTCTCCCTTCCGCTCTGTCTGAAGATAAATGCGGAAGTGTCCTCGAGTGAGGATAAAAATTAAATTAAATTTAAAAAAAGTTAAAAAGTCCCCAATCTGAAACACAGTAAACTACTATCCAGTTAAAGTCTTGACACTAACAATCATTTACATTAAAAAGTTTGTATTTAGAATGTATAATGTCAGCAGGATAATTAACAAGTATGTGAAGAGAAAGTTCTCTTAAGGGTAGTAACAACCAACTTCAGATTTAAAAGTTAAAAACCCACCCCCCAAAAAACTACTTATTTATATTTTAATATATTTCAAAGTTTAAAATAAACCCACAAATATTTCCTTGGAGTTAGTGTTATCAGGGTTAGAAGACATTCTATTCTATAACAAAGTATTGATATTTTATAAAACATTCTCATAATACTTTATTAATCTAACATTCAAGATACTCCCTTAGATACCAAATCAATGTCCCAACTCTGCATATTCAAATTCTCAGAGATTTGATAACCAAATATTGTCACATGTTTTCCAATTGTCCAAACTGGCTCTTAAGATCTAAACTAACCAAAAGAATAAAGCAAGAAAAAAGTTTTAGCTAAGATATTTGGTATATTACTTTGTCCTCTAGTATATATAGACAGAAGGAAACCTTTCTTTACAAGCTATTCATTTGCAAATTTCAGGAATTTAATATTCTGCTTATTTTAAGATTGTGCCATTTACTTTCGTCTAATTTCAATCATGCAAGAGTAACCATATATCCTGGTTTTCCAGAGACAGTTCTGATGTATGGTTGTTGGCTCAATATAACGATTGGTAGCAACCCCCTTCCACTTCAAAGTGTCCCATTTAATATACTTTAATCACAACCCATTCTTACTGATAAACAATTACAAATTCTGCAAGCTGAAATTTGGATTCAATGCACATTGCTTAGCAATAACTGAGATGAAAAGTAAAAGTTATAAAAAATGTATCAAAGACTAGATAAACTGTGATTCAGACAAGAAAATAAATTAGAAATATGCAATTACATTTTCAGAACTCATTCCAATTGCATCACCCACTTTTTAATATAAGTACGAATAAATGTTTTGTGTGTATTTTCTCCTTCAAGAATTTCTATTTTCTACTGCTTCATTTGTATCCATCAAGTTTATAAATTACTTAGCATCTCCCTCTTCTTTCTGTATGAAATAATTATTTTGACTTTAAAAAGTATTAAACTACCACAAAAGGACTATTTGACAGTCACCGCTGTTTTGCTACTATACAGGGTGTGGCAAAAGTAGGTTTACAGTGGTGAGTACACAAAACAGTTTATTCTTGTATTATTAATTATTGTATTATTTTCCACACGAACAACTGTAAACCTACTTTTGTAACACCTTGTATATTAACAAAAAGCAAAGTTGTTCAATGACTTTTTTTTTTTTTTTAAACTTACTGAGTCTCATGAAGAGACTAAACCTAATTACTTTAAAAGAAAAATTCGGAATATGCCAGTTCGTCCTACTGCAGTTCAGGAAAAGTATTACCTCACATGTAGTCAACGATATCCCTTATATTCTATTTAAATATTAAATATCTTGATTTCACAAGGATATCCCAATTACAGTCCACTTTAGTTTCTTGTTAGAAGAGGTAAAGAAATTCATGGGCTCCTCCTACAAGGTGGCAGCCATACCCAGGACATAAGTTTTATGCTTCTTAAAAAAGTTTTATAACTCCTCAGCTATATATGGTTTCCCTTATAACATCACTTCTACATCTAAGATTTTGATCATTTTGCATTTGTTACAGACCAATATAAATGAAGGTAGGGTAACCAAAATGTTTTAAAAACTGTATCTATTTCCATTTTTAAGAACCCCTCCCTGAAAAAGACATTGTTACTCCCTGTAAAGTTCCATCATCTTAATACATAAGCACCCCTGGATATGAGATTTTTAAAAACCACACATACACACAAGCTCTAGGTTGAGCTATAATAAACAAATTCCTTTTATAAACAAAATTTTAACTGAAAAGCCACAGTAGATGGGGGGGAAAAAAGAAGAAAGGATATTACTCGGTAAAATCCAGTGACATCTACAATAGTTTTACAGCACATTTAAGCATTCTAGGGTTTTATATCTTCACCTGCCTTCCATTTCTTAGTTGCTCCTTAAAATTTTGCCAATTAAGAATACAGGTTCTACCTCAAACTTAGTCCTGATTTTGAACACCAGGAAAAGCAAAACAACACTCCAAATTTTGATCTTAGTATCATGGCCTTAATTCAGAAATGGTTTTCTTTACAACACAATGCCCATCTAAATGTAAATTTAAAAAAAGAAAAAAAAAAAAAGAAATCCAAGCAGCAATATGTAATTACACATAATAGTTATTCATTTTATGGGATGTGTTTTTTAGGATGATATCTAGAATGCACTTGCTCTGTGAGTCTCTTCAAAAATTAAATCGGCTTAGACTGACACTACCAAAAGTAAGAGTACTGTATAAGGGGCACGCATTTACAATACTGCCAGCCTTAAATGCAGTAAAGCAAAAGAAAATACATCAAAGAGCACATGCACATCTTACAGAACTCCCAGTGAACTATCAGTGGCTTCTATGCAATGTGCCTCTTTTTCCATAACTGTATTAACAACTACCAAGAAAGGAAAGATGAGATTAAAATCAATGGTACTGAACTGAATTGTTTGAAGCCAGTGCCCCACATGTGGGGAAAAGTGCATTTAGTTCAGCAGCAATACAGCACAGTGTGAAGATATTGTGCTTAGACGCAGATATTCCAGAACTGAAAGATGTACAAGGCAAGTCAAGATATAAAACCATAGTACACTGTTAAATAACCTTGAAACATACATATATTGCAGTGTTCAAAGAAAAACATTCATTTTCATTGTACAAGGCTAGGAAGAAATCCTTAAAGTCACCTACTGTAGTTTATGATATAATAAATACATATCTATATAGCATTGTATATACATATATAGAATGTGTGTGTTTATGTTTTTTTTTGGTTTTTTTTTGCCAAATTATTCTGTTATTTTTTGTGGACCTGCAACTTTTAGGAATGAAAACTCCTTTGTACTACAAGTTTCTGTTCACCCAAACTTAGGAAAAGATATTTATACTAGAAAAGGTCTCAATACCCTCCCCCCAACCCAAAGACTCAATTCAAATATTTTGCTTCATAATTGATCTGAGAATCATAATTAAAGAAATTCTAGAATTTTGACTGTATCTTTTCACTTTGCCAGTTGTTTCAAAAAGCAAATATCTTTTAATATTTAAACCAACTGACACAAATTCTTTGACAGAGGATATAAACTCTAGATTTGACTGATTAAAACAGAGCAAATCAAAACAACAACAACAAAAATCCAGTGATTTACTCTGACTGTAAACAATATATAAAATTTAAATCTCAAATTTCAAAATAAGTTAAAGAAAAATTCTACCTTCAGGGCCTATAATACTATAAAGATCTGATAATGGTAAGGGGAAAATGTATATGAAAAGTTGCAACAAAATTATTTGCCCATTATTTTTGCTAAGAGAAAGTATATCTAACTATACTACCTCTGCCCCTTAAGTTTAATAAATTCATAATTTGTTTACAAAATGTTTTAAGCAAACTGGCATATCATATTACACAACAGAAAAACATCCATCAAGTTCAGCAAAGAAAACTTATATAAGCCTTTTGTACAGAATTAAAAAAAAATCTAAATGGCTATGATTCCTCTATTAGCAGAAACACATAATGCAGTCTTTATAAATCTGCCAAATATATCAATATCTACATAAATAGATACAGATATAGATATGAAACATAATGGCAGTCTATTTTTGAACAGTGTGTGGGACCAGCAGATTTGTATCAGACCATGGCACGATATGGACCCTGCATCTTTAGGAACTGAATGATAAAAGAAGGACCCCCAGCAACAATCTGAGGTGGAAGGTGACTGAGTGGACAGTTCTCAATACTCATGATTGAAAGCTTGCTGCAAAGAGCCAGCTCAAAGGGAAGGCTATGCAGGTTGGGGTTGTCGTTCAAATACAGTTCTTCTAGGTTCTCCAGTGTACCTGTTTAAAAAAATCAAATCAATTATTATTTTTTTAAATTTGTTACTACTAAAAAAATTCAGTGGCATGATGCTATCCTAGACATTATATATACCGAAATACCCATTTCCTCTTATTTTCTTGTCCTAATTTTAAAACTCTACAACTGCGGATCTCAAACTTTGTTGCATGTTCAAATCAGCTGGGGAAATGTGGAAAATCCTAATAATACTCCATACCAGTTAAATCAGAATCTCTTCCTTTATGGCTGCTTTTTTTTTTTTTTTTTTATCCTCACTCAAGGACATTTTTTCATTTTTTGTTCAGATAGAGTGGGAGGGAGAGAGAGGGGGAGAGAGAGAGAGAAACATCGACGTGAAAGGGACACATCGAGTGGCTGCCACCCGCACGACCAACCAGGGCCGGGGACAAACCGCAACCGAAGTACATGCCCCTAACGGGAACTGAACCCGGGTTTCTCTGGACCGCAGGCCGACGCTCTAACCGCTGAGCCAAACTGGCCAGGGCTATGGCTGCTTTTTAAGCTTGGAGCGTTTTTGTTTGAAACTTCAGAGTATGTGTATTGTACAGTCAGTGCCTGTAATCATTTTTCTGTTGTAGACAATGTGACAACCTCTCATTAATAAATTTCTCATGTGGAAAGGTTTTTGTTATTTGGTATAAATCTTTCACTAAGAGAGTTATCACATATTTTTAAATGAGCCAAAAATCAATTTATATAATCTTTTAAAATTTTTTCTTAGACTGTCTTAGGATACTCATACTTTCTAGGCAAGTGTCCTAAGCAACTGCATGAGGTCGGCTGAATAAATACACTAGAAATAAAAGTGTAAAGTTGCCTCATGTGTTGCCAATTTTTCAACTTTAAATTTTGTGTTATTTGATAGTGGTATGTAGAAGAAGAATAAAAATAATGGCGACCAAGTAATGGATTTGTTTACATTTAATATTTAATATTCAGAGAACGCTATAAGAAGTTACTAGCATCATCCTTTTTTATAGGCAGGAAACTTGAAACTTAGGGTTCCCCTACCTTATCCAAAGTCACAAAGCCAGATTTTGAACTGTCAGTTTCACTTCAAAACCATTCTTAACCACTAATCTATAGTGCCTATAGAACAGCATGGTACAGATGGGAGAACATAATACATGAAATTACTAATTTAAAAACTACTGTGTGACCTCAATCAATTAACTCTTTATAAGATGAATTACAACTTGCATTGCTTCAAATTCAAGATGTTTAGGTGTTTATGTCAATTATATAAAGTAACAGATATAAAAACACTTAGAAAATTCTAAAGTATCCTCAAACACTAATATTAATCAAATATTATTATTAATCCTAAAACCTCAAAAGGAAATGGTCTTTTGGCATAAGACATTACTAATTTAAAGCAAGGCTGTGTAATTTTTAAGTTTGGAAGAAATATAAAATAACTCTTTGAAATTAAGGTTATACCTATTAGAAATATAAGTATGCTAAAACATTCTCAAATACAACATTAACCCTATGAAGAAACCTAACCAAAACCAACCAACCAACCAAACAACCCACCAACCACTGGTGCTCTATTAAAAAAAGCAAACATAAAAAACACCTCGAGCCTGCTGAAACCTGTTGACAAAAACAGATTTGTCATAATTATCTGAAACATTACTAGAACACACACAGAGAAAATTATTAGTACAGAGTGAAGCATCCAAAGAGTTCATACCAATTTCCTCAGGAAGATGAGTAAGTAGGTTCTCTCCAAGGCCTAGATGTGTGAGATTCGTAAGGTGACCAATGCCTCTCGGAAGAGTGGTCAACTGGTTGTTTGTCAAGACTAATTTCTAAAAGATCAACATAATAAAAGATGGTTATATATATATTTCCAACAACTGATGTAAATTTAAAATAATACATCTACTAAATCAATCACATAAATAAACAGGGAAATTAGATTGGATAGGACAAGAATCACTCAATAAGTTTTTCTTTCAAAAAATATCATTTGGGTACTGGCTGATGTAGCTCAGTTGGTTAAGCGTTGTTCCATGCACTGAGAGGCTGCCAGTTCGATTCCCAGTCAGGGCACATGCCTGGGTTGCAGGCTCAATCCCCGTTAGGGGGCATGCAGGAGGCAGCCAATTGATGTTTCTCTCTCATCCATGTTTCTCTCTCTCCCTCTCCTTTTCTCTAATAAATAAAATAAAAAAGTAAAAAATAATAATCATTTGTTAGGAAGACAAAAGCAAACAGGTTAAATAAACATAAAAACTCAGCCCTCGCCCGGCTGGTGTGGCTCAGTGGTTGAGCGTCAACCCATGCACCAAGAGGTCACTGGTTCGATTCCCGGTCAGGGCACATGCCCAGGTTGTGGGCTCAATCCCCAGAAGGGGAATGCAGGAGGCGGTCATTCGATGTTCTCTCTCATCCATGTTTCTCTCTCTTCCTCTCCCTTCCTCTCTCTCTAAAATCAATAAAGAAAAAAAATTTAAAAACAAAAAACAAAAACAAAACTCAGCCCTAATGCTCTATCCAGTCCAAGAATTAGATCAAATTCTTAAGAAAAATATGCAATTTGGAATGCATCCCCAAAACTTGAATGATATAACTATAAAATCATCAGGATGTTTTACCTGTAAATCCTTAAGATAAGCAATTTCATTTGGTAAGGATTCCAATTTGTTCTCCTCTAGATCCAGCTCTCTTAACTTCCTAAGGTTTCCAAGACCATGGGGAAGCCTCCTTAAAAGATTGTTTGATAATATCAGAACCTAAGGAGAAATCATTGATAGTGTTTGGCAACTCATAAAATGGAATTATATATTACCCTGTGTGGCTTAAAATTTATTAAGCAATGCTAATTTTCTAAAAATTGAATATTAAGGGTAAATTTCAATTACATCACATAAAACAACTTACTATTCTAAAATGATCACCAGTTACTGGAAATAAAATAGATTTTATTTGATTAAGTCAAAACTAATGTAAGCAAAAGTAAAGAATTTAAATTAAATATATATATGTAATTATTAACTTACAAAAATATATATACAATTACTACTTGCACTAAGATTCATATAGTTAATGGTATTATACTTTGATACCGAATAAGTTACAAATGTCTAATAGGAAAGCATTTCTTCAAACCCCTTACAAACCATCATTTAAGGAAGTTAACAGCTGACTTCTAAACTGCCTACATCAATCTACCACAGTTATTACTTGTGGTATATTTATTTACATTGCAGGACATCCTACAATATACTGAAGAAGGAAAAAAAGGTTGAAGAAGATAGTCCCTGTTCTCAGAGAAGTTACAATGGGGATGTAGGGGAATAATACTATGTATGGGGATAGTGAAAAGAATACTAAATGGAAAGATTTACATAATGTTCTGGCTAATTGTTCATACAAACTTGTTTTCTCCAAAGTTACACTACCCCCAATAAAATAAACATATATAGACGACCAAGAAAATAATAATAGCAATTATCATTTGAGTTTACTATTTGCAGGGCACTATACTGCATATTATCCCCATTTCACAGCTGAGGCAACTGATGCTTGGGAAGGTTAAATCCATAAGGAAAGAGAGATAGAAGTGAAATTGTACTCAGATCTGTTTGGCTTCAAAGCTCATGCTTTTAACCATTATACCATACTACTTCACCTTACTCAATAAAAAAATAAAGGATGGATACAGAGAAAAAAATTTTAAATATGTATTTACTATTAGTAAGCTTTCTCATCAAAACAATGAAAATTCTATGGACTCAGAAGAAGGCAAAATCATACTTAACTAAGGAGATGACAATAAAATGGACTTTTAATTATGGAAAATAATTTTAAAAGAAAAAAAGGAAATGAGAAGAGGGCATTCTAGGTATTGAGAACAATAAGACTAAATGTACAAAGCTAGAAATATGCACGTGTTTCCAGCAAAGAAAATAATATATTTAACTAGTAAATAAAAGAGCAGGTGGGTAATTAGGATGGAAAAGTAGGCCAGAATTGTATGAAGGGTTCTGAATGCCAGTCTGAGGAATCCATAATTATTTTGATGGACAATGGTGCAGAGTTCTTAAACAACTAAGGGGGAAAATATGTTCTAAAAAATGCTGGTTGTCTTTTTTTTTTAATGCTAAGTTTTAGAAACCTTTTATTTAAAAAATACTTTATAGTACTCAAACTTACCAACTTTTAGTGGGCAAGAGTTAATTCAGAAGCATTGAGCCCAGATTAAGTCAACACCTCATCATCCTAACAGGGCTGTATGTTTAAGAGAGCTCTAACATTTCTAATTATGATCTTCACCCAAACAGAAATTGCTTTTATTTTAATTGGAAACTTTATACGTGAGATAACTGTGGAAGGATCTAAGGAGTTCTAAATGCTCTTTTATACACACCTCAAGAGAAACGAGACCAGACACATCCTCAGGGATCTTTGTGAGCTGATTAGTGGCTAAATTCAATTCTACCATACTGGTCCAAGTTCCAAAATCCAAGGGAAGTGATGTCAACTGATTGTCCTGGTAAAGACAAAAAGAAGCATCTTAAGTATAACCACAATAAAAAATAAAAAACATTGCAAATATACACCTGATGGAAAGAGAATTCTTAATTAAATAGAAACCTTTATTCCCTTTTTTAAAAATAACAAATATAGAAAGAACAAAAAGCAATAAGAACTCTAAGCCTCCAAAGTTTTTCATACAGTAATTAGGCTTTTATTTTGAGGTAAAACTGGAAGTTTGTTCCCTATGTAATTATCTGTATTGGACATAGAAAAAATATACCATATAAACCAACACTTGAGATTTCAAAGGCCCCAGTAATAAATAGGATGTTTCCCCCAATTTGCAAAAATGTACAGAAATCACTGAATAAAATAAGGATGCTCATGAGCACAATGAAAGAATAAACATCTAATTTGGGCCCACAAGGAAACCAGATAACCTCAGCAACTTTAGAGATGTTGAGCAATAAAGTAAGAGAGGGAAAGAGTCTTTTTTTTTTTTTTTTTGAAAAAGTCTTAATAAGACAGCAAAATAAATCATTAAAACACTAATTAAGTATCTACAACTTCACTTTAAAAGTCTATAAAAAAGATAAAAAATATTTATCATTGAATAAAAACATGATGAAATAGTATGATTCTAATTTTGTTTAAAAATTAGATATAGTATACACAGGGGGGAAAAAGTGAAATATAGGTCAATGATGCACTATTTCTTTTTTCTGCTTCCTCATATTCATTTACAAAACACATTTTCATCAATAATAACTCTTACCACATTGTCATGTGTTGGGGGTATTGGTATTGAGAGGAGACCATCAGTACCCCTTGTCCCAGTTAGGTATCAATGATATATGCCAATATGTTAACAGTGATGCTACCTCTCATGGGTGGGATTATTTTATGTCCTTTTTGTAAATCTACATTTTTAAATGTTTTTTTGAATATACAATGATTATCTTATTTTACACAAAATCATCCAGAAGATAAATCCCAAGTAGCAAACATCCATTTGAAAACCAAGTTTTTCTCTTATTATAATATTTTAACTTATTATCTGTTTATTTTAACATTTAAAAACGTATTATCTATCGATGCTCAAACTACTGATAGTTAATACAATGACAAAACATTTTCACTACAAAAACTTACTACTAGTGCTAATATGAGGAAGAAAATGTCAGGCTTTATTTGACTTATTTCAAGAAAAACTTTTGTTAAATGTTATAATTTTTAAGAAAAATTAAGACAAAGCTCTATGCAAAGCTTTATTATTTCATTGAAAACAACAAGCCTTACCAAGCTAACATATTACATTAACATCATATCCATAAAAAATGTATAACCAAATGCAAAAACAAATGAACACCTACCTGGACTGCTGTGTTCTAAACCTCATTATAAGTTAAACATCAGATTAATGCCATTACCACTGCTAAATCTCATATAACCAGACTGATTAACAGTAAGTTTTATACTTGTTTAAGATTATAAGATTATTTTGAATTTCCACTAGTTCATTTATACTTCTAAAAAATTATCAAAAAAGATACATCTATTTATGAACAAGTATAGTTAGAATCAAGAATCATTGTACATTTAGACTGTAGTTTAAAGAACCAGAATTATGTTGAAATGGTTCATCAAAGACAAAAGAATGTATTATGATACAACAGAAAGAACACTGTAACTGAAAGCAGGAAATACAGGTTTCCTGAATTCCTACCTCAGCCATGAATTATCTAAGTGGCCAATTTACTTATCACTCCTGGCCCTAAAGTTTGTTCTCTACAAATTAAATCACTGAACAAATCATTTTTCATCTTTTTCCTCCTTTTGTAATAAACATCTTTTTCCTTATTACAAATGTAAAACTCATTCACTGTACAGAATATATATAAGCAAAAAGAAACTAAAGATACCCATAAGTAATTCTGATATTCAAAGATAAACATTGTATTTGTTATCAACACTGGCTATATATATGCATATAAATCTATAGACATTTAATATATAATTAAGCACATTAAAAACAGCTTTTAAAAGCTATGTGTGGAAAGTCTTACATGATTTAACTTTTTTCCACTTAATAAATTGAGAATGCTTCAATAGGTATTTAATATTCTTCTAAACTAGAGTATTATTATTATTATTATTATTATTATTATTTTAAATCCTCACCCGAGAATATTTTTCCATTTATCTTCAGTCAGAGTGGGAGGGAGAGAGAGAGAAACATCGATGTAAGAGAGACACATCGATTGGTTGCCTCCCGCATGACCCCGACCAGGGCCAGGGACCGAACTGCAACCGAGGTACGTGCCCCTTGAATGGAATCGAACCTGCGACTCTTTGGTCCACGGGCCAACACTCTAACCGCTGAGCCAAACTGGCCAGGGCTAGAATATTATTTTCAATGGCTTCACAATATTCCACTGAAGATATACAGGCATACCTGAGAAATATTGCGGGTTTGGTTCCAGACTACCACAATAAAGCAAATTATGCAATAAAGCGAGTCACACACATTTTTTGGTTTCCCAGTGAACATAAAAGTTATGTTTATAAAGCATATTACTTGAGAGAGAAAGGAAAATATTATCCATTAGAATTTTGTAAAAATTACAGAAAAAGCTTAATATAACATGGGAATAGGATTCAAAAATTCAGTTATATGTGGCCAGTTCCTAGGTTCTGGCTCACAAATACATTCATAAACAATAGCTTTGTTTATAAAACAGAATACCAATTTTAATTATTCAGCTCTGTTCAGGTCTTATGATAGCAGCTGAAGTCATACAAGGAAGGTTAAGATTACAACCTTGCTCACAAACGAGATTAAATTATTGGTTTTGTGGTGCATGTCAGAAGAAGCTGAGGGAATGGTTAGCAGACAGGTAAGCAATTAATTCTATTTCTCTGATGAATAAAATAAGGGCTAACTAAAGGTATAAGTAGGTATAAACGTGCAATGTAGTTCATTGTAGCACACACAAAAAGTTACATTTATACTATACTGTAGTCTATTAAGTGTGTAATAGCACTTTGTCTGAAAAAAACAATATACATACCTTAATTTAAAAATATTTTATTGCTAAAAAATGCTAAACATAATTTGAGCCTTCAGCAAATCATATAGTCTTTTTGCTGGTAAAGGTGATAGTAACTGAAGCGTGGGGTGGCTATGGCAATATCTTAAAATAAGACAACAATGAAGTTTGCCATATCAATTACCTCTTCCTTTCATAAAGGATTTCTGCAGCCTCCCTAACCTTTCTCAGCCTTCGAAGAATTGAAGAGTTAGGGTCTTGCTCTGGATTAGGCCTTGGCTTAAGGAAATGTTGTGGGTGGTTTGATCTTCTATTCAGACCACTGAAACTTTCTGCCTATCAGCAATAAGACTTTTGTCTTCTTATCATTCATGTATTCACTCAGGTAGCACTTTTAATTTCCTTCAAGAACTTTTCCTTTGTAGTCACAACTCAACTGGCACAAGAGGCCTACCTTTCAGCTTATATTGGCTTTCTACATGCCTTCCTCAGTAAATGTATTCATTTCTAGCTTTTCATTTTAAAGTGAGAGACATGCAACTCTTCCTTTCACTTGAACACTTAGAGGCCACTGTAAGGTTATTATGTGGCCTAATTTCAATATTGTTGTGTCTTAGGGAATAGGGAGTGGGAAAGAGATAGGGGAATGACAGGTCAGTCAGAACACACACAGCATTTATCAATTAAGTTGGTCGTTTTACATTAGTGGGATTCGTGGCACCCCAAAACAATTACAATAGTAACAACAAAGATTACTGATCACAGATTACCATAACATATATAATAATTTTAAAATCTGTAATATTGCGAAAATTATCAAAATGTGACACAGAAACATGAAATGAGCAAATGCTGTTGGAAAAATGGCATGGACAGATTTGCTTGATACAGGGTTGCCACAAACTTTCAATTTGTTAAAAAAACACAGTATCGCTCTGGCCGGTTTGGCTCAGCAGTTAGAGCGTTGGCCCGCGGACCGGAGAGTCCCGGGTTCCATTCCCGCTAAGGGCATGTACCTTGGTAGCGGTTTGTCCCCAGCCTCGGTTGGGGTCGTATGGGTGACAACCACTCAATGTGTCTCTCTCACATGGATGTTTCTCTCACATCAATGTTTCTCTCTCTCTCTTCTGCGCTCTCTCCCTCCCACTCTATCTGAAGATAAATGCAAAAATGTCCTCAGGTGAGGATAAAAAACAACAACACAGTATCGCCCTGGCCAATTTGGCTCAGCAGTAGTGTCAGCCCGTGGACCAATGAGTCTCGGGTTTGATTACCTCGGTTGCGGTTCATCCCAGGCCCTGGTCAGGTCATGTGGGAGGCAGTCAGTCGATGTGGCTCTATCACATTAATGTTTCTCTCTGTCTCTCTCTCTCCCTCCCTCTCACTCTATCTGATGATAGGTAGAAAAATATCCTCAGGTGAGGAATAAAACAAATATATACTTTTTTCTTTATTGATTTTAGAGAGACAGGAAGGGAGAGGGGGAGAGAGACAGAAACATCAATTGGCCATCTCCTGCAGGCCCCCAACTGGGGATTGCGCCCACAACCTGGGCATGTGCCCTGACCAGGAATGGAACCAGTGACCTCTTGGTGCATGGGTCGACACTCAACCATTGAGCCACACAGGCTGGGCATGCCTGTAGTATTTTAAAAAATGAAATCTCTATTAATATTATAAGTTGGTACCAACTAAATAGAAAGCTCTGCAATAAATATGCCTATAATTATGCTTTTATGGACAGTTATAGTTATTTCTTTAGGAAAAATTGCTAAGGGTATGCACAGTTCTAAGATATTTGTTATCTAATACAAATTGCCCTGAAGTATCCCATCAGCAAAAAGCAAATACCCATTCTCCACGTGACAGAGAAAATGTAAATATTAGTAGACATGCCAGTCATAGTAGCTCTCCCCCCCCACCACCCCAATACAAACAGAAGCTTACCTTCATATTCAGCTTACTTAATACTTTCGCTCTGGAGAAAATTCCAAATGGAATTTTATTGATTCGATTGTGTTCCATGTTGAGGGAATAGATGGTGGAAAACTGAGATGGACCACCTACTGGATATAACTGGAAGCAATTTCTAGCTAAGGTCAAACTATTCAGTTTCACAAGACTTGATAAAAGGCTCTGTAAAAAAAATGAAATAAACAGAAGAATTAGAACTGTAAAAAGACTTATTTTGTAGCATATAGAGCAGAAATCCCAAACACAAATGCCTTAAAGGGCCTTGTAGGTAAAAAATGACAGAGGGTGGTTGGGCTATTCTATGTTCAGTGATGCCTCATGGAGAGTGACAATCACTACTCAACTCTAGCTAACTGTTCCTTGCAGGAATATGGAGCCAATATAGTCAGGTTTTCATATTTTACAAGAAACAGGAAATTCATTTACTTATAGGAAATTTTCTAATTTTTATTCTTTGGATCAATTTATTTAAAACATATTTTAAAGAAAATATGTCTGTGGGGAAGAGGTGTCTCATGAGTGGCCAGTTTGAGAACTCTATAGAACAGAAACACTGGTATCAGACAATCCTGGTTCTGCCACTTGCTGTGTTGACCAATCCTTTCCAGGTCTTGGTTCAGTACTTATCTCTAAACTATTAAGATTAACATCATGGCCCTGGCTGGTTTGGCTCAGCGGTTAGAGTGTCGACCTGCGGTACAGAGAGACCCGGGTTCGGTTCCCGCTAAGGGCATGTACCTCGGTTGCAGTTTGTCCCCGGCCCTGGTTGGTTGTGCGGGTGGCAGCCACTCGATGTGCCCCTTTCACGTCGATGTTTCTCTCTCTCTCTCTCTTCCTCTCTCTCCCTCCCACTCTATCTGAACAAAAAATGAAAAAATGTCCTCAGGTGAGGATTAAAAAAAAAAAAAAAAAGATTAACATCATGCCTGGCACAGAGTAAGCAGTTATTTAGTATGGTTCCTTTAAGGAATATTAAATTCAGAAGATAATTATTCTCCCTGATACTGTATAATACGTTGCTTTTCCATATAGTAAAATTTCTGAGGAAATATGCACCTATCATTTATTAAGCACATAACCTCATATCGCCCTACTTGAGTCTCCCACCATGTAACTACAGTGTTAGGTGTTTAGATATTACAAAAGAATCTCTGCTATTAAGAAGACTAAATCTTATTTAGAGAAATAAATCACACAGATAGGAAAAAGAAAATAATACATAACTCTACATTATATAGACTAAGCTGTTGCTATTCAAAGTCTGATTCAAGGAAGAGCAAATCAGCATCCATTGGAAGCTTGTTAGAAATGCAGAGTCGTAGGCCCCACTCCTGCAGAATTATAGTATGAATCCTACGATTCCCAGGTGATTTGTATGCTCATTAATGTTTGAGAAACACTGGTATAGGTTATAAAACAGTTTTGAATCCAGGCTCTTTTTTTGAAAAATGAGAATAAATGTTTTTATTTATTTATTTTTATATGTTTTTATTGATTTTTTAGAGAGAGAGGGAGAGACAGAAACATCAATGTGAGAAACATCGATCAGCTGCCTCCTGCACGCCCCGTACTGGGGATCGAACCCACAACCCAGGCATGTGCCCTGACCAGGAATCAAACCAGGACCTCTCAGTCCATGGGATGATGCTCAATCCACTGAGCCTCACCAGCTGGGCCTGGTTCTATCTTTTAGTAGCTTGTGATTTGGGGCAAGTTATTTCTCTGAACTTTAGTTTTATTCACTTGTAAACGATGATGTCTTATTTTATAAGTCGTAGCAGACTTTTTAAATAAATAAAATACATATATAGTTTTATAATATCTAGCGTATTTAAGTCCCTTCTCTATTTTTTTTTTAAATCCTCACCCAAGGAGCCCCGGCCGGTTTGGCTCAGCGGTTGGAGCATCAGCCTGCGGTCCAGAGAGACCCGTTCCCGCGAAGGGCACGTACCACGGCTGCGGTTTGTCCCCAGCCCTGGTGGGGTCATGCGGGAGGCAGCCACTCGATGTGTCCCTTTCGTGTCGATATTTCTCTCTCTCTCTCTCTCTCTTCCTCTCTCTCTCTCCCACTCTACCTGAACAAAAAATGGAAAAATGTCCTCGGGTGAGGATAAAAAAATAAAAAAAATAAATCCTTACCCAAGGATACTTTTCCATTTATCTTCAGATAGACTGGGAGGGAGGGAGGAAGAGAGGGGGAGAGAAAGAAACATCCATATGAGAGAGACACACTGATTGGTTGCCTCCCGCACGACCCTGACCAGGGCCAGGGACCGCAACCAAGGTACATGCCCTTGACAGGAATTGAACCCAGTGACTCTTTGGTCCCCAGGCCAACACTCTAACTGCTGAGCCAAACCAGCCAGAGCAGCCAGAGCAAGTCCCTTCTCTATTTAAATTGAAAGAAAAGATGAGAAATGCTGGAAAAACTGGAAAAGCAGTAAAGGAGACTGAGAGTGAGCTAAATTTTAAAGGATGAAAAAAAAGTTAAATATTTAGAGAAGTAGAAGAAAACACTCTGAAATAAAAGCCCAAGCAGGGATAAAACAAGCAGTGTGAAATATGCATGTGTACGTGTGTTTTAAATAATGTTCAAATTTTAGCTGTCCACCATGAGGAAGTTGAAATTTCAGTACCTGACATGTGAGGTGATTTGCATGGCCAGCTGAAGGAATGAAATTAACTGTATAATTAAAGGTGTAATTATATGGTGAACTGAAACTTGTTCTTTATACAGAACGTTAAGAAGCTACTCAACATTTGTCTACTGGTGTACACAGATAAAAGGAAAAGCACAGATAAGAGTGCTGAGAAAGTTTTGTTATGGCAGCCCATGCAGGAAAAATGTCTGTATCATACTTGAGTGAAAACAAAGAAGTTTTTATTGAGTCTCATGGCAAAAATGTTATTATTCTTACAGCTTACTTTATTGAATTGACATCTTCTACTTAAAAATGTTAATACCGGAGGATATTGGAAAAGGGGCAACAGGAAGTTAGCTCTCCAACCTTTCATTCTTAGATCATATTGTGAATCTTTGAAAGGGTTATCATTGCTTTAGAGTCTGACACATCTAGGTTCCCATCTTAGGATCTTCACTTACCAGTTTGATGGATTAATTCGATAATCAATATATCTCTCACCATATTCCCAGAAAAATATGTGAGGTAACAAATTTGGCCAGAAACATAACTTCTCTTATGTCTTATTTCCCCACCTATTTGGTAAGAATACCCCAATAATTAGTAGGATTATAATGAAGATTTGAATGGGTTAATATATACAGAGCTCCTAGCCTTATGCCTTGAGCATTATTAAGTTCCTTTTCCCATGCATATATGTCTGTATTAAAACTAGTCCATTTTCAGACAGTCTCCAAATGGAAAAGTATATAGTCATTCTGTCAGTTCTGATTGCAGCAGTATAATAAACCCCAACTAGAAACACTTTCCTGATTTTTCTTGCCTAATCCAGCTTGAATGTCTACACTAAGTGCTATCTAGTGAATTTTGTCTTCCTTACTGTATTTATTATAAATGCAGATAATTAGATATTTGTATTAGAAATATGCTCTTCCAAAGCACATATACTATGTTTAAAAAAGACTTACTACTACATATACTATATTTGAAAAAACCGCGATAGACTGAAGCCGCAAACGTCGAAACGCGAAGTGGCGAGGGCCGACTGTATATAAATAATCCTACTCCGCGGAAATTCATTTATTGCGGTAGAGTCTGGAACTGATTAACCACAATAAACGAGGGCAAGGCCAACCAAGGGTTCCCTCATAGCTTCTCCATCTGAAAATAGGCCAGGTTAAACACACACACACACACACACACACACACACACACACACACACAATCCTTCTTCCACAGCCAGACTGAAGAGAGCTGTCCTCTTTATAATCCTATCAAAAATAAATCTTTTTAAAATTAATTTATTTTTATTACAGGTGTTTCTCCTTTTTCCCCATTGACACCCTTCTCCCCACTCCTGCCTCCCTCTCCTCACCTTCACAGTATCGTTGTCTGTGTCAACTGGTTATGCATATATGCATATAAGTTCTTTGGTTAAAAAATAATAATAATAAATAAATAAATCCTTACTTCACTCACAAAATATTATATATGAAAGTACTGATCACAATCTCTGTATCCTAAGAGGTCCCAATAATTACTAGTTTCCCTTCACTTACAGTAAGACTAAATATATGAATAATTTTTTTAAATTTCTCACTGTGTTATTTGATATATACCCAGTCTTTATATTCAGGCACAGTGAAGTTGTAAAAGCAGTCAATCTTACCTAAGCTCACAAATCACATCCTGAAAGCATCCCAACAAGATCTAATTAATGTACTAATTGTTTGTCTTATTATGGATATAAATCACTTTTAGAAAAGGGGTGATGACATTAAACAGCAGAATCTCACCCATTTTGACCATTCTAAATTATCACTATCACAGAAACACAAAAATCCAGACAGACTAGTTGTCAGGGCTCTATCTACACTCTGTGGATTCTATTCCTTATCCCACTTAAACTGCTGCTAACAATAGTACTCTTTTGCCACAGGTGAGACACTGTCATAATAGTTTTAGTGAACTGGACCAGCCTAGAAACTACAATCCTGGAAAACTCATTTCTGTACTTTGACAAAGCTGCTTTCTGAAATGCCAAATACCCAGATTAATAAGTGTACTTTATTTCTGTATCCCTAGAAACAAGTTAAGTTGAATATATTTGTTATATAAACTAATTGCTACAAACCTATAGCTTCATCTACTCAAAATGTTCTTTCTAAATCAAAGCATAAATCTGAAAAACATTCATCCAAAGCACTTTTATTCTTACTTCAAACATACATACACAAACACCATGGGAAAACTAGCAACAGTCTAAAGATAATAGGCCATTTATATTAGACATCTTAACTGTTAGAACAAAAATATTTTGCAAGAGCTTATTCAATCCATAAGTCCACAATTCCATTCTTTTCTATGTTAGAATACTATAATAAGATATTATACTGAATAACCATAAGCAAACATACAAATTGTTGGGTATGAAAAAATAGTAGGTAGCAAAAGAAGGCAAGGCAAGAGTGAAAAAATAATAAAGTTGAGAAGGAATTTTTAAAAAAGTATCTTGCCCAATTAATCTCTGAACAAAATAAGTGAAACTATTTTTCTAATAGAACCAACAAAACCCAAATTAAAACTAATGTGTTAAAAAAAAATAACAGATTTTGATGACCGATAGATGCAAAATAGGCTTTGATATTATTGTATAAGCAGGGTAATAACGGGTCAAAGGAGTGTTACAGCTAATATTAATCTTGATAATAAATAGTATGTTCTATGTAATTCATTCTTTCATTTATCATCTTTCTCCAGTACCTTTTTAATAATAACTGAACTGGGTGGGGTAGTGAGTTTTGTTTCTTAATTTTTTTTTTCTTTATTGATGTTAGAGAGAGAGAGAAGAAGGGAGAGGGAGAGAGAGACAGAAACATGGATGAGAGAGAACATCGACTGGCTGCCTCCTGCATGCCCCCCACTGGGGATCAGGCCCACAACCTGGGCATGTGCCCTGACCAGGAATCGAACTGCCGACCTCTAGGTACATGGGTCAATGCTCAACCACTGAGCCACACCAGCTGGGCAGGGTAGTGAGTTTTAAAACCAGCCATATATAACTTTTCCTTTACTATAGCTTTTATTGCTAGTTTCAAATGACATGAGAAAGATTTACGTGGTGCTAAAGGGGAATGTAACACATCAATTTTCCACCTTGGTTTCTCCCTTCTGCACATCAAAAAACAAAATTGAATATGTTCCTTTAATCATACCTATTCTTTCTTCTTTGGAATTTTTATCTTAGTGGTGGCTATATATATATATATCCACAGCATACTCATTTTTAGGCAATCTCGATCATCAAATTATTTACCCAGCTGTAAAGACTTACTAGTTTTCCCTTCATTATTTTGCAGGCTTGTTTCTATTTCTTACCTCTGGTAAAGTAGAAATGTTATTGTTCTCTAAATTTAATTCTTCAAGTGCACTGCATTTTGCTAGTGATCTGGGTATTGCTGACAGTCTGTTATATCTTAGACCAAGACGACTTAAACTGGACAGGTTTCCTGTGAACACACACACAAAAAAAGAATTTTATTTTTTAAATATGATGAGCTTCTCACTGTCCTAGGCTATCAACCAGATATTTATAAATTACTGCGAAGCCCTATTTCAGCAAGTAATCTTTAACTTCAGGTACCAAGGAACAACACACTCCACCAATTAGGATGATATTGAAACACTTTTGTATCCACTTGTCTTAGAAAAATAATGAAATACACCATAAGTCAATTATAAAAATAAGTAACTAGAAAGTACTGGCATATTTTATTAGTTTTTAGATAAGACCTAATTGAATAACATCAATCAAATCAGTGTATATTTTAAATTTATAATAAGTATCCCATTTGTATCTACGTGATGATGATCCAACATGGAACAAGTAGTTATATATAAAAATGTACATGTAACTTTGAAGAAAAATTTCCAAATATCTAATGGTATTATTTAAAATATACAACGCACAATTATTCTGTGAGATAAAGGTTCAATATTTTCCATGAGTTTAAATATAAACATACCAAAATCTCTCTGAAAAGTTGACCTGATGGTAAAATATTTCTCAAAATAATTACTTTTTAATTACAAACAAAAATGAAAGTTCTAGTATCTGTTATTATCTAAGTATGCCAGGCTTGAGCACAAATTAGCTACTACTGAATACATAAAAAAAAGCAGAGAAGAAAAATAGGCATTTTCTAGTTTTATTGCCAAGACTACATATATGGTAAGCTACATGAATGAATAGGATATCTGCTATCATAAACGATTTAAATCAAATCTAATTTCTAAAACAATATACACTAGAAAATATTATTGATCTCCCTGTAAGTTAGACTTCTGGCAGCATACTGTTTTCACAAGTTGGAATTTAATTATATTTGGTCTTATTCTGTTAGTTGTTGCATAGATTAGTTACCTCCTCCAATAGACTGAAAACTCTTTTGCTATATATATTCTGTCTCCCCATAGAATATGTTTTTAGTGCTAAGTACACAAGCAGGCATTCAATCATACTTTCCTAATAATTATAGAAGCCAAAATATTTCACTATTTGTCCTACTTTCCATTAGGAACAAGATACAAAAACTTAAAATTACATGAAAGGCTCATAAAATTCTCTTTGACCCATTCTCATTTTTTAAAATGGCTTGTCTACAAAATATATACTTTACTAAACATAATTTTAAAATATATATCAGATTTGTCTGATCCATCTGAATACAAATAAACTCTTCTACAAACATTTGCAGTAATTTTTTCTGGGATACCCAACCTCCACGCAGCCCATTTCCAGAAACAAAGGATTAACAATTCCAACTCTCTGCCTTCTTTCACCCCACCAAATCATTTTTAAATTATAAAATATAAGAATACATCTTACTCTCTTCCCCACAGATAACCATGGTTTGTAATCTAATATGTACCTATTGAGACCTTTAAGCATTTACTTACACACAAATACAGGGATTTTGTTTTGTTTTGTTTTTATACTTGTTTTTATATAAATGGGATCATTCTATATGCTCCCCCAATATAACAGGTCATAGTAAATATGGATAAACCTCATTTCATTTAACCTCTGTAAAGTACTCTACTTTTGTACCATTATCTCTTTAACCGTTTCCCAATTGGATGGCATTTGTTTCTAATTTTTAAAAAGGAATTCTGTAATGAACAACCTTATGCATATATCTTTGTATACATGTGAAAGTGTTTCTGATCTATCAGAAGATATAGATATTTCAAATCTTGATAGATAGTATCACAAGGCTATATCAGTTTCATTCCCACCAAAAGTGAAGGACAGTGCCCATTTACTCACATACCTTTAAAATAAGGAAGGAGGAAAGATATCAATATTTTATCCCTTGCTTATTCAATGCCCATGGCCACTAGCAAGGCTGGTAAAAGTGGAACTGTTCCTACTAGCAGTGATAATGTCTGACTGTAAAGAACTTCAACATCTTTTGAATAAATTTTAATTTGCTATATGAAGTTGAAGATAAAAGAGGCAGTCAATCTTAAAAACAAAACAAAACCTGGAATAAATAAAACCAATCCTTTCTCTCCTTTGTACCACTGCTTTCCCTATGGAAGAAAGCTGTTCCACTGTAATAAAATGGCTGAACCATTCATTAAGGGGTCTTTCAAATCTGCCAGAAGAGGAAAGGGCTTGTTAACAGTAAAAAGTCCCCACAATTTTGCTCCATCAATTCACAAGCCTCATTCAATCACTGTTTACAGTAAAATAGTAAACAAATACAATATTTTAATCATTTTTAAAAAAATTTTCACTGAAACCTAAAAGCTTTCTTTGGTAACAAAGATAGTACGGTAACCAAATGCTTATCAACTCAAAAGCCCAGTAAATAGAACCAGATTCCTAAAACTTCTAGAATTTAAAAATTACAAAATGAAACTGATGGTGAAATTGCCATATAACATTATCTAGTACCAAAATTCGTGGTTATTTAAATAAAAAATGGTACCTCCAACTTTCCTAAACTTCTTCCTTTTTCCCTGTATGTGGTAGAAAAGGCTGAACTTTTTAAAATGTAATGTATGAGAGAATATGCTATTCTGATGAAGAAATCCACATTTGCAAAGGTTTTATCACTTTCTTGAGAGCATGGCATGTTGAAAGACTCATCCACATTTTGCCAAAATCTACTACTCTAAGAAAAATAAAAATGGTGGAAAAAATTAAGGATGAAATATCAAAACTCTCTTATGCCAGAAAAAAACCTGACATCAGAAGTCTGGCATTTACTGTGATTCACCCCCTGCAGTGTGGTTTCAACCTCTAACCTCTTTCAATGAGCGGTTTTAACCACAAACTAAACTGCAGCTTAGAAATCAAGCCATAGCTTGCTTTAATATTGAGCCATTGCGACTAAGTAAAATCAATGTTGCTGAGATTCTGTGTATAAGTGTAGGCTGATCACTGCCAATCACTGGCATTTATTTAGCTTTTAAGTGCTTAACTTTGTAAGTTGTTCTGTGCTCCACTTTGACAGCTTGCTTTCTTATGCTGTCAGATTTTTAAAATATGTCAACATCAAATGGCGATAAATTAAAATTAAATGCTTTCATTTTCAGCAAATATAATCAGCATCTTTAGGTTAATTCAGTATAACTTTTGAGTAAGACTCTAACTTATATAGCCTTAATCTTATTTTAATAAAGCAGCAGAAATGCAATAGAAAAGACAATTCAAACAATGAAATAATATCAAAGGTACAATTTTTTTCAACATTAAACTGAAAAACCAAAAGCACACTAAAAAACAAGCAATACAAAAATTCTTAAATGCCAAAACCCCAAAAGAATGCCATTATTAAAAAGAAAACTTGTGCCCTGGCCAGCATGGCTCAGCGGTTAGAGTGTCCACCTGCAGACTGGACCCGGGTTCAGTTCCCGCTGGGGGCGCATACCTCGGTTGCAATTTGTTCCTGGCCCCAGTTGGGGTTGTGTGGGTGGCAACCACTCGATGTGTCTCTCTCACGTCGATGTTTCTCTCTCTCTTTCTCCCTACCGCTCTATCAGAAGATAAATGCAAAAAAAAGAAAACTAGTAAAGTTGTTATGTGCAAGCTGCACTGTAATTACCTAAAACCTACCTACTAAAACTCTACTTGTTGATAAAACCATGATTACTGTAACATTTCTTCAGAGCCCAGTGCAACAAAAAGACCTCTGTGAATTGTTCTGTGCCCCAGCCTTAAAGGCAAGGTCTTATTGCATAGTTCTCTCTTTATCCCATTTTTGAGAAGAAATAGAAAGTAAAATATTTTTTCCTATTTCAGACATAAACCCCCCCCAACACACACACACCACCCCCAATATCATAAAACCACCAGAGATCTCAAAAGGCTTTAAGATGATCAGGTTCATAGTTTGAAACCAAATGACTGTCAAAATGAAGTTTAATATTTTTTTTAGTTTATAACTGATTCTTGAGTTAGAAAATATTTACATGAAAGAGAACACACTTTTTATTCGCCAACAGGGCAGACTAATGGTTAAATCAGAGAAACTATAATATGTTTTTAAGTACTCTGTCACTTAACTGCAACCAGCTGCCCTCTCCCCATTTCCTTCTGCCTCTTCTCTACATTATATGAGCTGTCAGTGATCCTGGCACTGCTTAGTATGGAAGTAAAGGGCAGTGATTACTGCCAAGGAGTGATAATTACCCTAAGAGTGTTCATGTGAAATAAAGAGGCAAAACATCTCAGTCTACATTTTTTTAAAAAGAAAAGGCACCCTGGCCAGTGTGGCCCAGTGGTCAGAGCGTTGGCCTGCACACTGGAGGTTGCAGGTTTGATTCCTAGTCAAGGGCATGTACTTGGATTGCAGGCTCAATCCGTGGCCCTGGTCAGGGCACGTGTGGGAGGCAGCAACCAATAGATGTGTCTCTCTCACAACGTTTCTCTCTCTCTCTCTTTCACTCCTTCTCTTCCACTCTATCTAAAAAATCAATGGAAAAATATCCTTGGGTGAGGATTAACAAAAAAGAAAAGAAAAATTCCTTAACAATTGCTTCTGTTTCAAGTAATGGTAGACTAGGTGGGAATTCAAGCAAACCCTGCCACTGAAAGAAAAAAAAACTTAAAATACTTCTAAAACAAAAATCAGACAGGTAACAAGATATTACCAATTTCCAAGCCAGAAAACAGCTAGGAACCCAGAAACAAGCAAAAACACTAGAGAGGATTATATCCTCTAGCACTTTCCTAGCTAGAAGATACAGCTGGAAAGGCCAAGGCATGTTTCTGCCAAGAGTCAAAATCTAGTAATCAGCCCTGGCCAGTGTGGCTCAGTTGGTTGGGTGTTGTCCCATGCAATGAAAGGTTGCCTGTTCAATTCCTGGTCAGAAACATGCCTGGGTTTCGAGCTCAATCCCCATTAGGTGGTATGCAGAGGACAGCCATTAGATGTTTCACTCTCACATCAATGTTTAGCAATAAAATCTTGTTGTTTTCTAGTGGAAAAATAAATAAATATGGTAATCAATATCAACTAGGACCCTACAGGGTGGGACCCTACAGGGCTGTATCCTAGTACTAAAGGTGAACTGGAAGTAAAACAGCCCTACAATTAGTTTGCAGCCTGCCTTTGAATCACCTGGAGGATCAGAAAAACTCAAGCCTTAGAACATAAATGAATTAACATGGTCCCTTAGGTACTGATAGAAGGAAACAAAAATCCTTCTGGAGAAAGATATAGTCACAGGCCTCATTCATATGATTTAATGACAGAACTTCATGAATATTAATTACTGAAATTATATAAATTAAGTACAGATATAATTTTTCTGAAAAAAAATTATAGTAACCTTATACCACATCAGTAACTAAAAAGGTGTCCAAATTTTTCAAAATTCTCTTTATTGTTTGTATAAATTATTTATGGGCACTTAGAAAAAGAAACAAGACTGTAAATATAGAACATACCACAGTAAGCACAATTCAACTTTTTGCAGATTGGCTAAGTCTTTGAACACATTTTGCACTTCAAAACATTTTGCACATCTCTTAGTCCCTCAATATTACAGATGAACACACTTTAAACTATATTGGCCACGTTTTAAAAACTAAACAGCAATTTTATTTTTCAGTGTGGTCTACTTTAGCAAAGCAGGGGCCACACCCTATACAATAGCATGCAACATTCTGAAATCAGCAAAAACAGAAAAACTCACCCATTCTGCAATTTAACCACAGAGCCATAGAATATATACATACAACTTAATATTCTATCTTCTTTATAATCCAGTTAAACTCACTTCCCAAAATAGAATTATTTTCTTTGCCTTCCCAAAATCGAATTATTTTCTTTGCCAGGAAATGGAAATAAAGAGTGATTTTTAAAATACTATCTTTTAGAAGTTTTACTACTTTGACAATGTTAAATTCTCATGTTTTAATATTATTATCAAAATGGATCAAAAATAGTATTTTAATGTCAAAGTAGCTATAAATGATTATCAATATCTTCTTTCTCTTCTCATACCATACCTATAGTATCTGGGAGGTCTAGCAGTTCATTGTGCTGCAAGTCAAGGTTGGTTATCTGTGTGCAGTTTCCAATCTCCTTTGGAAGATGTTCAAGTTGATTGTGAGCTACATCCAGCGTAATGAGGTTACATAATTCACCTGTAAATTGACCAACATAAAAATTTAGTAAGAATTATTAAAGAATATATTAAATAATACTAAAAGAAAAACTTCATTTTCTGTATCATAACTGTAGTTTCAGAAAAAGTTAAAGTCAAACACAAAATCTAAAACTGTTATTTGAAAATGGCATCTTACAAATACTGAATCGTTATGTTATACACTTAAAACTAATATGTTGTATCTCAATTATACCTAAAAAAAGAAAATGACATCAGATAAAATTAAAATGTTGACTGTAAATCACTTTATCATTTATAACAGATATATTTGTTCATTCATGGTTTTTCTTTCTTTTAAGGCAACGGCTGGAGATAATGAAAAAGTAAGATGAGCAAATCAAGTAGTACATAAAACTCTAAAACTGGGTGTGGTGTACATTAAGCCACAAATAAAGGCAAAAAAAAAAAGGAGAGAGAGAAGTTGGATTTCATCAAAATTAAAAACTATGTGCATCAAATGACACTAACACGAGAGTGAAAAGCAACCCACAGAAAGGGAGAAAACATATGCAAATCATGTACCTGCTAAGGGATTAATATCCAGAATATATAATAAACTCCTACAATTCAACCAAAAAAACACAACCATTTTAAAAGTGAGCAAAAAACTTGCATAGCTATTTCTCTAAAGATACACAAATGGTCAATAAACACATAAAAAGATGCTCAGCATCACTAATCATTTGGGAAATGTAAATCAAAAGCACAATGAGATACCACTTCACACTCATTAGGATGGTTATAATTAAAAAACAGAAAATAAATGTTGGCTTGGAACCTTTGTGCTTTAACTCCAAGAGCCCCACCCCATATTCTCAGGGTGAAGATGAGAGAAAAATCCCCTTCTGTTTCACCTAGGCATATCACATTCAAACTGAAGAAAAATCAAAGACAAAACATTTTGAAAGAAGCTAGAGGAAAAAAACATCTTACCTATCGAGAAATAAAGATAAGAATTACATTGGACTTCTCTTCAGAAACCATGCAAGTAATGAGAGAATGGAATAAAATAAAGTGTTGAGAGAACAAAACCCCACCAACCTAAAAGTCTTTATCCAATAAAAATTATCCTTCAAAAGTAAAGGAAAAATAAAGATTTTTCTCAAACAAAAATGAGGGAAACTGAGTACACTTTTCTTGTAAGAATAGTAAAGAAGTTTTTAGAAAGGAAAATGATACAGGTTGGAAACTTGGATCTACATTTAAAAAAAGGAAAAGCATTAGAGAAGGAATAAAAAAACATCTAACAGATAACTTTGTTCAAAGTATCAATAGCAACAATATATTGGGTGATTATAGATTAAGAAAGGGTACATGAAATAAATGCTAGCAATGTATGAGAGACAGGAGGGAGGAATTGGGAATATTCTGTTATAAGGTACCCATACTACCCGCAAAGTGGTATAGTGCTATTTAAATGTGGACTTATATAAGCTGTAAATACATACTGCAAAACTCCAGGGCAACCACACACGGGCATAAAAATAAAAAATTAAAAGAAGTATAAATGATATGCTAAGGAGAGAGAATGGAATAGTATAAAATGCCCAATTAAAACCAATATAAGGCAGAAAAATGGTGAAAGACAAAAAAGAAATCAAGAACAAGTTCAACTAATAGAAAACAGTTATAAATATAGTTGATATTAATCCAACTAAATCAATACTTTAAATGTGAATAATCTAAATTCACCAAATAAAAGACAGACTGCACAGTGGAAAATAAAACAAGACCCAGCTCTATGTTTTCTTCAAAAAAATCCACTTTAAATACAGACACAGGTAGATTAAAAGTAAAAGGATGGAGCCCTGGCCAGTTTGGCTCAGCGGTTAGAGCGTCAACCCGCAAACCAAAGGGTCTCGGGTTTAATTCCGGTCAAGGGCACATACAGTCATCCCTTGCCATTTCGCACTTCAACTTTTGCAGCTTCACTCTATCGTGGTTTTTCCAAATACTATACTGTACTATATTTGAAAAAACCACGATAGAGTGAAGCCTCGAAAGTCGAAGCGTGAAGTGGCGAGGGATGACTGTATATAAATAAAGAATTCTACTTTGCGGAAATTCATTTATCGAGGTAGAGTCTGGAACTGAGGGCCGACTGTACTTTGGTTGCGGTTGGGTCCCCAGCCCTGGTCAAGGTCATACGGAAGGCAGCCAATCAGTGTGTCTCTCTTGCATCAATGTTTCTCTCTCTCTCTCCTCCCCTCACACTCTATCTGAAGATGAATGGAAAAATATCCTCAGGTGAGGATTAAAAAAAATAAAGAAAGACAAGAAAAGAGATGGAGAAAGACATAATGCTAACATTAAAAGAAAGCTGGAGTAGCTCTATTAATTTCAGACGAAGTCGACTTCAAGGAAACTTATCAAGGATAAAAAAAAAGCACTGCATAATGATAAATGGAAGAATTCTCCACGACACAACCATCCTTAAAGTGTATGCACCTGTTATCTCCTCCATATCTAGTACAGTGCTTAGTACACAGCACCATGTTAACTGAAAGAATAAATGAAGACAACTGGAGAACATAAAATTTGGATACTAATACTCTTCATGCCAGAAGTAATAAAACATTTTTTTTTTGTATTTACGATCATCTTTTCCAGTAAACACTTGAAGTGGTTTTAGTTTCCACTATAGTAACTTCCACTACTCTAAACCAAGATGCACAAATCCAAAAGTGTATAGTCTAGGCAAGAAAATAAATTTGGAAGGAGACTATGGCTAACTTTAACTCATACTGAACAGCTGTGATTTAACTCAGGTCAATTATTGATATACTGCAGGACATCTCAATCTCAGTACGACAGTTTGGGCCAGATAATTCTTTGCTGTGGGAGGCTGGCCTGTGCATAAGTAGCAGACCTGACTTTTATCCATTAGATGCCAATAGCAACCCCCCACCCCCAAGTCATGACAATCCAAAACTGTCTCTAGACACTCCCAAATGTCCTCTGCTGTAACACTGCCAAAATTTCCCCCAGTTGAGAATCACTGATATGTTGGAACAAGAAAGTTCAATACTGTCCAATCCTCACACTTTTCAAGAGAAGCTGGAAATCTAGATTTTCATATAAAATATTCAAATGCTTAAGTGCTAACAACTAATTCTTAGGTAAAAACAAAACCAAACGCTGTGTTTACAAAACACATCTGTAAGTTTTTTTCAATATTCAATATGCCAGTTTGATACCTCTGAACACAGAAACAAATTAATTACCAACATCTTAGGACAGAAACTTGCATAGGACTATCTAATATTAAAACTAAAAAAAAAAAAGCTAAGTGTTTTTAAAAAGCAGAATATAATGACCTAGACTCAAATTACATTAAATCCCTTTTGATTTGTGTAAATCACCACATGATATTTATTTATTTTAAGCATCTATTCCCTCCAGAAAGTATCCTCCAGTAATACAACTCTCTGCAAAGTCAGAAAATCATGTTAATACCGACACATTAAGAAGAATGTCATCTAATACGAATACTTCTGTCTCACAATCTAGTCATTCCCTTTGAAAATGCTTAAAACTCAGAAATTGTGATTTAATTTTTTTAACAGCATCAGCACACAAAAATAACATGTAAAATTTGGTCTGTTAGTGCATCAACTCCAATAAACTCACAACTAAATTCTATATATTATTGTGAGTTATATTTGATAATTTAGATTTCCACAAAAATCCATGTATAAATTTTAAGAGACTCATGAAAAACATATTCTCTTAAGATAAACTTCAGGGAGTTTATCTTTATAAAAACACAGTTTCCATGAAAATCTAAAATATTTTCAAAACTAACCCAAAATTTGTTATTTAATGTAATTAACAAAACATTTTCAGTGTGATTTTGAGGAAAACAAAGGCATTTAAGATCTCTCTCTTTACGCCCAACCGGTGTGGCTCAGTTAGTTGAGCTTCGTCCCATGCACCAGGAGGTCAGTGGTTCGATTCCAGTTAGGGCATATGCTAGGTTTTGGGCTCGATCCCCAGTAGGGGGCATTCAGGAGGCAGCTGACCGATGTTTCTCTCTCTCTACCTTTTCCTTAGTCTTTCTGAAATCAATAAAAATCTCTTTCTCTCTCTCTCTCTCTCTCTCTAGAGTAATACTCAGCTTTTCTCCCTCTCTCTTCCTCTCTCTCTCAAAATCTATTAAAAATCTTAAAAAATAAATAAAGGCTTTCAGACAAACAAAAGCCTACAAGATTCATTATGAGAAGACTTGCACTACAATATATATTAAAGGAAGTTCTTTGGGCAAAAGGAAAATATCAGATAGAAATTCATATCTACACAAAGAACGAAAAGTACTCCAAGTGATAAACAGATGGGTAAATATTAAAGATTTCTTTTTACTTTTTTTAATCTATTAAAAAGATAACTGAAAAGGATAATGACATGTCAAAAGGCACAGGAACCAACCTAAAAGACTTCATAATTACCAAGCCTGGAACAATTTGAGCAACAAAATGATAAAAATAATATTGAAATAAAACCCATAGAATAGAATGAGTTCAAACTTATATAATTAAGTAATTGAATAAATAAATAAACAAACAAACAAATAAATAAATAAACGGGAAGAAGGAACAGCTAGAATTCCAATTAATAAATGCAAAAAGCTAAGGGAAATAAAGAGATCACCATCAAATACCATAATAATTGTTTCAGGGACAATCTACCAATGAATGCTAAAATTAGTGAGCAAAAGATTAATGTACAACATCAAACTAGTCATGAGAAAACACCATACAATTAGTACTCTTCAAAAGTATCAATGTCATGAAAGAAAAGGAAAGACATTTAGTATTTCCAGCTGTCAGAGTTTGGAGGAGACTACGATACATGACACTTAAAATGCAATGTGGGCCCTGGCCGGTTTGGCTCAACGGTTAGAGCGTCGGCCTGCGGTCCAGAGAGACCTGGGTTTGGTTCCCGCTAAGGGCATGTACCTCGGTTGCAGTTTGTCCCCGGCCCCGGTTGGTCGTGCAGGTGGCAGCCACTCGATGTGTCACTTTCACATCGATGTTTCTCTCTCTCTCTCTCTTCCTCTCTCTCCCTCCCACTCTATCTGAACAAAAAATGAAAAAAAAAAAAATGCAATGTGGGATTCTAAAATAGAAAAACAAGATTAGTTGAAAAACTGGTGAAATCAGAATAAAATTTGTAGTTTAGTTAATAGTATCATACCAATATTAATTTCTTGGTTTTGATCACTGTACAATGATTATATAGGATGTTACTATTAGGGGAAGCTGGGTAAAGGGTATATGGGAATCCTCTGTATTGGTTTTGTAACTTTTCTGTAAGTCTAAAATTTGTTCAAAATGGAAAGCTTAAAAAGATACAGTTTAGCCTAGCTGGTGTGGCTCAGTGGTTGAGCATCGTCCCATGCACCAAGAGGTTGTCAGCTCAATTCCCGATCTGGGGACATGCCCAAGTTGTGGGCCAGATCCCCAGAGGGGGGCATGCAGGAGGTGGCCCATCAATGTTCTCTCCATCAATGTTTCTCTCTCTCTCTGTCCCTCTCCCTTTCTCTCTAAAATAAATAAAAGGAAAAAAAATTTTTTAAAGATACAGTTTAAAGCAAAAACAATAGCCATGTATTATTATGGGATTTATAAAATATGAAGAAGTAAAAATGAATGATAATAACTGCATAAAGAATGGGAAAAAAAGAAGTGTTTTATTTTAAGGTTCTTAGGATATATGTGAAGTTGTATATTATTTAAATGCAGACTGTTAAATTATGATATATACTATAAATACTAGAGCAGACACTTAAAAAAGTAACAAAGATGCATAACATGCCAACAGCTGAGATAAATGGAATTTACAACAAAAATCCAAAAGAAGGCAAGAATGAAAGGGGAAAAGGACTAAGTAACAAATGGCACAAATGGAAAATATAAACAACCAGATTTTAATCCAATCATATTAACATAGTAACTATATTAAATGTAAATGGTATAAACCCTTCAATTAAGCCAAAAACTGTCAAGACAGGATAAAAACACACCACAGCTAATTGTATGCTGTCTATAAGAACCCATTACTTAAATATAAAAACACAAAAAGGTAAAAATAAAAGGATGGAAAAATGATATAAAATGGAAGCACCAAACAACAAAGAAGTTGGAATAGCAGTAATTAATATCAAATAAAATAGAATTTTGAAAAAGAAAAATTCCCAGGAATATTACCAAAAGTAAAGATAGCTATTTCATAATAAAATGTCATCTCATCAAAAAGAAAATAAGCCCTGGCTGGTTTTGCTCAGCTGTTAAAGCATCGGCCCACGGACCAAAGAGTCTCAGGTTCGATTCCAGTCAAGGGCACGTACCTTGGTTGCTGTGTGGTCCCTGGCCCTGGTCAGGGTTGTGTGGGAAGCAACCAATCGATTTCTTTCTTTCCCTTTCTCTCTCTCTCTCTCTCTCTCTCTCTCTCTCTCTCTCTCTCTCTCTCTCTCCCCCTCCCTCTCTCTCACACTATCTGAAAATAAATGGAAAAATATCCTCAGGTGAAGATTTTTAAAAAAGGTAATAAAATCTTAAGTATATATACAACTAATAACAAAGTTCGAAATACATAAGCAGCAAAAAAAAAATAATAGCACTAATGGGAGAAAGACCAATCTGTTATAGTTGAATATTTCACCACTCATTTCTCACTAATTGACAGAAAACTGACAGGGGTATAAAAGAAATGAATACCATTATCCTCTACTAGACCTTGTTCCAAAAAATAACAGCATAATGCACATTCTTCCAACTTCAAACAGTACATTTACCAAAACAGACCATATTTTATAAATCAATAACAACAATATCTGAAAACATCTCTCAAATACTTGGAAACTAAACAATTTACTTCTAAATAATCCACAGGTAAGAGAAGAAATAATGAGATATTTTTCAACTGAACAATAATGATAATAGAACATATCAAAATGTGTGTGCTGCTGTGAAAATAGTGCTTGGAGGGTGATTTATAGCTATAAATGCTTATTCAATTGACCCTAGAACAACAGGGGAGGGTCTGGGGGGGGGGGGTAAGGGATACCAACCCCTGTACAGTCAAAAATCCAGGTATAACTTTTGACTCTCCAAAATTTAACTACAGTTGTCCCTCAGTATCCATTAGGGATTGGTTCCAGGACCTTCACAAATGCCCAAGTCCCTTACACAAAATGGCATAGAACAATGCACAGCTGGCCCTCCACATCCAAATATGAATGGGAAATACGGTTTTCCATCTACAGTTGGCTGAATCCCTGAATGTGAAATCCATGGATACAAAGGGCCAACTGTGTATTTATTGAAAATAATCCACGTGTAAATGGACCCAAGCAGTTCATCAAACCCATTTTGTTTAATGATCAACTGTATAATAAAAAGGTTTGAAATCAACCTAACAATTTAAGTAGACAAAGAAAAGCATATTAAAACTTAAGGATCAAAATATTAAAAACAGAAAACAAAACACAGAAAGAATTACAGATCAATATCCATGTTGTATGCAGATGTGAAAATCCTTAACTGAATTTTAATAAATTAAATCTAACAATATATGAAAAGTCCCTATTAAAATGTACTTAGTAGACACTCAAATATGCTAAGTATTTAGGTTTGTTTGTTTCAAAAGTTGTGACCTTCCTTATACTATCATTTGACTCTTCATTAAGGATGCTTATATTTTAAAAATAACTCTTGCTCCTGAATTTATAGGAATATTTTTCAAATGTTGAATTGAGTTCTATAAAAATCACATCAAGTCTTACTAAACATTTATTTGTAAAACTACATAATTAAAAAGGGCTGGAAATACCTATCACATAAGCTTGAATAGATTTAGGGTCTTAGGGCAGAATTTATACATTATTTAAATTTGTCTTAATAGTTTTAATTCTTTTTACTGCAAAGACTTCAGTAGCTCTTCTAAGCAACTGCTTCTGCAACTTAGCAACATGGACAACAGTGTCAACATTGCTTTGAATGAGTAGCATGCTGTCATCAAAGTACAATGATTGCCCTCTTCCCCCACACCTCAGCAGTACAGTAGTCAATAGTATCCTATCAAATCCTTCCTCAGATAGCTCAGAGGCTATTTTCTCTGTTCTCCTCCTGCCTCCATTAGCAATAATAAGATCTTTTCCAGGTTATTATTGTTTAATGAAAGACCTGACAATTTGGTAACAAGTTAACAGTTCATTTCTAGGTCTCTAAGGTTTCATATTAATCCAGTCAAAAGGAGTTATTTAAGGAGTTATTTATTAACAATCTGAATTCCCTTTCTTGGTTTATTTTTCTTGCTAAACAAAGTTACTCATTAACACTTGTACAAAATACTTAAATGAGATAATTAAATAATGTCACCTGGACCATGAAGGCAATTGTATAACCCCTGGCAGTCCTGGGAGAATTTCAAAAATTTTAGGGAGTAAGGGTTACAATTTGAGTTAATATTGGAAAATGGGTAATAGTACTAGGCTTCATTAAATTCACTTTACTGAAAACTTATTTATTATCTTAATAGTTCATATAAAATTATATATTTGGGAGTTAAAATCTCTAGGATACTTCAACCTCTTTAAAAAAATCATTCTGTTCTTTGTATTTTTGTTTAGATACTGATTATATATATATTATATATATTGATTGTATATCTAGCTTGACTTATAAAATGTAACACTGCAGTATAGTATAGTAGTTACTATACTGCAATAAGTGTTATTGATTCAAATGTGTAAACAAAATTGCTGATTCTACTTTCTCATCTGAATCCTGTGAAAGTTGTTTTTAAATGAGTGAAAATGACATGGGTTCTCAAAAGGCATATGCTTCAACATATCAGATCATTCTCCTAAACAAAAAGGGTTATTTTGACAAATTCACATGAAATTGTATATTATATAAATGACATAGCATTTTACTGAATATAAAATGTAGAAAGAATAGCTTTTTTAAAAAAATCCTTCTTAGCTATCTTACAAAGAATAATATATTAGGGGGAAACTTTAAAGGAAGAGGAGAAATCCTAAACTAGGCCATAATTCAATGAAAGAAAGAAAGAAAATAAATTGTAGAAGTATTAGTATGAGACAAAGATGGAGTTTATTTCTGGTTTCAAAGAATAACCATTTCCTTCCTAGAATAAGAAAATTCTTTAAAACTTCCTTATCCAAAATTTCCTGAACTAAATTGATCAGTTATTCAAACTGACTACCTGATGGCCCTCTAATCCATCCAGGCAAAAAAAAAAAAAAAAAAAAAAAAAAAAAAAAAATTATTTTTATTATTATTATTATTTTTTTTACAAAATCACATCTCTAACATGAAACCCAAAGGAATCAGTTTCAGGGGGTAGGGAATGGTTATATACTGTTTTTCCTCTGAAAACATGATTTTTTGACTCTCTTGGTGTACATGAAGTGTCTCTTTCAAGGTAACAAATGGTGAAAGGAGGTATGGACAGGAAGAATGCAACACTGATCTACAAAAGAAAGCAGTAACTAAGGTTTCCATCTATCTACTTAACACAAAAACATGCTTTATACAAAAGAAGAAAAGTAAATGAACATTACCAAATGTAGAGTTTTCTTGGCTACTTTATATATTATCTCTGGCTCTTCATATGCTTACATGTACTATCTGTTCAGTATTCTTTTATTATTTTCTGCCAATGTTCACCCATGTGAATATTTATCCCTGGTATCAAATCACATGGCATTAATAAAGATATCATCAATGCTTAAACAGATAAATGTTCTGATTTTAATATAATTTCCCTATAAGGCAGCAGCACAATACAACTTTGTGCAATGGTTAAATTCCAAATACAGTATTTAAACTAAATAGTCACTGTATTTCAAAAACTTCTAACTTCTCACATTCCTTAAATATATTGTTGAACACAAACTGATGGCATAATTGAAAGCGGTATAGTTATAAAACAAAATATTAAAAACCATTTAATATGCATACTATAAATCTAATATATATCGATAATAATGTGAATCTAATATTTATAAATGAAAGTTTAACAGAATAATGACTTACATAAATTCTGGATTCTAAATTCTCTTATAGGTTTTCACAAATTATATTAAAGGTGTGTAATATTTTTTAAAATGTCAAATTTCCATCTTGATCTTTGTGCCTCGGTCTTATTTTATAAACATTCTCAAAAGTTGATTTTATGTATTTTATTTAGCAAGCAGTAAAGGGAGATCTGCATCACAGAAAATAACTATTTTTGTCTTTCTTTTATAATAATAAAAGATAGCTTTCAAGATTTAAGAACAAATCTGTAGTTATCAGGGAACTGCAAATCAAAACCAAAATGAGATGCCACCTCATACTCATGGAATGGCTATAATAAAAAAAGAGAGAAAATAACAAAGATGCTGAGGATGTAGAGAAATTGGAACACTCATATACTGCTGCTGGGAATGTAAAATGGTTCAACCACTTAGGAAAAGAGTCTAGTAGTTCCTCAAAATATTAAATATAAAATTACCACATGACTCAGTAATTCCACTGCTAAGGTACATACCCAAGAGAAATGAAAACAAATGTCCAAACAAAAACTTGTAAAAAATGTTCATAGTAATTTTATCAATAATAGCTAGAAAGTAGAAACAACCCAAATGTTCAACATAACTGATGAATGGATAAATAAAATGTGGTATACTCATGCTATGGAGTATATTCAGCAATAAAAGGAAATGAAATATTAATACATTACAACATGGATAAATTTTGAAAACATTATGCTAAGTGAAAGAAGCTAATCACCAAGACCTTATTTTGTATGATTCCATTTATATGAAATGTCCAAAATAGGAAAATCTATAGAAACAGAAAGTAAATTAGTGTTTGCCTAGGGCTAAGGGGTTGGGAGAAAACAGTAGTGAAGTGACTGCCAAAGGGTACAGAGTTTCTTTTTGGTGTGATGAAAATGCTCCAAAAATTGTTTGTAATGGTTGCACCGTTCTGTGAACATGCTAAAAACCACTGAATTGTACACTTTAAATGTGTGAATTGTACGGCATAAGAATTATATCTCAGTTAAGCTGTTAACATCTTCCCTGCCTTAAAAAAAAATAATAATCTAATGCAATGGCTTTCAACTGCAGCTACACTTAGAATAGCCCAGGTTATTCTTTAAAAGTACAGACCTCCTGGACCTGCCACACCACTAAATCATAATCTATGGGAGTGGGACCCACTTTTCCAGACTAGTGGGGGCAGTACAACGAGATCTAGGTTCACATACTGACTCTGCCAACTAACTTCCATGATATTCAGTGAATTATCTAATCTCGCTATATTTTCAGTTCCTTCTTCAGTACGATGGGGGGCAGAAGTACCTATTTCCTTAAGTTACTGTAACAATTTAATGAGATAATTTACATAAAGTACACATGTACAGAACAGTGTACAGTATATGACATATTGTACTCAAACAATAGCTATTTTTATTATTACAATTCGGTTGTTTTTACTGAATTTTTTCCTGTTCCCTATAAGGAAAAGACAATGCAACCTTTTGCAATGTTTGTCCCAAATCTATGCATCTAAGTTAAACCTTATAAATCTTAACTCCATATAAGAAATATTAAGTCTTATATTTAAAAGCAGTTTACATTCTACCTGATGCCTTTCTGGAATACAATGACATTTATGAAATTAGTATTTTTACAGAAATACAGAAATTACAGCATAAACTTTAATAATGTTACTAATGGTGGGAGCCTGCTCATTAAAAAACAAATTCTATGGTTATTTTTTAAATTACAAATTTAGGAATAAAAGTTTAAAAATTAGGCACACAAATATCAGTTATTTAATTAAATAAAATTTCCAATTTAAAAAATTACATTCATTTTTTAGTAAAAATGCTTAAAGACCTATATGCTCAAGGACAACTGAAGTAAATTTAAAATCCCATGAAATAATTCCTTGCTTAAGAAATGTGTTCTTAATTCCCAGGTAATTTGATAACATCTGGGGGGGGGGGGGGGCGGCAGGAAGAGTCCTTAAAGAGAGACTTCATATGAATTACAGCCAAAGTTTTAGAGTGGAGCACAATACATACGCAAAACAACAAAGACAGGAAATAACATTTTTTATTTCCATATAGAAAGTTAGCATTTCTTTCTCCAAAAGCCTATAATTCTATTCCACAATAAGCCATACATACAGGTCTAATTTTGATTGAATCTGGTATAAAATCAAAAGTCTTTCAACAACCACATTCCTATCTGAACACATGGAAAGGAATATTTTCATTCAAATTTCTGGGAACACTTTGATATCTCATGAGTGATTATGCTTTGTAAGTACAGTGCATTGCTTGAGAAAATCTATCTTGGATTTTTCTAAGTACATTTATTTTTTTTAATCCTCACCCGAGGGTATTTTTCTATTTATCTTCAGCTAGAGTGGGAGGGAGAGAAAGTGAGAGAGAGAAACATTAACTTGAGAGGGACACATCGACTGGTTGCCTCCCACACAACCCCGACCAGTGCCAGGGACCAACCGCAACCGAGGTACAAACCCACGACTCATTGGTCTGAAGGCCAATGCTCTATCAGTGAGCCAAACCAGCCAAGGCTAAGTACATTTAATTAAACCAAAATTAAATTAAGATTTTAAGTGTTTGGTTAGAGTCAAACGTAGTAATACCGTAACTAAAACTTAAACTGGATCTTTTTCAAAACTAGATTAAAATTTTAAAAATACCCACAGAATAGCATATCTCTACAAAGCTGCAAAGCCTAAAAAGAGAAAGTTTCATTTATCACCCCACTATAAGACCAATGCTCAAAGCAACAAATATTTAACTCAACTGTTTTATGCAGAAACTGGTCTTTCATATAAAAAGAAAACTTTCCTTAAAGAGTTGCATAATCAATTTTATGTCATTTTATTAAAATTTATAAAAAAGAGCCCACAAAGACAATACCTTTATCAATTTCCCAAAATTGATAAGCCAATGGTTTACTATATTCCAAATGTTTCTAAAATTTTTTCCATAATTAAAAATATCAAGACAATAAATTTCTTTTTACTGATTTGTTTACACATGTGTATTTCCTATTTTTATCCTACTACCATTCTTTTAAAAACATTCCTTTAGCCCGGCCGGTGTGGCACAGTGGTTGAACATCGACCCATGCACCAAGAGGTGGCTGGTTCGATTCCTGGTCAGGGCACATGCCCAGGTTGTAGGCCGGATCCCCAGTGAGTGGTGTGCAGGAGGCAGCAAATGATATTTCTATCTCTCTCTCTCTCTCTAAAAAAAAATCAATAAAAACATTTAAAAAAAAATTCCTGTTTTAGTACAATTTAGCATTATATAAAAAACGGGAATGAAATTTACAAGATGCTAACAGTGTCGCATTTAGTATATGAGACTTCTCTTCTACTTTTCTGTATGCTTGGACTATTTTTAATGAACATGTGGGTACTTTGAAAATGAAAAAAATTCTTCAATTTTCATATGACACTGCCTTTTCACAGGCTCTTTTATGCCAATCTTTTGTACTAACTTAGGTAGAAAAGTGATGTGAATTTAAACAAACATTTTTCAGGTAAAGAAGGGAAAGCCAGAAAATGGAAAAATGTAGCCTTAATGAATCTAATAAGATTACATGTGTACTTTAAAAATAGGTGGCAACAACTTAAAAATCTAGCAAACATCTTTTCTCTGCTTCAAATTCACTTTTTCTTCAATGAAAATGAAAGCAGATTAGGTTTGTGGAGAAAAGGCCTAATTGCATCTATATTCGAACTCACTTTATTAAATCTAGAAAATATCTCAAACCATGTACTATTATTATTGCTAAAATATTAATAAATAAGATGGAATTTAGAAAACAGATGTTTTTAGGCAAGTACCAGATATTTAGTGATATGGAAAAGCACTCAATTAAATTATTTAGCATAATAAATACTACAAATATAATAGTAAACAAAGGACTCTTACCAATTTCAGCAGGTAGTTGTTTGATTTTGTTCTCTCGAATGCTAAGCATGCTGAGTTTTGACAGGTTTTTGATGTCCTTTTCCACAGTAGTTATACGATTAAAGCGAAGGTAAAGAGTGGTGAGAGAATCTAGCCTATACACCACTGAAGGAATTTCTCTCAGTTTATTATGCCGTAAATCAAGCATCCGCAGCTTCTTCAAGTTATCAAGAGAGTCAGGCAAACTGGTAAGTGAATTTTCACTTAGAGCCAGTGTCATGAGATTTACTAGACAGCCCACTTCTGCTGGAAGGGACTGCAATTTGTTGCTATATAAATAAAGTTCTGTTAATTGAGTCAACTCTTTGATTGATGATGGCAATATGTGTATAGACCTCTTGGATAAGTCCAAACGCATTGAGTTCTCTTCTCGACATTTGTTGAGCTCTTTAATTACCTCTGCATTGCTAGATTTTTTTCTAGTCCCAGGTGCTGGATTTGGCCGTTTGATCGTATTGTCAACTGAAAAAGCCACCCCTGGTTGGGCAGCACTGGAGTCCTTCTTTCCATCTTTGGCATCTTTCCCTTTGGTCTTAGGTTCTTTTTCTTTGCTCTCTTTCCCAAAACCTCCAGAGGCTTTTGCCTCCTTTTCTCTTTCCTTTGCTGATGGTACTTTGGGATCTTTCTCTTTAGAGTCTTTTTCTTTTCCTAAACTACTACTCATGGTGACTCAAGCTTGGGCAAAACTACATGAACTCCTTTTATTTTATTTTCCAACAACAGTAATTGGAATTCAAAGTTGAAGAGACAAAGATCCTATGGAATCAAAAAGGTTCTGGCTTGAAGAAGTAATCACCATAGAGTAACAGCCATCTGTTGTTACATGTTGGATCTATTCCCATTTCTGATAACTCATTCCATCTGGTAAAATGGTGCTGGTCAACCAATGATTCATTAGAATTCCTGAAATATACACAAAGAATATTAATACTTTAGATTATAACTTATATTAGGCAAATGAGCTCTGAAAAATAATCATACAGACAATTTTGCCATTTTCCTATGATACAGTAAATATTTATCAAACACTTATTATGCAAAATCCTTTGAAAAAACTATAAAACTTAATAAGGTAGGCCCTATCCTTAAAGAATTTACAGTCTGAACAGGAAGAGGTAAGATAAGTATACAAGTTACTACAGTACAAAACTTTGTTAAGAGTTGAGAAGAGGGACAAGTCACAACAGCAGCTAATGTTTGAGTGTTTTCTATGTACAAGCACTATTGTAAGGAATTTACAAATATTAATTCATTTAATGCATTTAACAGCCCTGTGAGATAAATTGTTATTCCTATTTTATTCATAGGGACACTGAGGCACAGAAGTATTTTTAACTAGCTTGGTAATCTTGGAGAAATGATAGAGCTGAGATTCCAGCGTAGGCAGTATGTATCCACAGCCTATATTCCTAACCACTACACTAAAACTGCTCTATCTGCAACTAATTACAGAAAGGATTTCAAAGGTGGTGATGATAGAATATAGAGCAGTCTGGTAAAAGAACAAAATGAGCAAAGTGAAATATGTATAGAGAACAGCAAATAGTTCAGGAAAAAGGGCATTAAGAATGTGCACTTAAACAAGCACTCTAGATGACTCCGATGCAGGTAGATCTGGGGACCACCTTTCAGAAACAGTAACAAAAGGCAATCTCCAATGATATCTATATTCTAGGAACTGGAAAAGTTAGGATTCTTAAAAGTAGAAAAAGTTCACTGGTGAAATGACTGACCAAAGGGATCCACAAAGGCTGAAAAGATGAGTAAAATCTTTGTAAAGGAATTAGTCCTCCCTAAACATTTCAAAATTTAAAATACAATTTTTGTTTTGTAGCTCTATTATTAACTTTATAACTAACTGATCTTTCTTTGGTACTAGGGCGTAAAGATCAAAGACACAATTATAACATTTTACCTGATTAGCTTAAAAAACTAAAAGATGTTAATAAAATTTTATCAAACCACAAAATGTATTTGATAGTCCACATCAGTGATTTTCAAACTTTTTTTAATCCTCACCTGAAGATATGTGCGGTTTTTTCATTGATTTTAGAGAGATAGAAGGGGGGGGAGAGAGAGCGAAACATCAATCAGTTGCCTCCCATATGCGCACCAATCAGGAATCAAACCTGCAACCTTTTGGTGTATGGGAGATGCTCCAACCAACTAAGCCCCCTGGCCCAGGCGGTTTTCAACCTTTTCCACCTCATGGCACATGTAAACTAATTACTGACATTCTGCAGCACACCAGAAAATATATTTTCTTGCTATCTGACAAAAAATTAGGTATAATTTTGATTCATTCACACTGGACAGCAATTGTGTTGGCCATTATTTTTTTATTTGACAATCCAAGGGAAAAGAGGTCAGTGCCTCTGACCAAATAATCAGGTACCGCATGTTTTAAAAATTCTTGCAGCACATCAGTGTGCTATGGCACACCAGTTGAAAATCACTGGTCTAAGTGCACAGGATTGTGCTAAAAATTTCTATATAGAGGACATAAGATCTCTCCTATACAAGGTTACAGTTTAGACAGCCAAAACACTCACATATGACAACTAAATAACTGATAATATAGATATTATTAACTCTTCAGATGAGTAAAATATACTACAGCACTTTTGAGAAATCATTGGTTTGAAATCACTCCCACAGTAAAAATACATATACATACTTGTGTGTGTGTGTGTGTGTGTGTGTGTGTGTGTGTGTGTACATGGTTTCTCCACCATCAGGCTCCAATCTAGATTTTCCAGGTTTACCATTTGTACCAAAACACTCTCCATTCCAGTCTTATATACTACTGACACAGTTTGTTCAAAGTGATTTTTTTGCATTACCATATCTTTATTCAACTTGCTCTGTCTGCTTGGTGATCCTTTCCTCCTCTACGCCTCTACTCCCTAGTCTCCCTAGCTACACCATTTATACACTACCCTCATCAGTGTTCTCAGCTTCCTGAACATATGGTACTGTTTCCTCCCTCCATGCCTATATTCTTGTCTCCTCCTTTGCCTGTATGCCTTCCCCATATATATGTCACACCTCTTCCTTTTCCAGGCAATACCTTTCCAGATGAACCCATAAACATCTTTTAAGACTTCTAGGAGTCACTTTTCCAGAAAGTCTTTCCTACTTTGCTCTCATTAGGCTAGGTACCTGCCAGGAGCTTTCATAAATGTCTATCACTATATAACATAGTGTGTGTTTTTTTTAATTATTGATTTTATTTTTAGTTCCTAGATAAATCTTTACATACCTCAAATTCCTGTTAACTTTCACAACAGCAATATATATTTGTCTTTCATATATATTCATTTGTTTCTGTCAGATCTGTATTTTTCTTATTTCTTTAATAAAACTGCAATAACATTTTTGAGGGTCAAAAATTACAAACACCCATTCCTCATCCTGGTCAAATTAGAACTAAAGCAACTGAGTTTTGCAGAACAAGGTGAACATCTACCCCAGTGATGGTGGAAGGTGAAAAACCACAATGTCCCATAGCAGAAAGTCAGAGCCCAGGCAGACTAAAGAGGGTAGAGTACAGAAAACCTACCCCCATTTTGGATTTCAGAGCCTGAGTGAGATGAGGAAGACAATTCCACAAAGGGGCAGCTCAGTAGGGGATATCAGAAACCAAACTGGACAAAGTAGACATCAACATATGTTGGCAATCCACAAGAAGTGTCAGAGGCCAAGTGAGGGGGGTGTCCTCACAGGGTGTTGGTTCAGCATGGAGAATCAGAAACTGAATGGAGTGAAAAGAGTGTACACAGGTGATGATGGACCAGTGTATGGTACTGGAGTGTAAAGGGAGTAAATAATGAAATGTCTACATGGAAGGCTGGGGTGGTTAAGGGGAGGTCATGCCACAGAGAGTTAAGAACACAAGCAAGGTGAAGAGGGCATCCATGATACAAATACAGCACTAAAAAGTGAGCAGACAATTCACAGAAAATACTTAAGTGGCCAATAAATACTGTTTCAAAACTACTCAGTATCACTAGAAATTTGGGAAATATTAAGAGATATTACTGCCATCAAGTTAGCAAGTAAGAAGTCTGATAAAACCAACTGTTGTTGGAGAATACGGAGCCAAAAAAACACACTCTGCTGGTAAAAATATCAATTGTTAAAACTATTTTGGTAAAAAATTTGGCAAAAACTTGATGAATTTGAATATGCCACATCCACACATTTAGATCCATCAATTCTACTGCTAGGTATTTACAGTATGAAAACTTCTACACGCTTGCACAAGGAGCCTCAGTGGCAAAGTCACTTTCCACCGTGGTAAAAATCACTACACCTACAGAAAGAAACTGAGACAAATCTCAGCAACAATGGTGAACAACAACAACAGAAACAGAAAAATGTAAGTTGCAGAATAATAAATAAAGAATGGTTCCATGGATGAACATATTCACCAATGATATATCTGATAAAGGGTTAATATCCAAAATTTATAAAGAACTTATAAAACTCAACACCAAGAAAATAAACAATCCAATTTAAAAATGGGCAAAGGACCTGAATAGGCATTTCTCCAAAGAAGACATACAGATGGCCAATAGACATATGAAAAGATGCTCAATGTCACTAATCACCAGAGAAATGCAAATTAAAACCACAATGAGATATCACCTCACACCTGTCAGAATGGATATCAGAAACACATCAACAAACAACAAGTGCTGGGGAGGATGCAGAGAAAAGGGAACCCTCATGCACTGTTGGCGAGAATGCAGATTGGTACAGCCACTGTGGAAAGCAATATGGAGTTTCCTCAAAAAATGGTCCAGCCCTGGCCGGTTTGGCTCAGCGGTTAGAGCGTCGGCCTGCGGTCCGGAGAGACCCGGGTTCGGTTCCCGCTAAGGGCATGTACCTCGGTTGCAGTTTGTCCCCGGCCCTGGTTGGTCGTGCGGGTGGCAGCCACTCGATGTGGCCCTTTCATATCGATGTTTCTCTCTCTCTCTCTTCCTCTCTCTCCCTCCAACTCGAACAAAAGATGAAAAATGTCCTCAGGTGAGGATTAAAAAAAAAAAAAAAAAATGGTCCAGACATTCCACTTCTGGGGATCTATCAGAAGAAACCCAAAACACTGATTCAAAAGAATATATATTCATTACAGCATTACTTATAACAGCCAAGATTTGGATTAAAAAGCTGCCTGGAGCCCTGGCCGGTTTGGCGCAGCGGTTGCGTCGGCCCGCGGTCCAGAGGGACCCGGGTTCGGTTACCGCTAAGGGCACATACCTCGGTTGCAGTTTGTCCCCGGCCCTGGTTGGGGTCCTGTGGGTGGCAACCACTCGATGTGTCTCTCTCACATCGATGTTTCTCTCTCTCTTCCTCCCTCTCTCTCTCCCGCTCTATCTGAATATAAATGCAAAAATGTCCTTGGGTGAGGATTAAAAAAAAATAATAAATAAATAAATAAATAAGTAAATAAAAAGCTGCCTGGACACTCAAGGAAGATGGCGGCAGGCAGGACTGTAGCAAGGGTGAGTGTGTGAGAGAGTGAGCGAGTGTGACAGAGAGTGTGAGTGAACGTGAGTGTGAATGACCAACCTTGAGCAGTGCAGAAACGCAGGGCAGACGGTTCCTGTGCTGTGGACGGAAAGCAGCCGGTTACCACAGTAAGCGGCTCATCAGCGAGCTTCTCCCTGCGCGGCCAGGAGGCCCCGCCATTTTGGAAGATCCCTGGTCTTCTCCGGGAAGAGGAAGCGGGGAGTGGCGAGGGCCAAGCAACCTGAGTCCACCAGAGTGACTTGCACCATCGGTCCAGTGGACCCCACTGTGTCAACTTGGACCAGCGCACAGTTGCAGTGCTATCGAGGTGGCTGCTGCGGTAGCGAAACTGGCCAGGACCTGAGCACCTTCCCCCACAGCAGAAGCCTGATCGGAGCCTAGCACCTTCCACCACAGCAGCAGTGACTGGGCAGGAGTGGAGCCCCACCCACAACAGTAGCTGAGACACACCCTCAGCAGCAGTGACTGGGCAGGAGTGGAGTCCCACCCCCAACAGCAGCTGAGACCCATCCCCAGCGGCATCATCAGAGGCTGATCAGGAGCAGTGCCCCAGTCCAAGCAGCAGCAAGACTCGAGGAGCCGAGACCTGCATGTCAGATCAATACCAGCCACCAGTTGTCAGTCCTCCAGGCCCCACAGCAGGCAAGAGGCTCCATACACCAAAACAGTCTGGGAGGCACAGCAGCCTTATTTGATACACACTGACCTGCCTACACATTCCAACATCCCTCACTGGGCCTAGAACTACCAGATTGCTAAAATGGTGAGACAAAGAAACACCACCCAAATGAAAGAAAAAGAGGAATTACCAGAAAAGGAACTACAGGAAATGGAAGAAAGCAAGCTGTCAGATAAAGAATTCAAAACACTAATTTTAAGGGTGCTCAAACAATTTAGTGTGAAGTACAAGCAACTTAATAAGAATTATGAGGTGCTCTGTGGGAACTACATCAGCTGAAAAAAAGAGGTAGAAGCTATGCATAAAAATCAAGAGGAAATAAAGAGTGACATAGCTGTTATGAAAAATACCTTAGCCCTGGCTGATTTGGCTCAGCAGTTAGAGCCTTGGCCTGTGTACCAGAGAGTCCCAGGTTCGGTTCCCGCTAAGGGCACATACCTCGGTTGCAGTTTGTCCCTGGCCCCGGTTGGGATTGTGTGGGTGGCAACCACTCAGTGTGTCTCTCTCACATCAATGTTTCTCTCTCTCTCTTCCCCCCTCCCTCCCTCCCTCCCTCCCACTCTATCTGAAGATAAATGCAAAAATGTCCTCGGATAAGGATTTTTAAAAAAAGAAAAAGAAAAAGAAAAATACCTTAGAAGGGTTCAATAGTAGATTAGAAGAAGCTGAAGACCAAATCAGTGACTTGGAAGACAAGGTAGAAAAAAACACACAAATAGAGCAGCAAATGGGAAAAAAAAAAAAGCAGGAGGAGAGTTTAAGGGAGCTTTGGGACAATACAAAACGTAACAACATTCGCATTATAGCAGTACCGGAAGAAGAATCATAGAAAGGAATAGAGAACCCGTTTGAAGAAATAATGACAGAAAACTTCCCTAAACTGGTGAAGGAAAAAGTCACACAAGTCCAGGAAACACAGAGAGTCCTAAGCAAGATGAACCCCAAAAGACCCACAGCTAGAGACACATCAAAATAAAAATGGCAAACATTAAAGACAAAGAAAGAATCTTAAAGGAAGCAAGAGACAGAAAGTTACCTACAAAGGAGCTCCCATTAGACTGTCAGCTGATTTCTCAACAGAAATACTGCAGGCCAGAAGGGAGTGGCATGAAGTGTATGAAGTAATGCAAGGCAAGGGTCTGAATCCAAGAATACTCTATCCAGCAAGGCTATCATTCAAAATTGAAGGAGAAATAAAGAGCTTCACAGACAAAAAAAAAAGGTCAGAAATTTACCACCATCAAACCAGCACTGCAAGAAATGCTGAAGGGACTGTTGTAAGAAGAAGAAGAAACAGACAGCAAGAGAGAGAGAGGAAGACAGGCATAAAATAAAAATGGCAACTAATAACTATCTATCAATAATAACCTTAAATGTAAATGGCTTAAATGCTCCAATCAAGACATAGGGTAGCTGATTGGATAAGAAAACACGACCCATATATATATGCTGTCTACAAGAGACCCACTTCACAACAAAAGACTCACACAGGATGAAAATGAAGGGATGGAAAAAAATTTTCCAAGCAAATGGAAATGAAAAAAAAGCTGGTGTAGCAATACTCATATCTGATAAGATAAGACTTCAAAACAAGGGCCATAATAAGAGACAAAGAAGGTCACTACATAATATTAAAAGGATCAATCCAACAAGAGGATATAACCCTGGTAAACATATATGCACCAAATACGGGAGCAACAAAATATATTTAAAAACTTCTAGAGGACTTCAAGGGAGAGATCAATAGCAATACAATCATAGTGGGTGACTTTAACACCCCACTGACACCAGTGGATAGATCTTCTAGACAAAAAATTAACAAAGACACAGAGTCCTTAAATGACAAACTAGATCAGTTGGGCTTAACTGATATTTACAGAACATTTCACCCCAAAACTGCAGAATATACATTCTTCTCAAGTGCACACGGGACATTCTCAAAGATAGACCACATGTTAGGACACAAAGTAAGTCTCTACAAATTCAAGAAGACTGAAATCATATCAAGCATCTTCTCAGATCACAACGACATGAAAGTAGAACTCAATTACAACAGAAACACACAAAACATTCAAACACTTGGAGGCTAAATAGCATGTTATTAAACAACGAATGGGTTACCAAGGAAATCAAGGAAGAAACTAAAATTTTCCTGTAAACCAATGAAAATGAACGCACAACAACACAAAATCTATGGGATGCAGCAAAAGCAGTCCTGAGAGGGAAGTTCAAAGCACTACAGGCCTACCTCAAGAAAGAAGAAAAAATCCTAATTGACTTTCTAACCCTACAAAAGAACTAGAAATTAAACAAAAAGAAAAACCCAGAGCAAGTAAAAGGAAAAAAATAGTAAAGATCAGAGCAGAAATAAACGATATAGAGACCAAAAAAACAATTCAAAAGATCAATGAAACAAGGAGCTGGTTCTCTGTAAAGATAAACAAGATGAACCTTTAGCCAGACTCACCAAGAAACAAAAAGAGGACCCAAATAAAATCAGAAACGAAAGAGAAGTAACAACTGACACCACAGAAATACAAAGGATCATCAAAACATACTATGAACAATTATACATCAACAAATTGGACAATCTAGGCGAAATGGACAAATTTCTAGAAACACACAGTCTCCCAAAACTGAACAGTGAAGAGAGAGAAAACTTGAACAGACCAATAATAACAAAGGCAATTGAAGATGTAATTAAGAAACTCCCAGCAAACAAAAGCCCTGGCCCAGACGGCTTCACGGGGGAGTTTTACCCATTCTCCTCAAACTATTCCAAAAAATCCAAGAAGACGGAAGACTTACAAACTCATTTTATGAGACCAGCATAATCCTAATTCCAAAATCAATAAAGACACTACAAAGAAAGAAAACGACAGGCCAATATCCCTGATGAACACAGATGCCAAAATCCTTAACAAAATATTAGCAATCGGATCCAGAATAATCAAAAAAATTATTCATCATGACCAAGTGGGATTCATCCCAGGGATGATGCAAGGATGGTACAATATTCACAAATCAATAAATGTGATATACCACATAAACAAAATTAAAGATGAAAACCATATGATCATATCAACAGACACTGAAAAAGCATTCGACAAAATCCAGCACCCATTTCTGATAAAAACGCTCAGCAATGTGAGAATAGAGAGATCATATCTCAACATAATAAAGGCCATATACGAGAAACCTACAGCCAACATCATACTCAATGGGCAAAAACTAAAAGCATTCCCCTTAAGAATGGGAACAAGACAGGGATGCCCACTTTCGCCACTCTTATTTAACATAGTACTGGAAGTCTTAGCCACAGCTGTAAGAAAGATCTCTTATCCTTTGAGACGTCATGGAGGGACCTGGAGAGTATTATGCTAAGCAAAACAAGCCAAGCAGAGAAAGACAAATATCACATGATCTCACTTATTTGTGGAATATGATGAACAAAATAAACTGATAAACAAACTAGACCCAGAGACACAGAAGCAGGGCACAGACTGACAAACCTCTGAAGAGGGGGTGGGGGTGGGAAAGGAAGAGATAAACCACAGAACTTATATGCATGTGCGCGTAACCAGTGCACATAGACAACAAAGCTGGGGACGGGGCGGGGCAGGGGGGACTGGGAGGAGGGTGTCAATGGGGGAAAAAGGAGAAACATCTGTAACAAAAATAAATTAATAAAAATAATTTTTACAAAAAAGCTGCCTGCCCAGAGTGGCTCAGTTGATTGAGCATTGTCCCATGCAACAGGAGTTCACTAGTTCAATTCCCAGTCAGTGCACATGCTCAGGTTGCAAGCTCGATCCCCAGTGGGGCGTGCAGGAGGCAGCCAATCGATGTTTCTCTCTCACTGATGTTTCTCTCTCTCTCTCTCTTCCTCTCTGAAATCAATAAAAACACATTAAAAAGCCCTGGCCGGTTTGGCTCAGCTGTTGGAGCGTCGGCCTGTGGTCCAGAGAGACCCGGGTTCGGTTCCCACTAGGGGCACGTACCTCGGTTGCAATTTGTCCCTGGCCCTGGTTGGTCGTGCGGGAGGCAGCCACTCAATGTGTCCCTTTCACGTCGATGTTTCTCTCTCTCTCTCTCCTTCCCACTCTGTCTGAACAAAAAATGAAAAAATGGCCTCGGGTGAGGATTAAAAAAAAACAAAACATTAAAAAAAAAAAAAAAAGCTGTGTTATATTTACACAATGGACTACTACTCGGCCATAAGACAAAAAAAGAAGGAAATCTTACCTTTTGCAACAGTTCATGGATGGACCTGGAGAACATTATGCTAAGTGAAATACGTTGAGTCAGAGAAAGACAAGTACTATATGATTTCACTTATATGTGTAACCTAATGAACAAAATAAGCTAACAAACAAAATAGAAACAGCCTCATAGATACAGAGAACAGACTGACAGCTGTCAGAGGGGAGGAGGATTGAGGGGCTGAGTGAAAAAGGTGAAGGGATTAAGCAAAAAACCCACAAAAACAAAACTCACAGACACAGACAACAATATGGTGATTACCAGAGGGAAAGGGGGTGGGGGAGTAGAAGAGGGCAAAGGAGGGGTAAATGGTGATGGAAGGAGGCCTGTCTTGGGGTGGTGAACACACAATACAATATATAGATGATGTATTATTATAGAATTGTACACCTGAAACCTACATAATTTTATTAACCAATGTTACCCCAATAAATTCAATAAAAAATTTTAAAAACAATGGTTCTATTTGTATAAAGTTTTAAAACATACAAAAATATATATTGCTTGTGGATTCTTACATATATATTGTTTGTGGACTCTTTATTCTTACAAATAAAGGATTGAGAAACATCAAATTCAGGATCGTGATTTCTAAGCTATAGTTAAGGGTAAAAACCAAGGTAAGGTAGTATGCTAACCCAATATTTGGTAAGTTGAATCACAGAGTCCAAAGTTATGTTTCCATTTTGAAGTAAATGTTCGAATGAACTCTGAGTCCCTCCCCTGGCTGTTTGAAAGATCTAGAAAGGTATCTTCACTAGTCATTAGAATAATATTGATTTATAAATACAATGAGAAATAATATTATATCTATCAATGAAAACATAAAGAACAGTGCTTTTGAGGATACAGAGAAATAGACAATCATAAGTTTGCTGCTGGGCATATGATCCAGGAAAGCCTTTCTGAAAATGTGACTGCTTCATAACGTGATTGGGGTATTTTTGTTTGTTTGAAGAAAAACATAAATGTATGTGAGAGTCACAAATCTGTGTAAAAGCACAGAAGAAATAAAAGAATATATCCCAAAATTTAATTGCTTACCCATCTCTCTGGAAAGACAGGGAGTTAGCGGTGATGAGAGACAGGCAGAGGAAATGGCAGGGAATAAGGTAAAGAAATGGAGGCTGAGAGCAAGCGCTAAAAGAGTTTGGACTCTGCCACAGATTCTTCATATAGGATCTTATGAGCAGTACATGGAGGACACTGATGACATAGACATGCATTCTGGGCCTGACTGACCTGGAAAGGAAGTTATATGTTTGCATGTGCCTCAGTCTGCCAACACTGAACGAAGACAGATGTGTCATCAATCCCTCAGCTAAACCCTTTCTCAAAGGCAAATCTCCACTCTCTCTTTCACCTGCCCAGTCCTAATGGTATAAGACTTGTTACCTCAGTTCAGGTTGAGAATTTATAAACCACTATCAACGTGATTACATTTGATTTCCAAATTAATCCTGTGAAGTAAGCACCCCAAGTAGTGTTACTCCCATTAACAGATGAGTTAACCAAGATTTATGGAAGTTAAATTATTTGACCAATAGGATGGTGTGAATCTTACACTAACTCCACTAGTAACAATAGATAATACTTATCGAGTACTTACTGCATGCCAAGCACTGTGCTAAGTGCTTTCAGCTGTTATCTCATTAAATTCTTGCAATAATTCTGAGGAAGATTACTCCTCATTTAAAGATTGAAACTGAGTCTCCAAAGCAATCAAATAACTTGTCAAAGATCCCACAGACCACAAGCCTGACATACTTCTGACTCCAAACCCATGTCTTAACCACTATACTATTTCAGAATACATTCAGTAGATATAAATAATCACATACACAATCAGGATTAGCTACATAAACTACGGAAAATTATTCACAGAACAAGATTTGAAAAGGTAGAATTACTTTCTACAGCCTGAGGAAACATTGACTAAACAGAGCCAAAATACTACAGAAAATTTACATATCTACCTTTAAAAAATTATTTTCCCCACCTCACTTAAGACCTAATCCTATAGAGCACACTATTGATTTACTGATTGTTTTGGCATTTAAATATGTCTACATGTGGAATTCATATAACCTTGAGTTCAATTATTTTTATTGAGCAGTATCTTTCTGAAAAGTATGATTAAAAGAATGTATTTCATAAATTCAGTACCAGAGTTTAACTCTGGAGTCATTTAGGTCCACTTTTTCATTAATAGTAGAATACATACATAAATGTTTCCCTAACTGACCACTAGGGAAGTGATGGATGATGCAGCTCAATTCAGAAAAGAACCTGACTCATGCATCCTTGGTCTATGTACCAATTCTTAAAAACTAGCACTGATTATTCCTTAGTAGTAATATTGTTAAGAGTGCAGGTATATTTTAAAGCTATTTTTCTCTTGCCTAGGAGAAAGAGAATAATTCAGATAAGCGAAGGGGGACTGCATGTTCAGAGACTTACTTGGTGTGTTCTATCTATATTTAAATCTAACTCTACGTTCAATTCTCATGCTAAATAAAGTTATCGTCTAGTTATTTCTATCTCAAAAGAAATATGATTAAAAGTAATATATGGGGGGGGGGGGTGTGCAGTAAAAAAAAAAAAAAGAAAGAAAGAAAAGACCAGCCCTGGCCGGTTTGGCTCAGCGGTTGGAGCATCGGCCCACGGACCAGAGAGACCCAGGTTCGGTTCCCACTGAGGGCATGTGCCTCGATTGCAGTTTGTCCCCGGCCCTGGTTAGGGTCGTGTGGGTGGCAGCCAGTCGACGTGTCTCTCTCACATCAATGTTTCTCTCTCTCTCTTCCTCCCTCTCTCCCTCCCGCTCTATCCGAAGATAAATGCAAAAAGTGTCCTCGGGTGAGGATAAAAAATTTTAAAAAAGACCAAAAGATCTGGAGCTAGTAGATCTGGGTTCTAAATCCATTGATAAGTTACAATGTGACCTTAGGCAAATGCCACATTTCTAAGCCTGTTTTTCTATCTGGAAAAAAAAATGAGTTTGGGGTCTACATGATCTCATAGGTACCTAAAGCTCTAAAACTCCAATTGCTAAGTCTTAACAGAAAGTAGTTTCAAAGATCAATTTGGGACGTTAAAAAATTACTTTCTGAGTATGGCTATATACCATTTATCCATATTAAAAAGCTTATTAGGCCCTGGCCGGTTTTGCTCAGTGGTTAGAGCGTCCCCAGCCCTGGTTAGGGTCGTGTGGGTGGCAGCCAGTCGATGTGTCCCTTTCACATCGATGTTTCTCTCTCTCTCTTCCTCTCTCTCCCTCCCACTCCACACACACACAAAAATGGAAAAATGTTCTCGAGTGAGGATTAAAAAAGTTAAAAAAATAAAAATAAAAAGCTTATTAGGTCCCTATGACTGCAGGTAATCATAACTGTCAGGCAAACACACGTTTTAGAATATCTAACAACATGCTAATCTGAAAATGTTCAGTAATACTTTCTCTGAATTTCCCAACATCTATTTCTACAATATTTAGGCTTAGGATAAGATGTGTTACAAACATTATTATTATACTGTGTTTTTATAGCAGAAATTACCAGTGCTTCTAATACAATATACAAGACTTCCCAATTTATAGGTTATATACTAGTTATCAGTATTCTTCAGATGAAAGATATTATCTTTTATTTATTAATGGGAATATTAATATAGATGCCATAAATATTTCCTTTCTGTTAATGATTTTTCTTTTAACTTAATCATGGCATTCATAAATACATATAAAATCTTAAAAGTCTAGAAAACACCCAAATTATAGCAATGTATTAGGATGGTTTTCACTTTTCTTTACCTCTGCATCATTTTTTAAATGTATACAATGAGCATTCACTCCTTTCATAATCAATGACGAAAATAAAAAAGCTATTTTCATTTTGAAACAGAAAATATCCTAACAGTGCTAGTTTGGTTATGTTGACTTTTAAACTGAGAAAGGATACAGGTAATTAAAAATTCATTTATAAAGAAAATATGAATGTGTAATACCAGAGGAGGTCAACATAATATCAAAGCCTATTTAAATTAGTCCATGAGCCCTGGTCGGTTTGGCTCAGCGGTAGAGTGTTGCCCCGTGGACCAATGAGTCATGGGTTCAATTCCAGTCAGGGGCACATACCTCAAGTTGCGGTTTGTCCCCAGCACTGGCCAGGGTTGTGCAGGAGGCAACCAGTTGATGTGTCCCTCTCACGCTGATGTTTCTTTCTTTCTCTCTCTGTCTCTCTTTCGCCTTCCCTCCCTCCCTCCCTCCCCCTCACTCTATCTGAAGATAAATAGAAAAATTTCTAAAACAAAATTTTTTTAAATAAAATAAATAAATTAGTCTATGATAGCCCATGAAGAACTAAATATATCTAGCACTTCAGATTTGAATTATAATGTACACTCTTTCTATAAGAGATATTCAAAAGTCCATGGAGTGATCTGATTCACTGAAGTTATAAACCAAGTTTTTGGTTACTGACAGTTCAGAAAACCATTTTCTCTAATTATAAATATTTAAATTTTTAGAAGTATAAAAAACTGTATTTTCATTCAGTCAAGATGCTGAAGCACAAAGAGAAGGCCCTTACACCAGTCTTGAACGTTGGGGGAATCGGTAAAGGTTCCTTTAACAAGATAACAACTAAGCCCTAAACAGGTAGCTCAGTTGGTTAGAGCATTGTCCAGATATGCAAAGGTTTCAGGTTTGATCCCCAGTCAGGGCACATACAAGAATCAACCAATGAATGCATAAATAAGTGGAACAACAAGTCAATGTTTCTCTTTCTCTCTCTCTCCTTCCTCCCATTCCTCTTTAAAATCAAAACTCAATCAATAAATTAATTAATTTTTTAAAAAAAGATAACAGCTAAGGAGAAATCAGTAAGAATAGGAGGGGCAGTCAAGAATCCTAGAGTCATCCTGACTCCTATCCCTCCTTCAACTCTGACATTCTGACAATCACCAAATCCTATCCACATTCTTTCCCCCAAATTTCTCCTGACTCTTCAACTTCTCTTCATTCTCACTGCCACTACTCTGCTCCAGGGTATACCAAATTTTTTCTAATAGCTTTGTAACTGGTCTTACCACATCCACTCCCCCCATCCTGTTCCTAACATAACCACTAAACTGTAATTAGAGTGATCGTTCAAATACTCACATCTAATTGGGTTACTGTTCAATTTAAAACACTTGGGGGAAGAGTGGGTGGCCCCCACAAACAAAGTCCTCAGGATAAAATCCAAAATTCTTAGCAGTAATTACCAACCCTTTCCAGATCTGGCCCCACCTTACTTTTCCTGCCACAACTCTGATATTTCGCATTTTGCACTCTAGTCACATGAACTTCTTTCAGATCCCACAGCAGGTCCTGCTATCTCTGTCCCCAGGACTTTACACAAGCTATTTCCTTCTGCCAGAAACATAGGTTTACAATTCTTCACTCAAAGAATTCTTGTATTCTTCAGATCTTAGCTCAGAGGTCTGGGAAGCCTTTCTTGATTACTCAAAAGCCTTTATGAATACCCCTTCCTCCATGCTTCCACTTAAAACTACCCCTTATAACACTTGCCAACTTAGTTGTCTGACTCCCTCATTTAAAGTAATGGGAAAACAGGGACCCTTCTTTTTCACAGTTGTATCCTAGTACTGAGAAACTGCTCTAGCTGGTTTGGCTCAGCGGTTAGAGAGTAGGTCTGAGGACCAAAGGGTGGTGGGTTCGACTCTGATCAAGGGCATATACCTGGGTTGAAGGTTCAATCCCCAGCCTCAGTTGGGGTCATGCAGGAGGCAACCAATCGATATGTCTCTCTCACATTGATGTTTCTCCCTCTCTCCTCTCCCTCCCTCCTTCTACTCTGTCTAAAATCAATGGGAAAAATGTATATATCCTTGGGTGTGGATTAACAAAAAGAAAAAAAAAAAGAAAGAAAGAATGCCTAACACATAACAGCAGTTACATTCATTACTATGTAATTATAATTAATATTCATTATAAATATTTGTTAACTTGGTTTTACCTGCCCTACTAGATAGCAGGCTCCTTACATATAGAAGCAATTTTTACTCTATAAAGTGCTCTACAGCCCTGGCCAGTTTGGCTCGGCGGTTAGAGCTTCAGCCAGTGGACCGGAGAGCCTCAGGTTCGATTCCCGCTCAGGGCATGTGCCTCGGTTGCAGTTTGTCCCCGGCCCCAGTTGGGGTCGTGTGGGTGGCGACCACTCGGTGTGTCTCTCTCACATCAATGTTTCTCTCTCACTTCCTCCTTCTCTCCCTCCCGCTCTATCTGAAGATAAATGCAAAAAAAAAAAGTGTCCTCTGGTAAGGATAAAAAAAATAATAAAGTGCTCTACAAATTAAAAGATATTGTGAACTTTTTATTAAGTACACAGTGACCGCTCAATAAACACTTGTTGAATGAAGACAGTTGAATAATAAACAGATAAAAATCTTGTCTCATGCATACTTTCCCTATATTCCACTTAAAGCTAACTAAAAAACACTTAGATTTTTATATGCATACCTAAAAATTGCAAGATTTGTATTCTCCTTCGTTTAGAAAGATCTGAAACACTTCTCATTCTATTAAGTACCTTAAAGGACAAACATAAACTGTCTCCCCTCCAAACCACATAAAGCTATATATTTTTGTTATTCAAGATTAAAAAAGGAATCCTCAAAACTGGAAGAACTAAGATCAAGAAAGCACCCCAAATTAACATGCTTGGGGAACATTATTGTTCAGAGAGAAATAAAAAAAATAAAAAACCCCACACTCTTAAGCAGCACGAGTGAACCTGAGGTAAGAGTAGTCTTCATGAAGGCTAAAGAAATAGCTGTCTGTGAACAGCTCATAGCACCTTCAAACTCATTCATTCAACTTTTTTTCTCCTTTGGTGAGGAGAAAAGATGAAATAATTTGGATTGACATGGAGAGTGACAGGGTTGATTTATTTTATACAATGGCAAATACATGAGAGTTTTTCAGGAAATTTGTATTCCTTCTTATGAAAAAGCATAAGACTCATGTAATTTTGATTCTGGGCAAACAAAAGTTTTGAGCAAAAAACTGAAAATTCTTGTTTACCCAACCCACAATATAAGCCATAAATGGGATTACAGCTCTCTTGTACAATACTTCAACTTACCATATATATAAATTGCAAGATTTCCAGCAAAGTATCAAAATAAAAGCAGTGGTGGTGCAGGGGGGATTTTAAATGTCTCGATATAACTTAAGATATAACAGCAAACATCAAATATTCTTGACCAAACATTGTCTGAAAAACTCTATGCCACACAAACACTCCCCCAAAAGATTTACCTCTGAATATTGCTTAAATTGCCTTTCTTGCCAAGGAATTCAAAACACATCACACACAACCTAAAGTAGTCCCAAAATATACTTTACTCTTCATTTACCAGGGACAATAAATCAATAACTGGTTACTTAATTATTAGGGTAAAGTAAAAGAGATAAAATGTCATTGCTATCCTAGGTTATTCACACTAAGATAACTGTAATGTTCAATAAAGTATTTTCAACTTAAAAAATCTTATTTTCAGTACCTTTAATCTAAGTTAATTAAATTTAACTGCTTCATTTTTGTTTGTATAAATCTACACATTCTTTCACTGGGTCTTATCTGATTATAAAGCCTTTCCATTACTCACTCTATAAACTATTTATCAGAAACTGTCAGAAAAATATAAACAAAAATAAATGTACTATATGTAACAAGATTAGGAGTGTGTGGTCTCAAGCTAGGTATTTTACATTTAAGAATCAGTATTTAATAAGTTCCCATTACTGTAAAACAAATAGCCTTTTTCATGTCTTGAAACTATTTAGATAAAAACCATATGCTCAACTAATTATTTTATTTATCTGCTTATCCTGACAGTTGTTAAAATCGGATTTACATAATACATTTGGGGCTTTAAAATATATTTTTTATCTCTGTATTAAATTCTTTTTAATATCTCAAAGCAAAAAATCTTTCTCATGTAAGATCAAAAGAAATATATTGAGCAGCCAGGCCCAGTTTAAACTAAGGCCAATAAGGAATTTCTCCTATCAGAAGCTAGTCCAAATAAAAAAAGGCAGCCCTTGCTTATATTTTTTAATATACATAAAATGACATTTTATTACTTTTGTAATTTAACACATTAAACCCAACCAGTTCCCAAATGGTTAAGTACTATCTACTATCTTATGACTATAATCCCCAAATATGATTCCCACATAGTTTATAGAGGCTTTGATGTAAAAAAATTCTTACATCACAAAGATGTAAATCATGAAGTAATTTGCAGATAGCAAGTGATATATTACTTAAACAGTGACAGAAAGAAAAAACATTATTTGGCAATACTTAATTTTAATTACTCTCAGAAGCAACTCAAACATTATCTAATTGTTAGTTATAAAAACTGGGTAGCAGTATAATCAGGAAAGAGATGAGCTAATGAACAAGTTGGTTTTATTTTTAGGAAATGAATCTACCATTTGTGAACTATCAATTTTCATAGAATTTGAGTAAAATAAAATATAGAAAACTTTCAGTAATATTAAATTTAATTTCAACTTTCTTTGATGAAACAACAATCTTCAAGCTCTTGCCACAGGAACCTTACTATTATATCAATTATTACCATATATATACCCACATAAATATGAAAATGTCAGGTATAATTGAGTTCCAGTTAAGAAAAGGCCATACTTTTTTTATATTTTTGTATGTGAATAATTAGTCACGTATTAAGGCAATACTTTCAGAACTAACTCTACAAGAATTACATAGCTGACTTCTAAAGCAAATTTACTAAATCCTTCCTTTTTCATATCATGAAAATCCTTAAACTGAAACATTTAACTCTAATATCCATTTACAGATATTATAATTAGTGTGGATCAACTCAGTCCCTTTTTTATTAACAAAATAACCTGGCAGAAGTATGTTTTATCAAAAGCCTTTACATAGTTTCCTGAACAATGCATATAAACTAGATTTCATTCTTTTTTTTTTTTTTAATCCTCATCCGAGGACTTGCTTAGAGAGAGGAAGGGGGAAAATGGGAGGAGAGAGAGGGAGAGATGGGGAGAAAAGGGGAGAGGGGGGGCAGATGGGGGAGCGGGAGGGAGAGAGGGAAAGAGAAATACAGATTGGTTGCCTTCTGTACACTCCCTGTCTGCTCCCTGACCAGGGATCAAACCAGCAACCTTTTAGTGCACTGGAGGGCCATCAACAAACTGAGTCACTCCAGAGGGGCAGTAGATTTTACTCTTTATAGTTAGTTTCCAGTTTCAGTAGCTGGTTCTCATAGACTGGCATAATGTTGCACAACATTCTGGGGGAGATGTTTATAATTATTTCCACTGAAAATTTTAAGTCATGTACATAATCATCATGGAAATGTTTCTATCAGTTATATTTTAAATTTTAATAAGTTTTAATAGCATTTAAAAATGTTTTTGCTTCAAAAATAGTGATTCCATTTTTTTTTTTTAAATCCTCACAGGAGGGTATTTTCTATCTTCAGATACAGTGTGTGGGGGGGGGGAGGGAGGGGGGGAGAGAGAGAGAGAGAGAGAAACATCGATGTGAGAGGGACACATCAATGTGAGAGGGACACATGGACAGGTTGCCTCCTGCATGACTCTGACCAGGACCGGGGACAAACCACAACTGAGGTATGTGCCCTTGGCCAGAATCGAACCCACAATGCACTGGTTTGTGGGCCGACACACTAACCACTGAGCCAAACCAGCCAGGGCAATAGTGATTCCATTTTTAAAGTCATTTCTCTCAAGGCCCAAATCAATTCTTGCTTTTCATGCCTTATTTGTAACCTAAAATATTACCACCTAATTTATGCCATTCACTCACCAGCCATCATTATATATGATCATCTTTAGGTTCTCAGAGCCCAACACAAAGCCTGATACAGTCTCACATATTTTCAGGCTTCAATAAACTTTGTTCTTGTCCCAAATACTCATGTTCAGTGTGTACTACTATACACTATTATATAATAGGAGGTGGGGAAAATTAAAAAATACTGCAGCACTACAAATCATTTAGCATGCTGAGATCCCACAGTTGCTCAGTGGGTGTTCTGAAACTAGGCCATATTTCTAGTATTAAGAATTTCAAATCACTACTTCCAAAGTACAGAAATAAATGTCTTCAAGATTAAATCATAAAACCTTACTATTTTAAGCTGCCTAGTATATGAGCATCTTATTTCTGTAAGTTTAAAACTGTAATTAACACATGGTAGATAAACTGATATTTGTTTCAGCAACAAAATAAGAAACAATTAGCTCTTCTACCTATCCTTATATAGTTATAGAATTCAATAGATTACAATATTAAGATAAAATGCAATTTATCTGAACCAGAACTTAAGTGAAATTTTATCCCAGAAGATATACAAAACAAAACTGAATTGAATATAATCTATTTCAGGTCACCCAATCTGTTGCACTGCACATACTTGTAGCAAAAAAGTAATTATGACCTCCAATCTAATTTTTCCAGTCCAGGTTACCAGGAAATGCCAAGAGATTAAGCTTACTCTCTTTAACAGAACAGAAGTTGCAGAAATGTGTCATTTTGTCATACCATTGCAACAGGTATGTTTTCATTCGAAACAGATGAAGAAAAACATGTTGTTACTCAATGTTACATATTTCACAGCTAAGTAAACAAAGAAATAAAATACACTTCTGCTAATTGTAAAGCTATAACATTATACTGCCCTGATTCTGTATTGTCAGATAATTATTTGCTTCTATTTAATTTTACTCAAATACTTAAGGTGCATACTGTATTTCACCTCATTAAGCACATCTTTCCAATGACAAAAGCGTAACACATTAAAATTTTTAAATTGTAGCCCTGGCCTGTGTGGCTCAGTTGGTTGGAGTGTCATCTGTGCACATGGGTTTGATCCCCAGGGAGACAGATGTTTCTCTTTCACATCAATGGTCCTCTCTCTCTCCTCCCTCCCTCCCTCCCCCTTCCTCTCTCTCTAAAATCAATACACACACACACACACACACACACACACACACACACACACACAATCTCCTCCGGTGAGGATTAAAACATATTTTTTTAAATTCTATCATTTTAGATGGAAACCTTTCTGAAATACAATACATAGTCCTGTGTCATCTTTAACAAAATTTACTAACAGCAATTAATCTCTTCATGATCTTACATCATCATTATTGCCATACTGTTCTACATATAAAACAAATGCTATCTTGAAATATTCTAAATAGGTTTATCACAGCAATAAGTTGCCTTAAACTGATATTTTTTTGAAATCTTGCTTTTTAATTGTTTTCCCTCTGCTCTTATTTTCAACTCTCTTATGGCCTCTAGGAGTATCCCAGGCCTTTTTACATTTGGTTACCAAACTTTTTAAAATCGTACATTAAGAGAGAGTAAAACAGCCCTGGATTAAGTCCTGAGGGGTCTAAGGGCAGGAAATGTGTTTAAGAGCAATGACACTTCTTTATCCTTTTTAGTGGCCTGTTTTAGGGCTCAAGATTATTAATTTAAACTAATTTTCCATTAGGAACCTCCAAGGGCTAGACACTGCATACCAGAGAAAATAGGAAAGATAGACATATTCAATGTTCATCATGAAGCTTACAGTCTAGCAAAAAGACAGATATTAAACACATCACTACAAAAATGATGAGGGTAGAAAGTACAGGTGCTAAGGGATCTTTAACAGAAGAATCTAACTAGGGATCAAAGAAGGCCTTCCCCAAGGATGAGATATTGAAGGCTGAGGAGTGATGAGGTTAACCAGGTGAACAGTGCATTTGGTTTTATCCAAAGAGATGATACCAGAAAGTTTTAGTTTCCTAATAAATAACCTTGAGATAAATGAGGTGTTATAACATTTATAAGGTAATTTTAAAAGAAACTTCTATAATGAAAATAACTAAAAGTATCAAAACCAAAAGAAAAGCAATATGAGACTGTTTTAAAATGGGAAACTATGGCACTATTGCACTTTGTGGGACATGGAGTTTGGGATGGTAAAGAAGGCCTCATTGTGCCCTTGAAAAAGTATTAAATCATACCATATGAAATATTACTTAATATTCAAGTTCAGAAAACTTCTAAATAATGTAAGACCATAAAAAGACTTCTACCAGACCATAAAAAGACTTCTAATTGTGAAAAAAGTGGCACTTTTAAATAAGTTTGGAAAGAGGTTGTTTTTAATTCTCAGAACAGCAAATTTTAAATGTTTGTATAATAAAAACCTACCATGACTGCTAAAGAAATTCATAAATGTTACTCTTAACATGACGGATAAATGCTGAGAAAGAGGTATTTGAAACATCCAAGTTTTAAGGCTGGGAATTATTTTACATCAGACTAATATGTTCTCCTTGGTATTTAATTAAAATATTAAATATATACTTTTAATAATTGGAAGCAGCTCCCCAAAATTAATGCAGATCAAGGCCCAAATTAAATTAGGCACACAAGAAATAACAGTCTCTAAAAATATGAGCTTTCATGAAAGCCTACTGTATCACCTAAAATATTAGGTCATACATGGAATCCAAACTGCTATTCACTCGCAATTCTCCAAATGAACTTTAATGTCACTAACTTCTATGTTCTTTCTAACCTCTATCTATCCTACTTATTCCTCAAGAGTTAGTTCAGGGCCAATCCTCCAGTAAGCAATGCTAATTAACATGTAGTCTGAGTCTTACTGAACTTGCTGAGAGCAGGAAACACAGTATATTTATCTCTCCATCCTAAGAGTGTAAGCCATACGTGGCACTCAGTAGAAGGTCTATGACATTAGTGAATATGAAACTGTAGTTAGTAAGAAATATTTATAGAACAAAATTCAAAAATTAACATAAAGGCTATTTGCAAAACTGTGAAAGTCTTAAAAGCAGGAAGGAGTGCTGTATAACACAAAACTGAGAAAGCCCAAATTTGATGAAATTCACTCTAAATTCTAAGCCATTATCAGTGTCAGAACAAGTCATTTCCATTTTACCTCTAAGACATTAGAAAAACTAAAAGAAAAAATGATTTATCATTGTCAACTGTAAAATTACTAAATTAAAATTGTAGGACTTACAAATAGTATTTGAAGACAAATAAAAGTGCTTAAATTGTGAGTGTTCACAATGCTATAAACATTAGAAGATAGACATGCCAAATACTTCATAAAAGCCTTTCAGGTTCATTTCACATAGGGACCAATTATACCCTTTAAAGGTCTCCTGTAATGTTTTAGCTTCAAGCAATATGTTCATTCTTTCCGACAAAAGAACCTTTGCATTTTACAGCATGGACTACTTTTTGCAACCAGTGCTGATCTTTAGAGAAGTTGCAATAAGATATATAGTGTGAAATCTAATTAGTTCTTTTAAATCTTGATAATGGGAACTTCATGTTTTCTCAAAAAGCACATATGTTACCAACATCTGAAAAACTGAAGAGCCCTTTGTAATTAAAATATACTTTTCACGTGTTAGAACTTTGATTTGCTAAAAAGTTGCAAACCAGGGAAAAATACCCAACAAAGACATAGTAAACATTAGTTTACTTTAAAATAATGCAGCTACATATTTTAGAACATAACTCAGTTTCTCAGACTTATGTGTGTTCTTCTCAACCTACAATGATTGACAATCATATTTCAGAACACTCTACAATACATCAAGTTCAAGCACACCATAGGTCACCTTGTAACTTACACATTCTTCACATGTTAAAAGTGTAGACAAAGAGGTAGAAAAATACAAAAATTTTACTATATTAACAGAGAAAATATTTCCAGAAAGATCCATAGGGCATAATTTTGATACAGTGTAACATGTAGACAAAACAAAATTCAGAAGACAGGAATTAACAGAATAACAAATCATATATAATATATATATATGAAAGATTTAGCCTTAAATTATAATATGCCTAATGCATAATATGCATAAAACGTAAGTCTAACAATAAAAATAGCAATCAATTTCATGCTTGCAGTACTCACTTCTCAAGTACCACATAAAAATACATAATGTATCTCTCGGCTGCTAAATTATAGCCAATTTCTATCTAATTCATCTATTAACAAAATATTTACCAATTTCCTACTAGTCTTATTAGAAAATACCAAAGTGTTTATTTTATATCTAAATTTCCTCTCCTAATTGATATTTTATAAACTATTTAAAGAACACTTCCACCAAGGCCAAGCTATAAACATCAGAACTCACTGAAGGACTTTGTGAGTCAACTTGTTTGTTTTTTTATTTATTTGGCGCAGGGGGGGGGGGTGTCTTGGTTTTGTTTTGTTGTTCTAAGCATTGATTTTATGCTTTTTCATACATGAATGATATAATAAACTGAATTCTAAAGATATATTCTTTTATTTAATCTTCAACCTCCAAAATACATTAATCTTTATATCTGCACATACAGGTTATAGTTTTTAGTCAAAAACACAACAGATTATTTTTATATTTAAATATCTTCTTACTGGAAAAAAAATCTAAAAAGTATTTAAATTGTTTAAAGAACATAAATCCTAGAGAAACATTAAATTATACAACAGATATTGATAATCTAGCATATCTTCAAAACAAATATAACAGCAATTGACTGCCTGGATAACAAAGAATTCCAACGTTAATTCACCCTACCCCCACAATCCACACCAGTAAGCCAAGGCAAAAAAATATATATATATACCAGCAGCTATTCAGAAACCATTTTTGGGAGTATTTTACGGAGAAATCCAGTCTCTCTGAACGTGGAACAAGCTCTAACCTAAGACACTGAAGAAATAATACTGTTTAAAAAGCATAATCCCAGCAAGTCTAACAAAAGAATTTATAATTTTGCTATTCCTTTTGAAAAGGGAAATGTTTCAAATTTCTGACTGGTTTGTAGTTCACAAGTTTTTATATGACTCTTACTTGCTACAATTATAAAAACACAGCTCTGATAAAATTTCTGAATATGGTAGTTTAAAAACTAAAACATTATCCAGCTGCAAGCTATTAACGCAGCTCTTAATATCACTCTTTAATCCAAGACAATTTATAAGAAATAAGAGAAAATTTTAAACACTTGGAAACTATATTAACAATGAGATCAGAAGACAAATGCCAACACGACATAAATGTAGTTGTTTCTTCAAAAAACTGAACATACATCTTGGGGCGGGGGGTAAGAACCTTAGAGATAGGTGAGGTCCATACCTCAAAACTGGCATTTCAAGAATATAGTTTTACAAGGAATTCCTATCATTTGGAAAACATGCATTGACCTTGAAGCATTATGTTCAGTGAAATAAGTCAGACAGAGAAAGACAAATACTGCAATCTAAAAAACAAAAATCACAACAAAAACACCTCAAAAAAAGAGATGAGACTTGTGGTTACCAGAGGTGGAGGATTGGGGTAGGGGGAATTGGAGGAAGGTGGTCAAAAGGTACAAACTTCCAGTTACACAATAAGTAAGTACTAGGGATGTAATGTACAACATGATGGCTATAGTTAACACTGTTGTATGATATACAGGAAAGTTGTTAACAGAGTAAATCCCAAGAGTTCTCATCACAAGGAGAAAAATTTTTCCTTGTTTTCTTGTTATTGTACTGTATCTATATGAGAAGATGGATGTTACCTAAACCTGTTGTGATAATCATTTCACAATATATACAAATCAAACCAGCATGCTATATGCTTTAAACCCATACAGTGCTGCATGTCAATTATTTCTCAATAAAATTGGAAAAAAGATTACTATAGTTTTACATGTTAGCTTTATATTACATGTAAGCCATTTGAAAGTTACAAACCTTAGACAAAGCCTTTATTTGTCTGTGGTCTATTTTTCAAATGTATATTCATAATGAAATATAAGCGTTACAGTGTACCTTATGTCCAAACCAGTATTTAAAAGGCTTATCATATTCAGTCTAAGTTCCATATGCAGGGAATGGTCATTTACATACTTTGTCTCAAAATTCTTGTCACTGTCACATAGAAAAACCTCAACACGATAAATTCAAACTATAAATGTAAGCTTACTGAATGTTACAAATTGTACCCAATAGCTACATCTCTTTAAATACAAAGTAACAGTTATAAGAGCTATGGCAAGGAAGAGTGAAGTCTAGAGATTAGTACAGTAATAAACTGAGGTCTTTAAAATCAAGACAATTTTTCAGTGATGATGTTACATTTAGATACAAAAATACTTGGTTACACAAGTGTACCCTAGGATCCTGAAAAACATAACAAACAATGAGTGTAGATACAATAATCCCTCTAAGTAGATACCAGAAGCTGCTGACGTTTAAGAAATGTACAGAATTGTAGAAGTGTAAGCTTATAGATTGCTGGTAGTTATGATGGAGGCAAATACTATACAGTCCACATCTGCAACCCACTTTTGCTTCAGCATCCCCAGAGACTTAGAAAACATTTCTTTGGGTAGGTTGCAAAACATTGCTTCCTCTTTTATTTTCATCACCCCCATTATGATACAAAGTAACAGATAGACAAGAAAATCAAATCAGCAACTAAGGGCTGAAAGCTTAAACACACAAAACCATCTTTTCAGCTCCCGAATCGGTCTTCATTCCACCTGTTTGTAAATCCACACTAACACAATACCAAAAACCTGCTGCTGGGGGGCAGGGGGGGCAATTAATGGTTTGGAGTTATTATTCTCCTACATAGACATGGGGCGGGGGAGGAGGATGGTACAAAACAATGGATACTGAGGGGCTGGGGAGAAATCGTTTTGTCCTGAAACCTCTAGCGTTGGGGAGGGGGGGTGCGGGGAGGGGGGGCAGAGTACTTTTCCTCTATCCCTGAAAGCTACCGCGAAAGAGGTTGCCATCAGGCATGTCTAACAGAGCAGTCTTGAATGCCTACAACTCGCTTCACCAGGCAACACACCCCAAACCTACTCACCACTCTTGACCGAAGGGAGAGGAGACCAGGAGAGCGTGGTGGGCTTTGGGGAGGGGGCGAGGAAAGACCCCACCCCGTACCACTACCGCTGCGCCAGGGACCCCGCCAACCATTTACACGCCCTCCCGGACGCCCACGGGTCTCCCTGCAGCCTGGACCCGGTGGCTCCGGGAGCCGAGTGCAACAGCACCGTCCTCCAGACGCCCCCGGCCCGCGCCCTCGCCCAGGCGCTGTCCCGGCCGCCCGCCGCCACCGCAGGCCTGGCCCCAGTCGCTGTCAGAGCCGGCCGGCTTGCTCTTGGCGCCCGGCTGCGGAACCTACACGGAGAGCTGGGTCCAAAGGCCCAGCCCTCCGGGCGACAGCACCCAGGAAAGCCGGGGCGGCGGCGCCTCCCAGGGCCCCGGCCCCTGGGGCCTCACCCCGGCCCCGCCGGCTCGCGCCTGTCAGGGAGCGCGGGGCCTCCCCCTACCGACAGCCAGCCGACCGCCCGACGGGCAGGAAGGAAAGCAGGAAGAACCGACCCACCGACACCCTCCCGCCTCAGCGGCCCCAGGTTACCGTCAGGAACCCCGACACCGCCATCCTCCTCGCTCGTTCTCCTTCCTCCTCCTCCTTAGAAGCGACGCTGCCCAACCGCCGCCCCCCGCCCGCCCCTCCCCCACTCGCCCCGCCCCTCCCCTCCCCCACTCGCTCCGCCCCACCCCTCCCGCCCCTCCACACTTTCGCTCCTACCATTCCGCCCCACCCCTCCAGCGCAGGCAGATCACTTGCTGGGGAAGAGTATCAGGCGGAGCAAGGGAACCGACGCTGCCCAATCAGAATGAGGCACTAGCGCCAGCGACGCTATCCAACCAGAGTGAGGCATTGGCTTCAGCTTGCCTCCCCCCGCCCTTTTCCTTTCCTCCGCTCGTCTACGCCCTCTCCCGCCCACTGGGCGCCGCTGGCTAGCCGGGTCACAGAGTAAGCCTCCAGCAGGGTAGAGTGACGACACTCAATCGGAAGTTACCGTTGAAGCTAAAACAGCCATAACTGATCATGGCAGCGGGAGTTTTCTGGCCTCCCGTCTCCAGTGTGACGTAGTTTTCCCTTCGCCCAGTCTCTCCGTTGCCCTGGCAACAGTTGAGCCGTCTGGGAAGAAAAGCATCTGTAAGTAGACCCAAAATGGGACAAAAGGTGACCAGACATCCCATGTTAGACAAATTAATTCATATTCCGTACTACCTGCCTGGGATGGAGGAGAGGAGGGAGCAGGTTTCCAGGACCTTAGTTTGCTGGGACGTCTGGTCACTTACCTATGTGGACAAGAGTTTAGGGCTCCGATAATCCCTGTCCTGCCCGGAAGTTGCGTTTGGCACTTCTGAATGGGGTCATGGCGGAAGGGTGGGAACAGCGTGCGCCCCCCGCGCCCCAGGGAGTGTCCATTCCGACTGGAGTCGCGAAGTGATGTGAGTGTCCCTCGGCCTCCACCGTGGTGCAGGCCTGGGCCGGGCGGTACCTGGGAGACTGAGCGCCGCGGAGGCGAGCGGGGCTCAGGGTTGCTTCCGCTGGAAGAAGCTTTTCTTTCCGGGCTGGCCGGGCGGCGGCGGCGGCCCGCCTCCCCTCCCTCCGCCCCTCTGAGGCTCCCTGTGGGGCGAGGCCGCTCTACCGGCCTCCCTGGCCCAGCTGCAGCCAGCCAGGACCAGAGGGGCCTGGGCGCGGCCTCCGGGCGGAGCCCCTAACTCCCGCACGGAGCTCCCGATCACGCCCCCTCAAGTTCCTATTAAGTGCTTTCACCCCTGACCTTTAGAGGACGATTAGGGAGCTTGAGGAAATCCTCTTCCATTCCCAGCTATAAAGGAAAAGGATGGTCCCCCACCACTGCAGCACCACCTCTAAGTCTTATTTCCCCGCCTCCTTCACATTCTGAATTTTCTCCCTTTTCTTTGTTTCTCCTGTCTTGAGGGTCTGTAAGCATTGATTGCAGTTCTGGATGAAGGTATATTGTCCAAATTCTGTATGTCTACGGTTTCTTAAAGAATTTCATGCTTGTGAATACATATAAAAATGCAGTATTAGTTTATATGGCTCTTTACAAGAGTTGTCACACACTATCTCGTGTAGTTCCTTCTCTAGGCTTGAATCAAAAATTGTCAGTCATTTTGGCGATACCGGGTTGGATGCCCAAAGCTGCCTGAAGCTGTGGAGGAAAAGACCAGGAGAACTTTCAGGTAAATTGAAAATTGTTGATACCCAGCCAGTCAACAACAAGGGTACAAACCTACCTTCTTAATTTCTACTTCCTTAGTACTCATATTCCAGCCAAAATGAACGACTCTTGTTTCTTCTAAGGTTAATCACTGAAGCACCTAACTTTTGTGATTTTGTGTCATGTCCTGGTTTTCCTTGGAGATATGTTTCCAGATTCTCCCCATCAGCAAGTAATTTTCTCTGAACTTAACTAGCACTTTTTGTACCTCTTATATGACAACCCCTATTTTATGTAAAGAGCTGCTTATGTTCTTAGCTTCACTACTATGTTTATGCCTAAATAGAATGGTTTATATCAGGTTCATCTGCCTATCATTTTGTACTGCACATGATATTTTGTTAAGTGCTTACTGAAAGATTGAATTTTGAGATGTCTCCTGGATGCCCAGGACATTGCCAGCAAAGTTTTTGGAACTTCAGTTTATCAGAAATTCAGCATGGTCCCTACAACTCAACCTTTTCTTAGGCTTCCCCTCTGAAGACTTTCCAACATGATCTATTCCCCCAATTTTTTATTAAGAAAAATATTCAAACATTTAAAAAATTGAAAGAATATTTCAATTTTTATTGAAATATTCATATACCCTTCACCTAGATCCAACAGTTGTTAACATTTTGTCATATTTACTTCATCCCTTCTCACTTTTTCATTGTCATCGAACCACTTGGAAATAGGTTGCAGATACCTATTGTTAAGTAGACACCCCTAAAATTTCCAACATGTATTTCCCAAGAATTATAAAGTTATCCTGTAAAACAGAGTATCTTTATCACAACTAAGGAAATTAATAATTCTGAAATATTTAAAATCCACTATGTAAATTTTCCTATTTGACCCAAGAATATCTTTATACCTTCTCTTCCACTCCACCTGGCAAAAAAAAAAAAAATCAGGATCCAGTCAAGTTTTCTATATTGTATATGGATATTGTAACTCTTTAGCCTTAATGTAGAATGGTAGTTCCCCCATTCTTCCCCCCGCCCTTGTTATACTGGCATTTTGAAGAGTTCAGGCCAGTGTCTTTGTCTCCTTTTTCTTAGTTCTTGTAAATCAGAAGTTGGTCTAGAGACTTGACTAGATTCTATTTAAAATTTTTTTGCAAGCATACTTCACAGTATTCATACTTTTCCAATCATGATTAAGCCTTCTCAAATGCAGCTACATCTACCCATGCCATGATTTGAATCCTTTCCACTTAGCACACGCATCTTTCTGTGTGGTGTCTTACAGTTTAGCATTTAAGTCTCCTGTCTGTGTAAAGTATGCATTAGTGCCCTGAACTGGCAACAGAGACTGCCTACCTTTAGTAAAGTGTTGTTGTTACTTTGCCTACACTTGGAGCTGATGCAATGTCATCTGTAGCAAAGTGTACTGATGTCAGCATAGTTTCATGAGTTTCAACTCATGGCACTCCAAGGACTGTTGATGAAAGGTGTGTGGGCCCTGCAATTCATATACAGATGAATCTTGATGTTATCAAAGCAGATACCAAGGCAACTGCTGGCCATCTGGCCACATACCAATTTAGGCTATGTTATTTTTCCCCCTGAAATTCTCTTGCAAGTCCTAATTGGTCCTGGTGTTCTTGTGATAGCTTTTTGGTAATATTCCTTAAAGCCTATTAAAAATCGCTAAATCGAGATTATACTTAATGCTTTGTATGTTAGGAAAATTCTTTGCCCAATGGAGAGAGAAGCGCATACAGAATTTGTTTCATAATCATGAGAAAAACTCCCAAAACTGCCAAGCTCAGTACTCCTCACGTCCTAAACTTATTTTTGATCGTGAAAGGAAGAAAATGCACTTAAGGGAGCAGAAGAAAATGCTCTGGGAAGGCAGAAATTGAAAGTTAAGTAATGTACTCAATAAGTCACTTCTTTTGTGTAGAAGGAAATTTGCTCATGTGGGACTATGAAGCAGTTTTAAGCTGACTCCAGATTCAAGTAAGGCAAAATAATATAACAATTAAGACCACAAATTTTAAAATCAGACCTGGGTTTCAGGAACAGGGCCATTCACTAGCTGGTGACTTTGGACAGTTTAATCATTTTATTTATCATCTATTAAATGGAGCCATAAAACCCCCTAGGATTGTTGAACAGAATGACTCAACTATATATAAAGTGTTTTACTTAGTGTATAGCACATGGTATGTAGTCAGTGTGTGGCAGTTATTAATAACTTCTAAAGCAGTCCAATTTGGGCACATGGGCATGAAATATTTATCGAGTGAGAATGAATCTAAGAAAGTGGTTCTCCAAGTTTAATGTGGGGAGTGTAGTAAAATATCAGAGATTCTGATTCAGAGAATCTTGGGAAGACTCCAGAAAAATATTTAACAGTTGTCCAGGGGATTTTGATGCAGGTGATCTGAGGATCAGGCTTTGAGAAACACTGATAATTAAACAATTATTTCCCATTTCTTGCATACTGTTGAAATGGCTATATATCTAAGATGCTGAGAATGTAAAAAGTTCTTCAAATACCTTTTTAAAAGGTTAATAGCTAACATTTTAAGGGCCATTTTCTAGTACTGAATTTTTTTAAATAGCACAAATTATTAGAAAAAGACATTTTGCATGAATAGGATGTTGTGCGATTTTCTACTAACTTAATAGTAGTGTCTGCTACTGGAATACACCAAAACCAATTCCATCATCCAAGTTCACCCAAGATGAACAGTTCCTGATCTTAGGCCTAGGCACATTCCAGAAGCTAGACACCACACATTTTATTCACATGAGTCTGGATTAATTAGCCAAATTGAAACATGTTGCAACATTTTTCTACCATCAGATGCCAGATAGCAAAACAGAATAGAATCTACTATGGTTTCCAACTATATTACATATGACGTTATTTGGCATCTCCAGATGAGCATTATCAATCCAAATTAGGCACTCTGCTAGCATGTGGGCAGCCACTTGAGTGAGAGTGAGCATTACTACATTGTGTCTGCTGAAAAACACTTTCTTTTTAGGGCTCTCTCTTTCACCTTTTTCTCATGCTAGTTTACATTCAGAAATCTGCATTTTAAAATGCATCTATTAGTCAACCACAAGTCTTGGATAAGACAAGAGAGACAAAATTTTTGCTCTTTTTCCTACAATTCCTGCTACCCCATCCACAGCCTGCACTAGCCAGATTGAATTTACTTAAAAGGAACTAACTTACTAAATACTCACAAAAGAAAAATGTCCTGTCCTTTACATAAATCGAATTGCTTCTGGTGTCTCCCTCAGTTCCCAGATTGTATTTTTGCTTCTTAATACCTATTAATTATAAAATAGAACGGTTTGGCATATAATATGTTGCAGTGGCTCTGTATTTTACTGAAGTTGCAAAGTCAAGTGCCTGTAGTGGCTGGGCAGGTAAGGTAAAGAGAAACAATATGCTGTAGTGGAAACTGGAGAACTCCTCATGCTCATCTAAATGGGGCATCACTTCCCAGACCTATCCATTTTTGCCATGTGGGAATATGGGCCTGGTGTTGCCACATTTATCAAGAGGAGCTGAAATTTTTACTTTATGTGAAGTCTCCTGATTTTTAAACATTAGTTCAAATAATTTTTAAACATTTAGCAAGCCAGCAAAACATTTAACTAGATAGAACCAAGGGCTACCAGTTTATGACCACTGTGTCTCTTACATGAAAACACGGCTGGTACTTTGGTTGAGAATCTCAGAATGCTTTAGCATTTACTTCTCTAGTTAGGCAATAAGTGACTTTAACTATCACCTCCATCAGAAACTCAAGATAGTTTCTTATGTACACCAAGCTTCTATTCCCTTGATTCCAGTTTTGAAGGTTTTTACTATTGCTGCCAACTTAAAAACGTTCATATTTTTTTCAGCCTTGCACTATATTATGAAATAGGTTTGCTTTATTCTATTTTTAAAAATATATTTAAGAACATAATTTGGCAACACATGCTCTTAAAAAGTAAACAAGTAAAACATTTTAAAAGGAAAACACCTTCATGTTTTCTTATAGGTACCATAGTGTTGATGAGGATTCAAAGAATGTTTAGAGTTGGAAAGTACTTAACTGGAAATCTAGAACAAATCCTTTATTATAACGATATGAAAATTAGACCTAGGATAATAAGTGTCAAACTATATTTCTAAGCACTTTTACATCTACTTTTCACTTGAACTTTGAAACCCAGGACAGATAGATACTAAACATGTTTTTTATGAGAAAATCAGACCCCCAATTGGTTAAGAAATATATTCAAGGTCACACAGTAGTAGAGCCAGAATACAGCTCTGTATGTCACTTAAAGTATAAATGTGATGATTAGGAAAAAAAAAAAAAAAAAGAAACCTAGGAAACAAACTCCAGTACAAGCTTTTAAAAAATGATACATTGGATTTTACTGTCACAGTTTATTTAAAATACTTGGAACCCTAAAATAAATACTCTGAAGCATTTAAATTCAAACTTTAAAAATGGGGTTTTGCACAATTAGGATAAGCTGATACGTTTTATATAAATTAATGGATGGAGAAAAAGAATTATGATAAAGAGCTAATGACTGGTTAGGGGGCAGTAGGCACATATAGAGGATAACTACATTGATCCACAGAATGGCTTCTTGGGGCACCTAGCAAAGGTTAAAAATGGATTTGAGGAGACCAGTGTGATCTAGGAGGACAGTTTTAAAAATATCCAAATAGTGTCCTGAGCATTTTTAGAAACCAAGACTGGGCTTAATTTTTATATTTCTGATCCATAGTATATGATGCTTTGAGTTACCAGGAATTGAATTTGGAGTTTAGTAATCTATTCCCCTTCTCTGCCCCCTATATGACTATAGCCTATATTTTCCAGATGCCTAGATGAAACTAGGGTACAATATAAAGCTAATAGTCTTGTCTAGCTCTTTAACCCATGATCTTGGTCTCATCGTATTCTCATGTATCTGTGAAAAAAATAGAAAACTTATAAGCTTTTAAAGTGTTGCATGTTTCTAATTAAGGTTGAGACTTGAAAGTTCCAGTGGCATCTTTTAAATATACTGCTAATGCTATAAACAAAATCCACAGACAAAAAGCAGTCTTTTTTCCTGCTAAATTTATTTTGGGTTGGTATCAAACGTGACAATTGGAATGCTGAATCCTCAAATTAAGGAGTGTGTGAGAAGAAAAAAAACCACCTGTCAGAGTCATACATTAGTCTGATTTTGACACAATTATCAAACTAAAGAGAAAAAGAAATGCAGTGCTTTAGTTAGTATGCTGCACTTATATTTTTATCGTGAAAGTTACTGTTTGACTTATTTTACGTTCATCCTCCTCTGCTAAGGTCATTAGTGGCTTCAAAACTTCCCATTTCAGCAGAAATTGAAGATCATGTTACTTTAACCTTCATTAGCTTCTATACACCGTAGTCTACTCTAATCTTATCTAACATCATCTTAAATGTTGGTGTTCCTGCATTGGGGCACCACACTAAATCCATTTGTGGGTCTTCAGGACATTCCTACAGATGCAGCATAGAGAAAACTAAACAGACCAGGCTTTGGAATCAGGAGTTCAAATCCCGTTTCTCCAGCTATGTGATGTTGGACAAGATAACTTTTCCTAGACCTGGTTTGAGTCTATTAAATTTAATAATGTATGTATGATGGGGTGCAATGGGAGGTGGGTAAATGGATAATTCAATTCCAAAGTTACCTCTTAGGGTAAAAGTTATTTTCAAAATTACTATAGAAACCCCTTAAAAATGTTTGTGTAGTTAAAATACATGATTTTGTACTAAAACACTGCTGTTAGTTATTGCTAAGCAAACTAAAAATTAAGAGCCACTATGATCAACTAAAGGAAAGAAACTAAAGTAGATTTGTGGACAATGAGAGTATTCTTCCTTTAAGATAATTTTTAAGACAATATGGGTGTAAAGGGGATGAGTGGCAATTATAAAATGTTCCTGCTTGCCTGTAGGTTTTTATTGTTTTATTAATAAGCCTCTATAACTCTTAATACATGTCAATAGACTTATTATTCCTAAGACTCTGATTCAAAGACAACACTGTAACAGTGTAACAGTAAGTCACTGACATTCACTGAGCTTTTACCATGTGCTAAGGACTGGTCTAATGGCTTTATATGAATTACGTTATTTAATATACTAAGTCGATGCTATTATAAGCTTTATTTTACAGATGAAACTGAGGCTTAGAAAATTAATTTGTTTAAATGACTGATCTAACTCCAGATCCTTCTCTTAGCCACTACACTATACTCATCTCTTTTTACCACCCTACCATCTTTCCACATCCTTCTTAGGTGAGATTATATCCATCTCTGTAGCTTAAACTGTTGTACCATTGACTGTCAGAGCCTCCATTCCTTTTTACTTTCCCATTGGACTTCCACACTCAATGAGGCTGAACTTAAATTCAAAGTCTTTACCTTTCCCTCCTAACCTGTTTCTCCTGTGTTCCCAACTTGAATTAATACCTGCAACCGTCCAAACATGTTAGCTTGAAATTTCAGTCATCTTTGATCATTTCTTTATCACCCAAAAGATGTGAGGGGCAGAAGGAGTGGTGGTAGTGGTTTAAATCTCAACTTCAAACTCCGAGGCATGGCCCTCAAGGCTGAGAATGAACTGGCCTCTACCTAGCCAGACCCACCACAGTAGATACACTGTGTGTACAGTTTTGTTTTTGTTTTTTTTAATCCTCACCCGAGGATATTTTTCCATTTTATCTTCACATAGAGTGGGGAGGGAGAAAGGGAGAGAGAAACATCGACGTAAGAGGGACACATCAACTGGTTGCCTCCCGCACCATCCCAGCCAGGGCCAGGGATGAACTACAGCTGAGGTACATGCCCTTGACCGGAATCGAACCCGCCACTCATTGGTCTGCGGGCTGACATTCTAACTGCTGAGCCAAACCGACCAGGGCTGTTTTAGTTTTTAAATCCTCACCCAAGGATATGTTTTTATTGATTTTTCAGAGAGGAAAAGAGAAAACATCAATGTGAGAAACATCTATGTGAGAGAGAAACATCAATCACTTGCCTCCCGCCCACACCCTGCCTGGGGATCAAACTTGCAGCCTAGGTACGTGCCCTAACTGGGACTCGAACCCGCAACCTTTTGGTGTATGGGATGATGCTCCAACGAATTGAGCCACCTGGCCAGGGCTGGGCCTTTTGTTTTTTAATGCTTCTTTCTTTGAACATATTTTTCACTGTCTAGAACACCCTCCCCTTGCTATACAACTACTTCTCTTTGTAGTAAACCCCTATTCATCTTTATGGATGAATGTCCCAATGTCATGTGTAGTAATTCTTCAGAGACCAGCCACTGTCACCTATCCTGAGTCAAGTCACTCATGGTTTTGGTTTCTTAAGGCACAATAATAAGCTTTTATTAAACTGTTATATTCTAACTATTTACATGTGTCTCTCCCCCATCTCACCTTCCCCAGATTCCTCAAGGAGAGAAACTGGTTCTAATCCACTGTATCTCCTTCATTTAGCTGTGGCAGGCACTTTATAGACATTCAGTGTCTTTGTTGAAAGAAAAAAACCTTTATAGGCACATATGATCCCAAATTCCTCTTCTTCTATTGCATTAATTTTCCACTCTGAAAGCATTCTCGTCACCAAAAACAGCATCCTTTTCTACTCCAGTCTTTACCATCCAGTGTTTACATCCAAAGCTCTGTCCTTATTAACAGATATATAGCCATTAACTTTATTTTTATGTTCAGTAATTATTTTATTAGTAATTAGTTTTGATAAAGCTTTCACTAATAACTCAATCCAACATACTTTCTTTTTCATTTAAATTTATAAACATTTTTGTAGCAGAGAAGTATGGTAGCATGATCATTAAAATGTGTTCAAGCATAAAAGTATATTACATTAAAATAAAATTAAGTGGAATGGACATAGAGGTCTAGGGAGAAAAAGGAAAATACCTAACTAAAAAATAAATTCCTAAATCCTCTTCAAGTATATCTCCTAGCATTCTATTAATTCTCTCCCCTCACTCTAGCCTGTAAGCTCCAAAAGGGCAAAGTTTTTGTTTCTTTGTCTGCTTTCTTCACTAATGACCAGTGCCTGGGCACATAGTAGACATTTATTGAACTGAATGACGTAGCAGTTGTATGATAAGCACGAATTTCAGGCATAGCTAGTATCTGTCTTCGGTGTTGCACACATCTTACCTTACCAATAAGAAAGTATCCTTAGAGCAGGCCACAGCTCCTTGGAACCTGTTACACCAAGACAAAAGACCCATATTTGGCTATTAACAGGCCATCTGGAGAAGGAAATAAATGCTCCTTCCTACTCTGACTTCCCTAGGCAGTTGATTATCAAGACAATGTAGCCATGCCAGTGTGGCCATCCAGCTACCACCATGCTTATCTTAGCCCTTCCCTTCCTGTTTCTCTCCTGTCAATGCCTAGGGGGACCTAGGAACAAGAACCAACCCTAGTAAAGCAGACACTCTACCCAGGCACGTGATGGCACTAATGTTCCCCACACCAGGCCTTTGGCCCTACAACCTTTCCCATAATAATGGCAGCTTAGTCAAACAGGGAACTAAGATTTGTTAGAGCACAGAGTTTCACTGTTTTCCTCAGGCCAGATTTTGGATGTGAAAGAGGTATATAGACCAGAGAAAGCAAAATATATTGATTGAATTCTAAGTGGCTGGCATTACTAATCTATAAAACAGCCAAGAGTTTAGTATTGGTTCACCCACCAGTTTAGCATCTTGGTAATATAAAAATGTTTAGCTATTATGTATTTCCTTCACATTTATCAACATCTAGAATGTATACCCTTCCTTTCAGAAGCAATGTCAGATTAGGCTCAAATAAGGGCCCAACACATCTTGTGATATCTCTAATGGAGAGGCTACATGTTGTTTATTTTAGTATATATTCAGGTTAATCAGGGATCTGCAATGTTATTAGCCTTCAACTAGTGATGAGTTGCTTTATTCTAGTCCATTCCTTACTTCATCGTCATTCCCAGAGAGAGCAACACTTTTATTAGGAATGTCAAAAGTAATGTCAAGAGTGGGAATAACTAAAACTAGAAGCAGCTTCACTTGATTACAACTCATTTGCAGTGAGTGGGAGGTTAAGGCAGGCACCAAGCCAGCATCACCACTTTATAATAACTCTTTCTTCTGTGGTGTTGATGTTGTGAAAGATACATGGTTAAGGTTGCATCAGTATGACAAAACATCACAAAATGGGTGGGACTGTCTGGAGAAGCATCTGTTTGGAAAGGAATCAGGTTACAAAAATTACATCTAGAACACCTTGACTATACAGCATAGTTGTAATCTGGGATGTAACAGTGGGAACCAATGTCATCAGCCAGAGATGGCATATATGCTGGGATACTCATAACAGAATACTCATGTAAGAGTATTTCTTGGGCTGGCCAGTGTGGCTCAGTGGATTAACCATTGTCCCACGGACTGAGAGGTCCTGGTTTGATTCCCAGTCAGGGCACGTGCCTGGGTTGCAGGCTGGATCCCCAGTGGGGGGGGTGTGCAGGAGGCAGCAGATCGATGTTTCTCTCCTATTTATGTTTCTCTCTCTCTCCTTTCCTCTCTCTAAAATAAGTCAATGAAAACATTTTTTAAAAAGACTTTCTCGTTACTTTAGCATGTTGTATTTCTGTATTGAGGAAAATAGTAAACTGAAAGCATACCTCACTTCTTTCCTTCAAGAGCCAATTTCACCTGTTTGCTACTTCCTTACAACTTGCAGCTGTGCAGCCAGTAACTGGTCCTTGGGATGCCTTTTGTCATTACAGCAAGAGTTAAAATAGAAAACAGCTACTGGCTATTGAGAGGAGTATGTTAGGAAATGTTTACCTCCTACCTCACCCTTTCCCAACTACCTCTTACCACCTCCCAAATGGCCATGTTATTTATGTCACCCACCATTCAGGGGAGATGCTATCAGTAAACCAAGGTGGCTGCACACAATTGCCTTTGTTTTTCTTCAGCTGATAGCTACTAGATAATTCTTTCCTTAAAAAAAAAAAAGCACTATCCCTAGGAGGGAGAAATTTTTAGAACATGCAGCCTTCCAAGTAACACCACTATTGACCAGTGAAAGTTGACAAGATCTAGATGCTTATATGAACTATCTCAACCTTGTTTCAATTGTAAGATCCACAGGAAATTAAGGGGAAAATTATATGATAGGTAGTACATTTTTACAGGAATTGTGACTTTCTTCAATTACAATGGAAATTTCTCAAGCAGTATGTTGGGAATTCATTCTTGAATAATACTAATAATTGATTTCTCATTTGAAGGAAAACCTGTACCAGCAATTCAGACATGGCAGAAGTGAAGTCCATGTTCAGGGAAGTCCTTCCCAAACAAGGTATTTAAATCACAAATTCTTAGGTGACAGAATATTATAGGACCTAAAAAGTAAAAGGCAGTGTCCCATAGTAAGCTCAACTAAAAATCTGAAACTACTGTGGTGTTCTGTATCCCACATTTACTATCCATTGCTACTATGCTTCTTTCATGAGTAGGTTGTAAAGGAGTAATACATCGCTTTTTTTTTTCCAGTAAAAGGATGACAAATGAAGCACTGTTTCTTAAACCTAGAAATCCTGTTATACTCAAGATTACAGGTTATAATACAAAATTGTCCATGAGAAAGAGCACTGTAATCCACCATAATATTAAGTTATGAATGTCAAAGGAAACCTAAATCAAGCAACAGTAGGAAACACTAAAGGTTTCAGTTAAACATTCAATAATTTGAATATTCATGTTAAATTAATACCATATTTCACTATGTATTTTTAGGCACTATACAAGTATTTTTAGGTACTATGAATTTCCCCCAAATCTTTTCAAATTAAACATTTGACACAAAAAATTGTGTCAAAAAGTTGTGGTAGCTTAGAATCTTAGGAAGAAAGTTGGAAACTTGTCTTCCTCATGAACTCCCTAGTATTACATACTTTTAAGTTTTTATACATTGAAGAAATGTTACAGGAGTAAACTATGAGAACAAGAGATTTTCATTAACAATGGATTGTTTTCAGATCTTCATTCTACCTGCAAATCCAGACCACCAAACAACTAGGTTATCTCAAATTCTTATTTCTTTTTAAACTTAGGGCAGTTGTCTGTGGAAGATATAACCACAATGGTGCTGTGTAAACCCAAACTTTTACCTTTAAAGTCTCTGACTTTGGAGAAACTGGAGAAAATGCAACAAGCAGCACAAGAAACAATTCGCCAACAAGAAATGGCAGTAAAGGAACAGCAGCAAATAACTCACTAATAACTTAGTACTTCTATAGATTACACTACCTTCCTTACTATTAACAGTAGCTAGAAAAGAATCCACCTGTATGCTGAAAATGTTAATAAAACTGATATTCATATAGATAATATAAAAATAGCCAAGACTAAATGAAATTTGTATGGTGAATTCAAATACTCTGGTTGTATTGACTATAAGACATTAAAAAACTAACCCAAATCTTACGGTTTTGTTTTTGTTCTTTTTACCCAAGTTTTTAGAACTGCAAATTAAATTAGTGTTCACCATTCCTATTACTCTTTTATAGATAATGTTCTTAGGTACAAGTGACTAAATGCAACTTTTATATTCAGAGAATCTTTACATATTTACTAAAAACTGAATTTAAAGATACATTTTAATCTTGCATTAAGTATTCATGCTGGACTTTTACATTACCTAATTTTAAAACTTTTTATGAATTTGGTGTGATCTATTATGTTTAAGGCCATTTTGCCTGACCAACTGATTCTACTAATGACAAAACTATTTCTTAAAGTAAATTTCATCTTTTTTTTTTTAATCCTCACCTGAGGATATTTTTCCATTGATTTTTTTTATCAGATGGGGGGGGTGGGAGAGGAGGGAGAGAGATCAATTGGCTGCCTCCCTCAACCAGGGCCAGGGATCCAACTGCAACCCAAGTACTCTTTGGTCCTTGAGCCCAATGTTCTAACCACTGAGCCTAACCAGCCAGGGCAAAATAATCTTCATTTTAAGAAACCCTCACCTGAGCTTTTAATTATACTGATTTTAAGGACTTAATGGATTACTGGCTATCTTTATCATTCATGTATCAAAACCCTAGAAATGGAAAGTAATGCTGACTTTTAAAAGAGCTCATGAGGTAAACATGAAATTCAACTTGTAGTGGTAATTCTAAGACTGTACTGAAACCTGTAACAGGTATATTGCTAAAAATACCTTTGTAAATTCTGAATATAATTCTTGGTTGGTTGGCTGCAGTCAACAACACTATAAATTAAGGCTTTGCTGAGTAATTAAGGCTCTGCAAAAGAGGTTAGAAATGTGATCATTCTTTAAATAATGATGTATTGGTAGCTACTATTTTTCTCAGACACTGAATAAATGCAAAACTTTGAGTCTGAAGAATAATTTGTTGTAACACAAACATTTGGTAATAGGATTTAAGAATGATGAGAGATAATATGTATTTTAGAAATTTCATTAGACTATAGATAAAATGTTTTAAAAGTGTACATGGGGTTCCCAAGTATAATATTAAAAGAAATTATTTCCTATTGTACTTTTGACTTAGAAGTTGGTAAGAAACAAAGTTTAAATTCACTAGGTTCAAATGAACTCTCTTCAATGATTTTAAATTTACTGTGTGAAATAAAAGTATTTTTTAAAAACCTAAAATAAATGTACTCTCAATAAAGAATCAACACTGCTTCACATGTTTTATTTTGTCATACATTCTTCTAGAACCGGGTTCATTTTTCCAGTTTTGTAGAAAAATAGATGTTCCAGCCACCATTTACTTAACTGTCTAGTCTTTAAGACCAATCAATATGTTCCCTGGAAAGATGAATAAGTCTCATGACTAACTCATTTTCTTAAATTTCTTTAAGACAAATAACTTTTTTTTACTCCCAAAGCACAGTATTTCAACAGCAGCAGCCAACATGGGGTTTTAGCAGCTTAACTTTACCCCCTAAATAAAGCTTTGTATAAACCAGTGATTTTACTACAAAAACACTGTCCTTGAAAGAAAGGAGTAGCAATCTGACATCAATGCAAAACTTGGAATGATTAGGTCATAAACATGGCACTTACAAAAGGTAGCTTATGAGAACATTCCACTTAAGAAGTGGTTACTTTTCTGTCCCTCCTTTACACCGTCAAAAAAAAAAAAAAAAAAAGAAAACACTTCCTTTAAAATTCCCCTTAAATTTAAGTCTATAAAATTCAGAAATGCCTTGTACCCAAAACAAGTGCTTAAAAAAAAAAAACTGTGCTAACTCTTACAATTCAGATATATGTGTGTATGTGTGTGTGAGTGTGTGTGTGTGTGTGTGTGTGTGTATATATATATATATGTATATATATATATATATATAGTTGGTTTTTTTGTAACATCTAAGATCGCAAGAGTTCTTATATTCAGTAGCTCTCTGGTTTAAGACGACCTCCATCTCCTTCACTTACAAAACGTTTTCTGCCCCTGCAATGCAAAGAAAAAACATGAAAACATAGAAATTCTCACTACAGTCAATTTAAACAACTTTAAACTTGGTATTTCCTGGTTACTCATTAAGTTTCATAAGGTTTTATTGTTGTTTAAAAAAAAGTCAGTGTGCCTCTAAATCTTTACAAAAGACTCTTTCCCTAATATATTATCCTAGGATATAGCGTATCAAATGAACTGCTAACCTGAGTTTTTAGTTGAATAAAAGTTTTTAGTTGAATAAAAGCTTAATCATTGAAATAAATTCATTGTTCAGAGGGAGTCATGTTTAAAAAGTTAAAATATAAATAAGGCAAACATATGCTATTTAGAAATTTGATATTTATTTCTACTATGTGATTAATTTATTATTTGAAAGCTAAACAGTAAGCCAAATAGAAAACAATATAATATGAAATCATGCAAACTAGAGCTACGCAACCTATCAAAAAATATATCCATGTTTAAAATTTTTTTTTAATTTTTTTCAGATGTAGAAGAAAATTCATAACCTGAATATGGAAAATTAAATCAGAATCAAATTAATTCCAGTCTATGGCACTCATGTTATTTCAAACTCATATTCCTTTGCTGTATACTGTAACCACATTCTAGCTACATGTAGTAGCAACAGCCCAGGAGAAATAGTTGACCAGCAGTCTAAAGCAGTAAGTGGAAAACATAGCTTAAGCAGAATTAACCCTTATTCTCTGACCCCAAAGTCCAACAAGCAAAGGCACTTGAGACCACAAACAAATGTGCACACTTCAGGAACTAAACCAGCAAAAGGAAAGAGGATAAAAAGTCAAAGTTCTATGGTATGGGATACATAAAAAGTTTAGGTATCTCCTCAAATGATACTTGAGAGTAAAGCCATGATAGAAATAACGAGGTTAAGACTTTTGAACAGAAGCTGAAGTGGTTACTTTTAAAAAGCCAGTGCCCTGGTCTTGACCTCTTTTCATATTAAGTCTTACTGGAAACCAGCTATAGGGAACAAAGCAGTAAGTAGCAAGAAATCTTGCCAAAGTTAACAGTTCTACTTATGTGTATACCACTTGGCACATCAGTGCATAAAGGGCACCATTCACCAAGTAGAGATCTACATTTTCAAACATTTTTATGAAAGCCATTAAATTGTAAACTGTTATCTTGTCCATCTCTCGTAATGGCTTCTATTTTCTCTAAAACAAGGGACACTACCAGGAAGTATTTTTCTGAGATTTAACACTCACCATTTTTAAATTAAAAATACACAAAGCTTAGAAATTTGATAAAATTGTAAAAACTTAAAATGCACATAAAACAGACCCACATAAGATTAGCCATTACTATAGTTAGATCCTAGTATTACAAATATAAAGTAAGATCCAATTAGCCCCATTCTCCATTCTATAAAGGAGCAAAAGGAAGCAACATAGAGTACAGGAATGATCCTAGATCTCTGAAGCCAGAAAAAGTCTGGATTTATCGATGACTTGGCCTCTACCATGTGTGACCTTAGAAAAGGTACATTACACTTCCCTAAGCCTCAATTTTCTCATCTTTTTTATATCTACACTGAAATAATATTTAAACTACTTAGAACAGATACTGGTACACAGAACTCCACAAAATTAGTTTCCTTCCAGTGGCTTTATGAGGTTTAGACTCACAAGGGGGGCAAAATAAATTCACCCTTCTTTCTCCATAAACACAAAATAGATGACTTTCACTCTTGAGTGGCTCCTGGGAAAATAGTATTATTTTTCTAACAAACTGGAATGATAGAAAATTAGCTTAGCCTTTCCAAGCACCTCAGCCAGTATTTTAGGTTGAGAAAATAATAAAATACCTTGAAGGACAAAGATCTCTTAGTTGTTTGGAAATTATTCCAGCCTGAAAACATTCTTCTACAAATCTCTCCAGCACAGAGTATGAATATGGGACATCCAGATTAATGTCCGGAATTTCATTATAAATTCTTTCATAACCCTAGAACAATGAAATTGTACACAGAATTGTTAGCCCATATAAAATACATGTCATACAACTCATCACTGTCATCAAGCTATATTTAAGGCCAAATGTTCATATAATAATTAGACTAAAGTCAGGTCTGAACCTTGATAAATACAGATAATAGGTACATTTGTTATAGGATGTTTTATTTAAAACTGTTCTCTCAAAAGATCTTCAGGCAGACATCAGACACTGGACACATTTCTTCCCCATCTACTTCTCTATATACAGGGGTGGGCAAAAGTAGGTTTACAGTTATAACGCAACACAATAATAAAGAATAAAGTGTTTCATGTACTAACAACTGTAAACCTACTTTTGCCCACCCCTGTACATGTACATTTAAAAAAAATGAAAAGAACGAACATTTTAATAGCAATGCATACAATTTTAAATAGGAATAAATTAATTACTTTTAAGTATAATTTGCTAAATGTTCATGTTTCTCTCTAGATATAAAATAGAAATTATTTTATCTTAGAAACAGAACTCTTAAGGAAAGAACACACAATCACATTTTTAAAAATGCAAGTTAAAAAATCGATTGAAGCCCTGGCCGGTTTGGCTCAGCGGTTGGAGCGTCGGCCTACAGTCCAGAGAGACCTGGGTTTGGTTCCCGCTAGGGGCACGTACCTCAGTTGCAATTTGTCCCCGGCCCTGGTTGGTCGTGCGGGAGACAGTCACTCGATGTGTCCCTTTCGCGTCGATGTTCCTCTCTCTCTCTCTCTTCCTCTCTCTCCCTCCCATTCTATCTGAACAAAAAATGGAAAAATGTCCTCAGGTGAGGATAAAAAAAAGATTGAAGCCCTGGCTGGTTTGGCTCAGCGATTAGAGCATCGGCCCAAGGATCGAAGAGTCTCAGGTTCGATTCTGGTCAAGAGTACATAACCTCGGTTGTGATTCAGTCCCCGGCCCTGGTCGGGGTTGGGCTGGAGGCAACCAACTACTGTGTCGCTCTCACATCAATGTTTCTCTCTCTCTCTCTCTCTCCCTCTCCCTCTCCTCCTCCCGCCCTCCTTCCTACTCTGTCTGAAAATAAATGGAAAAATATCCTCAGGTGAGGATTAAAAAAAAAACAAAAACGATTCAAGTGTTACTTTTCAAGAAATGGCTGCAAGAGATTCAAACATAAACTCTGCAAGAAAAACTACAGACATAATACTACTAAACATATCTAAAGAAAAATTTCATTAACAATTCATATCTTTATTTAATGATTATATATTTAAAGTATAAGCCTAAAAGGTATTCAAAATAATGTTATACTTACTCTTTTCATTTGGTCTAGAGTAATGGTAGAAGATTTCCAAAGGGATTTTAATAAATCCAAAATCATCTTAAATGTACTTTCTCCAGTTGACTCCAAAACCATTACAATGGCCTAAAAATTGAATGAATGCATGAATGTATTGTGGTCATTAATTCATATAAGAAACTGCTCCTAAAATGTTATCAGATCCCTTTTTCTAATATATAACCATAACCATTATAAAAATGTAAAAACAACTTTCTCCATTAACACTTTTTTAATCCTCACTCAAGTATATGCTTTTTGTTGATTTTTTAAAAGAAAAAGATGTATGTCATTAAAGAAGCATTATGTCACTGTAGTCCAAAAAGAACACAATAGCCTTAGCCAGTGTGGCTCAGTTGACTGAAACATCATCCTGTGTACCAGAAAGTCTTGGGTTCATTTACCGGTCAGGGCACATACCTAGGTTGTGGGTTCTACCCCAGCCAGAGTGCATGCGGGAAGCAACCAATCTGTGTCTCTCTCTCAAAGTGATGTTTCTCTCTCCCTTCCTCCCTCTCTAAAATCAATTTAAAAAAAAAAAAAAAAAAGGAACACAATAATTATCTTTGGAATATCAAGTAACCTTACTTCATATACAAGTTCATGGTGAAAATGAGGTACTTCCAGTTCCTTAAGGCAATGTTCAGCTTCAGATATGTCTCCAGAGAGTAAATACTCTTTCAGCAGCATATCAATCTATTAAATTGAAAAATTGAGATGTGTTAGAATTTCTGATTTTTAAAAAAATTGTGCTTTGCCTCAAGGATTTACTTACCCTCATCTCAATGTATTACATGACGAAATAGCAGGTTACAAACAGCTGTCTAAGAACTTGTATCCTTAATATGACACTATATCATAACAAAATTTTTTCATGCTTAAAAAGTAAATCTCCAATTTTTGAATGGTTCATAATTATGAAGAAAATGAAGTCATTCAGTGTATCTTAAATCACTGAGATTTACAAGTAGACTTAAGATGTACATGGCCTGAGTTGTGACCATAATTCTTTAAGGCTCCCTGTAAAACAAGGGATCTTAAATACCACTAGAGGGCACTAACTGAAAGTCTCAAAATGAACTTTTACAGTGGCACAAACCCTGGCTTTCATCAAGATGATCTTAATATTGCACTGGGAGCCAAAAAAATAAAGTACCAAGGCTTAACAGGGTAAAGATTTCCATATACTTTACAACTGAAGATTTGAAGCCCAGTATCTAAAACAATCATCAGTAATTCGGCTTCCAGTTATATATACAGCTCAAGAGGCAAAATCTTATCTCTCCTATTAAAATTTATACAATAGCCCTGGCCAGTTTGGATCAGCGGTTAGAGCATTAGCCCATGGACCAGAGAGTCCTGGGTTCGGTTCCCGCTAAGGGCACGTACCTTGGTTGCAGTTTGTCCCCGGCCCCAGCTGGGGTCAAGTGGGTGGCAACCAGTAGATGTCTCTCTCTCACATCGATGTTTCTCTCTCTTCCTCCCTCCCTCTCCCTCCCGCTCTATCTGAAGATAAATACAAAATTGTCCTCGGGTGAGGATTAAAAAAAAAAAATAGAAAATGGCGAAAAGTTTTTCAGTAACAAGAATATCAACAAGAATGTTCTTCCCTATTACATTACCTGTTAAAATCACCTTTGCACCTGGTAGATGCTCAATGCTGGCTAACTGAATAAAATAATCTTGTGTGTCTCTACTTCATATTTCATACTTCTACAAAGCATTTCATAAAAGGTAAAATAAAATTTGATTAACAATACATCCTGATAATTCCTATTATGCTTTGAAAAGTAAACCTTTAAAACATGTCATTTGAATAACATTTTAACTCTATAATTAATATATTTATTGTTTAAATTATATTACTTAGTTTTTTAACTCTGTTATGTAACTGAATGTATTTAAATGTTTTCCATCAGGTTCCATGCATTTTTTAAACTAATGAATTATGAATACATGTATACATTTTTAAAAGTCCTCTTTGTCCAAGTCATCCTTCCACGTAAAAGTAAATGAATATCCAAATAATGTCAAAATGAAATACTGGGTAGTTTTACTTCAATTTTTACCTTGACTGTTTTTTTGGTCAAGATAATTTACATACCATAAAATAGTTTGGGAGTGTCTCAAAATATTAATTTTGGGCCCTGGCCGGTTTGGCTCAGCGGTTGGAGCATCAGCTCGCAGACCAGAGAGACCCAGGTTTGGTTCACACTGAGGGCACGCGCCTCGGTTGCGGTTTGTTCCCGGCCCGGTTGGGGTTGTGTGGGTGGCAACCACTCGATGTCTCTCTCACATCGATGTTTCTCTCTCTCTCTTCCTCCCTTCTCTCCCTCCCGCTCCATCTGAAGATAAATACAAAAATGTCCTCAGGTGAGGATAAAAAATATATATATATTAATTTTGTGGAGTACAGATATTTCTCAACTTACGATGGTGTTATGTTCCAATAAACACATCCTAAGTGGAAAATATCGTAAGTAAGAAATGCATTTAATACACCTTACCTACTGAACATCATAGCTCAGCCTAGACTACCTTAAATGTGCTCAGAACAACTTACATTAGCCTACAAGTAGGCAAAAATCATCTCACTTCCACTGCCCAGCATCACAAGAAAGTATCATACAGCACATTATCTCTAGCCCAGGAAAAAATCAAAATTCAAAGTAATTTCTACAGAATGCACACAGCCCTGGCCGGTTTGGTTCAGAGGTTAGAGCGTCGGCCTGCGGTCCAGAGAGACCAGGGTTCGGTTCCCGCTAAGGGCATGTACCTCGGTTGCAGTTTGTCCCCGGCCCTGGTTGGTCGTGCGGATGGCAGCCACTCGATGTGTCCCTTTCACGTCGATGTTTCTCTCTCTCTCTCTCTCTCTCTCTCTCTCTCTCTCTCTTCCTCTCTCTCCCTCCCACTCTATCTGAACAAAAAATGAAAAAATGTCCTCGGGTGAAGATAAAAAAAAAATAAAAAAAAAAGTCCAGAATGCACATAGCTTGCACACCATCATAAAGTCAAAAAATCATTAAGTCAAACCATCCTAAATTGGGGAAATGTATTACCATCTTAACAATATTAAGCCTTCTAATCCATTAACATGGATACCTTTCTACTTATTTACGTATTCTTTCATTTGTTTCAACAATGTTTTACAGTTTTCAGTGTATAAAACACTTCTTTTGATTAAGTTTATTCCTATTTTCATCTTTTTTATGCTATTGTAAATGTAATTATTTTCTTATTTTCATTTCATATCATTCATTGTTAGTGTGCAGAATTAAACTGAATTTTGTATATTGATTTTATATCCTATACCTTGCTGAATTCACTTATTAGTTAATAGTTCGGCTTTCTGCTTTTTTTTTTTGTGGATTTATTTGGTTTTCTTTATACAAATCACGTCAGCTGGAACTAGAGATTTTTACTTCCTTTACAACCTAGGTACCTTTTATTTCATTTTCTTGCCAAACTGCCCTAGTATCTTGACAATTTTTATACCTCAATTTGTTCTAATAATTTTTTAATTAAAAAAAAGATATTGCAATCATGATATTATGAACACCAACCAATCTATCTTAACACACATAAAAGCAAAAATGGTCAAAGCTCTAAATTTTAAGTTCTTTAGCACTCAAGTAAGGTATACATATCATTAAGACATTAAGTATCAAAACTATAGTCGCATATAAAGATTATGCTCTAAAATTAGTAGCAAATGAACTATAAATCTTCTAATTTTCTTAAAAGCCTGCAAATAAGATTAAATTTTTTTGTTTCTTGACATAGAACATCATTTTACTACCAGGAAAAAAATAATCCAAAGACTAAATATGGCATTTTAATGTAATATATTAACTACTTTTTCTTAAATATGGTTTTATTGATGATTTAAAGAAAGAGGGGAAGGGAGAGAGATAGAAACATCAATGTGAGAGTGAAACATCAATCGGCTGCCTCCTGCATGCCCCCCACTGGGGAATCGAGCCTGCAACCCAGGTATGTGCTCTGAGAATCGAACCAGGACCTCTCAGTCCATGGAATGATGCTCAGTCCACTGAGCCACACCGGCTGGGCAATTACTTTTTCTTTAAAGCATGCATACAGGTGGTGAACCTCCTTACAAAATATCTACCACTCTAATCTACTCTAATGTTCATAATTCATCATTTATAACCTGAGACTATCCAGCTTCAAATTGCTCACATAAAAATGGATATTTATTGGTAACTATAAGGTCTTATTTCAACAATATTTGAAAAATTTTAAATACCAATATAAGAAAAAGAATTCATGCATACCTTTGAAGTTTATACATAGCTTTCCTTAATCATAAAAGCTCTTTCAATTTAACAGTTTTATTTTTAAGTCAAGGAAAACCATAAAAACTTAATAACAATTATGTAATTATTAGATAACTTATAGCAAAAGGGTATGAAGCCAAATATACAAAGATTATTCAATTTTCCACTTATAAGACTGAACTTAATTTTTTCCCACAAAGTTACTAGTTAGAGGGCATAGTTTATTTCCCTAGAGGAATACACATAAATTAAGTTAAAGATAATAACCAATAGTTACCTCTTTAACAAGGTGATTAACAGACTTCTGCCCACCTCCAGAGCCCCACACGCTGTCTTTGCGCTTTCCAACTTTAGACATACTCAGGAGCACAGTAGCCTTGTCCAGAGCAGCCCTACCAAAAAAAAAAAAAAAAAAATTAATTTAATTTTGACATTTGGACATGCTGCAGATTGACTAAGTCATGGACAACGTTAGAAAACAACAACAACAACCATAAAATTCAAGTCTTTTAAAACACTATTTTTTAAAATAAAAAGCTGGGAGAGCAAAATTAAAAGTTGCTTCTCGTGTTAATATTCTTAGATTTCCATTTCTCAGTCAACAAAAATCTATTGTTATTACAAAATAAGTGATCTAGGCTGAGAAGGAACATTTCACATAAAACTAAATTTTACTTTGATCCATGCCTTCCCACCAGAGCAACCATTCCACTATGACCTGAAGAAGTCCTAGAAAATTAACATCTACACCTGAGGAAACCTAAGACATGGCTAAGTCCACATCTAAGTTTCCACATAGTTTTAAAAAATCATGTAGCATTAACTCCCAAATATCACATTTAGCTTATAATTATACCAAAGAACAAGAATGAAAAACATTATTTAAGATTTCTATAACAGATAAATATAAAATAAAATTGAAATGGGACTTTGTTAATATTGTCCATCTTATTAGATTAAATAATTAAAGAATGTTAAAACCTGAAGGGACCTTAAAGATCACTCTAAGTTCAATCTTTTCATTTTATAAACAAGGAAACTGAGGCCCAGAGAAGAGTGGGTTGACAAGAAGATAGTTAATGATTTAGCTAAAACCCAGAACTTCTGTATTACAATACTGTTCTCTTCCTATTATATCAGGCCAACAATCTCTCAATTTTAACAGTAGAGAATACAAACAAATGACAAATAGATATCCACACTGTCTGATTAAGTCATGTGTCATTTCAATAGACTCCTGTAGAATCTTCCCCCCGTTTTGAAATACTGAGTAGGAAAACTGATTTACTTACCTGGCTTGTACACAATCTACAGTTCCTCTGTAACTATCAATATAGGTATTACATAAAATTCCATCTCCAACAGCTCTAGCAATAAACTGGCCCACCAACTATAATAAGAAAAAAGAAAGCTATATAAGAAAATCTAAAATAAACCTTTATAGAATGCAATTTCTAAATACATATTAATACAATGATGAAGACTACATAGTCAATACCTAAAACAGTCTGGAATATTTTAAAAACATCTATTCAGCACCTACTAAGTATGCTTGGCACACATTCCCACATCTTAACCTTCAAGTTAAGTGACATGGTGGGAAACACATCTGTTTTGCTCAGTACTGAATCCCCAACACCTTACCTTGCACAATGCCTGAAACAGAGTATGTGGTCAAAAACACTTGTAAGTCAATGACTTAAAGAGAAACCTCTTTTCTGGAAAAAAATAAATGGGACTAGGTTTATCAAAAAAACTGATTAAAGGAATTTATTTTATGGTGAAAAGTTACATAGAAATATCTGAAAGTATGTTCATAACATTATTTCTTATAAAAACTGGAAACAACTTTAGTGTCCAACAATAAAGATATGGTTAAATGGTACATATATAAGATGGTATTTAGGAATTAACCTACCTATGCTCTATTCCTAATGTTTAAGTAAAGTAGTCCTACCTTGATTTAAAACTTTGGTCAAGGAACTAGAAACAATTCACACATTTTTTATTTCAAATCAGAAAGTCATATTATAAGGTCAGCATGTATTAAGTCTAATAAAAGTATAAGGCTTTGAGAACAGAAACCTAAACAGAAGCATAAACCATGAATTTTCTAATTATTTCCCCACAAAGCTACAAAAGGGAACAGTCTTACTTATGATTACTTTTATAATAAACATTAGTTGAGCAAATTCAATCCTCAATAATAACAATCTAGACTTTTTAAAAATCCCAGCTCATAAAACAGCTTAACTTCATATAATAAGAGAGTTTATAGACAGGGCAAAAAAGTATGACCTAAAAACTATCAGAGCATTAGGGGGAAAGAAAGATATAAAATTATAGTATGATGAAAACTGTGTTTGGGGGGTGGGGGGGGAAGCTCAGAGAAAATACACTGAAATGCTAGAGGGCTATCTTTGTGTGGTAGGAAATATGGGTCATAGTTTCCTCTTTCATCTAATAACATTTCCTAGGAATATATATTATTTCTATAATTGGAAGGGTAGTAGGGGAACAGAATGAACATGAAAAATCATACAAACCTGTGGTGCTCTAGGAGTATCCAATGCTAATTCAGGTAGATCTTTCAACAATTTATCAAATGACTTTTCTACATCATTTGTGCTCATTACTGTTCCACAAAGGTCAGAAAGAAGCTTAGATGTCATTTCTCTATGACTAGCCTTTCCCTCCAATGCCAAGGACACTGCCAACACTGGTACTCCACTTTTCATTTCACCAAGATTTAAATCTCTTAGCATTTCCTATTGTAAAAAAAAAAAGTATTTTATTTTTGAAAATTCATGATTATTTATATCCTTACCTCTCCCCATTTGGAAAAAATCAGAGAAGCAGTCCTATTTTGAGGGATAGGATAAATATATCTTACTCTGTATGTAAATTGCATGTTGACCCACTTTGTCAAGCTTTAATTGTTTGAACATCACTGAACACAAGAATGTGAATTACAGCCCTAGCCAGGTAGTTCAGTTGGTTAGAGCCTCGTCCTGATACACCAGGGGTTGCAGGTTCGATACCGTGTCAGGGCACATACAAGAATCAACCAGTAAGTGCATAATAAGTGGAACAACAAATCAATGCTTCTCTCTCTCTCTCCCTCTCTAAAAATCAATCAATTAAAAAAATGTGAATTACACCTAAAATAGTTTATTAAACCATATAACGTTGCTAAGTTGGTGTTAGGAGTTAACTAATCCTCTGCCTTATAATCTATTAAACATTATTTCTAGGAATACTGCTTTATAAGCCTTTATAGAGAAATTACATTTTACATTATCATAGCTATTTATACTCTACTTTTCTTCAAAGCTTTCTCTTCACACAAAGATTTACTTTATACTGTCATATAAAGTTTAAAATGAGATCTTAAACCATTGTTTTTAAGTGGGATTATTGTTTTAAATGTTGGAATAAAGTCAAAATTTTCTATTAAAAATACTGCCCTGGCCCGGCCGGTGTAGCTCACTGGTTGAGCATCAACCCATGCACCAAGAGGTTGCCGGTTCGATTCCCAGTCAGGGCACATGCCCAGGTTATGGGCCCGATCCCTAGTGGGGGGCATGCAGGAGGCGGCCAATAGATGTTCTCTCATTGATGTTTCTATCTCTCTCTCCCTCTCCCTTCCTCTCTTCTCTAAAATCAATAAAGAAAAAATATTTTAAAAAAATATATTGTCCTGGCCGGTTTTGCTCAGTGGTTATAGCATTGGGCCCTGGACTGACGGGTCTTGGGATACACTCAAAGGCACATGCCTGTGTTGCAGGTTCAATCTCGGTGCCAGTCAGGGTCGTGAGGGAGGCAACCAATCGATGTCTCTCACATCAATGTTTCTCTCTCTCCCTCTCTCTCCCCCGCTTCCACTCTCTCTAAAAATCAATGGAAAAATATCTTCAAGTGAGGATTAACAACAATGAAAATATGTATGTATAATAGCAACTAATACTTACTATTTATAATGTATCAGTCATTGTAGCAGCCACTTTATTTTATATTATCTTATTTAATACTCAACCCTTTGAGGGGATGTATTATCACCATACTCATTATAAACAAAGCACAGAAAAATTAAGTATTTGCTGAGGACACGCAGCTGGAATAAACAAGTTGGAAATGGAATGTACTCATCTTGACCCTAGAGGCTAAATTCTGTTACTTAGGTACTAGAGTACCTTCCTTTCTACTTCAAGTTTTCTCAGAATATTTAAATCATGGTATATTACTAAAGGAGTGCCAGTACTATTTTCACAAGCCCTAAATGGTGTCCTTGATAACTGTCTCTTCCCACTCCATCTTTCTCGACTGCACCTAAACAGCTAAACCATTGCCTTTAAACACGATACTCCTCCTTCCTGAAAAACTCTCTCCAACCATCTTACCATGGCAACTCCTAACCATCCATCCTTAGAGGGCTCAGAATCATCTCTTTTATTACTCTCCATTTTATGCTTCCATAACATTCTGATCATAGTACTACTCAGTTAACAAACACATAGCATACTATTGGTCCCATGCTAGGTAGATAAAATGTTTTCAACAGCCCCTGCTCTCATAGGACTTAGTTCAATTTTTCCTCTATAATATAATGTTTCATAGTATATTTTAATAATATCATTTCTCTCATTTCACCGAGCTTCAAAAGGGCAAGAATCACCTATTACAAATTTCTCCACATGGAATGCACTGAACAAATATTTGTTTCACATTCAAATTCTACAAATCCGAAGATATCAAATCTTCATAGTATCAGACAAACCAAGAAAGCCCAATCTGAATTAAAAGGATCTAAAAAGTCTTCCAAGAGTTGCAGTTTTATTACTTTAAGTCAGTAAAATCCTAAGAAGAAGACCATTAATTTTATTTTACCCTTGTAGATTTACTTTATGAAAAATTCATAACAGATAAATGTTCCCATAACAAATTATCAATTTGTTCTTTTGGTTTCTGAATACATTCTTTGAATGTCAAAAAAAAAAAAATAGAACTTAGGCATTTTTAACTGAGATGCCATAAGAGGTTTCAAACGGTTCATAAATACCTTGAAATTGTTAAAATTATATAAACTATCAATTATAAACATATTTTATAATTATAAAAATATTGTGTTCTGTCATTTTTCAGGTAAGGAAATGGCACATAGCCCTCATCAGATCCCAAATAGGTAAGAATTCATCTAAATTTATAAAATTTTACTCCATTACTTAGTTAGAAATTCATTTATATACCAAACAAAATTCTTATTCAGCAATCCAAGATCATTCTAGATAGAATGTTTTGCTTTTAACAGTGTTTTCTCTTCTATATGAAATAAATTATAATTGCCACTTTAAACCTACCGCAACTTCATTAGTATCTCCATGCTCAAAATATTCCTGTATGATTGGTGTTAAAGTCTTCTCAAATGCTGTTTCATCCAAAGGCAAAACTACAGTTTCATAAACACAGTTCTCCTGAGAAGGGAAGGGGGAGAGTTATAAATTAAAGAACAAAATATTCAGATGAACTGAAACTGTTTTATAATTTTACATTCCAACTGATTAGAAGATAGGACATGATTACATGCTTTCAATACTTATAGAATCTGTCACTGTTCCTTTACAAAATCTAAATATAATAAATCAATATACAGATTAGAACCACTAACCACAGTAAATATGACTTGCTTCCAACCCCTCCCCAGTATCTTCTGTTAATTCTTGATATCTCTCACAAAAGCAATACTTCAGTGACCAGAAAGTTTTAAGATGGCTTCTGATCACATCTAGTGTTTTGGAACCAAAGCTTTCATGATTAGTATTACCATAATAAAAGTCCCTATAACAAAAATCTATGTAGTAGTGACAAATAATTCTCTAAGGGAAAGCACTATTAGAAATTTCAAAAAGAAGTATCCCTCTTCTACGCAAAAATCCCTGAAATGTTTACATGAAATTTGTGACTGGCTTCCGTCTAACAACATAAATTTGAAAGATCACATAGTAAAACTAGAATATTTTGCAAAATTTCTATAGTATTTGAATCCTACTGGTTTTAAAATATATTTTTCATGTTCTCTTAGAAATACTTCTATATCCAAATACACAATAAAAACAATCTAACATATACCTTACAATTTCCTGTCAAAAATTTCATCACCACGTCTTATCTTATACAAAAGATAGTACTGTATTCAGATCTGTAGGAGTTGAGGAGGAGGAACATACACAACCAGAAGAGTAAATGGAGGTACAGGATGAAAAAATGCTTGGCCATGAGTTATTAATTATTAAAGTTGGTAAAGCTAGGAGATGAGTACAAGCAGATTCATTATACTATTCTTGTATAAGAAATTTTCCACGCCCTGGCCGGTTTGGCTCAGCGGTTAGAGCATCGGCCCGTGGACCAATGAGTCGCGGGTTCAATTCCAGTCAAGGGCGAGTACCTTAGTCGCAGTTCATCCCCGGCCTTGGCCTTGGCAGGGTCGGTTGTGCGGGAGGCAACCAGTCGATGTGTCTCTCTCATGCCAATGCTTTTCTTTCTCTCTCTCTCTCCCTCCCCACCCCTCTCTCCCTCCTTACCTCTCACTCTATCTAATGATAAAATAGAAAAATATCCTCGGGTGAGGATTAAAAAAAAATTTTTTTTCCAGTAAAAACATAAATATATGTAAATTCATTAGAAAATCTATTAAAAATTTATATTCTCAGCACTATATCAAGAAAAAAGATCCACATTTCAAAATGACCAAAGTTACCATCCTAAACAGCAATATTTAAAAGGAGCTTAAAATTTGTCTTTCATGATATTCAAACATATATATACATATACATATACATATACATATACATATACATATACATATATATATATATATTCTTCTCAATTCTCGTTACTGTAGAAATTAAATTAACTTGGAAGAATTTATTGTGCCCTGGCCGGTTTGGCTCAGCGGTTAGAATGTCAGTCTGTGGACCGAAGGGTCTTGGGTTGGATTCCAGTCAAGGGCATATACCTGGGTTGCAGGTTCAATCCCTGGTCAGAGTTGTGTGGGAGGCAACCAATCCATGTGTCTCTCACATCAATGTTTCTCTCTCTCTCCCCCTTCCTCCCTTCCACTCTATCTAAAAATCAACGGAAAAATATCCTTGGGTGAGGATTAACAAAAAATAAAATTAAATAAATAAATAAAATAAAATCACCACAATTTAAAGGAAAAAAAAGAATTTATTGAAAAATACTCAACTTGATAATCCTAAGTAAATTTGTAAAGATCTACTTTTGACTCATTTCAGAAACCAAGTGAAAATTATGTATACATTACTATCAATTATCTTGCTTTCCTAATCCAAAATTAATCCAACAGTCTGAAGGCACTGAGTTAAATATATGACTTGCATATAATAATGTGTGTGTGTGTATATATATATCATTATATATAGTCATAAGTTATATATACACACATTAGTACATATAATCATATATATGACTTGACAGTTACAGATTATAAATTCAGACACAGAACATATGATTTGACAAATGTATGAGTACACTACAAACATGAGATTAAAAAAGTTTGTAAGTATTTAAATATATATTTAAAAAATCAAAAACAGTGATACCTGGTCATCATCATAGTTAGGATCTTTCACATCTACCTCCTCCACATCATATACCTGCCCAGGTGTACCCCAAACACCTTTGCCTCCTGCACCACCTAAAAAGTTTTGAATTGAGAAAGCAAAGAGACAAAGTTCATAGTTCATAAATGTTTATTTTAATTAAAATTGGAAATAACTCTAGATGCTCAGATTTTAATTAAAATAACAGCTAAAAAATTATATTTTAATTTTAGGGTTTTTTCCCCCAAGCTGAGAGTTGTATTTTAAACCTCTTTTTATTCAGATCACTGCTGTTTTGGTAATAATTAGATATTTTATAACCTACTTCAAAACATTAAGTTGAAATAGCTTATAAAATTAAAACTAAAAAGGCAGTTGCTTTAAAATAAAAGCAAAAAAATTATCAATAAAATAGCTATAGTGCGGACCTCAAAGGAGGTGATACTGCTCTAAATTTTATTTGGCATTTGAGACCAAAACAAAAAGAAATTATGTTGAGCCAGTAAGATGTGGCATAGGAAACGCAGTAAGAAATTAATTTACAAAGAAGCAACATGACCACCATCAAATGCTTTAAAGTCAAATATTCTTTAGATATAAAAGTACATGTTAGACTATACTTTGCAACTAGCAGTTACAAATAATTGCTATTTAAGCATTAACAGCACTGATCATTATTGCTCTCTACTTCTATATACAAGCTGACCAGTAGCAGTTTAACAAATACAACTTTCAAAGTTACTATTCTACATAAACTTACTGAAATGTTTTTATAAGACTCAATATAGTGAATTATTTTCAAAGAAGTTTACAATATCACCAATATTTTTTGGAGGTTTTTATTTTATATCCAGAATATAATCCTTGCCACCAGAGCAAAATAGAATCTGAGAACTAGGTTCCATTTTGATCCAACCAATGGCTATAGAGCTATTCAACAAGAATAATTAACTTTGGACAGGTGACAAAAACATTTTGCAACAATCCTAGGCTACAAGTTGAAGCTCCCACCATTCAGAAGCTGGTGAAATCACCAAATTTTATCAAAATCCTACCATAGACAAAAGCTAACAGACCCCTCAATTAACAAATATTTAAATACAGATACCTACACAGCTAATCATTACTCCAATCACTGGAGATACAGCAGTGGAACAGACAATTCCACTCCAGTACCCAAGATAAATGGAGCTAAAGAGAACTCAGAACCAGATCTATGAAATCATTAAAATTCTGAGAAAAATATGTATTACCAAATTTGTGTGTATCATGTATTCTTCACAATGGACATAATTCGATTCATTAGACAATCGGTATGATGAATTCCTGACCCTATTTCTTTGAAGCAAAGTTAGAGAGTACATGCACAATTCATAACTGTGAAAAAATCAGTGTGTATTTTGCTAGAAATAAAGTTCTCAAAAAAACAATCTATTCAAACAAGAAAAAAGGCTCAATTTAAAGAAAAAGTGGGATGGTTTTCAGTTTAGTACTATGTAAAAAATATATACAAATCACAAAATCTTATCACTGTTTAAATTTCTCTCATTTGTAGAACAAGGAAATTGTAGTACAAGAACCAGACAATATTTTTTTTCCATTTGTGTCTTTGGGATGTGGTATATACCAACCTTTCTTTGGTAGTCCCCGTCCTTTCCCAGATCTGGATCGCCTATCTAGCAACCTTCCCTTTGGACTGGTTGGTACAGTTACTCCACTTCTAAGGGCTTCACTTCCATTATCACTGACTGAATCGCCTCTGCCAGAGTCCCGGGATGAGTTTTTCCGTAATCGCCTTTTTGCCTTGGCATTAATTCTAGCTTCATTAATGGAGGATGCTGAAATCCAATTTCCATTTATCTCATTCTTTATATCCTCAGTCCCAGGATTTTCTTCATCACCAGAAAAGAGAGAGTCACTTAAGTTATCAGGATCTTAAAGAGGAAATGAAGAAAGAAAATCCCAAGTAAGTATTTTAACCATCTACTGTTATACCAATTATAGTCATACATTATATTAGGTTGAATCACATGAAATTACCATTTTTGTAGGTCAGTAATGGTCACATGTTGGCAGTTTCATATGGTTCAATCTAATAAATGATGACTAAATAGGATTACTTTTCACATTATCATGGAAAGTAAACTAAGGCACTGAATTTTAACGAACCAAGTTTACTGAAAGCATGCTATCTCATGTGTTTAGATCATACAATCTATCTTAATATAAACACCAAATATAAAACCTTTAGATTTTTGTGAGCTAAGAGAGCTAAGCAGTTGGAGATACAAGACTAAGGATCATGAGAGAAGGAAGATAAAACTAGTATGTACAGAATGCCTAATATTATTTATCAGGCACTGTGTTGGCACTTTGTCATGTACCCACAAGTGTGAGAGCTATTTACTACATCATTTATACAGGCAGATAAGGAAATTAAGGCTGAAATTATTTAAATAACTTGCCAAACATTTCATGATTATTACAGATACTTAGGAAATATTACTAATCTAACAAATAAGTGATCACATATGATTAAGCCAAACTGCTCATTGCTTTCCAAGATAAAGCTTGCTTTCAAAGTTATCATCTCAGAGTCCTAATTCATCTCTCCAAACTTGACTCATGTTACTTAACCATCCTCTGAAAATCTTCCAGCCTATGTAAGATTTGTACATTATCCCCTAAAAGATAGCAATGTATTTGGAGTTCCCAATGGTCTCCTGTTTAGAATGTCATCCTCCCTGCTCTTTTAATTATCAAAATCCTTGGATATAGGTCAAGTATTACTTCCTCTGTAAAAACTTTCCTAACAATTCTACCCACAATAATACGAATGCTCGTATCACTCATTAACCACATCACCAAAATCACTTTATTTCTTTTTATATAGCAGTCCTGCTTTTCCAAATAAGTCATAAGCCTCAAAAGAGGAATTGTAGCCCTGGCTGGCTTGGCTCAGCAGTTAGAGCCTCAGTCTGTGGACCAGAGAGTCATGGATTTGATTCGGTCAAGGACACATACCTGTTGCAGCTCAGTCCCCGGCCCTGGTCAGGGTCATGCAGGAGGCAACCAATCGGTGAGTCTCCCTCACATCGATGTTTTTCTCTCTCTCCCTCTCCCTCCCTCCCTCCCACTCTTATCTGAAGATAAGTGGAAAAATATCCTCAGGTGAGGATTTTTTTTAAAAAAAAAGAGGAATTGTACTTCTTGGTATCCTCAGCACCTAGCAGAGTATCCTTCATACTATCAACTCAAATGTCTGCGCAGATCAAATGACACAGACACTCAGCTTTGCTCCGAAAACTTTGTAAGTCAGAAAGCTACTATACTAGTTACCCCTGGGGCAAAGCTGTTTTTTGTGTGTTTTGTTTTGTTTTATTATTATTTCATTTAGGCTAATTCAAGTCAGAGTTGAATTCCTCAGATGGTTTTAAATATTTCTAAATGTAATCAGGATGTATAAAGTCCATGTGCCTGGGCTTTAACATGTTTTAATATGTTGAAACTGTATTTTTTAAAATCAACCTTTAAAAAGCATAGATGTGTTAAAATCTTTATAATTCTTGACAAAACATATAAAATTTAGGAACATACATCGTGGTAATTATAAAATATAAAGTAGTCAGCGGTTGGAGCGTCAGCCCGTGGACCAATGAGTCACAGGTTTGATTCCGGTCAAGGACACGTTCCTCGGTTTCAGTTCATCCTCAGCCCTCGTCAGGGTCTTGTGGGAGACAACCAGTCAGTGTGTCTCTCTCACATCGATGTTCCTCTCTCTGTCTCCCTCTCTCCTTCTCCCTCCCACTCTATCTGAAGATAAATAGATAAATATCCTTAGGTGAGGATTAAAAAAAAAAAAAACATTAAGAAGAGTCAAATTACTTCATTAGTCTCATAAGTATACTCTCCATGCCTTCAGTCCTCAAACCATTCTCCAAACTGCATGGAGACTAATTTTCTAAAACATGCCCTCACTGAAAACCATTTGAAGGTATTCTCATTGGTTCAAAATAAAGTTTAAACTCATTACCTTGTAATTTATGATCTTGCCCATTTACATCACCAGAATAACTGCTGACCACTCCACAAATGGTCAGAGCTCAGCGACTTGGTACCATGGGGATTATGATATGCCCATGTGACCATTACTGACCTACTGACCTAATGGGGGATTAGTTTAGCAGAATACAGAACATAATAAAAAAAAAGAGAAAGTATAAAGTGGAAGACCTGCTAAGAAAATGTTGCAGTAATTCAGTCACAAACTAATTGGAAAGAGCAAGGATAGTAACTTTGGGGTAAATAAGAAAGTGATACTTTTAACAAAAAAATATACAAAAGTGAAATGACATCTTAGAGTTTTTAGGAAAGGAAGCCAGGGTTAGGAGGGTGAGTCTGCAATATCATTATAACCACTGTCATAACTAAACTAATAGTCATAGCAGTAAAACTGCTTCTTTTGTCATTACCATCACTATTGCTACCTACTATAAATACCAGGTTCTATCCTAGGCACTTTTTACATACATGGTCTATAATCCTCACAAAACTCTATAATGAAGATGCTTATCCTCATTTTACAGAAGGAAGATGTTTCACAGAAAAGGCACATATCTAAAACAGACTGTGGTGAGGATTCAAACCCACATGTGAATCTTGGATGACTGTAATTATAGGAAATAAAAGCTAGAGTATAGCAGAGTGGTGACAGCTAAAGAGACAGGATGAACAAAAGATTAAGAGAAAGGAGAAAGACCAGAGCTCAGACAAATTAGATGGAGTTTCAAGTAAGAGTCAGTGGTTAAAGAAAACATTAAACATCTCCCTGTAACATACTGTTTTACATTATTCTACAATTAAGGTGAACCACCAAACTCATCTGGAAGAGAAAAGACTTAAAAAGTAAAATTAAATGCTTTAAACTGTCCCTTGGAGTGCATATAGTACCATACTTGAATTTTCCTTCTTCAACTATTTTAATATCTTCAAATACAAGGATAGGCAAAAGTAGTTTTACAGTTTTAATAAAATAAATAATATAATAATTAATAAATATTAATACAAGAATAAATTCTTGTGTTTCATGTACTCACAACTGTGAATGGCTATCATACCGGGCAGTTCAAAAAAGAAGTAATTACCAGGTGTGTATGTGTGTGTGCATGTGTACATACACACACAATGGAATATTACTCAGCCATTAAAAAAATGTAATGTGGCCCTGGCCAGTCTGGCTCAGCAGTTTGAGCATCAGCCTGCAGACCGAAGGGTCATGAGTTCAATTCCGGTTAAGGGCACATACATGGGTTGCAGGTTTTATCCCCGGCCCCTTTGGGGGGTCATGCAGGAGTATCTCTCTCACATCAATGTTTGTTTCTCTTTCTCTTTCTCTCTCTCTCTCTCTCTCTCTCTCTCTCTCTCTCTCTCTCTCCCCGCCCCCCTCCACTCTATCTAAAAATCAATGGAAAAATATCCTCGGGTGAGTATTAAGAAAATAAAAATACAAAATAAAAAAAATTTTTAAATGAAATGTTGCCATTTATGACAACATGATCGTGAGAGTATTACACTAAGTGAAATAAGTTAGAAAAGTAAAAAAACATTATTTTGCTCATATGTGGAATATAAAACAAAAAGTAATAAACAAAATTCAGATATACACAACAGAATGATGTGGCTACCAAAAGGGAAAGAGAGTCAAATAAATAAACAAAGAAACTAGACTTCGGTAGAAAACACACATACAAAAGTGAAATATAAACATATTTAAGTTATAAAAGATAATTATCATTTCGATTATTAATAAAATTATAAAGCAAACAATTATTTAAAATATACTAACAGGAAAAGCTCTCGCTGTCGGGAATATTTCAAAATCCTAATTGACTCTCTACAAAGATTATTCTGAAAGCCAGAAATACATTTCAAGTTGTCTGAAGTAACTCAGCATTTGGACATCTATTTCAAAAAACTATCTTTATAATAATGTGCTACTAAAGTATGATGAAAAGAAAGAAAAATACCCTTAAGCAATTTATTTTTTCTCCCTCCCTCCCTCCCTCCCTTCTTCAATTTAAAAAATATAAATTATTAGTGGGGAAAGATATTGAAGATACCAGTAATAATTTATGTTACAGGAATCACTAACTAGCTCATGTGAAAATACTAATGAGCAACTCACTATTCTCCACTCTGCACAATATGGTTTATTATCAACAGTGTAGAATAAGAATGTAAGTAATGTGAAACGATAGGCAAAAAAATAAGGACACGTAATGAATTTCTATGAATTTAAGACTCACAAACTTGATTTTAAAAATAATATGACCATTTTCTTTAGTATGAATAAGATGGTTTTTAAAGTAAAGACAGTTTTAATATCATGTTTTTGTAAAATGTGGTATGGCCTGAAACTTGCTCATAATACAATCAAGGTTCAAAATATTAATACTTACCTGTAGGGTTTACAGTCAGTATCTGCTCATTTTCTACATCCATTATTCCTTAATTTCACTTGCACTGATTAAATTACTAAATGGAAGTCTTCCTTTGGGATCTATTTCTTTAAAAACAAAAAAAAATAAGTTTCAATATCTTCCAAACTGATATAATTAAGGTAAATTCCATTTACTTAATAACATTGTTTTTTTAAAAATCACGTAATTCCATCTAAAAAAAAAAAAAAAAAAGAGTTCACTTCACTTTCAAAGACAGTTTACACTAAATAATATTTGGTTTTTCAATCTTCTTGACAAGTTTCTGTGTCCAAAAAAAACCAAAAACCCAATTATTTCTGGGTGTGCCAAATTACCCCATTAACTTGGAATTAAAAGATATTGCTGTAAATGTTTACTTCAAGTTAAACGACTACACACACACACTTCCAATATTTTAGGACTAACAGGCCTCATAATTAATCTGATATAAATAAATATTGGATAGTTTGCTACCAATGAATTATGAGAATTACTACAAAATGCAAACAAGAGTTTTGGTTAATCAAGAATATCACGTGACTGTGTTGTTTTCCCCTCTACAACATATCTAAAGGCAGATATATCTGCCATTCCATCACCTAGGTATCTGTAATTACTATTATACAACTTTGAGATTGGGAGAAATTTTTTTATTGTTTTCCATAAGAACGGTATTATTTTTATAATCTGAAAAACGCACTTAAAAATCTTACCTATTTTAAAAGTGAATAAGTACAACACTAGCATCTCAATATTTTAGACCCTCATTTCAAAATGGCTTAAAAATTTCTAATACTGGAAGGTTTTGATAAAATCAATTACCTTTTATTTAGACAATTAACTTAAGGGATATAAATTCAATGTTAGGTAAAAGACTATCCAAATATATTTTCATGAGAACTGTTGTCAGAAGGTGCAACCAAATATAATTTCAGAATCTGTCTGGAAATATTTCTCAAATAGTGGTTTGTAGTACTTAAGTATTTAAAGTCCTTCCAGTCATTTACAATAATTTCAATAGCAATGTGCTCTTCCTTTAAGACATAAAACGCACAAATTAATGAAAATGACTGCTGAACTACAGAAAAGTGTTTTTTATCATATAACATAACCAACAGATGTCATTTTAAAATAATGATATATGATGCCTCCTGGAACTCAAAGGTGAAACTGACTTTTAAATTCCTCAATATATACTATTTTAACATCATATAAGTTTATAGCCTTTTCTCCAGAAAAGGGTATTATTTTATAAAACAAAAACAAACACAGACACTTTTTTTTGTTGAAAGCATAAATTCTTAATATGACATAATCCTTAGGCTACTAAGATGCTATCATGTCGATTCAGAAATTAACAAAATGGTGACATTACTCCAATTCTATTCTGAACAAAGAGACGTTATTTTATATAAATACCTTTTAATAGCATAATTCCCAAACTCTGGATTTAGGAGAAAATATAACCTTAAAAATATATACAAGAGATATATAAAAATATGCAAACAAAAACAGTTTGCAAATCTAAACATTTAGTGGCCTTCACGGGTGAAAATGCCATCTGTTTCATTTCCATATATGAATTACACATTAAAGTGTAAATGTCATATGTGTATGAGTTTTTTACACTAGTTACATTAAAGTCTTTTTCATATTTGATGCAAGTATAATCTGAAAATATACTTTCTGCATAACAGCTAATAAAGGAAATGAAACGATAACTGATGTTTACAAACCACTTTATAATTCAAAAAAAAAATTTACATGTATTATTTCATGTACCTCTCAAAACAATCTTGAGACAGGTCCTCTACTTTGCACACAACTAAACAGGTTCTGAAAAGGCAGGTGATCTGTCCAGAGAGAGACAAGGCTCCTCAGTGGAAAAACCAGGGTTAGAACCTAAACCTTCTAAATCCAGCACTGTTTGCACACATTCAATACCAAATTTTAGTATACTACAGAATATTCTTTTTTAGGGTTAAAAGAGAAAAGCTTATTAAAACAAAGACTCCTACTGTTATAACAAATTTTTAAATACTGTTTTCCAAATGTTAAAAATATTTATTTTGAACTATTATACAGAAGACATTAAGTTGGGCAAAGAAAATTATCATGTAATGACTATCATCTATATTGTTCCAAGTTTGTTTTTATTAAGTACTCATAAAAATTAAAATTAAAAAAAAAAAAGTCCTGTGTCTTCAGGCAATGATAATGCAATCAAGAACTGTCACACTTGATAGCAACACAGTTATTTGAAGAAGGATAAACATATGATCCCTGTTTTTACTCTCTTCAAAGCAGTGGGAGTTCTCCCACCCCTCCCACCCGTTTTACTTAAAAATTTTGCCCCAAACTTAAGGAAATGTAAAGCAAAAAATTTAAACCCCCATCCTTCACACTAAACTACAAAATTAAGTTTCAATAGTAAAACAAAACTATACATATGTTAGGCAAAATAAGGCTGAAATTAAACATTGTTCTCATTTCTCCAATGTGTTTCACAGAACACACTCAGAAGTCAACTGCCAAGACATCCCTTAAGATAGAGCCTGGGCCTCTGACCCCCCCCCCCCAAATCTATTTCCTGAAATATACCTGATAATCCACTCTGACAATTTTTAAAATTCAGTCCGTATGTTAACTAGAAAATTATTTGTATTCATTCCAGGGCTACAATCACAGCTAATTAGCAATTTAAAAGGAAATCAGCTAAGAGAATTTAACCACAATGACGCAAAAGTGAGCACTACAGAAAATATCAGTCATTTCTTTTTGCACAACTAGCAACTATTTCTCTTATTACAACAGAAAAACCAATCAAAATATAATGCAAAGATGCCTGCTGAGCTATTAGGGAATTTCATAAACCTACTGTGAAGAAAGGTGAAGGGCATAAATAGCAATAATTAAATCTACAACACATCGGCAGTGGTTCCTTTTATAAAAAGTACACAGTGGTTTCCTAAAAAGCCTTACATTAGCAAGAATGTCCGAATTCTAAAACTCAACAGTGAAAACAGGCGGTGACTTTTTTTCCACACGAGGCTGCATTTCTAATTGTTTTAATTATCTGTAGATCCCATACCGTTGCTGGCTACGTAGCCAGTTCTCCCAAGGACACAGGGAGACGGGCGATGTTTAACTTCAGCAAACCGTTTCGAAGCTCTTGCAAAAACAAAACCCTGGCGGGTACGTTGCACCAAACTGATAAATGCAACAAGCAGCACGCTTTTCACAGAAAGGGGGCTCCCTTCCTGTCTTTGTTTTCTCTGAGAGATTTCATTTAAACTAAAAACTAAAAACAAAAAAAGCAAAAACAAAAAAGGGGGCCCTCTGCCTCTGGAGGGGCGAAGCGGCCGGCGGCGGGCACGTGTCCGCCCCGCGCCCCCCGCGAGCGCGCGGCCTCTGCAGCGGTCGCCACGTCCCCGCCGCGGGCGCAGGCCGGGACCCCCGCTGCCACCCGTCCGGCCCGGCCCGGGGGGAAGGGGGCTGGGCAGCGCCTGGGCAGGCCGACCTCCTCAGAGGGCTGCCAACGAGGCCGGGGGGCGACGAGGACGCCAGCCTCCCTCAGAGGATTTCAGTCAGGCCAGAAACGCGCCCCCAACGCCCACTCCCCGAGTGAAAATGAAACCTCGCCTTCGCGGGAAGCAGGAGCCCCTCTCCGGCCAGCGCCTCGCGCGCCTGGCTAAGCGGGGCTGGGGGCTGGGGTCTGGGAGGGGGCGGGCCCGCGCCGCCGCGCTCCGGGCCCAAGTCCAGAGGGAGGGGCCCGGGGTGGGCTCCCCACAGCCCCGGGCGTTGGGACAGGCGGTGGGGCCGGCGGGGCCCGGAGGAGGCGGCCGGACCCCAGCCCCGCCGACCCGGACCTGACCAGACCAGGCCACGGCCTCCACGCCCCCTCCCCCTCCCAACGTGCGGCTGCACCCGAGGGGAGACCGGGGCTGGGGAGAGGGCGCAGGCCTCCCAAGCGTGCGAGCCGCGCCGGTACTGACCCCTCGGGCCGCTGCCGCCGCCGCTGCTGCCGCTCGCCCAGGTCCCCGGTACGCCGACCTGACGCCCGCTCCTCAGCCTCTGCCGCTGCCTCGGAGCGTCTCTGCCCCGTCTCGCTCTGTTTTTGTTTTGTTCTACCCAGTAACACGGGGGCGAGAGGCCGGCGTTTATTGGACGAGGCGAGGAGGTCGGCTGGCCAATCGTAGCGGTGGAGCTGGAGCCGTGGAGGAAAAGGGAGGGAAGTGAAACGTGGAAAGCTGGACAGGGGCGCGGGAGGGCGCATGCGCGTCTGCCTTCCAGAACTTGCTGGAGTGGGAGCGGGGCGAGCAGCTGGAGTGGGGAGAGGTTGGGAGGTGCGGCGAGAGATGGAAGCCTGGGTGAAAGGGCAGTGCCTTGGAGGGGGGAACCCGGCCGAGGGAACCCGGCCGAGGCTGCCGTGACCAGCTCACCCATTCCCTTCACGGGGTCAGCAAACTCAGCTAAAGCAAAGGCTTTGGCCTTCCTGAGGGTCCCTGCCCTCATTTCCGGACGCTCCTCTGGGGAATGCCCTTGATCTTTCCAGTTCCTTCCCTCGCTGGCCCCTGCTCACCTTGACTCCTAGGTGTGCAGACCCCATGCTAAAGACTGGAGCTTAGGGAATGCTCTCGACCTTTTCACACTCCTTGACCCCTAGGTGTGCAGACCCCATGCTAAGGACCGGAGCTTAGGGAATGCTCTGGACCTTTTCACAAACGAGGAGACAGGCTCAAAAGCTCTTGGGCGGGGAGGGGCGGCGGGTGAGAGGCAACCATGGGTTTCTCTCCTACATCAATGTCTCTCTCTCTCTCCCTTCCCCTCCCTCTAAAATCAGTAAAACATATCCTCCATCTAAAATTAATAAAAAGTTTTTTAAAAACTATTTGGCCCTGGCCGGTTTGGCTCAGCAGTTAGAGCGTCGGACTGCGGTCAGAGAGACCCGGGTTCGGTTCCCGCTAGGGCATGTACCTCGGTTGCAGTTTGTCCCCGGCCCTGGTTGGTCGTGCGGGTGGCGGCCACTTGATGTGTCCCTTTCACGTCGATGTTTCTCGCTCTCTCTCTTCCTCTCTCTCCCTCCCACTCTATCTGAACAACAACAACAAAAACAAACCATTTGAAGTCCCTTTGCTGTTCATGGGTAGTCAGGCCACTAGCATTGAAACTCCCAATTCCACAGCTGGGTTTTGAAACTCTTGAGTATAATTTCTTCTTAAAACTTCTACCTCTTTTACATTTCTTCTTTTTTAAAAATATTTTGAGGAAACTCCATGCTGTTTATGACCCAACTCTTCCACTTCTGGGAATAATTCAGAAGAAACCCGAAACACTAATTTGAAAGATTATATGCACCCCTATGTTCATTGCAGTGTTATTTAAAATAGCCCAAGTGCCTATCAGTAGGTGAGTGGATAAAAAAGCTGTGGTACATGTGTACAATGGAATAATACTACATGGCTGTAACAAAGAAGGAAATCTTAACTTTTGTGACAGTATGGATGGACCCGGAGAGTATTATGCTAAGTGAAATAAGCCAGGTAGGGAAAGACAAATACTAAATGATTTCACTTATATGTGGAGTCTAATCAACAAAATAAACTAAGAAACAAAATAGAAACAGACTCTTAGATAATGAAAACTCACAGCTGTCAGAAGGGAGGGGTGTTGGGGAGCTGCCTGAAAAAGGCGAAGGGATTAAGCAAAAGAAAAAAAAACCAATATGGTGATTACAAGAGGAAAAGGGAGTGGGGGAGGGGGGTAGAGAGGGTAAAGGGGGGTTAAATGGTAATGGAAAGAAACAACTTTGGATGGTGAACACACAATACAATATACAATATGGATGATTATTAAAGAAATGTACGCTTGAGCCCTGGCTGGTTTGGCTCAGCAGTTTGAGCGTCGGCCTGGGGACCAATGAGTCTCAGGTTCAATTACGATCAAGGGCATGTACCTCAATTGCAGTTTGTCCCCGGCCCTGGTCAGGGTTATGCGGGAGGCGGCCAATGTGCCTCTCTCACATCAATGTTTCTCTCTCTCTCTCCCTCTCTCTCTCTCCTCCTCCCCTTCCCTCCCACTCTATCTGAAGATAAATGGAAAAAATATCCTCAGGTGAGGATTTAAAAAAAAAGAAAAGAAATGTACACTTGAAACCTATATAATCGTATTAACCAATGTCACCCCAAAAAATTCAATTAAAAATAAGAAGAAATTTCCACCTCATGTGGCTGTTCTTTGTGTCTTTTCCTCCTGGCTTTGGTTCTCTTTCCTTCTCATTCTTCCTTGTTCCCTAACCCCTGGGGTAATGGCCAGAACCTTCTGCTCTTTCTGTGGTCTCAGGAGAGGACTCAGGCACTCTCTTTGGCAGGATTTTCTGATTGGTTGGTTGGTGTCTCCAAAACCGAAGTGCTTCCTCTCTCACTAGGTGAGCCCCTTCCCTGACTTACCCCTTCTTCGAAGCCGTTGAAGCCTGGGAATCATCTCTACACACACACACATACACACACATACACAAACCTTCACTAGCTACCCATTGCTGCCTGGAACAGCAGTACCTGAGCCAGGAATTCAAGGCCCCCCAGTGTGATTTCAAGACTTTCTAGCTACATCTCTCCACATGAGTCCCAGTCTATACACCCCCTTGGCTGCAACCCACTTGAACCACTCACTGATCCATATGTTTCCTCACTTCCTGAAAATTCTTTGTCACATCGCCTTGAAATGCCTCTCCTCTTATCTCCCACCATTGCCTGGTGCAATCAATCCTATCCATGCCTCACCTCCCATATAGGCCTTTTAGAGCCTCAAGACTTGAAATGATCTTCCTGTCACCTGATTCCTCACAGTATTGGTTAGTTGTACCTCTGGGGGCACTGATCACATTCTACCTTTCATTATGTTATCTTAGTCCCTGTCCTAGCTTTTCTCCTGTTAGGCTGTCACTTTGTTGAGGGCAAGACCTGTGTCTAGCTCACCTATTATTGTTTTAGTGCTCAAGAAGATACCTTGCACATTTATTGTATTCGTTCAATAAATACACTTTGGTCTGAGTTCACAAAGGTCCTTAGCAGTTGGTGTTCAATCTGATCTCTTGGCAGGGCCCTCCTGGCATGGCCAGCATCCAAATTAGCCTCATGAGTCACTTTTACTTTTTAAAAGCAAAGCTTCCTGTTCACTCAGTTTTGTTTTGTTTTTCAATCATCCGCAGCTGTCTCCGTTCCTTTCTCTGCCAGGGCTCAACTGTCCTTCACCGATCAGTGACTGCTGGCTTCTTTGTTTCATCTATCCCTCTCTTTATCCACATTTTTCCTTTTCTCACTCCTTTTCAGGTCCTGACCCTTTCCTTCTTCCTCCTTCCTACCAACCTCCTCTGACCCCTGTTAGGTTCTTTCACTTACTCACTTACTTAACATTTATTAAGCTATTAAATAAATAGCCAGGCTGCAATGGGCAGGCACCCCAAGAACTATGGAGTCACAAAAGAGTGGGATACAATTAAACAATTTTAAAAGCACCTAAAACAACCTCTATCTTTTAGCAAATTACCCCTGAAAGAACCCATTATGGAGTAAATGCTCTCATCCTTTTTATCCACCATCTTAAGGACCACATATGATGCCTGGCATACCAGAACACCACCTTAGGGAATGTTCCCTAGTTGGATGTGGTTGACCAGTTTGAACTAGGCAGTTGAGAAATGGAGTTCTAGTCCTAGCTCCCCTACTAACAACCTAGAATAAGTTCAGCCCCTCTCAGAACCTCTGTTTTTTCACCAGTAAAGTTTAGAAATTGGGTTCAATTAGTAGTTCCCAAGGTATTTTCCAAAGCCCATGAATTTGTGGAACTTTAACAGATATCACAAAAAATATGGGGGAGGGACTGTTCCATAATCAAATCGACTTGGGAAGAAATTGTTTTAACATAGTTAAAACTGTTTATTTCCCCCCCCCAACTCTTCTCAGTCTATTTAATAAGCTAATGTGCCTTGAGAATCTTGGGGGACCAGAGTAGGAAGCTAAATAACATTAACCACAGAACCTTTTTTTTTTTTCAAGATACAGATGACAGCCACTATCACCAACATTCCTCCAGCTGTATTGAACAAGGGCTACCTGCACCTTTGCTAAACATTCAAAAAGAATAAAGAAATAAAGAGAATAAGCTGGAAAATGGAAAAGTATCCAAGAGTGAAGAATGTTTGCCCACCAAATCAATCCACAAATATTTATTGTGTGCCCATTCTGGGAAAAGATGGAGCTGATCCACCTGTATTCCTGGCAAAGGTACTATATTCTACTTTAGGGTAGGTAATGTCTGAAGTATAGAGCTGCCCAGGCTTCTGGGCCACAATGTACATTTTCATTTCACATTATAATTGCTTACTAACTCTCTGTTTCCTGAAGCCCAGTGCCTACGGGCTTATGTTAATTTAGTTGTTGGATGAGAGAAAAGGAGAGAGCCCTTCCCCTTAACTCTTTCTATACACAATGATGGAGTTATAATTTTCATTTCCCTTTAGAATGACCCATTCCGATTTAGGAGAGAAAGGGCCACAGCGTTGTCTGGGATGAGACAGCTGTTCAGAGGTGGCAATGGAAACTCTGTGCTGTGTGATCAGATAGACATACCTAATGTCTTCTTCCCTGTACGCTGTACCCCTCAGGATTAAGCACTATTGAGATGCCTAGAGGGACACAAAGAATGTTTAGTTGTTTTAGTTTGTTAGCATGTATGTGGGTGAAGGTGGAGGATAGTTTCTAGTTTTTGCCTCTTAAGACAAGGTATTAATTGTGTACCTAACTAGCTGTGTTGCTTTGGGCATTCCACTTCTGGGTCAATTGAATGTTTCAATTTCTTACATAGTAGAAGGAGTTGGCCTCAGCAGGAAGTCCTTAAGGAGCCATTTGCGTTCTGACACTCAGTGATGCTGAGAAAGGCACTGAGATAGCACCACCAGAGTCCTTTAGTGGGGGACAAGAGATGAGCGGAAGAATTCCACCAAGTGTGGACAGAGGGACTGTCACTCTCAACCCAGGGGCTTTCTCTGAATGCAAAGCTCAGATAATATCACCTCCCTCCATGCCAAAGACAAGAGCAAAGGCTGGTGTAGGATTGGGAGTGCTAATGAGTTAGTGTGGGTAAATTACTTGGAAATGCATGGGTGCTAGGCAAAAGATAAGCACCTTAAATTACTATCATTGTCCTTGGAAACCTCCAAGGTCTTTTCAATTCTTTAGGCAAAGCTGTATTTGAGAATGAGTTCCTCAGTAAGCACTGTTCATGCCCCCTTGAAAAAGGTCAAGAAGACGCCATCTCTGGAGACTGAGGGAGGCCTTAGCCCACTTCCTTCCCAAGAATTTTCTGATGCTACTGTCATTCACAGCAATTTCATTTACCTGGGCTGACGTCCTGCCTCCTATTTCATCAAACCCAGGACTGAGTTTTAGGAATTCCTGTAAGGCACTGAATTGATCTTAAAATAGTAAAGATATGAAACGTGCTCTGAGGAAAGAGAGAGCTGTATAAAGAATCCTAATGATAATGACTGTAGCTGACATCTGTGTTGTGTTTTAAGGCTTACGGAGCACTTTTACCCCCGCCCGATGAAGCAGAGGAGCAGATATCACTCTCACTGCTTTAAAGATGAGGAAAAAGAGGCTTGAACAGGTCATTGGTAATCATGGGACTTTTATGCTAAAAGGAAATGTGGGGATCCCTAGTCCAAACGCTTCATTTTACAAATGGAGAAGCAGAGACCCAGAAAAGTTAAACGAGTTGCCCAAAGCTACACAGCTAGTTAGTAAGCAGAGGCAGAATGCAAATGAGATCTCAGTGTCCCAGCATTGCACATGCTAGGAATGATGTTGACAGCAGAAGTCCAGACCTCCTAACACCCAGGCCTGGGCTGGATTCTTTCTGCCACTCAACCTTGAGTCTTTTGATAAAAAAGTTATGTATCTGCGTTCATTTTTGGTCTCCAGAGCCTCTTGTTATCAGATGAGTCCATTTTAAGATCCTGGATGTGAGGAAGGGGGGGGGGAGTGGTGGGTGGGGAGGCTTTGAATGATGTTTAGAAGCTGTTGATGGGGGCATTTTCAAGACTCCCTTTTCTAGAGTAAAAAGCATAGAGTAATGTGAAGCATAGCACAAAGAAGGAGATGCAGTGTTTTAAAATAGTATGTACCAAGAAAGGCTAATAAGGTTTTACTTCCTCAATTTAAGTTTTGAGGGTTTTTCTTGGTGCATGTCTTTCTGTCTGTCACCCCCCACCCACACCCACACCCAACTACCTTGGGATTTAGAAACAAGCTCAATTAGAATTGAGGAACTCCAGTAGATCATCTTTCCCCCCAAAGCCCAGAAATGTTAACACCTGGTCTGAATTTTAAGCCTGTGAAAACTCCAGCTCCTCCAAATTTTGCAATTACCCTGATGCTTTCCAGTGCTCACCAGAACTGTCACTCCCTGCATCTACTTAACTGTGTTAAATAGATGTGGAGAACTCCTCCAATTGTATCTCTGGAGGCTTTATTAACATTCTTCTGGAACACTTGAGTCCTCAGCTAGGCATCACACTTCTCAGAGTTCATCCTTTTTCTCCAATGAGCCCTGAATGAACATAAGCTGCCTTGATGCCCTCCTCCTGTCTGCAATTTCTGTTTGCCTCCCAAACAAGGCAGTAGAGCCCAAGAAGCCTGGCGTGAAAATGAGGGACCCTTCATGTGGAAAATAGGAGGAATAAATGATCATGGCTGTGATTGAGAGCCCAAGCTACAAAGAAACACAACCAGGGAAGGCTGGAAAGGGGTGGAGGGCAGGCCCTAGAGGTCAAAGACGGGCAGAGGGAAGAAAAGGAAGTTAATAAAGGGAACTAATCAAACCTCTATTTATTTTGGGTGAAAAGAAATAAAAGTAGTAGAAAATAAAAAGAGAACGGGCAATCCAAAAAAGACAGTTTATTATTAAGTGTTTATAATAAAAATGACGTGAGTCCCATGGAAGGTCAGAGACAGAAAAAGGTCCTGGGAGATGGCCTAGTAAGGCCAACTTGCTCAGAATACAGATGAAAAACTGAGGCCCAGGGAGGGGAAGATGTCTGGCTCCAGCCAAATTACAGACAGCCATAGTACCTCTTCCCACTGTGTACAGCTGCCTTCCTTTTTCCATATGGTTCTCTGAACACATCTTATCCTTCAGCTCCTTTCCTCCCTTTCTCTCTCTCTCTCTCTCTCTCTCTCTTTTCCTTTCCTGTTTTTCTTTCTTCTTCCTTCCTTCCCTCTTTCTTTCCTTCCTTCCTTTCTCTCTTTCCAAAAAGGGAAGCTTCCAGGGGAAAAAAATACCCACATTTTAAAGCAGCTCCAGGAAATCCCCCAATTCTGCATTTAAAGCAATATGATTGGCAGCCCTTCAACACAATTGACAAAGCCAGCATGGAAACAGAAACTAGCAGGCAACAAGGCACCCTCCAAGAACCAAGAATTCAAAAGAAAGAAGAAAATAACTCCTGAGGGGGCGATTTAAAGACTTACCACCATATCTTGTGTTGTATATGTGTGAGTGCGTGTGTGTGTTTGTTTTTAGAAAGTTCTTTTTCAGGACATTGAATCTAGGTAGTGATTTATTGATGAGCTTCAGAGGGTACAAGAACATCCTAAAATTTTGTGCAACTTTTATTATGAATATGCATTTTCTGGCAAAAGGAGTCTATAACCTTCTTTTCATGACACCCAAGACAGTCACATCCCAAAAAAGATCAAGAATTTCTGGAATACACCATCCTCTTCAGAGTGGGTGTTCCACCAGGAAATGCCACCAGACTTCCCTCTGTGTGTCAAACCAGGAACAGAATCAAAGTCCCTTCAAAGTAACCACAGCAGGGAAACAAAACGAAACAAAATTGGTTTTAAAGATAGCAGTGGTCCTAAAAAGAAATGGATGCCATTTTAAGACATCACAATCGTCATTCCAGTCAGGTATGGCAGCTACCTTCCATTATGTTGTCCTCAATGGGCCAGAAATATAAGCTGAACCTCCCAATGTTTCCTAAACAAAGGTCATAGTTCCATCACCCACGAATTTATCTTTACAACTCTTGAACTTATTTAAGAGAAGAAACAGTATATGGTATCTGTCAAAATACAGCAGGTCCTCGAATAACATTTTTTTGTTCAATGTCCTTTTGTTATAACTCTGATGAAGAAAAAATAATAATAATAATTCCTGGCCAGGGCCTCTGTTTATGAGGAGTTAGCACATTGTGCCCATGTCTACATGGGTTTTCCCTGGGGACTCTGGTTTCCTCCCATGTCCCAAAGATGGGCACGTGAGTTGAACTGATGTGTCTAAATTGTCCCAGTGTGAGTGAGTGTGGGTGTGAGTGTGCCCTGCGCTGTGAGGGCATTCTGGCCAGGGTGGATCCCCACCATGTCCTCAGAGATGCCGAATAGTCTCAGGTCTCCAGCCACCTTGAACTGGAATAAACAGGTAGGAAAAGAATTACCTTATTTGTTTCTATTAATCTTACATTTTTATAGCTCATAATTATTATTTTTTATTAATTAATTTATTTTTGTTACAGATGTTTCTCCTTTTTCCCCCCATTGACACACTCCTCCTGCCCCCCCCCCCACAGTGCTGTTGTCTATGTCCATTGGATATAAGTTTTTTGGTTTATCTCTTCCCTCCTCCCCACCCCGCCCACCTCCTCTGAGGTTTGTCAGTCTAGCTCATAATTATTTTAATATTTAATATTAGAAGAGTTTTGGATCTATTTCAAAGTTTGATATTTTTTGTGACCATGAATATGCTGTAGGAACATAACTCTTGTTTATATCAATTAACCTATGGCAAAATTGGTTTCATTCTGCATCATTTTGCTTAAAGTCACAGAACCTGTCAACAATGTTGAGTGAGGCCTTACTGTGTGCTTCACAGATGTTCCACCACAAAAGTGTTCTAGGATGAAGTAATTGGGGAAAACATATTGTCTTCCCTCTATAGAGTTACAATAAATAATGGTGTTTTAAAGGTTCTGAAAAATCCTACTGTAAGTAAACCCATTTAATTCTCTTTAAGCCAATATTTGCTGAACTTACTTGACTATGGCACTCTTTTTTTTTTAAATTAATTAATTTTGTTATAGATTGGCACTCTTTATTACATAATATTAACTTCTATAGGATACACACTGGGAAGCACTGGTATAGCAGAATAGGACCTGGGCTAGAAGGCAAGAGGCTCATATTCCAGTCCTAGCTCTGCTACTAATTGAATCTGTGATCTTAGACCATTTAACTGCTCTGAAGGTGTAGAACTTGAAAGGTCTCCCAGATTCTTTCTGGGGCTGTGATCCATCCAATATGATCTCTGGGTTGGCTAATGGCCTAAGACTGCTTTTAGCCATTTTCAGTGATTATGCATATTTTCATCTAGGAGACAATATGGTACCTGCTACTCTTAATAAGTGACTGCCTCTTAAGAATCCTTTGGAAGGATAAGGTAAATGTCAAGGTATAAGAACAGGATGGAACCAACACTGCCAAGTTGGGTTGGCTTTATTCACCATGACAAGTGCATGTGGAAGTCCCAAAGCCATAGACCTTAGTCAACACAGAGGCAGCGTACTGGTGGCCATACACATTTGATGGGGCTGGTTTTTTGGAAACTACACAACCTCTTTGAAGCCAGCAAGGTTTTTCCAAGCATGATCACATGATTTTCAGAGCAAATACCTCTTTTTAAAGGACCAAAGTTACTCCCACAGGCATTATTATTCTCTGGGAGAATCCCCTATCTCAGAGAAAAGGAGTGCTGACTCCAGCTCACTTTCAAAGGTGCTTGAGTCAGTAACAGCCCCGACAGCAAGCTTTCCCAGGGTGTACTAGAGGCCTGGGAACACTTTAAGTACCCCCTGTGAAGGTCTTAATTCTTGCACAATCAGTGGGGAAGTAGCCCAAGGTGACGCATTAAGATTACATGCACTTTATGCATCCAAGGCACAGCAAGCTCTATAAAAATTTTGCAGGCATAACATAAGGAAGATGTCGTAAAAAGCAGGGGCCCAGAACTGCAGGCAGCAAGGCCAGAGATATGTCAGAACTTGTTCCATGGAAGGGCTTTCCCCAGCCACCACTGTGGCAGTGTGTGTGTCCTTATATCCATCCAGGTGGGGCCACATGTCCAGGCAGGCTGTGCAGTTGCTTACCTCACATAAGAAATCTTTCAAAAATAAGTCTATCTCATCACCTCTTTGCTCCTTGGTGCCCCGTGAAATTTAAACAATTTGGTAAACATACCCACATCTCCCTAGCTAGGACAAACTGCCTTGTGCTTGAAAGGCTGGGATCAACACATGGAGAACGATGCAGCTGTGTAAAAGAACAGGGACAATCTCTATGTACTCCAGCAGGAAATTCTCTAAGACTACATGAAGTACAAGTCAGTATTAATATATGCCATCTTATGTTATAAGAAATAGGGAGATAGAAGAATATTTATTCAGGTGTGTTTATATTTGCATAAAGAAACACTGAAAGGTTACACAAGAGACGAATGTAACTTTTACATCTATAAGGGCAATGGGGACATGGGATATACAGGGACCAGGAGGGGGGCAGACTTCTCAGCACATACCTGTTTATGTTGTTGTAATTTTTGAACTTACTAAAAAGTGTAACAGCCTGGGCTCTGGAATCTGTGAGACTGGGTTTGAATACTGGCTTTTCTGTTTCCTAGTTTTGAGCAAATTTACTTTATCTTCTCTGACCCTCAGTCTCCTCACCTGTAACATCACCTGGATCTTTACAGCACCTATTGCGTTAGGGCTGTTGGTCAGAAATAATGTTTGTAAAGTACTCAGCAGGATGCATGGCATATTATAAATACCTAATTATTTTTGTTGCTATTATTATTTTTCCTTATTGAATTCTGTGACCCTTCAGATTTGGATAAAACAATACCTCCTATGAGAACTTTTCCCCAGTCCAGGGCAGAGTATGATATGCCTGTCTGGTCTCATGCTGGTCTCCGAGGCCCAGCTCTTTGTTTTCATGTTGGTTCCCCACTGGACTCCTGAAAGGGGAAAAAAAAATCCAACCCTTGCATCAGGCACATAGTAGGTGCTAGTCAATAACAGTTGGAGAAAGAAGAAAGGAATAAATACAATTTTGATTTTCTGTACAGGAGTTTGTCTGGGATTTCACTTCCTGGTTTAGTCCAGCAGTTGCCCGCCTGTCATTCACTGGGTCTGCGGGGAGTTGCTCACTAGAATAAAACTGCAACAATCAGGCTTCAGTACTTGCAGCTGAAGCCTGGCTTTGCAGAAAATGAGCCAAGAAGGGGGACTGTGGCGATGTGTAGGGGCCTCAGGAATGGCAGGAAGCTGGAGCTCTCCAGGGACCCCAGCCATGCCAGATCCCAGGCAGAACGTGCAGAATAACACTCCAGCTGTCTCAGGAACACTCTGGCCCAACCCGCTAAGGCAGGATTGATATTTCTGCCTCAGCCCAGGGGCCAGACCCAACAGCCCCTGAGCTGTTTGCACTCTCACTGAGCCTGCTCCCCTGGGGTGAGGACTGGTTGGGAGGAAGAGCTGACAAAAATAAAACCAGAGTGGTGAGTTGCTGCACAGGAAGTTACAGGTCTGGGAACCAGAACAGAACACAGGTATTTGGGTGACACACCACAAAAAAACCTGCCTGAGTATCAGACCACAGAACAGAACCCTATTTGCATTTGGGGAGTTTCTTCTTTCAGGAGTCAAGTCAACAATACCTACTGTTGTCAAGCAGAGGGGAGTCTAGTGTTGGCCTCTGAAATTAACCAGATGATTGAGCTTAGATAAGGGACCTCTCCAAGCCTTATTTTTCCTGGTCTGGGAGCCTTTGGGAAACTTAAGTGAAAAACATATACTCAAGCATTTGCATAATAAATGTTTCTTTCCTTCCTTTATTCAGCACTGTTACAGAGAAAACTACAGGGCAAAATGGTGTCACTTGTGCTAAAGCCCATGATTCCAAACCTATATTTAATACCTGACCTAACTGTTATTTCAGCCTTTCCTAGAAATATAATCTTTATCAATCAGTCTGGAATTTTCTGGTCAAGTACCATTACAGTAATCTGTCTAGTGGGCCCTCTCCATCACCCCCATAGAAAGAAGAGGCAATCTTCATGATAAAACTGCTTGCTTTACCCTTCCCCCCAAAAGAACTCTTAATCTAAAAACCTTTTCTTAAGTTAGTAGCTCCTTTGTCCCACCTTTCTTCCTATAAACACCTACCATTTATACAACCCCTCAGAGCAGCCCTTCTGGTTGCTAAATGGGACGCTGCCTGATTATGAAGCGATTAATAAAACCAATTAGATTTTCACATTTACTCAATTAAAATTTGGGTTTTTTTTTTTTTTTATCCTCACCCGAGGACATTTTCCCATTCTCTTTTCTTCAGATAGAGTGGGAGGGAGAGGAAGAGAGAGAGGGAAAGAGAGAAACATTGACGTGAAAGGGACACATCGAGTGGCTGCCTCCTGCACGACCAACCAGGGCCAGGGACAAATTGCATCCGAGGTATGTGCCCCTAGGGGAACCGAACCCAGGTCTCTCTGGACTGCAGGCTGATGCTCTAACTGCTGAGCCAAACCGGCCAGGGCTAAAATTTGTTTTTTAATAGCAGTATTGAAGGTGAAAGACAAGGCCTCAGGTTATAAGGTGAAATCTCACTGAAATCACACCACATACAATATACACATATTGTACGCATACATTTACACTCCACACACACGTAAGCGCCACACACATATATACCACACACCACATACACATACCACACACATACACATGCTAAATTTAAAACATTTATGAATCAACAACTCAATTTCACAGTCCTTCCATTGGCTGCTCCCTAACTGGAAACAGACTGTCTTCCCCCCAACTGTTTCTGGGGCCGAGTTCCTCTAAATGTGGGTCTGCTGATAATAATTTCCTTTCCTTTTCTCAGTCCACAGTTGTTCGACACCATTACCCGGTGTTCTCTGCAGCTCTGAACTTTTATTCACAAGTCTTGGACCTGAGGGCAAGTTTACAAACATTCATAAAGACCACCATTTATTGGGTAACTGCTGTGTGCCCTGCACACTTCAGGGTGTCTGATCCTCACCAAACCTGGCAAGATACTCATATTACCCCCTCACACAGCAGACGAGGAAACTTAGGCTCAGATCAAACAATTGCCCAAAGCCTCACAAGCAGTAAGGGGCAGGATCTGAACCCAAGTGACCTTTCAACCTGAGCTGTTTCCACTGCCCACTGCAGCCTCGCACACACAATCTGATTCAAGCTCTTGCTGAGTCCCTAACCTACTGTCCTGAATACCACCCAGGCTGCTTCTCTCACAAGTTTCTACTTGGATTTCCCTTGGCCCAATCCTCTCTCTCCTCCCCTCTGCCCTCTTCCCTCTTGGGAGCTGCAGGCTTTGCCCTCTTGGAGCAGTGCCCTGTGGGCAGGAGGCTTGAGGCCTCTACTTCCTTTATCCCTGCCAGCATGGCCAATGCAAACTTCTCACTGGAAAATAGCAAGCCCTCTGGACAAAGGCTCTGTGTGGTGTTCTAGTGCCTGCCTAACGGGTCTTCTGTGAAAAGACCCAGCTGGGGTAGTTGGGCTGCCAGGCCTGGGACAGGCAGAGTTCATCAACAGCTTCTCCAGCCACAGAGCTCAGGCGGGACTGGAGCCAGGTACTGCCTACCTCAGCGCCTAAACCCTCCCTGGCCTTGGTCAGCCAGAGCCCTTTTCTGGGAAACCAGCAGGACAGCTGGATTTTCAGAGACTGAGACTGGGGGCCCCTATACAACAGAAAATGGGTTTGGGAGTTAGGCCGACCTAGGTTTAAACCCCAAGGCTACCTTCTACCTGTCTGACTTTAGGAAAGTGACTTCAGCTGGCCGAACCTCAGCTCAAATGAATAACATCCACTGTTCCCCACCCAATGCTTGTGTTTCAGAAATGCACGGGTTGGGCCATGTGACTTAGAGGTTTCTATCTAAAATGCTCTCTTTGCAGGCTGGCATGAAAGTGTCCTTCCTGCTGTGGACAGTGGGAAATTGGATGTCTTGTTGTCTCTGTGGAGGTGAACTCAGCCTTCTGGGAGAGTTCCTGGTTTAATTAGACAAATGTTATTGAGCACCTCAGAAAAGCCTGCACCGTTGTAAGGACTCAGAGTACAAAGATAAGCATAGGCCCTGCCCTTAAGGAGTTTATAGACAGGTAGGAATGATAAGACCCATAAATATAAGGTGAGTATGCAGTGAAAAGTGTTAAGTGTACTAGAAGGGGTAGAGAAAAATACTATGAATGTTGAACGTAGAAAGAGGGTGATTCCAGGCTGGGAGGGAGATAAAGCTGTGGGCAGTCCATGAAGGGTCTTGAATGATAGTTTGAATTTATGGGGCCAGGTTGTTGGACACCATTAAAGTCTTCTGAAAGGACAGTGGCCAAATCAGAGCTATGGGGACTGGAACCTTTTGCTCCAGGTCCTCTACCACCTGGAGCAACCAGGATGGACTTTCTAAAAGGAAAAGACTGAGGTTCCACCATTTTTACAAGGACTTGGTTCCCTGAATAAAATGGTGCAGAGTTTGCATGAAATGTGCAATGGTCAAAAGCTGCCCTTTGTTCCTGGTCCTGAGTGTTCCCTAACCTGATACCATCTTTCTCCTATGTGCCCCTTACACAGCCATCTCCCTGCATAAAGGACGTGAGAATGAGGCATATGGAGCAGGAGGCAGGTATCCAGCTCAGGGAAATGGTCCTGGCTCAAAGTGCCCTGGGACCTTCGCTTGCCTTGGCTTAGCTCACAGCCTTCTGGGAAGGAGTCAGCCTGTTGAGGAAAGGATGTGTCAGTGAGTTGCAGTTGTCTTAAAGTGCCTGAGAAGTGTGTGTGTGTGTGTGTGTGTGTGTGTGTGTGTGTGTGTGTTCAGGACTAGTGTTTTGCAGCTGATTTTAATCTGGGTCAGAATTGTGCAGCCCTCAGCACATCACTATCTAGAGAAGATAAGCTTGAACAATCCGCTCCAGGACCCAGCAGTGATAAACTAGCCCTCTGGAAGTAAACACAGCTGTTTCCCAGGCTCTAATTTCTAACCACGAGAGGCCTGCTTCATTAGCAGAAGGGATCCATCCAGGTAGATTGTGGGTTTGGGTAAACCTCCCAGAGAGGCTCTGCAGCTGGCCCACTCTCCTCTGGTGACAAACACAGAAAAGACAATAGTGTGTTCTGTCCCAGTCAAGCTCCTGGCACTTGGCTTATCCAAGAAAGCATGTATAGGGCCATACCTGACAGGGACATGCAGCTGAAGAAGAAACCCAGGTTTAGTGCTTGTTCTGCCACTCAGCTACCATGTGACCTTGACCAAATCACCTTGTCTCACTAGCATCTTATCTGTAAAGTGGGACTAACACTTTCATCAATGTGAACATCAGGAAGAAAATGCCCAAAGACTTCTGAGTAATCAAAAAAGATTACGTTACCTGTCCGTCTATCTCATATTCTTTACTCAGAGAGAAGCCCCTTAGATCTTCTCCGGGAGCATGTGTTTTCTTAGTTTACATATAATGAGAATATGCTTGGTTTTCTGGCTTCCTGACTCACCACAGATGATAAACAATTGATTAGCAGGGAGTTGGTCTGCTAGAGATAGGCATACTTTTGACTGATAGAAACATAAAAGGCAACCAAGAGAGCAAGGACAGAGAAAGAAAAATTAGGGTAGAAATAAGATCTTTAAAAGCAACACAAGCCATTTGGTCCTAGGGCAAATACACTTACACATGTCAGTAGCTCCAATGGCCATCAGGCCTAGCAGCCTAGTGTGATAATAGATACTTACAAGGACTTTCCAGGGAAATTTCACATGACTGCACTCCATATGTACTCTTTAGCAAGGCAGGGCTTTACAGAATATTATTTTAGAAAAATTTCCTTCCAAATGTTTCAAATAAATAAAGCCTTGGTGCTTAAAGGGGGGAAGTCTCCAATATCCTGAACATATAGATATAAAGAAAGACATTCCATGAGTGCTCTGGTGGACACAGTCATATCTGTTCTCTACATGTCAGTGTTTAGCCCCAGTATCAAATCAGATAATAAGAATGCAGAAGCTATTGAAAAGTCATGAGACACTATCCAAATTAACCATTGGGATAGCAAGGAGTAATCCCTTGATCTCAAATATTTTTTGGAGACTGTTTAGGAATGATCCTGACAAACATGGGTGCTGATGAGTTGGCCTGGAACGTAAATTTGTTTTGCCTTTGCTCATGTTTACATTGTTACCTTTTCCCAGCCTATGTGGTGTACCCACTGTGGGAGGAGTTAGAGGGGGAATCAGGAAATAAAGTCTCTGGCTGGAAGAAACGTCCTTTTCAATGAGTGGAGCTGTATGTAGCCTTTATGTGAACACTGTGGGCTTGTAGAGAAATTTAACCAATTGAGCCACACATTTCTGCTGCTGGTCAGGCCCCGTGCTAGGTACAAGGGAGGGAGGGGCCCCCCAAAAGCATGGGGCTGCCCTCAAGAAGCTTACAGTCTAGTTGCTTTTCAAGGATAGGGTCTAGGTCATACATGAGGTATTGGGTAAATAGCACTCTTCCCACTGCTTTTATTTTTAAATACATTTCAGTGCACAAATAATAGTTATTATGCAGAAAAACAAGAAAATACTGACGAGAAGAGAGAAAAATTAAAAGCATCTGCAATCCCATCACACAGGAATAACCAATATTAACATTTATATTAATAACCAGTATTGCCCTAGCTAGTTTGGCTCAGCAGTTAGAGCGTCCACCTGTAGACAGAAGGGTCAAGGGTTTGATTCACAGTCAAGGACACATACCTGGGTTGCAGGTTTGATTCCCAGCCACATTCGGGGTCCTGCGGAAGGCAGCCAATTGATGTGTCTCTCTCACATCGATGTCTCTCTCTCTCTCTCACACATCAATGTTTCTTCCTCTCTCTCTCTCCCTCCCTTCCACTCTATCTAAAAAAAATCAATGATAAACCAAAGAACTTCTATGCATATATGCATAACAAATGGACACCGACAATAGTGTGGGGAAGGCAGGAGGGGGGTAGGATTGGGGAGGAGGGGGTCAATGGGGAAAAAAGGGGGGAACATCTGTAATACATTCAACAATAAAGATGAGTTAAAATAAATAAATAAATAAAAATATATACTAGACAAAAAAAAAAAATCAATGAAAAAATATCCTCGGGTGAGGATGAGCCAAAACAAATAAATAAATAACCAGTATAAAAAACTTGTAGAATTGTTCATATAAATGAGTATATTGATAGAATTACACTGAACATAATTTTTTACTCAAAAAAATAATGGGTCCTTTAATGCATTCAGAATGATGAAAGAAAAAAACCTCAGAAACACATCATCTATGCTGGGGACATAAATTCCTCATCTACTCCAAATAGAAATTCTTGAAATACTGAAGATATGAATGTAAATAAATAAAGACATTAAAGTATTATGAGAAAACAGAGTAGGCTAATTATGTAACACCAGAATAGGGAAGACTTCTTAAGCAAGACAGGAAACCCAGAAGCCAGAAAGGGGGAAAAAAAAAAAACAGATTTGAATACTGAAACATTTAAAACTCTTACATTATAAACGACAGCATAGATAAAGTTTAAAAGCAAATAGACTTGGGTAAAATATTTGGCGACAGAGAATTAACACCCTAATGTCAAACACAGAACTCTGGCACCCCAGTACCTGCTCTAGATGTCCCACGCCCTCCCCCACCCAAGGTGCTTCAAAACACAGTGTCCTTTCTTTCTGCCAACAGATGTCCATGCTTAATGTACAAAAAATGCCTACAAGCAAGAACAACTCAAACAGCCAAACAAAAATAGGCAAGGAATATAAACAAAGAATTCATGCAAGAAAGGCAGATGGCCAATAAACATAAAAAGATGTTCAACTTCACTATTGTTGAGGAAAAGCAAAAATTAATAGAATCCAGTGCTTACCAGGATATGTAGAAATGAGTGTTCTCATACATTGTGAGTGCAAGTGTAAATTAGCACAACTTGGGGAGGAAGGAGATTTGGTAGAATCTAATATGTACACTTTAAACGTATGTACTTTTTATCCAGCAATTTTACTCTCAGGATTTTCTCTTACAGATAATAGCATAGATTTATAAACACACAGGTACATTGCAGCAAGGTTTGTAGTAGAAAAACATTTGCACTAAGCTAAATATCCACCTATAGGTTGCATTAATTACCTTGTATCCATATTAGGGAATACTATGCAGTTGGTTAAAAAGAGTAATATTTTACATGTGTGGATTTGAAATAATGTATGTGATAGGTTGTTGAATAGAAATAAATCAAGTTGTAGACCAATATATAAAATAATACTTGGTTTGTAAAAATATGCATATGTGTCAGTATAAACCTAGGGAAAAGTGTGAAAGTATTTGAACCAAAGCATTAATAATGTGTGTCTGGGGAGGAGGACTTGATTGGTCAAGTAAAAGTCCTTTTCTTTTTATTTATCTTTTAAACAGGTGCAATTATTTTCTTCTCTGCTTGCCAGGGTCAAATGACAGAGATGCTACTGAGTGGCAGAACCAGGACTCCAGATAGGTTCACATGGCATGAAGGCCCATGTTCTTTCCATGTTGCCAGGCTGCTCCCAGGTATAGAGCTCAGCAAGAATAGCTCATAGGATTCTACCTGCTCTTATCAGGCAGATAGAATTAAGTCTGTGACTAGCCTTGGAGCCATTTGTAGGGTGGTTTCTGGCAGCACAGGGGCAAGGGGGGAGCTGCAGGGATGTCCTGGGAAGGTGCTCTGTTTCTGACCTTTGCCCCTGTTCCTGGAGCCTCAGAATCCATGGGAAGTTCCTGGGGATGGTCACTGAGGCACCCAGATGGCCTCTAGAATGCTTTTCTCTTTGAGAAGAGGTTACAAGAGTAGGTTTTGATACCAGCCCAAGCTGAACACAGAGTGTAAACCAGACCATCAACTGAAGCTGTCTGGGATGAAAGGTCATGACTTCAGCAGCCTGGAACACTTCAGTCCCCTCCCCACCTCATGAACTAACTCTTCTGGAGGCTGCGTCCGTAAGAAAAGACAAATTCCAGATCTAAAGGAGGGAGCAAATCTGTGAATTGCTCAGCCTCCCAAGAGGACATTCCCTGTGCCCTTGCAGAAAATGTAAAACAGCCCTTAGCACAGGCAGCCTTGCTCACCTCCTTGTTTTTCATCTGCAGGTGCTGTTTGGGCCAGCTCTCTGGCCTCTTGCCTGAACCAATATGACAGAGCAACCCTATGTTGGTTGACTTTTCTGGACTTGGCGTCTCACCTGCTGGTCCCATGGTGCTCACCTGATCCTGCCTTCCTTATACACCCTCCCGGAACTTCTCAGAGCACTCTGAGCAGCTGCGCCCTGGCCAAGGTGACCCACTGACAAGCTGACATATTTAAAACTCCAAAGTTGTTAGGCATCATTTTGACTCATCATCCCACTGACATGTGCACGGAGGCTGGTGAATTTTCAATGGCCTGTAATTGGATTGTAAGCTCCCTGTAGGCAGGGACCACGGGAGCTTTGTCCACCAATTGTACACTCAGAGCCTAGTACATAGGAGGCTCCCATTCAAACTTGTTGATTAAATGAATACTGCATGAATCTACTTAAACGCCCTTCTCCCCTGCCACACATGACAGCCTAAGGCATTCTAACACAGCAGATAATCCACTTGAGCAGGGGTCTGTAAACTTTTCTGTAAATAGGTTAGCCTTTTCAGGCAAGAGGCAAAATAGAGGCCTTTACATAGGCACTTAAAAAGCAAAAGAGCCCTGGCTGGGTACCTCAGCTGGTTAGAATGTCGTCCTGATACACCAAGGTTATGGGTTCGATCCCCAGTCAGGGCACATACAAGAATCAACCAATGAATGCATGACTAAGTGGAACAACTAATTGATGTTTCTCTCTTTCTCTCAAAATCAATAATAAAAAAAGCAAAAGAGAAAAAAAAATTCTATGAAATTATTATTAATGAAATTCAAATTATAATAACAATAGAGAACAGTTTAAAAATAATAATACAGTTCTGCTAATGAGAAGAATAAAATTCTTTTTTGAGGAATGACATTTTGCTTAATGAGGTTCAAAGTTAGTGCCCTCTATCATCAAAATCTATTGGAAACGATAATCTGTTAATGCTGATCTGTAACGAGATTTTATATATTCCATCTTTGAAAATGAGTGTTGAGCCCTGGCTGGTTTGGCTCAGAGGTTAGAGCGTCGGCCCACGGTCCAGAGAGACGCGGGTTTGGTTCCCGCTGGGGGTATGTACCTCGGTTGCAGTTTGTCCCCAGCCCTGTTTGGGGTTGTGTGCGTGGTAGCCAGTTGATGTGTCTCTCTCACATTGATGTTTCTCTCTCTCTTCCTCCCTCTCTCCCTCTCACTCTATCTGAAGATGAATGCAAAAGTGTTCTTGGGTGAGGATAAAAAAAAAAAATGAGTGTTGACTTTCATATAATTCTCACATGTCATAAAATATTATTCTTTTAATGTTTTTTGACAGGCAGTATAAAAATAAGCAGGGGGCTGGCTTTGGCTTCAGGCTGTAATTTATTACTCCTGCATTTGAAGATAATACAGAGGAAGATATTCACATTCTCTCTCACCACAGCCCCCAAATCCTATACTTTCTAAACCTTGAGGTTTCCAAGACACTTTCACTCCATTTTTTGGTGCCCTTTTCTTCTCAAAAAAGGACACGTAGGCTGAGCCTGGCAACTTCCCAAGAAGGAGGTCCGGGAGCATCGTTATTGCCCAACCGGCTCAGCGTTAGCTCTTTGCCAACCACGCGAAAACCAAAAACCGCTGGGAAGGGCTTACTTGAGCTTCTTCTCCAGCCCAATCCACAGAGGGAAGGGGGGCCTCAGAGCGGCTGGGTTAATGGGAAACAGTTGTGCTTGCCCAGCCCTTGCACAGAGGGAACAAATTTTAAATGCTTAAAATCTCGTTGCATCCTCAAAAACATATCATTTGGAAAAGACAACAGACCACAGCACAGAATTCAATGCTGGCAAAACAACATAAGCGATGCACTATATTTTGCATTTATAGAAAGTACTAACGACATCAGGCACTTGCAAAAGCATCAATCATTCACTGACTCATTCATTTGTTCAACAAATCATTTTCACGGGTCTCTTATGTGTCAGGCATTGTATTAGTTAGGCCCTACCCTGGCCATACTGCACAAAATAAGGCTGACACAGTTTCTGCTCTCATGGATTTTATAGTCCTGTTGAATGGCATTTGATAATGTCCAGTATTTCATAGCATATTACTAAGTATTCCTTGAATTAAAATGATTGCATGGTAAAATAGTTGGGGAAAAGAGTGGATTAAGTCAAGTTAATCAGATTACTTTATTGTAAGACACCAGAACATTTAGTATGCAGATTCCATTGAGAGTCTCCAGGAGAGGGCTCTTTAGAATGCAGCCTTCTCAAGCTTATTTAACGATGGCATCCTTTTTGGGAGTTGTATCCCACAGCATGAGGGTCACATGGAACATAGTTTGGGGAGCACAGCTCTTAAGACCACTGGGTACAGCTATGGAGGCTGTGCACTGCTTGAGTGGTACCACTCACGTGGACCATCATATCCATGGTGCTCTGGAGTTTTATGACTGGTGGACCTGATTGTAATTACAGGGCAAAAACTGGGCAGCACAGGGTTCATGGCTGTCACTCAACCTGCCACTTGGCTCCTTCTCATAGAACAGGCCAGAGACAGCACTCAGTAGCTAGGAAAATTGACCTAGCTGCAGAGGTAGACTTAAAGGAGGTAGCCAGGAGGTCAAAGCACAACATTCATGGGAGTCCCCAGGCACAAAGAAACCAGCAGATTGAATTTAACTTACACACACACACATACACACGCACACACACACACACGCCCCAAGGTACAATACACTGATGCATAAAACTCAGGATATAAAGAAGACCCTAAAACTTCCAGAAGTGGGGAAAAATCAGATCACAAACAAAGGAGCAGTTATAAGAATGGTATGGGAGTTTTCAAAAGCAACACTGGAAACTAGAAGACAATGCACCAATGCTTTCAATATTCCAAACGAAAATGATTTCAACCTGGAAATCTCTACCTGGCCAGTTTCCCGATCAGTTTTAAGAGTAGAATATAGGTGTTTCAAGAGTCGCAAAGTTTCAAAAATATTCCCTCCCATGCCTACTCATGAATTATTTGAATATATGCTCCACTGAAAACAAATGTAAATAAACAAAGAAAGAGAAAGCTATGGGCTCCAGGAAACAGGAGCTGCAACACAGGAGAGAGTCAAAGGGCATCTGGGATGATGGTAGTGACAGTCTAGGACAACAGCTGTGTGGTAGGTCCACAGGGCAACTGGTTCCAACTGGAACTGGATGAAGTGGCTAGAGTGGGGAAAGAGTCCTGGAGGGAAGCTCCAGGAAAAAGCAAAAACAAAACAAAACAAAAAAACAAGAGATATATCTGACTCTGTGGAAAATTCTATTTACAGAACAGGGAAGACCCATCCATGAGGTCAACAGAAACTAACAACAACAAAAAGAGGTAATTATTAACTAAAAAAAAAAAAGTATAAGAAAGGCAATGGGATCAGTTTGCTACTTTGCTCGGGAGTGACATATCTATTTAGCTATAATCACAAAAATACAAATATTGATTTAGAATGAGAAGAAAGGAGGTTGGGAAAGTGGAGTGTAAGCAAGCTAAGACTCTCATCTATCATTCCAGAAAGTTGATAGATAGTGTCTAAAGTTTATTCAAGAATGAATACACTGCCCTGGCCAGGCAGCTCGGTTGGTTAGATCATGCCAAGGTTTGATCCCTGGTCAAGGTACATATACGAAACAACCAGCCCGGACAGTATGGCTCAGGGTTGAGCGTCGACCCATGTGCCAAGAGGATGCCGGGTCGATTCCAGGTCAGGACACATGCCCAGGTTGTGGGCCTGATCCCCAGTGGGGGGCATGCAGGAGGTGGCCAATCGATGTTCTCTCTCATCGATGTTTCTATCTCTCTCTCCCTCTCCCTTCCTCTCTCTCTAAAATCAATAAAGAAGATAATTTAAAAAAAAAAGAAAACTAATTAATGCATAAGTAAGTGGAACAACAAATCGATGTTTCTCTTTCTCTTCCTCTGTCTAAGAAGTAATGATAATAATAAAAAGAATGAATGCACTGTACGCGCATTATTTGGAAACACGGAGGCAAATATCAGAACAAAAGCTGAAACAGTGGGGCGTGGTGGGGAGCTGGTTGGAGGTTGTGGAGGAGGGTAAGCAGGGGAGGACAGGGAACTGCCATTTTTGTTATAAATCTTTTAGCTCTATTTGACTTTTTATGTTAAGTACATTTACTTTGATTTTTAAAATAGGGATGTTAAGCTGTTAACCAAGTCGTCACTGGCTAAGCAGCTTATACCATTTGCCAGTTTCAAAACTTGCATTATTAAAAGTTTATGGATTAATAAAATGACAATTCATTACACATTCTGGACTTTTGGGACTCCTAAGGAAGAGTACAAACTGTGAATGTCAAGTATGAAGCTTACTGCCTCATGACTCCAGATGCTATCCATGGACCAGAAGTGCAGGCATCACCTGGAGAACTTATTGAAAATAAACAATCTCGCCCTGGCCGGTTTGGCTCAGTGGTTAGAGCGTCGGCCTGCGGTCCAGAGAGACCCGGGTTCGGTTCCCGCTAAGGGCGCATACCTCGGTTGCAGTTTGTCCCCGGCCCCTGGTTGGGTCGTGCGGGAGGCAGCCACTCAATGTGTCCCTTTCACATCGATGTTTCTCTCTCTCTCTCTTCCTCTCTCTCCCTCCCACTCTATCTGAACAAAAAAATGGAAAAATGTCCTTAGGTGAGGATAAAAATAAATAAATAAACAAACAAATAAATAAATAAATAAAAATAAACAATCTCGCCCTGGCTGGTTTTGCTCAGTGGTTAGAGCATCGGCCTGCGGTCCAGAGAGACCCAGGTTTGGTTCCCACTAAGGGCACGTACCTAGGTTGCAGTTTGTCCCCTGCCCCAGTTGGGGTCGTGTGGGTGGTAACCAGTAGATGTGTCTCTCTCACATCAATGTTTCTCTCTCTCTCTTCCTCTCTTTCTCCCTCCCACTCTATCTGAAGATAAATGCAAAAATGTCCTCGGGTGAGAATTAAAAAAAAAATCTCAGGTACCACCCCAGACCTACTTCATTTTAAAAGATCCCTAGGTGAGCCCTGTCGGTGTGGCTCAGTGGTTGAGCATCGACCCACACACCAAGAGATCGCCGGTTTGATTCCCTGTCAGGGCACATGCCCAGGTTGTGAGCCCAATCCCCAGTGGGGGGCATGCAGGAGGCAGCCAATCGATGTTCTCTCTCATTGATGTTTCTATCTCTCTCTTCCTCTCACTTCCGTTCTCTCTGAAAATCAATAAAGAAAAAACTAAAAAAGAGCCCTAGGTGATTCATATACATGTTAAAGTTTGTACTGGGATGGCGGAAGGTGGCAGGGTACATGGGGTATTATGGGGGGTCCTGTTACAGATGATACGGTATACAGGCCCATAATAAAGTCAGTGGTGACGAATCAAGAGGATTATTGGGGGGGTGTTTTAAGGGTCTCAGGGTTTAGAGGTCCTAATCCACATTATAATAGTCCTACATTGAAATAAAATGTGTTTATCTACATACAAGATTAGTTGAATTATAGGACACTAGTTGACATGTCACATTTTGTAGGCATTTAAAAATTATGCATTTATCAATCAAAATCAACAAGAAGTACAATGTCCAGAGGGTGTTCAGTCTAGGCATGAGCCAAGGACAGAGAGCCTGGGTCAGCCCATTAGGCAGATGAGGCTATTGGTCAGTACCCTTGGTGACAAGTGACAGCCCAACTCAATCCCACTGAAGCAAAGAAAATAACTGGAAAGCACTTTCAGTGTCAGCCTGCCTGCGTATCTTGGAATTTGTTCCAAATATTTGTATATATCTGAACTCTGACACTCTATTTTTCAGTTCTGCTTGGCTTCCTTTTCAAACAAGTTCTTGCTACATAATGACCAAAGGCTGGCGGGCTGTCTAAGCTTATAAGCAGGAGTTCTCCAACAGCTCTTGAAAATCACTGAGGACCTCAAGGAACTTTTACTTATGTGCATTACAGCTATCAATATTTAACCATAGTAGAAAATTAAACTGAGAGATTTCAAAACAACATAGAATTAGTTCATTTAAAACAACCATAAACCTATTACATGTTAACATAAATAACATATTTCTCTGAGAAAAGTATGTTTTCCACAAAAAGCATTTATTAAGAAGAGTGTCCCTGCTTTTACACTTTTGCAAAGCTCTTTAATGTTAGGCTGAAACGAAGATACCTGCAATTACAAATCTACTCTGAATTCACTTTGTTGCAATATGTTGTTTTGATTGAAGTATATGAAGAAAATCTGGCCTCACAAAGATATGTAGGAAGAAAAGGGAGAAATATTTTAATACTTTTTTTCTTCAGATAATTGTGGTTATGCTTCTTTATACTACACCAAAATTCAAAAATGGTAGTTTCTTAAAAGGTAGTTGCAATGTGGAATCTGAAACCATATCAATGAAATTTTCATACTCTGTTACATTAAAATGCATTGATCTTTCCAGAACTTTGAACAGACCTTTTACCCATGCATGGTTTTAAAACATCGTGAATTGGTCATTTGAAAAATATTGGTTCATTGGGTTTTGCTGATCTTACAACATTGATGCATTTCATTATACAATATCCCAAAATCACATTCTTTAATATCATCACTAACCTCACCAGAAAAACCTGTAAGCATTAGGAAGCTGTTAAGCTCATGGTAGAGAATACAAGATTTCAAAATTCCAATTTTTGCTTCAAGGCTCAAATTTTATCATTGATAACAAAACCATCATTTGTTTTCCTTCAAATGACAAGCTCACTTCATTCATTTTTTAAATTTATTTTTCATTTTTATTTTTATTGATTTGAGAGAGAGAGAGATGTCAATTTGTTGTTCCAGTTATTTATGTATTCATTAGTTGCTTCTTATATGTGCCCTGACCGGAGATTGAACCGGTAACCGTGGCGTATTGGGAAGATGCTCTAACCAACTGAGCTACCTGGCCAGGGCACTTCATTCATTTTTGAGAAAATGCCTGCCAAACACCAAGTCTGAATAACCACAGTTTGCCAGTCAGTCATTCTCTTCAGCTAAAATGATAGTCTATGGAAATAAGTGGCTAGTTTAGCTCATAGCTCAATCACATGAGTATTTTCCTTCAAATAATTGTAACATTTTGTGATGTAGAATTCCATAAAGAACCTCCCAGACATAGATACCAAGAAGAGATTAGATGTGAATGGTAGGGCAAACACCCAAGAAGGAAAAAGGAGTGGGAGCTAGGGAAGGAAGATAAGGGGATCCTTAGAACATGATGCTGGCCTAACTGGAGGAGGGAGAGGAAAGGAACTTGGATGAGGTAGGAAAAGTCTTGGACTACAGTATAGTTCAATGAAGCTTCAGCCAGGCTAATGAGGAGCCCTCAAGCCAAAGTCACCCAGCATAGGAGTCCTCTGTCTCCCAAGAACGAACCTGCATTACTGCACCCACTGTGCTCAGTCATTGGCTGGGAGCAGACCAGGGAAGCATGGCCTTGGCACAAGTATGGTGTCGGATCCGAGGACAGCAGATGCCCCCTCAGTGGGAGATCTGAGTAGCACATGTTCACGGCCATCACACGCTTTGTGGGTACTTTCCATATCATCACATCACAATATTATAAAGATGTGTATGCAAAGGTTCAGGTCTAATAATAATTTCTACTGCTTCATCAAGAGATTTCTTAAGTGAAACTAGTTTTGTTTTGTTTTTCCCTTTGAGTGTGGGGCAGTGATGGATACAAGGACTACAAGTTTAACTTGGTGGCACTGCCTTGATTCACACCGAGGTGCCGTATTTATATCCACCATTACTTTTGCACTATCAATGCAAATGCCAACACAGTGAAAAGGGCATGTGGAATCTCAATATTATTATAAAAATAGTTTTGACCTCATGGATCCCCTGAAAAGTTCTTGGAGATCCCTAAAGATCTTCAGACCACACTTGGAGAAATACTGACTTAGAGCTAGCAACCCCAGAATTAGAGTGTGTAGTTTTTGTTTGTTTTTGGGTGGTTCTGGCAAAAGTCACAGGGAAGATTTTGATGGTCCTATTTGGGTCATATTCCTCTCCCTGAGTCAATCACTGAAGCAGAGGATGAGGTACTCTGACTGGTCAGGCTTGAATCACATGAGCACCTGTCTGAAAAGGATGGGACAGATCAGCCTGTCCACATCACAGAGAATGTGTTTTTGTAAGGAGTGGTTCTCTCGCAGGAAGATGAGGAAAGGGACACTGCACAGGCCAAAACAACCCATTGTACAATTCAGTCGAGTAGAGAAATTGGCAATAATATCTGGGCTGCAGGGCCAGGCCTGTTCCTGCGGGTGGCTGAGGTCAGCCTCAGGCAGCAGGTGGATCAAAGCTGAGGAGGAGAAGGTTCCCAGGCAGAGGCCCATTTAGCAGGACATTAATTCAGCCCAGCAGGCAGGGCCAGGCAACCAGGTTCCAGGTTTGGTCACACTGTGTGTGTTTCCAGGGGCGAGTGTTTCATTCCCTGGTTCCCTTCAACAATGGTGGGTCTGTGACTGTGTATATGTTTCCTATCTTGGTCAGACTTGTCTTAGGAATCAGAACTCAGTGGGCCCTCAGGGGTGGGGAGTGGGGCAAGGCTGAGGGATTCAGATGTCAGAAGCTGGCGATGGAGAATGACTGTCTAGATTCCCCACAAGCCTAAGGAAATCATGTCCCACGGGCACTGCAGTTTAAGATGGTACTTGCTCAGAGGCTGTTCTACCTGTCTAGACTTCTTCACATTCACTGTTCAATACTCTGCATCTTCTGCTTGTTTATCCTCAGAACTACTGAACACCCAGCTAACAAAGTCTATCAGGATTACAGATGATCAATTCAACTATTCAACTCTGGTGACCAACTCTTCACTCTTGAAATATTCCCTTTCCCACCCTGGCCAGTTTGGTTCAGTGGTTAGAGCATCTGCAGACCAGAGAGTCCCGGGTTCGGTTCCCGCTAAGGGCATGTACCTCAGTTGCAGTTTGTCCCCGGCCCTGGTTGGGGTCGTGTGGGTGGCAACCATTCCATGTGTCTCTCTCACGTCGATGTTTCGTGCTCTCTCTTCCTCCCTCTCTCCCTCCCGCTCTATCTGAAGATAAACGCAAAAATGTCCTCAGGTGAGGATAAAAATAATAATAATAAAAAAAATTTTTTAAAAGAAACATTCCCTTTCCTGGGTTCCCTTGGTGTCTCTCAGGCTTCCTCCTGTCTGCTTTTCTCAGATTCCTTTGTATATCCCATAAATGATGGTAGTCTTTGGGGGCTCTGTCATAAAACCTCCTTTCTTCTCTGTCCCAATACTCTTCTTTTCTACCACGTTTCTTTCTTAAAACTGCTGTTAAACCTCCCCCTCCCTCCTTCGGCATGCACAACCATGTTCTTTGTGTGTGAGGTCCCCAGCTATACTTTCCTCAAGGGCCTGGGATAATCAGAGCAGTTGGTATGCCACTGGCACCAAGGCCATCACAAACCCACACACACACAGGACTGAAATCAGGTCATCTGGTCATCCAGATGTCAGACTGAGGTGTGTGTGTGTGTGTGTGTGTGTGTGTGTGTGTGTGTACGCATGTGCACCCGCACACACGCCTATCTGTCTATTCATCTTTCAGATATTCATTGAAGTGAAAAATGTAGAAAGACATTTGGACCTCTCCCTGAATTCAGGCTGCATCTAACAAATGATTTGATAAGAAAACATTGTGTTAGGATTTAATTGGCAGTGTGTTTTTTTTCTTTCCAACTTGTACAAAAAAATAAAAATAAAACTTACAATCAACACTGTCACAGATTAGATGAAATGTATTATTTGGGTTTCTCAAAGAACATTGAAATCAAATTTGTGATCCATGGCAATGTAACCTTACATCCCTGCTTCCATTTCTTTGGGTTTCCAACTCTCTGATACCTGATAGCTTCCCAGAACCTCTGTCTTCATCTGGAACTCTCTACTCTCCACTGAAACACGGCAAAACCTCCCTGACATCTTCTCCAAAGTGAGTGTATTCTCTTTCTTCCTCTCCCTCCTGCTCGCCCTCCCTTGCTCCCTCTTCTCTCTGGGAGTCAATCTCAGCCATCTTCAAAGAACATCCCCCCAGCCCCACTCCTCTGGTTCTTCTTATCCCCGAAAATGGACCTGTTCTACCCAATAACAAAGAGAGGGAGGGGCCAACTCTTGGCTGGTAGACTTCTATTTAGTGAGGAAGGGGAAAGGAAAAGAGGCTTTGAATAATCCTACAGGAATAATTCTTGGGCCTGGAGCAAGAGAACAGGCCAACCGCAGTATGGGTTAAAATGAAGGGGGGTGCTCTGTGCTGCAGCAAGAGGCTGGACTGGGGTGCAGCCCATGGTGGAACATCCTAGGAAAGCTCAGATTTTAAAACCATCAACTGTGACCCCTGCTTTCCAGAAGTTTCACATTCATGTACACACACACATGCATGCATGTACACACACATGCGCACATGCACATACTTAAACAACAGGCCGAGGCCTTTCTGTCCTACCTCACACAGCACCAGGAAGCAGGCAGGAGGGGCTGGGACAACTGCCAGTTTTCCGGGAATGCAGAGGCCCAGGGAGGGAGGTTGTGCTGGCTGGCTTGAGGCCAGGGCATCTTAGGAGCTGGAGACCCCACCCCTCCTCATCCTGGCCAAGTAAAAACTAACCACCAAAGGCTGGACAACCTGCTCAAAGAGTGGCCTCCACAGCTCTGGGGAGATGTGAGAAGGGAAAGGGAGGGTAGGAGGGAAGGTGGCCTCTGGGGAGCAGATCGTGCTTCTCTAGGACCTTGGAAAAAATAAGGGAAATGGTAGAAGAATAAGTCTGCAGGGTTGGGGGTGGAATAAGAGAACCTCACTTTAGCTGCCTAGCTGGGCCCTGGTGTTTGGGTCCTCAGCTTCCAACTTGTTCAGCGACCACCTGGAATCTCAGGGTCCTGGTGGCTGGAGAAGGACCAGTGGAAGAATTGAGGAGGGCCCTGGTGATAAGGGTGGAACGCAAGCTGGCTAACAACTCCCACCTGTGTGAGCTGACTGCTGCTCCTGGGCCAGGGTCAGACGAGAAGCAGACCTGCTGAGTGCCCTGCTCGTCACAGAGCTCAGGGCAGTGGGAGTAGAAATAACAAGGGAAGAGGCCACCTCAGAAGGAGCTCACCATGGAGTGGAGGAAATTAGTGTCAACACAGGTGGAGCCAAAATCTAATCTGATCTGCAAATCCCACCCCAGGGCAGAGCCCCCAAGGCTGGCTGCACCCTAGAAACTGACCAGGCCTGCTTACAGCTCAGAGCCTGTGGGAAAAGTCAGTAAGTCTCTATTTAGGAGGTGGATTTGAAGGACCTTACGTAGGTGGGTAGAAGGAGCCCTGAAACTCCTAAGAAGATGTTTCCCTGGGGGCTCTGGGTATTGGACTCATGCAGAGCTGTTCTCTGGTGATTCCTGGATGTAGGGTGTGCGTGTATGGCTGGGAGCAGTTAATAATTTATTTATCCTCACCCGAGGACATTTTTCCACTTTAGTTCAGATAGAGTGGGAGTGAGAGAGAGAAACATCGATATGAAAGGGACACATCGAGTGGTTGCTTCCCGCACAACCCCAACCAGGGCCAGGGACAAACTGAAATCGAGGCACATGTCCTTGACCGGAATCGAACCTGCGACTCATTGGTCCGAGGGCTGATGCTCTAACCACTGAGCAAAACCAGCCAGGGCGGGAGCAGTTAATTATTAATCATCTGGCCAGCCAAATCAATCTAGACCAAGTTCTCTCTTCTAGGGCTGTGAAATCTCCACGTGCTGGCCCAAGCCCCAGTGCCTTCTAGACACTAGGAGAGAAAGAGGCCTCCCTGTAGCCCTTGGGCCTTGGGAGGCATCGAGTAGGTATGGGCACCAGGCGGGGGTGGTTTCCAAGGTGAACCAAGGCCATCCACCCAGTGTTTACACAACTGTCATAAACCTGCTTTGTTCCCAGCTCTGCCTGGAAAGGTCCCTGAGAACTGGGTGGGCCTGGCTAGGTGGGGACGCAGGGTGAGGACAGATAGATTTGGAGAGGGGATGCCCCTGGGGACGCAGAGAGATGAGGCTGGCATAGGAATCCCAGCTCTGTGGCTATAGAAGAATCTGACTGTTAAAAGGCCAAGCTTTGGGCAAAACAAGCTGGGCTTGTGTCACCAACGATCAGAGCCACCTCCCAGTCCTGGGTGGCTGGGAACCTGGGGGTGGGGGTGGAGGGTAAACAGGGCCAAGGGTGGGAGGTGGAGGGCAGGTGCTCCCTGGCACTGCTCCAAGAACACACCCTGCTCCTCCAGCCAGCTGGTGGCTGGGCAGAGACCGGAGGCTCAGGCCTCTGTTGCTCCAGCCAGTCTCAGGGATGGGTCAAGTTGTTTAGTACTTCATCTAACAGTCTTTGATGGCTGTTCTGTGGCAGGCATAGGGGCAGCAGACTCGGTGGCTAATGCAGAAACAAGCCTACGAACAGATCACAAGGCAACCTGACAATGGCTATAAAAGGCCTCTGTGTATGTGTATGGGGTGGGGACTGTGCCCTGGGACAGTGCTGGAGCAGTAACACCTGCGGGAGGTCAAAGAGGGCCAAGCAAAGCTTCATAAAGAAAGTAACACTTACCTAGAATCTGAAAGAAAGTCATAGTTTCCAAATAAAGAGAAGAGGGGAAGGGCATTCCAGGCAGTAGGAAGACCAAGGAGCCTGTTTGGGGACCCATGACATGAAGCATTGAGCATAGCCAAACCACGGAAGGAGGCTGTGGGGGTGAGAAGTGGGTGGGGATGAGGCAGGCATGAAGCAGGCTTGGCTGATGCCAAGCTAAGGCGCAGGAGAAGCAGGACCACAGACCAGGATGGACCTGAGTAAGCCTGCCCCACGGACACACCTTTGCTTGCTCCTCTGCGGGACTTGTCCTCTGCAGATGCCAGACTGCACTGGCAGGAGGAGGGAGGATGGTAACAGGATCATGTCTCCCAGCAAGCCTGTGGCATGTAGCACTGGAACTGTGAGACGTGCAGACACAGAAGTGACCACCACCCCCTTGTGACTGACAGCAAGCCCCTGCTCATGTCTCACTATTGCTCCAACCTCAGGCAAGCACAAGGCACACAGCAAACGTGAAGATGGGAAGACTGGGGTGGAGGAAGGCACTTGCCCAAGCCCGAGTGAGTTCATTGTGTTTTTCACACAGGGATCAAGGGTCCTGGTTCGCAGCACAGGGGCCTGCCTCTGAACCAGAGAGTTCTCTCCCTCCTGGCTTTGCAGACAGTGAAGGTGAGAGCTCTCGTGGGCAGATGGGCAAGGCGGTACCCTCTGCACCCCTCCTCCCCAGGGCCGGTCCTTACCAGAGAGGTTTAAGGTAGTTCCCAGCCTCAACCTGAAGGAACCCAGTCAGGTTCCTTCCTGTCTGTAGTCAGCCCATTGGGGAACCCCAAAGAATAAATGCCCATGAGTTTTTCCCAGAACCAGACAGATAGGGGACCCAGCCAGAGCACTCTGCTCTCAGGGGGGTGTGCTGGGCAGTCAGATGGCAGCAATGACAACAACCTCCCCCTTGTCTATGATCATGGCCCCCCGGAAACTCAGCTAAGTAACAGTAGATATTTAAAACGTTTTGGGGGGAAAAACAACCAAACGCACAAACTCAAGACAGTACACTGGCTCAGGTGGACTAGGCAGGCGTGAGCAAAGGTCAGGCCATTGGACACCTGGGGGTGTCACCCTGACATCAGGAACCACATCACACAGACCAGGAACCAACCATCCTAACGTCTCCTCCAGAGGGGCCTCCCCTGTGCTCTTCTCCAACATTGGTCTGCCAGCTACCTGAGGATTTTCTCAAGCCTCTCAGGGCCTCTGCCCACACCACAGGAGAATTCTTGTAGAATATAGAGCCAAGTAGAACAATTTCCCCAGATAAACTGGCATGCTTTTGCTCTTCTAACAAGGAGAGCCAAGTAATGGAGCTTGCTTCCTCTTTTTGCTTTGGCTCCCAGGAGGCTCCCAGTCACATCTCAGGCTGATTCACCACTATTCCACCAACCTTTACAGCTCACATACTTGCCACCCGTAAACTTTCCTCAGTCCTCTCTTAGAATTTTTCTGTTAGCTTAATCTGGTCACACATGGCCTGTGTTGTGTATCGTCTCAACTTCTTGTTGGAAAGAAGTGGCACGTAAATAAACAACGAAATTTCACCCAGGAAGGAGGTTAAAGTGCAAAGTCTAGCTGGCATTCTGGGGCCATGGGAAGTCCCCTTTTGATCATGCCCTCATACCCCAAATTACCTGGAAACAGAGAACAGGAGGAGGTGGAGCAGCCCCACCCCCAGGCCCTCCTCCCTCTCTCACTTCCTAGATCCAGCTCCCCTAGCAACTCTCTGCAGTGAGGAGAAGGAAGCAACTGCTGCTCCAGTGCTCCTGTTTTCCCGGCGGTATGGTGGGTGGGGACCTCCTTTAGCTACTTTCTAAGGAGGGGAGGGGTTGAGGAGATCCATCTCAGGAATTTAACAATCAGATGTCAATCGTAAGCACCTGAGAACAGCTAAATTAAGCTCTTCAATCTCCTGAACCCTGTTCCCGGAGGGCCCAGGGTCTGGAGGCTTTAGGGGGATGCAGGAACAAGAGAAGACCCCCACCCCTGAGACAGGCAGTGGAGAATAGTGGTTAAAAGCATAATTTGAGTCCTGCAGACCTAGTTTTGAATCCTTACTCTGCTGCTAACTGGCTGTCTGACCCGGGCAAGTCACTTTGGGTCTCTGAGCCTCATTTTCCCCGTCTACGCAATGAGAGAATAACAATACCTGTCTCTCAGCATGGTGGTGAGGCCAAGAGACAATGTCCCTACAGAGTGCACCCTGAGTGTGGCGAGTAACAAGCTCAATGACCTGCAGGGCTGATACTGGTATTAGTGCTGGCTCATGGAGGGCAGGAGAGAAAGTGTGTCAACTCCAGGGTTCCTTGCTGGCAGTGACATGGCCCTGGGGGATGCCCCTGTTCCCTGTGACTCCAGTCTCCCCAAAAGGCCTGCTGACTGTGCCCAGCTCTCTGCCTGGAGGGCCAGGGCTATCAGCAGACCTCAAGGAGCCTTCTTTCAGCCATTAACGAGGATAAAGGACTGTTGGAAAACTGACTTTTGCCCAAGCACAGTAAGTATGAAGCCAACTAAAAAAATTCTGACACGTGCCCCAAACCCAGTCCGAGGACCACCCCCGAACACTGCCACCATCTCCATCTGCCAGACTAGACTCCTCCTCTCTGTCTCCCATCTTCAAACCTTTTCCATGCTGGAGTTTCTCCTACCTTGAATGGTCTCCATTCACATCTCTCCTGCCCTTCCCCCAGTAAAATAAAAAACCCTTCTATTCCAGGAGCTGCTGGAAAGTCCCCAGTCTAGGGCAGTGTTTTTCAAAGTGTGAGCAGCGGACTCCACCTGCATGAGGCTTGCTAAAATGTAAATGCCTCCCCCGTGACCTAGTAGGACAGAAACTCCACGGAGGGCTCCAGGAATCTCTTTCTAGCAAGTCTCCAAGTGATTCTAATACATACAAAGCACACAAATCAACAATTTTGTCAAGTCCTTGCTGAGTCCAGCTAGGGCTAGACCTGGAAATCTCACGAAATAATCCAAATGAAAGAACCTAAACTTCCCATGTGTCTCTAGCAGGAGTGCCCAAGAGATCTGGATTCTAGTCTTGATCTTATACTAATAAGCTGTGTTGCCTTAGGCAAGTCACTTCCCCTCTCTGGGCCTTAGTTTTCTCACCTGCAAATGGAAGGGCCAGGACTTGGGGGTCTCTGGGGCTATCCTACTCTAACATGCTTGGAAATCCACTTGGGATAGGCTCCTTTGTGGGGCCACCACGGTGGGAAAGGAGAATGGGGAGCTGTTGGGGTTGAGCCAGATGTCCCATCACTGCCTAGGTAGACAGCTGATAGTTGCCACTGACCTTCAGAGGGGCAGAGAGGTCTCAGGCAAGACAGGGGGCAAGCTCAGTATCTAAGTGGCCTGGCCTCATGGGGGACTGTGAGGAGCCAAATCCCAGTGTCTAGGCCATAGCAGTCAGGTCAGGGGCAGTTGTGCTGATTCCTGGGGAGAGAATTGAGCACAGAGAGTGGGTCTGAGTGTGAGGGCCACAGCCCAGATGACTGGATCAGAACCAGATTCTAGGGCCCATAGGAACACTGGAGAGCAAATGGGGAATACCCAGGCATGGGGCAGGGCTGCAACTTGGGGGGCTCCCCAGCAGAATATCTCCACTGCACAGCTCCAGGGAGTGCTATCTTACAGGCTACAATGTGCATGGTGCCCCCTAGAGTTGTGCCACATGGAGCAACATGCTGGGACCGGGCACCAGGGGCACCCCCAGGCATCCTGGCTCCTGAATTTAGGGAAGCAGGACGAGCTCTAGGCGCATTCATTACATTGGCCAGCTGGGGGGCACCAGAAGCCGCAGGGAAGGGTTCTCCACCCCTCCTGCTTGGGAACGGAACTGGAGGCCTGAGCTCAGTCTGAGGATGGTAACATAGCCCAGGGTGGAGCAGTGGAGCAGCAACAGGCTGAACAGGAACTTCCCTCAGATCTACGGTCTGCTCCCACTAATTACAGGCGGCCCCACTCACTTTGCCCTCTGGGGCCAGACTACCCAGCCCCTTCCCCATGGACTCAGGAGCACTGCCAGGAGGAGGGAAGGGCCCAGAGAAGGTTCCAAGCTATTCAAAGGACTGGCCAACTGAGCCCAGGAGACTGGCAATGGGTGGAGAAAGAACTTCAAGAACCACTGAACTTTGGAGGGTTGTTGTTGTCCAGAGCACAGACTCCAAAGGCAAACTAGATTTTGAGCTGTGCAGCAAAGCAATGTTTTCAGGAGTGATTAACCTAACCCTGAAACAACCTGGGAAGGGATTACTACCATTACCCCCTTCACGCCCCAGGAAGCGGACTTAGGAAGTCACAGGGCTAACAAGTGCCTGGGCGAGGCCCTGTCCCCACCCCACCCCTACCCCCCTGGGGATGAAATGGCCTGACTCTAGTGCAGTATAATGGCGTTCAGCCACCAGAAGACTGGGGAGCAGTAGGTAGCAGGAATAGGGGTTTATAAGAGGCCAAGAGATTTTTCTATCTGATCCTCCAAAAGGGTCAGGAGCTCCTCAATTCCCTGGACTCAGCCCTTCCCAAGGCTCACCCCTGCGAATCTCTGATTCCCCCAAAGCCCCAGGAGGAAGCTCTTGTGTCCTCTCTTTTCAACCCTTTAGAAACATTCTAGATTCTGAGAGGGACCAAATCCTGACCTCTGTGCTCAGTGAGCTTCCCCCAGCTAAACGTCAAGGGATCCCTGCATGATGGACAGGTACTCACACACAAGCTTTCAAATTCTCTTTATTAAAAATCTTTTTTTTTTCCTTTTGTAAAAACAAGCACTTGCGGTCAATTATACAGATCAGGAAAGTATTGACAATGTATAGGACACTCAACAAATTCCAATACTTTACAAGTTCAAACTTCAATTAGCTAGTGTTTTTCTTTTTCTCATAAGCTCAAAAAATAAACTCTGGTCCAGTTCAAGTATAATCTAACAGGTCACAGCCTCGGACTGTCCACGGAAGGGAAACCCCGATACTCACACCAACATCAAATTTACCAAATTCTTTGGGACTACTGTCTGGATATACTTTATTTCAGATGTTTACCATGAAAAGAGAATTACATGGGCCGTTGGTTATATTAACCCAGGGTACAGACGACTCTGTTGCTCAAGGCAGCAGCTGCTCTTGAACAACCTTTCCGGGGAGACACTTTGAAATGGTTGACAAACACTGAAGAAAAGCTTTAAAAAATAAATCAATATTTTCCTGGTTGCCTTTAATGCTGCAGTGTGTATGACACACGTAGGAATAAAAAGAGCAAATTATCGAGTGGGTGAAGGACCATGCCAAAGGAATTGTATAAAAATAAATAAAAATAAATATATATATATACACACAAATACAGAGCTTAGATGATGTTGAACTGAAAGTTCTGATTGAATGCAGAGTGTGCCTTGCCCATCGCCCTTCCAGGGGCTCCCTCCAGCTTTCCAATATGGAGAAGGTCAGTCTGTCAGCAAGGGAGCCATTACATTACTCAGGAAAGAGGCTGCTTGAACAGCCATCCAGATCTCCATGGAAACGCTGCTGGGGGAGGATGAGTTGGTGGGGTCAGCTTCCACTTTGCTGGGAGAAAAGACTGCCAGCCTCTTTGGAGTGCACAGTTCTAGCCTCTGAGGCGGCGGTAGGCTTTTCCCAGCAAGGTTTGGCCAGGAGGCCGGAGAGCTGGCCCTAGACTTCCTTCCAGTGGGAAGACAGACACACAGAGCCAAAGGTTTTCCGAGAAATGGAGGAGGCTGGTTTCCAGAATACTAGGTGAAAAAAAACCCTACGGAGGCAGCCAGGGTACCAGGTCGGGCTGAGCCAACATCTTCCAATTCTACTCTGAGACACCAACCTCTCTGAGGCCCCACATGGCCTGGCACCAAGTTCAGGTTTCCTGCTTCCTGCAGCCTCCTCTCCCTGCACCTGTCCACGCTCATCTGCCTCCTCTGGTGCTTGAACTCTTCTGTCTTGCAGGTTCCCAACAGGTCTCCTTGTGGCCCCAAGGTTCACACATGATCATTTTATTTGTGTTCTACATTTCTTTCCTTTCTGTGCCTCAGTTTTTTCACTGATAAAAAGTCAATGTCAAACTCAGATAATCTCTCTACCCTTCTGCCATTAGTGAGGAAGACAGAATATGCAGTGTACTCTTATCTACCTTAAGAACAAAAAGGGAACCTCCCCCCCAACCAAGTCAACCTCTTCCTAGTCTTCCTGCAGTGTCAGGAATAGAAACAATAGAGACTGTCTTCCAAGGGGCTAAGCCTGGGGGGCACCTCCAGGTGAGTATCTCAGCTGTGGGAACAGCACCAGGCTCCCCTCTGACCTTCCCCTCTGACCTTCTTGAGGTCTTCTCCAGGGCGCAGCCCAGCCTCATTTCCCCCAACGCCTTTGTTGCAAAGCCTTCCGATGATGGAACATCACACCAGAGACCTGCAGCCCATCTGGGGCCTGAAGGCACGGCCTGATGGGAGTAAGGGCTCTGTCTTCACAACATTTGACACGTGGGGTCAACTCTGAGAGGCCCCTGACCTTCTGCCAAATCAGAAAGGGCCTACCTGCAAACACCGCAATCCTCCACTGCTCTTCAGCCCTGCAGCCTTTTCCTTAGCTTCTCCCCACACTGAGCCACCAGTTCAAACCATCCCACAGCGAGGCTGCTGGAGCCCAGAGCGCAGCACCGAGGACGAGCCGAGCACAGGTGCTGTTTCCTTGTTCTGGTGTCACCCACGGCAGGGAGGCCAACATTCAACCTATGCCCTGACCAACTACTGTTTTAGCTGGAGGGAGAGGATGCTTCCCTTTTCCATTTCAATTACAGTGAATCTATACCAAATGCATTGTCCAGAATGGAACAAACCTTGGCATCTCCTGAAAACAAGTGGAGGGAAATGAGTTTTAGGGGAAGCTATCAGAGTTTCCAAAATGAAGGGCTCATTTCCTTCCCCATAAAATTCATTTAATTTTACTTTAAGGCATGAACCTGGTAGACGTCTAGAGAGGGTAAAAGAGTTATTCATAAAATCAGGGACTTTTTGAAAAGCTGGGCCAGCTGGAGGAACTCCCAGCTCCTGCCAACTGACTGCTGAAGGTGCCCCTCAGGGACTGCGGACCCCACCCAGATCCCCCGCACAGGACGCCAGGCAGAGAAACTGTCCCGGGTTCACTGAAGCGGTTCTTGACCCAGGAGTTTCCATGAAAACTTTGCCTTGGATGACTCAGCCTGGCCTGACCTGTTCTATCCCATCAAGAATTTGAACACTGTGAAAATCCCTGAGAAGCTGGATTTTATGAAAAGGAAACAACCCTTGGCACAGAGGGAGGGAGAGGGAAGAAGAGAGAGAAGCAAATTGGAAGACTGTCTGAAGGAAACCAGAGTCCCAGGGAGAGTGGTGCCCCTCGGTGGGCTGGATGCACCAGGGTTCGGCCCTGGGAAGCACTTCTGGGGCGTCTTCGGGAATCTCTGGGAACAAACCCAGGCCCGGTGGCCTGCCTGGTTTTCTTCCCTCTCTGGCTTTAGTTCCCGTCCTCCGCGGTCAGGGAGGCCCCACCTTGGTGGGCCCTCCCTCCCAGCTTCCAACCGCTCCAGGGGTGTCAGAGCTTTTTCTTTTCGAAGTGGGGCACGATTCCGCTGTCCTCGGGCCTCGGGCTGCCTGCCCCCTCCGTCTCCTTCAGGCCCTCCTCGGCCAGCTGGGACAAGTACTTCTGTGGTGGGAAGAGAGGGACAAAGGAGGAAGGAAAAGGGTCAGTGGTGACCTAGCCAGGACAGGAGAGGAGTACAGGTGTGTGCTTGGCTTTTTTCCCGCCTACTAAGTGAGACCCCCCTTGTCCACCTCCCCAAATCCCGCTGGGGCTACAGGACCCATGCTAAGCGATGCACTTTCTCCCCCGTATGTCAGGTTACAAGGGACACGTGTCTCCTGTAGCAAACCTAGAAAGTACAGCTCCTAACAGCAGACACTTCCACAGCCCTTATCCTGTGCAAGTGCTGTTCTAACTGCTTTTCTTTTTAAACTCATTTAATCCTCATGACAACTCTGCTTGTTTTCCAGGAAGAGCCCAGTATCCAGGCAGCACGTCCACGTGTAAAGGAAGAGGGAGGAGAGGGAAGCTGTCCTATAGAGACTGGGACAGAAAACCGCAGCCTGACATTTGAGACTCCTAACAACCTGCTTCCTGTCAGGCAGGCTGGCAGGTGCAGTGTCCTGGAGGTCCTTCTGTGGATTTCTGTTCTATAGTTGGGGCTGCCTCACAGTGCCAGGACACTCACTGCTAGGACTGGCCCCCAGCTGAACGTCGGGCCGCTCCTGGGATTCTGGATTTATCGCAGTGAGACAGACCTAGAAAATGTCTGGGCCCCAGCTGTGCCCTCTGAGGGCCGGGCAGCCAGGGGCAGCTCCTTGATTAGGAGCCGGCAGGGGCAGGTCCAGCACGTGGTCAAGTGTGGGCTCTTCTGTCAGATGACCTGGGTTCAAATCCTAGGTCTCAACAGGCAAGTCACCCAACATCTCTGACACTGTCAAGTGTGGGTCATAATGGAACTCCCATGTAAGGGAGTTCTGTGAACTCCCATGTAAGGGATGCTGTGACGTCCAAGAGAGGTACCATAAAACATTTAGCACAGCGCTGGTACAGAATAAACACTCTGTGATGCTGCCCTTTATCACAAGTGGCACCGGTCACCTGATTTCAAGAAGGTCACCCATCTTCTCCCAGCCTCAGACCCAGATCAGTTAAATGGGAGAAACAGTGTCCTCCCCCTCCCAGGGTGACTTTGAGGGGCAGACAAGATGATGTGTGCAAGATGACTGGGCCTGTCTGCCCTCTCTAGAAGCAGCTATGGTTGGCTTTGAGCGGTAGGTGAGCCTGATGGGAGGGGGCAAACTGTGCATCCCTGCAGGCCGGCTTCGGAAGGAGGGCCAGGATCCTCCTCCGCCTCAGCCCAGGGGAGGGAAAGGTGTGCTCAGAAAGGCAAGTGGGTGAGTATACTACGTACTGACATGTTCCTCTCTGGCCTGGAGCCAAGCAGGGTCTAGCTTTCCTCTCTGGTACTGACTCTACCTGTTGTTCTGGGTCTCTCCTGGTGGGTTCCCTCAGGGCCGTGACCAGCAGTGAGGCACAGCAGGGGTTGCAGAGAGAACTGCCACCTGCTCCTGCTTTGCAGTGGCATCCCCGAGCCCTACCTCCAGGCCCCCTGGGGGGCTAAGTTTACAAGCTGCCTGACTTAGGTGCCAGCCAGCACCTGCTCCTTGGGTCTGAGTTCTTCACTTTTCACACTTATAACTTGGGGCAGGGTGGGGAGGTGAGGCTATGTGCACAGATTCTGTCAAGGCCACTGACAGAAACCCTATCTGGGCCGCCTGCGGTGGAGGCTCCTGGCTCCCTGACAGGTGCGCAGGGAAACCTGAACTGTGGTTGGCAGGTGTAGGGGCTTAGCCACTGTCTGGACTGGACACGCCGGGGACCACAGGAATGGCTCCGCCCTGCTGTGGGAGGTGAGTCTGCCTGGCGTCTGGCCCTGAGGCCCAGAACACAGTGCAGTCCGCTGCCCTGAGAAAAAGCCCAGGGTTTAGAATCAGAGGCCTGGCACTCTTTCTAACTTCCTGGGTCTAGCTGACAATGTGCGATGAGACCAAAGGTTCTCACACTGAGGCATCAGAACCTGCTGGAAAGATATTCAAAATTCAGATTCTCAGGCCCAGCCCTAGCGAGAATGAATAAGCGGGTATAGGAAGTTGCATTGATAAAAGATGTCAGCTGCTATGAGGACCGGGTTTGGGAAAATTAGGACCAGGTGATCTCCAGGACTGAGTCCACTGATGCCATTCTATGGGTTTCATCTTGTTGGGGTGGCAGCAATGATGTCTTCAGGGGAGATGGCTGCCCTCGGCTGGCTTTGTGGAGCCCAGTCTGAATTCTTGGTCTGGCCAAGTCGGGCCTTGACTGCCCTCCCCCAGGAGAGGCTGGGACCTGGGCCTCAGACCCCATGGCTTCCTTGGCCACAGGGCAGCTGCTCTCTGGAGGGAAATCAAGAGGCTTAAGTGACCTGAGTTTGGGCAAAGCCAATGACAGTCCCTTGCAGAGGGTGACCCAGGCCATGACATGATGGGTCTCAGTTTGCAGGAGCAGCTTAATAGAGTAAAAAGAGGAAAGTGATTAAGAATCAGGTGACCTGTTTCCAGGCCTGGTAACTCACCATCTGCCTGAACAAATCACATAGCAATTTGGGCCTCAAATATAAAACAAGAGAATTGGCCCATATCTGAGTTTCTTCACTAGGGGTGTACTTCAAATAATTTGGGGAACTTCTCAAATTACATATTCTTGGGTGCTCCCCAATTCTACTGAACATCTGAGCTCGTATGTATACTTTTGAACACTGTCCAGGTGATTCTGGTTCACATCTCTGGTTAAGAAGTAGATCGGCCACTCTGACCATTTAACTGTGATGGCAGTGCCTGCTCTGGAACCAGGGCACGCTGCCACCCCAAGGGTCTTCCTGAGTGGAGGCTTGTATGTCAAGAAACCAGTCTGATTACTACAGTGAAAACAGAAGGTACAATAAAAACAGAAGATACCCAGGGCATCCGATATACCATGCTTTCTGTTAGGTCACTAAACCCAACCTATACCAGAAGTTAATTATGAAAACCACTTTTGAGTATGTTACATATTAGTTAGGTGTATATCATAAAGCATATTACTATATTTCATTGATTTTAAGATGCTTTTTTTCACATATTAACATCTCTGAAATTGAGATGCATTTTATAGTTGATGGAGTCTCACTGTTTAATTTTCAACATTTTTTTTCTTGATATCAAAAATTAGTGTGTCTTATAACTGATGGCACCTCAGATTGGATGAAGTATGGTGCACAGAGTATTTTTATACATCACCTGTTAATATACTCTAAAACTTTATTTATTGCTGACCTCCTACACGAGATTGGAAACTCCACGAGGGCAGGGTTTGCCTGCATTTTTGTTTTTTGTTGTTGTGTCCCCAGTGCCTAGAACAGTGTCTGATACATAGTATCCCTGTGACAAATACTTGCAGTATGGATGAATATTTGAACAGAGCACAACAGTGGCATTTATTCTAGCAAACAGGGACACTGCACAGGGGAACAGGAACAGAGGAATGTCTGCATCTGGAACATCCAGGTCTTGTGAAAGGGGTCTGCGCCAACCATGGGCCAGGTGAACACGAACCCAAGTCACTTAGTTTGTGTAGAGGGAGAGGCAGGGACAAAGAACCCGACCCAATTGAATGTTGTAAGTACCACAGTGGAGACAGAGGCTCAGAGAGCACATGGGAGGCAGCCACCACGAGGAGCAGCTTGGTGGAGTCAGGTCTCCAGGTGGTGGAAGGAGAGAGAAACTCCTCACAAACAGACACCAGAGCACCCCCCCCCCCACCCATGCCCAGTGCCAGGCAAGGAAGGCCAACTGTTACCTGTAAGTTCCTGTAATGGACAGCACTGCGGCAGTGGCTTATCTTCGCCATCTCCTCGCTCGTGTAGAACAGCCCACACAGCTTGCAGTAAAACCCAGTCCTGGGTACCACAAACTCCACCCCTGCAGAAGGATGGGGGACGTACAGGTAGGCAGTTAGGAAGGCGATGGGAGGCCCCTGTGGTCCTGCAGCCTTCAGGAGGAAATGGAGGCAATGAGACCCACCCTTTACTGGCTGTTGACTTTGGCTGGTGACCTAGCTTCTCCAAGCCCCAGTTTCCTCATTTGTAAACAGGCATGAAGACGAGCACCCACTTCTTTGACAGGAGGCTGTGAATGTGAGGGATGGCTATGCTGAGCGAGTATGTGCTCTGCAACTGCCTCTGGGAACTAGGTCCAGGCTCCCCTAGGGCCAGACTGTTTCTGGGGAGGGGAGGAGGGAGGAGGTTTCTTACATTTCACTTGTTGGATGTCATTTCTCTGCACTCTACCCCTCTCTGCAGCCAGGACTCTGGAAGAATGCTCTCATTTTTGTTGGTTTATTTTAGAATTACATTCATCAAAGAAAAAAATTTAAATAAACAAAAGTGAGGAAAAATCACCCAGAGTCATTTCAATCAAAACATTGTCTTCCACACTATCCATAGGCAGAGGCTTTGGTTGGGGGGCAGTTTTAATTACACCCTAAGTGCAGTGTGTCTCCTCCTTTTTGTATGTAATAGTACATCATAAACATTTCCCCATCTTTCTCCGGTCTCTACCTCTGCACCATCAATTAACAGTATTTCGTTTGTCATTGTGAAATGTAAGTCCCAGGATTCTGGGAGCCTCTGATTCTAAGGAAAGAAAACAGTGGCCTGACAGTCCGAAAAGTGAGTGTCACAGCCCAGAAAATTGATCTTTTTTTTTTTTTTTTTAATCCTCACCCGAGGACATTTTTCCATTTTTTGTTCAGATAGAGTGGGAGGGAGAGAGAGGAGGAGAGAGAGAGAGAGAGAAACATCGGGGGAAAGGTATGCCAATGATTATGCAGGGCAAAGGGTAAATGCTGAAACTGACTTGTGACATGAAAGGGACACATCGAGTGGCTGCCTCCCGCACGACCCCAACCAGGGCCGGGGACAAACTGCAACAGAGGTACCTGCCCCTAGCGGGAACCGAACCTGGGTCTCTCTGGACCGCACTCTTTGGCCGACGCTCTAACTACTGAGCCAAACCAGCCAGGGCCAGAAAATTGATCTTTGAAGGGATGGTGGCTGTTCCAGCCTCCACCAAGGTGTTTTAGGGGTCACAGTTCCCCTGCTGCAGATACTATTAGCAGAGTAGAAAGAGTCCAGGTCTGAGAGGGCACAGGCTGGACACTAAGAACCTGCATGACCTGGGGAAAGCCAGCTGAAACCCTCCCGGCCCTCAGTTTCCTCAGGGCCCTGACTGTACAGTGCCAGCCAGAGAGCAGGGTGTGGGGGATGTGAGAAGCAAGACCTATCAGAACTGAAGGAGACAGGCTGATAGATTTTAGACCCCGCTCTCAGGCCGGCCGCGCCCTGTGTGTGCTTGACACATTTCAGCTGGGCTTTGCCAGAAGCTGCTGTCTGGGTAGCTCCCACTGCTCTCCTGGGGGTGGGTGGAGGGCTGCCCACACTGTGGAGGGGGTGCTGGCAGCACATGCCAGGGAAGCAGCAGCTTCTTGCAGAGAGAGACACAGGCCAGGCCTCTACCAAGGTGCTGCATGTGACCCCAAGTCTGGAGCGTCCTTCGTTTTTCTCCTCCCGCCTCCTGTGAGACAGAGCTCAGTGCCTAGGAGACCCCGTCACGGAGAAGCAGAGCCTTGTAATTACAACTTTTCTTGTCTCCATTTCAGACAAGCCACTTTTCAGTGTGGAGGGGCAGGCCTGAGGGAGGAGGGAGCGCGGAGGCCTGCCCACTCCTGCCTTGACACACGGCCCCTCTGAGGTCCAGGGCCTGGCTGCCCCTCCACCGGTTTCTCTAACTGCCACGTAGCATGCTGAGTGTCCTCGGCCATCTACAGCAGTCCCCAGAAGTGAGAAGGCCTCACTCAGGCCCAGCTGTCCAGAGGGAGGCTGAGTGTCCTTCCCCTCCTCACCCTCCACCCCTGTCACACCAGAGGATGGAAAATGACTCCAGCTGTGCCTATGAGCGGGTCCTTTGCCCCCACCTCACAAATGAGCCCTAGCTGCGGCTCTGCAGGGGCAGAGGCTCACAGGAGACAAGAGAAAGGCAACCGGAAAAGGAGAGGCGGGATCGGCCAGCTGGCCGATGCCAGGAAAGAAGCCTTGGGGTTTTCACCGCAGACCCTGGCTGACGCCGCCAGGATTCTCCAGGTTTCCCAAGAGGCCTTCCTGCCCCTGTCCTGGTCGCCCAGATGGGAGGCAGCTGGCTCAGAAACCACCAGAGCACGAAGCAGGCCCCTCCCAACCCAGGCGCACAGCTACCATCTGTGGTCTTCTGGGTGAGATTTCACCCCAACAAAAGCGTCCGTTGCCAAGAGCCTGGAAGCCGCAGAGTAGGGGAAGGCAGATGAAGGCAGTCAGACAGACCCAGTTCTTCCACGTACAGTGTGATCTCAGGTACATTACTCAACCCTCCTGAGATGAGTTTCCTCATCTGGAAAAGTCATAATCATACCACACATGGTGCCGTGGGGAGCACCTCTCGGTGTGCGTGGTGCTCAGAACATTCATTTCCACAGAGGCCGACTGCCTAGTGTGTGCCTTCCTGCCCTCCGCCCTGCACCACGCCGCGGAACCGCACTCCACAGTTTGGCAGCAACTCTCTTCCCCGCCCCTGCCCAGCGGCTGGTCAGAAGCACCAGGCAGGCAAAAGACAGCGTGAGGGAAGTCTGACTGGAAGGATCCCCAAATGCCTGGTAACCCCCTGTGCAACTGGGCGTCGTCACAGGCTCTGCAGGGCCAACACCGCCTCGGGACGCCTCTGGAATGTGAGCGCCAAGGGAAGCGGCGGCATCAGGACAAACTGCCACAGCCCCGACAAGTTCTGGAGCCGCTGGGTCCTCCTGTTTTTCAGCCTCTATTAAGCACAGTAATTAAAGCTGCATTTGCCTTCTAATAATAGCTCCTGGTGCGGGTAATTACAACTCCGACGTTGCAGCAAAGCCCGGGATGGGTGGAGGAAGCCTGCGATGTGCAGGCTGTGCCCTTGGTTCTGGTTCGAGCAGGCCCTGGCAGGCTCACACCGCCTCGGGACACCAGGGCACCCCTGTGCCCCCCCCCCATGAGCAAGGGGACTTCACCTCCCTTTCCTCCCCATGGTGTGCCCAGACCTTGGCATAATTCATTTCGCCTCCCTGCTGTCCACGGGGACAAAGCCAGGAAGTTGTCCCCACCTTTCTAGAAGTCTCTCTGCAGCAGCGACCAATCCTGGAAGGTGAAGGGTTATGCAGCCCCAGTGAGAGGAAACATAGTAAGTCTCAATAACCACTTCATGAACAAATAGTAACAATAGACAACACTTTCTAAATACCTCCTACTAGAAGACACTAACACCTTACAAGTATTCATTCATTTAATCCTCAAAATAACCCTACATGGTAGGCTTCTATTACTGTCCCCGATTTATAGATCAAAAAAGCTAAGCACAGAGGTTAAGTCGCTGCTCTCTGTCCCCAGCCAGCTAGGTTTGAACCCAGGGAATCAGATTCCACAGCTTCTGCTCTGAGCCTCTGCACGAAACTGCCTTCCCCACACGCTGCCTAGACTGCAGGGACAGGAGGGCAGAGTTGTCCCAGACCAGAAATGCTCATTTCTGACCTGAACGCACCGTGCCACCTTAGGTAAGTCTGTGGGCCTCAGCTTCCTCACCTATCAAATGTGGAAAATAGTACCATACAGCTCTCCCCACCCCCAGAGATCAACGAGATAATGGGTCTCAAAGCTAATCAAAGACTATAATCAAGTACAAAACTATAATTTATAACAGCGCCAAACCGGAAACAACCCAAATGCCCATCAACGGATGAATGAATATACCAAACGTGGTACCCACAATGCAATACTCCTCCACAATACAAAGAAACCATCTGTGGACACGCCCAACAATACAGATGAACCTCAAAACAATTATCCTGAGTGAAAGAAACGAGGCACAGTCATGCTATATGTTCCCTTCACGTAAAACTCTAGAATGCAAACTAGTGTTTAGTGACCAAAAGCAGATCAGTGGTTACCTGGGACTGAGGCATGAAGAGGAGGTATCAAGAAATTTTGAGGATGATGAATATGTTCATTATCTCAATTGTGGTGACGATCTCACAGGTATGTACATGTGACAAAACTGTCAGACAGTACACTTTAAACATGTGTACTTCATTGTACATCAATTACACCTCAATAGAGCTGCTTTAAAAAAACAGAATGAGAGCCCGGCCAGTGTGGCTCAGTGGTTGGACGTTGCCCCGTAGACTGAGAGGTCCTGGTTCGATTCCTGGTGAGGGCACATGCCTGGGTTGTGGGCTTAATCCTCAGTGGGGGGCGTGCAGGAGGTGGCCAATTGATGTTCTCTCTCATCAATATTTCTATCTCTCTCTCTCCCTTCTTCTCTAAAAAAATCAATAAAAGCCCTGGCCGGTTTGGCTCAGCGGTTGGAGAGTTGGCCTGTAGACCAGAGTCCCGGGTTCGGTTCCCGCTAGGGGCACGTACCAAAAAAAACACAAAAAAACAAACAAACAAAATCAATAAAAAACATATAAAAAATAAAAAAACAGAATGAGATACCATTTTCCTCCTAACAGATTGGTAAAGATTAAAAACTGATAATATCCAGTGTTGGCCAAGAAGTGGAGGATGAGAACTCTCACTCAAGGTAGCAGTTGAAACTGGTATAATCTTTCTGGAGTGCAATTTAGTAGCAATTATGAAAATCTGAAGTGCAAATACATAGGAGCCCACAAGTGCCAGGCTAGGACGCTGTCCTACAGAAACACTGGCACACAGACAAAGGTGACAGCCGGTGCAGGAGGCAGCAGAGCAGAGACGACGTGGTCCCCGAGTCAGACCACTGGGATTGACGTCCTGACTCCAGTCTTGGCCGATCTTTAGCTTTGTAACCTTGCATCTCAGATTTCTGATCTGTAAAACATGAATCTTACTGACCTCGTATGAGTTTTCAGAGAGCTAAATGAGATAATACATGCAAAACGCCAGGAACCGTGCCTGTGTGCCAAATGATAAAAATAAAAGTTTAGCTACTGTAGCATTTTAATAATGGGAAAGAAGATTTAAAACATCCTAAGTGTTCACCAGGAGAATGGTCCGGTAAGTGATGGTATATCTTTTGAGATGGAAAATTTGCAGTGGTTAAAAAGAAGGAGTTTTCGCCCTGGCCCATTTGGCTCAGCGGTTAGAGCGTTGGCTTGCAGACCAAGAGTCACGGGTTCGATTCTGGTCAAGGGCACGTACCTCAGTTGCAGTTCAGTCCCCAGCCCTGGTTGGGGTTGTGTGGGAGGCAACCAATTGGTGTGTCTCTCTCACATCAATGTTTCTCTCTCTCTCCCCCTCCCACTCTATCTGAAGAATCAATGGAAAAATATCCTTGGGTGAGGATTAAAAAAAAAAAAAAGATGTTTTCTATGTACTGACATGAAGAGATCTCTAAGACTCATTGTTAAATTTAAAAAGTAAATTACTGAACATCATGTATATAGTGTGATCTTATTTTTGTGGGAGAAAACTATTTGAGAATATGACAGTGGCTACCTCTAGAGTTAGGGAGAGGCTGGGGGAAGAGATACAATGTTCAATATTTACTTTATATAGTTCTTAGTTTTAAAATTTGTTACAGTAATCTTTCACACTTTTTGTAATAAAAAGCAATAATAAAAAGACACAAATTGTAAGGTAGCAGAATGTATTCCGAATTTTTGCTTCTGTGTGTCAATTAGATTCCAAGTTCTTGAATGACAAGAGATGTGTGTTACATCTCTCGGTTCCCTGAGTGCCCAGCAGAGAGCCGGCTGCTGACAGACTGGACGCGTGAAGAATGCATGAATGAACTGTCGAGCACCTTTTCCCTGCAAGGCAGCATTTGCCACTGTTTTCCAGGGTTAAAACCCCCAGGGCCCTCTTAGTTCATTCTAAAGTATTTCTTTTTTGTAGTTTTTGTCCTGAGGCATACTAGAGGCTACGCAGCAAATTTAGCCCTTAAAAAAAAAAAAAAAAAAAAATTTGCTTTTCAATCTGACTCAATGAGAACGGTACACACTGAGGACAGAAACCACAAGAAAAGTTTGAAGGAGATGAAAAGAAAAAGAGAAACGTGATGAAACGGGTGAGCCTCCACGCTGAATGGCCTTTCCCTGACTGAGCAGACACAGAGTCCTTGGCCGTGGGCATCACTGAGCCCACACTTCGTGGATGTCCTTGTGGCACCTTCCCCAGCTCCTTCTCTGAGCAGCTGCTACTTCTTTGCCTCACTGATTCCAACCCTTCAGAGTTAACACAGAGACCCAGAGATGATGTTGGCTGAAGTGGGAGTCACTGGGATAGCGTCAGAAGCTCCCAGGGAACTTTCTTAAAGGACCTTCACTCCCTACCCTGAAATTCTAGTTAACTCTCCTTTTTGAAAATGTGTCCTAGGTGATTCTATTAGTAAGCTCTCTCCCTGCCCCACTCCCACACTTCCACCATTAAAAAACCACCAGTCTGTGGTCCAATTCCACATTACAGGTGAGGAAACTGGAGGCCCAGGAACCCCCAAACCCATTGCTCTGTGTGAGGCCTTGTCACTCCTTTGCCGGGGGCCTGAGCCATCACCCCCCTCAGCCTCCCCACCCCCCACTGCTGCACATCCCCCTACCCCACCAGCTACTCCCCTGGACAGGGCCCTGATCTCCACTCTGCCTCTGGCTGGTTGCCTTCCTGGCTGTGTGAATGGACTCTGACAGTACCCCCCACTGCCAAGGCCTCCAAGAAAAGTATCTTTACATCTTTCTCTCTCTTTCTCTTTTTCCAGTCCAACTGTCACTAAAGGACTTGAAATGACTGGGAAAAAACAAAAAACAAAAAAAACATTCTTGGGTCTGACTTGCCTGAGGATCAGCAGTCACCCAGTAATGGAGGAAGGATGGGGCCCAGGTCCCTCCCTGTGCAATGCTCCTCCTGTCAATTACAGAGCCCACCCCCAGTGCAGTCTAGTCAGCATCACTGCCTCAGAGAAGGTCATCACCCAAAAGAGAAAAAGGTGGCACTGTTTCCGGAAGGGCTGGGGCAAGGAAGACGGGAAGACAGAAGCAGAAGCGGCCACAAGGCCTCTGTTTCCCTGCCTGAATAAGGGCTGCGTGGTCAGGAATAAAGCCTTGCCTGCAAGGAAGTCTCTCTGAACTCTGGCTCCCAGGGCAGTGCTGTTCAAGGCCTGGCCCCATGATGTATCTGCTCTCCAATGGGACACCGAAATGGCAAGAGACTTTAAAGTAGCACCTTGCAAATGTAGGTTATTGCATCAGACATGAAAAACAACAACAAAGTGTCAAGCTCTGAGACATTCCTAGGGAACTGTCACTTCCTGGGGCTGAATTTTCAGGAAGGGCTGTGTGTGTCACCTACCTAGAGGAATGCTAAGTTCACTGAACACGTCCTCCGGTTCCCAGGAAGGCAAAGAAAGGGGCTGTTTCAGCTCCACTTCGGTGTATTCGGGTGACCTCACGTCCAGGGATTTCATTTCCGTGTACCTTGAGTTTTCTGCAAAACATGAGCCAAAGCAAAGAACTACTGAAACACAACATGCCTCCAAGAATCCCTGAAATTCTCGTCGCTGTGCTGTGTGATCAGGACTCGTCCCTCGGACCGTTTAATTACACGGGGCCAGGACGATGGCTGCTCATTAGAACCCAAGTGCTATAATTTAAGAGCTTTTTCCACTGCCAAAAGAATGCCACACACACAAGAAAACTTGGCAAATCTTTGCATCGGGCCTGTGGGGGATAGGCTGCTGATGCCTTGGGTGGAGATGATCCACGCCCATTCCCCCCAACTCCATATCATTCCATCTCTGCAGGAGGAAGAATGACTGACGGGCAGAAATTGTGCTGACGTCCACAGGAGCACGGAGGCTGGCAGGAAAGGCCATGCCATTCTCTCACCCCAAGCTTGTAGAACAGTGTTATTAAATACGAACTCCAAATACTGGGTAACTAAACTGCATGTTGAGACCTATACCGTGAAAGGGAAGAGGTTCAAGCAGAGCAGGGTGAACGTTGCACTCCTTTGTTCTTGCCTCCTCTGGACACGGCCCAGGCAGCGTTTCTCTAGCAACGAGAAGGCAGCTCATGACAGAGTTTCCATGGAGACTCAGATCCACGCAGGTGAAAACAGCTCAGGTCAGCTTGACATGGAGGAAAGCCCAAGCTTCCAGCTCCCCGACCAGCTTGTGCCAGCTACGGCGCTGGGCGGAGATGTTTATTTTGAAGCCTTTCCTCTATCGTTTCTGCCCTCGACTCCTGCCCCCACTCACTTCCCCCTCTGGAATGCTGCAGGCTTTCAGAAATGAACCTCCTTATTTTTCACTGAGAACATGGAGGGCTACTCCCCCTTCCTGCCCTGAGAGCCCTTGATGGATCTTAGTTTCCACTTGGCAGAGAAGACAGGGCTTAGCCTATTTTAAACTGTTTTTCATGATGTCATAGTGCCGGGCACAGACACAGCATCACCTCCAATGGAGGCAGAGGAGGTCCTGGGACGAGTCTTGTTTCACTATCAGTCCCAGGAGAAAAGTGGGTCTGAGGTAGAAAGAAAGGGGACAGGCCATCCCCCTTAGTGAGCCCCTCATTCTCCCCCCTGCCGTCCCTTTCTGGGCTCCCCACACTCCCACTCCCTCACGGGGGCCTCACAGAAATAACAGTCTGGGTGGTCCTCTGTCTGCAGGCATAGAGGGACAGTCACAGAGGCAGCTTGCCGACCCCAGAAACTTTGGCTGATAACTCAAAACTTTTGCTAATTTTAGTTATCAGAGTCTGTCTGGGCTCCCATAAATTCAGAGAAATCTGTCCTATCTGAGTTTGCTTCTCAGAAAACATGTGACCTCCTATCTGATTTCCTTTGCACCATTTACCTAAAAGCTCTAACAGTTTAACCAGGCTCTTAGAAGGCGCTTTCTGCGCCAGCTTGAATGCTGGTTGAGACCCTATTTATGTTCTCCCTGGCCTGCCCATGCCCACTCACTTCTCTAGGTGAGCAGTGGCCCCATCAACCCAACCACACAGGGGAAAAGGAGGTAGTTACCCTGGGTCGACACTCCTTGGCAAGCCTGGCTTTGGAGGTCGGTTTCGGTGGTGGGGCTGGCTTTCTCTTCCAGGGGGCTGCCTTCACAAGCCCCATCTTCGGGAGTCCCCTTGGCCTTGCTGTCATCAAGAAATGGGCTAGGCTGCCGGGCCCGCTCCTCTGCTGGCTTGGGGGAAGACATCTGCTGGAGTGTAGGGGACAGACGCACATCTGAGCTCTCTGCTCCCTTTGCCTGCTTCTCGTAGCAATCTGAACCCTCCAGTGAGAGGCCTGTCTCGCGTTCAGCTGGCTTCTGCTCAGCCTCCAGATTTAGGCCAGGCATTTCCACGTCCATGTCACTGGGACAGCTCGTGGAAGCAGAAGGCCCTTCTTTGGGAGACTTGTGGCTGACTTCCGTAGCCCCATTACCTATGGTCTTGACTCCCTCCTTGGTGAAATCCTTGGCTAGGCCCAGGTGTAAGGCAGTTGTCACACAGGAACATATTTCTGGGCACATTTTGTCCTTCTGGTCAATGGGCACAATCTCTTCCAGCTCTGGGATGTCTGGTTCCATGATAAAATCTTCTTCCTCCCCTACCTCGTCCACTGTGACCAGCTCCTCCATGTTCGTGGGGTACCAGCTCTCGTCCTCTGCTTCACTTCCACTCTCCCAATCTTGATCCTGAGTAAAAATGCAGAATGGAGGTCACAGGGTGGCCGAGAAGCAGGTCTTGGTGTTCAACCCGAGGGCACGAGCCTCGACCCCAGCACCCCTCAAATCAGAGTGATCCTGAGCATTCTTACTTCTACCTGAAGACACTGACTGGGTAATTAGAAGCTGTGAATCACCCAGGTCCCACATCACTGATTCCTCTCCAGGATGAGGCTCAAAACAGCACAGGATCTGGAATAAGCCCTTAATGCTTAATCTACTATGTTTATTTATTTATTTTTATTCTCACCCGAGGACATTTTTGCATTTATCTTCAGATAGAGTGGGTGGGAGAGAGGGGGGAAGAGAGAGAGAAACATCGATGCAAGAGAGACACATCGACTGGTTGCCACCCACACGACCCCAACCGGGGCTGGGGACAAACTGCAACTGAGGTATGTGCCCTTAGCAGGAACTGAACCCGGGACTCTCTGGTCCGCAGGCCAATGCTCTACCCACTGAACCAAACTGGCCAGGACTAATCTACTATGTTTAGAGTAGCACAAAGACTTTCAACTCCTGGTACATAATAGCTGCTCAATAAATAGTTTTCGAATGAACGAATGAATGATTAAGTTATAAACTCTAAATAGATCAACTTGCTGGAGCTATATCCTTTATGTAAAGCATCACTAAATGTAACTGTCAAAATCCCTCATAAAATTCCCCCAAGCACCCTCTCCCAGCAAGAGTACAACTTCCACAGCCCGGCTCATAGTTGGCCCCTCCTGACACTTTCCCCTGGTATCCCCAGCAGCCTAGGGGCCCAGCAGCCAGATTTAAGAGATCAGCTTCCTGGCCAGTGATACCCATCCCTCTGCCTCTCCTGACCGGTAAGGCACGAAGCTGGTCACATTCCAAGGACATTTCTTTGGGCTGTGGCAGCCCCCGCACTGTAACTGGGTTTTTTTCATTTTAATTATGTAAAATAATCTTTATGGGCACAGGAGATGTCTTGTTAATCCCAGGGTCTGGGCCTGCTGAGGTCAGGGCCCCAGATCGAGTACCCAGAGCCCCCCTCCTGTTCCAGCCCCTTCCAAGGGACCTGACTATTTTGGGCTCCTGGCTCTGAAGCCTGAGTCTTTTTTGGGCACATGCTTTCTCTTATGAGCACAGCCAACTTTCGGGAGAGTACGGCAGAGCCCAGGCATGTGGTCAAGATCTCCCCACAAGGACTCCACAGAGAACCCAGGCAGAGCTGTTACTCCAGGAAGTGCTGGGAAGACAGCTTTACTCGTGGAAACACTGGTGGGGCCTCGAACACGCCCCACACAGCAGGCGTCACCAGGCAGGATGGGGACGCTGGTCACATGGTCCCCCATGGCTGCTGTGCAGACGTGGTTATACTGTCGGCATCTGGGACACATTTTACCTTCTTTGTTCTTGTGTTTTCTGGATCAGAGGACTCTGTTGCTTTCTCCTGCCTGTGCGCTGATGGGGGGTTTTCTTCCAGGCCCCCTTTCCCAGCCTTGCCAAAGGAAGAACAGAACAAACCCAATCAGCAGTCGGCAGTGGCAAAGAAGAAAAGGAAGACCGAGAGAAGAAGGAGGATGCTGGCACAGCTAACAGCTGTTGGGGGTGTTGCACATACATTTCTTCCACCCTCACAAAACCCCCCGAGGCAGGTGCTAGTATCATCTTCATTTTACAGATGAGGGAACTGAGGCTCAGAGAGGTTGAGGAACTTGTTCAAGGTCACACAGACTAATAGAATCCCCCGAAATGTCTTAACGGCTAGACTGATACCTTTAAGAGGTCAGAAACCCCTGGCAAACTGTGAGACCTGTACACAGTGAGGGGCCAGGGGGGACTGACCCTGGGGCTAGCAACCATCACGGTGACATCTCCCCAACAGATCTGTCTTGGCCACAAAAAATCACCTCCAGGCCACTTATGGGTACAAAGGAGGTTGTCACCCAATCAGTGCCCCTCTCACCTCTCTTGTGCCCATCTCTGTCCTAGAGCTGTCGCCCCAAATGGCCACCCCTTCTCTTCTCCCTTCCTTCTAATCCCTCCCTCAAGTTCAGTCCCTTGTGATAGTGCTCATGTCTGGGACACTGAACAACTAAAAGCAAATGTCTGGTTTGAGAATTAGGGTCTCTCACCAGACTCTAAAACGGGGGTCAGCGAACTACAGCCCTCAAGCCAAACCTGGCCCAGGGCCTCTTTTTGTCGTCTGTGAACCAACGACGCTTTTCACATTTTTAAGTAGTTGCGTTTTAAACGCTCCTTGGCCAAGATAGCCTAAAATATTTACTATCTGATGTTTTGCAGATGAAGTTTTCCAACGCCTGTTTCAGAAGTTTTGGGAGGATATTCTCCCATGATTTAAATTTCGGCCACCAAATCGATGACTATTCCTGGGGATCCTAGGGTCAAGTTGCATTTTCTCCACATTTTTGGCTGAGTTTGGCTTAAAGTAAGTGGCTCTACTTCTGATTTCTTAAAAGCTGACACACCCCTCCTGAGCTGAGAAGAGCCAGCTGGGGCAGGAGCACAGGGCTGACTGGTTGAACCAGTTATTACTGGACAGGGGAAGACAGTTCAGGTCCTCGGGTCCTTATTCTTTCAGTGTTTGGAGCACAAAATCCCACCAAAATCCCTGCTCAAGTCTTCTGAGCTAACCTAGTGCTCCAGATGCCTTTTTAGCCATCAAAACCCATAACTTCTACCAACAGGGGACCACTTTCCTTTATTTTTCTCTCTCTGAACAAATTATCCATGGCTTTCCCTTGCCAAAATAAACAACCCTTCCCCTTCCCAAGCAGTTACTGCAGCCGCACTCCTAGGGCAACACAGTAAAGAGAGCCTCTCCAGTTCGAGCTGGGAGACGCAGGGGCAGCCTGGTTGGGCCAGAAGCCCCCCACCAGGCAGACGCCTGCTCTTCCTCCCTGCAGGCTCTGGAGACAGAGCAGTGCCTTCCAGTGCACTCCTGGCCCTGGGGCCACTTCCAGGTGACAGCAGCAGCTTAAGGGGAAAGACAGATGCTACCAATGCACCCCACTGCCCACACTAGCTCATGGACCAGGTCCCACCTGTTGCAAGCAGCACCCTGTCACCACAGAGCCATGGCCACACCGAACCACCTCCTAACTGGATTCCCCCTTCAGCTCTGTAACCTCCTCCCACGTCTATTCTCCCCAAGGCAATCAAGAATGACCACTCTGAAATGTAAAAACCATCATATCCTCGCGGCACCTTCTTGCTTCAACATTTTATTCGCCTCCCCTTGCACTTAGGATAAACACAACTCCTTGACCCGCCTCCACTGCCCTGCATGATGTGGCCGCTGTTAACAAGTCAGCCTCACCTCCTACCGTTCTAACCCAGGCTCCCCGCTCCAGCAACACTGGCCTCCAGCCACTGGGCCTTTGCACATGCTGTTCCCTCTGTCTGCTCTTCTTCCTTTCACCCAGTAAATACCACCATTCCTTCAAATCTCAACAGTCACATCCTAACCTAGGAAAGCCTCTGATTGGTTACAGGCACTGACAGCAATGCATGCCTCCGTCTCCTCCTTAGCACGGAACACTCACACTCTCTCACTCATGTGAGGAATTATTTGATTAGTATGTCTTCCCACTAGACCATGAGCTCCATGAGATCTGGAGTCATTTCAGCTTCAATCACAACTGAGCCCCAGTGCTGGGTGCTCCCTGGATACTGGTCAGCAAGATGATGGAGATTGGTAGGAGAGGGTGAAGTGAATACCAAGTTTACACCTGCCTCCCAGTGTGCTCGGGTCTCTGTCTGGGCTCTGAACCGAGGATAAGTGGTTTTCTACTTCTCCCGCTTATGGATTATTTATACTGGTGGCTACAGTCTGGGGACCCCTGGGCTCCATCTGTCCCACAGCATGTTTTGGTCTATGTAGTTTCTAGAATGTGGGAAATTTCAACAGATATCTGGACTTTGGTCTTGCTCTAAGAAGTGGGAGATCATGCCCTGGCAGGTTTGGCTCAGTGGTTAGAGTGTCGGCCCGTGGACCAAATTGTCACGGGTTTGATTCTGGTCAAGGGCACGTACCTCGGTTGTGGTTTTGTCCCTGGCTCTGGTCGGGGTCGTGCGAGAGGCAACCAATCAATGTGTGTCTCTCTCGTCAATGTTTCTCTCTCTCTCTCTCCCTTCCCACTCTATCTGAAGATGAATGGAAAAATATCCTTGGGTGAGGATTATTTAAAAAAAAAAAAAAAAAAGGGAGATCTGACAGTGCAGGGCATGCGTTCCGGGATGGCAGCCACAGAACGGAGCTGAGCAGTGGCTGGCTGTTCCCAACAGACAGGCACCTCCTCCTTAGTCTGCCATGGTCCCATCTCTCCACCTGGCTTCACTCTTACAATCTGGTCCATGTCACCTGCCTGGCTTCTCTTCTCTAGGCATCTGGGTCTGTAACCCTTGACCCCCTCCAGTAAGGTGGAGGAGTGTTTCTTTCTCACGTGCCCCTAGTCACGGACTTGGTATCCTTCCTCCCTCCTATGGTCCAGGGTGGCTCTTAGGCATGAACGTGGCCACCCACAAACACTGAGCCGCACTGACACCAGCTTCTCCAGCACGGGCCCTTTCTCCAGAGATCCCAGGGGGTTTCAAAGGAGCACAAGCTCACTGAAGCCCTACAATAGCCTTGTGATCATGCTCATTTCACAACCAAGAAAATTGAGGGAGAGAACAGGGTGTAACCTGGTTCTCAGAAGCCAGGCCTTTGCCTCGAGTCTGGGTTCAGCCATTCATTCCTTCATCTGGTACATACTGAACGCCCACTCTAATCTAGGGACTAGGGACACAGCAGTGAGCGCAGCAGACAAAGCCCTGCCCTCGTGCAGGTTGCACTTGGAGGGGGTGGGGCAGACACTAAATACAATAAATAAAGGCGGTAGGGGAGAGGGTAGAAGGAGACAGGTGCTACCAGGGAAAGCAGAGCAGGGAAGAAAGACAGTGTGCCGTTGTGATTGCAGGTAGTGGCCAGGATAGACCTGTGGGGACTGTGACAGTCAGTAAAGACAGAGGAGGTGAGGAGGGACCCACGTGGACTAGGGGGTGGGGTTCCTAGGCAGGGCCCGGTGAGGGGAGGTGGCTACATATTAGAAGACAGGCAAGGCCACCTCCTCAGCCCTGTTGCCTTCATTCCCCAAGTCCACTCCCTCAGTCTGTTATCTGAGTCTCGGTGGCCCAATGGGATTCTGGGTTGTCCTCAAGGTCACAACACGGAGCTTGAGATCAGAGGAAAACTCCTCGATCTGCTGCTTATTCCACCAACAGGTGGTGGGTCTGGGCTTCAAACCCACTAGCTGGGGACCCCAACTAGTCCCTGCTGACCCCACTCTAGGGCTATCAGAGACAGAACCAGTTAAGAGGGACAGAACTGTGGGGGCTTTCTGGGCATCTTTTTTGCATCAGGGGCTCTCAGGGTGACCTACGATGTGCTTCACCTTAAAGAGGCAAGGGTTGTGTGAATCGTGAAGGGCAGGTAAACAGCAGGAGAAACAGGTCACCACAGAAGAGTCGGAGTGTTGGTGGGCGTGTGAAGGGGCAGCTCCACCGCTCTGCTGTGGGGACAGACGGTTCCAGACTGGCAGTGTGAGCCCTTGCTCTCTCTGCCCCTCTGTGCCTTTTCCTGAGTCACTACCCTGTCACCAGCACCTGGGACACATGAGCACATACAGTCGGCCCTCTGTGTCTGCATGTAGGTTCCTCATCTGCAGATTTAACCGACCTCAGATAGAAATTCTCGAAAACTGAAGTTACGTTGTTGTTGACATGTACTACGTAGCTGCATCTATCCTGGACACGTACAGACGTTCTTTTCTCGTCATTATTCCCTAAAGTCCACAGTACAACATAGCATCTACATGGTATTAGGCATTATTTAAGTAACCTAGAGATGACTTAAAGTACAAGGAAGGATGTGTAGAGATTCTCTGCAAATACGGCACCATCTTATTACAGAAGGGATTTGAGCAGCCTCAGATTTTAGTATCTGCAGGGGATCCTGGAACCAATTCCTGGGGACACTGAAGGAGGCCTGCACACTCTTCTTTAGAACATCCACTCGTTCACAGGTCCTCAGGATCCAGTTCAAGTCCTCAGCGAGGCACATGAGGTCCTTCACGTCCCCCTTACCCATTCCCTAATCTCGTCTCCTGACCTTCCCCCTGCTGGGCCAGTCGGGAAAAATCATGGCAGACTGTGCGATGGGCAGAAAGATCACTGGGTGTCCTTTCGAAGGCATGCTGGGCAGTTCGCCAGCACAGCTTTCAGGGTATCTGGTTCTATAAGAGTCTGCACTTCAACTTGAACTGAGCTGCTTTACAGCTCTCTACATTGCAGGTAACTGACAGTCATGCAAATGATTCTTGTGCACAGAGATGCAAAGGAATTTTATCTGGTGGAGCTGCCATTTTATCTGGTCCCAGGTTCCCCTCGAAAGAGGTCAGTTTTTCCTCTGTTAGCAAATTCATGCCCTTATTCCTGATTGCCTCTACATGTTGCCTGGTAGTTAGATTCTCCTTTGAACAGCTTTCACGTCTTACTGGTTCCCTCATTCATGACCGAGTCAACCACATCTTCAATGTGCATTCAGTTTATGTTTGCACGAAAGCAAACTTTTTAAAAACAGGATCCTTTACTATGCTCCACAGATGCACCCATGTTGAATATCTCCGGGTTCTTCGAGCCAGTCTTTCTTTCTCCCTTTTGCCCCTGCCGCTTCCCAAACGGCTTTTCCCCACTTTCAGTGCTCAGCTCAAATGTCTCCTCCTCTGTGCAGAGCTAACTGCCTGCAGAGCGGCTCATTCCCGCCTCCAACCCAGCATGGGCTCCTCTGAGGGCAAATTGTTTCTGTAGGTCTGTTTCCACCCTTAGACTTGCGCTCTGCCATGACACAGACCACTCACCTCTGGACTTCCCTGTGGCTAGCACACTACCTGCAAAGTGGCATGCTAAGGTACTGGCCCAAATGGGACTCTTCAGAGTTCATGGAGCTGGGAATTGGACTCCTTACCTGGACTTAGTATTGTCACCAACTCCTGGGTCAGACTAGAAGATATGCATGTAGGATTTTAAAAACTGGGTTCTCTGTGCAGACCCCTTAACCTCCACTATTCCACTGCTACTTAAACGTCGGTGGTTCTGGCGAGAAGGAAGTGTAGCCAAGTTATAATATAAACCTTGTACCCAGAGTCCTCCGGGTGACCCACTGCGGGAACTGAAGTCATACAGCAGGTTATGAGGTCTTTCAGAGCTTTGATGAAAGATGCCAGCCAACTGCCGAGCATTTTTATTACAGTAGAAGTAAAACACTGTGGACAGTGTCTAGAGAAACACACCAAGCCCTGGGTGCCCAGTATAATTTAGTGGGTGGTGGCTGTTTCTCCTTTACTGCCTCCCTTCGAAGTCCCATGATTGGTAGAGGTCTTGGCAGGAGAGAAGACAGAGCAGACCAAAGATCTAATCTCTGGTCAGAGTCTGTGGGTACAAACACCTTGGGGCACTCCACCCTGGACAAACAGGAACACAGAGGCCTTTGCATCATGTCCCTCCCTGACTTCTAGTAAAGGCAGCAGGATGCTATGGCATTTGGAGCCAGATCACCTCGGCGTAATTCCAGCTCTGCCATTTCCTGGCTGTGTGTCCTTGCGTAACTAACTTGAGCTCTCTGTGCCTCTGTTTCCTCATCTACAGTAATAATAACATTATTAATATTACCACCTCATAGGATTTCTGTGAGGATTAAATGATTTGATTGAGAAAAAGTATTTGACACAGTGCCTGGCTCACAGTAAACATTCAATAAATGTTTCATTCAAACAATAAACATTTATCATCATTAGATTAACATTATTACCCTTTGGGACCTGTCTCTCCTTACCTGGAGAGGAGATTACATCATTACCTCATTCTCTGCCATTCTGCTTTCTCTCCTGTCATCAGCTCCTTCTTGGTCTTTGTCGGGTCTCTTGGTTCTGCTTTTCTCACTCTGCTTAGACTTGGTGCTCTCAGGGGCCCTGGTGACCTTTGGCTCCAGCCCGTCTTCCTTGCCCGAGTCGTCCGTGTGGGGGTGTCTGCTTTCCCGCAGCCTGGCCTCGTCTTTCCTCCTGGACCTCCCAGCGGCATCCTGCGGCTGCTTTAGATACTTGTCCGATTTGCCTTTGGGCTCTTTCCGGTAGTAGCCATCCTCCCGGCTCTTGTAGCCTGACACCGAGTGGGGAGGGTTGGGGGACCCGGACCTCGGGTGCTTTTCTCGGTGGCCCCTCCCTCCTTCTAGTCGCTCCTCTAACTCAGCTTTGTCCAGTTGCCTAGGGTAGTGTTTGCGATCATGTGCCCACGCGTCGGTCCTGTCCCTCTTGTCCTCCCCATTCTCCCTCCAGGGGGCCGGGTCTCTGTCTTCCTCCCTCCTGGCGTAGGGAGAGTGCTCCCAGGAGTCCCGGCCGTTGCCCCAGTCAACCCTTGAGGGGCCCAGAGGACTGTGGGACGAGCTGCAGGAGGTGAAGCTTGGAGTGTGGGACCTTGGGGACAGTGACCGGCTCACCGGACTGCGAGACCGTGGCCTTTCGGGGCCATATCTGTGAGGGAGCAAAGGAGTGGGTTAGAGAATCTGCACTTCTCCAGCCCCGTGCCCAGCTATCCCGTCTCTCGCATAGACACTGTCACGTAACCCCATCCTGCCAGACACTCTTCACCGCCCCGTGGGGCGCACAGAGCGCAGCCCCGAGAACGCCTCCCTCCCTCCCGGCTTCTAGGAGCAGGGGTTTCCCCTGAGCCTGTCGCTCTGCCCTCTACTCATCCCGCTCCAGGGACTGGGATGAATAATTGGGCTGGTTGGCTCTGCTCCATCCTCCTTCCTCTTGGAACTGAGCTCAGCTCTCCGGGGTGGGGGTGTGGGGGGGTGTGGGCCAGGTCGCCCTGCTCCAGCCTGGTGGGCAAGGCCGCCCAGCCCTCAGGTTCAGTGAGCCAGCCTCCTGGCTACAAGACTGAAGTCATCCCCACCTCCGCCTCTATCAGCATAAAGGCGGCCTCTTGGCCTCTGTTTTCTTTATCCCTCATCTCAGTTTGTTCAGACCCTGGGCATGGAAGAGGGATGGTAATACCTGGGGGGTGAGGAGGGGAGGACAGGCTCAGAGGTTCCGAGAATGAAGACCTAGGAAGGCATTTTTGGGTTGGAAGAGACCTTACAACACTGACCTGGTAGTTTTTCCGATGAAAAAAACTGAAACGCAGAAAAGGACCCCGACCTGCCTAAGGTTCCAAGCGAGATCTCCTATCCCGCTGCGCCCCCCCCTCCCCCAGCACACACAGAATGGCAGGAGACGCAGCACGGCTTTGCACATGGTTTTTTTAAAACCCAAATAACCATGGTTTAAAAAACAAACACACAGATAAAAATCCCAAACCTACACAGCTACATACAAAAATCCTCTTTCTCTCTCTCTCTGAAGGTCGTTCGGTTATTTAGCAGGTAAACCGAGTCACATAGCCGCTATTCTAGAAGGATGGTCAGTTTTCACTCAGTTCCCAAATGCAGGAAACCATGCAGCCCACACTGACCAGGAGACCCCGAGATGTGGCTCCCCAGGACCAGGTGGCCTCGACCATCCCTGGGGAACAGCCTGGGCTCAGCCCTCGGCAGCGACGTTAGCGCGCCATCTGCGGCTGCACTGGGTAAGAATCACAAGATACGCAGGCCAGGTGCCCACTCCTGCTGTCCTCCACCTCGGCTCTCCACAGGGACTCTCTTCGCGGGGCAGTGACAGGGGCACTTGTAGCCACGGCTTGGCGTGGTCACAACTTCAGTTGGAAGAAATAAGTTGGAAAACTGAACACATTCAATGTTCAGAGTAACTAGTCAAGTAAGTGCTTTTTGGGAGAGCACCTCCATTCCTGTTCCTACATCTACATTTAGCCATGAAAAATCAAGAGCTGGCTCTAAATAGAACACACACACACACACACACACACACACACACACACACACACACCTACCTTTCAGGTTGTTTTAGCAAAGTATAAACTGGCCCCTAAGAGCCAATTATCAACAGATCCCCTCCTATGTTCCTTTCTAACAAAGGAGGAGCAGCTGAGATGAAGCTTAGCATCTTGCATTTTCCTGAGGTTTAACCTGAGCAGCACTTCTGACTGGACTATTGTGTTCCATTGGACACACGGAAAAGTAGGGCCCAGAAAGGTTGATGGACAGGGCAGGGGCAAGGGCAGGGCATGGCGTGACTCAAATACCCTTCAGAATGAGAAACAGGAGAATGTTCCAGCTGCCCAGCATATGCCCTGAGATCTAAGATAGGCGCCTCACCTGTCTGCTTCCCGGAACATGTCCCTCTCCCTCTGGGAATGAATGTCCTGGATGATGGCAGCCACATTTTTCCCAGGTTTCTAGACAAAGTGAGAGAGGTCATCAGACCAGAGACAGCCTTGCAAACACCAGAGGGAAGCAGCTAGGACTTGGGTTCATTGTCCAGCCCACCAACGGGGAAAGGTGCCTTTTTAGGGGAAGAAAGAAGTTTCACCCAGGAGATGAGGAGTGTGAGCATCATGCTGACCGGTGGTGGGCTGAGTGGTCCAGGGCACATGGTGTCCACTGAGCTGAGGAAGGAAGGAGCCTGGTGCTCACCACTCATGTGCTGGGAAAAGTCGCATTTGTTCACACCTGCCTCCCACCCCTTCCTGAATAAATAAAATATCTGAGATGCAAAAGGAAGTAAGGGAAAGAAGGAGGAAGAGAGGGAGAGAGGAAGGAAGGAGGGCAGGCAGGCATTATAACTTGGAAAGAGACTTGGAGATCATTGATTGCAGCATCCACATTTTACAGATGTGAAAACTGAGACCCAGAGAGATTGAGGCATTGTTCTACCTGGCACAATTCCAGGGTCCAGGAGTTCCATGTCGATGGTGACTCCTGGAGGTGTGCTGGGTTAAGGAACACACTCAAGGTCATAAGATGTTAGAGAATCAGGACTTGACAATGGGCATTTCGACTCCAAGATCCTTTCCATGGCTCACGAAACACCTTACTCCAGTGTGTTCCTCCACAGGGCCACCTGGTGCTCAACATACATTGTGGAGTAGGCAGTGTAGGTTGTGAAAGCCCCCCCCCCCCATTCCATAAGTCACTATTTGGTGGCTGTATCAGTACAGCCCCCGAATCCCAGCCAAAGCCCTTTCCTGAACCCAGAATGGAAAACAGTAACAAAACAATAAGAAATAAACAATCAAAAAAAAAAAAAAAAAAAAAAAAGAAATCCATGGACACAAAAGAAAGGCGAGAGCATCTTTCAAAAGAATACACAGAATTCATCCATTCCATTAAAATGTATGGAGTAGGGTGAATTTTATGGTAGGTGATTATATCTCAATAAATCTAAAAATCCTTGGTCTGTAATGTCAACTTTTGACAAAGAATTTTATTAAGAAATTTAATCAATGGCTGTTTTTATCCTTGATTTTTCCCCCCTATATATTTTACAAAGAATTATGAAATCTCAGAATGTTAGGTATCAGCATATATCTCCTTTTACAGCGGGGAAAACCAGGGCCAGAGGTAAGCAGTGAGACAGGTGTTCCGGCAGGACTGGAATCCTCTGGGTCCTCTGAGCACACAGCTGCTTATCTGTGTTAGTGTTGAGATTCAGGGTTGGGCTGGGAAAACACAAGTCAAGGAGAAAACGAAGCAGGAGTTCCCTGTAGTTTCAGGGAGAGAGGTCAGGGCTAGGACATAGGAAAGGGATATAAACTGTTCAAACCAGGGAAGGATCTCTTGCCCGCTGGAAATACAAAAGAATGACAGAAGAAGGAGCAATCCGTTCCACTGAGGTCATGAAGGAGGCAGTGAAAAAGCCAGTACATCCCTGCTCAAGAGAAGGCCCAGGAACCCAGCACTGGTCAGGATATCCACCTGAAAGAAGGCCTCACAGTTTTTGCAAATGGTCCCTTTCATCTATAGGAACCAGATTGCCCAGGGCTTACACCTTATCTGCTTAAACTAGACCACAAGCAGAGACCCAAGACCAAGCAGGGAAAGAAACTGAGGCTGAGGGTTGGGGCCAAGAAGAAGGCTGTCACCCAGGATGCCTCCTTCCACCCCACCTAACACCACCTGTTGTCTGTCACTACCTGGGGAAGAACGAGAAGGTTCACCTGAAGTTCTTCTTGTTGCCTGCCTGGGACACAATGGAAGCCGCCCGGGGCAGCATCGTGGGACCGGCTGGCCTGGGAAGCGGGCTCCCAGAAGACCTGTGGTGGCGCTGCCTCCACACAGGCCAACGCCCGCGCAAACAGGCTCGGGAAAGCCGGCGGGTGCCATCAGGACCCAGTGCAGGGATGTGTAACGACATCTGCACTCACTGGGGAGGCCACATCCTGGGTCCCAAATCCGTGGCTCACACTGCCAAGCTGGAATAGGCAAAGCCTAAAGAATGTGCCCCCACGCTGGGCTAAAGGTACCAGGGCCACTTTTCAAAACATATGAATTCCCTGAGGGGGGTTGGATGGGGGACTTTCTATAGCAAAAAGAGTACCCACGGTCCCCAACACTTTTCCTCTGCTCTTCTGGAAACTTGTGATTGTTCCTTCCAGCCCAGATGCAGGAAAGCCCGGGGTGAGAGAAGGATTATGCCCTTTGCCTCTGGGTGTCACCTGATGAGGGGCAGAGCCAGCCAATCAGGCACACTGATGAAAACATCCTCTAGTGGCCCCTGCAGTCCCCCAGGGGTCAAAGAGATGCACCTAGAGTTCTTTGAGGGCTAGAAGAGCCTCTTCTTGGCTTAACTATCTCCCTGCCCCTTATTTTCCCAACCACAGAGCATCCCCCTGAGGCCACCCTCAGCCCAGCGCCCTCTGAGCTTCCTTCTATCCAGGCCCCACATTCCCAGTGAGGCAGGGCACTAGGTTGCTGCTCTCTACAAAGGCAGCACCAGCACAGAGCCTCGCATGGACCCGGTGCTCCATAATACCTGCTCCAAGATGAACAGTTGGAGAGATGGACGGATGCGGCTGCAGAAAAAGGATAGGACAATCTGCAGAGACCACATGTCAGGGCTGGTGGTCACTGGCATTGTCACCCCCCTCTGAGAAGCAGAGGTAGGTTTCTCTGTTTTAAGTGATAATTCCAAACTGTTGTCATTCTCTGGCCCTAACATCTCGCCAGCTGCCATCTGGACAGAAGCGGTCAAAAACTTTCAAGTGACAGAAGCAACTTCTCACAGCCCTAAGGAAATCCTCTCAACCTTCCTCCTTAGGCCTGGCCCCATCCTCCCGGAGTTAAAGGTGTGAACGGGGCAGGACAATAAAGCTGTGGAAAAGTGAAAATGGGAGAGAACGGAGTAGGTCTATGATGATGTTCTGAGCACCATCTTACTGCAGAACATGTCAAACACGCACAGAAGTGGAGAGAACAGTGTATTGAAGCCCCCACGAATCCATTTCCACCATCAACTAATATTATGACCCATCTTGTTTCCTCTATATTCCCACTTCCCTCCACCCCCATAGAGTATTTTGAGGCAAATAGTATCTTTTCCATCCATAGTTTCCTTTTTATCCATTCTGTGATGACACTGATGTGGCTCAACACCCCCACAGGGGACCGTCCACAGTGCTCACGGTCAACACTGCTTGCTGTCTTTAAGACAAGGGTGAGATGCTAGCCCCATGTGGTCCTGGGTAAGTGCTGGCACACTCAGAGGAAGGCACCAAGGCTTAAGCATCTCGACCCGGGAAGAGAGGCCCAGCCCCGCCTCCAGCTGGCTGGGTCATCTGGGATCAAGTCTTGCTGGCTGAGGGAGACTCACTTTCTCCATCTATAAAGGTGGGACAAGAGGCCCATCTGGCAGCACGGAGAGCCCCAGGACATGGCAGGCCACGCTGCAAAGGCCACGAGTGCTGGGCCAACATAAAAGGAGCTGCTAGAGGGTTTCGTGCCCTCTGACCCCTGCACTGCTGTTTTACAAGCCTCAAGAGTCCCGGGAAGATGCCAAAACCTTCCCGACGAGCCCTGAGCTCATCGGAGCCACACTGTTGCAGAAGCCCGGGGTGTTTTCAACATAACTGTGTTTTCCAGGCTCTGCATCTCTTCCCATCTGATTCCGTGCACCTGGAAGCCCCCTGTTTGGGTAATTTGTCTCATCCTTCAAGATTACTCAGTAATCTCTCCCTTCTTCACACTACCGAGTCACACTGCCTTTTGCCATTACATTTCTAGAAGCTTTCATACTTATGCACTCATGTTTAAATCTTGTTAATTTTGCACAGGAATAGCCTGTCTCTCCAGTTAGATAGCAAACTCTCCCCAGGTGAGGACCATGTCTCATATTCATCGTAGCTCTCAGCACTACGTCTTCCATGGACGTAGAAATCAGTTTGCTGATTTCACCTTCCTGAGAGCATCATAGACCATTCACAAGACTCTGCCCAGGGCCAGGGACCCTCCCTGTGGCCAGGAGGCTGGCAAGGCCAGTGGCCCTGAAACCAGGCCCTCTGCCCCCAAACCGCCTAAGAGCCTCAATCCCACCCCAGGCCTACTGAAGGGGGATCTCTGGGCAAGAGGACCTTGAAACTGCCCTGACAATTCTCTGATGCAGTGACTGGGAGGCACTGGTTTAAATTATTCCAAGTTCCCTTCTGCACATAAGATGCTATGATTCTGCAGAAGACTCTATAGATCAAACCAGAAAATAATTCGACTTTCTTGTCCAGGTCTGCAGGAAGAAAAACACTCACTTTCTGTTGTTCCTAAAGATGTTCTTTTTCTCATTCATTCCATGTACTGGTTGGGCACCTGTTATGTGACAGGTTCTGCCCCAAATGCCCTAAGGAATAGAACCTCACCACAAAGAGTGTATAGGGAGACAAGCTTATGGCCTGAGAAAATATTCGTCAGGAGATGAAAAGTACCTTAAGGTCTCTTCTTCTCCCCCTCCACTTTGTCTGGTGAGCAAAAGGTAAGGCTAGAGGAGAAAAACCAATCAAAATTCTCCTCCACCTCTGCAAGCCCTGGTGGGACCCCACGTGGCGGCTCCTTTGGCCCAGACACACGTATGGATAGTGTTTTGCTGTCTACCTCCCCAGCAGCCATTCCCCTTTCTCCACCCCTGCTCCAAGGATGCAGCAGGCGACAAAGACGTTGCCAATCACGGCACAGCTGCCCCCTGGCCACAGACATTGGTTCAGGGAAGGACACGCGTCCTAAGCCAGCTGGTAATCAGAGTGACTCTCAGGACTTCTGTGGGAGCTACTGGGGAAAACTCTGGCTCGCTCTTGTTGAAGGAAATGGGAGGATGAGAAGCCAGAGCTGCTGAAGTCAATGAAGCCATCACGCCACCTAGAGGAGACAGCCCAGGGCTGCCAGGGCCATCCCAGGAAGACCCCCCAACACAATGCCAAGCAAGCAGCAAGCAGAGCAGAGAGAAGCCAAGTCCTCATGCTATCACTTGGGCCCTGACTCCAGCCATACCTGCAGCCAGGGATACTCCTGGACTTTTCATTTACATAAGCCAATAAATCCTCCCTCTTTTTTCTCTTACTTTAGTCAATATGCTTAATTGACATAAATTTCTGTCCCTTACAGAGAAAGGTCCTAGTTGATGTCATGTTGGGGACCATAATGCATGCATTGCTATGTAGTTGAAACCTGCTTTGAGATGTTTCACATAGAGGCAGTGTGACAGCTTGGGGAGCAGAAAACCCGAATGAAAGGTCAGACCACAGTGTATTCTAGATCTTTGCTGATGAGCATGTACTCTGAGGGCCAGCTGCATCAGCATCTCCTGGGAGCTTGTCAGAAATGCAGACTCCCAGACCTGCCCTGAATAGAAATTTTATTTTATTTTATTTTATTTTTTTAATCCTCACCAGAGGACATTTTTCCGTTTATCCTCAGATAGAGTGGGAGGGAGGGAGAGAGAGGGAGAGAGAGAGCTGAATAGAAACAAGCTTGGTGTTCAAGTTTGAGAAGCCCTGTTAGAATACTACCTCTGCAGCTTACTGGCTGGGTGACTACAGCAAATTACCTGATTTCTCTCTGGTTTTCCTGTGGACAATGGAGATCATAGTAACAGTATAGAGATGCAAATACAGTGCAAACCCCAAACAGCCGCAGGGTGTAATCATGGCTCTTCCAGTAACTAAGATCTTGGTCAAGTTACCGAATTTCTATGAGCCTCAGTTTCCTCATGTGTAAAACCAAGGTAGTAATACCTGTTTGACAAAACTGACGTCAGAATTACAGGAGATAACGTATTGACGTAAACTGCAAGGCACATTGCTTGACCCAGAGTACCAGGACTCAATCAAAGGTACATGTGCTTGTTATTATTGTTGTACTGTCGTAATTACTCTTATTATCCACCCTACACACCTTGCAGGAGAGAAGACTGTGAGACTCAAAGAGATGAGGTATGAAAAAACTGCTTATAACCAAAGAACGCAGGGTATAGTCCTTGACTGATCTGGAAACGGAGGCTCACAGAGGTGAAGCAACTTGCCCAAACTCATTAAAGCAGGAAGGGGTAGAGCCCAGGTTGGCACCACCACCCTCCAATGCAGCAGAGCTCACGTGGTTGTGGGTGGCTCTGTGTTTTCCTGTTCTTCCTCCCACTAGACTGTGAGCTCCTCCATAAGCTTGCTGCCATGGTGCTGCCCAGTCCCTGCCCACAGTGGGCACAATATTTGCTAAACACAAGTCTGGACCATGCGAGCTCTTTAACCCATGGTTTTTGCACCACCCTACACTGTCTCCCTGGGTGAGGTACTGCAGTGTCTCAGTACCTTAAGAAGCTGAGTGCCGCTATTAATCTTAATTAGAACGTACAGCAACATTTCATTTGGAGACCAAAGCTGCACTGGGAATTAAGTACAGAAATTCAACTTTAGCCCCCAGGGAAAATCCAGGAGAATAGGAACTCTGGCTGGGTGGAGAATGGGGTGGGATTTTCACTTGTCTGAGAAAAGCCACATGTTTTCATTAGTCAGAAAAAAAATGCCAGGTTCTGCCAGAACTGTTGCCAAAGGAACTTCAGAAGCAAGACTGCAAGCAAAGCAAAATCAGGGCTTTGGCAACCGATTGACATATACCCGACCTCCATATGCAGACTTGTCAGAATGCAAGTCCTGGCCAGAAACAGCCACTCAGCCTCTGTCCTCTGACTTCGACCTTGAAGGCAGATGGAGGGCTGTGGGTCTCAAACAAAGTGGACCCCAAGTACGTGTGGAATGAGCTGACGGGACCTGGAAAATCCCTATTGCAGGGGAATGTAGAAAGCACAAATAAGAAGGCAGGTTTAAACATAAATATAGCATTAATTACAATAAGTCCAAATGGATTAAGTGCTCCAGTTTCGTGAACTCCTGCAGACCATTAAGAAGACACATCTAAAAGAAAGGCATGAGCCAACGCCTTGAAAAGAAACTTTCCACCAGAGAAGCTCCAACTGGGATAGCCAAGAAGCATACCAAAAAGTGCTCGATCTCAATCAGTAATCAGGAAAATAAACAATAAAACCATGATAAACCATTACGCTCTCCCCAGACAGGCAAAAACTAAAAAGCCAGACAAGACAAAATGTTACAAGAATGTGGACCATTGGAAACTCTCAGGCACGACCAGTAGAGTGTAGATTTGGGACAACCCATTCTGAAAAGAGCTTGCTGTTATCTAGTGAATTTGAGGGTATGCATGCCTGTGATTCAGCAATCCACTCCTAGTTACGCACACACCCGAGTTATGCACTGGTGTACGTGTGGACAGGATCATGTTTGAGAATGTGCATAGTAGCATTGTCCCCAATAGCCTAAAACTGGAAACAATCCAAAATGTCCATCAACAGAGGAATGGATAAATAAATTTATAGCCATACAATATAAATTTATACAACAGTGAAAATAAATAGACGCACCCAACATGACTGGCATAATGTTGAATGAAAGAAGTAAGACATGAAAGAACACAGACAATATGATTCCATTCATATAAAGTTCAAAAATAAGCAAAATTAAACTGCACTGTAAGGAAGGCAAATACAGGTGATAGAACTGTAAGTTAAAGGCAGGGAGTGATAGTCCTCAAAGTCCTAAGAGTGGAGAGGGAAGCGTTGAGCACAAGGAGGGACTCAGAGGGGCTTCTGGGTGCTTTCAATGTCCTGTTTCTTGACTTTGGTGGTACTTTCATGGGACTTAAGGGATTTCACCCAGTAGTGCTTTTTAAACTGGGTAATGCACAGTCACTTTTCTGTATGTTGTACTTCACAATAAAAAGGAAGAAAGAAAAGAGAAATGTGGAACAAGCTAAAACACAAACAAAAGCCCCATTTGAAATTATCTGAATTCATCCTTGAGTTCTGACAGTGGCCAATTCAGTCATGTGCTGCTTAGAAGGATTTCTATGAGGCTGAAGACATAAAAATAGAAGATGGAGGAGAGAATAAGAGATAAAGGAGGGTGACAGAGGAAGAAAGTCACTGAAGACCTGCATGAGTAGAGAAGGAGGTTATATTCAGGGTTTATGCCTGGAATTTCCACCCCTGAAAAGCAAGCACCTTTCAATTCTTACTTTATCCTTCAAGACTTCCGCTGTAAATCCCCCGTGGGTCCCTCAAGCATCCCTTTGCATTTTGTACTTTTATCAATGAGCACATTTCTCGCCATGTTATAATGGTTTGCCTTCCCATGTGATGTCCTCCAAGGCAGTGGGTAATTTTTGCATCTCTCCTCTCCTTAGGACAGTGCCTGACAAGGAGGAGGCACTCAGCTAATGCCTGTTGAATGACTAAATGAACAAGAGAATGCTTTACCTTCAACTGCAATTCCTTGTATCTCTTAGACATCCGAATGAGCAACTTCTCACCATTGATCATGGCAGACTTCTCTTGGTAATACTGGACCATGGCCTGCGCAGCTTCTGTGTAAGCCATCTCTAAAAAGGCCTAGGAAAGAGTGGCAGGACATACGTTGAACTTGACATGAGTGGTCGCAATCAAAATTCAGGACAAGGTATGATTCCAAGTATATGAAGTTGAAGAACCGGCAAAATCAATCAGTGGTGATAGAAGTGAGAGTTCAGCGCCCCCTTGGGGTGGGGTACTGACTGGGAAGGGGACATGAGGAAACCTTCTGAGGTTCTGGAAATGTTCCATATCTTGACCTGGGTGGTAATTACACGGGCGTACACATGTAAAAAATTAATGGAGTTGTGCACTTAAGACTAGTGCACTTTAGAGTATGTATTTCATACCTCAATAAAAAGAAGAAGAAAAAAAAAACCAGTATGAGGAAGAGCTCTCTTTGATCCCATCTGTTCAAAGAGACCTATTTATTAACTTTGCCAAAAGAGCTCATTATAATATGGCCCCTCTCCTGATCCCCATGGTTACCAAACATTATTCTTAATTATGTATGTCCATCCTGGGCTACATCATGCCCCAGGAGCCCCTCTGGGATGGGAGGGTCCATTAACCAGCAGTTTCCCAGGGGATGGGGTGGAACAGGGGAGACTGAGTTTGTTGCACAAGTGACCTTGGGCCAATCCCTGCAAAATTTGCTCTTTAGTGTGGCAACAGCAGAAGACAGAGGCACAAGCTGGGTATTTGAGCTCTCGCTTTCTTTGCAAAAAAAAAAAAAAAGAAAGAAATACACCAAAAAACTCAGGGGCTCCCTAAGCTTGAAGGAAGGTCACATCTTTGTGAGTTTGAGAGAGAGGAAAACCCTGTTATGTTTCCATAGCAGTTTCCCTCTTTAACTGTAGTGATAAAAAAAATAAAAACTTACAAAGAAATGCTCTTTTCCATTCAGTCAGTATCCACAGAGACTTTCTAACTAGACTGTTGTGACTGACCTGCCAGTTTACCCCAGTAGCTGCTGTGGTGGGTTCATCATCATTATTGTTTCTCAGATTTGTTGGGTTTGCACTGATCTGCCCCTCGATGCTGAGAAGGAAGTGGTCTGTGACGAGGGGGCCCTCACTCTGAGCATCTGCTCTCCCATGGCCTTGAACAAACTCCTCCTCCTTCCCTCACTTTGTTTTTGAGTTTCAGACATGCTTTTCGCCATGCAGTCACAGTCTATGGCAGAAGTGTGGGAGACTAGAAGTCAAGATTATTTAGAGTTTTATTCAAATTCTGCCGCCCAGCTCTCTAAATGCCTCTTTGTTCGTGGAAACATTTTAGCACCTCTAGCTTTCACCTGTCAAATGCGAATAATATTAATTCAGTGACTTTTACTGCATGAATGTTGCAAGCTGAATTTTGGACATTTGCCCCAAATAGAATTTTGAGAAGTAGGAACAAAGAGACAAAGTGAGCAATGTAAGCCTAGGCTGATGGAAGACCACTGGTGATCGGATGTGGCTTTGAGCCTCCAAAGTTCGTGTTTTAACTAAGAAAAGAATTTCTCGCCCGGCCAGTGTGGCTCAGTGGATTGAGCGTCGTCCCAAGGACTGAGAGGTCCCAGTTTGATTCCAGTCAGGGCACATGCCCAGGTTGTGGGCTTGATGCCCAGTGTGGGGGTGTGCAGGAGGCAGCTGATCAATGTTTCTCTGTCATCGATGTTTCTCTCTCTCTCCCCTTCTCCCTTCCTCTCTATCTAAAAAAATCAATAAAAATATATTTAAAAAAGAGAAGAATTTCTCCAATTCCTGTTCCTCTGATTCATAAAATAAAAATATTTATTAACAACCAAACATAAAATATTCTTATTTCTGACCATTCTCTATAAACACCTCCTTTGACTTTAGAAATGAAGACAAACATATTAACTCCCAAAGACTCAGTCAATCCCCGCGGGTTAAGCGTTTTTAGTTCCTTAGACTTACCAGGCATCCATCAATTCCCACCTATTCTCCTGCTGTGTGACCCAAGGGCCTCTGAGGATAACACCTAGGATCAGTGAAAATACCTGTTCCTAGTCAGTTGCTGCTCGCTCCAAATCCAGGCCTCAGCTACAAGAAGCTCGGGGATTGGTAACAGTAATGAGACTCAAGCCCATGGATTTCTATTTTGGAGGCCAGTTAGCTTTTCTGTGTTAATGAGCACCTCCTTCCAAAGCACCTCTCACCTCCAGGCACCTCACAAAGGTCTGTAACCATCACACAAGGGGCGAGGTCAGACAAGGGAAACAAGACACCACCATCAACAAAAACCTCTGTAGGAGTCCAGCTGTGTAATACCTCTTTATGTTAAGAACAGCTTCTTTGCCCAGCCAGTGTGGTTCAGTGGTGGAGCATTGACCCATGTACCAAAAGGTCACCAGTTCGATTCCTGGCCAGGGCACATGCCTAGGTTGTGGGCCCAATCCCCAGGGGAGGGCGTACAGGAAGTGGCCAATTGATGTTCTCTCTCATTGATGTTTCTATCTCTCTCCTCTCTCCCTTCCTCTCTCTCTAAAATCAATAAAGAAAAAAAAAAGGAATAGCTTCTTTCATTAAAAAAAATTATATGTATATATTTTGTGCCAGCTAGGCCTCCACCAATTTGTGATCTATCTGGTGCATACCAGTGTGAAAGTGCCCAGACCTACCTGATTAGTAGACTTCATGAGGATGTAATTGGTGACCTTCCCAAAGGGCAGCCCCAAGTTAATGACGTCATTCTCAGTACAGCTTCCTTCGGGGAGATTGCAGATGTGCACCACGCGGCCAGTGCCTGCTTTCCTCTGCACAAACTGATAGAAACAAAGAGCAGTGGCTGGTCTTCAAAAGACATTCCCTCTTGCCCTCTACTCCACTTGTGCCTAATGGCTCTCTTCCCCCAGGCAATGATGGCAAAACTATAATTTACAAAATTAATGTAGAAAAGAATTCATTTACAAACACATAAAACATCGATTTTATGCCATCTCTTTACACAAAAGATTCGCAACACTTTTAATGAACAATCACATCTAGGGCTTTGAGGAAATGGGCATATGTTCTGGTGGGAGGTTATCTACAACCTGAGAATATACTTGAGCAACAGCTAATGAAATTTAAAATATACATAGCCCATGATCCTATCATCCCACAGAAATAAATGCATCAATATATAAATACTTATGTACATGGATATTTGTCACAGTCATTTATAAGGTGACAAAAGAATTTGGAAACAGCCTGGATGTCCAAAATAGGGGACTGGTTGAGCAAAGGGTGGTTCAAGCGTACAACGGAAAACTGCAAAGCCATCAAAAGGAGGTAGATGAGACAGAAATAATGTTCGAGATAAATTAAGTAGAAGAACAGGTTGGCAAGTAGCATGCCGTTTTTGTAAAACAAAACAAAAAATACAAAATGTATGAGAAAGAGATGGATGAAGCAAGCGCTATAAAAATTTGATAATTATTGGAACGGGGCGGGGGGCCGGGGACCGGGTTACTTATACTAGTGTTGACTGTTTTGTCTGAAATTTTCCCCAATGAAAAAAAATGTTAAAGGCTATCAGCAGAGAAGTGAAAGGCATGGGAAGATTCATATCCACGCGTCCACACTGCTTATCTTCAAAGAGCAGCACAGGAAGGAAGGAAGGGAAGAGATGTTTAACCTTTTATATGCTTCATATTGTCTGACTTAAAATTTTTCAACATTCCAATAAAGAAAAAAAGAGCAGAGAGAGGATTTGGGGGACCCTAGTACACAGACACAGCCACTCACGGCAACAGCGGTTTAGGGAAGTGGCTTTCAAAGCGTTTGGAATCCTTTCTTCAAACAAAAGCTGGCTCACCAGCCCAATATGTGTGACCCATAAGAGGAGCTGCCCTAGATGAACTTTGGGGTCAGCGTCCTGCTGCCACACTCTAGCTGGCAGTCCCAAAGTCACCTCGAAGGAACCCAGTTTGGAAGCCAAGACCTGGCACTCATCAAAGCTCCCGGAGGGAGGGAGTGTGTCTGTTTGGTCTGTGCAAACCTTACTCAGCCTGAGTCTCCGGGAAGTTCGAGAATGAATAACCACAAGCCAACCCAACACGGGCGAGAAGGATGTGATTTTCCAAATTCAAAACACATCCTACCAGCATAGCCTGTATTTGCGTAATTGCCATTTTCTATGATAAAGTGAACTTTGACATCTAATTCCATTAATGTGGGGGCTGGCTTGCCAAGGTAACACAGTGGGAAGGTCTGAGGCCCCGTAACAAGGGCTAATACTCGAGTAATTCTACCACGAAAAGCCCTCAAGTGTCCCATCTGGGCTGAGGACTATTACAGCCTATAAGAATTTCCTTTTATGGTTCAGCCCTGAACCGGAGAAACCCAAGTGCCCTGTCTGCGACGTCCAGAGGTCAAACACTTTCCCAAAGGGGAACAGGACTCAGTGTGTGGCCCCGTTGGCTCCCAGGGTGCTCCAGGGATGACAGGAGCAGAGCAGTTAGGAGGCAGGACCTGTGCCTCTCATTAGAGTGAGTGGTTCACATAAAGACACAGGCCCAGCCGAGCTCTCAGGCAAGGCACAGTGGCTGGTCCTCTGAGCTTATCAACAGGAGGGCACGTTTCTGCCCCGTGTGACTTTGCTGTGGTTGGCCTGGGCTCATGTGTGCTTGGACAGCACAGCAGACAGGCAGGGCGGTTCTGGACCCATCCCTTCTCCAGTTGCCTAGTGACCGAGCACAAGGGCCAGAGCCTTTCTCATTGTCCTCCAGGCTGAAAAAAGCAACTATTGGAGCATGAGTGAGACAAAGGCCTCTGCGGGGTGGAACAGGCCTCGGAGAATAAACACCCTCACAGCTGCCAGTCACCACATAATGAGATGAATTCATGCTGCACACCTCGTTAGAGAGGCCCTGAAATGAATGGGTCTCAATTAAGGTTTTCACCCAAAATTTTAAATGCATTCCATGAGCGCTTTTTCTCTCCCAAGATTTTAAATCAGAAATAGAAGCTGGATTTTACTGTGTCTTTTATTGTCATTTAAGGTAATCAAGAGATCTTTAGTATTCTTCTAGTTAATGATGTTCCTTCGGAGCTTCCCAACTGGTAAACTGCAAAGGGGTTCTCGGTAGACAAGATACTGCCCCCTGAGGGTGGAGGCCAGGTACCTGCAGTGACCAAGAGCAGCTTCTTCCGTTTAACCAGCGCATTTCAGTTTATCATTTTCTAAGTCAGCCATGAACTGAAACCCTGAGAATTGAAAATCTTGGGAATCTGTATTAAGGGTTTGCTTTGTATTGTATCTGGCTTCAGGGCATGTGAAAAACCCCATCCAATTAGAAAACAATTTTTTATGGGTTACAAGCATACCTTGTTTTATTGCGCTCCGCAGATACTGGGTTTTTACAAATGAAGGCAAGACCCTCCACCAGCAAAAAGATTACGACCCTCTGAAGGCTCAGATAATAGTTACTAGCATTTTTTAGCAGTAACGTATTTTTAGATTAAGGTATGCACTTTTTTTAGATAAAATGCTATTGCACACTTCACAGACTACAGTGTAAACATATGCACAGGGAAACAAAAAAACCTGTGTGACTCGCTTTATTCCAATAGTCGCTTTGTTGTGGTGGAATGAAACCCGCAGAATCTCTAAGGTGTACCTGTATATTCTTTTGCGAATATTTGACCTAGGACAGTTCAGTCTGCATTCTTTTCTGTCATCAAGCTAAAACATCTCTTTGTTAAACCTGATTAGGTTCAAAATAATATTTGATTTGTAAAAACTATAGAGGTATATGTATAAAATCACTTAGCCTGGCCGGTGTGGCTCAGTGGTTGAGCGTTGACCCATGCACCAAGAGGTGTACAGTTCAATTCCCGGTCAGGGCACATGCCCAGGTTTCAGGCCGACCCCCATTGGGGGGGCGTGCAGGAGGCAGCCAATTGATGTTCTCTCTCATCAATGTTTCTCTCTCTCTCTCTCCCTCTAAAATCAATAAAGAAAAATATTTTTAAAAAATCACTTAACTCTATTCTTGAACCCATTATATAAACATGGCTATTACTTGCCATTTGCCCGATGGCAGATCTGAACGAGGAGAGAAAGTTAGGGAGGGAGCAAAGTGGGAAGGTTTAGAGGAAGAATGCCATCTTTAGGTGGTACGTCTAGAGTACAGTTGGTTCACTGGGGGCACAGACAACCCTGAGTGCCCTTGAGCAGACAGCATGATGCTGTACACTAATTCCCAGCCTGGGTTCTCTAATAAGTCCTTAAGGGTCTTTAGGTATTACTATCTCAAAGGAGGATCATTATTTTTGACATTTAAAAAATCTGAGTTGAGGTCATGCTTTCAGTTTCTTGACTCTGTCAGTATCATATCCTGGTTAGATCTTAGGCTGATTAGACAGTCTGATCGCGTGTCTGTGATTCTGATGAATAAAAATGGGTAGCTAGTTAATTACTCACTAATATAAATACTTTGGCAGATACAGTATTTTTCCAAACATGGAAGGCAGGATAGCAGCTGCTTGAGGTGGGAGTAAGTAATTAAAAGGGGGTTTGGCTAGAAAAGGCTCGGACTTCCTGATGCAGTGGAAAGAACCTGATCTCGGAAGACAGAGGACTTGGGTTTGAGTCCCAGCTCGGTCACTGATTAGGTATGTGACAGGGAAAACCAGTTTTCCTTTCTGGGCCTTGGTTTCCCAGTGTCTGGAATGAGGAGGGGGAGGGTGGCCTATACATCTAAAGTCTTTTCCAGAAGTGAAATATCCATGCTTATGTGGCTCTCAGTTCTAAAATCCCACTCCTCCCAGAAGCCTTGCCAAGTAAAGCCTAAGATCCAGGATAATGATAACTTTCCCCAACTGTGTTGGCCATTAAACAGGAAACCTGTGTCTTTGCCACCCTCTGTCCCAGTGAGGGCAATGTCTGTCCTCCCTCTCTGTGTGATCATCTGTTTCAGCATAAATACAGTCACTAGCATGTCCATCTTCCAGACATGCCTGTCTGTGTTGGTGGTGGTCTCATCTTTAGGGCTGAAGACAAGCTCCAAGCAGTGAGCACCCTGCTGACGAGTTTGGCAGTTCCCTGAATGACCCTGAGTCCACAGTGCCTACGACAGTTGATATGATATACTGAGATGAACTAAGGAGACACGGGGCTGGTACCTCTTCAAGGACAGACACACATCAAATGTGTGCCTTAGAGTCTCTGGGCACCAGTGCCAGGGCAACTGAATCTGAATCTGCTCCCCATTGGCCAACCTTGGGCAAGTGACTGAATTTCTCCAAGCCTGAGGTTGTCTGTCTATAAAACAGGGAAAATAAAAACTGATGCCACATGACTGTTTAGAAGACAAAAGTGCCCCAATGTAAAGTGCCTTGGTGCAATGCATGGCGTCCAGCAGGTTCCAATAAATAAACATTTGTCTCCTTTCCTCCAACAGTTAAAGGATGTGCTATGGTGAATCTAGACCGCGGGGGTGGGGGGTAACTGTACTGTGATTAAATGAGAAAGTCTGTGTTCTTAGGAAATTCTTACTGATGCAGTTAGGAGTGAACAGATATAATGTCTCCAATGGTTCAAGGAAAAACAGGCATAGATGACTGCATAGATGGATGACAGGTAAACAGAGATGAATAAATGGACAGATGGATGAGTAGATGAATAGATAGAGATGGATGGACAGACAGACGGATGGATGGATGGACAGATAGACAGACAGAGATGAATAGATTGACTATAGAGACACACAGAGAGACAGAAAGACACATAGAGAGAACGATAAATGGGCCAAGTGAAAAGGAGCAGTGAATCTGAGTAAAAGGTATATGGACGATCCTTAAACCTTTCTTGTAACTTTTCTGTAATTCTGAATTATATTAAAATTAAAAGTTACCAAAAATACATTTTAAAAGCTGTGCTCTGGGGCAGGAGTAGATGGGTTTAGAGAGAATCATAAGACCTTGCCAACTTGAATTTTTGGTGTGAGGTGTTGATGGGCCCCATTAACCTCCCACCTGCTGCTCTGCCTACAGGGCTTCCGGGAGGTGCCTATGTGACAGGTGCATTTGAAACTGTCCAATCCAAGGTCAAATCTCTAAGAGAGCTCAGGGCTGTAGAGGGTTGTCAAGGGTTGTAATCAAAGCCCTAATTACTAATCTAAAGGGACAGTCACCCTTTCCCAGCCTGGGGGAATGCTTCAATAGGCCAGCAGGCCAGCAATGACCTGGCCTGCCCCCCGTCTGACCAGGGACCTGGGTTGCCCATTTTCACATGCTGGGGTAACTCACTTAAAACCAGATGCTGCTTCTAATGGTTCCTGTGGCTGGGTCTCAGATCTCTAACTCACCCACAAATTCTTTCTAGATCAGTGGAAATATGAAAGGAGCACACAGACGTGTGTAGGAAGACAGCGCCCTTTCGATGCCCTCTGAGGCAGGTGGGAACAGGCTTCGCAAATGAGTTCAGAGAACAGGCCCAGTTCAAATAACTCACAGAGTCGCAATAAAAATGTGGCTTAGGGCAAGAGGCCTGTGGGGTGAGAGAACTCGCCCCAAGTGCTTGCTAGAGCTACAAATACGAGTGTTAGCTTCAATAAACAATTTCTGTGCTCCAGCCTGATCTTTGGCCGTGACCTAATTTCACCCGGCACCTGATCTGTGGGCCTCTGTTGGTTTTGTGCTAAAGACATGTGAGGACAGACACGGGGCAAATATTTATTCCTCATGGTGTTGATTTTGAACATATTGTACAGATAGCAAATGGGCGTGGGTTCCACAGCTATGGCTCTTGGAGGATAGTCACAGATGTCTTTACTGACACTTTCAAATATTTTGTGAAGCATATTTGCTTTGACTTAGAGTAAATCTACTTTTACTCATGCCAGACTTGCCTACGGGTCTTGGGGTGGTTCGACATGTAAACTTCAGAGTCACGGAATCTTAAAACTGGGGGCGTCATCTGGTCCTCACCCCTCACTGTATATGTGGACACAGATGCCTGGAAGAAGTTAAGGAACCTAATCTGTGGGCAATGGGGTGGTGGTAGGTTTGTGATTACAACTCAGGTTTCACTGAAAAATCAATCAAACGCAGACTAGGTAAATTACAGTAAATGCATACAATAAATGTTATACATAAGATAGGTTTTATGTTCAGATGCACACAGATGTCTGGAAATCAATGAAAATATGTATTGTGAGCTTATGTTACGTGAAAAAAAACAAGTTATATGGTGTTATCTGATTTTTGCAAAAATACGTACTTCGGGTGATTTCACAAACACAGGTGCACTGGCTAGAAACACATCATTAGAGTAGAGACATCCGCCTGCAGCCTTCTCTGCAGGCTTGCATTTCCTACTGTTTACATTCTGTGACTGTGGAGTTTTTACACTACGTTTGTACTACTTCTGCAGCAAGAAAATGTAATTAAGATTTGGAAAAAGAAGAGGAAAAAAACAGAGAACGAAACCCACCCAGGTCTCCCGTTTCCTGGCTCTTTGCTCTCTTTGACAATGCACAAGGTGGCCCCCACCTTGTGGACAGGAGCAGTGACAGAGCTGGACTGATCGGAGAGCAGTGGGTACCACTTGTCACATCAATGACTATTCCCCACGCTCTGTGGAAATCAGGAGAGCACGGTGCTCTGAACCACGGACCCGGAAAGCCAGATGTTCTAGAAAACAGCCAGTCATCTGAGGGGCACCCTAAACCTCTGCCCTTCCGCAAACATTTATGTTTCCCTGTGCCTCGATTTCCTTATTTATACAAGTTTCCTGGGGTGCAGGGTCCTGGTGAGAACAAAACCATAAAAACGATCTGTGTCGTCCCAGGCCAGGGAGGCCCATCTGTGCGCCGGCCTAAGTAATCCCCAAGGTGGCTGTGGAATCTTCCAGGCGGTTTTACGGGGACAGCCAGCAGGCGAAGTCCATCTTGGGCAGGTGCAAGCAAACTATTTACAGCCTGAGAAGGCCCTGAAGGCCCGTTCAGGAAACCTGATTACTCTATTTATGACGGCTCTGTCAGCCAAAGACAAAGTGTCACCACTCTGTCAATGGCAGAAGCTTCAGTGAAAGTGAACACACTCTCCCGGGACCCTGGGGTGGGAGGGGAGAGGCTGGGGACAGACACAAATAACCCCCTCCCCATCTCCGTCAACAAGAAACATGGTACTCCCGCAGCGTCGAGGCAAGTGTAAATTTAGCAGCCAAGCCTGGGCTTGGTGGAGGTAGTAGACAGGATTTGCGATCGTTTTACACCGTGTGTCACTTCAGAGACCTTTGAGGGCTCATTTCCAGAGTCCGTGTCACTGTGCTCTGCCTGCAAACAGGGAGCTTTAGAAGCAGGGCCCGCTCTGCTGCACACACAATAGTGATACTACAGCGGCAGAGTGTCTGGCTGGTCTTCAACAAAATATGCTTCTGAAAAGATGCACGTCCATGGAGTGGGACAGAGAAAGCCGGGCACAGGGCCGGGACACACTTCTGCAGGAAAGCCCAGCGAAGCTTCACGGGTTCTCATGGGGACTGTGGGGGGCAGGGGGTGGGATACTGGAGGAATTTCGATCGCTCGTTAAATACGTCTTTTCTGTTTGACTTTTCACAAAAAGCATACATTTTGTACGCAGAAGAAACAGTACAAACGACTATGCACAAGGAGCTCACTGGGCAAAGTGTCCTTTGCTAGCACAGTAATCACCCCTGATGTAGCTGCTTATCTTTGGAGGTCACTATTTGAAGGCAGAAAAAAATCAACAATTTCTCTGAGGGGTGCCCCTGCTCCTTAAAGGAGTCTTCCTTGTAAGTTATATTTCAGTAGTGGAGTCATCGGCCCTTCATTTCTCAGCCCATCTTCAAATGTCAACATTTCTGCATTTCAGGTTTTCCTAAAAAGAGACACACCTCATTCGATTCCATTTGCCAGAAATGGCAAACAAGAGGACCGGAAGCCTACAGAAGGATGTGGCCCTCCAGCCATTGATGACACATGGCCGGGCAGGCTTCATCCTTGTCCCCAGCTATCCTTGGGAAGGCTCAGAACGTGTAACGATAAAACCAGTCAAATAATGCTTGTCTCCCTCTACTGGGTCGGTAGAAAATGCCTTCAAACGTCTGAGTTCATCCTGGGAGACGCTGTCACAGTGGTAAAGGTTTAGCTGCTGGGTCTGACTGGCCTCCACACCCTGCTCCACGGCTGACGGCTGGCTGAGGCCTGGGAAGGACCTGCACTCCCCCTCCCCCCAGGTAGCCTCAGATCCTGCTAAGCAGCTTGTGGGGTGGGAGGGGGGAGCGGAGGGAGCTTACTAAAGAGACAACTGCAGCAAGGAAGTGAACTCAGAAACCCTCAGAGAGGGGCAGCAGGGCTTAGTGTTAGTTAAAAGTGAGGCCTCTGGAGCCAGGCTGCCTGCCTGGGTTCAAATCCCGATGCCTCCATTTAGCAGCTGTGTGACCGGAGGCAAGGCCCTTAGTGTCTCGACACCTCGGTCTCCCCACCGCACAGGCCTGTCTGGAGGATTAAATGAGTTCATACATACAAAAATGCTAAGAATGCATTAAGCACTATATGAATGTCCGCTGTTGTTATCATCATCATCCTACAATGTTCTGGGGCTCTCCGTGTCCTTCCTGCTGGCCGCTGGTGCAGAAAGCAAAATGTTTCTAGTGCACTGCTTCTCCTTGGGCTCAAGCCAGATGACCTCCCGTCTCCAGGCATTTGGAGGAAATGGTACTCACGAATGATCACGGGTCAGCAGACTGCTCGTGCCTGCCCTGCACGTAAGTCAAGGCAGCCTCCCAACATCTCTCAGGGGAGCAGGTATGGCTCCAGAGATTACTGGAGCACAAGGAACACTGAGACCTGCCCAAAGTCACGGCTAGCAGGCAGAGCCAGCCTTAGACAGGACAGGTTTCCCCGGGGCAGGTTAAAGGGACTCTTTACTCAACAGTAGCCACTGGCACGCCTTATGCACTGCACAGTTTACGAATCATTGTCACACATGCGCTCTCGTTGACTCTCACAAGGGCAGGCCAACTCTGGTCTACCCTGAGTCTCGCTCCCACCTTCCAGGTCTGACCACTGCATCAGGAAACTGCTCAGATGGCCAAGAACGATGTTCTAAGATTTGAGGCATAATCAAAACAAGCAATGACCCAAGCCCAGTGAATACCCAGCCCTTTACTTTACCTTCAAAAGTCATTATTAGGGGAGTGTTGTCCCTGTTTAAGGAAACAGAGCCTCAGGGAAGTACAGTGATTTGCCTGAGGCCACACAGCTGGGGGGCTCCAGAACTGGAACTGGGCCTCTGGGCTCCACATCCACAGGAAAGGGCCCCTGGTCACTGGTCTGTCCAAGCGATGGGGCTGAGGTGCGGGACCCAGGAAGAGCTGTCCTGCCCTCGCCTCTCCCCAGTCCCCTCCCCTTTATAAGGGGCTTCACTGACACCAGCTCTCTTTCCTGTGCCCCGAACCTTGGCCCACCTGTCTCCCAGTCTGGCCTTCCCCTTTTGGGTCACAGTTCCCTTCCCCTCAGTGCTGGGCTCTCAGAGCAGGCTGTGGGCACAGATGCCTCCATGGTTCACAGAACGGGGGGGGGGGGACAGGCCCTGGGGGGGGTGCTGAAGCTGCCAGCACCCCCACTGGGACACAAGGTCATGTAATCAAAGACAAATGACAGGGCTCACTGAACCCAGCCATTCTGCTCTCCTGGGACGGACCCAAAGTTGCCACTGACCAGGTGTGGCTCTGAGCATGGAGAGTGCAGGGAGGGAAACCCGGGCTCGCAGCAGGGGCTCTCTCCTGACCGCTCCTCCCACTAAACATCACAAACAGACAGACAAACAGAACTCTCAGCCCGGCAGGCCTGTCCTGACCTCCTCACCTCCCCCCTCACTCACCCCCACCCTACCTAAACCTGCACTGCTAGGCTTGCCCTTTGACAGTTTTGCACACCTGCCCAGCATGGGGACAACACAGGAGGGGACAGCACGTGGAGTGAGCCTGTGCTCACAGGTTGCATGAGACAAAAGAGAAGCTGCAGCTGCTTCATCCCGAATTTAAAGAAATACAGGCACAGGCAAAACACACAGACGCGCGCCCTCCAGCAAATGCATTTTGTTTCCTAGTCATTTCTGCGTCTCCCACCCACTTCCATGTGTTCCCAGGAGACAGAGCGTCAGATAGCTCCCGAGGGGACCAGGCTACACACAGTGCGAAAACAAAGAGGGAAAAAGGGTTGTCGTGATTGGTGGAAAAGGAGGGATGAGCTTTAGAGCTTTGGGAGACAAGAGCACGTTGTAGAGAGAGAGGACTGAAAACAAAGTATTATACAGAAGCAGCCATTTCCCCAAGGGGCCAACAAATACCATTAGTGCAAGGTCATTACTTCCAGACACATTACTGCTTCAAGTTTCAGAATGACCCACTCACAGGAAACGGTCCACTTCAATAAAACATCCATGTCTTAAAACACACACACACACACACACACACACACACACTCAAACTTCTTTTTCTAAACCAGTGCTGAATGCTGGAAAGTCTACGAGGGCTTTCAATTTTAAAAATGTGTGTTAGCATTTTTATCTGTGTGCTTCAACACTCGCTGGACTGAATCACACAGGGACACGTTTTCCTGCACTGCACAAAGCCACCGGCTTCTTCCCAGCTCCCCTGCACCTGACACCCAGGCACAGCAGGTGATACAAACGCCTTTGATGACGACAATGACATGGAGGAAATGCTTCTGTACTCACATTTGTCCCCAGGGAAGCCGAAGGAAAGGTGGGATTTGACTGAGTAAATGACCTTGCTGGAATGGCTGCATATGATGTTCCAAGATTTGAGGCATAATCTAAATGATAAATTACACAACACTGGGTGAAAACCTGTTATTTACTTTACCTTTAAAAGTCACTATTAGGACATAAGTGGGAAGAGAAAAATGACAATTCCCTCTTAGCATATTGATTAGTGACTGTCGCGATTACACCTCTGGGCATGTTGCTAACCAGCAAAGATTATGTCTAACATCTGTCAGAAAACGTCCAAGAGCCCAGGCAGCAGGCCCAATGCACGTCAGAGTCCTGGGGTCTGTTTGCTTTACAGACGCATAAGAAGGGCACAGAAGGGCAGCTCGGTTATTACAGATGTGAGGTCATGAGCCCGTGGGAAGCTGGTCTCTGGTTCCAGCTGCTGCCCCGCGGGCCCTCACTCACCTTCGCTCCCAGCGGGGTTATAAACGGCCGAGCTGTCGGGAGAGGCGCACAGCGTTCCCTCTGCCGAGCCGAGGACGCACCGGACACCAGCGCTGGGAGGGTGGACAAGGGCAACCCGTTACTCAATAAGTTAAAAAAAAATCCCGTATGACCCAGAAGTTCCACTCCTAGGAACAGCCTCAAAATAGTTTAAAATAGTATTCAAATAAAAACTCATACATAAATGTCCATAGCAGCACTATTCACAATAGCCAGAAGGCAGAAACGCTCCAAATCTAGATCAAAAGATTTATTTACAGATATATAAAATGTGATATGTATACACACACACACACACACACACACACACACGAATATTATTCAGCCATGAAAAGATGGTATATGCTGTAATGTGGATCAACCTGAACATTTATGCTAAGTGAAAAGCCAGTGACAACAGGCCACATCGCATGTGATTCCACGTATATGAAGTGTCCAGAAAAGCACATCTACAGAGATAGAAAGCAGATTTGTGGTTGTCAGGGGTTGGAGGGAAGGGGAATGAGGAATGAGTGCTTAATGAGTGTGGGGGTGATGAAACTTCTGGAACCAGACAGTGGTGATATGTGCACAACCCTGTGAATATGCTAAACACCACTGACCTGTACACTTTACATGCATTTCACCCCAATAAAAAAAATGGGGAGCCAGAGAAAACCTTTGTAAAATCACTGTGTTAAAACATACAGAACACAAAGTTACCCGCGTAACCGTTTCTAAGCGTATGATTCAGTGGCCTTAAGCACAGTCACACGGTTGTACAACCATCACCACCATCCGTCTCCGGAACTCTTTTCATCTTGCAAAACTGAAACTCTCAACCCGTTAAACAACAGCTCTCCGCTTCCCCTCCCCTGGCGCCTGCCAACTGCCATTCTGCCTTCTGTCTCTATGAATCCGACTCCTCTAGGTACTTCCAATATGTGCAATCATACAGTTTTGTCCTCTGGTGCCTGGCTTACTTCATCCACGTTGTAGCATGTGTCAGGAACTCTTTCCTTTTCAATGCTGAATAATATTACACCGTATGTGTACACCACATCTCGTTTACCTGTTCATCTGGTGGGGACATTTGGGTTGCTTCGACCTTTGGGGTTCTTGTGGGTAAGAAACGGAGGCCTTTCGAATGTGCTCACTTCAAAACAATGAACCCCATCCTCTGTCCTACACCCCTGGGCCAGGCACCCTCTTCTCTGGAAATCTGTAGCCCTCTCCTCACTGGTCTCTGGGTGTCTGCCTTTGCCCCCCACCATCTATTCTCAGCCCGGCAGCCAGTACAGCCAGGCCACATCACTCCTCTGCTCAGCCCACCCACGCTCCAGTCACACTCGAAGCAAAAGAAGAGTCCTTACAACAAGCCCAAGGGCTCAGGACCTGGGCTCTGGCACTTTCCTAGCTTCTCACCGGGAACTCTGCTCTGGTCACACGGATGCTGCCTGAACTTCCCAGGGCCTTGGAACTAACTTGCTTTCTCCTTTGCCAGGAGTACATGTCCCCCAGTCAGCCATGAGATCCTTCCATCCTCTCCTGAGGTGTCTGTGCTCAGCAAGGTCCCCTCCCCATTTAAAATACAAGGATCTCTCTCTCTCTCTCTCTCTCTCTCTCTCTCTCTCTCTCTCTCTCTCTCACACACACACACACACACACACACACACACACACTTCCTGCCCCTGCCCTGATATTGTTTTCTGCTTAGCATTTACCACCAGGGATGCTATATACTTCACTGTTTATTTTGTTTATCATCTGATCCCCCCATTAAGTGTAAGCTCTGTGAGGACAGGGGTTTTGCCTATATTGCTCTCTGCTGTTTCCCCAGCACCCACAACGAAGCATGGCACAGAGCAGGTGCTCAGTGAATACTGGCTGGGTGCGTGCATGAACCTGTTCTCCTGGACAGCACTTACTTTTCAGAGAAGACCAGACATTTCTGAGCATGTAGCTTCCCTTTCACATGCAGCTCCCAGTCCTAGGCCAGAAGGAAAGAAAAATGACAGAAGCAGAACTGAGTCCACAGGAAGGCAGGGGTAAGTGCAGGCTTCCCAGGCCAGGCTGAGAGCTCAGCGTACCTGGAGGCCGGACCAACCCTGCAGACATATCTCCTCCCCTCCTCCTCTCCCTCCCAGGCTTCTGACCAGCTCCTGCTCTCCAGCCAGCCCTCGCTCCATGGGGCACTACCTACACAGCCCATGTGCATCTTGGACAGGAGCCCAGATTCATAAACCTGATTCCTTCTTCCCCTCTCCGTGGACCCCTAGTCCCACCGCACCTCCAACCCAACCCGTTTCCATAGCCAGTTGGGAGAATCAGGCAGGTGTGCTCACAGTGAGTTGCAAAGCCCTTGAAAAGGCTTAGGAGAGACAAAGTTCTCCAACACCTCTCATGTCCGCCAGCCCCCTCCAGAGACTGGAGGTGAGAGGATGTGTCCCACCCGAGTGACAAGATGCATTTGCACATGGGATCCAAGCAGAGGGGAATGACACAGTGCAGTGTGAGAGTGTGACTCCCACTAAGCGGGCATCATTACAAAATGCAGACAGGAGGAGAGGCAGAAGGCAGCAGAGCTGAAGTGGCACAGACTCTGGGAGGGCCAGACCCACATCCAAATGTCCACTCTGCCGCTTTCTAGCTATGGGGCCCCGGCCAAGTCATTTCATCTCTCTGGGCCTCAGTTTTCACATCTGTGAAGTTAGAATGGTAACAGTATCAACTTTGGAGAACTACTGCTGACAGAAAACGTTGACTATGTTAGCTGTTGTTAGTGCTCTGAAATAGTTCACTGCATCATCAATACATTTGGGAGAGAAATTTGTACTGTAACGGACCTTTGTTTGCTGGGGCTGAAGCATTTTACAGCCACTGGGAAGTGTCATGATGCTCTGTCTCCATTTTGCAGATGGGGACACTGAGGCCCTCGATGGGAATTTATCTAGGTCCCACCTGAGAATTTTTTCTTGCCTCTGATGCAAAATTCTGCTCACCGTTTTTTCTCCTTTCAAACTCAGTACAATATACATACTCCAGGAATGGTAACTTCTAAGTGTACCACAGAGAAAAAGCCTTCTTCAAGGAGGCGGGAGATTCCAGTTCCCAAGTCCCTTCTCTGTAACCCAAGCAGGGTCCCTTGAGCCCCCCTCCCCCTGGCTGCAGCTTTCCCAGCTACAGACATGGATAATAATTTCTAACATGTCTTAAAGCAAGGGACTAGCCCTAGTACATTTCAGACATTCCTTTTGCTTCTAATACCTATGATGTTAATCAGGGGTACAGATGGCAACATTTGGTTACCCAGCCCCCAAATGTACCAGTTTCTCACCCACAGACAGTGAGAGTGGGGTGGTGGTGGGGAGCCCGCCCAGGCTTTCAGCGGTGGCTCCTAGATACTCTTAGATGACTCACCTTTAAATCAAATACCTTCTTGTCGCAGATGCTACAGATGTGCGGCAGGTGGAGGGGGGCCACCCCATGAAAGTCATTCAGCTCGTGAGCCTGCAGAGGCCGCACGGACAGCATCGCCTGCTCCTCCTTGGCCCGCCGCCGTGCACCGCTGAAGCCCTGTTTGCTGTTGTTTAGCCGGCCCCCGAAGGAAGGAGGGGTCCTGTCTGGGGTGGGCTCCTCGGGGTCATATAGCTCGTAGGGCTGGCTGGGGGGTGGAGGCCACAGGTTGGGGCCGGCTGGGAGCTCAGCCTTGCTCTGGCCAGAGAATCCATGGGGGCTCTCCCACTGGCTGTTTGGACCCTGAAGCAGCGGACCTACGTCACCTTTCAGGCCACCTGGCTCAGCCGCAAACCCGCCTGCCACGTGCGACCCTTGGGAGTTGGCTCCGTAGAAGTCTTTGGGAAAGGCAGCTTGGCCATCTTGCCCTGATTGGCTATAGTGTCCTTCATAGGTCACACTGCCTGAGGTGGAGGCTGAGGCTGGCAGGAAGATGGGCTGACCATCTGTTTCAGAGCCATATGCCTGGCTGGAGGTGGCTTTGCCATACTCGTAGAATCCTGCTGCAGTGGGACCTGCCCCAGTCTTGCCAATGCCCAAGAGGACGGCCGGCTGGGCAGGGGTCTGAGGCATGACGCTGCTGAAGGGATGCATCACCACGGCATTGGGGGGCTGGCTGGGCAGGCTCACAGAGGGTCCTGGGCCTCGTGTCTGGCCAGGGGGTGAGAAGGCAATCGTATTAGAGGGAAACCGGGCACTGGGCACGCTGGAAGCATGTTGGGGTACCCCAGTATGGCTGTGGGGGGCGCTGATCACGGACGGATGCCTCAGCTGGTTGAAGAGCGGCTGGGACATGGCCACTTTGGAGAGGACTTGGTTCAGGACTGTGGCGGCTGCAGTGTTGTTGGTGACAGCTGTCTGTGCCAACTTCAGCCGGTGGAGGGTGAGCTGGGCTTGCAGTTGAGCCAGTTGGAGGCTGGCAGGCGAAGGAAGCAGAGGAGTCGGGTTACTGACCGAGAACGGGTTCTTGTCCAGGAGCTTGGCGGCACTGCGGGAAGAGAGGTCGAGATGCACAGCTGGCTTCCACCAAGGAGCCAGGGGGCTCTTTCTGTGCTTTCTGTCACCCCCCCGCCCCGATGTAAACCAGACCCTCCCTCAGAGCCGCACATATAAGAGAATCTGCAGACCTGTGCTCTCACACACACATCAATTAAAAATAAAACTCCAGCAGAAAAATTACATAACAGAATGTTCAATCTCACTGGTCATCAAAGAGATGCAAGCTAAAACCATTAGAAACGAATATTTGCCTAGCAAAGTGGCACATTTAAAAAAAACCAGCACTCAGCGCTGGTGTGAGACACAATGGAATGGACACACGTCAATGACTGTCTTAAACGCACACAGCGTTGTTAAAGGTGGCCACGTCACACGCCCTCCTTACAGCCATGTGCTTTAACCCGATGGTTCAGTTCTGTGACTCTGTCCTCAGAAAGTGAGCTAAAATTCAGACAGCACTGGATGCCCAAAGATGTTCAACAGTACTTCATTATTTAAGAATCCATAGTTGAAAATTACAAATATCCGATAACAGGTAGGGGACTTATAAACTGAGTAAATTGCAGTATACTTACAGAGTGGAATATTAAGTAGACATTTACTACTGGTGTTTAAATTTCTGCTTCATGGTGTAATATTTAAGACAGTCAAAAAAAAGTATACCTGGCACCCAGCTTAAGACAGAAAACATTCCAACACACGAAATGGTATCCATGTTCCCCCTCCACCCCCGATCCCCAGAATTGCCAATGGTAGACACGATCTTGAATTTGGTTAGGTCATTATTTACACCCCCCCCCCCCGCCCAAATTAGTGACATGAGAAAATCCATATACGCTAATGTTAAGTGAAACAAGCTTCAAAGTTGCAGACAGAATGAATTGTGTATATTTGCGCCAAACACGTTTTCATCCTTGTCCTTATTTCATATCCCAAAGTATCAAGAGTCATGCTCCCTTCAGCCCGATCTCAACCCAACCAGCACAAAGAATAACTAAACATGTACTAGAGAAGGATCTGAATTTGAGATCATATAGGCGGCCGTGGGCACGGACAGACCCTTCCTACAGGGGTGTTCAGTCTGAACACGTGCCTTCCATGTGACCTCTTCTGGTTGCATATGGTGTTTTTGAACCAAAAATCAGGACGAATAGGGGACAGACTTTCCCAGAAAGTCTGGAATATGTGGTTACCAGTCAGGGCTCTTTTGTAAGACCACGTTTCTTGGGCCTTAAACACCGCTTCTGGGGAGTGAGTATAATCAGGAAATGTGTTTGCAATGTTGATGAAATGGAGTTCCCAGGACATTTGAATGGACCGTGCATGTGAAATCGGGATTACCATGGGCAACCCAGGCTGTATTTTCAGCATGCCTGCAGAAGCATGGAGCAGAAACTATAAAGCTGGGCATTTCAGACGAGGTTTCTACTGTCGCAGGTTCCACACAGTAAAAGTCTGATGACAGTGAAACAAAGGAGAGACCTGGGTGGGGGGCGGGCATGGTTCAGGAAAAAAGGGGAGACATGAAAATTGTGTGGCGTGCCACATCTCTCCCACTTAGGAGACACCCTGAGGAAAGCAAGCTTCTGCTTGTGTTGGTGCTTTGCATTGGTCTAAGGAAACGGTGGGAGGCAGGGGGGAGGTGTGGAGGTCGTGGGGAAGAAGGAGAATGGGAGAGAATCTCACACTGATTGCGATGCTACTGTGTGACCAGTGCTTAGCTAGCCTACATGATCTCATTTGATCTCCCCATCAGTTCTGTGGGGTAGGAAATTTTCACCCCAATTATGCAGGGAAAGAACTTAAAATTCAGAGAGATTAAGTGACCCTTCCTTGCAGACTCCCAGTTCGTGAGTACAGACGTGGGATGCAAACGCCAGCCAGGTTTTGAAAAGAAGAGCAAGGGCACCGGCGGTTACGCACGCAGCTTCTCAGCCCTCTTTTGAGTGTGTCTCATGGGCTGCCTCGCTGTTTTGTTTGAAGTGAGTTCTCAGAACATCAGGCACACCCACGTTCAGATACAAGTAAAAAACACATTTCAGAGCCAGATAAAAATGACTTTGGGTTACTCTTTCCCATTCTGTGAGAAATCAAGAATTTGCTGTAAGCCATTAAAGAGATACTACCTTCACCCAGCCAGCAGCCTGGCTGTGCTCCAAGGGCAGAACGAGCTGGCTGCATTTTAAGATATTGGAGGGCTGGGGTTCTAGGTTAAAGGTGGTTACAGACCTTTTCTCCTCTTAGTTGTGCTGGTTGCAGCAGAGCCTGGTGGCCCCAGAGGGGCCCAGGCTGCAGCAGAGCTGGGGAGGCGCTAATTGTCTACGTAGGCGAGAATATGAAAGGAAGAGGAGGATGGTCAAGAGTCTGATGATAGATTTCTGCTTGTGTAGTATTAAGTAGCTGAGCTTTAGAAAAGCAATTAAGCTTAACGTAAAACCCTGTCCACACGGAGCCAACCCTTCCTACCAGGTTTGTCCTCGAAGCAGCCTGTCCTTGCTAACAAGGCGATAATGAGGTGCCAACTTGGTTCCATGACCAGAGTAAGAAGAGGCTGGTTTTGTTTTTCCAGGAGAAGTCAGCTGTATTTTCTAAAACTGTGTTCTGGGCTGGAGGGAGCTCTTGCTGGAGAGTCCCCTTCACCTCTGAAAGGACACTTTCCAACTAGGAACGCCAGCCTTGCTGGGTGTTCGAGGTCAGCCATGGGCAATGCTGTTCGGAGTAAGCCCGGATTACAGAAGATAACCCACTCGGTTCCAGCGTGAAGTAAGAGCATTTTCTTTCCAACTTCCGCCTTGCCCAGCAAATTCTTATTGTTCCCAGCTTTAATCAACCTTGAGTGGAAGTGATTTCACATGAATCATCAGAGCTAAATACTTCTTTTGAACCAAGGACCCTTAGATAAAGAAGAAGAGCCATCATCCTATCCTTTAAAAGTCCTAAAATTTTTAGCTCACAAGAGTTAATAACCTAAAATTCAGGTGGTATAGTAATCATGTGGTTTTTTTTTTTAATCCTCACCCGAGGATATTTTTCCATTGATTCTTTCAGATAGAGTGGGAGGCAGGGAGGGAGAGAGAAAGAGAAAAAAGAAACATTGATGTGCCCTGGCTTGTTTGGCTCAGTGGTTAGAGCGTTGGCCCGCGATCCAGAGAGACCCGGGTTCAGTTCCCGCTAGGGGCATGTACCTCGGTTGCAGTTTGTCCCTGGCCCCGGTTGGGGTTGTGCGGGAGGCAGCCACTCGATGTGTCCCTTTCACGTCGATGTTTCTCTCTTTCTCTCTCTCTCTTCCTCTCTCTCCCTCCCACTCCATATGAACAAAAATGGAAGAATGTCCTCGGGTGAGGATTAAAAAAAAAGAAACATTGATGTGAGAGAGACACATTGATTGGTTGCCTCCCACATGACCCCAACCAGAGTTGGGGATCGAACCCACAACTGAGGTACATGCCCTTGACCGGGAATTGAACCCAAGACTCTTAGGTCCATTGGCTGACACTCTAAAAATTGGGGCATATGCCTGGCCAGTTTGGCTGAGCGGTTAGAGCGTCTGCTGACCGAGGAGTCCCAGGTTCGGTTCCCGCTAGGGGCATGTACCTCGGTTGCAGTTTGTCCCTGACCCCGGTTGGGGTCGTGTGGCGACCACTTGTGTCTCTCTCACCTCGATGTCTCTCTCTCTTCCTACCTCTCTCCCTCCTGCTCTGTCTGAGGATAGATGCAGAAATGTCCTCGGGTGAGGATAAAAAAATAATAAAATAAATAAAAATTGGGGCATATGATCTGACACCCGAGGGGCTGGAAGTGATGCGCCCTCCTGTCTCGTTGGTTCCTCAGTTACACCACTTGGCACATCCTGCCCTGTGTGAGAAACAGCTGCAGATGTGCCTTTCTCCCTCCACGAGGAAAAGGAGCATCTCTCGGAGACTGCCGATCTCCCCAGGTGCTGCCTTGCTTGGTGGACACTCAGTAACTGCCATGATCAGAACGAAGAAGGAAGGTAACGGATGTGGCTCGTCAGGACCTGGTGGCTTTAAGGAGATATGGACACCTCCTTTGAGAGTATACATTTCTGCAGAAGAAGGCCATCACAATTCAAAAAGGAGAATCTAAATATACCCAGAAAGCAAATGGGTTTTGCTGTTGTATAGCCCTTAAATTGCAATCCACTACAGGGGACTGTCTACAATTCCCCATTCCAAAGCAACAGTTCCAATACACTCCTCTCCCTGTCCAAGTCTAGGTTTTGAAGTTGATGGATAATCCCTGTGGTAGGCTGAATAATGGCCCCTAAAACCATCCACATCCTAATCCCCAGAACCTATAAATGTCACCTTACATGGCAGAGGGGACTCTGCAGAAGTGATTAAATTAATGAGCATGAGATGGGGAGATTATCCTGGATTATCTGGGTGGGCCTGATGTAATCACAGGGGTCCCTATAAAATGGAGGCAGGAGGATCGGAGTCAGAGGGAGATGCTATTAGGATGGAAGCAAAGTCAGAGAAGAGAGAAGATACAACGCTGGCTTTGCAGATGAAGGAAGGGGCCGTGGGAAACTGCAAAAGGTAAGGAAACACATCTCCCCCTAGACTCTAGGGCCTAGAGCCTCCAGAAGCAACCAGCCCTGGTAACACCTTGACTTTGGTCCAGGGAGATGGGTTTTGTACTTCTGACCTCCAGAACTGTAAGATAGGAAATGTGCATTGATATAAGCCACTACATTTGTGGTAATATGTTACAGAAGCAAATAAAAAACTAATGTAACCCACCAAGAAAATTATATGTAAAAGAGGCTTCCATTCAGGACACTGGCTAGTATGAACTTATGTTCCCCGAGGTCCTGGAGAGCACAGACCATCTGACCAGGTGTCTGAAGGCCCTCTAGGAACTCAGCCAGGAGCCAGAAAAACCCAGAGGTCTCTTCCTTTTCAAAGTCCACTTCTTGCCCAGCTGGAGCAATGGCATCTGGGAAAGCTTGGAATTGCAGATCCTTAGGGATCAACTCATCCAGCCCCTTCATTAACAAAGACAGAAAGTGACTTGCCCAAAGCCACATAGCTGGGTAGCAGTAAAACCTTAATGAGAACTCAGATAATTCAAGCCAGCTTTAAGCACCTGACAAAACAGCCCTAACTAAGCCCCAGAACTACCTATTTCATCACCAACTTATCATCTCCACTCATATTTATCCGTGGCCCTCCCCTCCGTTCAGGGAATACCTACCCACTACCTTCGACATGCAAAGCACTGGGGAGATGCAAAAACTCAGGCCCTCTGGACCTCTGTAAGCTCCAGAGGTGACAGTAGGGATGTCCCTGTGTGTGGGGAGCAGGTGGGAGACAAAGTTCTATGCGCCTACGACATCCTCTCTTCTAAACATGTGCAATTACACAGTCAAACCTCGTTTGCAGTTACACAGTCAAACCTCGCAGGAGGGAGAGCAGCCCAGTGAGTTCCTTAAGCTGGGCATCGGGCACAGCCACAGAGAGGGCTAGTCCACACTCAGAGAAAACACAGCACAGCACTCATTCATCCAGGCCGCCACCAGGCTCGCTGCCCCCAGGGCTGATGTTCCTTTCCGATCCATTAATTGTTACAAAGAATTCACAGTGCATAATTTCAGTAAAAACTTTGGCTCCCTGCTCACTTAGAAAGGTTTTTTGTTTTGTTTTTAATTAAAACAGCATTTCTCTCAATAGTTTTAAAAATAAAATATAACATAAAGGAGAAATAGTTGCCTTTGTAAGACTGAGAGATTTAGGACATCCAGATGAAAACTGTTTCTAATGGTTTAATCCCATACGGGCAACATATTGTAGCCACCGGGAGGCAACAGCTGTCCCCACTTGACAATGCTCACTATTCCTCCCAAAGCCCTTTCACATTTTATTCTGAGTCCCAAGCAGGATGCAATGATGGATTAGTATGGGGCCACGAGGAGTGAGGCAGTGTCCTGCCTTGGTTTGAGTCAGGATGCTAGAAATTCAGCAAGACTGTTGTGATGTGATCCATCCCGTTCTGCAAGGAAGGCAGAGCACCCAAGACACAGGCAGGGCCAATGGGGCCTCTGCTCTGCACAGACTCCATCCAGGGCCAGCAGGGCATTCATGAATTTGCCCATTCAGCCCACATGGCTGAACATCTACTATGTGCCGGGCGGAGTTGCTAGGTGATGGGGACACAGATGGAGAAAGAGATACCTTCTCAAGAGGAGACAGACCAACACAGAGAGCGATGAATGTTCCTCCAGAGGTAAACACAAAACAGCAAGGCACAGGAGGAAGTGGTGCAAGCCTCAGCTGTTTCAGAGAAATGTAACAAATGAAACAGAAAGACAGTTCTCAGAAGAGAACTCTGAACAAAGACATGCAAATGTCCTGGGCTTATTTAATCCATCTACAGATGGAAAGATGATTGGCTGTTAGTGAAAGGTAGCTGTAGGGTGAACTGTGGTCCAAGACCCTGGCTTCCACCTGTCAGTTACTGCTTATGTGATGGGACAACGTCACTTAATTTCCCTGACCTATAAGTGTGCTTAATTTTCTCATCTGTAAAATGGGAATAGTGATCCCCATCCAATGTGATGCAAACTGGCCAGTCACATCCCCCTGGCCACAGTGACAGGCTCAGGGATGGACACTCCCTGACATTTTGTTGGGATCATCAGGAGAGAGACACTCTTATGTCATGCCTGGGTTGCTAAACGGGTGGAATTTGAGCCACCATGTAAGGAGAGCCTGCTTGAAAATAAAGCCAACCCAAAGACACTGGCCTGGAGACAGGGGTGCAGGCAGCTCCCGGGTGACCTCAGAGTGACACCTTGAGCCAGCTTCCCCTGGATCTGCTTGGGCTTTTCTCTGCACAAACCAAGGCATTTCTTTTATTTAATAAAAATAAAAATGTAGAAAGAAAGCCAACCTACTTGAACCATCTGCATTTAATTCAGACATTTCCTCTCCACAATGACTCAAGAGTTGTCTGTCACTCCCCAGCTTCCTCTGCAGAGGGGACCAAATGTAAGGACCCAGTAGCTAAGGGGTCACTGCAGGGGAAACTGAGGCAGTCACTTTTGTGTGACTGTTGACTGACCAGAGAGACCCACTTCCTGGAGGTTCGGGGAACAGAATGCTCCTCCCCCCTGGGTGGAGTAAGAGCCCCACATGGTGGTCACGAGATCAGGGTGTGAATGGGGTGGGGGCTATGCAACAACCTTTTGCAGGTTCAGAGGTCCAGCCCTGGCCACACTGGTGCTTTTGTGAGCTGGGGATATAATGCCTTGATCTTCACAAGGGAGCAGTTTCTAATCTCCTGAGACACCTTTCATTTTTTAACTAACAGCCTATTTTTGCAGCACTAAGAACTGGCTTTATGCAAGGCATTTGGGATCCCCCAGGAGAAAGGGTCTTTGTTAAAGATACATGGGTTCTTTAGCTTCTTCACTTGGAGGAGAGGAGACTGAATGCCTGTTGAGCTGTGAGGTGCCCTGTATGACCAGGGGTAGAAATTAGGCATCTTGGGCCTGGCCAGTGTGGCTCAGTGGTTGAGCGTTGACCCATGCACCAAGAGGTTGCCAGTTCAATTCCCGGTCAGGGCACATGCCCAGGTTGTGGGCCTGATCCCCAGTGGGGGCATGTAGGAGGCGGCCAATCAATGTTCTCTCTCATTGATGTTTCTATATCTCTCGCCCTCTCCCTTCCTTTCTCTCTAAAAGCAATAAAGAAAAAAAAAACACATTTTTTAAAAGAAATTAGGCATCTTGGGTTCCAGTCCTAACTTGATGCTTGACATCTGTGTCACAGTGAGTGACAGAGTCTACCCCTCTGAGCCTCAGCGTCCTCACTTACAAGAAAAGAAGTCAATCTTTTCTTTTCTACACGATGATGATTGATGTGGGTCAAGCAAGTAGAGAGTTGTCAGAATGCTCTTCAAATGGTTCAAATTGTTAGGTGCTGTACAGAGGTAAGGGTGTGCTATTGTCCAGAAGTTTACTGGAAGGAGGACATTATCTGTGTGATCACAGTACACACTTCCCTTTCAGAAAACAGTCCTCTACAGAGGAAGTGACATTTGTCATTCATGTGCTTGGAAATTAAGATTCAGGGTAGAATGGGTTAAAATCAGTCCAGTCATACTTATGAAGTAGCAGCCATCTCTATGTGATTGTGCTTTGCAGGAAGACGGGGGGGGGGGGGGGGGGGGGGCAGGGATGGGAAGGAGCTCGGGTTTCAGAGTTAGCATCCACCTGGGTATGCGTTTCAGTTTGCCACTTACAAGCTGGGGACTCTGGGCAAATATTTATCCTCTCTAAGCCTCAGGATCCTCATCGGTAAAGCTGGGGTGGCTATATCTAAGGCACAGGCTTGTTCTGAGTTAAATGATCGGGCGTACATAAATTGTTCTGCCCAGTTCCCAGCACACTATAAGCATTCACTAAACAAACGGAGCAGCAACCACTACTACCACCAGCCTTCGCATCATTATCACTGCCATCACTGTTACTATCACTACCATCACCGTCGCGGTAATTGTCATCACCGGGGCAGATGGTGAGTGAGCACTGCCACGGCAGCGACGAATCTTCCCCAGAGACACAGGCAGATGACAGAAAACACCAGAAGATGTAAATACGGAGAGAAGGGAAGTAACAAGTAAGGATGGACATCTGCTAGAGAGGGGGAGCAGGGTGGCTTCTGGGACTCGGAGGGAGCAGAGAGGTATAAGAGGTGCTCAGTGAACTGGATAAGTAGTTAACAATGAATTAACAGGGCTGCGGGACAAGGAGGACGCAGCTGCAGTTCCGTGGCGTGAATGTGTGTGGACTCACAGCGAGCTCGTCCCCGGTGATGTTCAGCGAGCCAGAAGCAGGAGCCAAGAACCACAGCCCAGCACGGTAGTGCTTACACAGACCCGGCTGGTCACATCTCAGTAAGCACAAGATCTTCCAAGACAGCCAATCAGGAATTTAACTTCACTTCCGGTTCACCTCAGTTCCCTGTCCTGGCCAAGCAATGGACGTGCCATTTTTCCTTATGTGTTGGGATATAAAATATAATCCAGGTGAGAGGGCTCAGGACCAGGCAAGAGAATGTTTTCCAGGTTTGGTCACAACATGGCCAAATCAAATGAAGTGCAGTCAGGGTCAAGTCTTTGCTGAGCCCTGCCCTTCCACCTCCTCCTGGGAGGGGACTTCAAATCCCGAGTTCTCAACTCTACTGTCGTGCTCTCAGAAGTGAGGTCAGGACGTGGACTGCAGGGAACAGTCCCCGAATGCCAGATTACAAGATGACAATGATGATACTACAGTAATATTGGGGCTAAAGTTCAAACTCTAGCTAATTATCACAAATGTTAAGAGCAAGAAGAGGCCTTAGAGACCATTTAGTTTAACCCACTCAGTTTACAGAGAGAAAAGTGAAGCCCAATGAAGTTGATATAATACTTGAATCAACCCCAAGTCACACCTCTGGACAGAGGAGAGGAGGAGGACCCGGAACCCAGTTCTCCTCATTCCTCAGGGTTAAGGGAGCCGCTGTGGTGGGACATGCCCCATCAACATTCACCAGAGAGTCTTCTCCTTTTTGGGGAGCAGACTGGGATTACACACTTTTTGGTTAGTGCTGTCTTCTTGGTAACAATAGGGCTATGGATTATCACCAGCTAGGCCCCTGTGACTAACTGGGATTACTGGGTCAATGCTGCTGTGATCCCACATTTGGGCCTCAGCCATGATCTAACCATATGATGATTCATATCACCATGACACCTCTCGGAGTGATTCATAACAGCAACGATAATCCCATCATCTCTCTTTTGTTTCATGTTTTTCAGTTGGAGTGTTAATACGTGTTTTCATCTCATTAGCTAGCTGATCTCTAGGACAATCATATGGGCTGGTAAGTCAAATATGACCATTTCCAGTTGATATGAAGCAGACTGAGAACAAGGAAGGTCGGAGGAAGCACCTGAGGGCATCCAGTGAATATGGGACTTGAACGAGGGTCTTTTGATTGTAAGGCCAATATTCTATCCTCTGTGATAGGTTCATTAAAGGAGCTTCTAAAACCACATTCCTGGCCCTACTTCCTTGGGTGTGATTGTTTTGTTTTATTTTTGGTTAGTTCGAAGGTGCTATATTATAAATCCTTTTCCTTTACTCTGTGTTTATTTTTCCTCCCAACTTGTCATACTGGTTTTTAAATTTTTTTCCAGCTTCATGGAGATATCACTGACATATGATATTATATAAATTTAAGGTGTACAATGTAATGATTTGATATATGTATATATTGTGAAATGATTACCACAATACGTTTAGTTAACACATCCAGGACATGATTTTTAAATACATTTGGTATCAGATCACCAGCCTTCGGGTGCATTATACTCTGTACCACTCATCAGGCAGAATGAGATTCTCGGAACCAGGGGACGTGCAGTCACAAAGGGGCAGCCAGCAGTTTTACACCTGACATGAGAAGGCTCGCCTTTCCTGCTGGAGATATTAGAAGGGCTCAGCATTTACAAAACAGAACGGGTAATGCAGCAAATGCAGAGAAAATAACATACAGTCTGTCAGTATCATAAAGACTCAGCACAAAGACAGAATTAATGTCAACTTACCACCTAGAACTATGGGTTAGTTGTTTTTCTCATCTTCTGTACCATTTTTTCTTTAAAATATCCTTTATTTTACAAGATGATGGCATTATAAGTGGTAATTCTTTTTAATACTTATATTTGTTTTGTTTTGAATTTTAAAACTACAAAAATATGAAGAATATAACAAGTACTTATAAATTCCTTGCCCATCATCCCAGATTAACAAATGCTACAGTTAGGGTCACTTTTGCCTCAGACATTTTTTATCAAAAAAATAAAATTATACAGATCGCCCTGGCCAGTTTGGCTCAGCGGTTAGAGCGTCGGCCTGTGAACCAGAGAGTCCTGGGTTCGGTTCCTGCTAAGGGCACGTACCCGGGTTGCGGTTCGTCCCCGGCCCCGGTTGGGGTCGTGCAGGTGACAACCACTCAATGTGTCTCTCTCACATCGATGTTTCTCTCTCTCTCTCTCTCTCTCTCTCTCTCTCTCTCTCTCTCTCTCTCTCTCTCCCCACCTCTCTCCCTCTTGCTCTATCTGAAGATAAATGCAAAAATGACCTCAGGTGAGGATTAAAAAAAGAAAAAGAAAAAGAAACAAATGCATATTCTCCCAAGTTTCTTTTAACACACTGAACATTGAAGGCAGTGTGATGGAGCAAAAGAATTAGTGAGCTAGAAATCAGAAGACCCAGGCCTGGTCTTACAGCCACTATTGACTCCTGTGGGACTGTAGGTGAGTCAACTTCCCTTTTTTTTGTAAAATGAGAAAGCTGGATATGAAAGGACCTCTAAGGTCTTGTCCACCCTTGAAACCTGATGACTCTAAGGTTTAATTTCCTCATCCGTCAAATGGAGATAATAACATCTTCCCTGGTAACTGTTCTAAAGATCTAACATGTGCAGATGCTCTGCAAAGCATGATGGTGATTGATAATCATAATAATTATCAAATAATATTTAATTATTATTATTATTATTATTAGTCACAAATGAAGCTATTTTTAAGCTCCTGGGAATGCGTCTAAAGCTGGCCAGCCAGCATGAACTAATTTAATTTCTTCTATCCCTGATCTCTCGGGCAGGCCGTTTAGCACGAGGAGAGGCTCTCTGAACTCTACCCATGAAGATTTAGGGAAAGAAATACCAAGAGTGCCTCATTGTAAGACTCTCTCCTCTACAAAGGCATTCCACAGACAGACCCAGGCTTTCACAGTAAAAAGCAGCTCGAATCCATTCGGGGCTGGAGTTGGTTTGTCTGACACACAATTCTTCAGGAAATTCATGTTGGGCAGAATTTCACTGGTTTTATGCAGGCTAAAATTGACGGAGTTGGTTTGACTTCTGGGTTGGGAAAGGTCTTCCCATGTCTCAGTCACATAAGATAGGGTAGCCTCTCAACCGACACGCTTTTCTGGGGAACATGGGAGCCTTCGGAGATGGAAGCACAATATGTCTGATATTTATATTTTAAAACTGCTGCACCAAGTTCTCTGAGAAGCCTAGCATTCATGGTTATGCATGCAAATAAAATATTTAGGAGTTTATAGACTAATACTTCCACTGTGAAGGACAGTATATGCAAACATGAACGCCTTTGCACATACTATTACCTCTCCCTGGACAATCTCCTCCCTATTCCTCCTCACCTAGGTAACTACTATCCTTCAACATGCAGTTAGATGTCACCTCCTCCAGGCAGACATCTCTGATTCCTGCCCCCATCCAGTGTGTGCTGGTGTCCCTTCTATGCTCCCCCATAATGCCCTGCTGTTCCATTAGCCTCAATTACACTTTCTTCTAATTCCTACTACCCACTCTCATAATTGTGTACCCAGTCACTCATTTGACTTCCTTCCCCACTGTCCCATCATCACACTGTCCCTTCATCATACATGAAGTGTCCCGCTTCATGTCACAGTGCCTGGCACATGGCAGGTGTGTGGAACCAATAAGCATTTCTATACAAGTACACACCTGACCCATGTGTATGTGTGCGAAGCAAGAGTTGTGTATCACATTCTCAATCTGTTTTCCTGGGCAACTGTTCCATGTGTGTTGCTGAAGGCTTTGAAGATGAGGTTCTGCAGAGAAAGTAAGATTAGATTCAGTCTTTGAACACTGCTGAAATTATGTAAATACCACCAACCACATCAAGTATAAAATCCTAAATATTCAACAAACAGACTTGTTGCCACATTTTTCCTTTTAACTAAATCTGAAGAAAATGTAATTTCAGTGTGTGATCTGAGGAGATATAAGTGTCTAAGATTCTGAGATGAAACATATGCTCAAGGAATGAATGGTCCCTGTGTTCGCTCAACTTTCTTTTTAGTAGTTTATATCACTGAGATTTTTCTGGTAAACGTTATAGAATTCAAGCCAACTTTAAATCAAAATAAAATTTTAGATTAATTTTAAAGAATTAAAATTCTCAGTCAAAATAGCTGGTCTTTTCCTAGAGTTGCCTGATTGTTAACCTGGACATTTTAACCAATGTGATTTGAGCCTAATGGAGTTCGTATGAAAGTGAAGAGGCAGTGGGCGCAGAGGGGGGCACAGAACCACTGGTTGGGTTGTAACTAGACCCACTTTTTAAACAGGCTCTGCCATCAATAACTATACATCTTATTGCACTCACTTCACCCTGTAGAATTTAATTTTCTTATCTGTAAAATAGGAGGGTCAGATGGGACCACATTTAAGGTTCCTTTATGCCTTGTGATTTTAGGATGGTGGGTGTTCCCTAAAGCTGGCATGTACGACACATGGAAAAGTCAGGATGATCTGGCCATGGTGTAGAGACAGACTTCACACTGAGAGATCTGAGTTCTAGCCTCTGCTGCTCCTCTGGTCCTGGAACCTCAGAGGGAGGCACTGAACCTCCGTTAACAGTTTGTCTATAAAATGACAAGGTATAACCAGAGCAGTGCTTTTTAAACCTTGGTGGGCATCAGAGAGCATCTGAAAACAAAGACGCTAGGCTCACCCCCCCCCCCCGTTTCTTTCTCAAGGGGGCTGGGTTGAAGCCTCCACATTTGCATTTCTAACATGTTCAGGTGATACTGATGCTGCCCTTCGAGACCACTGAACCCACCTTCCAACTCTAAGAATCTCTGGTAAGTTATAAGAAAGTTATTAACTACTATGTATTTAACGAGCCATCTCTGCCTTTAGTGAGCTTCCCAGTACACCAAGAAGAGCTTCCTTTTCCATGGGTTTTTTGTTTATTTGTTTTGTTTTATTTATTTTTTAAATCCTCACCAGATTTCCATTTATCTTCATATAGAGTAGGAGGGAGAGGGAGAGAGAGCACGCGCGAGCGAAACGTTGACGTGAGAGAGACACATCGAGTAGATGCCTCCCACCTGGCCCTGACCAGGGCCAGGGACTGAACCGCAACCAAGGTATGTGCCCTTAACTGGAATCGAACCTCAACTCTTTGGTCTGCAGGCCGACGCTCTAACTACTGAGCCAAACAGACCAGGGCTTCCATGAGGGTTTAAACCCTGCAAAAACAATTTCAGGGGGCACACATAATCACTCTTCTACCTGCTTGTCTTTAAAAGACTCAAAGACTCAATCACCACCCTGGCCAGGTAGCTAGCTCACTTGGTTCGAGCATTGTCCCAAAACGCCTAGGTGGCAGGTTTGATACCTGGTCAGGGCACATACAAGAATCAATCAATGAATGTATCAATAACTGAAACAACAAATTGATCTCTCTCAAATCAATAAATAAAATAAAATTTAAAAAAAGACTAAACTGCCATGTTCAACATTTGGCCTTCCTAAACACGCCAAGTTCATAAAACCTCAGATAACGTACTTGATTAATTAGCTCAGCATCATGTTATCAGGTTTGCTGAGCAGGACAAAAGCATAACTCTATTCACACTGAGTTCACTAAAGCAGAGAACAGAAGGGTCAGATTCCAGAAAGCCAAAAATTCTTTAGTCAAGCAACATCATGATGATGAAAAAAGCCAAATTCACCATAGACTAAAACATTTTAAAATAAAACCACCTATATCACTAGATTACAAACTTGATGGCACTGCAATTACTTGGGGTGTTTTAAAAAACCAGTGCTTGGGCCCGCTCCAGAGATTCTGATTCACCTCGGGCACTGGGACTTTTCACAGCCCCCCAGGAGTATTGTGAAGTTTAGTCTGAGACTCGCCAATCTGTAAAGGAATAAAATCAATCTGTTCTTCATTACTTTAAACCCCACAAGCCATTTTTGTCACTACAAACAGCATGACCATTTGTCTTAAATTATACTTAAGAATAAACACTGAAGTTTTCATTAGCCCACAAAGGGTCACAGACACAGTGGGCCCACCAATATTTCCTGGCTATGTTGATGCATCTTTCACACAGTTCAATAAATACTTTTCACGGCAAGGTTTCTCCCACAGTGTCCACACAGTGTCTACGGCAGAGAGCCAGGTGAGGTTTGCTGGGGGAGGACTCTTTTACTTTCTGAATTAGAAGCACCTTGAAGACATCATCCACATCCTAAAACCTCTGAGATTCCCGAGTGTCCATCTGGCTGAGTGCCAGGCAAATTAGAAGCACTGAACAAATACTTGTTTGACTCACTTGAATTTATGACTGTCTCTGAGCACACAGAACGCCGTCCTCAGCAGAACATGCTAAGTGTTTCACTGTGAAATAGGAGGTAGACAGCTCTGTGTTTGTGTCACAGATGGGCACTGTTTCATTCTTTCAAGTTCCTTAGAGTAAATGAGAACCTTGAGGTTGAAACTTTATAAAGAGACTGTAATACTATTTATTTGAGAAAGCTTCCATTTTCCCAAAGTGGGTGGAAGTTTCTGGTGCCTAAAGAAACATACCTTTCTGACGGCAGCCAACAAAACACAGGTGCCACCCGAGGCAGAGAATGTTACATGCGGGCTACTTCTGGCTTCTGCCTCCGTTTTACAAAGCCGTGCCCGTGCAGAGAGGAGCTAAGACACAGAGCAGCAACCACGTGAGGAAGGCCCGTCGGTTACAGTGCACCATTCTAGACATTTCTGTCAGATCAACCATAAGCTCAACTGCGGTTCAGATCCAAGCAGGCGGAGGCAGGAAAGAATAGTTAAAGCTCCATGGCTGACTTTTCACTCAAACCTGCTCTCCGGCACTTCCCTCGGCTGCCCCATCCATTGCTAATTAGGAGCAGCCCAGGCTCGACATGTACACAGTTCTCTATGGTAAAATTGATTATTATATTACTATGAAAAATAAGGAAGTCATTTCGTTCAAAATATCAAATTCCACAAAATCATATGTGGCAGCTGTTAGGGTATGCATGTGGGGGAGGGAACGGGTGTGTGAAAATATTAACCCTCTCCCTTTCAGTTTTCTGACACTGAAAAAAAAAGAGAGATTCTAATGCACGCAAGGCAGAAACCAATGGCAAAGCTACATAATGGATTTTAAGGTTAAAAAAATCCCCGTCATGTAAAATACATCATACACGCCATTTTACAAGTGTGTGCGTGTGGGTTTGCTTTAACACACTTGCAAGCAGAAAACCAGGATTCCTCCCCCAAAGGTGTGGAAGCGACCTTTAATTGCCAAAGACAAAGAAACGAGGTGAATCGGGCTTGGTCGTGTTTGAGCCTGCTAACAGATCATCACATCCACGTCCAAATACGTCCCCTGAACCTTGCGACAGATGTTTATAGGCTTTCTTGCTTGCTTGGGCACTTTAAAATAGTTTTGCTGTGAAATCTAACTTTATTTAAAGACACCTAATAGTTGCTGAGATGCGTATCCTTCAGAGGTGCTCAGAGCAACTTGCGAGCATTCTTTCTTAGCAAAATATCTCGGCTCGTGGGATCTAACACGCACTCCCCGCCTGGTTCATGAAGCTGACTCTGCACTCGAGATAGGAAACAGCGCCAGCGACTTCACATTCATGTTCCATCATTGACACATTCCAGCAATGAGCACGAAACACCTCAATCTTAAGAGACCCCCATCGTTCATAAGGCTTCAGGATTCTGAAAACGTCCCCTTCCATTCCCTCAGATCGGAGGATAATGCAATCTGTTTTCCCGCGGCCACCGGACTTTTCTTTATAAAGGAGTTCAGTAACTGGCGTAAAAAGAACATCTAGACATTCTGACATCGGGATCGCTGATTTCACTGGGGTCATGGGGAGCTGTTTTAGGTCACATGTTACCCTGGGAATCATTTATTTAAACGGGAGGGGGTGGGGATACAGACAAATCGCACACTCATGCACAAATGCTTAGCGCCAAGAACATGGTCAGAAGTGCTGCCTGGACTAGAGAATCAAAAGAAACCCCTTGGTGTCCCCCTGTGCTGGGGAAAGGTAGGATGACGTCATGCAACCTTACCTTTCTGAAAAAGAGAGGGAGCCTGGCATTGAGCGCTGACCTGAGGCCACCGAAGCCGGGAGTCATTTTGGGTGTCGCGCATGTGCCTCCCTAGAAAATTCCAATGACATTCTACCAGCTTTCTGCATGCCAATCATGACAGGCTTCCACTTAAACTCTCAGGAGTCTGGAAGGGGGCACGGGAGGGGGAATGAAAGCGAGAGAGCGAGTGAAAGAAAAAGTGCCCTGCATACCCATCTGGAAGGCGAGTCACATGCCACCGGGAGCCATTCCTGCCGCATTACACATGCTGAGTGTAAATGGCAAACAATATCAGTCGATGTTTACGCCACATGTTCTCAGCCTCTTCACATATCAACATCCAGGCCAGCTTTTGAGAACACTTCTGAAGGCGGGGGGGCTTGGGCTAATCATGTGGCCACTTTTAATAAAATTCCAAAGCCTCCTGTTCTGGTTTATTTTCCTACTTTTTGTTGTTGTTGGTGGTAATGAGGGTCATTTATTTGTTTGACTACTTGCTTGTTTTTTATTCTGGGTTTTTACGGGTGATGATTTAGTCCTGAAAGTCCCCCCAAAAGACCTTTAGTGATGTAGTCACATCAGCACTGACAAACTGACTTCCAACCAGCAAACCTCCTGAACAGGTGACCCCTTCTTTTTTTCTGTGTATGTAGGGCAGGAGATCGAGTGAGGTGACCCATCATTTCACCTACCCAGCGGTAACTATAATACTTTTCAGCAGGAAAAACGGACTGTCTTCTACTCTAAGGAGTGGCTCTGAACGGGGGGTGATTTTCTCCCCGAGGAATGCTAGAGACATTTTGCTTGTCAGAACTGGAGTTTGCTACTGGCATTTACTGGGCAGAAGTCAGGGATGCTGCTAAAATCCTACAATGCTCAGGACAGAAGCTATAGCAAGGATTACCCAGCCCAAGATATCCATAGTGCCACCGCTGAGAAACTGCTCTAAGGCTAAGCCCTTCCACAAGTCTCGCAGAAAAGATGATACCCGCAAAAGAATAAAGAACACAAACAAACAAAGTCAAGAAGCCCTCTCTATGAGGAATTTCTAAATTCCTGGAGTCCAGGGATGAGCTTGGCTTGATTGACGGTTTAATTGCTTAGGAACTTGGTCACTTTTCTCCCAAGGAGCCACCACTGTCCTGTCACTTTGTGTCCCTCTTCTTCTTCCCAAATCTTACGCTATAACACTTAGAGCATAATCACACCAAACTAAACCTCATGTGATTTTCTAAATCAAAATCTGCAGTCCAAAGGGACCCCGTTGCCAGGTTACCTAGAGCAGCCATCATCCTGTTTGTCCTGTCTGGAAGGTCTGATGTTCATCTGTGATGCACAGTATCCAATATAATCCCCTCTCAAAATTATCCAGGAGGTTATGTTTTTTTACAAGGTACAACCTCCCCAAAATAGCTTATAAAGGACTAGGGATTAAAGCTTACTGGGTTCTCCTATTTTACATACACGCTTGGCAGTAGGGTATGTTCACGGGTATCAGAGAAGCTTCTCTCCTGCTAGGACTCAGTGTGTGATGTTCCTGCAGACCATTGAAAAGTCAAGGTGAAAGCCAGTCATGTCTGTCTAAATAGCTCGCTTCCAGCTTTCCACCAGAGGCCCACTTGCCCAGTTAGCTCCCCAGAGAGCCCAAGGACTCTTTCTTCCTAATTTAGTCACAGCCCACAGGCTGCCCCAGGCTCACCTGGCTCTCTGCCCGTGACGCAGTCATAGACACCTAAAGGCGCCAGTCCCAGATCCTGACCTATGGGAACCAGCCAACCTGGCCACAGCTGCATTTCTACTCAGGCCTTGGGTCCCTCCCATGATCTCCTAGGTTTCCCCAAGGTGCAAGGTAGAGCTCCAGTCATGGATTGTACATTCTGCCTTTCCTCACTCTCTGTCTTATTTCATTGTGCTCAGAACTGTCTTAGGATAAGAGTTTACTGAATAGACATTTGTAGAACATTTCATCTCCAAACTGCAGAATATATTTTTTTTCCACAGGCACATGGAACATTCTCCAGGACAGATCACATATTAGGCCACAAAACAAGACTAAACAAATTCAAGAAGAATGAAATATATTAAGCATCTTTTAGGACCACAATGGTATAAATCTAGAATTCAACTATAGGAATAAAACTGGGAGGGAAGGGGGGACCCACAAATATGTGAAAACCAAACAACACACTACTTAACAACCAATGGATCAAAGAGGAACTCAAAGAGGAAATCAAATGAAAATGAAAAGACAACTTTCTAAAATTTATGGAATGTGGCAAAAGCAATTCTAAGAGGGAAGTTGATGGTTATACAGGCCTACCTCAAGTAACAAGAAAAATCCTCTAAAGCAATCTAACTTTACACATAAAGGAACTACAAAAAGAAGAACGAACAAAACCCAAAGTAAACATATAAAAGGAAATAATAAAGATCAGAGCAGAAATAAACAAAATAGAGATTAAAATAGAAAAGATCAATGAAACTACAAGTTGGTTCTTTGAAAAGATAAACAAAATTGTTACATCTTTAGCCAGACTCATTAAGAAAAAAAGAAAGAGCCCAATAAATAAAACCATAAATGAAAGAGAAGTACAACCAACACCATAGAGATACAAAGAATTGTTAAAGAATACCATAAACAATTACGTGCCAACAAATTGGACAATTTAAAAAAAAAAGTGAGTAAATTTCTAAAAGCATACAACCTTCTCAGACTCAACCAGGAAGAACCAGAAAATCTAAACAGACTGATTACTAGCAATGATATTGAAGCAGTAATAAAAAATCTCCCCAAAAAACAAAAGTCCAGGACCAGAAGATTCTAGCAAACATTTAAAGAAGAATTAATACCTATCCTTCTTAAACTATTCCAAAAAATACTGAAGAGGAAGGAATGCTTCCAAACTCATTCTACAAAGTCAGCATTACCCTAATACCAAAACAAGACAAAGACATTACAAAAAAAAAAAAAAGAAAATTACAGGCCAATATCCTTGATAAACATAAATGCAAAAATGCTCAATAAAATAGTAGAAAACCAGATTTAACAACACATTAAAGGGTTTATACACCATGACCAAGTGGAATTTATTCCAGGGATTCAAGGATGGTACAACTTTCATAAATCAATTAATGTGATACATCACATCAACAAAATGAAGGATAAAAATCATATACTCATATCAACAGATGCAGAACAAACATTTGACAAAATTCAACATCCTTTTGTGATAAAAAAAAACTCTCAACAAAGTGGATATAGAGGAAACATACCTCAACAAAATAAAGTTATATACAACAAATTTCACATACTCGATGGTGAAATGCTAAAAGTTTTTCCTCTAAGATCAAGAATAAGACAAGGATGCCCTCTATCCCTATTCCTATTCAACAAAATATTGGAAGTCCTAGCCACAGCAATCAGACGAGACAAAGAAATAAAAGGCATCCAAATTGGAAAGGGAGAAGTAAAACTCTCACTATTTGCAGATGACATGATACTATATATAGAAAATCCTAAAAACTCCACCAAAAAACTATTAGAACCAATAAATGAATTCAGTAAAGCTGGAGAATATAAAATCAATAAAGAGAAATCTGTTGCATTTCTATACACCAATAATGAACAATAAAATGGAGAAATTAAGAAAACAATCCCATTTACAATTGCATTGAAAAGTATAAAATACCTAGGAATAAATTTAAGTAAAGAGGTGAAAGACATATATTCTGAAAACTGTAAGACACTGAAAAAAGAAACTAAAGAAGATACAAATAAATAGAAGGATATACCATGTTCATGGATTAGAAGGATTAATATTGTTAAAATGTCCTCATACCTAAAGCAATATATAAATTAAATGCAATCTCTAAATACCAATGGCATTCGTCTCAGAACAACTAATCCTAAAATTTGTATGAAACCACAAAAAACCCCTAATATGGTAACCAAATAAATCTTACGAAAGAACATAGTGGGAGGTATCACACTCCCTGATTTCAAACTATACTACAAAACTATAATAATCAACACAGTAGGGTACTGGCCTAAAAATAGAAATATAGATCAGTGGAATAGAATAGAGAGCCCAGAAACACATCTCACTTATGTGGTTAATTAATCTATGACAAAGGAGGCAAGAATATACAGTGGCGTAAAGATAGGCTCTTTAATAAGTGGTGCTTGGAAACTGGACAAATACATGCAAAAATGTGAAACTGGGCCACTTTCTTACACTATATACAAAAATAACTTCAAAATGGATTGAAGACTTAAATGTAAACCTGAAGCCATAAAACTTCTGGAAGAAAACATAGGCAGCAAACTCTTTGACATCAGTCTTAGCAATATCTTTTAAAATATGTCTTCTTGGGCAAGGGTAACAAAATAAACAAATAAACAAATGGGACTACATCAAACTAAAAGATTTTTGTACAGCAAAAGGAACCATCAACAAAATACAAAGACAATCTATTGAGAGAGAGAAGATATTTGCAAATTATATAGCCAATAAGGGGTTAATATCCAAAATATGTAAGAAACTCTTAACACAAAAACCCAAACAATCCAATTAAAAATGGGCAGAGGACCTGAATAGGCATTTCTCCAAAGTGAATATATAGATGGGCAACAGACATGAAAAGATGCTCAACATCACTAATTATCAGGGAAATACAAATCAAAAGTACAGTGAGATATTACCTCACACCTGTCATCATGGCTATCATCAACAAATCAACAAAAAGTGCTGGAGGGGATGTGGAGAAAAGGAAACCTTTGTACACTTGGTGGGATTGTAAATTGCTACAGGCACTATGGAAAACAGTATGGAGACTCCTCAAATAATTAAAAATAGAGCTGCCCTATGACCCAGCAATACCACTTCCAGGTATTTAACTAAAGAAAACAAAAACACTAATTCAAAAAGCTATATGTAACCTTATGTTCATTGCAGTATTAATTACAACAGCCAAGACATGAAAGCAACATAGGTGTTTATGGACAGACGAATGGATAAAAAAGATGTGGTATATTTTTACAATAGAATATTACTCAGCCATAAAAAAGAATGAAATCTTGCCATTGTGACAATATGGATGGACCTTGAGGGTATTGTGTTAAATGAAATAAGCCAGAAAGAGAAATACAAATACTGTATAATTTCACTTATATGTGGAAGCTAAATAAATAAATAAATAAATAAATAAATAAATAAATAAATAAATAAAACAAAACATAAACAGATCCATAGATACACAGAACAAGCTGATGGTTCCCAAAGGAAAGAGGGATGGAAAGGATGAGGGGAAAATTAAAAATCAAACAAACAACTTTTTATTTTAAAAATAATAGTTTACTACACCAATAATGAACACTCAGAAAGGGAAACTAAAATAACAACCCCATTTACCATTGCAACAACAAAAAAAGTAAGATAGCTAGGAATAAAATTAACCAAGGAGATAAAAGACCTATTCTCAGAAAACGACAGAACTTTGAAAAAAGAAATAGAGGAAGATATAAAAAAGTGGAAATATATACCAAGTTCATGGATTGGAAGGATCAACATCATTAAAATGTCCATACTACCCAAAGAAATCTACAGAGTCAAAGCAATCCCCATTAAAGTACCAATGGCATATTTCACAAATCTAGAACAAATACTCCAAAAGTTTATATGGAACCAAAAAAGACCCCGAAGAGCCACAGCAATCTTGAAAAAGAAAAACAAACTGGGAGGGATCACAAAACCAAATATCAAGTGATACTATAAAGCCATCGTAATCAAAACAGCCTGGTACTGACATAAGAACAGGCATACAGATCAATGGAACAGAACAGAGAACCCAGAAATTGACCCAAGACAGCATGCACAATTAATATTCGACAAAGGAGACAAGAGCATACAATGGAGAAAAGACAGTCTCTTCAATAAATGGTGTTGGGAAAATTGGACAGGTACATGCAAAAAAATGAAACTAGACCACCAACTTACACCATACACAAGAATAAACTCTAAATGGATAAAAGACTTAAATGTAACTTGTGAAACCATAAAAATCCTAGAAGAAAATGTAGGCAGAAAAATCTCAGACATCATACATAGTGGAATTTTCACTAATACATCACCTAGGGTAAGAGAAACAAAGGAAACAATTAATAAATGGGACTACATCAAACTTAAAAGCTTCTGCATCACAAAAGAAACCAGAATCAAAATGAAAAGGGAACCCACTCTCTGGGAGAACATATTTGCCTATGATACATCAGATAAGGGGTTAATATCCAAAATATATAGAGTACTCATACAACTCAACAAAAGGAAGACAGCCCTGGCCGGTTTGGCTCAGTGGTTAGAGCGTCGGCCTGCGGTCCAGAGAGACCTGGGTTCGGTTCCTGCTAAGGGCACATACCTCGGTTGCAGTTTGTCCCCGGCCCCTGGTTGGGTCATGCGGGAGGCAGCCACTCGATGTGTCCCTTTCACATCGATGTTTCTCTCTCTCTCTTCCTCTCTCTCCCTCCCACTCTGTCTGAACAAAAAATGGAAAAATGTCCTTGGGTGAGGATTGAAAAAAAAAAAAAAAAAGGAAGACAAACAATCCAATTAAAAAATGGGCAGAGGACATGAATAGACACTTTAGACACTTCTCCAAACAGGACATACAGATAGCCAGGAGACATATGAAAAAATGCTCAATATCTCTAATCTATCAGAGAGATGCAAATTAAAACGACTATGAGAGATCACTTCACACCTGCCATCAACAAATCCTCAAACAAGTGCTGGCGAGGATATGGAGAAAAGGGTACTCTAGAACACTGCTGGTGAGAATGCAGACTGGTGCAGCCACTATAGAAAACAATATGGTGTTTCCTCAAAAAATTAAAAATTGAACTGCCATTTGATCCAGTGATCCCACTTCTAGGAATATATCCTAAGAAGGCTGAAACACCAATCAGAAAGAATATATGCACCCCTATGTTCACAGCAGCACTATTTACAATAGCTAAGATCTGGGAACAACCCAAGCGTCCATCAGTAGATGAGTGGTTAAAATGTATTCCATTTACACAGTGGAATACTACGCAGCTGTAAGAAAGAAGGATCTCTTATCCTTTGAGACGTGGAAAGTATTATGCTGAGCGAAATAAGCCAGTCAGAGAAAGACAAGTACCACATGATCTCACTTATTTATGGAACATCATGAGCGAAATAAGCTGTTGATCAAAATAGATCCAGAGTCATGGAAGTAGGGAACAGACTGACAAACCTCAAAGGGATGGGGGGTGGGGGGTGGGAAGAGATAAACCAAAGAACTTATATGCATATATACACAACCAGTGGACACAGATACTAGGTTGGGGAAAGCAGGAGGGGGCTGGGAGAAGGAGGAGGGAATCAATGGGGGAAAGTAGGGGGACATGTATAATACTTTAAACAATAAAAAATAAATTAATTAAAATAAATAAATAAAAATAATAGTTTACTAAAAAGCATACCTCCACACTCATCTTCCCAAACCCATATCTAAGGCAATGCTCTCCCTTGCCCCTTACGGGGAAGCAGTGGTATGTAATGGTTAAGAACACAGGCCCTGGAGCAAGACAGCTGCAATCAGCCACAGGGAATAGGGTAAAGGCCATGCCTACCTTCAGAATTATGGTGGAAGGAATGTGTTCAACAGCCCTGTGCCTGGTACAGTCAGCTCTGGCTGAGGATCTGCTCTTGTGAGCTCCATAGCGTGATACATGGATGGTGAACTTAATTAAGACAAAAGGTGCCCTGATACACGGCCTGGAGTGTGATTCCCAGGCGAAAAAAAGTCAGTACCCTAGAATGAGCCCTTTTGACTGCGTGGTCCTAGCTCTTACCCAGAGATTAGGACACAAACCCTGGCCCCATCTGGAAATGAAGCACAAACTGACCATCACAAACTGAAATATAATAAGTGCATGTTGCTGGGCCAGTGTGGTTCAGTGGATTGAGCATCGTCCCATGGACTGAGAGGTCCTGATTCGATTCCCGGTCAGGACACATGCCTGGGTTGCGGGCTCAATCCCCAGTGGGAGGCATGCAGGAGGCAGCCAATCCATGCATCTCTCTCACATTGCTGTTTCTGTCTCTGTCTCTCTTCTTTCCTCTCTCTCTAAAAAAATCAATAAAAACATATAAAAATAAATAAATAAGTGCATGTTGAGCACCTACTGTATATGGCACCAGGCAAAGAGGGAAGGAGGAACACAAGGTAACAGAGTGTAGATACACAAGGCATTATGCCATCAATTCATACATTCTCTTGATCTTCACAAGTCTTAAAAAATTAAGATCATTATTCCCACTTCACAGATGAGAACATCGAGGCTCCAAATAACTAGATAACTTACCCAAAGTCCCAAAGTCAGTACGTGGTCATTTGAAACAAAGTCTGTTTGATTCCAAAGACCTTCCTTGTCCTTCTACTAAAACGCCTCCCAGTGTGCAAGGTGAGTCATAAGTATAAATAATAAACAAGATGAGTGCTGCAGACAAGGCGAGTTCCAAGTATAATCAAGCTACGTAATGCGTGGGGCCCAGTGCAAAAGGAAAATGCAGGGTCATAGTTCAGAAATTATTAAGAATTTCAAGATGGCAAGAGCAGAGCATTAAATCTAACACAGATCCCTTCTCAGCAGAGGCCCTACGTGAACACATGCCCACGAAGCCAGTCCCAAATGGGAGGGAAGAACTCTGAGGGGGAGAGGGCAAGGAGTGGGAGGCACAGTATTCATCCACCCTGACAACAGCATTTCCCAGAGCACCACAGCCCAAGGCCATCTGCTGGACATCAGGCCTACCCCTGTTTCCTCTGGCTAATCCTGTCTCCTGTACAGTGCTAGCGGGAACACAAGGCAATGGGAACTTGGGGGTGGAACTTGGTTTGGGAGAAGCAGGAGGCAAATCTGGCCCAGACACATACTGCTATTTATTATGATACTGAGTTTCTTGAAGTGACGCCATGGGAGGGGATAATCTGGCCTCCATTCCTGGGAGATGTCCCAAAGCTGATGGTGTAGTGATCCTCAGTGGAGGTGGGGGAGGGGTAATACACAATAATGTAAGGAGCCACACTGGGAGGGGGTGTTCAGCCCATGTGTGGGGGATGAGGCAGTGAGAAAACCAGTGAGTGTCAGGAACACTCAGCTGTGCCTGGTTTCATCACCAACTCACTGTGTGACCTCCAGCCAGTTACCGAGTCCTTGTGGCTCAAAATACCCAAGTGCCAAGTACACAGGAACTTAAGGGCATTACCCCATGGCCATCAAAAGCGATGCTTACTATCCACTTACTATTCAACGTTAAATTAAAAATTAGTGCACAAAATCATATATTATATATCGTTACCGACATGTAAAGGGCAAAATAACCCTTAGGTGGAAAAAAAGTACTATTGGAGAACACACCAAAATGTTAACGGGCAGCTGTGTTTATAAGGTAGAAACTTAGCTCATTTTCTTTCTCCTTTTATAAATGTTCCAACTTGTTTTTAAGAGACATGTTTACATTTCAGTGAAAAAATAAGTAATTTTTTAGAGACAAATGAATTAATTTGGGCTAATACCGCCCCATCTAGTTTATCAGGACCTTCCAGTGAAAGTGTGTGACAAAGCCCCTTTCCCTGAGCTGGCACTTCTCTCCAGAACCACGCGCCAGAAACCCAGGGCAAGGCACATGGAGAGCGGAGACAGAGGCGTAGCCACGCTCTTCTTTCCACGCAGACCAAAGCACACGACTCAGATGGGTTTTCACCTTGTACTCTAGGATGGCGTCACGCACAAAGCAGGCAGAATGTGCCAGCACGTTGATGGGGTAAACAACAGTTCATTTTATGACTTCAGACTTCTCACCAGAGAGATCAAGATCATCAACATCAAGACAGTGCAGAGTCCACAGCCTCTATGCTTTCCCCTTGCAGCCCCACCCGAAACCACGGCTGTTCTGGGGGAGAGGAGGAGGAGCGCTGAGTTAACTGCAGTCAGCCAGCACCAAGGGGAAAAGGCAGAGTCACCGCTCAGCCCCGGAAGTGGGCTTGGGGCTGCGGTCTCCAGTGTTAACATTTTGATCCCCTTGGCTCAGTTTCATATATTTTTCAGGGCTGTGCTAGGTAATTGTGTTTTCTTAGGAGTATGCAAGTGCCAAGAGAGTGGTAACCAGTGAAATCCAGGCTAGCCCAGGATCAGATTCATGGCTGGGCCTCATCTGTCTAATCCTCAGCACCCTGAGCCAGGAGAGGCCACCTCATGCCTGTTTTCAGCTGGGAATCTTGCTGGACCTGAATCTCCACCCACAATGGATAGGCAGAGCTGGCCCCTGCCATGGCCACTCCCTCCCCTGCAGTGCTGGGATAAGCCAGCAGCTGCTTGGAACAGCCCGCTGCTTGGCCAAGAGGTGCAGAGGCTCCCACAGCCAACGAGACCCCGGAGCAATGTGGCATGGGAGGAAACCACTGGAAATGCTCCTGAAACCTTCTCTCCGCTCCTCTCTTCTCCCCTTTTCTTTCTTAACTCTTTCAATGTAAGGGGCAACTCACAGTGACATTTTCTCTAAACTCCCGTTTTTCTTTATCACTAGGGCCCACTATGCCATCTTTAGCATGGGGGAGGAAAGAAAAGTTAAGCCAGGAAAGATGAGGTCTCAGGCGCCCTGGGATAAATGGAAGGCAATAAAAGTATTTGCCTTGCGACCCCTTGAAAAAGCAATGGTAGAGGTTCCAGCGTCTTGTTCCAGGAAGATGCAAGGGAAGAGCAAGGATAGGGCTTGTTCCCAGAATGAACAGACCCAACCCGTGTAACGGCCACATCCTGCACCCCGGCCAGCCACGGCCCGCGAGCACAGGGAGCCCGTCAAGGGTTGTGAGTCAGACGATGTAGGAATGAGCCCTTCCCAGGAAAGGAAACGGGTTCTTTGTTGGGCAGGGGTTTATAATTCCCATCTGGCTAACTGTTGTTCCTCTGTAGGTTCTCCAGGGGCCCACAAAACAGAAGCAGGAAGTATTTTTAAGATTTTCAGATTTGCTCTTTAAAGACTGAGCATAGCTTCCAGACATAGATCCCAGGCTGGGTTCTCAGGGTGACCATATCTTCAGGACCTTTGCATAATCTATTTCCTCTGCCAGAAGTCCTTCTTCTAGCTCTGCACTGGCCAACAGGGTAGCTATGAACCACATGTAGCTATTTAAATTGAAGTTAATATAAAATAAAATTGGGAGCTCAGTCCCTCAGTCATACCAGCCATTTTTCAAGTATTCAATAGCCACATGTGACCAGTGGCTACCATACTGGACAGCACAGTAGGGAACATCTCCAGCATTCAGAAAGTTCTACCGGACAGCATTGCCTCAGGCTGCTTCTCGAAGAGGCCACCTTGGACCAGGAATCAAAAGCAGGACATAAGGTCACTCTCTGTCCCCTTGTCCTGCCTTTATCACTATCTGAAATTACCTTGTTCATTTCATGCTCTATTGCCTGTCCCTCCCCTGGAATATAAACTCATGAGAACAGGATTTGTCTGCTTCTTCTATTGCCGCATGCCCAATGCCTAGAATAGTACCAGGTATAAGAAGAAGCTCAGTAAATATTGTTGAATAAATGACTCACAGTAGGGTCTACCCATCACTCTGAGATCACAGGACAGCAGCCACCCAGCTGCAGCTTATCTTTCCATGGACCAAGATGACGTCAAAGCGTGGGCCCCATCAAGAGCAACCAGGGAGACTGAGTGTTGTGGGAGTGTCCAGATACGAGCAGAGTAGCTGACACCCAGCTTTGTCCTGTTTCTCCTCTAAGAAGTCCAGTTGCCCTTATCGCCTCTATCAGCCAGTCAACAGTGCTGTGCCCAGCACTTGCATTATCTTCCTTCTCTGCTTTTGCAAAAGATCAAAATACCCTCTTACTTGGTATTCAGACACCCTCCACCCTGGAATCACCTTTCCTCCACATCCATATACAAAAGCAAGTCATAGGATGGGATCTCACCTAAGTTTAAGGAGGTGGTATTTTAATACTCTGCATATATGTGTGCTTCCTGATGACCCCTCTGGAAGAGGAGGTGGAGGAGAAAATCGGTTTACTACAACTTGGTTTTATTATTTACTGCAGTTAAAATTTGAATGGCAAGAGTATTCTATTCAGGAAAACATGATCCCCATGGCCAAACACCAGAGGAGTATAAAGATATAAAAGTATAAAGATATACCACGTGTCATATTTTACTGAACTTTCATAACAAGCTGAGTACAAAAGTCACCCTTGTTTGGGATCAAACAACTCAACAATACAATCAAAGAGGCAGGGCCTGGAAAAAGAGCACACATAATGAATGGAGAATAAACAAATAGAAAGCAAAAATAAGAACAGGCAGCATCTGTGCTCAGAAGGAATCCCCATCGTCAGGGAAGTTGTGGGGCTGGAAGCTAACAGCCTGACAGCTAGCCAGGAAAGAGAGGGGCAGCCTGGAGAAGCTTCTGCAGCATACCCTCCAATTCTTGCTGAGGAAACAAATCTGCGTTCAAGCTGGCTTCCTCTTAAAGGCGTACGAGGCCACTGCTGAAGCTCTAAGCGCTCTCCTGATGGCAGTAACCATTACATGCACCGACCTCACTTCTGTAGGAGTTTTGCAGAACAATGAATTTTGAGAGAACTGGCAGGGAGAATACATCTTTCACTCCAGCCATGTCGTAGTAATCAAATTCCAATATCCATTCTGAAATGATTTCCTGGAAAATAAGTCTATTGTGATGCATAAATCACAAATTAATTTTCATTTCTTTGGCTATGATTGCATGAAGCCTAGTGATAGGCCACAAGATTAATTAGTTCCCGCCTTCAGGCTTTCCCTACTTTGTCTTTTGCTGAGTCTTAAACAGAGAAACACAGCCACCTTTACACCTTGGTCAAAGGATAGTCCTCCTCCAGGTGGGACAATCACACTCACTGATGTGAGCCCTGATTTGGGAGGGGCAGTCACTGAGGTACGGGGAAGGAAAATGACAGCAGCCAGCGGGATCAGCCAAATCAAACCTCGTAAGTAATGGGATGACAAACATCACAGACCACTCTCACAACCAGCCTTGGGGGGAGGAGGCCTGTAAATCTGTTTCCCTCTTAGGTTCCCTCCTTGAGTTCTCTGCATAGGACCAGATTATATGCATTCTGAGAGCAAGGACTCCACAACACTCAACAGGGTGCTTTCCAGACAGTAGTTCTTTAAATGATTTCTGAATCAACAAATGATTTATAGGCTTTTTCTCGTGTTGATTATAATTTCAGAGGTCTCCATCCAAGTTTGGGATAGGAGGACCAAGGGGTCAAAAATTCATTCTTGACATTTGGGATTTAAAGTTTTAAAGCCTTGATCCAAGACCAGCTGGTCAAAACGTGATGTCGAGGGTGAGCCAAAGACTAGACTCGGAAACCTGGTCCAAGCGTATCTCCTTCTCCATGGCCGGAGTCAGGAATCTGCCTTCACAGTCACAGACACACGTTGGAGTGCTAAGGCACTGGGCATGAGAGAAGAGGCTGGGAGCTCATGCTGCTGCGAGCCTCAATCAAAACCAAGTGCCCTCACAGCTGCCCCTGACTTGAAAAGGCTGGACCTTGGCCACTCTAAGGCGGCTCAGGACCAGGCTGAGGTCTTTGGGAAACAGCTGAGAGTGCTCTTCCTTTGGTGGCTATTTTTTCAAGGCAACGATGCCACTTATTGGCCAACTGACTGAAGTTACCCCTTGAGGAAAGAACGAGTGGCGTCAAGCTAGATGGGCTCTTCAAGCTCATGTTACTGGGACAACCCATCATAAGTCTCACACTTTCCCCCAAACGTCTACACCAGATCAGTCTTCCATCTGGTTGCTACTACTCGCTTCCATAAAAACTTGTGGGCCTACATTCCCTTGATCTTTTTTGCACCGTCAAGTTCCTAAAGGCAATGGTTGTTCCTAAAGGCAATAGTTGCTAAACACAAATGTATAATTTTATACAATAAAAATGTAATAGCTGTTTGTGTGTTATTAATCCATAAGTGTGGGTTAGGTAGTGGGTTATTCGGATACACCCTCTGGACTGAAAACAACTCTTGATAAGTCACCTTAAAAGCACCAAAGAGTTGAAGACAGTGCAGTCCCGCCAAGTCAGTTTTGGGGGGAAGCTTGAACTCAAATAAACTAGAGGATTATTTGTGTGCTAAAGTCACTTATTTATTTATTTTTTTTATCCTCACCCGAGCACATTTTTCCATTTTTTGTTCAGATAGAGTGGGAGGGAGAGAGAGGAAGAGAGAGAGAGAGAAACATTGACGTGAGAGGGACACATCGAGTGGCTGCCTCCTGCATGACCCAACCAGGGCCGGGGACAAACTGCAACTGAGGTACATGCCCTTAGCGGGACCCGAACCCAGGTCTCTCTGGACCACAGGCCGACGCTCTAACCGCTGAGCCAAACCGGCCAGGGCCTAAAGTCACTTTTTCGTTGACTATACTGGCGGGATAAAAGTGACAGAAGTCAAGGCACAGAGCACAGTCACTGTGACGACTTACAGGATACCTTTTCCTGCATTAAGCTGGGTCCCAGAGGCTGCACTCTCAGGGTTAGGATGGACCAGAACCAGTCTGTCACCTGCTGCTCCTCCCTAACCCCACAGGCATAGAAAGAAGGTTGCTCTGTACCTCAGCACAGCAGGACTAGGAGAAGGAAGGGGGATGAAACACTCCTGAGAAGATGTGGCCACAGACCTGCCATCATACGTATTTCACCCCAGAAATGAACAGCATTGATGCGCCACAAATTTGGTTTGAAGTAGCCCCAACTTGCAGTGCCCCTAAAGCAGTCAGAAGGCGGAAAGTCCCCTTATTCCAAGCCTCGGGTCATCTCCACAAGTAATTTTTTAAGGGCAACAGCCAGCAAAACATACACACAGGGAAACAAGGCAACAGGAGTCAGAGCCAGAACAAACGACTGAGAGCAGTAACAGACCTGGGCAGCTTTCAGACACAGGCTTACTAAGTTTGGATATGCCTGCCACATGAAGACAGTGAATGACAAGTTTGCGAACATCTGCAGGGAAGAAAAAAAGGCAAAAAAAAAAATGACCTCACAGATTTGGAAGAGAATCAAACAGAACCTCTAGAAAGGGAAAATTCAGTAACATTAAAATCTCAGCAGAAGTGTTTGGCAGCAGATAAAAACAGCAGAAGACAGAATTAGAAACCGGAGATTAGATCAGAAGAAGTTGTCCAGAACATAGCATAGAACGGCGAAAATATGGAAAACACAGAAGAGCGGATTTACAACATGGGGGATACAGTAAAAAGGTCCAACATACATTTCACTGGAGTCCCAGAAGAGCAGGAGAGTGAGGGTGGAGTTGAGATCATATTGAGGAGATAATCGCTGAGGTTATTTTCGGAACTACTGAAAGACGCCAGGGATTCAAAAGACCCACAGAATCCCAAGCTAAATAAATATAAAGAAATGCACACCTAGACATATCATAGTGATCAAACCCAAGAGTGAAATCTTGAAAAAATATATAGATTATCTTAAGACAAATGATGGTTAGACTGAGAAATGATGTCTCAACATCAGAAATGAAAGCCAGAAGACAGCTGAATATCTTTAATACAGTGACCCGTGAACAATTCAGGGGTTAGAGGCGCTGACCCATCCCGTGAAGTTAATAATCCACGTATAACTTTTGACTCCCCAGAACATTAGTTGTCCCTTGGTATCTGTGGAGGATTGGTTGCAGGACACGCCCCCCATAAATACCAAAATCCATGGATGCTCAATCCCTTATACAAAATGGCATGGAACAGTGCGTACAGTCAACCCTCTGCATCCGCAGATTCCCAGCCATGGGTGGAAAATACCGTTTCAATCAGAGGTTGGTTGAATTGTGGATGTGAAAAAAATCTGCATATAAGTGGACCCATGCAGTTCAAGCTGATGATATTCAAGGGTCAACTGTATACTGAAAGAAAATAATGACCAACTATAATTCTATACACTCTTGTGCAAGGAAGAATAATGGCCCCCAAAGATATTCAGGTCATAGTCTCTGGAAACCTGTGAATGTTACCCTATATAGTAAAAAGACTTTGCTGGTGTGGTTAAGTGAAGGTCTCCAGATGGGTGTACTATCCTCGATTTTCTGGCTGGGCCCTAGTTACAACCACAAGTGTTATTACGAGAGAGAGGCAGAGGGAGATTTGACACAGAAGAGATTTGATGTGACAAAGGAGAGAGAGATTTGAAGATGCTATGATGCCAGCTTTGAAAGTGGAGGAAGGAGCCATGAACCAAGGAATGCAGCTCTAGAAGCTGGTGAAGCACTTTAGATTCTCCCTTAGAGCGCCGGAGGGAGCGCAGAGGGGCTGACACCTTGATGTTAGCCCTGCAAAACTGAGTGCAGATTTCTGGTCTCCAGAACGGTACAAAAATAAATGTGTTGTTTAAAGTCATCACCTTTGTCACAGCAGCCATAGGAAACTAATACAACTGTCCAAACGATCCTTCCACAATGAAGGTCAAATCCAGGAGTCTCAGGCATACAGGACCTGAGAGACTTCATTCCCAGCAAAGGAGACTCTCAAGGTTGTATGTCCGGCAGAGGGACAGTGATCCCAGGTGGAAGACTGGAAACACAAAAAGACTGAGGAGCAAAGACAGTGGCAAATGCACAAGTAGATCTAAATGCACGCTGGTTGTGTAGAATACATTTTGTGTTCTTTTTAAGTAGATGGAACTCAAACACACACCAGTGAGAGAAAATAAGCAAAGAGGGTGGGGTAAATGTTTTTAGAGTGTTCCAAGGACCCAGTATTACTCAATGGGAAAGGAAAGTTTTGATAAACTTTAAAACCTAAGTACAAACATTGTAATTTTTAGAACAGAAGGAATATATAACTTTCAAAGTAGTAGAGGGAACCCAGGTGGTAAACCTACAGAAAAAGCAAGGAAGTTGCCATAGAAGTGTAAGTGAGGAAGAAAGCTGGGATGGGTCAGGGGCCAGAGGCTTCTGGGAGCCGGCAGCATTCCATTTATTGAGCTAGTGAAAGCTACATAGGTGTTTGTCTTCATTTTTAAAACTCTGCAGATATGCTTTAAGTATTTCTGATGTGTAGGCAATATTCTACAATGGCAAATGATCAAAAGAAATCACGTTTATCCCTTTCAACTGGTATGTCCACACTGTTCTAGGTCAGCTCTGTGTCCAGACTCAGCTCAGTGTTTAGCAAATCAAAAACCCATAGATGAGTTCCCTAGACACCATCTCATCCAGCCTCCTGTCTACAGACAAGTACGTTCTTATTATACCCAGATTATAGGTGATGCGGCCAAAGTCTAGTGAAGCTGAATGATTTATCCAAGGCCATAGGGACTTCACCTAGACAGTTAACTGAGAATAACTTTTACTTCTGTTTTTTAAAAAAAAATGCCTCCCCATACACACGCTCCATATGTCAGGAATCCATCTGAAAGACTTGCTGGTGTTAAATCTGTTGCAATGAGCTGGCCCCAGGACTGAGTCTGCCTCCTCTTGCCTCTAACTCTTCTGCGTGTTTAAGAAAGACATGCTAGTGGCCAGAAAGGTGTGAGTGCCTGTAATTAACAGTGCTTTTGCAAGACTCTCCTTTAATACTGATGCAAAGATACCTCTCAAATGCTGCAAGAGCAGGGATTAAAAAAACAGGACACGTAATCAAGCCTGGACTTGATTATGCTTCCCAATGAGATGCTCGCCAAAAACAATGCTGCTAAAACCTCAAAGAACCACGCATCATACCAAAGGGAAACAGCACCATCGGGGGGCAGGGGCAGCCAATGCCCCAGACCCCGGAACTCCTCAGGGATAAGGAGGCACAATTGCAGGGGTTTGGGTGCGGGGGAGGGAGGTAAGGATGAAGGAGAAGGAGACGTACACACAGCAGCAGCAGTGACTTAAGAAATAAATCTACACAGAGTTTTTAAGAAACCACTTCTATCTTAATACAAATAAATATTTAAAGAGCAACTTCATGTATTGCTAATTTTCTATATATTCTCCTAACAGATTAAAACAACTGCCGTAAAGCACACAATTTCCAACACCCGTCACTGAAAACAGAGCATCCTCAGGTTCACTCTCAATGTTTCTCTCTAAAATGAGAACGCTCTCTTCTCACATGTCAACCAGCTAGTGATAAACTTTGAAAGTTGCAAAGTCAAATCACAGCCAGAACTTGGGGAACCATGGGTTTCAACAGGCATGGCCATTTTCACGCAAGTTGCTCAGGCCCCCAAGGCCCCTTGTTCTCAAGCCACCTTACAGGGAAAGAACCCAGAAGAGGCAGAGGGGAGGTGGCTAAATGAAGCGAAGAGCGGGAGAAACAGAGGAGAGAGAGGAAAAGATAAATTGGCTGTGAGAGAAAGAACTTTTAGCGCCTACAGTGGAAAGATCAAGATGAATGGGGGGAGTGCGTGTGTGTCTACACCCCCAATCTGATCCTGCTAAAACTACCTCTTGACTTGGATACTCAACTGAGACTCTTAAAATTCACTCCTGTAGCAAGGGGGGGGGGGGGTGGCATTAGAGGATGCCCTGCCTTTCAACTCTGATTTTCTTATCGTCTGGCACCCAAACTGGTTTTGCAGGGACATCATGTAAAGTCAGAAGAATCTGTCCACACATACAAATCACTTAAGATGACTAAGATCTTGGTTACTCCCTGTTTGGTTGAGAGCAATAATAACTGTAGTTACAAACACCCAGACCCTGTGGAAAACTGTACCACTACCCTGTTTTTGTTTTCAAAACCTCCTCTCTGCAAAGAGTAAATGATCTCATAGATCACTCTGGCCTCATCCCGTCAGCCCCGTTTCATATATGAGAAAACTGAGGCAAGATATGCCAACAGGTCCATAGCTGAGGCCAGATTCCAACACTCCCCTTTCCATATTACCAGCCCACAGACAACCACCTTGATCAAAATACTGCTACTTCCCTGAAACCCCCTGACATCCTCGCCCCCTCCACCTCACCATACCCAGGTGTATTTCTTGGCTCTTTTTCAGGCTATGACTCCGAAGCAGTAATGGAGACCAATTAAGCTGGTACCTCAATGTCAGCAGCAAGCCGCTCCTACTCAGCCCCAGCTAATTAAGACTCTCTGCCACTTGGTGGGAAGCACACATCACTGCAGGGCACCCAGACCCACCCTGTCAAGGAAAACAGCAAGGTCTAGGGCTTGACAGAAGCCAGGCAGCCTATGAATGAAGAGGTCGGGCCAGTGAGAACTGAATGCCATGACGATCACTTCCGTGCGCTCCTGCTCCTCCCCGTGGACCCCTCCTCTGCTCCTCTAGCAGTTGTGACCTCTCCCACGGGGAGAAGAGAAAATGTGAGAACTGGCGAGGGAGAGGATCTCAGCAGTCATGCAGTCCAATCCAATCCTCTTGTTTTCCAGAGTGAAGGTTGCACCCACGGGCACAGCCTGCTGATGGCAGTGCCAGGACCAGAATCAGACTTTTATGGGGCAGGCAACTTCCTCAACACAATTGTAGTTTCCACTCCGTGTGCTGACCTGGACTGGCAGCTGCTTTGTGTTTTCTTTTATTGGTATATATACTGAGTACTCTTTGTATTTTCTTGAAAAAAAAATGTTTTAATACAAAAATATAGCAAGCTATCATATTCTGATCCATCCAGAATTAACCGGTGTTAACATTTCCTCGCTTTTAACATTATGGATCAAGAGGAGTCCTGTCTCATTCTCTCCCCTCCCTCTCTGTCCAGACGCAACATCTATGTGTATACTTCTAAGCCATATTCTTATACTATGCACCTATAAACAATAATATTTTAACATGGTCAACTTTATTAACCTTTTCATTTCTGAGCTGGGTCTTTCCTAAGAAATTCTTTTTAACCCCTGAGGTCACAAAGATATTCTCCTGGGGTTGACTTCTAACAGTGTTAAAGTTTTTATTTTAATGTTCAGGGCTAGCTGAAATCAATCTTTCTCTATAGTGTAAGATAAGATCTCATCTTTTTCTATAGAAAGCCCGTGGTCTCAGCATGAGTCACGGCAGAGCTCAAACTTTCCCACTGGTTTACAACGTACCACTACCCCATGCCAGGTTCATAGGGATTCTTAGGTTTTGTTGATCTCTTTGTTCTTTTTTTTTTTTTCCCCAGAAGTATCAGATCTATTTATTTATGTACCTCACTCTTCCAAATGAATTTTAGAATTGGTTTGTGTAGTTCTAAGAGAAATCCTGTTGGAATTTTTATTAGAATTGTCTTAGCCCTGGCCAGTGTGACTCAGTTGGTCAGGTGTTGTCCTGTGCACCAGAAGGTTGCTGGTTGGATTCCTAGTCAAGAGCACATGTCCCGGTTGTAGGCTCAATCCCTAGTGTGGGGTATACAGGAGACAGCCACTCAGTGTTGTGCTCTTACATCAATGTTTCTCTCTCTCTCTCTCCTTTTCTCTGTCTCTAAAATAAATAAATAAACTATTAAAAAAAGAAAAGAATTGTCTTAAATGAGGTGCTTTTATACTAAGTTGCCCCATTTATCAACATATCATTATCCATTTACTATACACTGTGATGATGATTTATGATTTTCTCCATTAAAGGCTATACATGTTTTATTTAATTTATTCCTAGGTATCATGTAGTTTAGTTGTTATGAACAATATTTTTTCCGATAGCATTTCTAATAGGTTATTTTTGTTGTACAGAAATGTTACTGATTTTTGTATGTTGATACCATACTCTGCAACTCTGCTTACCTCTTTTGTTATATATAATACTTTAGAAAATTCTTGGATTTTGAAGGTATGCAATCATATAATCTTCACATAACAAGAACTTTGTCTTCTATTTTCCATCTCCATAACTTCATTTATTTTTCTTGTCTTATTGCAATAAGACCCAGCTCAGAAAGGAAAAGGTTAACTCTAATTGGGAATGCTTCTAAGGTTTCCCTCCCAAGAATGATATTGGCCATAGGATGGCAGTTGCCTTTTTAATGTTCTCAGATGTTACCTTCCCAACTACTAAATTCCCTCAGAGCAAGGCCTAAATCTCACACATCTTTCCATCCATAGCACTTGTCACACCATGAATGCATGATAAATGTCTGCTGATTGCATATATACTTCTGAACTCTACTACTTGGGATATATTATTTATTTTGACACTTCCTGCTTCTCTGACCTTAGCAAATGCAGTGGATGCCTAGACAACATTTGGCCAGATGGTTTTAAGACAAATGTTCTGGCCCAGCCGGTGTGGCTCAGTGGATTGAGCATTGTCCCATGGACTGGGAGGTCTCAGTTCGATTTCCAGTCAGGGCACATGCCTGAGTTTCGGGCTCGATCCCCAGTGGAAGGCGTGCAGGAGGCAGACGATTGATGTTTCTCTCTCACATTGATGTTTGTATCTCTCTCTCCCTTCCTCTCTAAAAAATCAATTTAAAAAATATATTAAAAAAAAAGACAAATGTTCTGTGTGTGTGTACATACTTAACTTTATGGTAGCTCATGAAAGGCTGGGCATTCATGAAGAAAACAGACGGATTCTGGTTTTTTAGAAATGAATTATTTCAGGGATTTGGGATTTGATTAGCCTCTGGAGACTGTTTATACTCTCCCTCCTTGTTCATCCCACATGAATGGAATTAACTGAAGGTATTAACTGGCCTTGAATGGGTCACTGATTTTTGGGGTGCACAAGGATGTGTTCCTTGGTGCAGAGCAGCAACTCCAGAGGCAGGAGGGGGCTGCTCACATGGTCCAGTTGGAATGATGCCACACACCTGGCTTCTCAGCAAGAATGCAATTCCTGGGAATGTGGCCAGCCTCGTCCCCGAGTCTGTACACACAAAACCAGTAGGACCTCCAACCAGTCCCGACAAGAAAACGCCCATGGTGAGGAACAGAGAAACAGAACCCTGCTCCCTTTGCCGTTGGCTAAGCCATCAGCTACTCCCATCAAGTCACTGTCCCCAGCTCTTAGCTCTCTGCCTGAGGTACACAGAGGAACATGAGTATCAGGAGATGAGATGACTATCGCTCCCCTGACCCCAAACTATTTTCAGCCTTGTTCAAACAAACAGCTGGAAAGAGGGAAAATAAGTAATGCTTCCTATCTAGGGCAAGACTGTAGAGACTGAAGGCAGTGACCCACTCCTCAGCAGGAGAGAGTGCAAACATGGAAGCAGGCACCACTGGTGGGGAGAAAGTCATGCTCCTCTTGAAGCAGAAGTCCTGGGTTCATGTCTTGGCCCCACCACTTGCCATATCATCACAGGCAACCTTTCAACCTCTAAGTACCTCATCTGTAAAATGGGGACAAGCATTATGTTCCTACGTGCTATTGCAGCATGGGCCAGGAATAAGGGACAGTCTGCTTAGTCCCTGAAAAGTCCAAAAGCCCCTGAAGGAAGTTTGTACCAAGGCCAGAGAATGAAAATCCCTGAATGGTTGGCTTGAAGGATGAGGGCAAGCTGAGAAGACAGGATAAGCCGTTAGCTGGGCTCTGCCAGGAAGACCCATAAAGCCTTCCCTTATGGTGTTATTAAAACTCCTTTATTACTTAACAATCTGTCTCATTCAGCCCAATTCGGACAAGCTGAAAGGAGGGAGGATGAACAGGACGCTGGACTGGAGGGCCTCCTGCTGGGTCCTTTAAGGGCCAACTTCACCTCTCATCTCACTCAGCCCCCACATCCACCAGAGGCCAAATTCTTTTGAGTCACTCTGCACTATGAATAGCAAATTCATCTCCTCCTGGCTATTCCCACTGCCAATGCCCTGGTCAACATTCTTGCCTGGATTATGCTAATACCCCTTCCCATCACTCCCAAATACCTTCAATGGCTCCTACTTGTCACTAAGTAAGTCCAGACTTCCCAGAAAGGCACTGAGCTCTGAGTTGGGTCCATCTCTCACCTTGCCTCCCTCGAGGCCTTACGGGTGTCAGTCACCCCAGACCACCGCATTTATCCAAGCACACCATGTGCCTTTTCACCCGTGAACTTGGGGTCATGCTGGTGCTCCTTCCTGTGTGACTAGTGTCATCGGCTTGTATCCGAATGAACCAGATACCTGCCTCTCTTCTCGAGCACACACGCACCCTTAAGGGCATGAGCTGCTTTATTCTCCTAGTCATGCCCCACGCTGCCTTGTACACAGATATTTTTCAGAATGTAAAGCTGAGGCTGAAATCAACAACGTGGATGGCCCCTGGAAACACTGTGTGGAGTGACAGGAACCAGGAACAAAAGGTCACACACTGTGTGGTTCCATTTATGTGACTTGTCCACAACAGGCAACTCCACAGGGACAGAAAACAGATCATTGGTTTCCAGAGGCTGGGGGAGGAGGGCGTGCCTGTTTGATGGGTGCAGGGTCTCCTTTGTGGGCAATGGAAACGTTCTGGAACGAGACAGGATCGACGGCTGCACACCATTATAAATGACTGATGGCACTGAATATATGCCTTGACATGGCTAAAATCATAAATGTTATGTCATGGGTATTGTACCACAAAATGAGGGGGGAGGCACCTGAGGCTGAGAAGGTAGAAATCAGTATTCCAGGAGCACCGCTAGCAAGCAGGATTGTAAGAGTAGATTTTAAGAGCCTGGTTCTTCATTGCAGCTTTGAGTCGGCAGAGAGCTGTCTCCCGACATCTCGACATCCAGCCTAAGTCCAGCGCATCCTCTCTGACTGACACCTCTTCAAAGTGACCCAGGCCTTGTGGCCCACGTTTTGTGCCACAAAACAGCCTGGCACAAAAGCATCAGCGCCCGGTGTGGTTCTCTGTGACGACGTGGGCACTGGTCTCAGTCTCTGCAGCCAAAATGCGGACAGGCGCCAGGCAGAGCCTTCCCAGGCGTACACACTGCACCGGAGTGATGGAAACTGAAAAGCCCACTGGATGCTGTTTACATTTTTCACAGTTTTAATTTGCTTTTTATCTGGAAAGTTCCCACTGTTCTTTTGGTCAGCAACACATAACAATAGTCTCCTTTGGCCCTTGACTGAATCTCAGGAAATGCCTTTTTGCCAAAACTAACAGAACTAACCAATTGCTACCCATGTTCTCTCATTGATTGGGGGTGGGAGTTAACACCACTTTCTCCACTTGTTTATTCATAAGAGGAAGTTTCATTTCTCTACTTCAAACACTGTGTGAACATTCTAAGTTGTATTTTAATAGAGCAAGCTAATAAATAAACATGTGAAATGATGGCTTAGGGTTTAAACATGTACACTTCAAAGGAAGTTTTATTACTTCATTTTTAAAAGTTTTTTCTCTGGGGTGTGGGGGTGGGGAGGAGGGGATCAATGGGGGAATAGAGGGGGACATCTGTAATACTTGCAACAACAAAGATAAATAAATAAATAAATAAAATGCAAAAAAAAATTTTTTTTCTCTTTTTAGTCTATTGAAGAATTAGCAAGGGAAACCTAAGGTTAAAAGCATGCATGCTCGCCTCACATCCACCACTTACTCATGGCCTCAGGCAAGTCCTTCATCCCCTCAGAGTCAGTTTTCCTATCCATAAAATGGGAGTAAAAGTGCCTTCCTAGGAGCCCGAGAGGAGTGTTGTAAGACACTATTAAGATACCAGATGGGAAAGTCTCAGAGACAGAGGGGAAGAAGGCAGGGGAATGCACCTCCCGTCCTTGGCCCCAAGTCCTCTGCACAGATGGTCAGCTGGGCTGGCAGGTGCTCTGAGTCTGCATGGGCTCTGCGGAAGTGGCCAGCGGATTGGAAGTGGGAGGAAAGGGGGCTACTCTGGCCAAACACCAAAACAACATTTTTTTAAATCCACGTTCAACCTTCTTCTCCCAAACAACAATGCAAATACCAGTAATACACAACCAGGTGGGGGTTATTTATAGCTTTTTTTTTCTTCTTTTCACTTTCTATTTTGAAATAATTATAGATTCACAGGAAGTTGCAAAAATAGTCCAGGGAGGTCTCGGTCACTATTATCCAGCTTCCCCCAATGGTAACATCTTGTAGAACACCACACTGTGTTACCAAAACCAGGACCTGACACTGGCACAATGTGATGAACTAGACTACAGATGACATCAGCTTTTTGCATATTCTGTCATTTCTAAGTTTACAAACAACTATAACGGTGCAGAGGGTACAGAAAACACTGGTATAGGATTATTTACAACATTGTCATGAGGTCCTCACAATATAATTTTGATAGGCAGCTTACGAGTATGGGAATATTACTTTACTACAAACAATAACTCTTCATGATTGTGTCTCTTGTGATGAGATGGTATTTGCAGCACCATATTTGCAGATAGTCGCAGAATCTCCTCTTCTGGGAGGTGGAGAGGCTTCATTGATCCTTCCTTGTTCCCATAGAAGTACTCTAAGAATCAGCCAAAGAGAGCTGTGCCCATTACAGTCCTCATCCCAGCCCCCCTCCATAGACAGCATCGCCAACCCAGATCCACCCACGCAAAATCACCAAAGTCCCTCAGCTTTAAGGGCATCTCCAGGTGGAATTTGGTGCTGGCCTTGAAATACTCCAGGTCGACTGAGCAATGCCGCCATCTGGTGGTTAGACAAAGAACTAAGAAAATCAGTGACAATGCGTAGCCTGTTTGTGGGCCTTAAGTTGAGTCCCTTTTTTTTTTTTGGTTAATTCTCACCTGAGGATATTTTTTCCACTGACATTTTTAGAGACAGTGCAAGGGAGGGAGAGAGAGAAAAACATCGGTGTGACAAAGACACATCGATTGTTTGCCTCCTGCATGCACCCCGAATGGGAGCCAGGGATCAAACCTGCAACCCAGGTTTGCCCTTGACCCGGAATCAAACCTGCCACCTTTTGGTTCATGGGCTGACGCTCTAACCAACCGGCCAGGGCTTGGGTCACTTTATAAATCTCCTCCAGGAAGCTCTACTTAAGGTACAGCTGTACTGAATATTTGAAGAAAGAATTTTTTTTCCTTTTCATTGAATTTATTGGGGTGGCACTGGTAAACAAAATTATACAGGTCCCAGGTGCGCAATTCCACAACACATCATCTGTACATGGTATTGTGTGTAAGAAAGAATGTTTTGGAATGAGAATGACTACCATGTGGTAGGTTAAGTATGGCCACAGACTCTGAGGCCCCTATGTTGAGGAGGCGGAGTCTAATTTCCCCATCCCTTGGATCTGGGTGCGGCTGACGACTTGCTTTGGAGAAGAAACAGAAGAAATGATGCTGGGTAACATCCAAGCCTCCACTTCCCGGGGCCTCGGAGCTTCCCACCTCGCCCTCTGGGAACACTGCCACCTCTTGAACAAGCCGGGACTAGCCTCCTTGAGGATGGGACTCCAGGTGGAGACAGAGAACGGACTGGATGCCTTAGCCATTTGTTCTGAGGCCCCAGACATGTGGGTGAGGTCATCCGGAACCAGGCAGTCACAGTGAACCACCAGCAAATGGAGTGATGAGTGAGCCCAGGAAAGACTGGCTGAAGCCAGCTCAAGTACTGATGCACAGAATCATGAGAAACAGCAGACTGTTGTAAGCCACTAAATTCTGGGGTGGCTTGTCATCTAGCAGTAGATAACTGACACACTCTCAAATGTATGTGTTAAAAATCTGTATTCTGAGGGGGTGGGGGGGAGGGAAGAGATAAACCACAGAACTTATATGCATGTACGCGTAACCGATGGACATGGACAACAAAGCTGGGGATGGGGTGGGGGGGGATGGGGAGGAGGGTGTCAATGGGGAAAAAAGGAGAAACATCTGTAACAAAAATAAATTAATAAAAATCACATGATCATATCAATAGTTACAGAAAAGTATTTGATAAAATCCAGCACCCCCCCAAAAACAATCTGTATTCTGGACTATACGTTTAGTTTATTACTACTGTTTGTAATGGGGGAGGAGCATCAACATTTTCACACGATGAGTCTTAACTACTGCACACATTTTGAATGTTGCATACTCTGGTTTTCTTACGCATTTTCAGACCCTGCCACGTGCTATCCTTTCTTCATTTCGCAGATATTAACTGAGCATGTCACAACTGTTATAGGGAGGCGCTAAGGACTTGGCGTCGAATTAAATATGATGCCTACCCCTGAGAAGCTCGTGGCTGTTGGAGAAGACACACACGCCAATGCATTATAGCAACAGAGTGGTACGTTAGGTCAGAACAGAGCAGTGACTACCTACAGGGGGAAGGGAAGGATGGCTATATTAGTCAGGACCCAGTTAAGAAAAGAGAAACCACTCCAAGTATTTAGAACAAAGAGAATTTAATCCAGGGAATTTGTTATACAGATGAGAAGGCAAACAAAAGATGGTGGGGACAAGAGGGGGTGGGTAGAGCCCAGGAAAACAGTCAGTCACAGTCAAAAATGCCATCAGTCACAGAGGAGGGGCAGAAATACCCTGGCATCTCCCTTCCTCCACCCTCCAATCCCCCACCAGTGCCTGGCCCTGGTCAAACCCAGCAGGAGCCTGCAGGGATCAGCACCCTGGGGTGGGAGCCCAGCATGGGAAGAGCAAGGGAGGAATGATGGCAATCAGGTTTGGGGGTCACTACGGGGTGTTGTGACTAGAAGGGCTTTCCAACTGCGAAGATGAATAGATTATTTTATGCCCCGCGTACATTTCTCGACCACAGCATCACCCCCTCCCCACCCCCACAGCAGCGCCGAGGTCTCCGAAGATCTTTCATCCGTGTGCAATTCTAGCTCTGCCATGAAAGATGGTCAAGACCATCACGGCAGAGATGACATAATTCCTTCTGGGCCCAACATGGGCCCTTCTCAAATGAACATGTGAATAAGAAACATTAAACTATGTGAATAGAGAACAAAGCACTTGGCTGGGAGTCAAGATCTCAGCCAGTGGCAAGACTCTGGGGCCCTCGCCTCAACAGTGGGGGTGGCGCTCAGGGCTCCTCCGGTCTCACATTCTTCGACAGGCCTGTAAGAGAACCCAGAGCCACCACTCAGCCCTGCAACCCTTGAGATCTGGGAGACCCAGGACTTGACCGTGGACAGTGGTTATAAGGGCTTTGGGTTCAAACCCTAGCTCTGCTGCCCATGACCTGAAGCCAGTTGTTCTCTCTCATGCCTTTGTTTCCTTGTCTGTAAAGTGGGGTAGCAATCCCTAACACAGGGCTGTGGTGAGGGAGAAATGCATCTCTGAGCGCTGCTGGATGATCTAGGGCAGTGGCTTTCTGAGCGGGGGCCCCGACAGGAGCATCAGCATCACCCGGGAACTCGTTAGAACGGAAACCTCCGGGGCTTCACCCCAGGCTTACTGAGTCAGAAACTCTGGGGTGAGCCCGGCAATCTGTGCTCCTCCACGCCCGCTAGGGAGTCTGATGCCTGCTAAAATGTGAGAACCAATGATCTAGCTAGAACATAATAGATCCTCAATAAACAATAACTGTTATTGCTGTTTTTACAGCTTTGAGGGATGAATTTGGGAAAGGGAAATTTTCACATATAACCATCTTCTAGACTCATTTGGAAGGAGCTGGAATTTGCGGACACCCAAGGCTTTAAGCCCAACACCAGTTGTGAGTAGTTTGGGGATTTGTCCAGCCACTCCATAGATGCTGTCTGGATATCTCAGAGCTGTAAATTAAGACCCTCCTCATACAAGATCAGCAAGAAAAGGGCAATGAAAGAATGGAACATTATTTACTTCAACTCCTTGTGCGTTGTTTCTGCTTCTTCCCGCTTCTCTGAGTCCATCACTTCACCCTTTCGAATTTTCCTTCAGCATCATAAATCTCTTAGGCTACCTGTTCTTGTTTTCTTCCTTTTCAACATTCTTACCCCCAAATCCCGGGGCAAAGATTTTTCTCCATTCAGATTTTTGCTTCTACTTTTTTTAGGACTAAATATTTATTTCTTCCTTTCCCTTGTACCTTTTCCCTCTCTTGGAAAAACTCTCTGTCTCTTCTCCTCACCCCATTTGAGATACTCCCAGACTCCTCTGGGGTGTGGAAAAATCACCTCATCTTGAGCAGATGGGATGATAGCAGCCCTGAGCAGGCCTATACAGCTAGCTGGGCCAGGGGAGGCAGGTATATACACTGGTCATTCCCACAGCAGGTGGGACGTGGGCATTCTAGAGGAGCAGGCACTGGGAAGAGGGCACCGCCAGACAATCCTGGGGAAGGAAGGGCAAACATGCACCTTTAGTCCAGGAGGGCTCCCTAGAGGAGGTGAGGTCTGAGCTGAGACTTGGTGAAAGAGCATGACAGAGCCAGACAAGAAGTGGAGTTTGGGGGTGAGGGAGCTGCAGGCCCAGGGAACAGCACCTGTACAGCTATAGGAAACTGAAAATAATTTCAGCCTGCCACAGAGTTAGCGAATGACAGAAAGCTGGGTGGGGCAGTCCTGCTGAGGAGACAGATTCATGGAACATCTAAGACAGAAAGCTGACAGAACTCGGTGATAACTGGATGTGGAGGGGGTAGAGGCAGAGGTGAGGGAAAGCAAGGAGTCCAGGATGACTAGGGGGTCTCTGGCTTTCTGGGTTGATAGCAGAGTCATGTAGAACAGAAAGGCAGCAAGAAGATGATGAGTTCAAATTCAGACACATGAAGTTTCCATAACATGGAAACTGTTGCAGGCTCCTGGATCCCCACATCTGAAGTGTGGGGAGACGACAGAGCCAGAGACTGGTATTGCCTTGTTATTTGTGGTACCTCTGTGGACAGTTTCTTTTCTCTGTGTCCACCCTAAGGTATGTGTTACAGGAACCAGCAGTCCCACTCCTGGATATAAACTCAGAGGAAATGAAAACAGAATACCAACGAGAAGCGTGCGATCCCATGTTTACGGCATTATCCACCACAGCCAAGGCATGGAAACAATTCAGGTGCCTGTCAACAGACGAACGGACAAGGAAGCTGCGCTGCACAGACAGTGGAATACTTCCCAGCCGGGAGGAAGAAGGGCATCCTGCCACTGTGACCACAGGCGTGGACCTTGAGCACATTATGCTAAGTGACATGCGTCGGACAGAGAAAGACAAGTACCATATGCTATCACTTACATGTGGAATCTAAAAAAGCCAGACTTGTAAAAACAGAGAGTAAAATGGTGGTTATCAGAGAATGAGGGTGGGGGGGATGGATGTTGTTTAAAGGTACAAACTTACAATAAGTGGTAAATAAGTTCTAGAGATGAAATGCACAGCAGTGAATACGACGACAGTAATGTGTTATAATAATCAAACATACCAAGAGACCAGAACGACATGATTCCAACCACTAAACAAAGAGATTATGATGTGATAGAGGTGCTAATTATTACTACAATGGCAATCACATTTCAATACGTAAGTGTATCAAATTAACATGCACACAAATTTACACAATGTTATATGTCCAATATATTTTAATTTAAGCATAGTTTTTAAAAGATGTGTGTTTTTCAGCTTCTTCATAGGACTCTGGTCTGTGGACGGGTAAAAAGTCTCAGCTGAACTGGCATGGAAGGCAATGAGCTAACGGAGGGCGGGCGCTGGGCGGGCGCTGGGCGGGCGCTGGGCGGGCGCTGGGCGGGCGCTGGGCGGGCGCTGGGCGGGCGCTGGGCGGGCGCTGGGCGGGCGCTGGGCGGGCGCTGGGCGGGCGCTGGGCGGGCGCTGGGCGGGCGCTGGGCGGGCGCTGGGCGGGCGCTGGGCGGGCGCTGGGCGGGCGCTGGGCGGGCGAGGTGAGCGGCAGGACGCACAGGGAGCTGCCGAGGAAGCAGGCGAGGGCTGCCCTCTCGGTCTGGAAGTCAGGGAAAGGTCACAGACTGCCACAGAATCAGAAGGAAAAGGCCAATGCAGATGGCAAGGGAGAGAAGGCCTCGAGCCCCGGATGATGACAGCCCTGTTACCCTGGAAGGGAGCTCCCAGACCGGGGGCCGAGGCTGTTTCTCCCGAGCCGGGGCCAGCCGCCTCTGTATCCCCTTTCGGAACTCAGCAGGGCGAACGTGGCTGGCCTGTGCATGGGAACCCTGCCCCTGGAGCACATGTGTTCACGTTTTCCCACAAAGAATGATGTGATATCTGCTGCTGTCCTCCTGAGTAAGGAGAGTGATGAAGGTGAGAAGGAGTCCCCAGTCCACTCGAGTGTAGGTCAAGGTGGCCACACATGGCCCCATGGACACACTCCCCACGGAGCCCTGTCGGGGAGGAAGCTGTGGAGGGCAGGAAGGAAGGTGGCCTCCACCTCTAGGGCGGACCCTTAACCAGCTCTGCAGAAGGCAGCTCTCCTCACTGGGCCCCCCTAGCTCCCTGGCAGTTTCCCTCTTCATCTGGACCCTGGTCAACCTTCTCTTTCCAGACCCTGCCCTCGCCCACAAACACTCACATCCAGCTGGTACTAACTCAGAAGCCCAGGTCTGCCCAGCCCATTTGGGTTCGACTGGTTCAAAAACACCCAATCTCAAAAAAAAATTAGCTTTTTTTGTCCACCACACAAGCCTAGTGACCTACACTACACAATCCCATCAGAAACAAGAGCATCCTAACCCTCCAAGGTCAATACTGCTCCACCTCACCCACAGTCAAGGCCATCAAACACACAGGCAAGCCACAGATTTTTACCAAGTCCTAAACAGCCTTCTTTCCAGAGCTCCGGGGCGAGCAGCCTCGGAGCCTCCGACCAGACTTCCTTCCCTGGCCCTGGCCTTGACAAGAAACCTGTGTCAGCTCAGCAGTTGGTCAGAAATGCCAAGCTGCCTGAGCATCCGAGTTCCCAGACGAGTCTGCATTGCTGAGGATCAGGGAGGCTGAAGCAGGGCTGGGCGCTGGGGCAGCAAGTGGGAGACAGCGCAGCTGGGCCGGGAACACAGAGCAGGTGGGGCCGGGGGTAAGGCTTTCCCACTGCATGTGGGGTGTGTTTGGGAAGCATCCTAGCTCCATGGCCAAGACACCCACCGCACTCAGGCCAGGGGCTGCACCTATCACTTCAGTTCATCTTTGCAACGATCCTGCCAGGGGCAATGAGTTTACATTCAAGCCCCACTCTGCCTCCCCACCAGATCAGCTGTCAAATCCTGTTCTATCTAGAAGGCTTTCTTCCTCCCCTGCTTTCTTTCTTCCTAGTGCCTACACATAAGCACTTCTCCCGTCGGCAAATTATCTCAGATGTCAGGCAGCTCAACAAAACATTGCCACTGTGAGAGGAGTCCGTGGATGAACACCGCATCACGAGGTCGAGATGCTGTCTGTTCTGATCTCTGCGGATGCCCCACGTGCAGGGCAGTGCCCGGCACACGCTAACGCAGAGAAGGCACCCAGTAAATGTCTGTTGAACAAACACCTTCCCAGAGTGCAGATTCTTGCCGTTTTCAGGGTCAAAACTCTTCCTACAAACAAAGCAAGATTTCAAGAGCCATCAGCTGGATTAAAGCAGCCATGGAGACACATCATAACTCAGACACGTGCAGGCTCCCCTCAGTCCTCACGAGACCAGGCCACACTCAACAAACAGAAAGAGGTCCATCTGATCTCCCGTGTCCAGCCAGAAATGCCACGTGCAGCAGTTACTTTCCGGAAAGACTCTGACACCTCCCCACACCTTTTCCAGCCATGTGTCAGCTCCCTGGGGGGTTCTGAGACGTTACGGAACATAAACACTTCCCACTAATCCTGCAGCATCATGGGCCCGTCCCATTCAGTGCCGCCGGTCCGGGCTCCCATCACAGGTCTCCTGTGTCCCATGAGGAACCACAGACACATGGGAATGCCCACGTCTCACAGAGCTCCTCCGCCAGATTCCCTGTAGGGGACACTGTGTCTGACCTGTGGCACCCTTTACTGAGTTTCCTCTGGGAGCAGACCAGACCGACTGCTGAAACTGGGCAAGCGCCCCGGCCCCCATAATACTTCTGCTGCCCTAAAGGAAAAGCCCAGCTGAGGAGCTGGGCCTTCTATCAGTTTGGGAGTTACCCCCGAATAGAAATAAACCAGGGTTTCTGACTCAAGGAGCTGATAACCAGTTTGAAAACCAAGACAAGTTTAAGGTTGGTTTTTAATTTAACTAAACTTTAGAAGTACATATTATTAAATCATTTAAAAAATAATTTTAATTAGCTTTTATTGTGAAATAAGAAATGTACAATAAAGGTCAGTGGTCTTGTTAACTTGTTGACATACACATACACCCATATAACCGCCCCCTCCCCAATCAGGACATACAGAACATTTCTAGTACCTCAAAAAGTCCTCTCATACACATCCCTCCTTCACAAGGTGACCATCTGTCCAATATCCGGTAGTAGTTTTGCCTAATTTTGAACTTCGTATCATGGAATTATATCATACATATTCTTCGGTGTCTGGCTTCTTTCACTCAACATATCTGTGACATTCATTCATGTGGAATGTGTACCAGTACGTCTATCAGATTTCTATATAAATTCCATCGTACAAATATGTGACAATTACTTTATCCATTTGCCACTTGATGGAAACAACTGAGTTGCTTCCGGTTCGTAACTGTTATGAATAGAGCTGCTAGGAACATTCTTGCACATGCCTTTTTGTGCACACATGTACTCACAGCTCATGATACAACTAGCAGTACACGGTGCGGTCACAGGGAGGCATATACTTAACGTTAGTAGACACTGCTCATGTCCCAAAATGGATGCACCGTTTTAGCTTCTCAGGGGCAGCGCATGAGGGCTCTGGTAGCATGCATGAGGACTTCCTTCCTTTCACAGCCAAGTCACACTTCATTGTATGAACAGACGACGTTGTGTTTATGCATTCATCAGCTGATGCACATTTCAGTTGTTGCCACTGTGGGGCTATTATGAATAATGCTGCTACGAACATTCATGTACGAGTCTTTGTGTAGACAGATGTTTTTGTTTCTTTTGGGATATACCTAGGAGTGAAATTGCTGGGCCATATGGCAGTGTGTGTGGACTGTTGGAGGAACTGCCAGACTGTTTTCCAAAGTGGCTGCACCATTCTACATTCCCACCGGCAATGAATGATGGTTCCAACTTCTCCACAGCCTCACCAACACTTAGTATTTTCAGTCTTTAAGAATGTTAGTGATGATGGTGGGTGTGTAGTAGCATCTCATATATGGTTGTAACCTGCATTTTCCTATGAGCACCTACACTCTCCACCTCTATTTCCTGGTATCCCCTACACATGAAATTCAGTGATCCACCCAACCAAAGAAATGTTCCCATATTGCTTCTGTCCCCAGGAACAAGAGTAGTTGTCCGAAATAGAAAAGCAGCAAATAAATGTGAGTGGGAGTAATCAGGGAAGGCTTCCTGTGGAGGTGAGCTAACCTGGGACTTGAAGAACGGGTTAAATGGATAAACGAGGGATCCTTCTATGCAAGGGGAACAACGTGAAGGAAGGCAGAAGGTCAGCTCTAGGAATGCTGGGGCCAGGAAGGAGCTCACTTTAGCGAGAGTGCTGCAGGTGGGCCAGGAAAGGTCGAAGGGATTGATAATGGGACACCTATAAAGAGCTTTTCATGTCACAGGCACAAGGAGGGTTTCAGGTGGGGAGTCAGTTGCCTTTTTTATTGGGAAGTTGCCAAAAACAAAACACAAAAATAAACAAAACTTGATGGGACAGGTGAGAGACAAGAATCACAAAGGGTATCTTGATTTTGTCACACACAAAGCCCACACAGACCGAAAACAGCCATCAGCCAAGGCCCAGTGCAGATGACATTGGCCCCAGAGGGTCGCAGCCGGCTGACGGTCCCTTCTGAGAGTTCTCACTCTTCCCCTCGGCACTGCCAGCCCATCTTCACCTTGTTTCAAAGGAGAATGAACAAACAGAAGAACAAAGGGAGAGGTCCTCACGGTTCCGACAGGATCAAGTGACCACATTCTGAAACACCTCAGCTCCTCCATGCTTTAGGAAAAACAGAGGCCTGCAAGCCCCTCCCCAGTCTCAGCCTTGCTACTCTCCCCTCCCCCCCAGCTCTGGCCACAGCACCTTTAGCTCTAGGAAGGCATTTCCCTCTCCAATCTCAGGGAAGCCTTCCCTCATACTACTCCCTCTTGAGTCCAGGTCCACTTCCCACGCCATCGGTGCTCCTGAAACCCTGCTCTCTTCCTTTACCACTTACCTCTGCTGCAACTACACCACCTCATCTTGGTGTTTGCTTGATGAACATCTGCACAAGAGCAGGAACGACATCTGTTACCATATCCCAGTATCTTGCATAGTGCCTGACACATGAATGAATGAATGACCAACAGACCACAGAGAATCTGTTGGTAAGTGGGATCTGGCCCCTGGTAAGACAATCCAATGTCCCAGCAATTCTACCTCAAGGTGTATACCTGGCAGAAATGTGTATATATGTTCTCCAAAAGACGTGTACAAAAATGTTCATGACAGCATTATTTGTAATAGCCAGAAACTAAAGTAACTTAAATATCCATGAACTGTAAAATAGATAAATATATTATGATATATATTTTTCATTTAATGGAATACTATACAGCAGTAAAGATGAACAAAGTACCACTCCTTGCTATGACATGGATGAATTGCACAAGCATAACACTGAGCAAAAGAAAGACTCAAAAGGGAACACTCCATGCGATTCTAATTGTTATGAAATTCGAAATCAGGCAAACGAAACCATGGTCAGAATGGTAAACATTCTAATGACCTTGGGCGTGGAGGTGTGATTGGAAAGGGGGAAAGGGGCTCCTGGGGTGTTGGCAATGGTTCTGTTTCTTGATCTGGGGGTGGGTTTTTAGAGAGGTACTCACAGCCTGAAAATTCATCGAGCTATTTACTTATTATTTCTGTAGGTGAGTTATACTTCAGTAAAAAGCTTACTACAAAAGGGAAAGACAATTCCCCCGTTAGATGGTGCTGGATCTCAACAGGCCAAGATTTCAGAGCACAGCCTCCCACGCTGCTGGTGCGGATCTGTGGACTCAGCCCACACGGGCACTTGGAACCACCATGCCCTTCCCTCTGTTTCTGTCACCTGGGATGGCTCTTCCTTCCTTTCTTTTTTTTTTTATTTTTAAGACGGAGATAAATGTTTAAACTTGCGATCTCAAGAAACACCAACTATAAACAGGATTATTGTTGCATGACCTAATCCAAAAATGTGAAATTTGAAGCAAAAACATAAGAAATAAAACATCTTGTTCTATAGAGCTGTACATGTGCTGACAAACATATATGCTGTGCGATTGGGAGAAGGGAATTTAGTGCAAACTGGGTCTATTTCATGTAAGGAGCATGGTAGGGAAGCAAGCATGTGACAGAGAATATAATTTGGGACGGCGGACTTCGATCTCTTACATTTTTGTAAATACCGCATTATGATTTTCTTGCTTTAAGCAACTTCTTCCCAAGCTCTCTGGTTGCAAAGAAGTTGTGACTTTACAATCCCAAGTGCACATTATTTCGGATTTGCTGCCAAAAGATTGTGTTTCACCCTCTCTGGGTCTGAAAGTGTGAATGTTTTTTGCAGATGCACTGTGCTCCCAGAGTGGCTGGCACAGGGAAGGGTCAGCTTTGCCCAGTTAATGGGCTGTCAGGACAAAGGGTGGGGAACAGTGTTTTTTCATAGCCTAAGCTGTGGTTAAATTCCTTAGAGCCCTTTACTCCTTGGGCTAAATGCCCCAGCCATGAAACTGGCAATCCTGGGCCAATACCCCACATTTTTGCTAAGATGTGTGCTAATTAGCAACTTTGCTCGCATACCTTTTGCACATAGGACAGCGTCCTGAATTCTATGGGTAGTGGCAGGTGTTTAAGTAGGAGTCATAAAACCTAGAGTGGATGGCCGACTGGCGGGGCACTCTCATACACTGAGAGTGTATTTGCATTAAAAAGAAAAAAAGACGTACACACCTTCGACCCAACAATCCTACTAATAGACCTGTGTCTTTCCGATGGACTCACACACGCAAATACCCATGTGCGAGGATGTTCACTGCAGCACTGTCAGTAACAGCAAATTATTAGAAACAACCTTGATCTATAGGCCTGGGCACATAAGTTACAGTAATTCACAGTGGAATTCCATTCAAGCAAACCAAAAGCACAAGGTGGTTTTGTATGACAGGTAACAATCTTTTCTGAGATACCTTGTTAAAAAAATATTAAGTGCAGCTAAATCGTACCACATGTTCCTTTTGTGTAAAAAGGATAGATGTGCAGATACATGTTTCTATCAGTAGAGAATATCTCTGGAAAGAGACCCAAGAAACTGACGAGGGGAAACCAGTAGAGTGAAGAATGTCTCAGGAAGAAAAGGTTACTTATTATTGCATACACCTTTGAATCATTTGCAATTTTATCAAATGATAAATTTAGTTTAGTTGTGTTCACTAGAAAAATATACATAGAAGAGAGAAACATAATTTTTTTGTTTGTTTGTTAATCCTCACCAGAGGATATTTTTCCATTGATTTCCAGATAGAGTGGAAGGGAGGGAGGGAGAAAGAGAGAGAGAAACATTAATGTGAGAGAGACACATTAACTGGTTGCTTCCTGCATGACCCTGACCAGTGCCTGGGATCGAACCTGCAACCCAGGTACATGCCCTTGACTGGGAATTGAACCGGAATACCTTTGGTCCGTGAATGAACCTCTAACTGCTGAGCCAAACCAGCCAGGGCGAGAGAAACTTAATTTTTGCCCAAATCAATATGAGGCAAATAATAGCACAATATATAGTTTGTGAAAAGCCATCAAAACAAAAGCTTGAGCCAAGTTCATTGTTCGGGTTATTTGGGAGTGACTCCAAGACCACGTCAGCTCTGAGCAAAGACTAGAAGGATATGACACAATTAGACCACTTCCCACCCCACCCCCCAAGAAAAGGATAATTAATCTACGAAATGTTTTATATGTTTGGTCAGCCTGTGAAAAAGTCCAACCAATTTCTCTCCTGGCCTTAGTTTTCTTGAGGTTATTACTATATTCATTAAATATACATTTCTCTAGGCACTAGTTAAAATCACACCTTTAAAACAGACGGGCTCAGGTGAAAAGCCTGGCTCAGCCGCTTCGTCACCATGTATCGCCGGGCAAATGGCCCTCTCTGTTTCCTCACCAGTAAAGAGCAGAGAGAAACACTTCCGTGTGGGGTCCACTGTGAAGATTCGATGAGGTCCTGTACGTAAACTTCGTTAGCCTAGTGTCACTGTGGTGTTGATGATGCCAGAGCCACCTGAGAGGTGTGCCAGGTACATACATAACCTCACCCCATCCTCTCAGCAATTCTATTTTACAAATAAAATATCCACCATTAAGATTACTCATCTCAGTGGATTGGGTTGTGGTCTAAGTATATTAAGGATCCTCTTGAAATGAGAATATGAGGGAATTTTTATATAGGATCTATACCAAAATTTTAACACCTTGACTCATAGGATACAATGAGTTCACCCCCAGTATTTAATAAGATAGCTCCAAACATGAAATTAGAAATAGATGCAAATCCAGTTTTAACAGGAGGAAGAGAATGAACAGAGGAATTCATTTCCAATAATACCTGTAGTTCAAAGAATACTCAAGACTATATCTGAAAGTAAATGATTTGAACGTCACAAATGAGCATGAGCTCCTGAAGCCAACTCATGAGTTCATTTCTATACTGACAGGGCAATTATTTGTGAACTTAATTTTCCTTGTTCAGGTCTCTTCTCCATTCCTCCTTTCCTCCCAGTTTCAACATCCTTTTACTCAACATCTCAAGAGTGTATCAGCATCAAAGGACGTACCAATCAATTCCTCTGACCTGCTCTTGGAGTCATTCCCAGAGGGCACAAATGAGACCCTCTTCTCTCACTCTATGACATTATAAGAACCAAATAGATCAAAACATATTTTTTAATTAGCACGCTTCTTTCGAGTTTTTGCCCAACGATCAATGATGATTCAAGACAGAATGTAGACCTTCCGTGAATGATGAAAATTATCTCCTCATTTAATGAAAGGAGGGGTTGATTTAACTTCTAAGAACAAAGAAATGAATCTAGTAACTGTGGTTTAACAGACATTCCCAGGTAAACTGAAAAAGTCAAGAAAAAGTTCAGCATGGTTAAACAACACATCCACACAAGCTGATTAGCTAGTCACCCACATGCGAGATCATTCTTTTGAGAAAGTGCCCCCTGAGAGCAAACCAAATTGCTGGGGATAAAATATGTCCATTACCTTGCGTTAGAGGCGATAATCTTTAAAGTGAGAATCAGAGTAGCCGAGCGAGCAGTTCTTGGGCATTCTGCAAAGTCACAGGCATGTCACAGGCAGCCAGAAAGTGCTGAGTCACGAAAGTGTGGGAAATGGGCAGCCAGAGCAAAGCCAGTATGTCTCAGGCTAAACAGAAACCACAGACAACATCCCCAGGGATCGTAAAAGAGGTTGCACCCCTGATTTGCCATGACCTTAATGAAGGCTCACACACCAAGGAGCTAGCCCTGCCTGGGCAACTCTATTCATAGTAACCACGAATCATGCTGTTTGCCTCCTCTGTGCAGCCAAGGATCATTTATCCAGAGGCAGCCTCCTCTGAAAGTCACTCCCCTGGGAAGGTGTTTGGAAGCCACGTTGATAATTGTCTCAGCCACACACCTGGCTCCGTGCTTCATGGTTTCACCTCAAACTTCGGCTCATCCCACACAAGAAGCATCCTCAGCAAGGGGTTAAGGATGCAGGGGGCGGGGGGGGGAGGGTCACTGATTCTGCCCTGAAGAAATGTCTGCGGGGGGGGCAGATATGGACAGAATTAAGACACCATGAACCAGCTCTAGGGCTAGAAGGGTGGAAAGAGGTCCCAAGAACGGCTTCCAGCAAGTAGTCAAAAACTCTATGTCCCCAAAGGGCACTGTCAATGGTGCAGGCGTTGTCCTGGAGCCTTACCAACTTCCCTCTTGCTGTATTTTTTAAAAAGATTTTTTAATTGATTTTTAGAGAGAGGAAGAGAGAGAGAGACAGAGAGAGAGAGAGAGAGAGAGAGAAATATCAATGTGAGCTGCCTCCTGGGAATCAAATCGGCAACTCTTTGGTGCACAGGACGGAGGACGCTCAACCAAATCAGCCACACCGCCAGGGCTTGCTATATTTTTAAGTGGTGACGATGTTGAGACAGAGACACGAAGGAAGGGAGAAAGGCTGCTGTCTTCCACCTGCGGAGCTGTTCCCCCCAGGCAGGGAGAGCGGCATGGAGAGCTAAGGGACAGCACAGTTCTGGGATTAGTCGTGAAATGGAAAGGAAATGACGGGAACATGCCCCAGAGAGTGACACTCCGGCATTCCAACATCCCACAGGGGGCGCAGGTGGGCGCTGTCCCCCAGGCTGGGGCACTGCAGCCAGCGCACAGAGGCCCGTATTCTCCACGGTGAGGACCGACACCTGGAGCCTAGCAAGAGCCCACCGGGCTGCCATACTGCTCAGCACGGTGCTGGATCTGGAGATAAAATCTCACTGCTGCCCGCCTGCAGCTCAGGGCCGAGCAGAAGAGATAGATACTAATCAACCTGTCAACAAAATGTGAAACTGCTTCAAAGGCAGGAGTAAATGGGGGTGTGAGCCTCCACGGGGGTCAGGGAGGAGTTGGGCTGTGAAGAAGATGCAGGGGTTTCCTAGGTAAGAGAGGCGAGAGGCGGGACAGGCAGGGAGGAGAGGCCGGGTGCTGGGAGCTGAAGGCAGAGACACCGGTAGCAGGGGGGGGTCTGGGAGGGAAGAATATTGTTTTACAGACTGTAGAGATAGTTGTCGGGCAATTATCTGAAAAGGATGGATGATTATGCCACAAACTGCTTTCTCTGTGTTCAAGGCACCTCCTCATTCTGAACTTCTTACACACCTAGTAAAACACCTAAGTTACTGCTCTTGTTGCTGTAATGCTCCTCGCGGCACTGATATTCCCCATCAGCCACCAGCGTTATGAGTCTGTGCCTCACATGCTTGATCTCGTGATTCGGACAACAATCCCATTGGACAGGGGACAGCGAAGGAATCTGCCCAAGATCACGCAGCCTGGTGTGACGGGGTCAGATCTGAACCCAGGCCTGCCTGGTTCAAGCCCGCGTAGCAGAGCTCTGGGGGTCAGCTGACAGGGCTGAAAGATCCCCAGAAACTGCCACCTTTGTCCTCGTGGACCGTCCTGAGACCTGGTGACTCAGCGAGCCTATGACGTCACTGCCTCACCTATAAAATTGGGATAATGACACCTGTCTACCTACCTCATCATGTTGTAGTGAGATTCAAACAAACAGGCGAGCCCGGCAGGTTTAACGCACCACATGAACGAGAGGCATTATTATTTGGCAAATCAAACCCTGATATTAACTTCAAAAAGGCAAGGTGAGTGACACCCTCCCAAGACCACAGACATAAAGAGAAGAGAGAAAGAAAGAAAGAAAAAAAAAGCAAAGCCACTCCTCCTCACCTTGACCCTGGGGCACAAAAATGAGAGCTCACAGCAACTCTCTGAAGTCTATCTTCCACATCCGGGAACCATTTCAGTGGAGAAGAGAACGGAACTCACCCAGGGAGAGGTCTGGCCTTAGCCTTGCCCTTGGCTCGGGGGGTGATCTCCAAACCCTTGGATTGTCCTGCCTGAAAAGAGTGCCCATTTACCTGGCGGCCTTGGGCCACACCAGACAGTCTAACCATGTGACTTACGGTAGGGGCCCTGGGCCATGTGGTATCAGCTTGACCTCCAGAGAGGCTGGGGCTGAGGCCGGCCACACGGACAGTCACCCACGAGCCCCAGTAAAGCTCTGGACGCCAAGGCTCAGGTGAGCTCCCTGGATGCTGCTCTGTGTGCTGGGCCTGATCCCACTGGGACAGGACAATTGGAAGCCCCGCACATGGAACTCTCCTCAACTGTGCCCTGGGTGCCTCTTCCCTGGGCTTCTTTAATCTTACCTTTCAAAGTAACTGTGATTTCGGCAGCTTCCAGTAAGTTCTGTAAGTCTTTCTAACAATTATATCACAAGTGTGGTCTGCGGGGACCCCTGAACTTTGGAGTCCCTGTGCATTGTCATTTGATCCCCACATAAACCCAAGGGGAAGCAGGCGTGGTCATGCCCACCTCACAGACAAGGAGACTGAGTAGCTAACAGGGTCCATCCCTTGCCCGTGATCCCATATCCGGTGGCTGGGGCGCCTGGAGTTGGTCACCAGGCTGCAGCATCAGGGAGACGCTCACCTGGGCACACAGTGGTCCTGCAGCCATCTGTGAGAGCGCAGCTCAGGCCACCCTGAGAGCTGCGGACGGCGGAGCAGGGCTTCGCTAAGCGCTGTGCTCTGAACAGCAGCCCATGCCATCAGAGGACAAGGGGAGACCTCCGAAAGTGCTTTCGTGGGGAAAAAACGCTATGCTGCCTAGATGCTGGGTGATATTGCGACCTTACCATTCCAGCTACGACACAGACACCCCGGCGGCCCTGAAACCCAAACCTCAGCCCTTTCATGGTCAGTCACACCAGCCCTCGGGAGCAGAAGCCTGGAGAGCAGTGATGTCATGCCTCCCAGGACAGGACATTCCACCCAGGGCTGCGTCAGGCGAGCAGCGAGGGGGGGGGGGCGAGCAAGGGCTCGGGCAGGAGGCGGCAGAGGGGGCGGCCAATGGCACATCTGCCCCCAGTCAGGGAGGGTGTCAGCCACAGCACCGCAGCCTGCCAGCATGGGGAGGGGCAGGAAGGAGGCTGCACACACAGCAGATTCCCCCCCAGCGTGGAGACCAAGCTGTGCCTGTCAATCCTGTCTGCGCGTCTCAGGGAACCTGGTGTGGCAATGCCCTCCGCCTCCGACACACACGCCACCCCAGCTCTGCTACATTTAACACTGCCCCCTGGACAGCCCTGTGGGCTCTGCTGGCCCCAGAGCACACAGCCCAACAAGATGCCACACTCAGAATCCACACTTATGTGCTTCGTTCGCATGTACGCTTTTAAAAGTCTGCCCCACTCCATTGTTTCCTGTTTCATCTTATACATGTATACAAGAACAGAGGGGAAATCTGAATCTGGCCAATCAGATCACTTTGCTTTGCTCTATACTTGGCGTTCAAGAATCTAAATGGTGCCTAGTCCCAAGGGACTCTTAGCAAATTATTTTTTTAATAGAGAAAGGTTTCTTCACACTGAAATACCTGAAAAACGGTATTCTTAACATCGTAATGTGAATTACCATCTGAAATTTTTTCAACACCCTTTGGGGACCAGCTCTGAAGTAGGTGTTAACAACCTACAGCCCCATGGGGGTTCACGGATGAGTTTCAGGATGTCCGCAGAAACCATGAAACTGGAATTGTTTGCAAAATCCCGCGGGTGTGCACTCCGGAGTCATCTTTCTGAGGTGAAAGTCCAAAGCTTTCATCAGCTCCTTACAGAGATCGCTAACCCCAAATGTTAGAGTGACCAGCATGCTCAGAGCCGGCGCATTCTCAGGCTCATTTATCCTCAAGACATCCTCGTGAATTAAACAGGGGAAGAATGATTGCCCGCTGGGCACACGGGAAAGGGCAGGGACTGCCCAAGTGCACCGGGCGTGCCTGCCAGTTTATTAGCAGCTCAGTAGCTTTATCCCAGTCCCCCTCGCAGTAACATGGTGGTTCACAGGTGTTTCTCCAACCCCAGGACTTACAACTTCTTGCAGATGGAGACGGGGTGTGCTCGAGGTCAAGTTCCTGGGGGGGGACGCAGGGCACCGCCATCGCAAACGGGGCCCCGTGCAGCAGGTGCCTGACAAATGCTTTTCGGTGAAATAATGACCGTGTCCTCCTTGCCCCCTGTTCTCGCTCCTCAGATGATTCACATGCAGCAAAAATACCTGCTTTGGCTGTAAAGAAAGAATGTACCCTCTCTGTGTACCCTGCCGAAGTGCCAGACCGCCGGCCGGGCAACAGTATGACCCAGCACACTGGCGGCTGCAGGACGTTGTCGGGCATTACGCATTATAGGGCACTGTGTGGGCAGAGAAGCCCAAGATTCAAGAAAGACTGACTCGATAACCCTCCGCACCGCCCCCTCCCCCAAACAGAACGAAGGAAATCCTGGTTCATCACAGCACAGCAGCAAGTGAAAAGATGAGGCCTGGCGGGACACTTAGACTCGGTCCTTCCACAAAGACGTGGCCATCGGCGGTGAAGCCACTCTGGTGCTCAGTTCCCAGCTTGGGGCAGTTCCAACCTGAGCAGCCGGCAGCCTGTGGGAGCAGGGGTACACGCAGGAACGGGGGGACGGCTCACGCGTCTGCGGTTTCTCTGGGGGATGAAACTGTTCTGGGGTCAGATAGTGGTGATGGGTGTGCAACTCTGAGAATGTATAAAAAACCGACTTGTACACATTAAAAGGGGTGAATTTTATGGTATGTGACTTACATCTCTCAATAAAGCTGTTACCAGCCACAGGGTACCCACCGCCTACCTCACAGGGCTGCTGGGAGGATTATGCTGCGTAGCCCCTGGTACATGCCGGGCCCTACAGCTACTTCGTCAACATCACTCGAGGCGGAATTAGTACCGTCACCCTGTGCTCCAGGGTTCCCGGGACACGAGGAAAGGATACAAACTGATAATAGTGATGAGTTCTGAGACAGAATCTCAGATGGGCAGTGATGGGGAAAAAGGAGACTTTACCTTTATATGTAATGTTTCAATATTTTAAAGCAGAATGTATTTGTATAGTACTTCTGTGATTAAAATTTAATTTTTAAAATACCTGCTATTATGCTTGACATACATCTTTCTATCAATCATTTCAAATCTTCTAGCTTAACAACGATAATTAAACACTGATAGCAGCTAAAAGCCAGGATGTCACAGTCATTAAAATATTCATTTCTAATACAATTAACTTCATTGCCAAACTACAGCCCCCCCCCAAAAAAAAAACCTAACCAAAGGCAAAGAAAAAGCAGTAGTCAGTTGGGGCGGGGCCAGATGCCCAGCAGGGGTGCCTCCCCTCCACAACCAAAGAAGAGAGGAAACTGCCCCGCACCATGTGACTTGTTCCAGCGTCTGCAGTCGAGGGGATGCATTTCCCCCAGACCGTGAGGCGGCTCTGAGCTCCTGCACCTCAGACTCGGGCCATAGCTGAAGTGGGGCAGGGAGCTCTGCAATAAATTGCCTTAATCTGCATATCACACCTATTTTTAGGCCTTCATTTTATAGCTTGGTAAAATGAGCAGGTGCAGGGAAATCCAAACACTCAGCCACATTAAGATGTTTCATGAGGAGAGAGACGCTTACACAAGCAAAACCAGAGTCGGAAGCCACAGGCTGCGTTTGAAGATGACACCAGGGCTGCTGAGGAGCTCGCTGGTTTGCCCTCTGGTCCAGCGAAACGGCATGGTCTGTGCAGCCGTGATTTACTGCTGGGTGGACGCTGCCCGGGCAGATCCAGACGTGGAGACAGGCTCACGCCCGTCGCCTGTCCTGGCAGAGCGCACCGGTGCCCACGGAACGGCTTTCCCACGAGCAAGCACTCGCTCTGCGAGAAGGCAGCCGCAGTTCTAACAGCAGGCTTGGCCTCATCAGAAAGAGTCCAGGTTGGACATTTCCACATTCACTCAACCAGTAGGTGAGGGACCTGTTTATGCCGGACATTGCTCTGGGTGTCAGAGATGTGTTCAGCAGGGAGCAAAGTCTCTCTTCTCAGGGAAATGACATTCCAGGACGGGAAGAGAGAAAAACAGACAGATAAATGTATAATGTGGCAGGCAATATCGGTGCTAAGAGAAAAACTGAAAAAGGAAAAAGAGACAGAGGGTGATGGGGGTCTGGGGGCTGCTGCCTGAGACCGGGGCCAGGGAAGGCCTCTGGACAGGATGATGATGGAGTGGGTGCCTGCAAACAGCAAAGGAGTGGACCTGCAGGCATCTGGATAGAGAGGGCTCTGGACAGCAAGAGCAAAGGCCCTGGGGCACTGGAGGGGACGGTGTCAGGGGGAGGACAAGAATGAAAGAAGGCATGAAGGTAAAGGCCATGGGGAGCCGGGCAGGCAAGACCTCTGGGTTCTGTTCTGAGTCATGTGGGGGAGAGTCTGGAGGGTTTCAAGCAGAGTAAAAAAAATTACTGGACTTGCATTTTTTTTTTTTATCCTCACCCGAGGACATTTTCGCATTTATCTTCAGATAGAGTGGGAGGGAGAGAGAGAGAGAAACATCGACGTGGGAGAGACACATCGAGTGGTTGCCACCCACACGACCCCGACCGGGGCCAGGAACAAACTGAGATACGTGCCCTTAGCAGGAACCGAACCCAGGACTCTTTGGTCCGCGGGCCGACGCTCTAACCGCTGAGCCAAACCGGCCAGGGCTGGACTTGCATTTTTAAAGGTCACTCTAGCTGCTGTAGGGGAGTAGACTGCAGGGGGCGAGAGTGGGGGCCATGGTGGCCTGCCCGTGGTGGCAGAGGAGGTGGTGAGATGTAGATTCTGAGTGTGATTCAGGTAAGGCTGGTAGGATCTGGTGATGGACGGATGTGGGGAGAGAAAGATGAGAGTCCAGGGCGACTCTAAGGGTTTGGCTCTAAGAACATGTCTGAGTCTGAAGGTTGTGCTGTAAACTGCGGACTGAGGCAGTAAATCTAAGAGAAGTTTCACTTTTGCAGAAGAGTGAGTAGTATGAGGTCCTGGGCGCCACTCCCTGGAAGCAGCTTGTCACCTTCTCACGGCAGGGTGAACACAGGGTTCCCAAACATGGTGCCCAAACTCTTCGGCATCAAAGAAACAGCCCTGACAACTCCACGGTGGGAGAGTAGGCTTGCCAACGCAGTGACTGGAAAGGGGGGAGGCTGGAGAAGGAGACAGGACCCTTACACCCACTGCATCCTCTGGAGGTACATATCCTCTTCATTTACAGGTGAAGAAACAGGAAAAGATGACAATGCTGGACGGAACCTCTAACTTTGAAAACCAGACACGTAGGAGAAACGCTTTATCATCAGGGGTGGAAAAGGCCTCCCCAAACAAGACACCAAACTCAGGAGCCATAAAGAAAAAGACTAACAAATCTGAATTCATAAAAACGTGAAACATCTGCCTGGCCAAAGATGAACAAGACTAAACCTAGAACTACACACACGTGCCCAAGAGACAAAAACAAAACAAACCCATTCATAAACAAAACTAACAGCAATGCCTAGGAGAAAATATTTACAACATCGGTAACGTGGTTGAGATCTATAATGCACAAAGAACGTATTCACACCAATAAGAAAAAGACCAACAGCCACGTTTTTTTTTAAATGTTTTCGTTGATTTTTTAGAGAGGAAGGGAAAGAGAGATAGAAACAGCGACGTGAAAGAGAAACACTGATCCACTGCCTCCTGCACGCCCCCCACTGGGGATCGAGCCCGCAGCCTGGGCATGTGCCCTGACCGGGAGTCAAACCGGGACCTCTCGGGCCATGGGACGATGCTCAATCCATTGAGCCACACTGGCCGGGCACCACATTTTGTAAAAGGAAAAACTAACACAAGGGAAAATTCAAGACCCCCGTGGAAGGATGCTCACCTCACCAGTGTTCAGAGGAGTGCACCTGAACAAGGACCTCGCATTTTTTCACTTAGGGGATTAGGAAAACTGAACAGTGCTCACCTTTGGTGTTGGTGAGGGGGTGGGAAAACTCTACTCTGCGGGTGGTGCATCAGTCAGGCCTTTTGGGAACACAATTTGGCAGAACCTATGAAAAGGTTTCATGGCATGTCCCAGACTCAGTCACCTCACTAGACGTCTCCACCTACAGACAGATCTCCACATGTGAGCAAGAAAATACCCCGAGCTTACACACTGCAGCAGTGTTGGGACAGAGAGAAAAAGACATGACAATAACAACTAAATGTCCCTCAACATGAGGTTATTGAAATAAATTATTCATGCTGTCAAGTTCTATGAAGTCTTTATAAGAAGAATGAAATTCACTATATTGTCCCAATCCCAAAGCCCTTCTTTCAATGGTGGTTGGATGTATCAAGGTAAACAATGCATTACGTTGGCCACCCTTCAATTCTGTCTTCACCCAGGCCCACAGAGCAAGAGAAGCCAGGCATTCCGGTGCTCAGGCATGGGGTGGCGGCGAGGTGGGACAATCCTAGCTCTGCCAAGGCAGGAAATGAGGGCAAACCCTGCCTTGGCTCAACGAGTCTGGGACCTGCTCAGAGGGCTGTTTCTATCCCTAACCACTCACCTCATTACTAGGAAGGAGAAAAGACAGACCTTCATGCGAGGACACCTAAACGACTTATTACTAGTCCTTCCCAAGCTGGGCAATTAGCAATATATACTCCATTCTTCATCACGCATATCCCATCCCTTTACAAATGAAGAAGGTGAGTCTTCCAGAGACAACTGTACTTGAGGCCGATGAGAGAGCCAACAACATCATCAAGAAAAGTTGCGTAGAGCCTTCTAGTGCTCGCCCTTCTCCAGTTCTTTCTCTTCAGGCACATGGGCAGATGGCACTTCTGGGCCCTCCTGTCGCTGGGTGGGCCTGTTGATTAGTTTTGACCAAGGGGCTGTGAGTAGCTGTGATGCCACCCCAAGTGGAAATGCTGGTGTGAGACCCTTCAGTACCCTTTCCCTGTGTCCCGTCAGTGCGGCCGTGAGGTAGCGGAGCCTTGGTCATCCTGGGTCCCTGAGGGACTGCGTGGAACAGCCCCTTTGGTGTTCGCCCCACCAACCCATGGAGGACGAGTGAGTAAGTGAGAAATAAATTTTCACTGTATTAAGCCTCTGGGATTTTGTGGCTGTAGCATGTCTATTATGACTTAATAAAAAAGCTTTCAGTCGAGGGGAAGCTAAGATATGTACACAGATAAGTAAAATACAGTAGAGCAAGGCTGACTCTGGCCCGGCCGGTCAAAGGTACTTGACCATGTCTGGTGAAGGAGTGAATGAATGAATGACATAAAAGTGGTGGAGACAGTGCACTCACCGGAGGCTAAGACTAGGAAACATCCACTTCCGTTTGGGAATTAATCAGTAAAGGGTGATGGAGCAAAAGAAGTATGAATATTAACATAAATATTGAAAAAAACTGCTGGCTTACTGGTATTTTTTCAAGCTCATCTGGGAAGGTCCCTACAAGGGTAGCCCTTTCTCTCTGAGCGACTCCTTCAGCAGGAATCTAAAGCCCAGGTGATGATTCAAGCCAGCTGGAACCTTACCCTGAGCTGCTGGGTCTCCAACCAGGTCATCTAATAGAAAGTGATTCTTCTCCTCCTCACTCAGAAGCATGCTGGCAGAAGGACATGTTGACCCTCCTCCAGAATGCCATGGGGTGCGGACCGCTGAAGGGACTCCCCAGCCTGGCACTCTACCTGCAGTTCCCACTGGTGGCTCCCATTGGCCACAGGCCACCCACAGCTTTCAGGGGCTATGCCTGCTCTTTGGGGGCAGCAGTTCCTTCTGACAGTGGCCAGCAGCTGCGCTCATCAGCAGGTCGCTCAACAAACCTGGGGGCAAACGTTCCTGCTCTCAAGTAATGTGATCTCCCATGGGGGCTTCGGGTTGGCAGCGAGGGGGGTCCTCTGTGTCTTGCCCCTCCAGAAGCTCCTAGGAGCCTGGACGGCCAGATGGCTAGGCCAGCATGCCTACAAGCCCTGCAAAGTACCACTTCAGAGGGACCGTGCGGCCATGGTACTGGCGACATCCAAACTCCTTCACAAATCCTTTCCATTGCCCTCCAAGGGCTGCAGATATGGTTACGTTTCTAGCTGCCTGGCACGGACAAGACCCAAGGCCATGAGCCTCTTGAATCAGGGAACATTCTATCTCCCTTAAGAGGGTCTCCTATTGCCCTGGCTGGTTTGGCTCAGCGGTTGGAGCGCTGGCCTGGGAACCAAAGAGTTGAGGGTTTGATTCCGGTCAAGGCACGGACCCCAGCCCTGGTTGGGGTTGTGCAGGAGGCAACCAATTGATGTTTCTCTCTCACATCAACGTTTCTCTCTCTCTCCCTCCCACTCTATCTGAAGATAAATGGAAAAATATCCTCAGGTGAGGATTTAAAAAAAGGTCTCCTACCATTTTTCAATCCTAAGTGTGCCCAGGCCCAAGTGTCTACTCAGTGGACCCCGCAGGAGTCTCAAACACCTCTTCCAGCATCCCATCCCATCCTATCTGCAGCATCAGCAGCACCTCCGCGACTCTAACCTGAGGTACAGACTTGCTCACCCCAGGTCCTCACGGTAGGCGGGCAAGCTTCCTTCTCACGTTGGCTTCCTTGTATTCCTGAGTTATGATCCTGTGGGACAGGCATCTTCTGGGGATGAATGCATCTAAATAGCATCAGTCTTCACAAGGAAGTATTTCTTACTGTTCCTAACCAGCCTAATGAGACGGCCCTCGGCGGGTTGGAAAATACACTGGCGCAGGGACAGGGAACCCTGGATTCTGGCTCCTGACCTGCCAATCAGCAGCTGGGAAATCTGAAAAAATAGCCTCCTCCCTAAGCCTTGGTTTCTCCATCTGTGAACTAGACCTGCTCTACCAACCTTAGGGCATGGTTGGGGGACTGACATTAAGTTAATGCTGAGTAGTATTCATTCATTTATTCTTTAATTTGCAGGAAATGCATATATTTAATTATGATAAATAATTAAAATGAGCTGCTCTTTTTTAAATGAATAAAGCGTTCCTTATCAATGTCGTAAATGCTCAGATGGCAGTACTAAATTTTAAATAACTACTCTGCCCATTTTGTGTATAAATTATCATAGGGACACAGACAGGTTAAAGGCCTGGTCCTTATTCCCTAGTGATTTACCCTAATCAGGGCTATTATCCAATTTAATCTTGCTGTACCTAAAATGAGAGTGGAAAGGACTTAATGTATCATCCAAGCCATGTCCCTCATTGAACAGGGAGGGAAACTGAGGCCCAGAAGGGTTAACTAATAAACAACAACAGGTATCATGCTAGCTAACACTTGTGGTGTGTTTCTCTGTGTCGGAGACTTGCTTGGACCACACAGCAGGACTATCACCCAGCCAGGCCTGGAACCCAAGAGTCCGGACTTCTTCCCGTGGGTCTATACTAAATCTGTTTCTCTGCATCTGCCCTGTTAGTCCAGCCTCTACGGTAGCTACTTACCTTTGAGATTCTCACCCTGAGAGTCCAGAAGAGCAAGAACTGAGACTGTGTGTAGAACAGAAGAATATTACAGGAGGCAGCCTGGGGGGACTGAGGCCAGAGGAAGAGAGAGGAAAGAGGGTACTCAGAATACGGAAGCCAAAGTGAGGACGGCTTAAAATGACTGACAGCCACTTAGAGAGTACTACAGAGAACAGAGTAGCTGTACTAATACATGTGCTGGGGAATTACAGAAAAAAGGCAGTTTCTGCCAAACAGAAACATATGTTTGAGTCGGCGACAAAGCATCCTCCTATGACATAACAGAAGAGTAATTATCAGGGTCTCTAGAACAGTGTTTATTAGCCTCAGTCAACAGAGGCTGAAAAATTCTAGAGCCCTGGCCGGTTTGGCTCAGTGATTAGAGCATCAGCCCGCAGATCAAAGAGTCACGGGTTCGATTCCAGTCAAGGGCACATGCCTCAGTTGCAGTCTGGTCCCCGGCCCTGCCTCTCTCTCTCTCTCTCTCTCTCTCTCTCTCTCTCTCTCTCTCTCTCTCTCCCTTCCTCCCTCCCACTCTATGTGAAGATAAATGGAAAAATATCCTTGGGTAAAGATTAAAAAAAAAAATTCCAGAAAATCTCCCTGTGCTGTGCTTAGACTATTGCAGTAGCTACTGAACTGCTACAGCCTTTAGTTTAAAAGGACTCATCTCTGTTCATGATCAGGACACCTACTACTACTACTACTATACACACACACACACACACACACACACACACGTCCTCATCTGTGGTCTTGGTGCTCTAGGACACTGACAACAGCCTCCCTCCAGGCCACTCCTGTAGAGGGACCTTGGAGAATCTGGGTGCTCCCTTCCAGGGTGGCATCTCCAGACAACCTTCCCAGGCGGGAGCCTCCTTATCCAACGAGCAACGGCAGGTCCAGCAGACTGTGCCCCCAATGTCACATTCCAGGGTCGGGGCTCATGTGGGACATGTCCTCCAGGTGGGAGTCCTACCCCGCCTTCTCCTCCTGTGCCAGGATCCCAGAGCAAGTAGCAGATCCTGACAAAGTGATGTCCAACTGGGACACTGGCCACTGAAGTGCCCAGGCTTCACAGGAGACTTTGGGGAGAGGAAGCCCCACCTTTGGGGGAGAAGGAGGGATAGACCAACCTCTCTTCGAGAAAACCACACTCCCCCAAAATGTGAGCTTCTCTCTCCCTCCTCAGTCCTCTTCCTGCTGGGCAGGAGGGCTGAGGGGAGGCTGGGGGTTTGGCTGGGAGGCAGAGAACCGAGGGTGAAAGAGCAGCGATCTCAGGAGGCCCAACAGGCAGCCTCAGTATTCAGTTCTTTTCCAAACTCAGAACCAGAGGCCCCAGGAAACGGGGGAACAAGAGTGTTCATCTCACAGGGTGCTGACGATGAGACGAGTGACCATCTGAGAAGCGCCGAGGCCAGGGCCGAGCACGCAGACGAGCCGCACACGCGGGGCATCACTGTCACCCTCGTGGGAGTCCCGGCCACATCCCACTCCGCACAACCACCTTAATACAAAGAAATGTCCAGGACAGTCACACCCCAACCACTGGGATCTGTCTTCACTGGTCAGCACAAATGTCAGCGCTAAAGAGATCGTAGGTGCTAAGGGTCAGACTACATAGTAAGAGATCGGTTCAACTCCGTGGTTTCCCACTTCCTGCTTTTTAGCGATGAACTTTGTTCATACAAAATAGAAGACTAGCCCTGGCCGGTATGGCTCAGCAGTAAGAGCGTTGCCCGCGGACCAAAGAGTCCCAGGTTCGATTCTGGCCAAGGGCATGTACCTCGGTTGCGGTTCATCCCCGCCCCGGTTGGGGTTGTGTAGGTGGCAACCAATCGATGTGTCTCTCTTGCATTGATGTTTCTCTCTCCCTCCAGCTCTATCTGAAGATTAATGTAAAAAATATCCTCGGGTGAGGATTTAAAAAAAAAATAGAAGACTAAAATGTAATGCTGATGTGACTGAAGCAGGTCTGGGCGATGTGGGGTGAGGACCTAAAAGAGGCCGTCACCCCTATCCCACCCCCTTTGCCGCAGCCCCTGGGCCTCCAAGGGACACAAGTCAAAAGGCAAACCGGCTGAATGGAATAATCACTGCATTCTCTTAACCTCAAATGGGTTACTTTATTCCACTTTAGCCTTATAGTTTCTGAAATTATAATTTATCTTTAAAATTATGTTTAAGATTTGTCAAGGCCTTTGGTCAAAGCATTTCTGCCCACAGACAGCACAGGCAGAAAAAGGAGAGATGCCCCCCACCCCTCCCACTCCATGCCAGGGCAGAAATTCCCCTTAGCAGGGCGACCGGCAGAAGCTGGCTGGAGCGGGGCTGTCCCAGGTTGTCCAGTCCTCTCGAGGCAGGTGTCCAGCAGAATGCAGCGACACCCTCTGGTTCTTCTCCGGACCCAGCCTGGCATTTAAATCCCGGCCAATTCACAAGCAGCAGGAGGGCTTCGGTGGTGCCACAGTGCACAGCAGGGTGAGATGTCAACACGGGTTTAGAGGCCAAAGCTGTTTATCTCACACTGAACTCGACCCGCGTCAGAAGAAACACAGCCCCGTCCTGGTTCAAAGGCAAGTGCAGCTTTGGCCAAAAGCAACACATCTCTGGTCTGCTGCTGAAGAGCGAGAGGAGCGTTTAACACAAGGAAAACAAAGAAACACAACAATTGATAGCCAAGGACTTAAAATGACGGAGTCCATCAGTGCCTCGGGTGGCATGAATGCCAGGCTGGATTACCCCCACGTTTACACTCACTGAATGTTTTGCCACAAATAGCACCACCCACTCTGGGGCTGTGCTCACTCCGAGCCATTTCTCGATCTGAACTAACCTTTCTCTGACTGTCCCACAGCAATGGGAACCCCAGACCCCCAACTCCACGGGGCTTGAATCAAAAGGAACTGCCTCTTTTTAAAGCTGCAGCAAATAAAGGGAGTTTTTCGTAAGTCCGTATTGTCCCCCAACCCCAATTACAAAAATAATTCCTGCTTGTGGCAGAAACTGGAATTCAGAGCTATAAAACGGAAAACGTGCAAATCTTCTGAAACTCAGGCTCCAGCAATAGCCTCTGTTCATATTTTGAGAAATAAGAGTTGAAAATAGGTGAAAAGAAATGTATCTAAATAAAAGGACATTAGGATGGTCCTCACAAGTTCACGTAGAGAAAAAAAAAAGGCTGATCGATATCTGGTTCATTCATCTGAAAATCCAAAGGCTCCAAACTAGTTGAAGCTGAATGACCAGGTAGCAGTACACAGGACCAACTCCATAACTTGGGGAGCTCGGTGCAAAATGAGAACATGAAGCCCTTTGTTCAAAAAGTATTCAGAATTTCAAAACGGTGACAACGGAGCATTAAGCCAGCACAGGCCGTCTGAGCACAGGGACTTGTGGGACTGTACAGGTGGCAGGCCGGGGAGGCTGGCCCTGCCTGGATACACTGCTTTAACCATACGATCACCGAGTGCTTACTTTGTATGTTTAAGGCTTCAGATCTACCGTATCTGACTTTGAGACCATTCATTATGATTTCTAAAAATGCTCACCTTTCTCTAAGCAATCAACTGGCAGGATGAAAAGAAGGTCAGAAACAATGTTTAAAAGAACAGTATGTTTTTCACTTGCTCTTGATTAAGTTATACATTTTCTAATGTATTTTCCAGTTGAAATGAATTAGCTATGCAGCTAGTATTGTAGAAATACAAAACATTCGAGAATAAAACCTTAAGCTCCATTTCACATTAAAAAATCTACATCCGAGATTATTTACAACACGAGATAGCTTCCTAGGATAAATTTTGTAATACGTTTTCTTTCTTTTAAATAACAAACTATGTGCTTCCTTCCCTATCCTCCAAGAAGCCATCACTAAATAAACTTCCCTTAAAAGTAAAGGAAAAGAAAACCTATCACTGGGTAGATCAAACTGTATAAAATAAAGAATTCTCTTTAGCGCCTTTAAAGTACAACAGGTTCATTTTACAATTTTAAAAAAACTGCTACAGCCCTGGCTGGTTTGGTTCAGTGGTTAGAGCATTGGCCGGCACACCAAAGAGTTGTGGGTTCAATTCTCAGTCAAGGGCACATACCTTGGTTTCGGGTTCGATCCCCGGCCCCATCGTGGTCATGTGGGAGGCAATCAATTGATGTGTCTCTCTCACATCAATGTTTCCCTCTCTCTCTCTCTCACCCTCCATCCCTCCCACTCTATCTAAAACAAATCAATGGAAAAATATCCTTGGGTGAGGATTAAAAAAAAAAATTGCACTCTGGCCAGTTTGGCTCAGCAGTTAGAGCGCCAGCCCACGGACCAAAGAGTCGCAGGTTTGATTCCAGTCAAAGGCATGTACCTTGGTTGTGGTCCAATCCCCAGCCCTGGCTGAGGTTGTGCATGAGGCAATCAGTGTGTCTCTCTCACATCGATGTTTCTCTCTCTCCCTCCCTCCCTCCTTCCTTCCCTCCCATTCTATCCGAAAATCAATGGAAAAATATCCTCAGGCGAGGATTAAAAAAAAAATTGCTACATGAAGTAGTCTTCCTAGAGCCTCTGGGTCATGTAAACGTGTTCCCATGTTTAACATGAGCTGGGTTATGCATAATATGAATAGCCTGATCTTTACTACATCAGAAGAATACCAAGAATTCCTCCTAAGCTGCTATAAAAGGCTACAAAAGCCAGCAAGAGGCCTGGACCATATTCCTTGGCAATTATCAGTATGAGGAGGAGGTAGAGAAAGGGGGGAAAGGGGTTTGCAAAAGGCCTTGACAATAGCCAAGCCTCTTCCGTTAGAAGAAACAGCTGCAGGACCTCTTCTCTCTGAAGCAAAGGACAATCTCTTTTGTTCCTGAGGTTTAACCTTCTGATCGACAAGCTGATCACATCGTCCTGGAGTTCCCCACCTCTCAGCCCAGGAGAGGCCAGAAGAGCTCTCCTGACCTCGGGCAGGAAAAGCAGCAGCTCTGTTTGTTTAAGCAGCATGCTCTGAGTGACTATATTGTACCCCAAGGGAAGCCTGAACAAATTCCCCCGGCTCTGAGAGATGCATCCAGAATGCCGGCTTGGGAATGGAGAGCTATTCTGGCCTCTCCTGGGCTGAGAGGGAGGCAACTCTAACTGGTCAGCCCGAGCTCTTCTCAGGGTCCAGGGCTCATGGCTCCTTCCTGATGGAGAGAGAAACACAACTCACATTTCTAAGAACCTCCTATGCGCCAGAACCAACTCCAGGCCTTCTGTGCAGATTATATTATTAACCCAACAAAAGTTTTCCATTTTGCAGAGAAGAAAGCTGACCACAGCTAGTGAGGTAACTGGCTCTGTCACAGGGCTACAAATAGGTAAGACTTGGCTTCAGATTCAAGTCAACCAAACTCCCCAAACCCCTGCTTTTCATCAGTGGCAACACCCAGTGCCAGCGGGCTTTGTCTCCCAAGAATTTAAAACCATAACAAAATCACTAAAAGTCGCCCGCTTTTCCTTATCAGCAAGCATCAGCAATTCTAAACGTCAGTGAGAAGATATCCCTCCTGGAAAACAAATAAACAAATATTTTGTGGGCTTAAGTTCTAAACAATTCCTGCAGTTACCGCGGGTCTGAATGATAACATAGATGTAAGCTTCAAGCTAGCAATTTGTATTACCTAGCCTTTGATAAATATTGTATTCATATGAAAGATAATTTGAAGCGCTCCTGACTCTGACATGTGCAAACTCAGACTTCTGCAGATTTCAAAAATAAATTCATAATAGATCAAAATATTTTTATTCTACTTCAGACATAGTTCTTGTCTCCAATCCCTGCAGTACTACGTATTCCAATATTTCAACAGATTTCGAACAAGCAGTGATAGCACAGTGATTGTAAAACTGAAGAAACAGATCTTGAGTATTTCTATTCAGTCACCCTGTGACCACTTGGACATTTTATTTGCGTGTCAAATTTAAAACAGTAAAACAGCAAACTGCAAGATGGAACAATTTTGCTTGGTAAGCACAAATTTTAATCCAGATGTGAAATAGTTTACTACATTTCAGTTACCTTTAAAACGAATGCATTCTCTTTCAATCCGTCACTGATCCCAAACTAAAGGGAAATATCAAGAAAATAATGATTGCTCATGACATGATTTTTGCTGAAAATGATCTTGACGTTCAGAGTATAGGAATGTGAAAAATTATCTGCTCCAGGTGTCAAACATGCTGGATGAGTTTTCACTGCACTCCACTGAACTGACCCCAGTGTACAGGGAAAAGCAGCATCCTGCTAGGACCTGGCAAAGCTAGAGTGCGACCTGGCCAGGAGACCAACTCTTCATCCACAATGGTGAAACGTTACATCCAGCCGGTTCTCCAGGAACGCCATGTGTCAGTTCTCTTCTTGTAAGTTAAGAAGGTCCCTACAAAGAAATTTATGATTCTACAACGATCCTTACGTTTGACTCAAAACACATACTCCATGTAAAACTGATGCTTTTCTTCAAATCCAAATAATTCCATGCTCTTCTCAAATACAAAGGACTATCAGATTCCCCATCTCAGGCAGTGGTGGTCCCAACACTGACGACCCTTTCTCAAACCTCCACTCTCTCCTCATCCTGCACCTCCCCCTCAGCTGTCCACTGGGCTTTTTCAAGCCTTCTATAGTCTGACAGCACACCGTCTATGGCAGCTCTTTCTTTCAACTACGCAATTCCCAGACCCAAGATGAAACATTTCTTAAAGACAAGAACCATCATCATCATACCATTTGAATCTCCTCCCTTCGCTGACCTCTTAACACAGTGCTGGATAAACTGTAAAGGCCAGTGGCCCATTTAAATGTATTTAACAAGTACTAAAATAATACTTACTATAAGTCAAAGAATCGAACATAAATTTACCGTTGGAAGGTACAAATTTAAATAACAAAGTATAATACCTGTTACCGTAGTTAAACCTAAACATGCAATTATCACACAACCCAACAATCTCACTCTTGGGCATTTATCTCCGAGGAAGAAAACTTATGTTCACACAAAAACCTGAACACAAATGTTCACAGCAGCTTTATTTGTAATGCCAAAAATTGGGAAAAGCCTAGATGTCCTTCATTAGGTGAACGGTTCAACAAATGGTGGTACATCCATACCATGTAATACTACTCAGCAAGAAAAAGGAACGAACTACTGATAACTCAACAACTTGGGAAAGTCTCCAGGAAACTATGCTGAGGAATAAATCTCAAAAGGTTGCAAACTATCTGATTCCATTTATATAACATTTTTTAAATGACAAAATTTTAGAAGTGGAGAACAGATTCGTCATTGCCAGGGACTGCTGGGAAAGGGAGGGATGTGGGTACGGTTATTAAAAAGCAACAGGAGGGATCCTTTTGATGATGGAACTGTTTAGTATCTTGACTGTGGTGGTGCAAATGTGAACCTACACATAAAATTGCAAACACACACACACATGATAAATGCATACACACAGACAAAAATGATAAATGTACACACACAGACAAATGAGTACACATAACACTGGGGGAATCAGAATTAAGGTAAATTGTATCAATGTCAATATCCTGGTTGCCATATTGTACTACAGTTTTGCAAAATGTTATCATTGAGGGAAACTAGATAAATGGGACATGACAGGGGAACTCTCTATATTATTTCTCACAACTGCATTTGAATCCAGACTGATCTCAATAAAAATTTCAGTTAGAAGAGTAGTAAGCCAACAAAAATATCTCCAACTAGTAAGATTTATTTATTTAACAAATACTTATATGGTACTTACTAATTGCCAGGTAACATTTTGAGCATTTAAATGTTAACTCATTGAATCCTCCTAATAGCCATATGAGGCATGTAATACTATTATTCTCATTTTGCAGATAGACAAACTGAAGTACAGAGAGGTCAGATAACTTGTCCAAGGGACACATAGCAAGTAAGTTAGCGGATAGAGTCTGATTCCAAGGCAGGAATCTAGATCCAGAACACTCCCCTTAGAGATCTCCGACTTTCACCCTTGAAGGCTGAAGGCTGCCAAGCACACTAGATCCTGAATCCTGACAGCGGCTCTTCTAGAAGATTCCCAGAATGCAAGCTGAACGTCCAACATCCCCTTCACACCATAAAGCCGATCACGAGCTTCACGTGCTGTCCACTTTAAAGGAAGTGAACAGACTACTGGATTCTAATGTAGAACCTTCCCCTGGGTGGGAGGGAGGGCGAGCGGTTCTAACACTTAAGAGCAACTCACCGTGGGGTCGAGGGGGCTCTTCCTTTCACCACCTTTGCCAGCAGAGGCTGGAAAATGGCGAGAAGAGCTGGACACATTTGGGAGCGCATTTCAAGAAAGTGTGAGGAGCCCTAAAAAGCACAATGCATGTGGGAGCAGATGAAAGGGAAAGCTGAGACAAGACCATGTAATTGCGTCACGCTTCACACCCCTGCCCCAGCTCGGCTGCCTCTCACCGGAGCACCGTATCTTCTCTGGCACTCTCGGAATGGCCTCCATAGCTCCCCCGCCTTATCAGCTTCAGGCCCATAGCCTCTCACAAAGGCTGGCCAGTGCAGGCCCTGGGGACTGAAACCCAGAACCTGTGTGGCATTCCAGAGTTGCAGGCCTATAGCAAGGCAATCTGGCTTGGAAGATTTTCAGATTATCAAGTGGGGAGGCAGGAATGTCACGGCCCTATGGGCGAACATGGGGACATTCATCAAAAAGACAACTACCGTGAAGCTGCAGTCTGCCTTTCCCACTGCAGGGGGGTAGCGCTGGGGTACGTGCGTGTGCATGTGTCTGCATGTGTACAAACCAGTTACTTTCGCCGAGAAATCATGTCCCAAGGTTCAGTGCTAGAAAGGATCAAAGGAGCGCTAGACCCAAACCTTTCACAAGACTAATTCCCAACTGGGGGGCATTGCAACTTAACAGTAATGATGAGAGCTCTGGCTAAACAGTATGTCACTATGGTCCAGGCTGATACGACGCACCATTCAGAAAAAAAGGGAGTGGGTACCAGGGAGTAGAGGCCAGACTTTCTTACAGACCTGCCTCGGAGATATTGCAGGTTGGGTTCCAGGCCACTGCTATGATGCGAGTGTTGCAATAAAGCGAGTCACAATCTTGTTGCTGGTGGAGGGTCTTGCCTTCAATTTGCAATAGTGTGGTGAAGGTGGGAGGGGGTGAATAGTGAGGAGGGGGTCAATGGGGGGAGGGGACATCTGCAATGCTTTCAACAATAAAAATAAATTATTTTAAAAGAATCATAAACCACAGAACGTATGTGTAACCAATGGTCATAGACAACAAAGCTGGGGACGGGGTGGGGTGGGGGGGATGGAGAGGAGGGTGTCAATGGGGGGGAAAGGAGAAACATCTGTAACAAAAATAAATTAATAAAAATAATTTTAAAAGGAAGAAAAAGTGCCATGTCAAACAAAAAGACAAATCAACAAGCCCCCCCAAAGGATACTACTATGAATGAATGACTTTGAAGACAATGTATTTTCATTTTTTGCAATAAAATCTTCTTCAATTTGGAAGAAAAAAAAAGAATCAAGTTGATAACACAGCAAAAACAAACAAACAAAACACCTGTGGGCACAAGAAAATGAGATATGTCTGTAGTTTCTAAGGCAGGAGCTCATAGAGATTCTCAGTTAAGCCTTGGCACAGCCATTGATGAAAATTAAGCCCAACTATACACTGGGCTGAAAGAAACTAGGCAGAAATAAAGTTCTTCACATTCTGTAATTTTAAGAAAGAGCAATGGGGAATGGAGTAAGGAATGGTCAGCAGGAAAATGAAGTCTCAGCTCACTCTGTCCCAGATAACCCCAAATGACCAGGAGGTCTGTGTGTCAGTTTTCACCTGAAACAGCATTTCCTTTGCAACAAGGAAAAGTTCTGCTCCCAGATAAGAAAGAGGTAAAGGAGGAGGGTCTTTGCCCGCCCTCCCTCGGCACTTCTCAGTGTGGCTGCTGGCATGAAAGTGCTCGAGATCTGGCACCCGTGCCAGCCACCCTGTGAAGAGGAGACTGCAGAATGAGAGCATCGCTGGACATGGCGAGGTGGAGGATGGAAAGAGCCTGGGCCCTGAAGACCTTGTTGAACCACTAAACCAACCCTGGGCCACCTCAGTAGGTGACAAAGGTCCTGCTGGCTTCAGCCACGGTGTGTTGGGTTTTCTGTTGGCAGTGACACATTTCGGCGTTGGGACAACTCTCCCATAATGTTTGCGCTCAGCAGTTAGATGACAGTTGCCAGTGTCACCTTCCCAAGGCTGAAAACTGGATGAAACCTCAGGTCTCTCTGTCCTGGTATCTAAATCTGAAGCCCTCAAGTCACAGAACGGAGCACCTGCAAACCCAGCCGGCCTTGTCACCTGGAAATCCGGGGTTGGTGCCAAAGGCACCATAGATAAACACAAAGACACATGGGGGGGGGGGGAGCAGGGTGAGGAGAAAGGGGAAAAAGGGAAGGGAAAGTACACGGGGGAAAAAGAGAAATAAGGAACACATGCCCTTTAAGAGCGTGTATTTTTTTTTTTTAATCCTCACCCGAGGACATTTTTTCATTTTTTGTTAGATAGAGTGGGAGGGAGAGAGAGGAAGAGAGAGAGAGAGAGAAACATCGACGTGAAAGGGCCACATCGAGTGGCTGCCTCCTGCACCACCAACCAGGGCTGGGGACAAACTGCAACCGAGGTACATGCCCTTAGCAGGAACCAAACCCGGGTGTCTCTGGACCGCAGGCCAACGCTCTAACCGCTGAGCCAAACTGGCCAGGGCAAGAGCGTGTATTTTTTTTAAGGGATGCCCTCACGCTTTATTTTATTTATTTATTTATGTATTTATTTATTCCTCACCCGAAGATATTTTTCTACTTATTATCAGATAGAGTGGGAGGGAGGAAGAGAGAGAGACAGAGAGAAACATCGATGTGATAGAGCCACATTGACCAGCTGCCTCCTGCACGACCCGACCACAGGACCGGGGACGAACCACAACTGAGGTACATGCCCTTGACCTGAATCAAACCCGTGACTCATTGGTCCTTGGGCCGATGCTCTAACTGCTGAGCCAAACCAGCCAGGGTCCTCATGCTTTATTTTACTGTTTTGGTTAATCCTCACCTGAGGATATTTTTTCCATTGATTTTTTTTTTAGAGAGAGTAGAAGGGAGGGAGGGAGTGGGAGAGGGAGAAGCATCAATGTGAGAGAGACACTTTGATTGGCTGCCTCCTGCACATGCCCCAACCGGGGCTGGGAATCAAACCTGCACCCTTCAGTGCGAGGGCTGATACTCTAACCACCGAGCTACACCAGCCAGGCCACCTCCTACTTTTGTAGATCGGCGTGCTCTGAGTAAGCAGCCGCTGTGTGCCTGGTCTCCAACATCACGTGGCTCTGGAAAGGCTAAATCCCATCATGGAGCCCTTGGCCACATGGTGCAGACGTGTGGGTGACCGATGGGCTTCTTGCACTGGCTGTGCATGACTTGGCGAGGCAGAACATATTTTGCATTAGCTTAGGTTCTGACATTCTATCATGTTCCCTGTCAAGAGGCCAAGTAGTTGTTGGAACCCTGCACACCAAGTGACATATAACAGAACCCTAGCAAAGGGGACAGCTCTTTGCCAAATGCCCTTAAATTAAAGGCCCTTCTGACCTCTCTCACCTCCACTGCAGTGGTCTGGTCAGCTGGGCTGGGAGCAGAAGTCCACTAAAGAAAGGTCACCATCCTTTGCCAACATCTAAGGTACTTTGCAAGGAGGCAGTGTTACAAGGTGTGGGGCTATTTGTAGTTGGGTTGCCTTCAGCCATGTGTATCACTGAGTCAGGAAGAAAAGTGAGACAGAGCAGGCATCCCAGGCTGGATGGACCATGGCAGAGGCTGAGGGAATGGCCATCAAAATGACACTTGCCTGTTCCAGCCACATGCTATCTTCAGTGAGCCTTCTCCTGCCACTCCAGGGACACTCTGTCAGGCTGTAAGGGGAGAACCTCAAATGCCACCTCACATGACACTGCCCAGAATGCCTGTGACCCAGCGACTGGAGTGTCTGTGCCCTCCTTGAAGGGTGTCAACATTCAGGCAAGGACGCTAGGTCCTCGCAGACAGGCAGGATCCCTACAGGACAACTGCCAGGGAGGGCAACTCCTGGTGAGGAGGCTGGAGCTTCTCAGGTGCTTTCCTCTCTGCCCTCAACCCCCCAGGTGCTGCCATCTGCAGCCTCTTCTGTATTTACTAGGCGCCTGCTGTATGCTCAGAACCGTGCAGGGCAGTATGGAGCAATGTTAGGAAATAGAAGGCAAAATCTCTGCCCTTAGGACATGCAATATTGAGTTTAAGAAACTAGCCTTTTCTTTTTTGCAGTGAAGGAGTCAAGCACAGGCTGGATTGCTGGTGGTGTGGGAAATACATCGATAGGCACTCAGAGGACAGAAAGAGATGCTCAGTGAAGACTTCTCGGAAGAGGTGGGACTGGAGCAAAAGGTTCTGGTAGGGGTGAGGGCCAGACAGGGAGGAAAGGGGCAGAGGGCGGGGAGGTGAGGCAGAAGTGTAACTGTTTTAAGGAACACGTGGGCTCAGAGATCAGGAAACAGCCTGCAAAGGTGGCATCCAAGGGGGTAACGAGAAAAGAACTCACAGACAGGAAGTGCCACACATGGGTGGGGTTAGCTGCAGGGCAAGCTAACAAACATGTGTTCCCAACGTCTGGCAAGCGTGTGGCCCATGGTCAGTGCTCAATAAATACTGATGAATAAACAAGCAAAAATCATTAAGCACCCTCAGCCATGCTGGAGGCTACAAACCAAAACACAAAACAGTACTTAAAGGCAGGGATTGCCAACTGAAATGCCCACAGAGCCAGGCAGGTAAGAGAAGTATAGCTGGCCAGGAGAGAGCGATGAGCAGAGGGGACCCCTGAAGAGCAGATGACCCACCTTCAGGGAGGACAGTCCCTACCCAACTGCAGCCCACCTAGGTACGTAAGCCCAGTGTTGCCCAATCTTTGGATTCTTATGTGAAATCACCCAATTTTTAAATGATAGCAATGAATTAAAACCAAAATACATCATTTGGAGCCATTAGGCCTTGGCTGGGTAGCTCAGTTGGTTAGAGTGTCGTCCCAATGCGCCAAGGTTGAGGGTTCAATCCCTGGTCAGGGCACATACAAGAATCAACCAATGAGCCCTGGCTGGTTTGGCTCAGCGGTTAGAGCATCGGCCCGCGGACCAGGGAGTCCCGGGTTCGGTTCCTGCTAAGGGCACGTACCTCGGTTGAAGTTCGTCCCTGGCCCCGGTTTGGGTTGTGCGGGTGGCAGTCAGTCGATGTGTCTCTCTCACATTGATGTTTCTCTTTCTCTCTTCCTCCCTCTCTCCCTCCCGTTCTATCTGAAGATAAATGCAAAAATGTCCTCGGGTGAGGATTAAAAAAAAAAAAAAGAATCAACCAATGAGCACAGAAGAAAGTGGAGTAACAAATCATTGTTTCTCCCTCTTTCTAAAAATCAGAAATAAGAAAAATAACTGCACAATTTGGAGCCATATTCAGCTACCAGAATAAATTTTTTGTTCAAGAAGTTTATAGTCTAAAAAAGTCCCCAAGAAGAAAAAAATCCCTCATAGACACACACAACAGCAGGGTAATTAGCAGAGGGAAAGGAGGGTGGGGGGAGGTAGAAGAGGGTAAAGGGGGATAAATGGTGATGGAAGGAGACTTAACTGGGGTGGTGAACACACAATACAATATACAGATGATGTATTATGGAATTGTACCCCCTGAAACTTATATAATGTTATTAACCAATGTCACCCCAATAAATTCAATTTAAAAAATAAAGAAATAGCCCGGCCAGTGTGGCTCAGTGGTGAGCATCGACCCATGAACCAAGAGGTCGCCAGTTTGATTCTTGATCAGAGCACATGCCCAGGTTGTGGGCCTGATCCCCAGTGGGAGGCTCGCAGAAGGCGGCCAGTCGATGTTCTCTCTCATCGATGTTTCCATCTCTCCCTCTTCCTTCCTCTCTCTAATATCAATAAAGAAAATAAAATAAAGAAAGAAATAGCCTGGCCAGTGTGGCTCAGTGGATTGAGCGTCATCCCATGGACTGAGAGGTCCCGGTTCGATTCCTAGTCAGTGCACCTGCCTGGGTTGTCAGCTCGATCCCCAGTAGGGGGCGTGCAGGAGGCAACCGATTGATGTATCTCTCTCATCAATGTTTCTATCTCTCTCTCCCTTCTTCTCTCTTTAAAAAATCAATAAAACATATTTTATTTTATTTATTTTTTTTATCCTCACCTGAGGACATTTTTTTTCATTTTTTTGTTCAGACAGAGTAGGAGGGAGAGAGAGGAAGAGAGAGAGAGAGAAACATCGACGTGAAAGGGCCACATCGAGTGGCTGCCACCCGCACGACCAACCAGGGCCGGGGACAAACTGCAACCGAGGTACATGCCCTTAGCGGGAACCGAACCCAGGTCTCTCCGGACCGCAAGCCGATGCTCTAACCGCTGAGCCAAACCGGCCAGGGCTTTTTATTTATTTTATTTTTTATTTTTTATTTTTTTATCAATAAAACATATTTTAAAAATATGGTTTTTTAAAGTCCCCAAGAAAAACTAATCTACGGTGACAGGTAAAAATGGATACCCCGTGGGGGCAGTGGCCCATGGACTAGAAGGAACAAGTACAGGGAGCCTTTCAAGAAGCTGGAAATGTCTCATATTTTGATCTGGGTGATGGTCGCAAGGGTAAGGACAAATTTAAAAATTCACTGAGCTGCAAACCTAAAAGCTGTCCACTTTACTCTATGTAGGCTATAACTCAATTTAAAAAGTAAAATGACGCTCTGGCCAGTGTGGCTCAGTGGTCAGAGTGTCGGCCCACACACCAAGTGGGCTCGGGTTCAATTCCTGGTCAAGGGCACATGCCTGGGTCGCAGGTTTGATCCCCAGCCCCAGTTGGGGCACATGCAGGAGGTGACCAATTAATATATCTCTCTCACACAGATGTTTTTCTCTCTCTCCCCCTTCTACTCTCTTTGAAAATCAGTGGAAAAAATATCATTGGGTGAGGATTAACAAACAAATAAAACAAATAAAATGACAAGTAAATACAGAGTCCCCAAAAGCTGAATAAAGTACTCTCTAGAGTGTCGTTTCCACAATGCTGCCCCTTCCACCTGAAAGTCCCTCCTGCCCCTCCCTCTCTGCGCCCTGCTGCCACCCTACTTATCCTGTAAGAGGTGGCCCTGGCAACACCTCCTCCAGGAAGCCTCTTTTACCCCACCCTGGTGCAGGTCTGAGCTTGGCCCATCTGAGTGCTCCCGGTGACACAGCCCAGTGAGTGACACCCTCACCCGGCCCAGCACTTGTCACCTCCTTGCCTGCCTCTGTCTGCCTCCCCCGAGCACCCAGGTTCTGGGGACAGGGACCGTAGCACACAGTGGGCATCCAGTAAGTGTCTGGCATGACAGCTCCCCCTCCTTCTGGCAAGCAGTGAAAGGAAGGGTACCTTCCACCCCACTCATCTCTATTTCCCTCGAAGAGACTGAGCAGAGAATCTCGAAACATGAGATCTGAAGAAAAATGCTTGGGGACTAGCTGCATCCTGAGCGAGACACTTGGGGATGGGGTGTGTGTGTGTGTGTGTGTGTGTGTGTGTGTGTGTGAAGAAACAAGTGCATGAAAAGATTTAAGGTGTGATTCTCTTGCAACCAGCTCTGGAGACTTTCTACCGAGAGAGAGGAAGTGGGTGTAAGATTCTTAAATCACATCCCTGGTTGAAGCCAGGGTTGCTAAACTTTAGTGGGCATCAGAATCACCGGAGGGTTTGCTAAAAACAGGTTCCGAGGCCCACCCCAGAGAGACAGATCAGTAGGACTGGAACAGGGCTGAGAGTCGGCATTCCTAACCAGCCCCCAGAGGATGCTGCTGGTCCAGGGACCTCCCCGGGAGCGGCACCAGCCGGGCACAGCCAGGAAGCTGAACATGATGCATCGGTTCTGTGAGTCGCTCATTTAGCCAACTTTGATCAAATCTCTACCACGTGCAAAGCCTTGTAAGTGATGCAGACATCATTTGAATGAGTAGCTGCGTTCTTTTCCCTTTGGTCACCACAAAATGGATTGCTACACGCAGTGCCCTTCATGGGATTTGCTGTTGAAGCAGAAAAGGACACCACCTTTCAGCCACTCCCAAGTGCTCAAGTGGGCTCAGGTTCAAATTCCTGACTCTGAGAACCAGCTTTTTAAGGTCCATGCCCATCAGCGAACTCATCTGTTTCCCCAAATGTCTCCAATGAAATGAATGATTCTGGGGGGTTGCCCTTCACTATTATCACCTCCTTCATGGAACCACAAGAAGAGTTGGTTGCAGATTTCTGTACTCGGGGCCAGGCAGGAAGACAGATGAATTTCCCTGCAGACCAAGCCAGCTAAGGGTCTTCAGGAGAGAGAGGGCAGAGGCAGCTTTCCAGCAGACAGGCAAGCACACGGCTCTGAAACAGCACCCTTCCCTGTCCCCGGCAGGAGCTGCACTCCGACATATTCAGTTACGAGTGAGTGCCTGGGCATTCAATCTAAATGGCCCACGCTATGGAATGCTCAGGCGGCATGCAGTTGGATTATTTATGCCCTCTGCACCTGTGGAAGCTGAGATTTAATTATTTATATCGTGTTAAATTTCCAATCCTGGGCTTCCAGTCTGCAGATGAATAAAGCACCCCAGTTAAACTGCGGGGGGGTGGGGGGGGACTTTCGGTCACAACTCAGCAGGGGCCGGAAAAGTGAGCAATTTCAGCGCCCTGGGAGATCATCTCACTCTCGAAGGATGTCCTAAGAAATTCAATCGCGTGTGGAGAGTAGTAAAAACCCTTTGAAGCGACAACACCTGCACCGTCGGGTTCTGCCCTCTCAATGAACATGTAACTCAAGAGGCACAGGCACAACCTTTGAACCAGGGACATGATGCCGTTACAGCAACTTTCCTGACACGTCTGACTCGTGGTTAGGAGGCCGCTGGCCCGATTTGCTCCCATTCCTTGGGTAGAGTGTTTTCCAAAATTGTAGGAACTTGCATGTTAAACACCAGCCAGCTTCTAAGGTATGTTCTATAGGACTACTTCCCCGTTTGGGGTACGAGTAGTTTGCTGTTGTCACAAGGCCTGTGGCTTGGACTTTACTATTTTAACCCAAGCCATCACTTCAAGCAGAGCTACTCAGAATGAATTCGAACCTCAAGTCTTCCCTCACCTGTCTCTCCCTGCCTTGGGAGCTCGAGTCCAATCTCCTGTTGCAATGAAATGACTAGATTCCATGTTGCCATAATTTCCTCTGTAGAGAGGATATCGCCTTTCGTATGTCATTCTGGAAGGATTCCAAGGCCTGGCCCAAAGTTACCTACTGCTTCATCACAGTCCCCCTCCCCTTAAAGGGGGCTGCTCCAGCTCCCGACCTAAGGGCCAACCCAGCCGCAGACAGCAGGACAGTGCCTGGGACTGGAGACACTCCATTAGTAGGAACAGGACAAAAAGGTTCTGCAGTCTGAACAGCAGAAGCAGCTCCTTTTTGAGGACCAGCTGCCCTTTGGTTTTGGTGCCTCCCCTCGGTTCTCCCAACGCACAGGAAGTCGTCTGTTCTGTGTGCTTCTGCATTTTGTGTCACTGGGGTATCTGTGGTTACGCAGTGTTTGGTACATGGCAGGTGCTCAATGAAGAACTATTGAATGAATGCCTCCCTATCAGAAAACACCCACCCCGAGGATCAGGGGAAGTCACAAAGCCCTCGTACCACACAGATGAGGGTTGCTTCTGTTGGCTCTGAACCAGTTGCTGAAAAGAAACTTGAGAAATTTAAACTTGAGCCAAATATATCACTGGTTCATTCTGTTGGACCAATTAAATGGCTAACGACCATATAAAAACAAAGTCAGTTTACAAGAGTAAGGATAACTGTCCGTTGATAATGATACCTTAACAAAAGTCCACAGAAGCCCTGGATCTACACTATAAGTAACTAGTACGTTGAAAACTGTTTTTTATAGCCTCATAATCTTCTTTTTAATTTTTCAGTTACAGCTTACAGACAATATATTAGTTTCAGGAACACAACACAGTGATCAGACATTCATATAACTTACAGAGTGATCACCCAGATAAGTCTAGTACCCACTTGACATCATCCATGGTTATTAGAATATTACCACCTATATTCCCTGTGCTGTACTTTACATCCCCATGACTGTTTCTGTAACTGGCAATTTGTGCATCTCAATCTCTTCCTCTTTTTCACCTGTCCCTTCAATCCCCCGCCCCGCCACCACCACTACCAATCAGGCAACCACAGCCTGATAATCTTATTACATATTTGCCCACTTTTAATGGGTCACAAGAAACACAGTGAAATATTTTATTAAATATTTGACTAAAATAGAATATACATCAACAATAATATATACAAGCAAAACCCTCATATTCCTTGATACTTTACTTTGTAATGAAATAACATGCCATTTAAAATGAGAATTTCACTCTTAGGCAAAAAGGTAATAAAATCAAACAGACAGAAGTAACTATTTTGCCAACAGTTCAGTATAAAAATGGTCATGGTTGACATGGGCAAATGCCTATAAACACCCAATTTTCCAAAGTTGACCTATAAAGAAATAGAAAAGCTGAGAAAACCTATAACAAATAAGGAGATGGAGTCACTCATCAAAAACCTCCCAACAGAGAAAATTCAGATGACTTCACTGGTGAATTCTACCAAATATTTAACACCAATCATTCTCAAACTCTCCCAAAAAATTGATAAGGAGGGAATACTTCCTAACTCATTCTGCGGCCAGAATAACCCTGATACCAAAGACACTGTAAGAAAACTACAGACCAATATGTCCTATGAATATTGATATAAAATTGTCAACAAAATACTGGTACACTGAATTCAGCAGCATATGAAAATAATTATACACCGTGACCAAGTGGTATTTATTCCCAGAATGCAAGAATGGCTCACCATACAAAAGTCAATCAACATAACACCACAATAACAGAATGAAGAGGGGGGAAACAACAACACCTACTGTGCTGAGAGGGAAGTCTGGCCCAATATGACCACGCTCTTGATTTTCAAGAGAAGCTAGGATTCTGGATTTCCTTCTCTCTCTGAGTCCTTAGTCTTCTGGTTTTAGCTCGTAGCACTTAGTAGCTCACATTCTATCTTCTGCGTGTGCGTCTCCTTGTTCGTGTCTGTCTCCTGAAAGCTAAGCTAACCTCTGTCTCCCCAGGGCCTGAGCAGAGCCTGACCCTCAGGGACCTCAGCCAACCGGTGCTGAACCAAAAGGGCACAAAAGAGGGGCTGGATGACGGGTCCCTGTGGTGATGGGAATGGTCTGTGTCTTGACTGTATCAGTGGCAATATCCTGGTTATGATTCTGGACTATAGATTTCAAGATGTTACCACTGGGGAAAACTGAGAAAAGGATACACAGGATCTCTCTGTATTATTTTATACAATGCATGCTAATCTACAATGATTTCAAACTTAAAAGTTTAATTTTTAAAAGCTTACAAACAAATGCCTAAAAGGTATACTACAAAATACGTCACCAGTATTCTTTTTATTTCCAGTTTTATTGGAAAAAAAAAAAAAAAAAAACCTCACATCTATCACTGTATAAGTTTAAGGTATATAGCATGATGGCTTGATTTACATATATTGTGAAATGATTAGCACAATGGGTTTAGTTAACATCCATCATCTCATACAGATACAAGAAAAAGAAAAGACAAAAATAGTTTCACCTTGCGATGAGAACTCTTAGGATCTACTCTAGTTGATTGATTTTTAGACAGAGAGGAAGAGTAATGGGGAGAGAGAGAGAAACATCAATGTGACAGTACAACATTGATCGGCTGCCTCCTGCACAACCCCTACTGGGGATCGAACTTGCAACCCAGGCATGTGCCCTTGACCAGGAATGGAACCAGAAATCTCCTGGTGCACAAGACCACGCCCACCAACTGAGCCACAGCGGCCAGAGCAAGACCCACTCTCTTCCAGCTTTCCTGTGTACCGCAGAGCAGGGTTAACCGTAGTGGCCATGATGTACATTACGTCCCTGGTACTTATTTGCCTTAGAACTGGAAGTTTGTACCTTTTGATCACCTTCCTCCAATTCCCCCTGCTCCACATCTAAGTGAAATCATACAGTATTTGTCTTTCTCTGTCTGCCTTGTTAGCATAATGCCTTTAAAAGTCAATCCGCCCGGCTGGTGTGGCTCAGTGGTTGAGCACCGACCCATGCACCAAGAGGTCGCAGGTTTGATTCCCGGTCAGGGCACATGCCCAGGTTGTGGGCCCAATCCCCAGTGGGGGGCATGCAGGAGGCGGCCAATCGATGTTCTATCTCATCAATGTTTCTATCTCTCTCTCCCTCTCCCTTCCTCTCTCTCTAAAATCAATAAAGAAAAAAAAATTTTTTTAAAGTCAATCCATGTTGTCACAACCTGACCATTATTCCCCAAAGTTATTAAGGTTATGAAAAATAAGGAAAGACTAAGAATCTGTCATAGACTGGAGGAGACCAAAGAGACATGACGGCTAAATGCCATGTGGGATCCTGGAACAGAAAAAGAGTATCGGTGGAAAAACTGAGGAAATCTGAATAACGTCTATAATTGAGTTGATAGTATTGTATCCAATGTTAATGTCTCAGTTTTGACAAATGTACCTTGGTTATGTAAGCTGGTAACATTAGGGGAAGCTGGGTAAAGGGTAGACAGGAACTCTCTGTAGTATTCTTGCAACTTTTTATTAAATCCAAAACTAGTCCAAAATTAAAGTTTTTTTTTGTTTGTTTGTTTGTTTGTTTTGTTGTTTTTTTTTAATGTAGGGTTGGAAGACAAATGTCCAATAATGCACCAGGTAGTTAACTAGAACTGTACCTTTTTTTTTTTTTTTAATCTTCACCGGAGGACATTTTTGCATTTATCTTCAGATAGAGCAGGAGGGAGATAAGGAGGAAGAGAGAGAGAAACATCGATGTGAGAGAGATACATCGACTGGCTGCCACCCACACGACCCCAACCCGGGGCCAGGAACAAACTGCAACGGAGGTATGTGCCCTTAGTGGGAACTGAACCCGGGACTCTCTGGTCCGCAGGCCGACGCTCTAACCGCTGAGCCAAACCAGCCAGGGTGAACTATACCTATTTATCTTTTCAGATAAAGATCATGTAAATCTAAGCAATAAAAAAGTCAGGGTGTCCCACCTATAAACAATTTGCTGTGGTTTGAATCCTCAATCCCTCAGCAAAATCCTTGGGGCCAGATTTGCTTTGGAATTTAGAATCTCTTTGATTTCAAAGAAGAAACATGACACATGTGCTGTGCATTAAACCCCAGTGGGGTCCAAGGGCAGCGTTTACCACCAAACACAGGAGCATTTCTTTAGCAAGAGTGTGGACAGTCGCACCATGTAGGAGAAATCAAAACCACAAACAGCCACTCAGCCTTTCAGGTCAGACTTTGTTGCCAAATCATTTTGCAAACAGCTTTCAGTTTTCAGAATTATTCAGATTTCAAAAGAGTGGATAGGGGATTGTGGACTAGATTAACAGGATTCCACATGAATAAAGCTTTTGATTTTTAATGTCAGACTTTCAAATTTCTAAAAATTGTTATCACTTCTGTCTCTCTGTCCCTCTCTGTCTCTCTCTCTCTCATACACACATACACACTTAGGAGTAGCACTCAATCCAAAAACAACAAGGGGCTTCTAGAATATTGATAACATTTCATTTCTTAATCCAGGGCTGGTTAGAAAGGTGAAAATACGATGAGCGATGCACATATGACTTGGCCACTGTTCTGTATTATGTTAAATGTTGACAGGGCTCTTTTTCAAACGCAGCAATCAGAATTAAATTTAAAGTCACAACGTGTTAACACTGCAAGAATCCTCTGTCATTTAAGATGTGTAGTCCCATTTCCTGGGTTCCAGATCCAGAGAGGTGAAGTGATCTGCCCAAGGTCACACAGCACCGTGGTGGGACTCCTAAGACTCCTAGCATGCCTTCTAAGGCAGGGTTCTTTTTGTTATGCTAAAACATGAGATTTCTATTTCAAACATTTGTTCTACAATATGTGTTACTAATTAACTGGGAAAACTTGTAATACCATCACATTGGAGTTAATACCACAACATTTTTTGCTCATTTAGATTTATTTTTTCCCATGAAATTACTGAACTGATGTCTGGATCGGATGTCTCTGTTTAATTTGGTGTAACTATGCTTCTCTCTAATAATGCATAAAACCATCAATGACCATAAATACGATCTGAAGATTCTGTCACATCATCCAACTTAATCATTCGGCTATAAATATATCATGGATGATTTAAATCACATTGATTGGGTTCATTGCTAAAAAAAAAAAAAAATGTTAACCTTCTGGTTAGCTGTGACATTTGAAGAATGGGAAGGGAAACATGATTTGGGTGCTTTTGACTTGTCTACTTTTAACATCTTACCACTTGCCCGGTCGGTACCATATGACTCAGCTTTTCCTTTCGCTGCATTTACAATCCGGCTTTTGTCAGTCTACAATCTTGCCGCTTGTAGCTGAAGTGGGGCAGGACTAGAAAAGCACTCAGCTTATACCGAGAACACAATTTAATGGTTTCTTCCCCTGGAAACGTACATGATGGAGAGATGCACACAAGCAGAGAAATCCCGATGCTAGGCATCTGCAAAATCCAGTTCTCTCAGATCACAGTGTCATTTCCATTAAAAACACACAGTCCAATCAGAAGTCCTCAACTGTGTGTGTGTCTGTGTGTGGAAAGGAGGCCCTTACTTTCACCAGAATCCCAGAGGGAGCCATGACCTTGAATAAAAGAGGGATGAGGGGAAGAATCACTAGCCACTGTAACTAAATAGAGGAAAGTGAGGTCTGGGAGCGACACCCCTAGTTTCCATTACAGGTTTTACAAAATATCTAGACGGCCCAGACAACGTAGCATTGCATGGCATCTTGGACACTTGGAACAGCCCTGTGAGGCAGGCAGGTAGCTCTGGCTTCGTTTTGTAGGTGAGGACGATAAAGAATTTGTCAAAACTCAATGGCTAATAAATGTGGATGCAAGATGCAGGGAACTGGCATTTAAACCAAGCTACATGCACATTTATGTCAAGTACTGCTGAGGATTGATTAACAGAGTCTCTCAAAAGTTCTCCCATCAGGTCAGCCTGCACCATTGTGTTTTTATTTATTTCTTCTTAATCCTCACCCAAGGATATTTTTCCATTGATTTTTTTAGATAGAGTGGGAGGGAGGGAAGGAAAGAGAGAGACATCTATGTGAGAGAGATACATCGATGGGTTGCCTCCTGCATGACCCCGAATGGGGCCAGGGATTGAACCTGCAATCCGGGTACATGCCCTTGACAGGGAATCGAACCCGTGACTCTCTAGTCCTCAGGCCAATACTCTAACTGCTGAGCCAAACTGGCCAGGGCGTTAAAATAAAGATCTTACATTATGTAGAAATGCAATTTTCAGTGCATGAGTTTTAATTTGTTTTATACAGCATAAAAAACACACACACAAAAAAAAAACCTTTCTTTTGTCCATCCCTTCTCTCCACCCAAGGCTACCTCACATCCCACCTTTATTTTCCATCTTCCGTCCAGCCATTCCTTTGCGGGTCCTAAAACCCACCAGTGGAGAAATCTCTGCCTCTGTGCCTTCCAAACCAGAAGGTGGGCGTCTTTTCCTGCCCACCCTCCCCGAGGTCTCTCCTCACTTCTTCACTTCTCACTATGGACTACGAAGGACCCAAAATAGCAAAGAAAAAAACCACATTCCACTGGCCCTTCCTATCTAGGTGTTTCAATGCCAGAGCTATCTTCCAGCTACCCTATGACCATTCTGAACACGGACACAGCTGTCAACAGAAGAACAGAAAACAAGAAGGTCCCTGCGAGTTTGACCTGACAGAAGACAAATTTGTCACCAGTCTCCAAGTCGAAAATAGATCACCCACCGCTCAGAAGGGCACAGGGCCCTTTTCCACTCTTATCTCAGAGGCCTCCAGCGGTTACATGAAATGCGCTGAGCACTTGATGGAATGAAATGCCCGCCAAGGACATGATGACAATGACTCTGTAAGGTTACATGGGAAATGCTGAGCCTCCACAGTGATCACAAGCCCCAGGAAGGACAGGAAGGGCCCACACAATGTTTTCCCCCCCAAACCAACAGCTGGTCCAATGGCCTTATTTTACAAATTAGCAAACCCAGTCTCCATGACATTTCCAGCATGCAGCTCTCTCCGAGAGGCAGATCCAGACCTGTGCTAAAACTAGACCTTTGGAAATAAATTCATTTTTCAAGAGGTCAGGCTTGACCACAATCATCCAGGTGGGACACAACTGTTCTCTACCTACCTCCTTCACATTATTTTAGGGGAGTGTTTTGGTGGCCCTAAGCTTCAAGAGACCTACAGCTGACTCAAATATGTGACTTTATATGCTTTTTTAAATTTATTGATTTTAGAGGGGAAGAGGGAAAGAGAAACACTGATTTGTTATTCCATTTATTTATACATTCGTTGGTTGCTTCCTGTATGTGCCCTGACTGGGGATCGAACCCACAACCTTGGGGTATGGGGATGATGCTCTAACCAAGTGAGCTACCTGGACGGGGCCTTAAGCGTGTGACTTTACTGGGCTGCTTCACAGATAGTGAAATCAATACATAGTGAAAGTCTATGGTTCCCTTTTACAAAAAAAATTTTAAGTACTAATAGCTCTGCTTTTCATCCAATTCTGCATGTCAGGAGAAACGAAAAAGTGACACAGAAAAAGCACACCAGAGTTTTGGATGCAATTTCTCAGTTACGAGTGGGAGCCTGCCTGAACTTCCACAGGACTCTGAGCACACACACTTCTACCCCACAGAAGGCACATATCAAGCTGCAATTTATGAGGCGCTGTCTGCCCGTGAATTCTCCGACAGAACATGATCAGAAGCTCTCCATTTTTTTTTTCTTTCTGACTTTAATAATGTCTTGGGCAAATGATAATTCTATTATTTCTGTTTTTCCTTAACTGATAGTGTGGGGGAATTCTTTCAATTAATTTCTTTAAAAGCTGAGTAAATGTACTCACTCTTTCCCCCAAAATGAACTAGTTTAAAAATCTTTCAAAGTGAGCCCTGGCCAGTTTGGCTCAGCGGTTAGAGTGTTGGCCCACGGACCAGAGAGTCCCGGGTTTGGTTCCCGCTAAGGGCACGTACCTCGGTTGCAGTTTGTCCCCGGCCCCGGTTGGGGTCGTGTGGATGGCAACCAGTCAATGTGTCTCTCTCACATCGATGTTTCTCTCTCTCTTCCCCCCTCTCTCCCTCCCACTCTATCTGACGATAAATGCAAAAATATCCTCGGGTGAGGATAAAAAAAAAAAATCTTTCAAAGTGAGAGATACAGCCCTGTTCTTAGTCACAGAACATGCCCTGATTTTTCTCTCTTCCATGATCAAAAAGCCCTACGTAAAGAATATCTGGAATCATTTAAAGGGCTAACAAAAATGTCACACTCATTGGCTGTTTACCTAATATTCCACAGGGTCACTAAAGCGGTCATTTTAATTATGGGAGTCATAGAAGTTTCCCCTATTTTAGAAAGCTGATGCAAAATATTCATTGTGTCAAAAGTAGATCAGATGTCTCATGTTCTAGAAGCCTGTCTGGCTTTCTAATTGAGCCATTTGAACTGACATTTTACTTTAATCTACAAATGGGCATATAAAAAAAGGAAATTCTATTGACTTTAAACTCTGCACCTAAGCCAGATTTTTACCCTTAACATTTCCCAACAAACACAATGAAAAGGAAGCTCTGATAAAGAGCAAGAGGGAGGGAGAACTAGCGGCGTGGACAACACTCCCAATCCAAACATGACCTGGCAGGTACCAGAACATACGGCAAACTCCTCCTTCACCCAACAAGATTAATGAAAACCAATTACCCAGCACCCAACAGGCTCCAATCGCCCAGAGGCTGACCTCCTACCCACTCAGCCACCTGTGTGGTACACTGCGCATGTAAACTTGGCCGTGCTCTGCTGAAAAATAACACTGCCTTCTGCCATTAACAAGTTAATGAAGTGCAGACCTATTAGGTCTGAGGCCACTGGAGCCCACAAAGTAGTCTAAAGCCAACTATGAAATCAGGAAGGTGGTCAAATATTAGATGAGAGCAAAGGCGTCCAAAAGAGGTGGCATTTGGCAGCCACTTCAAACATGGTGAACATCCTAATCCCCAAACTGAAAAAAATATGCATGAGTATTTATTGATATAAATCAATTAACAGGGGAGAAAGAGCAGCTCTTCCTTACAAGAGAATTCCAATGACTAAATATAGAAGACACAAGTGAAACAGAAATTCAGCATCGGAACACCACAGCAATGACTGTTGCAGGCAAGCCCCACCTGTGGGCGCTAAAATTAGCAGGTGAAAGTTTCAGGAGAAACAGGCTATTTGCATAATCTTACCAGTCTCTCTCTCTCGAGAAGTTCTTACTGACACGGGGGAGTAAAGTCAACCTTTAACTTTACAGTTGCGACCAAGTGATTACGTGATGCACTGACAGGGGCATGTCCCTTCTGTGGGATTCTTATTTTAAAATGCACAACTTCAATCTGATCATGACAACACATCAGACGAACTAAATCTAGGGTCTTTTTACAACAGGGGTTGCAAACCACAGTTCGGGGTCCAGATGTGGACCTCGGCTACTTGCACAGATGAAGTTATAGTGGAACACAGCCGTGCCCACTCGTTTACATATTTTCTAAGGCTGTTTTCATGTTTCAACATAAAGCTGAGTTGTTGCAGCACACCATCTGGCCTGCAAAGCCAAAAATATTTATTATCTGGGCCTCGACAGAAAAAGGTGAGTGATCCTTGTGTTTTGTTTTTTTTTTTAAACAAAATAACTGGCCAGTACTCTTCGAAAGTATCAAGGTCATAAAAGACAAGGAAAGACTGAAAAACTGTCACACACTGGAGGAGACCATGGACACATGACAACTAAATGCCATGATTCTGGATTGCATCCTAGAATAGGAAAAAAAAAAAAAAAAAAGCATTTATGGAATAACTGCTACCCTCCCTCCCCCCAAAACAGTTTGTATTGGGTTACTAGCATTGTAGCAATATTCCTTTCTTGGTTTTGATACATGTATTGAGGTTTTGCAAGATGTTAACACTAGGGGAAGCCGAGTGAAAAGTATACAGGAACTCTCTGTGCTATTTTTGCAAAATTTCCATAAGTCTAAAATTGTTTCAAAATACAAAGTAAAAAAGACCTGTGATAAAACTCGCAATCTGAGGCTGAGGGAGCTGAGGCTGAGGGAGCGGCAGCAGCCATGGCTAGGCCAGCATCACCTTCCAAAGTTTGTCTTTATGGGGCTTAAAGGCAATTGTGAAAATAATTCCAGTGTCGCTGACACCATGCCCGTGACCTGAAGGCAGACGGGATTAGCAGAGAGCATTCCTTGCTTTAACCAACACTGCCTTTAAAAATATATTATAGCCCAGCCGGTGTGGCTCAGTTGGTTGAGTGTCGTCCTGTGCACCAGGAGGTTGCTGGTTCGATTCCTGCTCAGGGCACATGCCCGGATTGCAGGCTTGATCCCTGGTGGGGGATGTGCGGGGGCCAGCCAATCAATATTTCTCTCTTTCATAGATGTTTCTATGTCTCTCCCTCTCCCTTCCTCTCTCTCTAAAATCAATAAAAACCTATTTAAATATATATAGGGGATCCCTGTACTTAAAGTACTACATAGAAGGATGAACTTGAACATCTAAATCTCTCCCCTGTGGTCTCTCGAAGCCTAAACCAGCCCTAAGATAGGTGACAGGTGGATAGGATTTACTTGGAAGTGTCTGCCAGGGAGGTCCGTGGTGCCTCACGGCAGAGGAGCTGGGGCTGACAGCAGAGGGAGATAGTGCATTCCGAGGATGCAGGACCATTCTGTCACCAGCTCCCTGTGCAGCCCTGCGAGGAGTGAGTCCCTTCTTCGTCCACTCGTGGCTGGCCCTGCACGGTCAGCGAGGAACGTGAGAGAAGCTACTCCTGCCTCTCTCCCATCAAGCAACTGCCCCAAACACAAACATGCTACAGGGTCAAGATTTTTCATGAGTTTTGCAAATCATGTCTACTATTATGCCAGAATAGAGAGGACAAGAATCACAGACAGAGAGTATGAGAAAGAAGTGGAAAGAAAAGAACAACGGAAATAGGGCCAGGCATGGGGGGCACACAGGAGGAGCAGGAAGTTAAAATGTGAGGGCAGCTCTCCCCTGCAAGGAGCAGCTGGGCAAATTGACCCTCACCAACCACCTGTCTCCCCACAGCCTTACTGAGCACCCCAGTCTAAGTGGACCAAGCTGGAGCCAAGCCAAGCCCTGGGAGGTAGGGCAGCCTCCCCCAAGCACCCGCCGCACCCCCAGGTGAGCTGTCCTGTGCGCAGGAGCCCAGGCTGGTTCACCCTGTGTGTTAGTCCCAGAGCTGCCCAAACACCCTTGGCAGATCCTGGCTCACAGCTGAACACGCGACCCAGCAAGGCCGAGGCCATCCATCACAGGGAGCCAGGTGAGCGGGAACACGGATGGAGCTCCGAGAAGGAGGCTCCTACCAGCTTTTTAGCTGACAGTGCTCCCCTCCCCTCTCTGAGAGAAATGAACCCTGGGGTGGGGAAAACCAGGCAGTGGCCAGTACCATCTGGAGGAGGAGGAGGCGTTTTATGAATGGACCATCTGGACAGGAAAACAGCCCCCGGGCCTTCCCTGACTGCCGTCCCTCCTCCCTCTGGAAATTCTTCCAGCCCCATCTGCTGGGAAGGAGGCAACACACCCAGGGAGCAAACCCACTGCCCACTCCCGCTGCTGCCCCCACCAAGAACATTCCAGTGGTTTTGCCAAACAAACTAATTGCTTTCCCTCAGGGCAGCCTGCATGACAACAGGTGCCCGCCCCTAAAGCCACCACTCACAGTTTCTGGATTTTGTTGTTGTTAAATAGTCTATATAATTGTTTTTAAAGACATTTAAAATAGTGCTGTCCTACTATTGGAGGCTGAAAGGGGGCAGGGTCGGTGTAGAGATGAAATAAAGTTTGAGGTGCCCTCGGGTGCCTCTGGCATGAGATGGCAGGAGCTGTGAATGACAGTCACCAAATGCCTGACTCCGGCCATCTGCAGGCCAGGCCTGTCTGCCTGGATGGGAAGTGTGTGCATGTGTGTCAGTCTGTCAGGGCTGGAGGAAGACAGACCTGCATTCCCTCTGCAGCTAAGCCCTCCCTCCGAAACGGCCAAGCTGCAGATGGACAGACCTCCAGCCCTCTGCTTTCACCTGCTCAGTCCTACCACCTCGCCCTCGAGACCATCTCAGGGTTCACAGAGCACTTTCCAATCATCACATTCGACTTTCTTTTTTGTTTTTAAATAGGTTTTTATTGATTTTTTAGAGAAAGAGGGAGAGAGAGATCAAAACATGGATGTGAGAGAGATACATCAATCGGCTGCCTCCTGCACGCCCCCTACTGGGGATTGAGCCCGACACCTGGGCATGTGCCCTGATCGGGAACCGAACTGGGACCTCTCAGTTCATGGGACAACACTCAATCCACTGAGCCACACCGGCCGAGCATCACATTGTCAACTTTCAAAACCACAGGTAGGACACCAAGACACAAGGGGTAATGCATGACATGCCCAACTGAAGAACTACAATACCAGAAGCCACAGTAACTGAACAAGAAAAATGACAGTGACACTGCACACTTAGTGGGCACGTACTATGTGCCAGGTACTGTGCTGACCACCTTAGCCTCCACCCTAGCTCCACCCTGGGAGGAACAGAGGGGTCTTATAGATGAGAAACAGAGGCTCCATTTCACAGATGAGAAAACGGAGGCTTAAGAAGGCCAGGTTTCCTGCCCGATGCACATGGCTACATGGCTGAGTGTTCTGGAGTTGAACCCAGAACGTGCACACTCGCCCACTGTGAAACCTTGTCTCTGGCCCACAGTGGGGCTGAGCAGGAACTCCTCTGTGCTCTGGGCCTTGAGGAGTGGAAGTCGAGTCATTCCAGGAGTCAGTGGCATTGCTGAGCCTGAAACTTTCAGACTCCGGGCTCAGGGTGCCCTCTATTGTGCCATGAAAGTGTCACGTCTTATTTCATTTTTTTTTATTTGCAATTGAATTTATTGCAGTGACATTGGTTAATAAAATTATATAGGTTTCAGGTGTACAATTCTATAACACATCATTTGTATATTGTATTGTGTGTTCACCACCACAAGTCAAGTCTCTTTCCATCAACTTTACCCTCTCCTACCTCCTCCCCGCCCCTTCACCTCTGGTAATCACCATACTGTTGTCTGTCTATGAGTTTTTGTTGTGTTTTTTGCTTAATCCCTTCACCTTTTTCACCCAGCCCCTCAACCCCTCCGCTCTGACAGCTGTCAGTCTGTTCTCTGTATCTATGAGTCTGTTTCTGTTTTGTTAGTTTATTTATTTTTTTAAATATTTTTAATTGATTTTTAGAGAGAGAAACATTGATGTAAGAGACACATCGATCTGCTGCCTCCTGCACAACCCCTACCAGAGATCCAGGCATGTGCCCCGACCAGGAATCAAACCGCCAACCTTTCGTGCACAAGATAACGGACAACCAACGGAGCCACACTGGCCAGGGCTGTTTGCTAGTTTATTTTGTTCATCACTAAGTATGAAGTGATTCTATCCCAAACATTCCCCTACTGCCCATTTCTTCTGAAATAAAATGTGGACCTAGAAACACTCTTTAAGGTCACCAAGCTCAACCCCTTCGTGGTTTAAATCTCCTAGTCTCAGGGAAGCCAAGCTCACTGACCGAAGAAGCTGCCGCAGAGCAGAGGGGAGAGCCCAGATCCGGCTGGCCTTCACACCCAGGGATGCTTCCCATAACCAACGCATCCCACCAGAAAGGAGCAACGAGGGCGATGTCACCAAATCAGACGTTTTTCATGGTGGCCCTGACTCAGGAGGTCCATTCTACAGTGACACCGCAGTGGGTGTGATGCCGCCTTAACTAGAGAACCAGACTTTGAGATGGTTCACTGCTCAGGGCAGTGTGGCCATGGCATCACATGTGTCTTGAAACAGAATTCCATTTAGTGGCACTTAATTGGACAGTTCATGGCAACTTGATGCATTTAAATTCCTTGACGCCTACACACTTTTTGCATAATCATTTTTAATCTTTATTCTTTGGTTTGTTTTGTGTGTGTTTTTTTAATCCTCACCCAAGGATATTTTTTCTATTTATCTCAGATAGAGGGGAGGGAGGGAGGGAGAGAGAGAGAGAGAGAGAGAGAGAGAGAGAGAGAGAGGAACATTGATGTCAGAGTGACACATCAACTGACTGCCTCCCGCACGACCCCCACCAGGGCTGGGGACTGAACTGCAACTGAAGTATGTGCCCTTGACCAGAATCGAACCCATGACTTTTTAGTCCGAGGGCCGACGCTCTAACCGCTGAGCCAAACTGGCCAGGGCGATTTGTTTGTTTTTTAATAGGATTCTGTTTTGTATGAATAAACTTTTCAGTTTTCCCATAGCTCTATTTCTCTGCCTTGGGTTAAAAGAAATCCTTTCTTTTTCTTCAAATTATTTACCTCAATGTATGGTTTTATAGTTATCTGTATGTTACTTGGTTTATGTTTGTTTTTCTCCACTAGACTATAGGCTCCACCCATAAGGACAATACCTGTTCTATTCATCACTTAGCACTTATGACAGCACCCAGCACACAGCAGGTGTTGAAGAAATACTTCTTTTACCTGAATGCACTAGGAGTGGAGTGTCCCATGTGTTTGACTGAAGGCAGCAAACTCTGGAGGATGCGAACCACTTTTTACTTCGAGTAAAACAAGTCAGAAAGATATTATTTTGGAAAATAAAACCATGGGCAACACTCCAGTTTTCCCAAAATACCACTCAGCATCTCTGTAAGCAGCAATCTGACTCTAGCCTTATTTGAAAACTTAAAACTTCTACAGTGACTCTGGGAGTTTAATGAAATTGTCACATTTTCAGACACACTACATAGTTTTTGAACTTTTATTTTTCCTTACAGCTTCTCATGTGCTCAGATTTCAAAACCAACATTGGATTAAGAACAACAGAAATTACTGGGTGGCTCCAAGGAAGCCAAACTGAATTGTAGCCATAATGCAGAAACAAGAACACGTAGGTCCATCATAACCAAGCAGACTGAAAACCAGAAAAGGTCCAGAAATTGTTCTTCTTTGTAGACACTTGCACTGTGGCTTGTGAAATTCTGGAAGGAAGTCTGTAACCACAGAATGGCACACAGAGGAAAGCTACCAAGTGAAGAGTTTGAAACGTGCAGGAACCCAAGTGTGAGAAGCACAGGGACAGCTGTTTCTCCACCAATTCTGAGAGTGGGATGTCTAATTAGCATTTCATCTTAGAGCACAGTTTTTCTTCAATCGAGTTTTTTCTTCTAAATGTTTTGTTTAAATGCCTCTGACTTAGTTATAATTATTCGATGTACTATTTGACTTTATAGACAGTGAAATAAGCTACTTTGCTACATCACGGAGACACAGGGCAATAATCTGTGGTCAGCACCGTCAGAAAGTAGGAAGCAGCAGAGCAAGGACCCTGATCACTTCAGCAATACCGGTCTCAGCTCCTGGAATGCACAACTGGCACCAGACCCTGTGCCGAAGTTCAGTGCCACGGCAGTGTCCTGGTTTCACCCTCCATGTTTGGAGAACAAAGAGAAATGCAGTCAGTTCTTGGAGTGACGCAGAATCCCATCTGGGATTTATAGTCCATTCCTGGGATGCTCCAGAAGGAGGAATCCAACATCTGGTATCTGTGCTGGCTAATTATTATTGCAAGTGACACCAAATAAATTCTACCTGAATTACATCTTACCCTCATTCCTTTTCTTTCTGAGAGACCCTTTTATAGCCCTGGGTATATTTGAGAAATATAAGCCTGTAGTAGCTATCACTTTCCTGACTGCTTCTTCCCTGCTGGGCATTCTGCTAGGTGATTTGTGTGTATTATTTCATTTAATCCCCCCAACAACCCTGAAGTATTACTATTACCCCTTTTTCACAAATGATGAAATAGGGGTTCAGAGAAATAACTTCCAAGGTCATAGTGAATAAGTGGGAGAACCAGAATATCAGCCCAGGTCTGCCTGACTTAACAGGCTGGGCTCCTCCAGAACCCAAGGGGGACCATGTAAGTCTCATCAGGAGCTCTCAACTCTTACTAAAGTTGGTAATATGCCATGATGGAAAACACAGACTCTGATGCCAGGCCACCTGACTCAGTCCAACTGAACCCCAACTTTGCCACATACCAGCTGGAAGTTACTTAACTTCTTCATGTCTCAGTGCCTCTGCTATAAAGAGGACACAATAATCGTTATCTGCTTCATAAGGTTGTTGGAGGACAAAAAAGTCCTAACAACCATGTTGCAAGCACACAATAAAGGTTAGCTGCTAATTATAGGCTGTTGATGATGATGACGACGGTTATGGTAGTGGTTTCAGAGATCAACCTCTCTTCTTGACTTTGGGCTCCTCCCAGACCTAGACCCACCATCCTATCTCACCTTTTACCCACCACAATTCAACAAAAACCTTATTCTCCTAACCAGACTCTCTCTTTTTGAAAAAATTTAATCCTCACCCAAGGATATATTTTTATTGATTTTGAGAGAAAGAGAGAGAGAGAGAAGGAGAGAGAGAGAGAGAAACATCAATGTGAAAGAAACATAGATCACTTGCCTTCCATATGTTCTCTGACCGGGGATCGAACCTGCAAGTAGGTATGTGCCCTGACCAGGAATGGAACCCACAAGTTTTTGGTGCAGGTGATGATGCGCCAACCAATCAAGCCACCCCACCAAGGCCAGGCTCTCTTCTTTATTCCACCTGTCTTCTCAGAGTAAAACTTCAATAACTTCACTTCCATTGCTCCAAAATCTACTCATTCCCTCAAGGCCCCTCCAAACCCCACCCTCTCCATGAAGTCTTCCCCAAACACTGAGGCTCTATTGATCTCCTCCTTCCAGACCATTTGCCTAAGGTTGGCACTTAGAACATTATCATCATTCATCAATACACTGTGAATATAGAATTATATCCTGACTTGAAACATTCATTAGTATTTCAACTTTGTCTTATCCCCACAACTTGATTGCAAGCTCCTTGAGGACAGTATGTGAGATATTTCTCTATCCTCTACAGGAAACGGCACAGAGGTAGTGTGCGCACGCATGCACGCGCGCACACACACACACACACACACACAGCCATATAAAATCGGCATATCCTCTCATGGGAGAATCCTAAAGTTATTGGCTTGTATTATTTTAAGATATTTAAAATAATTATTTGAGATAGTTAAATATCTCCAAGAGTATAGAATGAACTCAAGAAAGTCTACAGAATATAGTTCATCAACATCCTCAAAAATATCAGACCATAGCCCTGGACAGTTTGGCTCAGCGGTTAGAGCGTCAGCCCACAGACCAGAGAGTCCCAGGTTTGGTTCCCGATAAGGGCACAGTTGCAGTTTGTCCCCGGCCCTGGTTGGGGTCGTGTGGGTGGTGACCACTCGATGTGTCTCTCTCACATCGATGTTTCTCTCTCTCTCTCTTCCTCCCTGTCTCCCTCCTGCTCTGTCTGAAATAAATGCAAAAATGTCCTTGGGTGAGGATTAAAAAAATAAAATAAAATAAAATAAATAACAGACCACGTATTTGACCTCAGAGACTTAAGCAGTATCAATCTTAATGCGTGAACCTACTACCAGCTTGTTAAAATGCAGGCTTCCTAATGCAATTAAAATTATTTGGATTAAAAAGCTTCAACACTATTAATCCAGTGAGTTTCTCAATGATCCACAAAGACTTGGAAGACATTACAGAGCTTGTTTGGTCACGACACAAATGCCCAGCTACAGGTTACATAATTCAGGTCTGCCCATCATCTGGAAATGGGCTGGGAATTGAGAATAATTCTAAGGAGTTATTTAGAACTTGTTTATACTGCAGGACATTGAAATCCTGCTCTCACTCAAAAGTAGCAGAGCAAAGACAGCAGCCTTGGATTGAAGAGCTCATTGTTGCAGGCAAAGCCCCAGGAACATGAGGCAGGTACAGAATAATGACCTGGTGATTGTTACATGTTTTCTAATGGATTTTGCAGAACATAAGAATTGACCATGAACAACTCAAACATGAATACCATCCCACACAGGTCACTTGTTATTAAAACCCAGCCTTTCCAATACATCTGCAGACTAATAATAATAATAATAACTAATACGTGACTTTTGCACGCCTTCCCTTCCTTGCATACAAAGGAACTGAAATGAATCCTTGAAGCAAGACCCTCTCTCTCCAGGCAACAACTCTAACACACAATTGTAATACTAGAAAAGTAACAGGGGGTGGGGCATCTAGAAAATGAAGTCAGGTCCAGTCCCTGTCCAGAAAGACACATTCTCAAACTGCCAAGGAAAAGCCTTTCCATCTAGACTCATTCTCCTCAAAACGGAAGCCAACCCCCTAAAGGTGTGCTACACGTGAGTTACGAGGCCATGACAATTTCAGATAGTGCTCTACTTTAAACACACTGACCCAGGATAACCTCTAAAACCACCTCAGTCCCTGAAACATAACTAAACCTCATTCCCCCACTTTCAATATAGGCTATCGTCCTCAAAGTCAGGGAACTGAAAATAAGTGGGTTACTCTCCTCACCTGCATCTTGGCCTGCGGAAGGGAGGGAGAAATTAAAAATATCCCCATACGTTGTCCCAAATAATTATAATAATGAGACTATAGTCTTATACGGAAAAAGCTTTATGCAAAATGATGTTTACCACAAAATTATTTTTTTTAAAAAGAAGAAAAACCCAACCACCTAAATATGCAACAGGGGGATGGCTATATATACTTAATAAAATATTATGCACAGTACTGGCTGGGTATCTCAGTTGGTTAAAACATCGTCTGAATAAGACCAAGTTGCGGGTTCGATCCCCGGTCAGGGCACATACAAGAAGCAACCAATAGCCCTGGCCGGTTTGGCTCAGTGGTTAGAGCGTCAGCCTGCGGTCCAGAGAGACCCAGGTTCGGTTCCCACTAAGGGCACATACCTCGGTTGCAGTTTGTCCCCAGCCCTGGTTAGGTTGAGTGGGAGGCAGCCACTCGATGTGTCCCTTTCACATTGATGCTTCTCTCTCTCTCTCTTCCTCTCTCTCCCTCTCACTCTATCTGAACAAAAAATGGAAAAATGTCCTCGGGTAAGGATTAAATAAATAAATAAATAAATAAATAAATAAATAAATAAAAGAAGCAACCAATAAATGCATAAATAAGTGGAGCAACAAATCGCTGTTTCTCTCCTCTCCCCGACTCTTCTCTCTCTAAAATCAATTTTTAAAAAATTGAAAATAAAATATTATGCAGCCAGTATGCATGTTTGCAAAATAATGTTCAGTCCCATAAGCAGACTTCAAAACTGAACATTATCACACAATTAAAACTGGGGGGGGGGGGACTAATTTATGTATAGAAGAAGAAGGCAAGGGACTATCCCAAACAGCAGCTAACTCTAGACAGTGGACCCAAGAGGGATTTTCTTACTTTTCTACTTCTTATAAGAAACACGTCTGAAGCCTTATTTGAAAAACCCAGAAGGTTCCGGTCCCAGCATGTTGGGGGCACCGTCGCTCCAAGAGAAAGAAGCCTGCTGTCCCACTGCAGGAGAAAAGATCATCTCTCCTGGGCTGCTGCGACTGCCCAGGCCTGGAAAAATCTCCATGCAGGGGACAGAAGCTGCCAACGGAACAGCAGCAAAACCGAGCCGCAGGCACATAAACCTCCCGCGCCCTGGGGGAAGACGCCGGGGCGCAGCGCACTGGCCCCCACGGTGGGGGTGGGGGTAGGGGTGTTGGGGGTGCGCCTTTGGCGGATGCCCGAGAGTTGGAGGGTCGGAGAGGGCGGCTGCCAGCCAGGAGAGGCGGTATCCGTGGGGCGGGGACGCAGGGTCTTGGTGCGGGTGCCACATGGCGTGCGCTCGGGGAGGCTCCCCTGCGACATGCTCGCGGAGACTTCTCAGGTTTCTAGAGTTTTTCACCGCACACAAGGATTGAGTTATTCAGAGAGCCCCGCGGAAACGACCAGGATTACAGAGAGGAAAGCTGATCGAGCCGCAATGTGACGAGGGATGCCCCTCTCCCACCCTCCAGCCGTGCCGGGTCCACTGAAGCCTCACCACTGCCCCCACCCGCAGGGTCCTGGGCATCGCCACCGAGTGCGGGAGAATCGCGCAGGGAACGTGGACGCAGCCAGGAGGTCCTCTGCAGTTCCTCAGGTAAAAGCAATCTCGGACATGGCACCGGGATCTTGCATTAACAGGCATCTAACCAGAGAGGAGGAAGACCGCCTGATACAGGCCCTAACACACCCACATGTTTGCCACACCCCAGCCGGAGCGGGCAGGCCCCATAAGCACTGGAGTTCCTCCGAGATGAGTAGCTGTCAGCCTCCGCACCTTTGGGCCAGCTGACATGGATGCGGGGCCCTCTGTTTTAGAAGTTAAGGAAGTGGTCCTAAGTAATATGAATAACTCCACCAGAACGGACGTTCTGTAAATTAACATTTAGAATTCTTTTCAAAAAGAAAAATATATATATTTAAAAGGAGCGTCTTCGAAATACTGTTAATAAACATGTAAAAAGATTTTTTAAAGCCACTATTTCTTTTTTTTTTAATCGTGAACTAGAGATATGTGCTTATTTAACAAAAACAGTGCATAATACTGGCACAGGCACTGTCCTGGGCACTACAAATATTAACTAATTCGTTCCTAAGGTAGGTACTATGCCTACCCCATTTTACAGAGGCAGTAACTGAGGCACAGGGAGGTTAAATAACTTTCCCAAGGTCACACAGCTGGTAAGTGGCAAGTGGCAAAGCTGGGATTCAAACCCAGGGAAAGTGGTTTTCATATCCTCTCAAGAAACTCTCACAATTGTCATAGTGAAACGCCTTTCTCATAAATTACTGCTGACTCTGAAAACTGGTACAACTTTATTGTAAAGCAATATGACAAATATATCAGGAGCAAAAAAAATTCATACCCTTTGACCTAGTAATCCCATTCCTAGGAGACATTCCAATGCCACATGTTTGAAGATATTCATCACTGTACCATTGATAAGAGGGAAAACTGAAATCATAATTGTTCATTGGTTGATGAATAACTAGATAAATTTTAGTAGACCCACTCAGTGGAATATCAAGCCATCATAGGAAATTAAATTATGAAGAGGATACAGCTGAAATTTTTTTTACAATTTATTAAGTAGAAAAAAAAAATCAAGTTGTGTGTACTGTTTCAAAATATATGTGCATGACCAAACATAAAAGAAATGAAGGGAAAATAGGCAAATTATTGAGTCTGATGAAGAGATCACTGGTAATTATTTTTTTCTTTCAAAAATGTCTCTTTGCCCTGGCCGGTTTGGCTCAGCGGTACAGCATTGGCCCGCGGACCAATAAGCCTTGGGTTCAATTCCGGCCAAGGACACGTACCTCGGTTGCGGTTCGTCCCCCGCCCTGGTCAGGGTCAGGTGGGAGGCAACCAGTTGATGTGTCCCTCTCACATGGATGTTTCTCTCTCTCTCCCTTTCTCTCCCTCCCACTCTATCTGAAGATAAATAGAAAACTATCCTTGGGTGAGGATTAAAACAAAACAAAAATGTCTCTATGTTTTAAATAAAACCTGGAGAAAAGGAAGTATGTCGTAGAGGATTTCAGAGAATAAACCATATTTTCAGGAGAAGAAAACCTGCAACAGGAATGGTTCTCGTGTCCTCTGAGCCAGGCTCCCATGGCCAGGGACCGAGGAGGATCATGCTGGCAGCTGGAATTAGCACCAGCAGCCTGGAACTCCAGCTGAGAGGAACAATGGGAATTCCAGGCCTAACCTCAATCCCACAAATCATAACCACAGAGAAAGAAGCTAAGGCAAATGGGAGGGGCTTTAGGCTCAGATCTCATCTCAGAAGACAACTGAACGATGGCTATATACGCCACTTCCTTATCTGTCTATCTGTGCCAGGTGCCACCCACAGTCCCTGAGAGAGAGACATCCATTTCTTGGATTCACCCTGAAACTCCAAGATGTGAAATCCTTAGATTCCCTAAGGGGTCAAGTTGAGGTAAGGAAAAAACAAGACAAAGATGTTCTCCTTAGCAGGAACCGCCCAACAAGGTGAAGCTAAAAGGTTGCCAGGAGATGAATCCTTAGACTCACTAAAGAGTAAAGCTGAAAAAAAAAAAAAAAAAAAAAAAAGAAGGAGTAAAGCTGAGTCAAGGTAAAAACCAAGACAAAATATGTGAACAACTAAACAAGGTGAAACTGAATGGTTTCAAAGAAATAGCATATTGTTTTGAACTCACAACTCTGATCATCAGGGGTTTGTCCATTCACAAAGTCCCAAGCATCTTTCAGTCCCCAGCCCTACCTTGACCTTGTTTTACTAACTGGACACGGCGAAAAATTTCAGTCTGGCTGGGAGAAGCAGTCCCTTAAAATTTACTGCAACCAAGTGAGGGTGCAATGTTTTCAGAATTGAAAACAAGGTTCTGAGCCTAAAAGCGATGTAATCAAATCCAAAGTTTTATTGAAAAGATCAATAAAGCATGTAAGTGGTTTGTTGAGCAAAAACCCACAAGAGACTTCAGAGGGTAGTGACTTATAACCACATCATACTTCATTTTGACTGCTTTTAACAGAAAATGCAAGTAAGATGTATATGGAAGGAGTTTGTTGTTTAAATATCATTCCTAGTCCCCAAAAGTCAAATGACCACCTTGCCACACTCACACACACACACACACACACACACACACACACACACCCCTTCCCCTTGCTCCCCTCTCAGACTCTGTGAAGCATTTTCAAAGTTCTCCAGCCATAAACAACCTCACCATCAGCAGATTAGTAAAAATAATTGGCATTTTAAATTAATCTTCCACTTATCCTCAATGATGGCTTTAGCTGCCATACCAAAAAAAAAAAAAAAAAAGCTTAAAAATGACAACGCCTTAACCAAGCGCAGGACGACATGAGCTGGATATACATTCACGTAAAAGTGCAAAGAAAAATGACACAACTGGAATGAGCTGTCAATATTTTTCACAAAATACCATTTCCAAAATCACTTTTCAAAAACACAAAACAAGGGCCAGGACTTTTTGTGATAAACAGGCTTTAAAAAAAAAAAAAAAAAAAAGTTTTACTTGAAAACTGTCCACAGGGAACTGCCCTCGGAAGAAGTTAAAAAAAATAGCCTTTGTCAGTCCCTGCCATCTAGTGAAACTTTAGGCCCAAGAATCTTAAGATTTAGGATCAACTCTGCCCTCTGCCCTCCCCTCCCTTCACAGGCCTCAAAGAGCAGAGACTTTAAAAAGATTTCAAAGAGGGAATTTAAGAAGGTTTCTGAAAGTTTTCCCTAACACTGTCATCACTCATCGGGACCTCTCTGGACAGGAATGACACTCCTTACGGTTTTTCCCTCTGCCTCCTTCCACCTGTTGTCCCAAGTCTCAGTGGTATGCCAGGGCCACTCGAACTTTCTGCTTGAATGACAAAGTCTCCCCTGAAATCCAATGTCTCCTCTTCTACCCAAATGGCTGCTTCTAAAATGGAGCCCCTAGAAAAACATGTACCAGTTGGGGACTACTTGATATCTGTCACAGAATGGCCATAGGTTGGTCAGTTGGTTGGTGGTTGTTCCTTGCTGTTTGTTTTTGTTTTTGTTTACAGTCTAATAACTAGCTCCACCTTAACCTTCCAGAAAAAGGGAAGCTGGGATGGGTGGAGACACACAACCCAGATAGCAGGGAATATGGCTAGTCGTCCCTGACTCTCCTGTGGGCCTCCCACGCTAGGTAGACCCAGCCACAGCTCAGAATTCCAGGCGGGATGCTTGGCATAAGCAAGTAATTGAGTTAAGGGAGATCTAAAGAAAGACTTCACGTTCACATTCATATGCTAAACTCGGTTAAAAATAGACTCAAGAAGGACCTGACTTCACTTTTAATTTTAGCCTGGTGATGAACAGGCACTAAAGACAGAAAGTCACCAGGCGTTTTCCTGAGTGCAGTGATCTTCATATTTTTATAAAAAGGAAATGCAGCATGTTCTATTAATAAAAGTGCTGTAGCCTCGGTTAAATATGGACAGTCCGTAAATCAGGGCTCCCTCTGGCTGAGCTGCCCCAGGCCAGAGGCTTCCTCACACCCAAGCCCTGGCAAGTGGGTGGGCCACATGCAGTGGGGGAAAGGGAGCCAGACACCCAAGGATCAAAGGACGCAAGGTATGGCTCCTGGACACTTCCCAGGTGACCAAGTGACTCAACCCAGGGCACTGGCCAAGAACTCTTAAAGGGCTCATGAGAAGAAAGATCCATAGTGCAGGATGGAACTCTGCTCTGATGTTGAGTGAGCAAAGGGCGGGCAGGTTACGGCTCTAAGAGGTTAACAGGGCAGAGGAGACAGAAAATGTGTTGCTTCCTTCAGAAAAGACCACGTCACCCTCTCCTCACCATCTCAACGACAAAGTGAAAGCTGGCCTCCAGCTATCCGGCTGCACTTTCCTATGGACCCACCTAAGAGGATCTTTTCTGGCTGCCCTTGGTTATCAGGCCACAGAACAAAATAAAACGTGGCCAGATGGAACAATGATTGTCCTTAGAGTGCTGAGCCTTTTCGCCCAGGCAAAAGAGTAATTCCAAATTTAAGCACAGCTTCCCCCCAGGTGCTGCAGAAAGTTCTGGAGAATGTGCTAGGACTGGGGGAGAAGGGGGGGTTTAGGTCATAAAGCACTTCCACACACACAGTCCCCAGCCCTGCTCTGGGATTCTTAGGAACTTGGTGAACTGGGCTTCTGCGTTCTCTTCTAGATATACATCTGAGGCCTTACAAGCTCCTGAAATCCTCCCAACAACCAGATGAGGTTGGTTGAAGAAACCGAGGCACAGAACATAAGGTCACAGAGCAAGTAAGTGGCAGACCACGCTGCTTTGACCCAGGTCCCTCTCAATCCCAAACCCAGGGTGGTGCACAGACCAGAGCCAGCCGGGTCTGGTGAGAAGCCTGAGGTCTTTCCACCTCCTTGCCTTTCACTGGGCACATTTCCCTCCCCCAGAGGAACACCAGCTCTGATGTTTCTGGTTCTGATTTTTGGTTCTTGTTTTGATTTTGCCCCATTTCCCCATGTTTCTATGACAGCTGCGGGTGGAACCCTATAAATCCTCAATCCAAACAATCCCATAATAGTTTGAGCTGTAGAGGGACATAAATTCTACAGGGTAAGGTGGAAAGACCACGAGCTTTGGGGCCAGACAGATGTGAGTTAGCATCCTGGACCTTCTAATCGCTACCCAGGTGATTTCAAGAGTATACTTCACAGCCCAAAATTAAATTCAGGGACAGATAAAATCAGGACTGGCCACTGACTGAACTGGTGAGGTTTATCTTTTTTTACTTTTACTTTGGACATTTTCGAACTATACCAAAGTAGAGAGAACAGTATAGTGAAGTCCCATGTACCCATCACCCACCTTCAACAATTATTAACTATTGGTCTGTCTTGTATACCTGCTGCCCATTCTCAATCTCCACACCATTATTTTGAAGCCAATTCCAGATACATCATTTTATCTATAAATACTTTAGTAGCCCTGGCCAGTTTGGCTCAGTAGTGAGAGTATCGGCCCTGGGACTGAAGGGTCATGGGTTCAATTCCCGGTCAAGAGCACGTACATGGGTTGTAGGTTCCATCCCTGGCCCCACTGGGCATCATGTGGGAGGTAGCCAATCAATGTCTCTTTCACATCGATGTTTCTCTCTCTCCTCCTTTCCTTCCTTTCTCTCTAAAAATCAATGGGAGCCCTGGCTGGTTTGGCTCAGTAGTTAGAGCGTCGGCCCACAGACCAAAAAGTCACGGGTTGGATTCTGGTCAAGGGCACGTACCACGATTGCGGTTCATCCCTGGCCCTGGTCAGGGTCATGCAGGAGGCAACCAGTCGATGTGTCTCTCTCACATCGATGTTTCTCTCTCTCTCCCTCTCCCTCCCACTCTATCTGAAGATAAATAGATAAATATTTTTGGGTGAGGATTAAAAAAAAAAAAATCGCCCTGGCTGGTTTGGCTCAGCGATTAAAGCATCAGCCCGTGGTCCAGAGAGACCCGGGTTCAGTTCCCGCTAAGGGCACATACCTCGGTTGCAGTTTGTCCCCAGCCCCGGTTGAGTCGTGTGGGTGGCAGCCACTCGATGTGTCTCTCTCACATCGATGTTTCTCTCTCTCTCTCTTCCTCCCTCTCTCCCTCTCGCTCTATCTGAAGATGAATGCAAAAATGTCCTCTGGTAAGGATTAAAAAAAAAAAAATCAATGAGAAAATATCCTGGGGTGAGGATTAACAAAAACAACATATATATATTATATGTATATATATATATATGTATATATATAATATATATATTATATATATATATTATATATATATAATATATATATACACACACACACACTTTAGTATATAGCTCTAAAATAGAATAACTTTTTAAATTTTAACATAATCACAATATCATATCACAATAAATAAATACATACATACATACATGAATAAATAACCCTGTAATTCTTTAGCCTCAATATCCAGTGTGTTCAAATACCTTAACTAATCTCATAATTTTTTTATTATTTCGTTTGAGCTAGAATCAAAACAAGGATTACAGACTGCATTTTGCTGTTGAGTATTTTTAGTCTCTTTTAATCTATAGATAACTCTTCTTGCTGTTCTTATTCTTACAATGTATTTGTTGAAGAAACCAGGTCTTCTGACCTGAAGAATGTCCCACAATCCAGCTGGTTGATTTTTATCTCCATGGTGTTGTTCTGACATGTTCCTCTTTCCCCTGTATTTTCTATGAACTGGTAGTTAGTACTTGAGCCTGGCAAAAATTCAGGTTCTATTTCTGATAGTGCTGTGTACTTCCCACTACATCACCTCAATAAGCACATGATGCTTGGAGTCTTTCTTTTCTGTGACATTAAGATTGATTAGCAGCTTTGAAAGTCATCAGCCTGATCCATCCATTAAAAAGTCTCCCATCAGCTCCAGCTAATGTTTTAGTAGCCATTTAATAACCATGTTGTCTAAATTCATTAGTTCCAATTCTGTAATTCCCTCTGTATTTATTAGATGGAATTCTTTTACAAAAAAGAACTTTTCCACCCTGGCAGGTTTGGCTCAGTGATTAGAGCGTGAGCCAGCAGACTTAAGGGTCTCGGGTTTGATTCCTGGTCAAAGACATGTACCTGGGTTGCAGGTTCAATCCCTGGCCCCGGTTGGGGTTGTGCCGGAGGCAACCAATCAATGTGTCTCTCTCACATCAATGTTTCCCTCTCTCTCTCCCTCCCTCCCTCCCTTCCACTCTCTCTAAAAACCAATGGGAAAATATCCTCGGGTGAGGATTAACAACAACAAAAAGAACTTTTCCTCATCAACAATTACCCTAAGGTAACCAACACGAAAGGACAGAATAAATATTTGATTCTTTCCCTCTCTTGACCAGTTTCCAGAATGAGTTGGTTCCCAACATCTTCCAGTAGGGAACACTGAATTTTTAACTCAGGGATTGGATTGTACACATTGTAATATATTTGATGCATGTCAATCCGTCCACTATAGTTATTCTTTTTAATGCTCTAATTGTTCCATATTTGGACACTGCGGGGGGAGGGGGCGTCCTTCAACTTGGCTCCTGAGTCCTTTTGACAGGACACTAGTGGTCTTTGATAGCTTCTTTACTTTCTGTTACAAACTATTCCAACTCATTTTGTACATTTCTTGTTCCAGACCTGGAATCAGCCATTTTCCTGATGAATCGTAGTTCCTTTTAGTGGGAAACCATATTTAGAGGCCACAATCTGGGGATTACAGGTGTTTACGGCTACTGCTAGTGATTATCTCTAGGCTTTTCAGTGGACAAAGTTAGGAAGTACTTTTTCACTTGTTAAAAGAAAATATTTCAGAGTTCATGCGGACATTTCTAATTCAAATTTAGGATTAGAGGATTTTTATTTAACATTTTTATTATAAAATAATAATAATGGTTTCTGATTATTTTAACCTAATTATTTATATATATAAACCCAATTCAGAATAATAATACCAATATTATTACTAACAATATTACTGAAAACAGCTTAAGACTTATTTGGAATTTGTTTTGACCTTAAGATAAATTCCACTATAGATGTATAATCAAATTACTGTGTTCTACAGTTATCTGAAATAACTTTCTGTGTGTTAAACTACCAACTTGATACATAAATTTGCTTTATTTTGCTCTTGATTTGGGGGGATTTTTTTTTCTATTTTAATTAAATTTTGTTTACAGTTAAGAAAAACATCTATAGGGCTCCAAAATCAAGTCCACACATCAAAATACATTCAGAAAAACCTAGCTTCTGTCCCAACCCACCCACCCATTTCCCTGTACAGGTAATCACTTTTATTGGTTTGCTCTTCCATTTCTTGTCATTATAAGCAAATACATACGTGTTTCTCAGTTAAAATAAAACATGCCATCTATTTTTTGCACCTGTTTTTTTCACTTTACAATATACTGTAGAGATTGTCCCTTTCCTTTTCATAGCCACAGAGAATCCCGTTATATGGATTTCCCATGGTTTCTACGATGACTGAAGGGCACTGGGTTGTTTCCATTCTCTTGCTATCACAAACAGTGCCACCACAGAAAGCCTTGTACAGATGTCTTGTCTTATTTTTGCCTGTGTATCTTTGGGGTAGGTCTCAAAAATGATTGTTTGGTCAAAAAAGAATGCACATGTAATTTTGCTAGATATTTCCAAATTCCCCTCCATAGAGGTGGTACCATTTTCACATCCGCACCATGAGGTGGTCTGTTTTACACGTTGACTTCAATTTTTAAAAATCTCTCAAATCTCAAGAGCCTTAATTAATAATCCAGGAAAGGGATTTTAATTAAAACAATCTAATTCAATTCTCTACACTTTGGACAAAGGAAATTTCTTTTGAGAACAAGCAGTGATGTGCTCAAGAAAATGCCTTTATCCGCAGCCTATCCTGACTTACATACACACTTTACTCTCCTTACTTATGTCAGAAAGTTAGGCACAGTATTAAATACCCAGATTGAAAATATCATAGGTTAGTTTGGGTCTTTGTGAACTACAAGTTGTTCCCTGATTTGGAAAATCAAAGTTGGGGGGTGGGGGGCCAGTGCTTCTCGGTGCTTTCTCCTCTCCTAATCCCCCTTCATCCTTTTAACAAGTCACAGATCTGATGTGGATTGAGTGTGGGCTCCTATCCACACCCACACCACTAACAGCATCACCTGAGCTTCCCTTTCCCCACAGTATTGTCCCAGCATGAGTTTAGGTGGCATGTAGACTGTTGGTTCTCCCTGATCTTCCCTACTTCTCACATCTCTCAAATCTTGTCCCTGCCCTCCTTCACTACTGCCACCACCTTGATACTAGTAGCTAACATTACGGGGACTTGTATACACATGACCTCATTTGCTCCTCACACTAACACTATGAGGTGGATTCCCTATCAGCCCTATTTTACACCCAAAGGAATGGATGTAAATGAGGTTAAGTACTTGTCCAAGGCTACAAAGCCAGCAAGCAAGTAGGGGCTGGGATGCAAACCCAGGCATTCCACTCCAATACCTACCTTTTACTGTCATGCTATGGTGCTTCCTCATTTCAGATGCTCATCACCTGAGTGCAGGGCCTCCTCACTGACATCACCACCTCTAGATGCACATCTACACACACACACACACACACACGTGTGTGTGCATGCAACCCTGCTATTATCCTCTACTTCTCCAATACCCATGTAATCTTCCAAAACACCAATCTCATTACATCAGACCCCTGTTTACAAATGGCTACTCAAAAGATAATATCCAAACTCCTAGCCTTGAGAGGCATGGTTCTATGTCACCAGCATCCTGCCTTATTTTACATCTCAGCTCTCACCATTCTCCAGCTACTCTATCCTAAATCAGTGCCTTTTAATTAAAAACACACTCTGACCCCCCGTCAGGGAGAATTACTTGGAGGCTTCCAGTTCACCATGGTCTTTCTCATCTCTGAAAATGCATGTCTACCTAGAGTGCTCTTCCACCTCCATTTGACCCCATCCTCCCCCATTCACCTGACAAGCCCCTAGGCGTAGATTTCGAATCAACTCACAATGACCTCCTCAGACATCTGGACGTCCTTCCTGGAGCCTCCTCCTCCACCCTCCATCACCTGCTGTAACATGGGTCTCACCCTCACACCTTCTACCACTCAACTCTATTCTCTACCTGTACTCACAGGTAATCATTTTATTAGGTTTTCTTTTTGTGTATCCTTCCAGTATGTGGCGGGAGGGGGGGGGGGGGAATACACACACACATCCCTATCTTCCTCTTTTCTTACACAAAAGATAGTAACTATATACACTGCCATTGAACCCTGCTTCCCCCCGCCACCCCATATCCTTGGGATTTCTCTGTAACAGCACACAGAGATGGTCCATAGTATGAGAAGATATAGCTGAATTTACTCACTAATCCTGTTGCTGGACATGTGGTTATCTCAGTCTTTTGGACCCTGGCTTCAAGGGACTGAGTGAGACCTAGCCCTTCCTGTTCTTCACCCAACATAAAGATCCTACCAAATGCACAGCTCAGATGTCTGCCCCAGGGAATCCAATTCGACTGGCCACTGGCAGAACCAGGCCACAGTAAGAGCACCGAGTCACTGAGGCCTGGGGCCAGTGGGAGGTGGGAGCAGTCCAGGTTCTACACTTTCTTTTACTTGTAAGAATCACACAGGAACAAAGGCTATGATCTTCTACCATCCTGCACATTCATGTCAGTTTCCTGAATCACAAAGCTCAGATCGTGGAGTCACATATTCTTCACATCCTAGGTGGGCTCAGAGAAGAAATGCTACCATGTAACAATGCCTAAGTTTGGCATTCTTATTAACAGTTTATCTAATCCTTCCACACATATGTAGTGAGCTGTTTCTAGATGCCAGGTGTTATTCTTAGGTGCTGGGGGGTAAATCACTGAATAACCCCCCCTTCTCCTGGAGAGCTTACGTGGCATAGGCAGGATGAGAGAGGATATAACAGACAATAAAAATATAGTAAAATAAGTAAATTATATGATCTGTTAGAAGAAGACTAGTGCTCTGGGGGAAACAGCAAGGTAAGGGAGATTGGACAGGAAGGCGCTGGATGCAGTTGAAACACGGTGGCTAGAGTAGGTCTCCTTGAGAAATCATGGGCGATATCTTATTTTCCGGGCAACTCCTTTTTGCAGCTGCCACAGGTCAACTGCCATTATCATCACCACGGTTAAACTGCCATTATTGCAAATGTCAAGGTAATAATAAAACATCCCAGTTGCCTTGAGTTGTGTTTCAGAAATTCCTTGAAATAAGCAGAGTGTCCGCTTAGGACTTTAAAAACCATTTTTGTGATCCAGTAATTTCTGCTGTTGCATTTGTTGTTGTTGTTGTTTGTTGATCTTCACCCCAGGATATTTTTTTTTCCATTGATTTTTAGAGAGAGTAGAAGGGAGGGAGGGAGAGAGAGAGAAATAATGATGCGAGAGAGACACATTGATTGGTTGCCTCTTGCATGACCCCAACTGGGGCCAGGGATCGAACCTGCAACGCAGGCATGTGCCCTTGACTGGAATGGAACCTGCGACCCTTTGGTCCCCAGGTCGATGCTCTAACCGCTGAGCCAAACCGGCTAGGGGTGCTGTTGAATGTTTTGATGCAACATGGTTTAAGAGGTGCTCCAAGTGGTCATTTCCACCATTTCTCCTACTTGGGTTGACTCTCACAGAAGAAATTCAGCCTGGAATTTGCCTGTACCTTTAAAGCATGGGTGGGGAACCCCTGGCCCACGGGCCTTCTAAGTCCCAAGAAATCATTTGGTCTGGCCCTGCCAAGGAAACCATAGGCGGGACTTGAAATTCAATAAATCTGGGAGCTTTTTCCATAGCAGTGTAAATTTATATTAAGTGAATCATCATAATAACATAAATTTTGAGGGACAAGCAAGGAACGTCCATTACGGGATAGACAGGGCACATACGAGTACATGACGGGACAGACACTTATGCTTCTCGACGGCTGCCCACGGCCCATCTGCCTGTATTGCGGTGACTGAGAGGACAGTCAGTGCCAGGCAGGCGGGGAGTGTACACTTTGCGGAAGTGCTAACACACTGTGGGGAAACTACGCAGCGATCTGCTGCTGATGAGATGAGATGATTCCTCACGACTCTGATGACCTTGCCCCTGATGACTGACGACGATGTTGTCAACTTCTTTGTCAACACAGACGATAACTCCAATCCAACCTTTATCCACACGTCCACGATCAACATGCCTTGTAAAAACTGAATCTCAGATGAAGATGAAGAAAATTATAGTACACAGAAAAGACCTCAAGAGTCGATAATACGAACGTTGGCTATGTTCCAAATCCAAGGTGCAAGATGAGAACAGCGATCAAAGCAAAATAACCACGTCACTGGCCACACACACTGGATAGTTATTAAAACCTAAGTGGTGTGCCCTGGCTGGTTTGGCTCAGCGGTTAGAGCGTCGGCCTGCGGTCCAGAGAGACCCGGGTTTAGTTCCCGCTAGGTGCACGTACCTCGGCTGCAATTTGTCCTCGGCCCTGGTTGGTCGTGCGGGAGGCAGTCACTCCATGTGTCTCTTTCACGTTGATGTTTCTCTCTCCTTCCTCTCTCTCCCTCCCACTCTAGCTGAACAAAAAATGGAAAAATGTCCTTGGGTGAGGATTAAAAAAAATAAAAATAATAAATTAAAAAAAACTTAAGTGGTGTGATATCCTACAAATGGCGACTACAAAGAGAAGTTGATGGAGTGTTGATCTTTCCAAGAGAATTGGACAAATGATTCTTTTTTTTGTTGAAGTCAAAGGCAAACCTGTGTGCCTAGTTTGTGGTGATGCGTTAGCAGTAATGAAAAAAGGCCAATCTGGGGCATCACTGCAGTTCAAAACATGCTAAACTCAATGAATTGGGAGGCCAAATGAGTCTGGATAAAATCAATGCTCTTCAGCGGAGTTTGGAATCACAACAAGCTGCTTTCACTAGGCCTCATTGTGACAGAGACAACGTTATTCAGACGAGTGATGTAGTGAGTGAGCTAATAGCAAAGAAGCTGAGCCTCACATAGAGGGAGAGTCTGTGAAGAGTGCATGGTTGCTGCTGCGGAGTTGTTAGCCCCAGACCAAGGAAAACTGTTTCAGAGTGTTAGTTATGTCTGGGAGAACCATCTCAGATTGGATTATTGATTTAGCACAGGATATTGAAAAAACACTGAAGGATTCCGCAGGAGATTTCCAATTTTTCTTTCTGGCATGTGATGAGACAACAAACATAACAAATACTGCCCAACTGGCCATTTTCGTTCGCGGGATAACTGCAGAGTTTGACACGCGAGAGGAACTGCTGTCACTGGAAGCCTGGCATGGCACTACAAGAGGTGAGGACTTGTTTGAGAGACTTGTTTTATCAATGAAAAAACTTGAGCTAACATTTGAAAGTTAAGTGGCTTTACTACAGGTGAAGCTCCAGCCATGGTTGGCTCGCAAAAAGTGTTACTTGCATTTGTCAGGAAAGAACTGAATTGTGTCAGTCTTGATCCAAGTGATTTAATTATATGCCACTGCATCGTACACCAAGAAAGTCTCTGTGCATAGTCATTGCGGTTCAACAGTGTGATGTCAACAGTAGTGTCATGCATACATTTTGTCAAAAGCAGAGGGTTTAACAGCCACTAGTTTAAGGAGTTACATTATGATCCTGACTCTGAGTGTGGTGATCTTGTTTATCACTGTGAAGTGTGGTGGCTGAGTCATGGGAACATGCTCATGAGGTTTTATGAACTGCGGGATGAAGTCAAGCAGTTCACGGAGATGAAGGGAAAACTCGTCAGGAACTCAATGACAGCAAGTGGCTGTGTGATTTAGCGCTCATGGTGGACATGACCAAGTACCTCTCAGAGCTGAACGTCAAGCTGCAGGGCCCCAACCAACTTCTCAGCTCCCTGCTTTCAAACGTGAAATCATTGGAAGCTAAATTAAGGCTGTGGAAAGTGCAACTTAAAAGAAATAACACGGTGCATTTCCTCACTCTGGAAGGACAAAAGCCTTCTACAACACTTGAATATGCTGGTGAGTGTGCGAAACTAATTGAGGCATTTAATGAAAGATTCAAGGATGTGAAAAGTAAACAAATGGAATTGAACATCTTTGCTACACCATTCAATGTGGAACCAGCTGATGTGCCTGATAACCTACAACACGAAATCATTCAGCTGCGCAATGATGAGCTGAAAGCTAGGTACAACTTCCCACTGCTCGAGTTCTATAAACGTTACATAAGCAATGATGAATTTCCCACTTTGAGGAGACATGCATTAAAATATGCATCTGTGTCTGGAACAACTTACTGCTGCAAGCAGTTCTTATCAAAACTTACTATTGCAGCCCTGGCCAGTTTGGCTCAGCAGTTGGAGCGTCAGCCCGCGGACCAGTAAGTCGCGGGTTTGATTCCAGTCAAGGGCACATACCTCGGTTGCGGTTTGTCCCTGGCCCTAGTCCTATGGGAGGCAACCAGTCGATGTGTCTCTCGCATCGATGTCTCTCTCTCTCTTCCTCTCTCTCCCTCTCTCCCGCTCTTTCTGAAGATAAATAGAAAAATATCCTCCGGTGAGGATTAAAAAAAACAAAAAAACTTACTATTGCCAAGAGTCGACTACGCTCCAGACTGACAGATGCAAACCTGGAACAGCAGTTGCGAGTAGCAACATCAATGCCAGCTAACATCACACACCTCACCAAAGAGAAGCAGTTCCAGCCATCACATTAGGGGTGAGTTAATTAAATGTCTAACCAAAGACAGCATGCTAATTTTTAAGTTGATAATTTTGGATGCCCGTGAATGATGTTATAAATACCCAGATGGCCCTTGGCAGAGAAAAGGTTCCCTACCCTTGCTTTAAAGGCTCAATCAGGTCCCCGGCTGGAGATGACTGAGACAAAAGTCCGATTACATTATGTGTATGCAGCACTTTATTCCTATCGATGCATGTTCATGGCTGTTCTCATTGATTGTTATAACAAACCCCACGTTCTATAACAAGCCCACACGCTGACCCCCTTTAACAAACGTGGGACCTGAGAAACTAAGCACCCTACCTGTGCTCACACAGTGGTTTGAAAGTGCAGCCCAGACCAGAGCTCGGGTTCCTTACTTCCTGGGTCTGTGCCCCCCACTTATACCACCTCCCCAAACATAAAGGCAGGGTATTTGTGTCCCTCTAGCCCTTTCAGACAGTCAGGCCGAATAAAACATAAGTTGGAGAAAGCCAAGCTTTGGTCTCACATCAATTCTCCTCCATGAGACCACCTTGAGTGGTTTTCTCATCACAAAGTCAGTTAGATCAAGTCATGTGGCAGTTCAATTGCTCATTCTCTCGTGTATTCAACCAACTATGCACCAGAGACCCTGCCAGACGCTGAGGACACCAAGATGAAAGACGTTGGTTCTGCCCGCAAGGACTTCACAGGGTCTCTAGGGTAGGCCAACAAGAGATGAGCATGGGGTAAGGGCTACAGTGGGGGCCACAGGGCATCACAGGAAAGGGGCACCCACCCCCCTTCCTGCTTGGGGCCAGGGAAAGCTCCCTAGAAGAGGTGAGGTCTAAGCAGAATCCCTAAAGGTGAAAGATGTGTTCTAGTTGGGGAGAGAAGAGGGTGCGGAGAGAGAGCAGGAGAGTCACGGCAGCAAGCCCCGGGGCGGGACAGCAAAGTGGGGGCAGATCCAGAGGGGGTTCTAAACAGGCTCCATCTCAACCTGCAGGCAACAAGAGGCCACAGCAAGGCTCTAAGCAAGCGGATGACAAGGTTAAGGTTGTGCTGGTGTGGAGAAAAGAAAGACCTGAGGACAGGCCCAGCTGGAGGCAGGGGGAGAAGCCAGGAGGCCTGGACTCAGGCAGTGGCAGTGGCATTGATGGGAGGACCACACTCTGGAATGGGTCAGGAGGCCTGGTTCTGAGCCTGGGCTCTTCAATCATTGGCTAGGGGACCTCGGACTACTAGTAGTTACTTAATCCCTACCTACTTCACAGGGTTGTTGGAGGATTAAATGGAATAACTGAGGAGGGGAAAGAGTGCCCGACGAACCCTACAGCATGGCATGAATAGCAGGGACACAGTGCTGTCCCCACACCCTCTGCACTGCTGCCTCCACAGACGCCACAACTTAAAATGACACTCCCAGGCATGTAAGTTTTCTCTGCTCATGCAACTTCTCTAACAGCTGAGTGGCCTTTGGCAAATCTGGTCTTCCTTCTGAACCTGGCTTTCTTTTCTAGAAAACAAGAGAATGGAATTAGATGATCTCCAGGGTCCTTTCCAGCTTAAAGTTCTGCAGCTGTGTTTTCTTATTCATCTTATGTCCCAGCTTCCACGATAATAATTATTTGTCACATGAAAAATGATTGAAGGAAGACTTATCCATACAAGAAAAAACAAACTAAGTTAATGAGTGGCTAACCCTGAAAACTAATATGAAAAAACAAAAACAAAGAACATGTGTTCCTTAAATGCCTTGAAGGGTAATATTAATATTCTCCGTTCAAAGACAAAATTATAAAAATTGAAAGGTATTTTCACACACACAAGAAAGATTCTCATGTATAACATCTGTGCTCCTAAAAGGTTAAATACTCATTGGCCTAGACATTTATCCAAGAAAACTAAAAGATATGTCCACATAAAAACTTGCAAAGAATGTTTATGCCAGCTCTGTAATAGCCAAAAAGTGGAAACAACCTAAAACAACAGGCAAATGGATAAAAAAGTTAAGATATATCCATAAGATGGAATAAAAAGGATCAAACTTCTGATATATACAACCAACAATAACAAAACACACAGATGAACCTTAAAATCATTATGCTGAAAGAAACCCCACAGAATAGGAGAAAATATTTGGAAATCATATATCTGATAAGGGTCTAGTATCCAGAATTTATAAAGAACTCTTACAATTTCACAACAAAAAGACAAACAACTCAATTTAAAAATGGACAAAGGCCCTGGCCAGTGTTGCTCAGTGGTTAGAGTGTTGGCCTGCACACCAAAGGGTCTTGGGTTCAATTCCCAGTCAAGGGCATATACCTGGGTTGCAGGTTTGATCCCTGGTAGTTAGGGCACATTTGGGAGGCAACCAATCGATGTGTCTCTCTCACATAAATGTTAATCTCTCTCTCTCTCTCACACACACACACACACACACACACACACACACACACCCTTCCACTCTCTCTAAAAATCAGTGAAGAAAATATCCTTGGCTGAGGATTAACAACAACAACAAAAAATGAACAAAGGATCTAAATAGATCTTTTCCAAAGAAGATTACAAACGGGTAACACACACATGAAAAGATGATCAGCATTAGTCATTAGGGAACTACAAACAAAAACCACAACGAGATACCACTTTATGCCAGCTAGGACAGCCATAATTAAGAACAAAGAAAAAAATAGCAAATGTTGGCAAAGTTGTAGAACAACTGGAACCCTTCTCATTCATTGCTGGTGGGAATGTAAAATGGTTCAGCCACTTTAGAAAACAGTTTGGAGTTTCCTCAATAAATTAAAAAATAGAGTTACCATATGACTCAGCAATTTCACTCCAAGATATACTATACCTAAAAGAATAGAAAACAGATGTTCAAGCAAAAACTTGTACACAAATGTTCAGAGCAGCACTATTCATAATAGTCAAAAGGTAGAAATAACCCAAATCCATCAATTGATGAATGAATAAACAAAACGTGGTCTGTCCATACAATGGAATGTTGTTATTCAGCAATGAAAAGGAATGAAATATTGATACATGCTAGAACATAAATAAACCTTGAAAACATTATGCTAAGCGGAAGAAAGCCTGATACAAAGGGCCACATATTGTATAATTCCATGTATGTGAAATGTCCAGGCAAATCCTTCGAGACAGAAATCAGATTAGTGGTTGTCCCTGGACGGAATGGGAAACAGTGCTTAATGGGGACAGGGTTACCTTTTGAGGTGATACAAATGTTCTGGAACCAGATAGTGGTAATGGTTGTACAACATTGTGAATGTACTTAATACTACTGAATTACACATTAAAATGATAAATGTTATGTTACATGTATTTGATCACAATTTTTTAAAATATTACTTCCAAAAATATCATTATGCTGAAAGAAACCAGGGCAAAAAAAAAAAAATGCATCCTGTGATTCTGTTTGTATAAAATTCCAGAAGATGCTAACTCATCTACTCATCTATACTGTTAGAAAGCAGATCAGTAGGTGCCTGAGAGGAAGGGGGTTAAGGGAAAGACAGAAGGATAAGGCATGAAGAAACTTTCAGGGCTGATAAAAAATATTTATTAGCTTGATTGTTTGAGGGATGCTTTAAACATGTGCAGGTTAGTATATTTCACTATGCCTCTGGAAAAAGACAAAAACATTTTCAAAATTACCATTGGACCTCTAAATTCTTAGACGTATTGAATTTCTATCTGAAATACACTGAGGAACTTTACTGTAAATTTTTTCACAGGTCAAAGAAAATAATCCTTCCCTGATTTATTGAATCTATTAAGTCTGTTTTCTATATACCATGGTTTCTTAAAGCAAAAGAACACCTGCAACAATGTCTGCTAAGACCGTTCAAGGAGTATGCCTGGTGGAGACTGAGCAAGCTTGATGTGGCCATGTTTCAAGCTAGGAATTCTTTTTGCTATTAATAGGAACCTAGGACACTTTAAATCATTGCTGATTCCTGGTTTTCTGAATTGGTTCAGAAATGGTCTGGTAGAACTTGGCAGACACTCACTTTGCAAATCAAACTATCATATCTGTTATTATTTTAGCACATGCTGAGAGGATTATAAGTGTTTATATACTCTCAGTGAGCATCAAATTCAGATCTTGCCTAACATGCATAACAAGCAGAGTCAGACAGTGAATCAATGCCAGAGTCAGATTTGCTCGTGGAATTTAAATTGGGATATGGATTTCACTTTAAACCAAAAGGCATACTTAAATTACAAGAAAAAAAAGGAGGGGCGGGACAAGAAAAAAAAAGGTTTTAATTGGATTGCTTAGTTTGTCTCAGATTAAATTTTATCTACTTTCAAAGTTATTTCAGCAATTTTTTCTATAATTTTTAGGGGGGTAAATGATGGGTTTTCTAGAAATTATTTTCAGGACACAGATATTTACATAGGGACGAAATGATCACCTGGATTTACATAACAATCTCCCATCCCAGCCCCACCCCACCAGTTCTTTCACAAATACTATATTTCTTAGCTTTGCTGGATCCTTACAAGTTTGTGACTTGATTTACTCATCTGTAAAATGGGGAAAACAACAGCCCTTACCTCAGGATTATTGTTGGATTAAATGAATTAAACATATATAAAGTGCTTAGAATAGTAGAGGGCACACAGGGAGCACTCAATGAATGCTCATTGCTATTCACTTTATATTATTGTTCCCTTTTACAGATGGGAACACTGAGGCTCAGGGTTAGTGGTGGCAAAGCTGAATCTAGAACACAGAGCATGGCTGGTCCTGATTCTTTTCGCTACTTCACACCACTTTCCCCACCCATACATATTTTCTGCATGAAAATAAAAGCACTAATCTGGAAGAGGCAAAAATAGCTGTGTAACTGAAATCTAAAAAGCATGAACAAACTGGTAGTCACAGAGCAGCTTCAGGACTCACCCTGTTTAGGTAGCAGGGAAAGTCATCAGTCATTTTTTAAGTCAGCTTCATATAGTGATTTTGAAAAGGAAGATAAAAGGTTTTTGCAAAGAGTGGATAGATCTTCAAGAGGATGCCAAAAAATTGTGTGAGCTAGCAAAAATTACATTAGCATCCACTCATTGCCACTAGCATTAAAAGGGATTTATACTGTCATTGTACGGACGTTAAAGAGTACTGCAGCCTGTGACAGAATGCCTGCGCAGAGGTTAAGTAGGAAGTGGCTGGCCCATCAGACAAGTTCCTATCAAGTCAGGACTAGAAATCTAACCCAGAGGCTCCAGATATACACACAACCTGGCACAATACAAACATATTTTCAAAGCTGTCAGATTTAAACTACATATCCATTCTAAAGTGATATTTAGTTATCACTTCAGTTCCACATATTTCATCCATGGGGCGTTTTCAGAATATGGTCAAATTAAAATACAAAACCATTAAATGTAAGTTTGTTGGGAAACAGGATATTCAGAGGGTCTGACGGTATCTCTCCCAAAGACAACTTACTAATCACAAAGAAACAAAATGTCCCGTTATGATGGAGAGACTTGGTGGTGACTACATTCACCAAAGGAGCAAACTTAGTGGGACACACATCACCTGTCGCATACCCTTGCCAAAATGCTCAACCTGAATCTGGTCATGAGGAAACAACAGACACATTCACATCATGGTTCATTCTACAACGAGTCTAACAACAACTAGTCTGGAATCTTCGATCAAGAAGAACAGAAAAAGGCGGGTATACTTGCCAAATTAGAAGAGTTATCACAAACAAATGCAAAACCAGGTGATTATTGTGTTTCAAATAGCTATATGAGACATTTTTATGACAATTTGAAAAAAGTTAGAAATCTAGTGTTTATTTAAAAAAAATTTAAGTAAGATTAATTCCTTTAGATAACAGAATTATGGTTATGCCACTTACCTTCCTGTAGTTAGAGGTGCAGAATGTGACGCTCAGCTTTTTGGGCAAGATGGAACAGAGCGGGAGAAGCCCTGGGGAGACTCAGTCTACTGCCACCTGCACAAAAACCTATGGGGGACTAAGGGGGAGGAGATAACACACCCAAGGATGCTTTTTGTGATCCCCTTAGCAGATGTGAACAGACTAGAGCCAATGGGTGAACAGTTTAAGAATGTTCTCCACTTCACTTTCCCCTAATTCCAGGCAGACAAAAGGGTAGCCTAGCAGAAATGTAACAGACAGAAAGATGGGGATTCCTATCCCAACCCTGCTGTGTGACCTTGAACAATTCACTTGGTTTCTCTGGTGCCTTCTGGAGAAAAACAGGAAGGCTGGGCTAAAGCAGCTCTCAGATGCCTTCCAGGTCTAACATCTAAAACGCTAATGGGCAGTGGATTCTTACCGACAGTGCCATACCAACGTGAAACGTCTATTCCTATTTGTGTTCTAAAGAACGGACAGTTTTCTCTGATTATAAAGTTAATACATGCTCACAAAAAAAAAAAAAAAAAAAAAAGACAAATCACTATGACTGCACCACCTAGAGAGAGTTAGAACCACTGTTGACATCTTTCTTTAGCTGTTTTCCCAGGCTTGCAGGCACCCGTATAGATAATCATCCACATTTTTTAAAAAACGTGAGATCCCTGTGGACATGCTGTGTATGACTTTTTAAGTTAATAGTATTATATGGTTTATATTCCATATTATATTTATTAATATGGAATATAAACCATATATTTATATTTATTAATAATATTAATAAATATAAGAAAACAGAATCCTGATGGTTGAATGGTACACACTGTTACTCTACATGCAAATGATTTATTTTCTCAACTGAGGAACATTTAGGTGGTTTCTAATTTCTGTTCTTCTAAACAACGCTGCAATAAATATTCTTATGTATATAACAAAGTCTATAAATCAAGATTTAATCACACAACCCATCTCCCCTTCTTATGCAGAAGGTTAAAAACTATTTTAAAAGTCAAAGAAAGGCTCTCCATAACCCAGGCAATCAGGAGGACACAGGGCCCAAGGAGCCCTGTCCTTAGGAGGCTCTGGAAACAACATTTGGTCTCTTCCATTCAAGGAGGCCACAGAGAAACCTGAGGCCCAGCTTTTAGACAACCACGATCTCTTCACAAAGTGTTTTCCAGGCTGCAAGCTCCGGGCGGCAGACTGACCGCCGGTCACGGTTTACCGAGTCCAGTCCCCAAGTGGCGGTCAGGCTCCTAGAAGCCGCCTGTAGGTCCTATATTTACGTTTTTTGCCTTTAAAAACAATGACATCACCTAACACACTCCCACCTGCCTGTGTTTCCCACAATCCTATTTAGATACACGAAAATTACTGGATCCGTCTCCTGAATTGAAAACAGAACTCTTTCTGCAAACTTAAGTATTCATTTTAACATCTGAAAATAATTAACATGCCAAAATAACTGTTTTCACTTTTTAAAATTTCTAGTGATTAGAAAACAATTTCAAACATCCTCCTTCTCACTGACAGTAGTGCCACCTTTTCTGACTTGAAATTATGTCACTGAGTTAAATACCCTTTGCAAATGTAGGAGAAAGCATTTCATGCTCTTTTTGTGGTTACTGCCGTTTTCATGAGTGATCAATCTCACAAGCATGTACCTGGACCCACGGCTAAAATATAACTGGTATGGAATATATTCTATCAGATGTTCAGCAGAAGAGGGGAGGCATTCTACACTGATGATCACTCAGCAATATTCCTGGAGGTTCACATAATTTTATTCTTGGAAGGAACGGCCATCGATCATTTCCAATCCCCAGAGAGGCTGGATTACGAAGGTTAATTGGCTTGTCCAGGTCACCCACTCCCAATCCAAGGTTTTCTTTTCCTCTCTGACCCTTTTTGTCAGAAACCCAATAATTAATTTAGAGCAAATATGTTCCTTTTACACTTGACAACACCCGGCAGATATATATATACTACCTTGTCTATTCCTTCAGTGTCATGACACTGGGGGTCAGGTTTATGGGTAGATCTACTAAAGGGCCAAAGACAAATTTGGGAGAGAGTCTACAGACAAGTTACAAAACTGAAAAATATTTAAGATGTCCAGACAACCATGAGTGGAGGTTTCTAGGTTTGGGCTAGAAGTGGGAAGTGGCAACTGATAACTGATGGGTTTTTACTGTGATCGAGAAAAAGCAGGTGCAAAGAAAGGGCAGCAGCAAATGGCCTCGTGCATCCTTAAAGCAAATACCCACATTAAAAGAAGGGCAAAGTGGCGTGAAAACTATCTTTTATGGGGTGACAACCACCCCCCAACCCATGCATGACCCTCAGCCTTTTGTTTCTGAACACATGGAAAGATTTATTCAGCAAACTGAGCTACAAGTTATTAACACCTCCTCACGCAAGTTGTTTAACAGCTCCCTTTTTGCTCATAAAATACATTCAAAGCAATATGTACTATCTCCCTGACGGGTCTGCTGTCAGTGAGTGGGGAAAGCGGCCTTGTAAACCATCAAGGGGACTTGTTTATCTTACGAAATCCAGCAGGAATATAGGAAAGAGTTAGATCGATTAACTTGGCTGTAACTTCTGCTGCTGTAACGACATTATCATATGCTCTGGCTGGGTAGCTCAGTTGTTTAGAGCACTGTCCTGATATGCCAAGGTTGAGGGTTCGATCCCTGGTCAGGGCACATACAAGAAGCAACCAATGAACGCACAAGTAAGTGGAACAACAAAATCGAAGTTTCTCTCTCTCCCTTCCTCTCGGTCTCTAAAATCAATACATGTTTTTAAAGACTTTATCATATTAGAATATGTATTGTATTGTATTAGAAATATGTATCATAGCCAAAATACACATAAAATATTGGGGAGGGCCTTCCCCTCCACATCTTTCTCAAACAGCTGGCAGTGATGACTTGTCCCCCAAAATACACATAAAATATTGGGGAGGGCCTTCCCCTCCACATCTTTCTCAAACAGCTGGCAGTGATGACTTGTCCCCAAACTTGCTGTCTGTAAATGTCAAAGACTGAAACCTTAGTTGGGTGGAATTTAAACAGTGACCACCCACTGAGCCAGGCAAAATATCAGCCCACCGCCAACACCCCCTTGGTGGTACTGGAAACCAAATTCACATTCCTGATTCAAAAATGTGCCTATTTAATTAAAGTCAGGATTTCCCAGTCTTCTCACTGGTGGGAACAAGCAGTATCAGGTTTCCAGGATAACACACATATCACCAGGATCCAACCAGGTTCATTACCCAGAAAGTGAAATGCCATAAACTCCTTTCTACAAACCACTAATTACGGTCTTTGCTCTGACTCTGGAATACGGATCACTTTACTTTCTGCAAAACTTTTCAACATGCTATTCTAAACACAGCTACCAGTCACTCACACCAGCTGTGGCTCCACAGCAACTTTCCCTGTTAAAATACACAAAATCCTATCAGTTAGACCATCCCAAACAAGATAATTACTGTGGCAGGAAATAAAAATCAGATTAAGTGGGATTTTGTGGGACAGGAGACCCCTTCAAGCTATTGTCTGGCAGGGGCGCTGGGTGATGAAGGGAGAAGGGAACCCTGTCCCTGAATTTATCTTTGGGGTTTTAACTCCGCTATCTCAAGCTGCTTCTTCTATTCTTGCTTTCCATGTTTAGTTCAGTCCATTTTAGTTCTATCCCTTGATTAGACCCCAGTTCCCAACATTTTGTGGATTTCTGTTTATCAAAGCTGTGAATTGAGCTATATTGATTTATCTACTTGAGGATTAGCTGTTGTGGGCAGGGAAGAAATATTAGTTTAACTGGAGTCAAAAACCTACAGCCGCAAGAAAAATAAATCAGAGAGAGAGAGAGAAACTGGATAATGTGGGATCATTTCACTGTGAGTCAATCCTGGTGGGGTTTCTTTTCCCCCTAGTAACTATAAGGAAAGACAAAGAGATCCCAACAGATCAGAGTTCACATTCCAACTGACGGATTTGAGCTTTTAAAATTATTAATTTCATAAACTGCTCAGGAGGTAGCAAAAGAGGAAGTGGCTAGAAGAATAAAGTGGGTGATAAAATTTTTCTTCTTTTCTTTCCCTACAGCACTGGTATTAGAACAGCCCTGTGTACACCATATGTATAGTCATTTACCATGACTAATGAGAATAATGTACTACATTTCATAATACTGATCTCTCTGGACATATCAGAAAAACTCATAACTGGATGGCTGCTCTTACTATCTAAAAATACTTATCACAACAAACCTTCAAGCAAAATTTCCTTTAAAAAAAAAAAATACCCTTAAGAGACTTTCTAGAGAAGCAAAGAAACTGTGCAAAATGCTAAGAAAAGAGCCCACCCTCTTTCCTTCCCTGTTTTGGGTAACCACTTAATCCTCTCAGATGTTTTCTCCTGCTGAATGCTTGTCTTACGTGCAGTTTACGATGGTATTTAAAATTGTCAAAATTCCTTCTACAATTGTATCCCTGTTTCCCCTAAAAATGGACTCAAACTGATGTTAGAAACTGGCACAGATGTTAGAAATTCCATCCTTTTTCCAGAAAAGGACTGAGGAGGAGTGAGGTAATATCCCTTTTGGCAAATTCTTATTTCCTCCCCAATTCTGGATGTAATTGTCAGCATGTCCATCAAAGTGGGTGAACATCACACACACAACTTTCCTGTATATAACGCTGGAAGAGTTACATGGAGATCTTTCCAAATGCAGAATGTCTATAAAAACTATCTGCAAGCAGAGTAACTACTTGTAATGTTTTCTATTCTGAATCGAGGAGAGCACTTTGCTCTGAAAACACAAGTCAGCCAAAACATAGCCGGCCAGTGTAACTAACGCCATGCAGAAGATTATAAACTTGAGAAATTAAAGCTGGATTTATATCTCCATGTCACAAACACACGCAGGTAACAGGAGCTAGCAAATGCTAACCCAAAACTTTTTCAATTTTTATAATTCATTTTTATTCATTGCTTATCAAAATAACCTAGAAAGGAAAAAATAAGTCATCTATACTCAAATTAAATATGCAACCTGATGTCATGCATTAGCCAGGAATATTTTGCTGCAAATCAAATAATTTCGGGAAATCGCCTATGCGTTCACCTCATAGAAGGTACAGGTGTTTGTTTGGTTAATTTTCACCATGATTAGTGGTACACTTAGTAGTTACATTTGACAACTGTCTTTAGATTTCAGACAGAACTGAATACCTCTGTTTTCATTCTGGAGAGAGTTTTAAAACTTATAACCTAAAATTTCAATTTCTGATGTTCATCAAGGTTAATAAATAACTTCTTACAAATCAAGAATTAGGTTTGATTTCAAAGCACAAAATTAAAACATAAAGTACTTTTGAAAATATTGTGAATGTTTACAAAGATAAATCCTTAAAACACATTCACCGAAACACACCAATGTTGTCTAATGTCTGTTAATATGGAGAATCTATTTTTAAGTCCTCAAATTATTCTGATTTCCTAAACTCATCCCAAATCTCCTCTAGAAATATTATGTATATTTCTTGTTGCCCAAATGTCTTACATAATACTTTACAATTTTATCCAATAATACCTCCACAGTGACCAACTTAGAGAATGCACATTTAAAACAAAGATCTTATAAGATATGAGTTATGTGTGTCTGAACATCGCTGATAATCTTTATAGGTAATGCCAATATTGGCCAGGAGTCAGCGGCTAACAAGAGCAGAAAGGTCATGGACAATTCTTGACGAAAGCCAAGAATGCAATAATAAGAAAACTAAATATCCCTGAGTAGAACAAAAGCACTCCGCAGAAATTAACTTTCGATGGAATCTTCATAAGTACCGAGACTGGCTCCCATAAACAAACACCAAAACCAGTCTCATTATTCACCGTCATTCCTCATGTGTTTATCGACATAAATGTAATATACAGCAGTTCTCTTAAGACCAAATATAATGTATGTGAATAGGAAACAGTTTTTATGATGATCATGACGATTATTTTACCAAGTCATTGACTTTACCCCAGAGGAAGCTGTTATTAATGAAAATCAGTAAACCCAGACATTAAGACGTGAAAAAATTATTGTAATTCTTCAACGCTATGCAATACGAAGACTGATATCTTCATCACTGTGAAAGAGATCAAAGTTTCTCTTCCTAAAAATTACATAATAACCTCATTAAAATAACTAGAAAAAATACCGGTCCCACAATAACATTTATTTCATATTCGATCCACTAGAGGAGAATTTCATCCAAAGCTGCAGTTCACAAAATTCCAAGTCAAGAGGCTGACAGCTCATTTCGCGGCTGAGGGCAACCTCCCTATTATACTTTTTCAAAGATGGCTGATGAAAACAGCACCTAATAACTACAGAAAAATGGTTGCTCAGATTAAATTATGCAAACGTAGTTTCAAAATAACATGCTCAAGTTTCAGCGCATTAAAGGTGGACCTGCAAAGCATTTGCCATGTTACGCCTGGTTCCTGCGGAATTTCAGTGGGTACTGAGGGGAGCGCAAACCCCAAATCATCCTTATATAGAAAGACCTTGAAAGCTAAGTGCACAAATATCAAATCCCACGGGCACATTCACTAGCCTTGGACCTGGCTCCTACCCTGATCTGTAAAACAAGGCAGAGCTATCAGGTGTTTCTCGAGGTCTCCATCCTAGACTACTAGCAGAAGGGGCCATCTTTGAAAAGCTCAGTCTCATCTTTTAAAAGTAAGATATTCCAGGTATAGAATTTTCAAAATGGGGATGAATTTACAGGCTAAATTATTTATTATATGAGGTAGCTAAAATACACTTTACATGATCCATTTTCTACAAAAATAGCATTTATTTTCCAGCGGGCAACATTTCATAATCAGACACCCACCTACAAAGATTTTTCTATGAACATAAAACTCCTAGTTTTTTTCCTAATTAAAAGTAAATGATAGAAAAATGCAGAGTGATTACAATACTAAAACAAACTCATTAAACTTAATGGGCAGCCTTATCTTAAGCCACAAAACACTGACCTGGCAAGAAGCACATTAGATGTTTTCCAATTAATAATTGGTCGATTAGGGATATTTTTTAGTAAATGAACTTTAGGTTTTAAACATTTTTTTCCTATTGGTTTATATTTATATTAAAGACTACAGAGAAATTTTAAATAATGATGCACATAAACTGTCAATCATATTTAGTCTTAGCTGAAATAATCTGCAAAACAATAGGAAGAGAATGCCAATATAAAATATTTTAATTTTCGCGTACTTGGAAAGTTGCTAGCTGTTGAAAGTTATATAAAAGTAAATTAGAGCAAAAAGTTGTCATAAATGGAGCTTTGTGTTCTGCCAGTCAAAAAACGGGAACCATTTTGTTCTGAAATATACCAGCGTTCTTTGATGTCAAATTTGAATTTTCACTACCCTCTCTATTACATAAATCAGTCTTAATAACAACATTTAAGTGCATTTCCTTCCATTTACATCCCCTCTCTGGTTATTTCTCTTACTACATTTTAATAAGTTTCTGTAACTCAAAGCATCCATGCAGCAGCGCTGAAAAAATAATCTGCTTTATTCCACAAGGTTGATTTTGCTGTACTTGTGTATATTTCTCTAGTTTTGTCAATTTCGCCCAAGCACTCATCGTTCAGATTTCGCTATACTTCCTAACCTAGTTTTGAGGACTTCACTACAAGCTGAGGGAAACCCTTAGGAGAACAAATATCCTTCAACCAAACCAACATTCTAGGCCTCACACTGTGGAACAAAATCTCAAAAGAAGGAACACAACATCACTGTTTTACTTTTTTAAGTCTAAGGGCCTGTGGACCACCCCTAACCTACTCACGCGTTGGGATGGCCGACTGGAAAATTCACCACCCAAATCGCAAGGGCCGGGAATCGCGAGATGCTAACTTTAAAGGCAAACGGTTGCGCGGCTGAGAACTCCTCGCAAGGGCCTTCTTGAAAAGTGTAAACACGTCTTACAGGGCAAAGCAAAACATGTTGTTTACAAACCCTCACCACCCTTTTCACCCAGTGTCATGGTTGACTTCAGAGGCACCATTAAGAGCGATTTCTTGGTGGCGGCATTTCACTTACACACCCTCACGCGCGCGCACACACACTCACGCACCGCTCTCCATACATTCCGGCGGCCTCCTGGGACCAGAAAGATGAAATACAGTCTCTGGTCCATTTCCCCCTAATTTGAGCTATTTTAGTTGAAAATATCCAGTAACATCCCTGAGGAGGAGAAAAAAGGGATAAGGAAAACCAAAATTACTTTCCCCAAATAACTTGGCTTCCCTGTCCCCAACTTCACAAACAGCCAGAATGACGCCAACTCTGCAGGGAGAGTGGGCAGGAGAGCTTCAAACGCACGGTGGCCGGGCGAAGTTTAGCAGGACTGGAAAGGTGAAGCCACAGAAGGGGGCGTCCAGGGCTTGTCCCCCCAGCGCACCCCACCCTGCTCCCTCCTCTTACTTTTGGATGATCTGGGGTAGGCCGGCTGGGGGCGGAGGCTGCGGTGGCTGCATCCCTCGCGGGCCCGGGGCTGGGGGCGCAGGGGCACCGGGCACGCTGCGGGCATCTCTGTCTGGTTGCTCGGAGCCGCTGGGGTCCGCGTCCTGGCTCATGGCTGCGACCAGCACTGGGTGAAGCGAGAGCTGCCCCGGCTCGCGGCGAGAGAGCGCGCGCGAGGGGCGGCCCCGGGACACGGGCGCTCACTGGCCGGGGTCCCCGTGCCCAGTCCCCTTGTCCTTCCCGGTGGCGCGGGGAGGAGACGTGAGGGGCGGGGAAGAGGCAGTCCCGGCGGCGCCGCCTCCTCCTCCTCCTCCTGCCGCCCCGCTAGTCCCACACGGCCGGGGTGGGAGCCAGGGGGCGTCTCCCGGCCGGCAGGAACCGCTTTGCTGCCGGGGGCTACCTGGGGCCCGGGTGGTCCGTGGAGCTCTGCCTGCTGAACTCCGGCGCCGCGAACTGGAAGGTAGCGCGGCGTGCGCCACCCGCCACCGTGCGCCCGCAGGGTCCCAGGCCCGGCGCTCAGCAGCGCAGCGCAACCGCGTGAGGCGGCCAGACGCACGCCAGCCCGCCGCGGGTCGGGGAGCTCCTGTCTCTCCCCGGAGCCGGCTGCTCCGGGCTGCCCCGGAGACAGCGCGCGGCCTCGCGCGTTCCTGCCAAGCGGAGCGGACGGAGCGCGCCCGGGGCGTCCGCGCGCATCACCAGTGCGAAGTGCTCCGGCTTGGCACCTTTCAGCGGCTGGCGCCCGGCCAGCGCCACCCCCGGCTAAACGGCCCAACCCCGCGAGTGGAAAGTCCGGACCCTCCCCCAGGTCAGTGGAACTCGTAACCCCGGGTCTTAGATGACCAGGCCCGTGGGCTCTCCAAACTGTCAGTTCCAGCTGCTGATTTCAGGGATCCCCAGGAGCAGCCGGTGGGGCCGCCGCGGTTTGTCTTCGTCTTTTCCTCTCTCTTCTCTAAAAGACCCGCCACAATCCCGCGAGCGCAAAGACAAAACCAAGCATACTTGTTATTTTTGTTACTTGTTGGCGAAATCTCAGTGGAAATATGAAGAATGAAAAGGAGAGAGTTTGCCGACTTCGCGCCGCCACCATCCCCGCCCCTGAAGCTCTGTTGGTTGCCCCGGCGCCCATGAGCGCCAGTTCACCGGTACACACCAGCTCACAGCCGTGAACTCGGGCATCCTGACCTGAGAAGACACCCAGGCTAGGGGCAGCTTAATGTCCTGGCTCAGGGGGTGTGGGGGTGGGGGACTGGGGAGGCACCTGGTGCAGAAGAAACATCTAAGACCACGGAAGTCACCCAGGAAATCCTTAGTGTCCTTTAGGCTAACGGGCTTTCTAAATTCTGACACTCACAGCCTCGGGAAGTAAGGAAAAGTGTCCCTTGACTGCTTTGGAAGCCAGAGCACAAGCCAGGATGCCCCACGGCCTGGAAAGAAGTTTGCTGAGGGCCTCGGTCCTCCTCCCGCAGCCACATAGAGGAAAATTCTGGAGATGGGTTCTCTGGGACCTGGTAACTAATTGAATTCCCTTCCAGATACTTTCTTCTTTTTCTAGACTGAGTTCCTGTCAACTTCCCTGCCAGCCTCTGGACACTATGCCTCCTTTGGTTTGTGTCATCCTACCTAGATAGCGCACGCTCGCTCTCTCTCTCCTTCCTCCTACAGATCAAACGATGCATCAATTTCTTGTAGTCGTAAACGTTGTCACAATTCCCATAATTGAGTCTCACCAAAAATCCCAGGTAAAGAGATCATGATTGTTGTCCCATTTTACAAATGAGGAGGCATCCGGGTGATTTGTCCCATCCCACAGCTTTAGTAAGAAGCAGTCACTAAACTCCTGGCTATGGTTTCAGTAAAAGTCCACCTTCTACCACCGGAACCTCCTTGGTTGAGGGAAATTACCTGAAATTAACATTGCAACTCTCCCAGATACTAAACTAAAACCTTCCGTATGTTTGCATTAAAATCTCCCTCTGAGAATCTTCCAGAATCTTTGTGAAAGGGCTTTGTATTCAACAAGGCAGATCTGTTTTTACCAGCGGAGTGACTCGACCTCCGTGAGTACCAGATACCAGATAAATAAATTGGGACTGATGAGACCCTGGTTTACACAGTCGTTGTTGGGATTAGAAATAATGTATCTTGCATATTTGGTGCAGGAGGTATTCAACCTGACAGTCACTGCAAACATGATTCCTCATATTCCAAACTTGTAGCCAAATAGGACAACAAATCTCAAACTCCAGGAAGCTGAGTGCCTGGAAGTCACAATGTTGATATAATTAAAGCCATCCTCATAACATTTTTACTGGCAAAAACAAACAAATAAACAAAATCCCAGCCCAAAAATAATGTATTAGCATATGTGACAAAAAAATAACAGTGGGTAAATCTAGGTATTCACTAGGCTTTTCTTGCATCCTTTCTATAAGTTTGAAATTTTCAAAGTAAAAAATGGAAAAATTTATAATTCACAGGTGTTTTTCAGAAATCCCATTTCCATGATTATAGCTTAATCTTTGTAATTTATGTGTTATGTAATAGCTCAAATTTGAATTGAAGCAGATGCAAAGAGGGGAATACTGCGGAAAAATCCTCAGCTACTTCACTCCCTTCCTCACATCCCCACAAAAGGAAATTATTGAACAAGCATTTCTATTTTGCAAGTCAAACATTAAGTGTGTTAAACAGTTACAATAAAAAATGTTCTTTAACTTATGTTTCCTCACTTCTTTCCAAGAAGAATGAAAAACATCCCTAGCTAGGGTTGCAACCATTAAAGAAACTGTCTTGCTTTGGTCGGCCTTGGGCCCTCACCACCCCTGTTACCCCAGGGTGCCTTCACAGTTATAGAAGTGAGAGAAACGCTGTGTGAGTCACCCAACTTGACAAATATGGATCGTGACTAGGAGGTGAGGGCTGGTAACATCCCTCTATGTTCCATTCTGCGGAAGTATCCGTCACTTCCGACCTACCAGTAAACTACGGTCAGGCAGTTTGCTGTCCGTAAATATATTGAACGTTTACTAGAAGTCAGCTTCTAAGTGCCTGCATAGATTATTACTTACTTTATGCTCACAGTAATCCCATCAGGTAGCTACTCTTATCCATGTTTTAGAATCGAGGAAATTGAAGATCAGATAGCTATAAGAATTTGCCCAGGTCACCTGGCTTTTAAGGGACAGAAGCAGGACCTCAAATTGGTTGATCCACTGCCTTAGAGACAGACACGGAGCTGATCCCATCTGTCTTCTTTTGCTGTGGTGCTGCCTGCATCTTCCAGTGGACATAAAATGCCACCTGTGTTGGTACTCAACTCTGCCACTCATTTCTATCCAAATCAGTACATTTATAGGAAGGATCCAAATTGATATCTTACAAACAAGAAAATTCAAAAGAAATTCAGCAGCCTGGCAGGAGGTGGTAGGAAAGAGCAGGAACTAGAACCCAGGTCTCTAGCACTGCTAGGGTCACTCTCAAACTTTTCAGTCTCAGGGACTCTGGCACCCTGGTGAGTTTTGTAATAATAAATGTTAACTGGGTTCTAGGCACTGGTTTTAGGAGTTTTCACGCCTTATTTCATTAAATATCTTCATTTTACAGACAGAGAAGCTTGGAACCTGTCCAAGGTCACAGGGATAATAAACTGGAGCCCAGGTTTAGACCATGGTCGGACTCCCCGCAATTCCCTGCCCTCTGTTCAAAGAGAAACTAGCCCACCTTGCAGGGTAGTTGTGAGCATTTGTCTCTATAGATGAGCTTACTTAATATGTACTGCTATTTCACATATGTATGTTATTACTGTTATTCTCTTAAATAACAGTTCCCTTAGTAAACTGTAAAGTTTGATAATACCCAGAGCTGAAAAAACTGTGAGACACAGCCATTCTCATGCTCTGTAGGTGAACATGTCAGTTCAGTTGCGGCAGCCTCTTGGGAAGTGAGTCGGCAGTCTATTAAAACTGCAACAAATAGCCCTGGCCAGTTTTGCTCAGCGGTTAGAGCGTTGGGCCTCAGACGGGGAGTCCCGGGTTCGGTTCTCGCTAAGGGCATGTACCTCGGTTGCAGTTTGTCCCTGGCCCCGGTTGGGGTCGTGTGGGTAGCAACCACTCGATATGTGTCTCTCACGTCGATGTTTCTCTCTCTCTCTCTCTTCCTCCCTCTCTCCCTCCCGCTCTATCTCAAGATAAATGCAAAAATGTCCTCGGGTGAAGATAAAAAAATAAAAATAAAACTGCAACAAATAAAACTGACTCAGCAATTACCCTTCTAGAAATGTATCCTATGGATTAATTGGTAGCAAAAACTAGAAACAACTGGTTACATAAAAAATAATCCCTACATACAAGGGAATGCATTGTAGCTCTTAAAAAGAAGGCAGCATAAAACATTTCTGGAAAATTATACAAGTAATTATTAACATTAATGAACTCTGAAAATTAGGATTGGCCAGGAACCTTTTCCTTTTGTGACCTTTTCCTTTTGTGACCTTTTATATTGTTTGAGTATGTCACATTTCTTTCTTTTTTTTTTTTTTTCTTTATTGATTTGAGAGAGAAAGGAAGGGAGAGGGAGAGAGAGATAGAAACATCGATGAGAGAGAACATCGATTGGCTGCCTCCTGCATGCCCCCCACTGGGGATTTGGCCCACAACCTGGGCATGTGCCCTGACCAGGAATCGAACTGGTGACCTATTGATACATAGACTGACGCTCAACCACTGAGCCACACCAGCCAGGTGTAACATTTCTAATTTAATCCTCACAACCACCTTATTAGGTAGTTATTTTGTGCCCATTTTGCAGATAAGAAAACTAGGGCTCAAAGAAGTTCAGCTACCTGGCCAGCTACTAAGTGGAAGAGCTTTGGATATAATCCCAGTCTTGATTACAGTTAGGGTAGAGCTTTATAACTACTGGGCATGATGTTTCTTGATGTCATGGGGGCTTTGGAGACCAGAAGCTTCTCTGCTAAGTCCCAGCTGCTTTGACCCTCTCTGCTGTTTCCAATACCTCAGCCTTTGGTTTCTCATGTCTCCACACGACCTGGCTTCTCTCTTCTCCTCTCTCAGAGCTATAGCACAATCTTTTACTTGAACTCCATGGCACCCCTGCAAATGCTTTAAAACAATCATAAAATAAAGTCCTGGGTCGGCTTCACAAAGGATTGCCTCTCTGAAAACCCAGGAGAGAGAGTGGCTGAAGGATGCTGTTTAAAAATAATGTGGTTACTCATGGAACTGGATGCACATTTGAATTTGAAGGAGACAGTCAGGGAACTTTAGCTGAGGAAAACTGAGGACATGACCCATGAGGTTCTTTTCTGCCTAACAACTCATCCCTCATTGGCTGCAGGGACAAGCTCAGCATCCGTCTCTCTGGTCGTGGATTTACCAGCCAGGCCCCCTGTTCTCTACTGATCCGCACAAGTATTGTATTATGATCCAAGGAGCAGTTGACTGGGAGTCAGAAAATCTCGGTTCTGGATCACTAGGTATATCCAATACCCCTGAACAGAAAAGCAGTCACACAAACCAGGAGTGGCATCAGCTTCTTTGCCTGCCCTAAAAACATCACTGCCTCAAGCCCAGGTGGCTTGAGTTCTGTCCTTCCATCTCTTGTTCAGTACCTGGGGACAAACAACTGTGGACTGAGTTCAGAATCCCAGGGTCTCGGAGCTGAGTAGGGCAGTTACCCGCCATGGCTTCCAGGAAAAGAAGAATTTTGAGCTGTGCTTTGAAGGATCCAGAGAATGACTTTATCGCCTTTGCTGTTTCCAAGAGAAAGCAACGTGGCAGGGTAAGATAGGGGGGTTTATACAACAAGTTGCAGCTGAATTTTTTTGGAGGGGGGATGGGAAGTCATGGAGGTATGAAATGAATGTGGGAGAAACATTAGCTAGTGGTTAATTGCATGATTTAAGTTCCAAGGGGCTCGGCACCCCCATGGAGACCCAGCTTCTACACTGCATGCTTAATCCCTGGGGAATGTCACCGTCACTCAGAGGCCGGTAGTGTGACTCCAGGCCCCAGCCAAGCAAAACAGCACTTCTCTGAGGCAGAGGATTCCTTTATCTAGCCCCTCCCCCCAGCCACCTCCTCTGTCTTCTTTTATCACCGGGGCTGTCTGTCTGTCAGGCCAGTTGGTTGTCAGGGTATAAACATCTCAGGCTATTTGCCCACCAGCCTGGGGATCAGGTGACCATTATGGAAGGCAACACCGGAGGCTTTTGCATGCCAGTGTGACGCCCGTAGCAGCCAGAGTCTGTGATGTGCTGACCTCACTGAGTGGGCACCCATGCAGCTGGCCTGGACCTGGAGTGGGTAGAGTGGTTCCACTCCCTGATGCAGCATCTTTGGTCATCCAGGGCCACCCCATGCAGGAGACTCTGCTTAATCCCCGTTCAGCATAATCACTGGAGTCAGAATAGCTGTTAGAAACCCAGCCCTACGACCTGTCAGCTGCATGACTTTAGGCACGTTACTTTACTTCTCTGAGCCTCAGTGTTCCCATCTGAAAATGGGAATAATGGTGGCCACATCATAAGGTTATTGTGAGGATTAAAGGTAAAGCACTTAGGAGGTAGGTAAAGGGTACATACTTTCAGCTATAAGATAAATAGGACTGGGGATCGAATGTAAAACATGGTGATTATAGTTAATAATAATGTATTATTTAATTGAAATTGCTAACAGAATAGAACTTAAATGTTCTCACTGTGGGGCTGGAAAACATTAATACTTTTCTGCCCACCTTCTAAATCCTTTTAGCTAATGCTCAGCCAGTGTGGCTCAGTGGATTGAACATCATCCCATGGACTGAGAAGTCTGGGTTCGATTTCTGGTCAGGGCACATGCCTGGGTTTCGGGCTTGATCCCCAGTAGGGGGCGTGCAGGAGGCAGCCGATAGATGTTTCTCTCTCACATCGATGTTCCTCTCTCTTCTTTCCTGTTTCTCTAAAAAATCAATAAAAACATATTTTAAAAAAATAAAATAAAAAATAATTATTTTAGCAGAGCTAATAATCAAATGAACAGAAACAGATTAACAGGAGAAAGAATGTTAATACCTGTGCATGGGGAATTCACATATGCATGAAAATTTCAAAGACAGAAAGGGGGGTGGGAATGGGGCATTAGACTTCAGAAGTAAGCCCTGGCCAGTTTGGCTCAGTGGTTAGAGTGTGAGCCCATGGACCAAAGATTTCAGAAGTAAGAATGGGTGCTTTAGAGGTAGTTGAGGAAGAGCAGAACATACATGGCAGGCAAGCCCTTGCAGGGCAGCTCGGAAACAATGGGACATAGGAGGTACCTGGTGCCTGAAGCCCTCTAGTTACAATATTTAATTTAAATTAGGCTAAGACAACATTCTAAGATTGCCTTCCTGAAACAGGTTTTTTCTGTCTGAACCTTTTGGGCAGGAAAGGAGGATCAAAGATTCCTTTTTGCCCTGGCCGGTTTGGCTCAGCGGTTAGAGCATCAGCCCATGGACCAGAGAGTCCCAGGTTCGGTTCTCAATAAGGGCAGGTGCCTCAGTTGCAGTTTGTCCCTGGCCCCGGTTGGGTCATGTGGGTGGCAACCAGTCGGTGTATCTCTCTCACATCGATATTTCTCTCTCTCTTCCTCCCTATCTCCCTCCCGTTCTATCTGAAGATAAATGCAAAAATGTCCTCGGGTGAGGATAAAAAAAAAAAAAAAGATTCCTTTTGAGTGTTTTGTTTCTTGATAAACAGCTTAAAATCAATATACCAGAAGGCAAAACTTTTGGTTCCTTCACCACACACACACACACACACACACACACACACACACATAAAGACACAAAGATAAATATGTGTGGTGATGATGTGTTTATTAACTACCTGGGAGGAATCCTTTCACAATGTAGATGATATCAAATCACCACTATGCACACTTTAAATATCTTACAATTTTATATGTCAATTATACCTCAATAATGCAAATTTTTTTTTTTTTTTTTTTTGCTTTTTCATCTTCAGATAGAGTGGGAGGGAGAAAGGGAGGAAGAGATAGAGAGAAACATTGATGTGAGAGAGACACATCGAACGGCTTCCACCCACACGACCCCAACTGGGGCCAGGGACAAACTGCAACCGAGGTACGTGCCCCTAGTGGGAAGCGAACCCGAGACTCTCTGATCCGCGGGCCAACACTCTAAGCGTTGAGCCAAACCAGCCAGGGCCTGAGTTTTTGTTTTTGTTTTTTTATGTAAACCACCTGGCATATGATTGGGGCTCAGCAAGCTGTCATTAGCTGTTTTTAACATTATGTTTAATATCCTTGATACCATTGTAATTAACTAGTTATTAATAATAGAAAGGAGCAAAGGGAAGACCAGACATAAGCATGGCCATTTGGGCAGCTTCACCAGGAAGCTGCAATTTCACACCCCTTAGGGAACCACCAGTTCATTCCCTACAGACCACTGGGGGAAGGGGTCCAACAGAGGAGAGAGAGACTTATGTGCAGTGAAGTTGGGGTAACTAGTGAAGGTGCCTGTCAGTCACACCTGGAAACAGAAACCATTAGCCAGAATGGGCAGGGCCACTACTAGCCCATGAAAAAATGGGAATACATAATCCCCCGAACAAAGGAGTTCGCTCTTGTGTCTCTTGGCTCATGGTTTGCTCTTGGCTCTCTGGTTCCCTTGGTTTTGCTCCTGTTTCCTTGCATTTGTCTGTATGGCCCACAGCCATGCAGATCCCACACACAATGGACTAATGGACTATGGTAAGAACACAAATTAAACTATCCTGACGCTAGACTGGACCCTGCTCCAACATGGAGCAAAAACTCCGTACACTGGCTTTGATTCTAGCTCTGCGGAAGCCACAGCTACACTTCTCCCATGGCAGGAAGGAGGGAGAGGGGGCCTTGGAAACTCAGGGGTGTAATTCCATGGAAATCTTTCTATAATACCTTATCCTCCTGTGGGGGCCTCCGGAAATTCTTATTCCAGCGGCACTACTTCCACCGATAACTTTATGATTACTGGACTTCCCACTGGAGAGTCAGTAATCATAATACAGTCTTCTCTTGAATGAGGGAGGGATGCTCTGAATCAGGATTCAGTCATCGTCTGCATGTAAAAGCCCCAGAGTGAAAGGAAATAATTGTAAGAATCATCTGGAAGGTAAACCGGGGCAAAAGAGTATTGTCAGAACAACATACTGTAGGTAAGAGACTCACAGACCTGAGTTTGGGTCCTAGTTCTGCCCTTTGCCAGCCTAGTGACCTTGCTTTGTAAACTCTTCGCCTTCAGTTTCTTCATCCGTGAGATGAAAATAACAAATCTTTTCTTCCTGCGTGGAGAGGCTGAGCTCAAGGCTGGCCCAGAGTCACCTCTCGGTACAAGCAGCTATAGTGATGACCTTCTGGGTCACACAACAGGCAGCTCAGAAAACTCGCGGGAGCAGGGCACCTAAGAGAGTGTAGGGAGTGAGAGGTGAAAGGTGTGGTTTGGGTTGGTTTTTGGAGGTGGGGGATTCCTTGGGGATGGGGGCTTGCTGGGGGATTGCCCTCACTATTTGGGATGATTCCCTGAGGAACTTGACTTCTGATGATTTAAAGAATCCCAAATGAGGCCTGTTAGGATTGGGGAAGGATAAGTGTTTTTAACATATGCCTGCTTCACTCTCCTCCTCTCTCCCCAGGAAGAGTAAGTCAGCATGTCTAAAACATCTAAAGGAGTGTTAGAGGTTCAATTGTGTCCCTCAGAAAGATCTGTTGAAGTCCTAACTCCAGGCACCTGTGAATGAGATCTTATTAGGAAACAGGGTCTTTGCAGCTGTAATCAAGTTAGGATGCAGTCACTGGGGTGGGGCCCTGATACAATATGACTAGTGTCTTCTTATGAGAAGAGGGAAATTTAGACACAAACTACACAGGGAGAATGCCATGTGTCACAGAGACGGAGATCAGCATGACGCAGGTGCCAGTCAAGGAACAGAAGCAAGGGAAGATTCTACCCAGAGTCTCAGACCGCTCAGCCGATACCTGGCTTTCTGACCTCTGGCCCCAGACCATGAGAGAATAATTTTCTGTTATTTCAAGCTTCCTAGTTCATGGTACTTTCTTTTTGGTAGTCCCAGGAAAGTAATACAGAGAGGAAAGGGACTGGGAGAGAGAGAAGCTAAGGGATTGTGTTCCTTGATCTGAGAGCCCAGAAAGCCAGGTGGGGAATGCACAGCCAGACAGGTCTCAGGGGCTCTTCACCCTGCCTCCCACCCATGAGGGTTTGAGCTCAGTTCCAATCCCAGGTCCACCAAGGAAGGATAGGATAGGATGTTTGGACCAAGTGAGAATAGGAGGCAGGGAGGAGCTGGAGACAAGGATCCATGGCCCAAGGGGAAAGGACTCTGACCTCCGTAACCCTCCACAGCCTCCCCTGGTCCAGCCTCCAGGAACACCTCCTCTCACATTAAAACTCTGGCCAGGTTGGTCTAATTCTTTCCCTGGAAAAACACCTTCTGCACTTACCCCCTGTGTCTCCTCTTATCGCCCTCTGCTGATTGTCACTCTTTATCCATGCCCTGCCTGTCTGAGCCCACTTCCATCCCAAAGCACGCCACTGCTCAGCACCACCCACCTGGCAGGTAAGCATGAACTCGGTGGTAAATCACATGTATTTTTCTTTTTAGAGAGAGAGAGAGAGAGAGAGAGAGAGACATTGATTTGTTGTTCCACCCATTTATGCATTCATTAGTTGAGTCTTGTATGTGCCCTGACCAGGGACTGAATCCCCAACATTGTCGTATCGGGATGATGCTCTCATCAACTGAGCTACCCAACCAGGGCTCACATGTACTTTTAAAATTTGATGATGTGATCTCTTTTTACTGTCTTGTGATTTAATATGACCTGTGCCGTGCCTTGTTCTCCTGACTAGCAGGAGCGCTTGGGCTGCAGAGACTCAACATGCCTTTCATCATCAAACTCTGAGATCTGGTCACAGTAGAATGTATGTTTATTTATTTGAGTCAGCACAAGAACATTGGCTATGAAGATTCGGAAATCTGGAGTGCTTTTTAGTTCTACCATTGGTTGGTTTATAGCAGTATTATAAGAATCAGACAGACCTGAGTTCGAATCCTGACTCTTGCTTAACAGCTGTGTGACATTGGATAGTAGCCTAACTGCTCTGTGCCTCTGTTTCCTCACCTGTTACATGAGGTTCATAAGTTGTGAGAGTCACAATGCTGCAAGTTTGGCACACAGTATATCTTCAGAATCCATCTGTGGGGTGAATAATTTACCTAAGTGCTTAGCACTATGCCCGCGAGTTAGGTTCCCTGTGAAGCAGACTGAAACAGAGATAGGGTTTATTAGAGGCTGCTCCTGGGATCCACATGTGGGGAAGAGAAGGGAAGGAAGCAGAACTGAGCAGAAAGAGAAGTTGGGCTATGATGAAAATCTCAGTCAACCCCACAGAAATTCAGAAATGGAAAACTGTCTGTTGGCATTTCCCCATTTATATTCTCCCGGGTTCAAGTCTAACAGAAAAGAAAGTGCGCCTCTCCCAATGGTCCTAACAAAATCCTTATTACATTTCTTTGGCTCTGACTGGAACATGCACCTATTCATGAAACAATCTATGGCCGTAAAATGTGATAATCTCATTGGCTGAGCCAGAGTCATATCCTCACCCCTGATGCCAGATGTGACATTAACTCTACCTGAAGCATGCATAATGAAAATTGGAGAGTCTGTGATTCCTCTAGTGGAAAATCTTAGAGTGCCAAGAATGAATGGATGCTAGACAGCAAAAGCCTGACAAATGTCTATTCTTAACCAAAAAGGATGTGGACACACAAAGAGCCTCTGGTATGGCAGGTGCACGAAGGAGACAATAATGTGGACTGCACTATGCCTTCAGGTATCTGACACAGAGGAGGTATTCAAAAATGTTTGTTGAAAAAAAATAAATAAATATGCCACGTAAACAGAGAAAACAAGCATCCACTAGATGATCCACGAGCCGAGTTTTAAATCTTAGCCCTAGAGAGGCTTCTGAGCTAATGGGTTATTCTGTTTCTTGATCTGAATGCTGGTTTCATGGATTTATTCACTTTGTAGAAATTCCACAAGCTATACACATAAGATTTGTGTCTCTTCCTGCATGCGTTTTACACTCTAATGAAAATTTTCCTAAAAAGTAAAAGAAAGAAAAAAGAAATATCACATGGTGTAAGGCACAGATGATAAGACTACATTCTTTCTCCATGTTCTAGTCATTTCTTTCTGTCCATAATCTTGGACAAGTTACAACCTCTCCATTGCTGGGTGTTGATTGCCTAAAGACCTATTTCATCCAGGGTGGTCTTTATGATAAGTGAGTGCCCCTACAGCCTCCCCACTGCCAACAATTAAAATACAGGTATTTAGGATGTGTCGTGAAGATCATTGCTAAAGCAACAGTTTTTATTTATTTATTTATTTATTTAATCCTCACCCGAGGACATTTTTTTTTCATTTTTTGTTCAGTTAGAGTGGGAGGGAGAGAGAGGAAGAGAGAGAGAGAAACATCAATGTGAAAGTGACACATCGAGTGGCCGCCACCCGCACGACTAACCAGGGCCGGGGACAAACTGCAACCGAAGTACATGCCCTTAGCGGGAACCGAACCCAGGTCTCTCTGGACCGCAGGCCGACGCTCTAACTGCTGAGCCAAACCGGCCAGGGCTAAAGCAACAGTTTTTAAATGTGTGTTTCATACTAAGCTTCAAGGATTCAGATAACTAATTGTTTTGTTGTTGCTGAACTAATTGATAATAAGTGGTAGACACCATGACAGTTCACCCCTAAATACCAGTATTCCCAAAGAACAAGGATATTCTCTTCTAAAACCACAATATCATTAAGACATACAAGAAATTTAACATTGATACAATAATATGTAATTTCCTGTTCATTTGCAAATTTTCCCAGTTGTCTAAACAATGTCCTTTATATTTGCTTTTATGTTTAAATCCAAAATCCAAATTTTATGCATTGCATTTGCTGGTTATTCTCTTTCGTCTGCTTTTATCCAAGAATAGTTTCCACACCATTCGGGGCGGGGGGGTCATTCATGACATTGATGTTTTTGAAGAGTCAGGTGAATTAATTTATAGGATTCATAGTCTATATTCTAGACTTGTCTTATCATTTTCTCATTACTAGACTCACGTGAAAATGTTTTAGCAAGAAGACTACACAAGTGACATGTATTTTATTTTTTCATTTTTTTCCTCACCTAAGAATATGCTTCTTTTTAAAAATTGATTTTAGAGAGAGGAAGGGAGACAGAGAGAGACAGAGATAGAAACATCAATGTGAGAGAGAAACACTGGTCAGTTGCCTCCTGAACACACCCCAACCGGGGATTGAATCTGCAGCCTAGGCATGTGCCCTGATGGGGACTGGAACCTGCCACCTTTCAGCGTAGCGAGCTGACGCTCCAGCCAACTGAGCCACAGCGGCCAGGGCTGTATTTTCCATTCCTCAGATGAGGAGGCCCATTATACCGGTTTTTTCGCCATTAATGAAGATGCTAAGTTGTCTTCCTTGGATAAAGCAGATCTTGTCTCTTTCCCCTTGTGATTAGAAATCATCTTGGACTAATACATTGCCTATGTACCTAAGTGTCCTGTTCAATCATCCAATGGTTTTAGCACCCACTGATGATCCTCGCCAGAATCAGTTATAAATGAGGGTTTTCTAACTGAGTCAGTTCTACATTCTAGTTGATTTCATCTATAAAGAAAGGGCATACCCTATTTTCTTCTCTCTCTCTCTTCTCCTTTCTCCTCCTCCTCCTTCTTTTCTCTCTCTCTCTCCCTTCTCTCCCACCCCCTCCTTTCTCTGTTTGTTTGTGTATAATATACTCATACTCTTATTTCCCCTTCTTTCTTTCACAAGAGGCACATTTTCATATACTGTCTCTTTTGTTCACTTTAATAGTGGGTTTATGGTCTTTTTTCTTTCCCCCTCAATTTTAAGTTTTCTTCATATATTAGGGAAATCAGATCTTTATCTCTGACATAGGTAGCAAATATTTCCACCTAGTTCATTATTTTTCTTTTATTTTGCTGTTTATATTTTTGCCATGCTAATGTTGCTTTCGTTTTATGTGGAGCAATTCATCAATCTTTTCTTTTGTTGAGTGTACATTTTGAGTCAGAAAAGTTCCTCCACACTGAGATTATTTTTAAAATTCTGTTTTCTTCTAGTACCCGTAGGATTTTATTTTTACACATAGACCTCTGATCCATTTGGAGTTTATTCTGGTGTACAGTATGAGGCATAGATCCAATTTTATCTTTCTCTAAATGGCCATCCAGTTGCCCCAACACCATTTATTAAAAGAACCAGCTTTTCCTCAGTGATTTCAGATATTATCTTTATCATATGCTAAATTTCCATATCCACTTAGGTCTATTTCTAGACTTTCTATTTTGTTCTAATAGTCGCTTTTCATTTACCAGTTGTAATTATAGATCTTTTATAATATTATTTATTATTTGACACCTACTCTCTTCTCACAGCTCTTCAGTTTGGATTTTTTTTTTAAATAACTATTCTCGCATGCTTATTTTTCTATGTGAGTTCTAGAATCAACTCTTCTAGAAAAAAATATAGTATTTTTATTAGGATGATGTTAAAATTACATATTAACTTGAAGAGAATTAGATCCTTATGATCTTGAGTTGTCCCATCAAAGAACATGGGATGTCTTTTGCTTTGTTCAAGTCTCCTTTTATGCCTCTTGGGAACGTTTTAAAGGGTTCCTCAGAGAGGTTTTGATATTATTAGTGGTAGCAAATAAAACATTGGACACTCCAGCAGATCAAAGCAAAAATTTTATTATAGAAAATGTGATCCTAGAAGAGAGGACAGAGCCAAGCAAGTCACCACATTGACACCAGCTGCCAGTCCCATGGCCCAGAGGGACAGGAGAGCTGCAGCCACATGTATAACCAGCCAAGCCAGAAGAGGTACCCACAGCACCTCTCCTGGGACTCCACACTACCCTCCTGGGACCATGAAGATTCCAGATGACTCGCATGGGTGACTACGTTCAGAGCCAAGCTTGCCTCTTACATACTGTGTTTTCTTATGATTATGTGACTTCTTTTCTGAATGTCAAGTACCACGATATTAGATAAACAATTCCCTAGCAGATTATGTTAGAATTTCCACATAGTTCACACATTTATTAATTTATTCCTAAGTATTTTATGCTTTTTTTTCCCCTATATTAAATAGGGGTTTCTCTTTCATTATCTCCTTTAACTGGCTATTGTGTATATCAATATAAACATATTTGCATATTTATATATTATTTATCTATATAAAATTGTGCATGCATATGTATATTCTATAGAATTATTTTGCTTGTGTTAGTTCTATTAAAACTTTTGAGTTTTCTGACTATATATCATATTGCCTACAAATAGAGAGAGTTCTATTTTTTCATTTTCAATTCTTATGTCTATAATAGTTTTCTCTTATCCAGTTGTATTGGTGACTATCTCCAATGTTATGTTAAATAGTAGTGGACAGCCTGGCCGGTGTGGCTCAGTGGATTGAGAGTCGTCCCATGGACAGAGAGGTCCCAGTTCGATTCCTGGTCAGGCCACATACCTGGGTTGCGGGCTTGATCCCCAGTGGGGGACATGCAGGAAGCAGCCGATAGATGTCTCTCTCTCACATACATATTTCTATTTCTCCCCCCTTTCCTCTCTCTCTAAAAAATCAATAAAACCCTATTTAAAAAAGAAAATAGTAGTGGACATCCTTGCCTTGTTTCTGTCCTTGCGCATTTATCCATTAAGTAAAATCCTGACTTTAGGAATGAAATGTACATTTCTAATATATACCTTTATATATACATGTATTTTGTTTAAATGAACTCATTAATTCCTTTTTCTATTTAATGTTTTGATCATGAATAGGTATTTAATTTTGTCAAAAGCAATTACAATATCTATAGACAGTCATAATTTGTTCACAAATTTTTGATTATGGTGGACTATATTAATAAATAGTATCAAACCATCCTTACAGTCCTATATAAATCCTACTTAATTATGGTGTATTTTTTTAATGTCCTCTTAGAGTCAATTTGCTAACACTTGATTTGAGATTTTTGCATAAAAATTTTAAGTAAGGAAGATCTACACGTTTTCTTTTTTTGTATTTATTGCATTAAGTATCAATGTTATATCTACTTCATAAAAAGAGTTTGAATGTTTTATTTTTTTCTATGCTCTAACATTAGGATTATCTGGTCTTGGAAGGATTGAAAAATTCCCCTGTGAAATCATGTGATTCTGAAACTACAGAACAACCATCATTCAGAACCACCTGACATCCAGCTGAATGGAAGTCTTACAACTATGAAATTAAAGAAGAAGCTACATTGAGACTGGTAGGAGGGCGGAGGCGCTACGGGCTGGTCCCATACCCACGTGTGGCAGATAAAAATCAGGATACCGCAACTGTGAAGGTCCTCTCTGAGGAGTGAGGGGTCCTTGTCCCACACCAGGCCCCCAGCTCAGGGTTCCAGTGCCAGGAAGAGAAATCCCCATAATTTCTGGCTGTAAAACCAGGGGGAACTGAGGCTGAGGGAGGCTGAGGTTGCTGGAGCCCCAGGGAGCTCCTTTTAAAGGGTCCGAGCATGTGCCCTGGCCGGTTTGGCTCAGTGGTTGGAGCGTCAGCCTGCGGACCAGAGAGGCCCAGGTTCGGTTCCTGCTAAGGGCACGTACCTCGGTTGCAGTTTGTCCCCAGTCCCAGTTGGGGTCGTGTGGGTGGCGACCACTCAATGTGTCTCTCTCACATCGATGTTTCTCTCTCTCTCTCCCTCCCTCTGTCCCTCCTGCTCTGTCTCAAGATAAATGCAAAAATGTCCTCAGGTGAGGATAAAAAAAATAAAAATAAAGGGTCCGAGCATGGACTTACTCGGACTCATTCCTTCTGGGCTCCAGCACTGGGGAGGCTGCTTGAAAGGCACCAGAGACATATGGGGAAGAACTGAGTTGTTCGGCATTGGGGCGAGGGCTGGAGGGGCAGGTTTCTCCCGGACAGACTTGCTGTCAGAGGCCATTGTTCCTTTGGTGAGCCCTTCCCTGTGGCAGATGGCCACCATATCTGGGACTCCAGCAACCTGGCTCACACTGTTTGCCCCGCCCTGGTGATTCCCTGAGGCCCTGCCCCACCCAACCTTCTGGCCCACCCAAGCTGTTTTCAGTGGCTTTACTATAGGATTGGCCTATCTTGGATCTTGCTTCAGATTTTCCTAAAATCTCTCAAACAAGCAGCATCTGGTCTCAGTGAGCCCCATACCTCTTGTTAAGTGTCCCCAGGCCTGGCACTAGAAGCAGCCAGCCTTGGTTCACAACTTGGCTTTTCCTGGGCACCTCCAAGTCCAACACAAGAAGCAGCCATCGGCAGATCACTTTATAGCTTATAGTGGCCCCAGGTAGAACATAAGCAGTAACTGACCTTGCCCCAGAGCCAGCACACCCACAGCTTCAGACCACGGTGAAGAACCACCACCCAACCACCTCCACAAGTGACACACTCAGTGAATGGACTCAGTGGGTACCAGAGCCCTGATGAAGTAAGTCTTGCTCTGTGTGGTGGGCTCCTGCACAGCTGATCCTACAAGGTAGTCAGAGGCCAGTGATCAGTGAGCACAGCCAGTCTTTGCAGCTGATCAGCCTGAGTAAATCCCTCCCATTGATATGTCAACAGCAATCAAGACTCAATTACAACAGAAGGGTGTACAGTCCACACTAGGGGTGCACCTCGAGAGTCCAGCTGGGGTGATCAGGGAGGCTGTGCCACTGGATCCTACAGGACACCTACAACAATAGGCCACCCTATGAAGCCTAGAAGACATAGCAACTCTACCTAATACATAGAAACAAACACAAGGAAGCAGCCAAAATGAGGAGACAAAGAAACATGCCCCAAATGAAAGAAAATAACAAAACTCCAGGAAAAGAACTAAACAAAATGGAGATAAGCAATCAATCAGATGCAGAGTTCAAAACACTGGTTATAAGGATGCTCGAGGAATTTAGTGAGACCATCAACAACATAAAAAAGGACCAGTCAGAAATAAAGGATGCACTAACTGAAATAAAGAATAATTTATAGAGAATTGATATTAAAGTAGGTAAAGCCAAGAAGCAAACCATCAATTTGGAATATAATGAAGCAAAAAATGCCCAATCAGAATAGCAAAAAGAAAAAAATAATCCAAAAAAATGAGGATAGTGTAAGGAGACTCTGGGACAACTTCAAGCATGCCAACATTTGCATCATGGGGGTACCAGAAGGAGGAGAGAGAGAGCAAGAAATTGAAAACCTATTTGAAAAAATAATGACAGAAAACTTCCCTAACTTGGTGAAGGAAACAGACATACAAGTCCAGGAAGCACAGAGAGTCCCAAACAAGATGAACCCAAAGAGGTTCACACCAAGACACATCATTATCAAAATGCAAAAGGTTAAAGACAAAATGAGAATCTTAAAAGCAGCAAGAGAAAAGCAGTTCATTACCTACAAAGGAGCTCCCATAAGACTGTCAGATGATTTCTCAAAAGAAACTTTGCAGGCCGGAAAGGAGTGGCAAGAGATATTCAAAGTGATGAAAAGCAACGACCTACAACCAAGATTACTCTATCCTGCAAAGCTATCATTTAGAATTGATGGCCATATAAAGAGTTTCCCAGACAAGAAAAAGCTGAAGGAGTTCATCACCACCAAACCAGTATTATATGAAATGTTGAAAGGTCTTCTTGAAGGAGAAGAAGAACAAAAATATGAACAATAAAATGGCAATTAATACATATCTATCAACAATTGAATCTACAAACAAAATGAGCAAGCAGAACAGAAACAAACTCATAGATAGAACTTTTTGTTGCTTGCCAGATGGGCAGGGGCTGGAGCAATGGGTGAAAAAGATGAAGGGATTAAGAAGTACAAATTGGTTGTTAGGCTGATGAACATCAAAGAGAAGGGGGGAGGGAGGGCGGGAAGAGATAAACCAAAGAACTTCTATGCATATATGCATAACCAATGGACACAGACAATAAATAGTGTGGGGAAGGCAGGAGGGGGGCGGGATTGGAGAGGAAGGGGTCAATGGGGGGAAAAAGAGGGGAACATCTGTAATACATTCAACAATAAAGATAAGTTTTTAAAAATCATGTGATCCTAATGCTGTGTGTGTGTGTGTGTGTGTGTGAGAGAGAGAGAGAGAGAGAGAGAGAGAGAGAGAGAGAGAGAGAGAACTTTAATAGCTTTTTCTGTTTCTTCTTATGGAATTGATCCTTAAATAAGTAACCTGAACACCCCCAGGGGTTCTTATAACCCTTTCTGGGTGACTACAAATTTCTCCTTTACAACTAAATATCTGCATGAGGCTAAATTTTCTTTATATTTTCAAACCAAGAAACACATAGCAAAAGATTGACTACAGAAGCAGATACGAAAACACAGCTGTCTTTTATAAGCCAAACACTAAAAAGATTTGCAAAATGTAAAACATTCTTCTCACTAATTTTGTGTGTGTGTGTGTGTAAAATACAGTTTGATTTTGTTGTTGTTGTTGTTGTTAATCCTCACCTGAGGATATTTTCCACTGATTTTTTAGAGAGAGTGGAAGGGTAGGAGGGAGGGGGAGAGAGAGAGAGAGAGAGAGAGAGAGAGAGAGAGAGAGAGAGAGAGAGAGAGAGAAACCAAAGTGAGAAAAACACATCAATTGGTTCCCTCCAACACACACCCCAACCAGGGCTGGAGATTGAACCTGCAACCCAGGTACATGCCCTTGATCCAGAATCAAACCTATGACCCTTTGGTGCACAGGCCAACATTCTAACCACTGAGCTACCAGCCAGGGCTATAGTTATTTTTCATAAAATAGTGTTGTGTTAATGTAAAATGGTTTTTTTACATAAATAAATATTTAATGTTCTCACTTTTAACATCTAATATTGTAAGTATCAATAAATATAACCCATGTAAACAAATACTCTTTGGGTGTCTTCAAAATTTTTTAAGAGTATAAAAGTGTCCTGAAACCAAAGAAAACTAAGACCTGCTGTTTTATGGGAATTGTTTTGTTTAACTTTCCTGTCTTTACAATGGACAATTTTGTGAAATTGTAAATTCAGGATTTTATGTTTATCTTCAAGTCTATTCACAAAGAGTTGTGCAAAACTGTCTTATTTGAACATTTTTATCGTTTCCAGTGGTTATTTGTTTGGCTCCTGTCATTTAATGTATGCATCTTGCCTTCCTCTCTTTTCTTCACTAGGTGAACTAGTGGTGTGTGTATTTTGTTGCTTTTTTCCCCCAAAGAATCAGTGTTTGGATATGTTTACTCTCTCTTCTGTTTTTCTCCCTTTTTTGGCACATTAACTTCTGCTTTAATAGCTCCCTTCCAGCATGTCAGACGAAGCCCTCTGCAGCCTATTTGGACTATTAAAAGTAGTTTTCATTCACACGAGGCTGTCAGTAGTACACAGCTATGGTCTCGGCCCAGAGCTATGTGTCCTCCCCCATCCTCTGTTATAAGAGTCCAAAGGGACCTGGACAAGCCAGACATCCTTTAGGAGATCACTCTAGTCAGTTATTTATTTATTTACTTATTTATTTATTTATTTATTTTAAATCTCCACCCAAGGATATTTTTCCATTTATCTTCAGATAGAGTGGGAGGGAGAGAGGGAGGGAGGGAGAGAGAGGGGGGGGAGAGAGAGAGAGAGAGAGAGAGAGGGAGAGAGAGAGAGAGAGAGAGAAACATTGATGTGAGAGAGACACATCACGCACAACCCCAACCAGGGCTGGAGACCGAACTGCAACTGAGGTACGTGCCCCTGACTGGAATCGAACCCACAACTCTTTGGTCTGCAGGCTGAAATTCTAACAACTGAGCCAAACCGGCCAGGGCTCTAGTCCTTTACTTTTGTAACATTAAGCTAATAATACTAGATGAGAAAGAACCGTGTTGGAGGTGAGAGATTACACCTAATAAAGTTTCAGGGGCTGCCACATTCATGAATTGATAAGGATCCAGTGGTCTGGGGCCTGCCAGGACATCCTCCCCAAAGTAACAGACACATCATTGTACTTTGAACCATCCACCACCCAGAGGAAGCAGAACACTTGCTTGCCCTCTTTGGGTTCTGGAGGCAGCAAACTGACTTACCCCTGGGATGCTGCTCTGACCCATCTATTAAGTGATACGGAAGGCTGCCAGCTCCGAGCGATGCACTGGAAAGGACTCTCCAGGAGGTCCAGGCTGTGGTGCAAGCGACCAGCTGCTTGGGCCATGGGACGCAGAAGACCCTCTGGTGCTAGAGCGGTTTATGGAAGGATAAGATGCTGTGGAGGACTTCTTATTAAAAACCCAAGTTCTGGAACAAGCCATCATGTGTACAGCAGAGAATTGTATGCCATATGAAAAATAGCCAGGTCCTGGCAGAGACAAAGTCTCTGATCTTGCTGCCTGTGGACTACCAAGTGACTATGTGGCCAGAGATTCTGTATTATATTTCTATTGCTCTGTAACAAATTACCACAAATGTTATGGCTTAAAGAAACAATTTTTTTAGCCAGTAGTTATAGGTCAGAAGTCCAGAATGGCTCAACAGGTTCTCTGCTAGGGCCTCACAAGGCCAAAATCAAAGTGTTGGATCTGGCTGAGCTCTCATCTGGAAGCTCTAGGTAGGAATCTACTTACAACCTCATTCAGGTTATTGGCAAATTCAGTTACTTGTAGTTGTAGAACTGAATTCTCTGTTTCCTTTATGGCTGTCAACTGAGGGCCTTTCTCAGCAACTCAAGGCTGTGCATCCCTGTCCACGTGGCCCCCACGGTCCTGAAGCCAACAACATGTATCGAATTCCCCTCACACTTCATATCTCTCTGATTTCCTCTTTTGCTACCAACCAGAGAAAACTCTTCACTTTGAGAGTCTCTCATGATTAGATCAGGTCCACCTGGATAATCTTATCTTAAGGTCAAATGTGCCATATAACATAACAGAATCACAGGAGGGGGCGGCGATCTCATCATAATCACAAGTTCTGGGGAGTAAGATAGAGCATTTTGGGGGCCATTTTGGAAATGGTCCCTACCACAGCTGCTCACCATGGACTGGTTATCTTAGACACACTAAGTCGTAAGGTCAGGAAGGTCCATCGGCAATCCATTGCAAGATGAAAGTTGTATAATGGGTTTAGGCACGAGCAAGGCCAGAGCATACGAATAAGCTGCACTAGCAGGTGGCTGAGAACCCATTGTCACCCATCATGGTTGCGCCAGGGCCTCTCCTTCAGCTCGTGTCTGTGTTCACAAGGGCAGGTCCTTCATGCCCAGCTGATGGAGGTGGGAAGGCCCCATGTGGGTCGTTTAGGACATGGAGCCCGAATGCACTGCTGCTGCGTGCTCCTCCACTCTGGTGCAGCACTGAGAGTGGCAACAGGAAATCCTCCCAGTGGGAGAGCTTCAAGGGCTACACTTAGTCATCACTTTGTGTGGAGACAGGAGCCCAAGATAAGAATATGCATAGACTCATGGGCACCGGTGAGTGATGCAGCTGATTGGACGGGGCCCGGGGAAGAGGAAGACTGGAATACTGGGCACAGGAAGTCTCAGGTGGATGGACCTATGGAACTGAAGATCATTTATCACATGTAAGTGCTCACCAGAAAGCATTCATTATGGAAGAGACACTGAACAGCCAAGCATGCAGAGTCACCTGGCCAGTTGACATTAGTAGCTTCTGGCATCAGCCACCCCTGTACTGTCACAGTGAGTATGTCAATGAAATATCTAGAGGACCAAGAATGGAGGCCACTTATGAAGTCAACAGCACAGGCTCCTGACTGTTAAGGCTGAACTAGCCTCTGCACTGCTAAATATCCAATCTGCCAACAACAGAGACCAAAGCTGAGTCCCCGAGAGAGCACCATCCCTCAAAGAGAACAATCACTTTTAGGCAAATCATCGTTGGGGGTCCATTATTCTGCCTAGCAAGGATGATGAGTATCAGCTGCACCTTTAAGACAAGTTCCAGCAGTGGGGGCTGTAATCTGTCTCACTAACCTTTCTCTTATAAGTTGCCCCCAGAAGAAAGCACCAGCATCTCGGAGGAACTATTTCATAATGGGATAAGTTTATTATACTTATTATTATATTGGAACTGACCGATGCAAGGGGGAACTTAAGGTTGCTGTGGTAACCACCCAGGTCTCCCTTTCAGGACCAAGGCATGCATTCCCTCCGCCGCCAGAGGTGTTGGGTTCTGAATACTCACAACTGATTTGCTTTCTGGAAATTGCCCTCAACTGAAGAGAGTGTCCTCCCCTGGAGAATCCCATATCAATCCAGGAGTATAGAGTCCTGGCCCCCTGGACTGAGGGTGGGACATCTCTGAAGGGCCACCCAAGGGCCATCCAGAGCTTCCTATTGGCTCAGGAGGATGAGGCTTCTGGGGCAACAACACTGCAGCCCAACTGTCCCTGTGCACAGCCCTGCACACCTCTCACAGACCTTCCCGAGAGGGCTGCTCCGTAACTCTCCTGCGCACGGATCTCAGTCTTAGAGTCTGCTTCCTGGGAAACCCGACTGAAGATATCTGCCTTTGGTTTTTACTGAAGGTATATAGAAAAACAGCCGTGGGAAATCATCCTCTGCTGTTCCAAAAAAATTATTGAGGATATTATTCTTCACATAACTTAGTGCCATCATAAAATTACTTTTCTAAATTAATTCCAGTAGCAGAAAAAACATGCACTGTATCTCCATAATAATAGCTTTGCAACGAACAATGCCTCCATTTTTACCGTGGCTGCCAGGAAGCTCAGAGCCTATCTTGAGCAATCACTGCAATAGTTAGCATACCGGCTTCCATTCCCATCCAACTGTACCTATTTTTAAGCCATATGGTAACACTTTTATTGTAACCTACCTCAGGTCATTTATCAAGAGGGGCAGGGTATATATGAATTAAACACAATAACTGACCACTAGCACTTTTATGGTAAAACCAGCTCATAACTCACACTGCTCTTAACAGTCTAAAACGGTATAGCACTTTCGGTTAGAGAATTGGTTCCTTCTGTTTATTAGCAGTCTGAGCTTGAGCAAGTTACCTAACCTCTCTGGTTTAGTTTCTGACCTGAAAAAATGAAGATAATGCCTTTGAGGGCTGTTGTGAAGATCAATGAAATAACATTTATAAAGTGATCATGGAGCCCTGGCCAGTCTGGCTCAGCAGTTAGAGCATCAACCTGTGGACCAAAGAGTCGTGGGTTTGATTCCTGTCAAGGACACATACCTCAGTTGCGTTTTGTCCCCGGTCCCAGTCAGGGTCGTGCGGGAGGCAACTAGTCAATGTGTCCCTCTCACATCGATGTTTCTCTCTCTCTCTCTCCACCCCCCCTCCCTCCCACTCTATCAGAAGATAAATAAAAAAAATATCCTTGGGTGAGGATTAAAAAAATAAATAAATAAAGTGAGCATGGAGATGCTCAGCTAGTGAAAGCTGTCAAAACCTGCACCAGCATCATTGTCATCGTCATCATTACCACAAGGACAGTAGAGGCATGAACACTGAATAGAGCATGAACATGACTGTCTTAGACCCTTTGATGAGGTTGCTATGGAATGAAAATAGTTTGGGACTCCAAATCTTAATGTAGCTGAGCCCCTGGACCCCTGAATTCCCAAGTTCCATTGAAGGGCCACAGGTGACTCGTGTTTGACGGCCATCATTGATTTTGTAGATGGGAAACTGGTGGCCATTCAACTGATTCTAGTCTTCTGGGAGTGACAGTCCTTGGCTTTAATTAGCAGCTGTTCTTCTGACATTGCTGAGTGGTTTGGGCTCCCTGCTCTGTGCTCCCACAGCATCAAGGACACCCCCCCCCCGCCATCACCTGCCTAGTAATTGCTTCTTCCTCAGCGGTTCTCAACCTGTGGGTCGCCACCCCTTTGGGGGTCGAACGACCCTTTCACAGGGGTCGCCTAAGACATAACAGTAGCAAAATTACAGTTATGAAGTAGCAACGAAAATAATCTTATGGTTGGGGGTCGCCACAACATGAGGACTGTATTAAAGGGTCGCGGCATTAGGAAGGTTGAGAACCGCTGCTCCAGGAGGTCGTGAGCTGCTCAATGAAGACAACGTGTTTTTGTCTTACTCACCATTGCATCCCCTGGACCTAACACACCACCTGACAACATGAGGTACTATTAAACATTTGTTCAACCAATGAATGAACAATGCCCCCAGCTCTTCCAATCATCATACTGACAAAGGAAAAGGAATTACGTGAAGTAGACATCTTTAGCATGTAGCAATTAAAAATGACAATCGTGAACGTTATGTGGAAACAGAAAAATAATTTTGTGAGGATATTAAGTGATGAACAAGTTGAAGTTCTCTTGATCTCACCCAGAAAATGAGGCTATTAACACTACTGTGTTGGTTTGTTGTGATGCTTAAATGAGACAAAATGGGCAAATGTTTAGCATAGTGCCTGCGATGAATGGTAGTCATTTTGTTGTTGTCATTATTATTTAGAGTAATAGTAAGTGAAAATAAAAAACAGAATCAAAATAATTCCTTAGTCTAAGTATGACTAATAAAACAATAGACTTTAACCATTTCTTTTATTATGGCTAAATAATGTTATTTTATCTATAATTTTGTGATGAACCGATCTGGGTTTTTTACCAGCTCTCTGAGCCTCATTAATGAAGTTAGAAAAAAGCATCATGCCCTACTTTCTTTGTGGGTTTCAGTGAATTAAATGAATTTCCAACGTGACAGAGCCTTGAATGTAGTCACCTACCTTCTCCAGTTCTCTCTCTTCTTGCCTTAATTTCCCCCTCTGGTGTCCTTGTGAAGGGTGTACTGGCCACGAGGGAGACCCTGAACAAAAAGGGAGAGTCAGTAACTCAAGTGAAAATCTGTGGGTCTGGCCATGACTTCAGGAGGCAGAGCGCCAGGGCTGGAGGGGAACCCATGGGAAGGACCTTGGAATGACTGGGAAATGGAGACAAATCCACAGCTCCAGCTTCCCACCTCTTGTACCTGAGCCTCCAATGCCCGCCCCACCCCACTATCACTACTGGCTGTTTGGATCTGAATGACAGGAGCCTGTGACTCCGCCTCCCCCGCCGGCTGAGAAAGACATAGCCCTTTGATAAACTGTTGCATGGTGGAGACCTCAGCAGCTGATGGGCACCAGGAAGGTTGGTCCTGCTACTGGATTTGTCACTTTCTGACTCCAGAAATACACCCATTCCAGCCTCTGTGTGTTCTGCTCACTCCCTCTGAGAACACACGGACAGAAATTGGATTAAGAGACCACTCACACAATGTAAACAGTCTCATGTAGTTGGAGTCCTTTTCTTTTAAAAGTCCAGCAGCCTCCTTTGCACCTGTTGGCAGAATATCAACTTTCTCTGTTTCATTCATGCTGCATGGAGGGGGAAGTCAATTATAGTTTCAATTACAAAGTCAACAACATTTGGGAAGCCCCGCCAGGCACTTTCACTTAATCTTCACAAAAACTCTGCAAGGTAGGTGTCACTATGCCCATTTTTTGGACAAGAGAACTGGGACTCAGAGATGTTCCAAAACCTGAACAAGCTCACACAGCAGAGCTAGGATTCAAAACGAAGTCTCTGGCCTGTGAGAGGCTGGCTGTTTCTAGTGCAGACAGAGCGCTAGACTTCAAAGATTCCCTGTAAATTCATACTTTAAGGCACTACTGCTGCTCCAAGCACAGAAGACCAATAGATCAAATACTTAAAAAATTAATCTTGGCTCAAAAGCACAATGAACATTTCCATAGACTACTCAGAATGAGCCGGAAAGCCAAAATTCTTAAGCACACGAAGAAATCTAACCCTAAGAGAGGAAGCTAATAAAATCAAACAACAGGAAGGGAAATTTAATACACATTAAGTTAAAACAATAGGATTGTCTAACAACAAATTTTAAGTGATAGATTTAGATTCCATTTTTCTTACTGCATCTTATTAAGGGGAGCACGGTTTCGATGTGCCCCGTTGACAGTGATGCTCATTTTGATCACTTGATTAAGGTGGCACCTGCCAGGCTTCTCTACTGTGCAGTCACTCTTTCCCCCTTTGTAACTAAGAAGAATTTTGGAGCCGGGGGGGGGAAGGCCATGAGAATGCTATTGCATTGTGCAAACTGCAGTCAACGGTATATTCAACTGAGATCATGGCAAAGGAGGGGGCGTATTTCATAAGACTCAGGAAATAAGAACCACAAGCGATGGTGGTTGTTTGGATATGAGGAACGAGAAGTGGGTGGAAAGCTCGTGATGATGTCAAGCATTCTGGGGAGTGGAAGTGAGCTACGGCACACAGGACAGTGAGCAGTCAGGGGAGGTGGAAGGTCCAGTCTGTGGGTAGGTTCTCACTCCCAAACTGAGAGTCATCAGTACTTTTATCTTGAATTTATTTACAATTTAATATTTAAATTGTAAATTTAAGTATTAAATTTAGGGAACATATTTATGTGGCATGAAAATATTAAAAGTATACAGAATATTTTATTTGGAAATTAAATAATATACTTCTAAATAATCCATGGGTCAGAGTAGAAATCACAAGGGAAATTAGAACATACTTGGAACTGAATGAAAATAAAAGCACCACATATTCTCATTTGTAGGCTGCAGTTAAAGTGGTGGTTAGAGGGAGCTATAGCTTAAAATGCTCACATTAGGAAAAAAGAAAGATCTAAAATCAATGATCTAAGCTTTCATCTTAAGAACCTACTAAAAGAAGAGCAGATGAAATTCAAGGCAAATAAATAGAAGAAAGGAAATAACTAGAAGGCAGAAATCCAAGAAATAAGAAATGGGCAGCCTGGCCTATGTGGCTCAGTGGTTGAGTGTCGACCCATGCACCAAGAGGTCATGGGTTCGAGTCCCAGTCAGGGCACATGCCCAGGCTGTGGGCCAAATCCCTAGTGGGGGGCATGCAGGAGGTGGCCAATCGATGTTTCTATCTCTCTCTCCCTCTCCCTTCCTCTCTCTCTAAAATCAATAAAGAAAATAAAACTTAAAAATAAAAACTTTCTATTTAAAAAAAAAGAGAGAGAAAAAAAATAGACAAATGGATAAAAATCAATTAAACCAAAAGCTACTACTTCGAAAGAATCAATAAAATTGATAAAAATCTAGCAGGAATAATAAATTAGATAGATAGATAATAGATAGATAGATAGATAGATAGATAGATAGATAGATAGATAATAGATAGATAGATAGATAGATAGATAGATAGATAGATACATACATACATACATACATACATGCATACATACATACATAGAACACATCATGAAGACACAGGTGAATTTCAGAAACATTGCATTGAGCAATTGAAGCCAGACACAGAAGAATGCATGAAGTATGATTCTGTTCATTTGAAATTCTAGAAAAGGCAAATCTAGTTTATAGTGACAGAAAGCTGATCAGTGGTGTCCTGGGACCAGGGTTTGGAGGATTGGCTACAAAGGGGCATGAGAGAACTCCAGGGATGATAAAATGTATTAATTTTGCTGAGGTTTATAGCTTTGAGTAGAATCACTAATCATAGGATGGTTTATGTTTAGTTTTATGAGACCATCAGACCTTTTCCAGACTGATTATACCAGTTACATTCTCATCAGCAATATACAAGAATCTCAGGTGCTCTCTGTCCTCACCAACACTGGGTATGGTGAATCTTTTCCATCTTAGTTGTAGGGGTAGGGGGTGTAGTGATAATTCCTTAACCAATTTTAATTTACATTCTCTGAAGACTTTTCAATGTGTATTGGCTTTTTTGAAGTGCCTATTGAAATCATTTGCTCATTTTTAAATGAAAACTGGGTTGTCTTTTTCTGATTATTTTGTAGGATTTCTCTGTATATTGAAATTGAGTTATTTGTTGGATATAAATGTCAGCATATCTTAAATTTGGTTTATTCTTTTTGTAAGTGAGGTTGAGCATCTTTTCATATGCTTACGATCCATTCATGCTTCCTTTTTCTAAGAACAGTCTTCATCTTTTGCCCATTTTTAAATTAGATGTTGGTCTTTTTCTTATAAATGACTAGGAACTTTTTATGTACTATGGAGCCTTTTCCCTTAATATTAGTAGCAACTTTCCCCCTAGCTTGTCATTTATCTGGCTTTGCTTAGGGTATATATTTTTTGACCATGTGGGGCTTTGGTTGTTGTTGTTGTTGTGTGTGTGTGTGTGTGTGTGAGAATGCAATTGAATTTATCAATCTTTTATTTTATCATATATGGTCATTTTGAAGTCCAATTTCCCCCATTAGATGTCAGAAAGAGATGATTTCAGGCAAGATCGAGCAGCACTGGACTGAGCCTGGAAAGGGCCTGAGCTGGTCAGAGGGGACAGAGATTCAATTCCTTTCTCTGATACTTACTAGGCCTGGATCCTTGGGCAAATTACCTCACCTGGCCTGGGCTCAGTCAGTTTCCTTCTCAGCAAAACAGGGCAAGGCCCGGCATAGAGTTGTTGTCAGAATTAAGTGCTAGCCTATGAAAAGCACTTGACAGATGCCTGGTGCAGAGTACAGACCCTCCATACAAGGCACTCTTCCTATCTCTCCACATGATGTGTGTACAGGTGTGTGTAACAGGTGTGAATGTATATGTGTGTGTGTGAGTGGGAGGAGCCAGGGCCGGCTGTGGGATACAGCACACAGTTGGCTCAATTACTCATGGCCTCAAAATAAAAAAGTTGCCCCAAGCATTTACAGGCTCCAGGATCATTCTAAATCCCACAGCCCTGGCCCCAGGCCAGACCACTCTTTGCCCACCCTCCCCCACCTCCTCCACTGGTGGCCAGGGCCCTGCTGCCTTACTCTCGCCCTGGTTGGCCTGGCCCATGAATGCCCAGGTCCTGGGAGGCCATCAGAGGAGAACATCAGAGGCTCCAGGGTGGTCCTGAAGGGTCCCAAGCACAGGCCAGGCCCCCAGTGGTCTGCTGGGCATTTTGGAGACCCCCTCTGGACTGCTCGCCTGCTCTGAGGACCTCTCCAGGTAAGATTGATCAGTCCAGAACCAGTGAGTGGAGAGATGCAGAGCCTGTCCCAGCCATGGGAGCAAATCCCAAGTCCCTCCCACACTGGGGCTCACAGAGCAGGTGGGTAGAGCAGGTGGTGCACTTGAGGCCTCAGCTTTTCTCCGAAGGGGCCGGAATTCCCATTTCTGTACACCCTTTCCTGTTGTGCTCTGGGAGACCTGGCAATTTAAAGGACACCTGCTGTGAATCTATTTCTAAATAGACCAGCCACCTCCTCCCTGCTGAGCTTTGTAAAGCTGTTTTCCTGCTACTTGGCTAAAGGTGAGAGGCCCACTGACACCTCTGGAAAGTCAGCATGAATCCCGGCAGGACTCTCAGTTTCCCCAGAAGTTCCAATTAGCCTCAAGGGTTGGGGGGTGGAGGTTGATCCTGGGGCAAGATTCCCTAGGCAGCAAGTCCAACCTCCTTCTAATCCCACTGACCAGGAAAGTGGGGTGCTGATCAGGGACAGGACTTTCCTGAGGTCACCCACATTAGAAACAGGTCCAGGCTGAGGTCTTGTCTATCTCTGTGTTCCCAGCATCAGATCTAAGGCCTGGAGAGATGCCTTAACAGAGGCTCAAAGTGACACTGAGCTGGACTCAAACCCACGTCTCTTTCTAGTCCCCCAAGATGCACTGAAGAAGTTCTGAACAAAAAACACTTTGGCCCTGGCTGGGTAGCTCAGATGGTTGGAGCATTGTCCCAAAGCGCCAAGGTTGTGGGTTTGGTCCCCAGCTGGGGCCCATACAAGAATCAACCAATGGGTGCACGAATGAGTGGAACAGCGGAACAGCGGGTCAATGTCTCTCTCTAAAATCAATGGATACATTTTTTTAAAAAGAAACAGTTTGTAAGATCCTACTTGAGGGTGACTGTCCTAGATTAAAGATGGCTACAAACTCTTAGCTCTTTCTCCCATTAAGAGGTGGGGCCCCATTCCCGTCAGTTTGGAACTGAGCTGGGCTTTGTGACTTGCTTGACAAATGGAATGATGTGTAACTGATGCCTGGGACTCTCACAGTAGTTTCTGCTAATGTCATACCAGGTATGGGAATGCAGCCACCTCGATCCACCCTCCAGTCAGCCCTTCTGCCGGAATCCCACTTACCTGACCACCCTCAATGCCACGTGGAGCAAAGCACCATCTAGCTGAGCCCTGCCCACATTCTTGACCCACAAAATCATGAGATATAATACATTGGTAGTTGTCTTAATCTATTCAGTTTTGGTGTTATTTGTTACACGATAATAGATAACTGTACAGTAACTGTTCATCTTGAACACACCAGAGAACAGAGCCTCTGGCTGTTGAGTCCTTTCCAAAGCGAGTGCACACACTCCTGAATTTTATACACTTTGTATGCATGAATTTCTTTCAAACTTCTCTTAAATCTATCCCTAGCCCCAAATATCACAAATGTGACGTGGATGCCAACTGGCACACTAACCCTGATTCTTATGGAGCAACCACTGTACACAAACCACTCTGTTTCCATTTCATTCTAGAACAACCTTTTAAGATAGTTTTGTGTGGTGTCTCCACCTTACAGAAGAAGAAATAAAGACAAAGGTTAACAACTTGCCCCAAACCACACAACTAGCGAAAGGAAGGGCTGGGATTCCAAACCCCTGCTTTTCTCTCCATGCACCACCCCCCTCGGTGGATGGAGCATCCCTGCGGCCCTCCCCAATATGAGAAAACACACTGGACAGGCTGTGCTGGTATCACTAGGGACTCTGGGGTAGACACTGGGGTGAGGGTCCCAGCGTCCCAAGAGAGCTGCCTCCAGGATGATGAATGAGCACAAACCCCAGGCCCAGCCTTTCTCCACCTGCCTAAGCCCCCTCCTCAGGCCCCTGCCACAGCTGTCACCATCATAGCCTCTGATCCGATTACAGACCCCAGAACCCCCGACTGCCTCCTCCTCCTCCTCCTAGGGCACAGGAAGGCAGAGACCCATTCTGCCTGGGAACAATGCTGAAGCTAGAGGACAAATCTATCAAAGGCACTGCCAGCTGCCATCATCCCTGTGGCCCCCACCTTCTGAGCTCATTCCCTAGGGTCTCAGGCGGCTGGTGCTGAAGAGGGACAGGAATGAGGGCCCTGTGGTGGGGCTGTGTGGAATCCTGCAGTTGGCTCTGTTTAGACGTGGAATACCGGACAGGCCTGGGCTCTGCACCTGCTGCAGGAGGAAGTCACCTCCTCCTCCCACCCAGAGCACATGCATGTGCACACGTACACATACACACACATACACACACCAGAGGAATTCACCTCCTCCTCCCACCCAGAGCACATGCATGTGCACACGTACACATACACACACATACACACACCAGAGGAAGTCACCTCCTCCTCCCACCCAGAGGACATGCATGTGCACACGTACACAGGCACACACATACACATACCAGAGGAAGTCACCTCCTCCTCCCACCCAGAGCACATGCATGTGCACACATACACATGCACACACATACACACACCAGAGGAAGTCACCTCCTCCTCCCACCCAGAGCACATGCATGTGCACACATACACATGCACACACATGCATACACCAGAGGAAGTCACCTCTACCTCCCACCCTGCAGCTTCCCAACACACTATTGGCTCAGGATACCTAGGCCTGGATTAACTCTGGACTTCACCATTTATTAAGCTGGTGACTCTGGATCTGCTCCTAATTTAACCTTCAGTTTCCCCATCTGTAAAATGGGTTCATCATAGCACCTGACTCATGGGTTTTTATATCTCAAGTCCTCATCAAATGCTTGTTGAATAAAACCAGAGTCACCCCCACCCCAATCTATCCATTCATCCTCTATGGTACAGGTCCCTGACCCCCACTCTTCCTCCACACCTCCCATTCTTCCCTCCACCCCCACACCTACCCAGCTGAGCTTGACCTGAGTTGCTCATTAGGCCTCCCCTCCCAACCCCGAAAGCTCCTTTCCCCATGCGTCTAAGGGCTGGAGTGGGTGGTCAGAAAGCTTAGGTGTTTAGAAAATGTATCCAATACTTGGAAATAAGGCAACAAGCCTACTGGATGCTCCTTCAAAGCCACCCTAGAGCACAGTCCACAGGCCCCTACGGGTCATCTGAGTCTCCAAGGAAAGGTCATTTTGTTTGATCCACTATTTTCTACTGACTAGGGTCCAGATTCTGTAAACTTAGATGTTAACTTCAAAGAAATGGAAGATTGAGAAGTTGGAAATGATTCATAGAGTCTAGAAAGATAACCCCAAAGGTTATGGTTTTATTGATCTATAGAGTGTTTGTCATCCTGCTGGCTCCCTCATTAATGAGATAGAGGAAGCTCTGGTACGTGCTCACTATACTGTGTATGAGAAGCGACTGCTCAACTTTTCGGAAAGTATGCTTCAGTCCAGATGTCATGTTTTGGAATGAGGCCAGAGCTGGGGTGGGAAGACCCCTGAGGGTGGGAATTGGCAGGAAAAAGGTTGAAGCCACTATTAATGATGACAGGCAGCAGGACGGAGAGGAAGGCTGAGCTTACGGTGGGGACGTGCACCTGTGTCCCAAGAAGACGGTGATCTTAGGAGGCTGGTGGTAATGCTTGTGTGTTGCGGGGGAATCCTTGAGGGGGTGATAGTGGTAAAGCCAAGGGCAACAGGGAGCTAGGAGCTCATTGGTCCCTCTTCCTAAACCTGAGAGGAGGCAGATGAGAAAAAGTGGTCTCCATCAAAAACGGTCTCAGGGATGAGAGAATTCACAGGAAAACCTCAGTGGGGTTAAAGGGAGGTTTCAGGTGTTGAGATTGAAGCTGAAGGTTCCAGAAGGCTTAGAGATGTGAGGTTTGGGGAGCAGGTGGGGCAAGAACAGAAGACAGCAGGCTGCAAGGCCCTCTCCTCTGGTCCAGGAAGGAGGGCAGAAAGTCGGCAGGAAGGGACGAGGCCCGTGACCGGCGAGGCAGGCCCCGGGCTTGCTGCCAGAACAGGGCCTGGTGCAGATTTGGAGTCAGGGATGCCTGAGGTCGCCTTCTGGCCGTGGGGCAAGAGCCACTGGGGGTTTCCTGGTGGCCAGATTCACTGGGCTGGGCTAGAGGAGATGACCACTGAGTCGGTCACACTCATTTTGGCTCTTGGCTTTCAACAAAGGCTCCCACAGATGTACAAGGCAGGTACTTGGGTGCAGGCGGCAGCCCTCAGACCCTCCAGCTGCAGACACTGGAAGGCCAGGGCTGCAATTATGCCCCAAATGCCATCTCCAGAACTGCGGGCAGGCGCGGGCCCTCAGCGGAGCTCCAGGTCCCTTCTATTGAGGAGGGCTGTGAGTCAAGCTGGGAAGTTTACAAGGACTCACCCCTCAAGACAGGAATGTGTTTCAAGCCCCCACATCCTGGCGCACTTCCGTGGCCGGCCAGGATGGAGGCGACTGGTCGGTCATCTCGGTTAACCCAGCCCTCCAGCTCCACGCCCTTTCTGTCTCAAGTTCTGCCAGTCCTGGCCCCCGTCTCAGCCCCGCATCCAGCTGCTGCCCACTGTTTACCTTCGTTCAGATGAAAGTTTCACTTTCTCTTTGGATAAAAGAAAAACCCCAAAGTCTGGTGCTTTCCTTTGCACAGATGCCTCGGAAGGGATTTCTTCCAGGTTCACCTTATTTTGTTCTGAAGGTCAGAGGGTTCAGCAGACATGACCCCACTCTTTGCGGCCAGTCGATTTTCCTGGTTAATAGGAATTGCATGTGGCCGCGCTGGGCCTGCCCCTGCCCTGCTGATTTAGAACCTCCAGGGGGAACGGCTGGAGCAGTTGCATTTCCAACAACCACTCCAAGTGCATTTGATGATGAGACGAGGCCCGGGGAACGACCCCGGCTTGCTGATGAGATAGTACGTGGTCCTGCATCCATTTCCAAACAAAGTTCTGCCTAAACTATTGCAGACTTTTACTATGTTCACTCCTGGGGTGCGACCGAGGGGGCCACGCAGAGAGCAGCTTCTCTCCAGCACCCACTCCCCTTCTCTGTGGGGAGAACCACGGCCAAGGCGCCAAGAGTGCGTGTGGGAGGAGTCACTGAGGGGCGAGGGGCGGGTGGCACAGGAGACGCCCAGCGGTGACGGCGCACCAATGGGGAGGCGCCACGTCGCTGCGGACCTTCGGGGAGGACAGGCCTGCACAGGAGCCTGGCAGCCACCACTCAGAGGTGCGAGGCCGTGGGTGGGTGAATAGCCTCTTTGAGACTCAGTGTCTTTCCCTGGAAAATGAGAACAGCTCCTCTCTCGGGGTTGCTGTGAGGCTGTCTGCCATAAGAACTATCAACCACTCAGCACAGGGCCTGGCACATGGTGTCAGCTGCTATTATCCATCATTCATTCAACAAACACTCACTGGATAAAAATGGCAAAAACAAACAACAAAACCCAAACTACACAGACAAGTAAGTCCCTATGCTCCCGGTGCTGACAGGGTAGAGCGTCTTCAAGGGATTTTACTTTAAGGTAAAGAAAAGAAGACAGAGGTTTTTGTTTTTAAAGTGACAGAGGAAATAAACTGCAGGAGGAGCAGAGGCTGGATGCAGAAGAGGAGAGCCCTACCCCTGCCCCTGCCCCTGCCCCTGCCCCTGCCCCTGGTCCAGTCGGCTGGAGCAAGAATAGACTGAGAGGTCTCAGGAAAGGGGGGTGACTTACTGACACCTCAGAGACTTCAACCTGTAGGACAGATAAAATTGTCACCCCTCCCACTGAACTCGTGTGTCTAACAGCATGGTGACCTGGAACTATTCTTAGTTCTATCAACTTCCATATCCTTCTCTACCTCAAATGTCTCAAGTTACTACTTTAAAACCCTCCTGTACCTGCAAACTACAAAGTGGAGAAGAATGAAATGAGTTTGAGGACCAAAGGAGGAAAGGAACAGTGTGAGGGTGGGCACAGAATCACAGCCCTGCTCTCAGAACTGGGGGGTGAATGCGAACCGAGCCCAGGCTCTCCTCTGGGAAAGCTGAGCTCTGTCTGCTGGTGTACCATGTGCAACCTTTGCCTTTTTAAAAATAGGGAGCAGGGAATAGGGCTGGAGGAGGTGAGAGGAGCTGAAGGTTAACCACTAGAGGATTCCAGACCCCAAAGCACTCAGCCAGCACCCTGCTCCGCAAGGATGCAAGTGGTTCATACAAGGAGGGAAGAAGGGGCTCCTGGGTTTGGATTTGCAACTTCTTCTCGGGTACCGTCTGAAAGAGGCTGAATAATCCAGGATCTTGTTATGACAGAGCCTTCTGCTCTCGTGTCCTGGCATCCCTGGGGCTGGCGTGGGGCGATGAGGCTGCAAGACAGAACACAGCTCCACACACACCTCCGGTTTCTAGACAGCTCTGGAGCCAGCTGGGCAGAGGTGCCTTCACCCTGCATTGTGGCTGGTGGGTCCGCAAGTGTTGGCACCAACTTCCTTTGACTTAAAAAGGCAGCCAGAGAGGTCTGGCGAAGCCGGAGAAACCAGGGTTCTCCTTGCTGCCTCCACCACTTTCTCACAAAGTTGTAGGCAAGTTACTTCCCCCTCATGGAGGCTCGATTTCCTCTTCTGCAGACTGGGGTTAACACCACCCACTGCCAACGTGTCGCCTTGAAGTGAGTGAGATGATAACAGGGCCTGTTGGGTCCTTGGGAGGTAATGAATAGCTATTAAGTCGCTCACACGAGGTTGAGCTGTTTAAATCAGGCACAGGCAATAAAAGCTACTGCTCTGAAGAGAAACAAGCAGTGCGGTTGCGGGAAAGGGCTGCCGTTTCGTTAACAAGATGCCTTTAAACAGCTGCTGCCTCGCTTTCTGAACAGTTCAGCCTGTTGCAAGTACTGGGTACCTTGGCTAACAGCGTCTGGTGTATGGCTGAGCGGCGAGCAGTTAACACTTCACCCATGAACTTGTGCAGCAGAGAAATCTCAACACTATCACACGGGCAATGCTCCTGGAACTCCACTGAGTGAGGACCTAGAGAGGAAACAGTTGGAAAACTAGACTGAAAAAATGGAGGAAGGGTTGGCATGTGTCAAGGGCCCCCTCTAGCGGCGCTGGAAATAAATAAAGTGCTGGAATGAGATTTAGGATATTGGAAGAAAAAATAGCGGCATAGACAAAGATGAAGAAAGCGTCGACCTTACCAACCTTTGCAGTCGTCGTTTCTAATTCTGAGGTGGTATGATAGATTCCTGTTTGAAAACCTCTTCTAGCAAAGGTTTGTGCCTTCGAAGTGGCATGGTTCTTTATTACGTTACCCCTTAACTGCCTCTGGGCCCTTAGTCCCAAATGACTTGTCTTTACACCCATGTCCTTCAAGTTCAATTTTCTACTGTGGGATTTTTTCGCTCTCACATATATATACTTACACGTTTCCAGTCTTTATAACCATTATTATTATTATTATTATTATTATTATTATTACTATTATTATTGATCTTAGAGGAAGGAAGAGAGAGAGAGATGAGAGAGATCGGTTGCCACCCACACGCGTCCCGACTAGGGATCAAACCCACAACCTGGGTATGTGCCCTGACTGGGAATTGAACCTACCATCTTTCAGTGCACGGGACGACACTCCAAGCAACTGAGCCAGGACTTTATAACCATTATTTTTAATGACTAAATAATTTCAGACTTAATTCATGAGGCTAGAGCAGGACTTGGTATCACTGTACACTTGAATGTTTTATATAATCTACATTCCAGGCACTGGTCTGAACCACACAGAATCCATGAAAGATAGCATTCAAATGCTAATGTTCCCTTTGCAGTGGCCTTATCTCCACTGATGCAATGACTTGAGAGAGTAAATATATCCATGTTCTCCCTGAAAACCTAATCTCTATGCTGCCTCATCCCCCTGTGCAGTTACTGGCTGCCACAAGGGCTCTTACACCCAGGAGACTCTCTGTCTCTAGGAAGGGGAGACCGAGTGCCACATGGTGGCAGATTTATGGAGCAACCCTGGCATCTTCCAGGCAGAAGACTGGCAGCCAGTCCCCCTAGGACATTGAGACAAGTGATCAGAGTGTACCAAAATAGGTGAGGTCTAAAGAAAAGGGGGGAGGGTGTGGAGGGGAAAGGTAAAGAAAACGAAAGATGGTGACTCCCCCATAAAATCTGTTACTCTAACATAGAGGCTCGACCAACGGTACAAACATAACACAGCACCTTTCCCGTTGTGATAGTTAACCAGGGAGAATAAAGAGCTAATGTGCTGGAAAGTCAGCTCTATGTAGGGAGGAAAGCCCAGGTTTCAGACGTTCTGGCTTTGCCACTTACGAAGCTGTGTGTGCTCAGTCATTTGGGTCACTGAGCAATAACCTGGGTTTCAGATTTCCTCAACTATGCCCTGGCTGGTTTGGCTCAGTGGTTAGAGCGTTGGCCCGTGGTCCAGAGAGACCTGGGTTCGGTTCCCGCTAAGGGCACGTACCTCAGTTGCAGTTTATCCCCGGCCCCGGTTGGGGTTGTGTGGGAGGCAGCCACTCGATGTGTCTCTCTCACATTGATGTTTCTCTCTCTCTTTCCCTCCCACTCTATCTGAAGATAAATGCAAAAAAAAAAAAGAAAGCCTCAGACTCAGTTCCCCCTGGTTTTTACAGCCAGAAGTGATGGGGTCTTCTCTTCCTGGTACTGGAACCCTGAGCTGGGGGGCCTGGTGTGGGACAGGGACCCCTCACTCCTCGGGGAGGACCTTCACAGCCGAGGTATCCTCCTGATTTTTATCCGCCATGTGTGGGTGTGGGACCAGCCCGTCCGCGCCTCTGCCCCTCCTACCAGTCTCGATGTGACTTCTTTAATTTTGTAGTTGTAGGACTTCCATTCAGCTCAATTTCAGGCAGTTCTGAGTGATGGTTGTTCTGTAGTTTGGTTGTAATTTTGATGTAGTTGTGGGAGGGAGTACCACGTTTACCTACCCTGCCATCTGGACTGGAAGTCTTAGAATATTTCTTATACCAACTGTCTCTTAGGGAAGATCAGTTATATTATGGAAAAACTGTAAATATACTGAACACTAGAGATTCAGCTAGTCTGAATGAAAACTCAATTCAAAATCACAATATTCTTTCCTCATTTTAAAAGTGCCTCTTTAGGAATTTCTGGCTTCCACTCATGAAGGAGTAGTAGCTCCTAAGAAACCAGCCCTCCTGTAGATGACTACAAACTCCAGGGGTGGGGGGGAATCGGCCAGAAAAATAAAAGGTCTGTATGTTGGAAAAGAAGAAGTAAAATGTCTCTATTTGCCTATGACATGATTGCCCATGTAGAAAATCCCAAAGAATCTACAAACAGATGTCTACTAGAATAAAGTTTTCGAGTCACTGAAGAATCCCCATATTGGCTGTACTTAGTGACTTGCTTCCAAAAAACAGAGTCAAAAGGGAAAAAAGTGTAACTTGACAGTGAGGATACTTGGCAAACAATCTTTGGCAGCCAACCAAGGTAAACACCAGAGATGAGGCATGTTAATAACATATCATCTGATACGATGTGATAAGGACACACCACCCCTGTGCTTTATTTCACTCCAGTCTAACCACGCAAAAAATATCAGACAAGCCCAAATAGGACATTCTACATAACATCTGACAAGTACTCCTCAAAACTGTCAAGGTATGAAAAACAGACTGAGAAACTGTCACAAACCAGAGAAGACATGACAACTAGTATCTTCTGTGGGACCTGAGAAAAAAGGACATTAGTGGAAAAACTGGCAAGATCTGAATAAAATCTGAAGTTTAGTTGATAAGCTACTAAACGTACCCATGTTGGGTGACAAATGTACCATGGTAATTGTTAAGCAAATTGTATCCCCCCAAAAATTTATGTTTAGACCCCAAACCCCAATACCTCCGAATGTGACTGTTTGAACATAAGGCCTTTAAAGAGGTGATTAGTTAAAATGAGGCTGAAGACTGGGCCCTAATCCAATCTGACTGGTATCATTATTAGGAGGAAATTGGACATGTAAGTTTGTATTTTTTAATGTTATGCTTCAAAAGACACCACTAAGAAAGTAAAAAGGAGACTTACTGGCTGGGGGAAAGTATTAGCAAGTCATATACCTAACAAGGGACTTATATCTTGAATATATAAAAAAATGCTAACAACTTCTGTTATCTGTATTCTGTAAGAATACAAATAATAGCCCTGGAAGGTGGCTCAGTTGGTTGGAGCATTGTCCTGTAAACTGAAGGGTTGTGGGTTCGATTCCTGGTCAGGGCACATGCCTGGGTTTCAGGTTCCATTCCCGGTTGGGGCACGTATGGGAGGCAGTAGATGGATGTTTCTTATGTGGCTGTTTCTCTCTCTTTCTCTTTCTTCTTTCCTCTCTAAAATCAATTTTTAAAAAAAACATAAAAATACAAATAGAATTTAAACATGGGTAAAAGATATGAACAGCCATCTCACCAAATAAGATATACAAATAACCAATAAGCACATAAAAAGATGCTTAAATACATATTAAAACCACAATGAGATACCACTCAGAATGGCTATAATAATAATTTTAAAAAGACTAGCCAGTGTTGGTGATAATGTGGAAAAATCATAAGCCTCATATATTACTGGTGGAAATGTAAAATGACGCAGCTCCTCTGGGAAAGTTCAACAGTTCCTCAAAATGTTAAACAGTTATCATATGACCCAACTATTCTAATCCTAGGTATGTGCCCCCCCAAACGAAAACATGTATCCATACAAAAACCTATTCATGTTCATAGCAGCATTTATAATACCCCAAAGATGGAAACAACCCAAATATCCAATAAGGGGATAAACAGACCATGGTCTATATTCATACAATGGAATATTATTCAACAATAATAAGGAATGAGGTATTGATAAGTGCTACAACATGAATGAACCTTGAAAACACACTAAAAGAAGCCAATTTCAAAAGTCTCTATGCAGGGGTGGGGAACATCCGGCCCTCAGGCAGTGTAAGGAATCAATACCCAAGAAATCAATACCAGCTAACATCACACGCCTCATCAAATTAGCCTGACCAAAATACAGCACACTAACTTTTAAGTTGATAATTTTGTATGGCCCTCGAATGATGTTACAAATATCCAAATGGCCCTTGGCAGCAAAAAGGTTCCCCACCCCTGCATAGTGTATGATTCCAATTAAATGAAATGTCCAGAATCAACAATCCACAGTATGAGACAAAGTAGATTTGTGGTTGCCAGGGGATGAGGGGACAGGGAGATGTACAGTGACTGCGACAGGTACAGGGTTTCTTTTGGGGTAATAAAATGTTCTAAAATTAAGATTATAGAGATGGTTGCACAATTCTGTGAATATACTAAAAAGTGTAGGCACTGAACTGTACAATTTTAATGGGTGGATTTTATGGTGTATGAATTAATAAAGCAATTTATTTTTAACAGAAAAATCTAGGTTTTTAATTCTCATCAGAAGAAACCTATTTGATCCATCATTAAAGACATTTGAAGTATACTTATTAATAAAGACAACCAACAAACACTCTTTTACTTCTATTGGCATTTATTTTATGCTGAATTTACTCCCGAGCCATAGTTTTTGTTTCTTCAGTTTCTTCTGGGGTATTTTTCTTTTGGGCAACCTCCTCTTCTGGTTTAGGAACAATCTGCTCTTTGTTGTTTTCCCAACTTATTGATTTGAGAGAGAGAGAAGGGGGAGAGGGAGGAGAGAGAGACATTGATTTTGTTGTTCCACCCATTTCTGCATGCACTGGTGGTTGCTTCTTTTATGTGTCCTGAGAATCGAACCGGCAAACACGGTGTATCGGGCCAATGCTCTAACCAACCGAGTTACCCGGCCAAGGCTTCTGCTCTTCCTCAGTAGGATCATCTCAATGTGGCAGGAGTTCATGTTGGGTTAATCCGCCCCTGAGCTCTGTAAGTTCTGTGCTGCATCTTGGGAGCTTTGTTCACCTGGATGTGCTCCATGACCAGAGAATCTACGTCTAAACCCTTAAGCTCAGCATTACTGTCTGCATTTTAAAGCATGTGCAGCAAAAATTCAGCTCTTTTTGGGTCACCAACCCTGTGTCCAGCCCCATTCTTTGGCTTAGGCACACCTATCAAATCCTCCAATGTAATGACAGAATGGCACAATTGCTTCTGTAAAATGACATTCTTCAGATACTTGGTGGCTTTTCGGATATGCATACCCTTGATGGCCTGGACAGTTCCATTAGTGTTCTTAAAAGTGAACATGAAGATTTGAACCTCTAATGATTTGCATGATTTTGCAGGTTTGAATAGTGAACCATTTTCAGAGTCACCTCAGGCCACTTAGGGAAGAGAGCTCGATAGAGCAATTTGGGGGGGGGGGGGGGGGGGCGGGGGTAGGTGTCCCTAGAGGGAACCAAACCTGGGACTCTCTGGTCCACAGGCCGACGCTCCAACTGCTGAGCCAAACCGGCCAGGGCTCAATAGAGCAATTTTAAAACACAATAAACAAACAACGAAGACCTCATCTGACAAAAAAAGGAAAACAAAACCAAAAAACAATGTTTCAATAACAATATTTTCCCAAACTACTTATATATTCAGAAAAAAAGGGACATTTTATGGCTCAATTTTTTTGGCTCTAGTGTTCCCAGTTACTCTTAAAACCACCTTCCCAAATTCTATTAACTACAATGCCATTTAAATTAAAAATAACTTTTAAAGAACTGTTAAACTGCCCTGGCCGGTTTTGCTCAGTGGTTAGAGCATTGGCCCACGGACCAGAGAGTCCTAGGTTCAGTTCCCGCTAGGGGCATGTGCCTCGGTTGCAGTTCGTCCCCAGCCCCAGTCGGGGTCGTGTGGGTGGTAACCAGTCGATGTGTCTCTCTTGTGTCGATGTTTCTCTTTCGTGTTGATGTTTCTCTCTCTCTTCCTCCCTCTCTCCCTCCTGTTCTATCTGAAGATAAACTGGTGCAGGGATAGACTCTGGGAGTGTTACATTTTTAAAAGTTTGCCCCATGGATTTAAGTATACAGTTAGGATTGGGAACCACTGATGTAATTCAATAGAACATGAAAAATAGATATTTAAGAAAAATTTGTTTCTAATTATACAACTATAAATGAAAAGCCACAAGAACACAAAATTAGTCATAAAACTGATTATTTAATTGAAGCTATAAAAAAGAGGCAATATAATTGATAAAATAATTAGGAAACGATATTTAGCATGTTCCAAAAGATTTAAAACAGGAACAGGGACACTTTACAAAAAGTTGTGTGGGAAATAAAATTCTTAAACTATACATAAAAATGTAACATTACAGAGTATCTTATAAAATACAATGACAGAAATATAAAAAGACTGTGTGTGCTCTAAGTCTGAAAACTATTCATAATGACCAGGTATTTAGGTTTAAATTTACAGTGGCTGGGTATGAGAATCATAATACTATACACATCTTCCAAACCAGTGGGCAACAGTTTCCAATCAACCATGAGTGGTATCATCTTCTACAAAGTCTTTGGCCATCTCTGCTGTGATCACATCAATATGACTAACCTGAAGAATAAATGTCAAAAATAAAATCTGTTAAATCTTAAATATATCCGTGTTTCCACTGTATAGGGTAATAGATAAAATATACAGCCTATCACCTATAAATTTTACAATTGACATATCAAGTCAAATGATTCTAAAACACTGACTGATAAACCTTTATTTATAATGGTGTTGGTTCAATGTGTAAGTTTAAAAATATTCTGCCTTTTAATGTTCTGAAGATATGGACAAGTACTTATACCTAAATATTATTCTGCTATTTCAAAGAACCTTAAAGCTTAAAACACAAGGAAAAACTGTGTGGGCCAGCCAAATATAAATCAATGTATATAACTGTTAAAGACTTCATTAAATAAGCACTGAATACATTAAGGAAGATATTGTCTCGATGCCAATGAAAATAAAATCAGTGCAATGAATGCCACAAAAAAACTGCTAAACCTCAAAGGCATTGGAAGTCAAAGTTTTTCCTTTACAAAGACTTCATCGGATAAGCAACAACTTTCTAAGTTTTCTTTCATGACTTAAGTAACATGAACTTAAACTTCATGTAAAAAAATTTACCTTATTTCTGAACTTTACACCATAGAATTTGTCAGCTGACTCAAGCAGTTCAGGCCTAAAAGTAGTTGTAATAAATTGAGCATGCACAGCAAGTTCCATAATCATATCTGTAAAAAAAAAATAGTAATAAGACCCTTTTTTCTCAGATCTTAAAATTTGAAAAGCAACTATCTTTACTCTTACTTAAAATTCAAAACAGCCTGTGACTATTTTTCATGCATATACCTACAAAAATGATCACCTTAATTTATTAAATTAGAAATACATCTTTAACCCCAATATCTTAAAGTTACAGAACATAAAGAAGTAGCAAGATAAGTTTTGTCACACAAAAAACAAAAACAACCTTTTCTCTGCTACCCAGTGCCAAAGATCTTTTTTTTAATTGACCTTATTGGTGTTTTATTTATTTATTTATTTATTTTTACAGAGAGAGAAGAAAGGAGAGCGAGAGGGAGAAAGGGAAAGCGAGAGTGAGAGCGAGAGCGGGAGAGAAACATCACTTTATTGTTCCACTCATTCATGCATTCAGTGGTTGGTTGTCTCTTGTATGTGTCCTGACCAGTAATTGAACCTGCAACCCTGGAGCAGCAGGCTGACGCTCTAACCAATAAGCTACCCAGTCAGGGCTTCCCCAGAGATCTTTTGAACTTACTAAAGATAAAATACAGATTCTTTAAACACAGAACCAACATTGTTTATGACAAGAACTACTCAAACATTGAAATACAAGTTTTAAAATAAACTTCTACATGAAAGTTTAAAGGAGGATTTTCTTTTTTTTCTTTTTATTGATTTTTACAGAGAGGGAGGGAGAGGAAGAGGGAGAGAGAGGGAGAGAGAAATATCGATCGGCTGCCTCCCACACATGCCTGTAGACAGGGGATCGAACCCACAACCTTTTGGTGTACAGGACAATGATCCAACCACTGAGCCACAGCAGCCAGGGTAACAGAATTTTCAATTGAGTTGAAGAATTACATCTTTCTCACAGAACTAAAGCAGTCTAATACTAAATTTTTGCAAAGCAGTCTAATACTAAAATTTTAAAAACCTGTTAGAAGAGAAATTTTATTTACTAAATATACATCCTGTCTAGTAACCTCAAATGTCTTAGACAACAAGAAATCACCATAAAAGAGGTAAGCTGTAATTTTAAAGCACGTTCTCATTCTTAATATAAAATCAAAACTGTACCTGACACAGCCTTTCTGTGCTGAGCATCCAGAGCTTGGTCAATCTCATCAAACAAATAAAAAGGAGCTGGGTCACATTTCTGAATGGCAAAAATCAGAGCAAGAGCCACCAAGGATTTCTGTCCACCTGAAAGCTGCTGCATTTCTCTCATTTCACCTTGTTTTCCTGTAAATGACACCTAAGAAAACATTTGAGTCAATATCCTAAAGGAGTAGAGTCACAATCCCCTCCTCAAATTAAACAGCATAAACTGCATCAATTTAGATTTGTACAATATTCTACAAATTCTACTACGATAATCACTGAGGAAAACTGGATGTAAAGTTATTTACCCTAATTCCAACTCCAGTGAACTGGTCCACTGATGGGACACTACTTTGTGACCCAGAACCCCTCTCACTTTCACCACTCCCTTCTCCTTCATCCTGAGACTGACTGCCCTCCACATCTCCTTTCTTCATCACCAAAGTAGCTTTGCCACCAGGTACCAGCTTCTGGAATACTTCACTGAAGTTCTTGGATACCTTAAAATAAAGAAATCAATCAATCAATAAATAAGGCTAGGTGTTCATTTGAATGTAAGTTTTGCTTAGATGGAATTATATATATTACTGCTCAAAACAAAGCCAAATATTTAAAAGCAATCAGAATTATGTTTAATATGTATTTTAAAATTAACTTTTTTGAGGTGGGGACAAAGAGGAGAGTGGGGGAGGGAGGAAGAGGGAGAGAGAGAGAGAGAAACATTGACCTGTCATTCCAACATATTTCTGCATTCATTGGTTGATAACCTGGCGTGTCAGGACAACAATCTAACCAACTAAGCTACCTGGCCAGGGCCAAAAGTATTTTTTTTTTTTAAGAACAGAATAAAGATTAGATCCTTTTAATAACTGTGTAAAACATTCTAGTTACTATGTTAGCAATTTATACGCTGGATTTATTCACATGTATTAGATCCAACTATCAGTGGGAATAAAAAACTTTAAAATCTTCACTAAGTGAATGATAGCTGAAGCTTTTGTCTTATGTGTGTATTTACTACAAAAAGAAACATACCTGTTTGAAAGTTAACTGAATAGCTTCATATTTTCGAAGTTCAAGTACATTCATCAGTTCCATGATTGATTTGTACCCCCTATCCAATTCTTCTTGTCGCTTTATTAACTTTTCTTTTTGCTCAGAGAAATTTACAAACTGATCTAAAGCTTTTTTGTTGACATGGCTGTACTTCTTCAATTCTGTGTTGCACTGTTCAAGTTTTCGAAACAACTATAAGGAGGAAAAAATTGTATACATAAATTCATATACAGAAAAATTTGCAGATATTTCAAATTTAAAACCAACAAGATTTACCTGTTTGAGGCTCAGTGTTTGGTATTTTTCAAAAGCTTCTTGGGGAAGTGATCCAAGTTCTCGAATTTTCTTCATACACTCTTCCTTCTTCTTCAGTAGCATGCCTTGTCGATTTGTCATCTTTTCTAGTTCTTTAGTATCATGATTTATAGCATCCATGTGTTCTTTTTCCATATTTTTCCAGCGCTCCATACTCTTCTGAAGCTCCTTAATTCCAGCTTCTGTTTTATCAATGGAATTGTCCAAATCTAAAATAGGGGGAAAAACAAATCAGATTATAATACCTATTTTACAGCCAGAGTGTTATCTGACCAAAGATTTTATTTTAATCGTTCAATCTATCAAAATAAATAGGCTTTTTCAAAGTTGGTTTAAATTTTACTGTGAAGATTCATAAAACTCTTAATTCAAGACAAAATTAGGAGTTTACACGAGAATCACAAGTATAGTTTTATTATTATTTAATGTTTATAAAAAACTAAAACAGTTTTCTTCTCAGTAACTAGGTGACAAGAAACTTGATTCAGCTATTTCATACTTTTCTCAACAAAATTAGTAATTTACAGTCTCAAAATTGTCCCACACATTTCAATAAAACAAAGATTACTATTTATAAACAATACCCTAAATTCTGTTCACTACAGACTGTTTATGATGATGGAAAACACAAAATCATTACTAGATGCTTTTGCCTATTTGGGTATTTCACTTTGTAGTAAACAATGTTATCAAATGAATAAGCTAAATTTACTAAATACCTAAACATTTTTTTACTAAATAATAATTCACCTTCTGATCTTGCCATAGTATCTTTTACTCTTTTATTGATGGCTTCAAGTTCTGAGGTTGTAGCAGTGAGAACAGTACCCCCTTCTGTCTCTCTCAGTTCATTCAGTTCCTACAACACAAAAGGAACTTATGAGCATTAAAACCAGAAAATATGAATTGTGTTAGTTTCAAAATGTTATGACTACCAACAGTTTCTATAGCTGTTATGTTTGAATAAACATTCAAGAAAACAAAAAAATATACATACTTCATACAAATGCAAATACTTAAAGTTCCACTACAGGGGGAAAAAAGTAGTAATATAATTACTAAATAATTTCTCAGCATGCATTAGCCTACTACTAATAAAATATTAACAACTTTTACTGAGTACCTAGATTGTGCCAGGATAATCATACAAAACAGTATTACTGTTATGCTTTACTTTTACACAGGAGGAAACTGAAGCTTAGAAATATTAAACGATTTATCCAAGATCATACACCTGGTGGCAGTGCTAGGACTCCAACTCAAGACAGGTGGTCAGACTCCTAGTCTTAGGGTCCCCAAAGTCCATGTTCTCAATCAGAGTACTTTCAAATGGTTATGGTTATCAAGGAACTGCCAAAAAAGAACATACCTGTTCTACTTGGTCCAAGCGTTTTCTCAAATTCTCATTGAGATAAGTTTCTACTCGAGTAATAATACCTTCTAATTTAATTCTTTCATTCAGCAACTGTCTGTTTTCCTAAAAGAAAAGAAAATGTGTCTACATAGGCATGTCAATTTCACACACAGGAATGCTATTGATTTGCTGTCACCTCCATTACTTGTGTTCAAATGAGGTGAAATGGAGTTTTATATCCTTCCAAAAAGACTTGTATTTTCTTCATTTTCTCTCTTCAGAACGCTAAATTTTTGTGCCTGATTCTTTTCATAAGCATGCTACTGAAAATGTTTTTTACCCCTGCTTTTCATTTTTTGGGCTTAATGTTGTTTACATCTCTGTTTCAATAATAAAATGTTTTAAAAAATATTTAATCAAAATAATATTAAATAGGTAAAAGTGGTCAGATCAATAAATACAGCAAAGCTAACAAGCCCAACCTTACTAATGATAAATGTGCACTAAATAAGATAGAATAAAATGAAGATTTCTTGTATAATCTTCATATATACAGAATGGTTTAGAAAAACTTATTAAAATCTTATTTTATTTACTCTTATGGATATTTTAAGTCCAACTGTCATTTTTACATTTTCTCAATAATCTTTCGCATTTCTTCATTAGCAAGAAAGACATTTTTCACAGTAGCTAGTTATCAACAATTTTTCCCCCTGTCAATTGTACTTGCCTGCTGAAGTTGACGAATTTCATCATTCAGTGCATCTACTCTCTTCTGATCTTCCAGACTAAGTTGAGAAAGCAAATCAGTGCCTAGTTCTGCTTTCAATGACTCTCTGGTAGACTCCATAGCATGCAAACTTGCCTCCAAACTTTGTAAGCTACGTTGCTATAAGACAGATTATTCATTTATTAATAAAGGTATTAGTCACTGTATTGGTGACAATCTATATTTGATTTTAAAGTGAGCTAAACAATCATATCAATTCATTAACTATTAGGTATCCATTGAATTTGATAATCAGAACTATGTAGCAATAATATTTATGATACAATACCTTGGGGTTGTGTGAATACCACACTCCACGATCAAACTATATAAAAACCTTCATACATATTCATAAGAACTAAAACTAGTTGCTAGAATGCGTTGGGTAGAATAATTGTGGGCAATTTTTAGAAAAGTAACTTCGTTGTTTTAGTACTACTGATGTACCAAATTAATAGTTTTTGTCAAATGGCTTCACATTTGTAAGACCAATATGTATTATCACTTGTAAAAGCAGTAACAGTTTGCTTTCTACTCATTTTAATACTCTGAACAAAATGCAATCAAATATTCAAATAACTCCATAAATAGTACTTTACAGACAAAAATGGTTACTGACAAATTAATTACTATCAGACAGTACTACTATGTCATAGTTCAAAATGTCTATTTGTTTAATGAAATTGGAAAGTCTGAATGTGGGCTACGAAAGGAGATGTTGGGTACCCTTAGGTATAAGTGTGGTATAATAAATGAAAATATCCAAAAAAGCATGGGGCTCAACAAAAATGGAACACATGAAATCCAAGGATAACCTATATAACATGGTCCACCCAATTCTATATAATTAAAACATCTATAACAAAAGGCATACTTACGAACCTTCGGCATAAAGGTTTTTTCTGACTGCTGCCTCTTCTCTTTTAGCATCTTCATTTCTGATAATATACTATCTCGAGACGCTTTAAATTTCCTTTGCTGGGTCTCTATCTGCTGCATTTGGTTCATCAACTGGTCAATTTCATTATTAATCCATATACAAGGCTAAGGAAAATTCTCTCAAAGTTGTAACTACATCTTATGTTTTACACTCTCTTCAGTTCTTATAAACACATTTTGTATCACCTTCCTTTTCTTTACCCTTATGTAAAAGTTGTTCAAATTTACGGACCATAACAATGTTGAATGAAATGGTGCTCACCCCACCATTTCTCTTTCCAAATAACATATATTATTTTACTAACAGCTATACCAATCAATCAATCAATATTCTTGGGAAACCAAGAAATATAACAGTATAACAATATTATTTGTTGAATGAAAGGATGTAAAAAAAATATGTATTGTGTAATCTATTATGCTTAAAGCCATTACATAATGGAAGTTATGTATGAAGAGGCCTTGACCAATGTGGAAGAATAATTCTACCTCACTGGATTATCAAAGAAGGTAGTTGGTGTCAATTTCCTCCTTTTTCCTAGTATTCCATCACCATATTTTCTTAGTGCTAACATCTTACCAAATTCAGGCAGTTCTCAAAGTGTACTACGCAGACCTCTGCAAAATCAAAACTAAGATATTTATTTATCTTTTTCTCTGAGCTGTTGCTTTCACTAATGGCACAGAAGCTATAAACTCGTTTTTTTTTTTAAATGCCAGTTTCAATTAAAAATATCCTAATGAAGTAGTAAAAATGATTAACTATTTTCGCTGCTTGAGTACCTGTTTTTAGTATTGTGTGACATAATGCAAAACACACATAGAGCACTTTTGCCTAATACTATGGCTGTTTTAAGAAAATGAAAAGGCACAACTACTTCAGTTGTAAGCTGAACTAGTAGCTACTCTGTGTGTGCGTGTGTGTGTGTGTGATTCTGAGAGTACGTTTATTAAAGCTGAGGGCAGTGAAACAAGGAAGGGCTTAGGATAGAAGCAACAGGAGAGAACCTAGGCAGGGCTGTTTTGGCTCCCTAGAAATGTTATAGGAAAGAGACACAGTCAGGACTGTACGGACTGAGAAGTAAAAGTCACAGTGACAGAAGTGAGCCAAGGTGGGGCTGCTGTTAGCTCATTGAAAAGTCAGAGAAAACGGGGCCTCGGAGACAGGTTCAGGGGGTTAGCCTGGAACAAGCTGCTGCTGCCCACTGCTCCTCTGGTTTTTAGTCTCGTGGGGACCCTTAGACTTTAGGAGATGCACACCTGAGCCCTGGCCGGTGTGGCTCAGTTGGTTGGGTGTCGTCTTGTGCACTGAAGGGTTGCCGGTTTGATTCCCAGCTAGGGCATGTAGCCAGGTTTTGGGTTCAATCCTCGTCAGGGTGCATACAGGAGGCAATGAGTTGATCGATGTTTCTCTCTCCCCCTTCCTCTCTAAAATCAATAAAAAAATATTAAAAACAAAAAACAACCCTGGCCGGTTTGGCTCAGCAGTTAGAGCATCAGCCCGCGGACCAGAGAGACCTGGGTTCAGTTCCCCCTAAGGGCACGTACCTCAGTTGTGGTTTGTCCCCAGCCCTAGTTGGGGTCCTGTGGGTGGCAACCAGACGATGTGTCTCTCTCACATCGATGTTTCTCTCTCTCTCTTCCTCCCTCTCTCCCTCCTGCTCTATCTGAAGATAAATGCAAAAATGTCTTCAGGTGAGGATAAAAAACAATAAAAAACAGGAGACGCACTCCTGAGAGGGAAGAAAGATGTGGGCGTGCTGGGGGGTGAGGAAAGAGAGAGCTGAACTAGCCACTCTTAATGGACCACCATTTTTATGGATTTTGACAGCCATTTCTTCCACTAATACTAAGTTTGAATCAAATAATCTTGAGATAGTAAAATCTAACGGACATTTTCAATCCTTATATATTTAACTTCCATGCAGTATGTAGTATTTTTGATACCATCCCCTTCCCTATCTTGGTTTTCTTTCTATAATTTTCTGACTAATCTTCCTCAGTTCCCTTATAACCTTAAATTTTAGTGTTCCTTGAGTTATTTTCTTTCACAAGTTGATTCACTAGTAGCTACTTAACAGATAAATGCTAAAATAGTTGTTAGTTTTTCTCTGTCTTCAGAAGTTAAACAGAACAATAAAAGCTTCTGGCTTAAATTAACAGTCAAAGTAGAACACACAGAATTTCCCCCCACTGTACATAAGAGAAGACACACCTAACATGCAAAAGATTATATATTCTAACCAAGATGCAGTTATCTCTCCACAGTAGCACAAGACAAAAAGATATTTTCAATATTTCTACGCAGGTTTTCATTGAGCTTTGCTTCCAGTTCACCTAGTTCTTCTTCCGCTTTTCTAACATCTTTTTGTAATTCAAGTCTAGACTTCCTTGTGTCATAATAACCTCCAGTTAGAGCACCCCGATGACTAACTTGGTCACCTATAAACAAAACATAAGATAGTAATTCTTTATAACAACTTTACTTAATTCTATACTGACTTATAATCAAACAACTAATCTAAAGGCTTTACCTATTTAATGAGAATTAAAAAGAATTTAAGCTACTCTGAAAAAAACTTGTTTTCCAATATTAAAAAATGTACCTTCTAGGTGAGCCTGAACCTCTGCCAAAAAAGAAGTAAGTGCTAAAGACTAATGGAGACATGTTAACAGGACACAGAACTAGATTGGAATTCCCACTGGCCATATTTAGGAAAAATTTAATAAAAAATAATAGTGACACTGTAATAACACATTGAATAAAAAAAAATCCACCAATCAAGTGATACTTTAAAAATAATAATGAAAAAAGAGGGCTTTCTTTACAGAAGAGTGACAGCTAATAAATAGAGAAGCAATATCAGAGTCACTATTTTGAAACCCTCAGTGTATTAACTGAGTCAGGCAAGGATCAGCAAAGGATGGTAAATCATTGGTAAAAAAGCGGTGGGGGGACATGATATTCAGTATTCTTAACAGACAATCCCACATATAATTTATTAATTACAAAAGGGAAAGGGCACTTTTAAAACTGAGGGATTTGCTAGTGGTCAAACTTAGCATCACTAACAGTGGAACACGTTGTAATACAATATGTACGTATCACTTACACGAAGAATTTTTAACCTGAATCTAATGATGAGAAATCAAGAAGACAAATCCAGAGAATAAAACATTCTTTGAGAAAGTCAATTTCTGGGGGTAGGAAGATACAGGAGAAACTGTGCTATATTGAAAGAATCGAAAGACAAAACATTGCCTGCATTAATTTGGTTCCTGGATCGAAAAATATTTTGAATGTGGTAATCACTTCATAAGGTATATAAAATGTCAAATCACTATATTGTACACCCGAAACTAATGTAATATTATATGTCAACTATAATTTTTAAAATTTTTAAAATATTTTGGGGCAATTGAGAAAATGTTAATGTAGATACTATTTAGATTTTATTAGGTTCATATTAAATTTCTTAGGTGTAACAATATTATGTAAAGGAGAATGTCTTGTTCTTAGGAGATACATACTTAACTTTTAGAGATCCAGTGTCAATATTTTAAAACTTATTTTCAGATAGTTCAAAACAACAAAAAATTGTACATATATAGAGACAAAGCTGGAGGGTGGTTTACCTTCTTTCATCAACACATAAATTATAAAGAAGGAAAAAACAAAAAAAATGAAGGCAGGTAAACCTATGTATCAGAGGTTCTTAACCTAGATTCCACAGATAAAATTCAGGAGATCCTTGAGTTGAATGGAAAAATATTTACAACTTTATTTTTATGCTAACCTCAAATAAAATTTAGTAATTCCTTCTGTAATGAATGAGACAGAATCACAGTACTATTATTAATACTTGTGACTTTGTTACCAACAGAAATAACAGATATTTTCCATCAGATAACAATTGTCACAAATCTCAAAATATTGTTTACATGCAGCAGTGCTTCAAAATTATGACATATTAGACTCACTGCTAAATCTTGTTTTTTAATACCTTAAAAATTACTGTGTCATATTTTTTAAAATGTTGCGATAACCATGCCAATACTCCAATATAATTGGTTACTTTCTTTTTTTATCCTCACCTGAGGACATTTTTCCATTTTTTGTTCAGATAGAGTGGGAGGGAGAGAGAGAGAGAGAAACATCGACGTGAAAGGGACACATCGAGTGGCTGCCTCCCGCAAGACCAACCAGGGGCGGGGACAAATTGCAACCGAGGTACGTGCCCCTAGCGGGAACCGAACCCGGGTCTCTCTGGACCGCAGGCCGACACTCTAACCACTGAGCCAAACCGGCCAGGGCTAATTGGTTACTTTTATGATCCAAAGTATTTTAGTTTATGCATTTAAAAACACTGAAAAAGGATCCACAGGCTTCATTCACCAAAGAGCCAAAGGAGTCCACGGTGCAAAAAAGGTTAAGAACCTCTATTAAAGGCTAAATGAGGTGTCTCATTAGCGCAGTAGGTAGTGCGTCAGTCTCATAAAGGCTAAATGATTATACTTAAGAGATATCAACTAAAGTGTGGACCCTGTTTGGATTCTAACTTGAATAAACCAACTATTAGAAATACTTGGACATAAATTTTCAAATACTCTTAAAACTAAAATGGCAAATTCCATTACAAACCTTCCAGGGTAATGCAGTCCATAGTGAAAGCACGGGCCAGCTGGGTTGAAACTTCCATGCTACGACAAATTAGTGTTTTTCCAAACACATGTTTGAAGGCTTTGTCAAATCTGGGATTGTACCTCAATTTACTTATCATAGGAATAGCATCCTAAAAATGAATGTTTTGTAAGCAAGCAAAGAGACCACAACACAGTTAATTAAAACATGTTTGCAAAATTATGAAACAGAAATAAACACAAATGCCTTTACATTTCAAAACTGTTGGTTTCTATACTGAAGTTAGAAAAATCATTCCACTGAAACATCCTGGAAATGGTGCTCATGTAATCATTTAGGTTTACAATAGTAGAGCACAGTGATAGAGTTTAGTGAACAAGCTGCCTAACCTCTCTATGTAAATTTCTTTATTTACAAAATTACATTAACAACAGTATATATCTCATAAAGTTATTAAGACTAGATGAATTAATATATGTGAAACACTTAGGATAGCATCTGTCACACAGAGGACAAAATAAATGTAAACTAATAGTATTTCCTCAAAATGTTTTAATTTTATATCTTAATCAGAAAAGTATTTTTTTCAGATAAAATCTATTTCCCCCCTTTTTTCTCCTAAACTGTTAAAGCAGGATTTTTAAAAATTTTAAATTAGGAAATAAATCCTACCTACAGAAAAATGCAGTATGTATGTTAAGCTTAAATCAATAATTATAAAGAAAACACCAATATAACCAGCATGTGGGACAAGAAACAGACACTGCTGAAATCCAGAAGCCATGAGTGTGCCCCTTTCTAATCACACAGTGGTTACCTCCAGGAGGTGACTATTAAAATTTTTACGATAATCACTTCCTTGAACTTCTTTCTAGTTCTATTATCTAAGTTTAGTTTTGTTTAGATAGTGTAAAGGGAACCACACTACATGCATTCTTTTGTGTTTTGCTCCATTCACACATCACATTTGTGACTCAATTTCTCCTCCCCCGAACTTTAGATAATTGGTAGATTTAAAAGAAGAAAAAGCTGGGCCCTTCGAGTAGCTTATAAGATTCTCACTGTTGCTATGAAATTGTTCATCTTTCCCACAAGGTTTCAGCTCTAACCTTAGAGGATAGTAAAATAGTTGCTACTACCATGAACATTCTGAAACCAAATATCTCAAAGCAATTTTTGTTTTCAAAAATGGTGTGAGAAATATTTTTAATCAACTTAAAAGTATACCAGCTTGTAACAAAAGCAACATTACACTTGCAAGCCTATCTTGTTAGATGTTTTAAATTTAATTTAAACTATTTAAAAAAGAATATTCAGAAAACTTAAAAATATTCATTTTAAATGACAGTTCCTCAGGGAATTCTCCAACTACCTAACCTTAATTTTGTCACCCTAGGACACATTCTCAAAGTATCCTGTACTTCTGTATTTTATTTTATTTTATTTTATTTATTTATTTATTTTTAATCCTCACCCGAGGACATTTTTCCATTTTTTGTTCAGAGTGGGAGGGAGAGAGAGGGAGAGAGAGAGAAAGAGAGAAACATCAATGTGAAAGGGACACATCGAGTGGCTGCCTCCCGCACGACCCAACCAGGGGCTGGGGACAAACTGCAACCAAGGTACGTGCCCTTAGTGGAAACCGAACCCGGGTCTCTCTGGACCGCAGGCCGACGCTCTAACCGCCGAGCCAAACCAGCCAGTTCTGTATTTTAACACTTTATGTATTTTCAATGATTTGTTTCATGTTGTGGCTGTGGCCTGTCATCCCCACCCAGCATCAACTGTGCTCTATGGGAAAAAAGGCAGACCAGGTAAATCCTAACGTACAGTGCCTGTGCACTAAGCATATGTTAAACATGAGAAAAAGTAACTTAGTAAAAGAAAGGAAAACCTTAACAGACCAACTCACATTGGTTTCAGGATAGGCAGTATCCCTTACATCTAACTTGTTAAGAGGCAAAAAAGTGACCTCTCCAGGAAGATTCATTTTATTAAACTCCATCAAAATCTTCGTGCTGACTTCGTCTGAATCAACAATATGGTAAAATAACCTACATGTAAACAGAACAAGACATATTTTTATTGCTAGACTTTTAAAAAAATCATTAGACTTTAAAGTGTTGTAAACATTTAAACAATTTGCTTCCTTTCTATGCAACCCAATTTATATGGGGGTGGGGACAACTACTCAGAAAAATTCAAATGGAGGGAGAAAGAAAAAGCTCCAAAAGGGGAAAGTTCTAGCTTCTATAATTAGAAACAAATTCTTGGCACCTACATATTTAATTAGAAAATTAAGTTAGGAATTGAGGATACAAGAAGATAATGGAAGATGTATTGTACTAAAACAACAAAAAATTGTTTCTTAGGGTTACTCTTATTCCGTCTTTCCTTTAAAAACTCAAGATATCAAGCAAAATCTCACCTGTTTCCAGCAGTGACTTCCACGCATGTGTAGAAAGCAGGCTCACATTCAAAGTTATTCATCACTATGCCATGATAGCCATTTTGAACATGCTGGTTTATTCCTTTTCGACGAAAGTGGTCTAGCACTTTGTTTATGCTGTCTATTCCATTTAAAATGGCCTGTTTAGAAGTGAAAAATATTTAAATAATTTACCAATGGCACTCTTGCTGGTAAAAAATAAATGTTATTCTATATATTAAAAAATATGCCAGAGATTACACTAAAAACACCCTCCCCAACATCACAATGCCCCCCTTGAAATATGCCAACTACATGCAACATCTTATATTATGGGTTCTGTTCTATGACACTAGCATTAAAAATGGGGTCTTCATCTAAAAATCAAAAGTACTATCACTAATAGCATGCTTAAACAGTATTTCATATTTATAGGACAAGTGATTGTGTACACTACTCTTATTTATTCCCTGGAACCAATGACCTACAGCTTGAAAAGTAATAAATTTTTGTGTAATTGCAACTGACTCAATGTAAACTGAGGTAATGAAAAGAATCTGCCCACCTTTCCTGTTGCCGCTCTAAGAAGTTGCTGTTTCTTTTCAAGATCTTCTCTTTTAGCAGCAAGTGCTTGCTGTTCTGCATTCTCCTCTCTCCACAAGTAACTAACCAATAAAAATTAGATTGTCTTTAATTTCAAAAGCTTTAAGGAGGTGCACTAACAGTACACAATTTAGAGTAAAATAATGAAATCAAATTTATCTGAATAATTTATAACTTAAAGACCATTTAACAGCCAGTAACTAGCATTCAAAAAAATTAAGGCAAATTTAGGCTATACTAACTTTCTTTCACTTTGTAATTCATCTTTCTTATTTTTTACTTCATAGTATTTTCTGTCCAGTTCTTCTACCCGAGCTTTGACTTCATTAAGGTCCTGATCCAGTTTCTATGGAAATAAAAATAATTCAAATTTAAAATCCAATTTTATGCAAACTAATCCAAAGCGACAGAAAGCAGATCAGCTGTTGCCAGGGAATGGGTGAGGGGGGGCAGAAGGAGAAGGAGAAGGAGGGAGGAATCAGCACAGGCTATGGGAAACATTTTGAGGTGATGAAGTTGTTATCTTAACTGTGATGATGATTTCACAGGCATATATCTATATCTATATATATAATGTATAGATATATATTTATTCAAAACTTATCAAATGATACATTTTATTTAATCCTCACCCAAGGATTGTTTTGTTGTTGTTGATTTTTAGAGAAAGAGGACAGAAGAGAGAGAGAGAGAGAGAGAGAGAGAGAGAGAGAGAGAGAGAAACACTGATTGGTTACTTCCCATATGTGTCCTGACTGGGGATGGAACCCCCCAACCTAGGTATGTGTCCTGACCAGGAACCAAACCTGCAACCTTTTGGTGTACAGGGATTAAATGCTACATTAGGAAAAAAAAAAAAAAAAAATATATATATATATATATATATATATATATATATATATATATATATCTATCTCACATTATTGATTTTCACTGAGAGAGGAAGGGAGAGGGAGAGAGAAAAAACATCAGTGGGAGAGGGGAACATCAACTGGATGCCTCCTGCAAGCCTCCCACCAGGGATCGAGCCCGCAACCCAGGCATGTGCCCCTACCGGGAACTGAATCGGCAACCCCTCCGTGCACAGGATGATGCCCAACCGAGCCACCCAGGCCATGGCATCAAATGATACATTTTTTTTTAATTTTTTTTAATCCTCACCTGAGGACATTTTTTTCATTTTTTGTCCAGATAGAGTGCGAGGGAGAGAGAGGAAGAGAGAGAAACATCGACGTGAAAGGGACACATCGAGTGGCTGCCACCCGCACGACCAACCAGGGCCAGGGACAAACTGCAACCGAAGTACATGCCCTTGGCGGGAACCGAACCCGGGTCTCTCTGGACCGCAGGCCGACGCTCTAACCGCTGAGCCAAACCGGCCAGGGCAAATGATTCACTTTTAATATGTGCAATGTATTGTATGTCAACTATACTTCAATGAAGCTATTTAATGTTAAAAAATCAAATTTCAATTTTTAAAAATTGTCTTTAGACAAAAGAGCACATCATCAGAAAACAGAAATCATAAAATTACTCTAGAAAATATTGCTAAAATGAAATTTGTTCACTAATGATCTAAACTTTACTACTTCTATAATACATTCTCCAGAATTTTAGAAGAGAAAATATATTCATAAAATCTCAAAACACTGCAATGCATACTTTTCATATTGCCTCCTCTATACACATACACTAGAACACAAGAGCTTTAAGATTATAATGAGAAGCTAAAGGTTATTTTACATAATGTAATCAGCACTGTGAAATCCTAGCTACCCAGTATAAAGGAGGGACTTCACTTTCACAAGTGGTCATTTTGATATCCCTAAGGTGTTACTGAAATATTGGGGAAAAAAACTTCAAGCTTGAGAAAGAATAAATAAAATCTCTCATTAGAAAATGTTGGTTTAGCACCAGCCTCATTCAAAAAGGAAGAGTTTGATGTTTCCATGAACTCAAGATAAAACGCATTTTCTTTATTTTAAGAAAGGATGTGAAGGTATCACAGTTAAAACTATACTGTCTACCTGGATAAACCTGTGTTTTCCATTCCCTCCATAAAATATCCTAACCAAAGCTCAAAGCACATTGGATTCTCAAGGTCGGTAGGCTACTGTCTATTACTCCTGGTCACTGTTCCTACCAGTTGAGTAGTTTATGGTTAACTGTGATTACATAAATATTAAACTGAGAATATAAGTACAAAGGGTTGTTTCGTTAAAAACCTGACTTAGCCCTGGCTAGTGTGGCTCAGTGGTTGAGCATTGACCCATGCACCAAGAGGCCACTGGGATCAATTCCTGATCAAGGCACATGCTCAGGTTGTGGGCCAAATCCCCAGTGGGAGGCACGCAGGAGGTGGCCAATCGATGTTCTCACTCATCGATGTTTCTACCTCCCTCTCCCTCCTTCTCCCTTCCTCTCTGTCTAAAATCAATAAAGAAAAAAAACAAAAAACCTTGGCCCATGGACCAAAGGGTCTCGGGTTCGATTCCCAGTCAAGGCATATACCTGGGTTGCAGGTTCAATCCCTGGCCCCAGTTGGGGTCATGTGGGATGCAAACAATCACTGTGTCTCTCTCACATCGATGTTTCTCTCTTTTCCTCCCTCCCTTCCACTCTATCTAAAAATCAATGGAAAAATATCCTAAAGTAAGGATAAACAAAAAAACAAAATAACTTGACTTAGTTTTGGACACATTCAAAGGTGAGTCACTAAAAATTAAATGGGCAAATCAACTTTAAAAGATTAAGGGAAAATAATTATATAATATGTAATACATACATGTATATATCAATATAGAACATGTACTATACTAAAGTAATTCAAAACATCAAGTCACAAAAAGTCATTTATACACCTCACTCTGTAAGATATGCAATGTAATATTGTATGTCAACTATAATTGGAAAAAAAAAGTAACAAAAAATTAAGAAACTGGTCCAGATTAAAGAAGATAACAGAAACATAACAAACTAAATGCAATACATGATCCTAGATTGAATCCTGAATTGAACTGTTTTCATTCAACTTTAAGAATTGTATTTATATACAGTGGTTGACACAAGTAGGTTTACAGTTGTTCTTATGGAAATAATACAAATAAGTAATACAATAAGCATAAATAATAATACAAGAATAAACTGTTTCGTGTACTCACAACTGTAAACCTACTTTTGCCTACCCCTGTATGTGGCTCAGAACAACTAAGACCCTGTGACCTCCAATTATTATCCATACTAAACAATCAAAAAACAACATCTTGGGCTTGACTTCAAAAGACTGGTACACACTCTGGTGGAGGATGTTGATAATGGGGGCAGCCATGCATGTATGGAGACAGGGGAATATAGGAAATTTCCATACTCTTCTCTCAATTTTGCCATGAACCCAGATCTGTTCAGAAAAAAATCAAGTCTAAAGAAAAAAGATTGGCACATAAGCATATTTACCTGTTTAAAATAAAATACTTAAAGATAATTTGTGTATGCTTTTATGTGTAAATAGTACACATAATATATGTATATATAAATATATGAATTTTTAAGATTATGTTTTTAGTGGCTTTTTTGATAAACCAAGCATACTAACTGGTACAGTTCTTATGTGGTATGAGGGTTCCTTCTCTACGCACCACCCTCACCTTACACCTATCCTACAGACTACCTTATCATTACTTCCATTAACCTCTAATCACCTATACTATAGAGCCACACATCACTTCAGAAAGCATTTCTTCCTTTCTCATTTTAAATAATGTGAGATCTTTCTTACTCTGATTTTTATCTTCTACTTCAATTTTTAAGGAAGTGCTAGTTAAACACACATAGTAAATGTTTAATTCATTTAAAAAATGTTATAAAGTCACCACTGCTTTAACCAACAAAAAATACATTCTGCAGTAAGTTATAAAATTGACAGAAAATCACTATGAAGTTATTTTTAGATTTATATATGTTAAAAATTGTTAAAAATTAATTAAGGATAGTTCAGATACACACTACCAATTCATAAAAGTATATTTCAAAATATACTCAATCTACATGGATACTCACTGGTATTAAAAAAAAGAAAATCTTGCCCTGGCCGGTTTGGCTCAGCGGTTAGAGCGTAGGCCTGCGGTCCAGAGAGACCCTGGTTCGGTTCCCGCTGAGGGCATGTGCTTCGGTTGCAGTTTGTCCCCAGCCCTGGTTGGTCGTGCAGGTGGCAGCCACTCGATGTGTCCCTTTCACATCAATGTTTCTCTCTCTCTCTCTTCCTCGGGTGAGGATAAAAAAAAAAAAAGAAAATCTTTAAAAAAGAGAACCACCACCCTGGCCAGTGTGGCTCAGTTGGTTGGAGCATCGTCCCATACACTGAAAGATGGCAGGTTTGATTCCTAGTCAGGGCACATACCCAGGTTGCTGGTTCAGTCCCTGGTTGGGGTGAGTGTGGAGGCAACTAATCGATGTTTCTCTTTCACATCAATGTTTCCCTCTCTCCCTCTCAAAGAAAAAACAAAAAACTACAATATGTATATTAAATTGTGCTGGTCTTTTCTAAATTAGTGCATGTCTTGTATATTTTAATAGTAGTGTGGAAACTGTAAACTGTTAAAAATAAAACTTAAATAGGTAAAACTACATATTTCTCTTTGAAAAGATTTTTACAAAACAGCTGTAAAAGTTCTTACATTATACTGCTCCAAATTTTTCTCTTTATTTGCCTCAGTGTCCTCCAAATCCTTATGTATAGCAGCAATCTGTCTTTTCTTATCATTAATAGCTTGATCTAAAGACTTGAGTTCCTTTTTAATCCACTTATCCCTTTCTTCTTTTGATGTAAATTGACTTCCTCGACCCTGCTTTGCATAAAGATCCGTTCTTTCCTGGGTAGCTTGGGCTAATCTACACAAGATAGAAGAAAATGGATTGAAAAATAGAACAAGAAATAACCAAGTTTAATTGCAATCAATACATCAAGAGTACATAGAGAAAGCCATTTTAAAAATTCCATTAAAATAAGTATTAAGTATAAGCAACTACTACCTAATAGAGAGCTCCTTGGGCTAGTACTATAGAATATTAATTTTACTTCAAAATCACAGTTTAAATCACAGTCAAGTAAAATAGCCCATACCCTAAGAATTTCAGACAGAAAATGTCTTCATTCCAGGTTTGCATTAGTCAGTAAATTTAGACAATTCTAGTAATCCATTCTCAGGATTTTTCAAAAATGCTCCAACTACATTTATCTATATAACCATTTAAACTCCTTACAATAAATGACACTATAAAGGTTAAAAGGCAAGAGAAAACATTCAAAACAAATAGAACAAATAATAATGCCCAATTACATAAAACCCTATACAAAAGAAAGAAAAACATTTTTTAAAGGGCAAAGATATAAACAGGCAATTCAACTAAAATTAATATAAGTGGCATATAAATATGATAATGCACTAAATCGTAAAATCAACAAACACCGGCAAGTCCAATCTACAGATAGATGCTAAAATGTTTAGCTGTTAAAACAGCACTGAGGTTAAAAAAAAAGTGACAGAATAAAACATCAGTAAGCTGTCATTTGGGTGAAAACAAACATTATGAACGTTTTAAAAAGAGCCAACAACATCTGGCTATGTTTTCTTAGGCAAGTTATTTAACCTGCCAAAGCCTCAAGTTTGTTGAATTTAAAGTGGGGATAATGTGGATCTCTTAGGGCCTTTGAGTAGAAAGAATGTAGGCACTATGTATACAATAATGGTTGGCCCACAGTATTTGTTTAACATTGGCTATTACTCTGTAAGGGGTGTTTAACTTTTGCCCTCAATACCGTGCCTTCTTAACCCATAACTGGGTTCTAAAGAAAAACTATGTAGAAACTTGAAAGTATTGGTGAAAAAAATCCCAGACCTAGCAATTCCTCGCTCTTCTTTTTCTTTTACACTGTTGAATTTAGGTTCTGTTTCTGCCAGTTCTTTCTGCTTTTCTTCTATTTTTTCAAGCAGCTTCTGCCTCTCTTTTAATAAGCGTTTCTGTAAATAAAGCAAAATAAGTAAAAATACAAACCGCTTAAAATTTTTGTTTATGTCTAGCATATAATGTTTTCTTATGAGAAAATTGATCCTATAACACAAAACTAATTTTTAAATTAGTTTTAGTAAGATACAAAAAGTACTGAGTTGCTACGTGAGTGCAAATTATTTTAATGTGTCAGATCTTTACAAAAATTCAAGCATGCACCTGTCACAGAAAGGACTTAGTTCTGCAATTCTTACTCACGTGAACATTTATGTCTTTCATTTTTAGCATTTTAACTTACCCTTTGTTCACTATTGCCTGCCAATTCATCTTGTAAATCCTTGGCTTTAAGCTCCAACTTAGTCCTCTGTTTAATTTGTTCTTGTCTTTCAGCACTGAGTTGCTCCTTTTCCTCTTTCATAGCTGAAATTTTTGTTTTCAGTTCTCTAACTTGGCGCTCAATATCCTATTCAAAGGTTTCAAACAGAAATGAGTCAGGCAATTAAAAGTACAACAGCAGAAATCATGACACCATTAGTTTTGTCCCTTCTTTTCTTTCATTTACACTTTCAGTATTATGTGTTTCCAATACTCAATCCCAGGGACACCCCACTTAAAAGTTACCATTCCTAATTTTGGTACAAAAGTTCTACTGTGGACAAAAAATATGAGTTAGTTTAGGTGTAGTATTGTAGTATGTAATCTTACCTCCATTTTATCTCTTGCATCCTGCTGGGCGTCTCTTAATTGTCTGGATTTTTCTCCACTAGTTTCTCGCTTAGCCGAAAGCTGAAAAAACAAAACAAAAACCACCCCACACAAACCAAGCTATGAATTCTAACTCATTTACTTGTTTAATATTTCAAAACATCTAGTAAAATTTTTTGATATCTGCTAAAATAATCATTCACTTTAAAAATGTTTACAAAAAATGATTGTGGTTTTCTTTAAATAGAAAATTCCCTAAAACAAATTTTTATACAAAATGTCAGCAATAGTAATTACAAAATACATTTAAAAAAGCTAAGGGCTCTGGCCGGTTTGGCCCAGCGGTTGGAGCGTTGGCCCGCAGACCAGAGAGGCCTGGGTTCAGCTCCCACTAAGGGCATGTACCTAGGTTGCAATTTGTCCCCAGCCCCGGTTGGGGTCCTGTGGGTGGCAACCACTCGATGTGTCTCTCTCACATCAATGTTTCACTCTCTCTCTCTTCCTCCCTCTCTCCCTCCCGCTCTATCTGAAGATAAATGCAAAAAAAAAGCTAAGGAAAAAACTCATGAAGCTTTAAAGGTGGCTTCCTCTTATCTTGGTCTGTCTGACACCACCACCTGGTTGTATTTCAGATACATCTACAGCAAGGCCAACATGGGCCTATATATTTTTCTTGGAATAAACTGAAAGAACAAATTTGTTAACTAATAAATTCATTATGGGGTTTTCAAATTTAACTTTCTATTTAAAAATCATTGAAAAGTATAAATATAGCATGAGTTTAACATATTCATAATAATAAAATTAATCTGAATTTAAGTGGCAAGGGTATTTTACCTCATCAAGTTTAGCACGAGTCTCGTTAAGTTCCTGATTGTAAATGGTATATTCCAGGGCTCGTCTCATTTTATCCCACTTCTGATACTGAGCTAGTTCTTCCTTTTCTTCCTCTAAGGTATGTAATCTCTCTTCAATGTATTTTAACAACTCATTGATTTTTTCCCGTTTGCCCTCTTAAACAAAATGGGAGAGGGATGAAGGAGTTGAATAAATTTTTACATAATATCACTTCTCAAATACACCATGAGTTAATCTTAAAAACTATAGTTAAACTTATCTTAAAAACTATTTCTCTGATATTATGGGGTAAGCAAATCTAAGATAATAAAATGGCAATTAAGATGGTTTATTATGAAAAGCAAAAGAGAACAAACTTACACATGGTGACACTGATTCATGTATATATGTGGTAAGGGCCTCAGTTTAAGCTTCCTTTAAAAGTCAGTGCACCTTCCCACATTAAACAAGCAAACAAACAAAACAAAAAACCTACTAATATCATTGGTGTCACTGATTCTCAATTTTACAGTAATAGCATTATCTGTAACTGCTATATATTAAATGCCTACTATATTCTAATTATGGTGCTACTTTGCTCCTCTACTCATCACTACAAAATATGAGAAACGATTTTATAAATGGGGAAACTTTGGAACAGAGAGATCAAGTCTAAAGTCACAATATCAATAAATTAACAGTCAGATTTTGAATCCAGGACTGTCTGACTCTAAGCTATGACAGTACACAGCATTTGAAAAGCAAAGTAGGGTTTCCAAAATAAGTGTACTAATGATGAGTCTAAGTACGACATTTTACATTTACTTGCTCCTGAACAACTTTTTTCTTTTTAGGAATACATCCAAATTTGTTATCCTCACACACAATGATGAGGACACTAGAGACTCAAAGTAGTTGACCTAAATAGGCATTATTACTTCACAGTAACAATTTTTTATTCAAAGAAATAAAGTATTGGAAATCTCCAACCTTAAATTGCTTAAAACTAACTTTCTCTCCATTCAGCATATAGGCAAATCATCATACAATATACTCCTGAGAATAGATATAACTCCTTTCCACTATAACACAATGAAAAGCAATTCACAACAAAACAGAAATAAGGTAGAATCACATTGATTTTACCTGTTTCTTTCATTAAAGAGATGCTTTCTTCTTTTCGTTCATCATATACTCTAGTACCAGCTACTTCTCTTAAGAGCTTTAGTCTCTGAGAATCTGGTGCTGTTGCCATCTGGTTGATCTAAAAATTTTAGAAAAATAATTATCACAGTACTACGGACTGCTCTTTAAGAACTCTACCTTGAAAGGGTATTCACATGATAAGCTGAGTATGAGTTCACTAATATAATAATCTGTACAGTACATACATATACCTACACAGCTATATTTCCTTTTATTTAAGTGAAATTTACCAAACAAAAATTCAAACAGAATCAATATATTCATTAGTCTAATTTATGAATAAAACTCTCCAAATTACAGATGACAGAGGACTATCCCACCACCATTCTTTCTTAGTCAATTTGATGAAGTATAAAAGATGAGATTCATTTTAAAAGAACAAAGATTTTTTAAAAGGGGAAATCATCACTCACTATACATTTTTAAAAAGCTATTAATGATACTGTTAAAAGTATAACAAATATGGTATGCTTATAATATAGATAAAAAAATTGTCTCAGGGGTAGTGTGCATTAAATAAAATAAGCAAAAACATCTTTTTTTTTAATCCTTACTTAAGGACATTTTTCCACTTTTTGTTCAGATATAGTGGGAGGGAGAGAGAGGAAGAGAGAGAGAAACATCGACGTGAAAAGGACACATCAAGTCGCTGCCTCCCACATGACCCAACCAGGGCTGGGGACAAACTGCAACCGAGGTACATGCCCTTAGCGGAAACCGAACCCGGGTCTCTCTTGACCACAGGCCAATGCTCTAACCGCTGAGCCAAACCGGCCAGGGCAGCAAGAACATCTTAATATCTCATTTACAAATATATGGCAAACAAAGTACCTGAAAAAGAATGGTAAAATCTAATTGCCATGCAACTTTATATAACAAGCATAAATTTCACACATTCTTAAAAATAAAATTAAGCACTAAATGTAAAAAAAATGCTATCACTGCATTAAAACTGTTAAAAGTGACAGCTTTAACACATTAAAAGTGTTAAAGTGACAGTTACTTTAACACTTTTACATTAAAGAGAACCAGCTCTGAGCTAAGAAAAAATGGCCTGTGTCAAAAGTATATACAACAACAAAAAGTCACCCTTCACAAGTCCTTATCATTGGGTACAGTCATTAAATTTACTCACTTAAAAAAATATTTAATGAATGATTACAACATATATGCCACTCTGCTGGGCACTAGGAAAACAACAGTGAACAGAACAGAAAAGGCCTTTCCCTCATGGAACTTACTTTTTAGTGGGAAAAATAAAACAGAAAATAAATACATCATCACAGCATAATACAAGTGCTATGAAGAAAAACAAAACAGAATAAAGAAATAAAGCATAAAGAATAGGGGTGAAGGTAATGCTTTTGCAGATGAGGTAGTCATGAATGGGTTACGTGAAATCATACATGAACAGAAATTAAAATGATGTAAAGGGGCCCATGCTGTATGTGTGCAAGGAAGACTAAGATAATTGCTGTTTTAAACAAGCCTTTTAAAAAAATTTATCTTATATAAATGATTTTCTCAAAAACTTGTTCTTCTGGATTCACATTTCCAAAGATGAAACACCATACTCTTCTTAATCACTCTGAACGCTAACTTTCTGACACATATCTAAAAAGTCTCCAATATGATATAAGAAGTGGACATTTGTAAAGAATTTCCCCCCAGTCCAAACAAACACTACAGAAAATGTTAGGACATTATAGGTGTGGTCTAAGAAAAATTAATTATTTTAGATATAGTTTAAAGTATGTGAGGAAATAGAACAATCAGCTAAAGTATATAGAAACTAAAAACTATAAAGAATCTCTATAAGGAAAACAATACATAGCATTATGGTCAATTTCTGGTAATGTAAGCTTTTTAGCATTTTAATTCTGTGGAGTTAAATTCTGTGCTTTTTAGTTTTAATTCTGTGCTTTTTAGCATTTTGATTCTTTTGGCATTTTAATACTGAGTAATATGGAGTATTAATTTTAGAAAGTAATTTTTTCTAATGTGACTTTTATAGACTTTCTACAATATTCATAATTTATGATTATGACTTCCACAAACCAAAAATGTCTTCCAGTACAATGCACCTCAGTAAATGATACAGGTCACTAAGGAAAGATGATCCACTTAAACAACTCTGCTAAAATACTTCTATTCCCTTATGCAATGGTTCTATTTTGTATTTTATGGTCACATAAAAGGTAATACTAACTTCAACACAAAATAAATACTTGAAAACAAGACATAAGGTATATTTTTGCTTCAACTTAACCACTAGAATAAACAACCCAATTCATCATTCAATGAATATACTCAGAGAGCAAATTCTATTAAAAAAGGACATACAATTTTTTTACCTTTCCTTGTTTAACAATATAATAAGGATTACTTCGAGAAAAACCAGCACTTTCAAGAAGATTCATCACATCATTTTTCCTGTTGATAAAGATTGAAAAATTCAGGTAACACTCCGAAAATAACCCCCCCAAAATGAGTACACTAACTTTTGGGTTAAGGAGCATGAGGTAGAACAGAATAGTCATTAAACCATCTGTTGTATCAGTCTCAGAGAATCTTCCAATTCTTATGTTTATGCTCTAGGTACTGATTTGTTGAACACAAGGCAAATATACTTCATATATGAGGCAAGTAAAAGAATACTTTTACTCTTCTGTAAAGAAATTACAAATGTAAAGAAAAATGCTTACGTGACCATTTTCTTGTCTAAGAAATATTGATCCTTTTTGGCACCAATAACTCTTCGAAGTGAAACTTCCTCTTTGTCAATCTAAGGGAAAAAAAGTAAAAGCCCAAAGTTAATTTAATAGTAAAAGTGAAAAACTTCTTAGTTAATAAGGGCATTTTAGAGTCCCTAATCATAACAATTATTTTGAAATTTCAATCTCACTAAAAGGTATGCTATAAATACTCAATTCTGATGATAAAGACATTTTTTCACAACAGCTTGCACATTCTCATTTATTTACAAGAATGTTCATTATAATTTTAAGACAAAATTAGTATGTACACTGTATAGTTATTTTTGCATAAACTAAATTATACGTAATAGCTTACGTAAAGCTATAAATAAATATTTTAAAACATGGAAAAAAAATCAGCTGCAACAATAAAATTCTCAACATTACTGAAAAGAAAAAGCAGTTACTCACTGGCAGTCGGTTGTCCGAATTGTCAAAAATAATCTCCACAAAAGCAGAAATAACACGAGGACCAGTACCCTCCTAAAACATAAGATAAAATAAAATTTTAATTTAAGTGATATTTTCAAATTCTTTAAACACATTTCCAGTTTAGTGCATGGTAATAAGCCTGATTCAATGGAGAAAAATTTCTACCAGACTAGTACATCTCTCTCTTACCAAAACAGCAAAGACACTAGATTAGGATACTACTACTTTTCAACCAAAAGGTTTTTAATTCTGAATGAGAATAGAAGAGATGTTCAAGTTAGGTCCTTATTAGAGCACAAAACCCCATAGATACTAAATTCTACCTATTTGCTAATATTTAAAATACTTTCAGGCTTTTCTTTTATAGACTCATCTTAATGCTGGATATGAACCCTAACAAATCATGTAACTATTGGAACTGTTTTTTAAAACATTAAATTTGAGCCCTGGCCGGTTTGGCTCAGCGGTTAGAGCGTCGGCCTGCGGTCCAGGGAGACCCGGGTTCGGTTCCCGCTGGGGGCATGTACTTCGGTTGCGGTTTGTCCCCGGCCCTGGTTGGTCGTGTGGGTGGCAGCCACTCGATGTGTCGCTTTCACGTCAATGTTTCTCTCTCTCTCTCCCTCCCACTCTATCTGAACAAAAAATGAAAAAAAATGTCCTCGGGTGAGGATAAAAAAAACAACAAAAAAAAAAACATTTAATTTGAGATAGTCTATGTAGTTTTAAATCTGCTAAGAAAACACATTTAACATATGTCACATTTAAACCAGTTTATGATCCAAATACTTACGTATCAAGTCCAGGTAATTTCCAGATTCTAGACACTGTTATTATGTAGTGGTTGAAAACAAGGGAGAAAATCTAAAAATATGATTCTTTTAATGCCAACCTAAGAAACCTAAACAGACATTTTTCTATGAGAAATTAGTCCTGATTACTGAGCTAAAAATTCAAATGGGGGAGGGGGAGTGAGGAGATAATGGTTACAAACAAACACACACACACTTCCTAGGTGTGAGAGACATTATTGAGATATATGGAGGAATCTTGTTTTCTGGTCTTCAAATTAATTATAAGCTATATTCAAACCAGAAAGATAAATTATACTACTTTATTATATAGTCTCTCATAATTTTTATCCTGAAAGTACTTTAGGTTCATTATTCATAATAACCTAATGAAAAATTATAATAATTTTCTTTACATATACTTCCTTTCATATTGGAAAATAATGTTACCATTTCTTTTTCTTTTTTTAGAAAGGGAGAGAGAGGGACACATCGACTGGTTGCCTCCCGCAAGACCCCGACCAGGGCTGGGAACTAACTGCAACCGAGGTACGTGCCCTTGACCAAAATCGAACCTGCAATTCATTGGTCTGTGGGCTGATGCTCTACCGCTGAGCCAAACTGGCCAGGGCTAATGTTACCATTTAAGTAAAAATATGGCTAAAAATAATAACAACTTGTATATGTTGCTTAGTTTGTAACGGATGCTTCTCTATGTTCCCACTTAATTTCTGGTTCTGAGTCTAACAGTTGCTAATCCCCAAACTCTTTTTTCTCCGTGGCAAATTTTCTTCTAGAGCCTTACCAGACAATACCCTTAATAAAGAATTTATATTTAGCTCTGGCCAGTGTGGCTCAGTTGGTTGAGTGTCATCTTGTGCACCAGAAGTTCGATGGTCAGATTCCTGGTCAGGACATATACCCAGGTTGCAGGTTCCATCCCCAGTTGGGGTGTGTGTGGGAGGCAACTGATTGATGTGTCTCTTTCTCTCTCTCTTCTCTCTCTAAAATCAATGAAAACATAATTTAAAAAAATCAATTTATGCCTAGCCAGTGTGGCTCAGTGGATTGAGCGTCGTCCCATGGACTGAGAGGTCCTGGTTCAATTCCTGGTCAGGGTACATGCCCAGGTTTCGGGCTTGATACCCAGTGGGGCATACAGGAGGCAGCCGATCGATATTTCTCTCTCACATTGATGTTTCTCTCTCTCTCTCTCTCCTTTCCTCTCTAAAAAATCAACAAAAACATATTTTAAAAAATTAATTTATATTTATATGGAAGACATATCCATCTCTAGGTAAATCCTACAATTTTCTTATCATTGTATAAAAATTAGGGCTTTATCCTGCATTAATATAGCAGACTAGGTATTACAGCAGAATAACACAGTTAAGAGACTATTTCATATTCACAAACGATCTGAAACTTGAATAAATAATTTGTTTATCAGGATTGACAACGTATTTTTAAAAATAAATACAGCTGCCCTGGCTGGTGTGCCTCAACTGGGTAGACATCGTCCTGTGCAATGAAAGGTTGCAAGTTTGATCCCAGTCAGGGCACATTCATTTGGGAGGCAGCCGATTGATGTTTCTTTCACATCAATGTTTCTCCCTCTCTCTCTAAAAATCGGTAGAAACATATCCTCGGGGGAAGGTTAAAATAAATAAATAAATAAATAAGTATAGCTGACCCTTGGACAACATGGGTTTGAACTGTGAGGGTACACTTACACACAGGTTTTTAAAGTTGACCTGCACAGTTCAAACCCATGCTGTTCAATGATCTGCATATTAGGAGGGCCCACTGTAGTTACATGCAGATTTTCTACTGAAGGCAGTGGATGCCACTGTCCCTTGAGTTGTTCAAGGGTCAACATAATATCAATGATGTCTTAAAGCAGTCTCACTCACATGCAATAAAGCCAATCGCTGTTCCGGACGAAGATGACTAAACTCATCACTGAGAACAAACTGAATTGCTAGAAATACAAAAACATAACTATTAGCAGAGTCTAAAAAGGAATTTATGCCTTAGTAATAATTCCTCATATCTTCATAGAATACAGTGTATAAGGTAATGAACAATGCAGATAAAGTGGATTACCTGCTTCATATAAACAAAAGAAATGCAGAAAATTTGTCTGCACTTCATACTAATCAGCTAGAAAATAATGATATAAGAAAATATTAAGAAGTTTTCACTTAAACATTAAGGTAAGAAAACAAAAGGTACAGGAAGAGACAAGCAGAACTAAGGTCTACCTCTTAATCAAAGTATTCACTGACTTGTTAGGTTAACACTATATTTGCTTTTACCCACTAGATATAAATGATATAAATTATTTATTAACAAAATAGGATATATTCCTACAATATTCTTAATTGGATACTTTGTCAAAAGAAATAGAACTAAGTAAAAATATAGGGAAATGCCCTGGCCAGTGTGACTCAGTTAGATGTCATTCGTGCACTGAGAGGCTGCTGGTTTGACTCCTGGTCAGGGCACATTCCTGGGTTTCAGGCTCGATCCCGGGTAAGGGTGATGCAGGAGGCAGCTAATTGATGTTTTGCTTTTACATCAATGTTTCTCTCTCCTTCTCCCTCTAAAAATCAATAAAAAGCCTGGCCGGTGTGGCTCAGTGGTTGAGCGTCGACCCATGCACCAAGAGGTCGCTGGTTTGATTCCCAGTCAGGGCACATGCCCAGGTTGTGGGCCAAATCCCCAGTGCAGGGCGTGCAGAAGGCCAATCGATGTTTTCTCTCATTGATGTTTCTATCTCTCTCTCCCTCTCCTTTCCTCTCTAAAATCAATTTTAAAAATTAAAAAATAATAATAATAAAAATATTTCTATATATATATATAGGGAAATGTTTCAGATTCTCACATTCTACTCAAATGCTTGCAATGCCCTTATCTTCGTTAAGAAGGAGCCACTCCTACTTCCATGAAGAGCACTTAACTGGACCACCCTGACCTAGAAACAGAACTCTACCCAGCTGTTCTGTTCCCAGTCCATCCAAGAGACCTTTGACATTCTGTGAGTGAGTGTATGTGCATGAATAGGGGTGAAGGTGAGGATTGGTTGTCTTTTATAATCATCTTGAGGAATGGGAGAGAAATGAATTCAAACTGCTCTCGTGCCCCAGGAAATTATGAAATATTTACTTCCACTCCAAGCCACTCTCTCACCATCCCAATAACAACCACTGATAGGATAGAGTACCCTTTAGATTTACAAGCACAGCCAGGATAGAACCACCTTTGTTCTTTTAACCCCCACCCCTTTCTCAAACACTACTCAACTAAGAGGTTCAACATTTTTTCAACTCACTCCTTGTACAGTCCAATTTTGTTAACATGATTTTTTCTCCCCAGAGGATTTGTTAAGAGGCATTACTAAAGTGCATTTTATCTTTACAGATCATTTTCAAAGCTGTATTTACTATCTTAAAACTGACAATAGTCTTTGTTGAGTCTAAAGTTTTTATACCCCTTCATCCTTTATGAAAATAATTGGTTTAGAAAACATTTTTTAAAACCACAGAACTTATATGCGTGTACGCATAACCGATGGACATGGACAACAAAGCTGGGGACCGGGTGGGGGGGCATGGGGAGGAGGGTGTCAATGGGGAAAAAAGGAGAAACATCTGTAACAAAAATAAATTAATTAAAAAAAAGAAAACATTTTTTAAAAAAATGAAACAGAAAGATAAGCCATTTTCCAAAAACAACATTAACTATTCTATTGTATTTATATATTTCCATATATGTGTGTGTATATATACGTACACACACAAGCACGTGTGCATTTACAACACTCATATACTTCACTCAAGTTTAAACAGCACTTCCATGCATATTATCTCATGTGATTCTCACAACCCACCTAAGGTAGGCAGGGCAAACATCTCTGTTCTTAAAGTGAAAGGAGTAATCTGTGTTTTGCCTCGTCTTACACAGATCCTTACTCTTAACCCTCTAAACTACAACCCTGTATGAAGAAGTAGTTCTTGGTTTTCATGCAGACATAATCTCAGAACTATCTTAATCTCATAAACTATCTTAAGATACATAGGTCTTAATATTTAGAATTCAAAAAACAATACTTACCATAAAAAAAGTTACTTTTTCCAGATCCATTTCTGCCCACTATAAAATTTCAAAAAGTACGTTATTTTTTATAAAAACCAATAAAATTAAAACTTTACTAAAAGTATTAGAAAACTTATAAATCCAAGTTTCTAGCATAACATCTTAATATTTAATATTAAATACAACAGAACACTGAACAAAAGGAATCAATAAACAAAACAGCTTTAATCACCAAATGAGTGCAATTTTTGTATAGACTTCAGATATTTTTTCCTTAAAGAAATTCATTTCATTGTTGATTCCTTTGCTCTTTCTCAATAGTTTAAAATTAATAAACATAACTAAATACACTACCTGGCTTTCATACTTGAAAATCATTACAATGGACAGTAGTCTATTTTAATTGTATATAATAAACTATTTTAACAATTTAAAGATTCACATATTGCTAACATTTAAAAAATACTTAAAGAATCCTTTTAAATTCTCAAACTATTTGCATGTTAAACTATTTATGATTAGCCCTATATATAATGTAGTTTCATAGACTCAGCCCTATATATAATGTAGTTTCATAGACTCACAAAAGTACAGACAACTGTAAGGCATTGTTTTTACTACCTGAATTCAGAAATAAGCAATCCTATACATAAAAGGGTATCAAATGTTTTGAATTTAATGAATTCATTTGAGTTTTTCTGTTTAGTAAAATTTTCATTAAGTCTTAATCTTGACCAAAATATGCTGAACAATTTGGCCCCAAAGTTATTACCTTTAATGCAAAGTAAATCCTAAAGAGATCATTTTATGTTATGCCAGAAAGTAATGAAGTGCTTTTGAAAAGAGGCATATAACAGACACAGGCCAGCTTGAAGCGAGTTTCTACTGGCTAAATCTAGGACAAAATGAGTACCAGAAATTAATGCTGGGGTGAATAATCCATGAGTCCATACTGGTAATAAAAGGATAAATAAACATCTAAGGAAGAAGGACTCTTAGCTGCTCGTGATAAATGTGAAAGGAGTGCTGGAAATGGGAAAAAAAATCATTTTGTAACCATCAGAATAAAGGCAAGAATTATGAATGGATGCAAAATGTAGAGGAAAATTTTGATAAAGAGCACAATATTTGCATGTCCCAAAAGTATCTCTTCATTCCCCCATTATTTATTAGTTGCAAGGGAAAAACACTAACTATATAGTAGAAAAACTGGACACTACCTTGACTGGGTGACCAAAAGTAACATCAATAAGAGGTAAATGACAACATTATTTATATAATATTTTTCAAAAACAATGTTACGAAAGACAAACACACACTGTGGAAACAATCTACATTAAAGGAACCTAAAGAGACATGACAACTAAATGCTATATCTGATCCTAAATTAGATCCTTTACTAGAGGGGAAAACATGCTATAAAGAACATTTCTGGGTGAGTCAACATAACTGAAAAATGAATGGCAGATTACTACACTGATGTTAAATTTACTGAAATTGATAAATATACTGTGATTATGTAAAAGAAATCCCTATTCTTAGAAAGTACACATTGAAGTCCGAGGTAAAGTTCCATGATATACATAACTTACTTTAAGAAAAGAAAAAAAAAAGGAGTACAAGTAATAAAGCAAGTGGTGAAAATGTTGATAGTAAGTAGTTTATGAGTATTCTCTGTACTGCTCTTATTTGTGAAACATTTTTATAAATTTAAAATGATCTCTAAATCAAAGTTTGAAAAGGTAACATTAAAAGAATTACATAGTTTGAACCATAAACCATTCATAAATAACTAAAAAATTTTCAATTTCCCTGTAAGATTACTCCTATTCATAGAGTGCTGAATATATTTAATAAGAAATAATATTCAAGTTGATTGTGAAAAGTAGCAAATTATCAACATATTACACTACAAATCCATTTTTATTTTAAAAAGCGCACTTATATAGATGTACACAGAGACGGAAGAGGTTCTGAGGTAGACCCAGTTCATATGTGCCCCAAGATTCACCTGCCCCAACCCAGGCCTTAGCTGTCTGTCAATGATTAGGCTCAAAAATTTCCCAACACTTCAGCTTGTTTTGGCCTATCCCAGGGGTACATTCAGGTCAGATCTGTGAAATGTAAATGAGGCCACAGTTCCCCAACTACTTCAGGGAGGTTAGTCCCCAGGGTAACACAATCCAAAAGCATGGGGAAATGAATGTGCTACGTGGTAAACTCTGATCAGTAAGAAACAGGAGCCAGCAGACAAAACCCTCTCCATTCCTCTCCTATCTGACCTTTCCAAGGCACGGTGGGTTCATAAAGTCTGTCTGGAAGTTGTTCAATGGTACCACAAACCAACTGTGTCTTCTTTACAAAACTATAACCGGCTTTTCCCCTCACTCTTGTCTTTAGACTGCACCCTCCCATTAAAGCCTTAGTAGCTAAGCAGGCCTTGGGTTGTTTTCTAGAAAACCAGGGCAAATACAATTATAGACCATTAAAATTAAGAATGGCTATCTCTGCCCTGGCCGGAATGGCTCAGTTGGTTGAGCGTCATCCTGTGCACCAGTCAAGGCACATGCCATGGTGGCGGGCTCAATCCCCAGTGGGAGTGCAGGAGGCAGTGATAGATGTTTCTCTTTCTTTCTCTCTCTCCTTCTCCCTTCCTCTGTCTCTAAAACCAATAAAAACATATTTTTTTAAAAACTGGCTATCTCTGGGTAGAGGGTTATAATTTTAATTTTTTTCCTTTTAGCTTTATGTTCTTTCATAATATTCTATAATTAACATATATTCTTTAATTAAAAGGCTGGAAAAAAGGTAACCTTAAAAAAGTATATGTTTGGTACATTTAAAACATCATTCAAACATTCAAACATCAACAGAGATATTTATTTGCCTTCAAATCTTGTTTTTTAAAAGGTTCAAAATCCTTAAACAGTCAAAGTGGTATGCATTCACAGGGTATTTTTAGGGTCAATCTCAGGCTATACTATTTTTGGTCTTTCTGACATTGTTAAAATATTAAAACACGTTAAACCAATGAAATCATATTATGTTTTCTTTTTCAGTTAAAACAAGAAAAAACATTTAGATAATTTCCTTTGTAACCATAACTATTAACAATGATAATGTTGCAACCAAAGTACAGCAGTAAACAGCTGTCTCAGAATAGCTAAAACAAAAATTCTTCATAGGCCTACAGATATAATTTAATCATCCTAAGCAATAATGGTTTTCATTTTAAATCTCATTTATAAAAGTATACAATTGATATATTAAGATATTTATCTACTTGTAACTGTAAGTTAAAGAAATAATATAAATTTAGTAAGTATTCATTTTCCTCTAGTTCTAAAGATTTTATGATTGATGAAAATCAGATGACACTTCTAATCAAAATGTAAGTAAAGCGCCAGTATGATTAAGCTACCCTTATTGCATACCAAAACAAAAAAGTATGTTTTCTTTATTCCATTCTATAAGGTTGTAATTGGTATGTTAAAGGCAGGTTTTTTCTTGCTCTAGATTTTTTAAATTTTTTATTTATTTCAAAATAAAGAATGATTAATTCTCCAAGGTTCTCTAGAAACACCAGCATTCAGTGTTCACCCTTTACTGATTTCTATATGAATCTCACTTTATCCCATGCTGTTGACTGAATTATGCCTCCCTCCCATGTTGAAATCCTAACCCAATGTGATGCTTTTTGGAGATCGGGGCCCTTCCAGAAGTAATTAGGATTAGACAGTCATGAGGGTGGGGCCTTCATGATGGGATTAGTGCTCTCACTTGAAGGGAGAGGGAGGGAAAAGGAGGAGGAAGAAAAAGAGAACAGAAGAAGAAGGTATGAGGGGAAGAGCGCTCGAAAGAGGCTTAAATAAAGGTAACGTGAGCATGATGGAGATGGTGGAGATGGAGGCCTCCAGAATCTGACCATGTTGGCACGCCAATGATGGACTTTAGCCTCCAGAAAAGTGAGAAAATAAAATCCCTGCTGTTTAAGTCTATATTTTGTTATGGTAGACCTAGTAGATTGATGTACCAATATACCCTGTAAGGAGGACACTGTGTAGCAGACGTCTATTACCAACAGCACATTCTATGCTTTGCTGGTGTCTAGAAGCACTCATTTTATCTATCCTTTAAATATACAGAACACCAAAAAACACTTTTGCTGGCTCTATCAGCAAAATGGAACAGTATCATCCGAAGAACCTGTAGACTAAATACTGTACTGCAGGGCAATCACCATTAGCCCTTTTTCCTCACATACAGTCAGCCTTCATTCATCACTTCCAGACTCTACCGCGATAAATGAATTTCCGCGAAGTAGGATTCTTTATTAATACAGTCGTCCCTCGCCACTTCGCGCTTAGACTTCCGTGTCTTCACTCTATCCTGGTTTTTCCAAATAAAAAACGCGATAGCCCTGGCCGGTTTGGTTCAGCGGTTAGAGCGTTGGCCTGCGGTACAGAGAGACCCGGGTTCGGTTCCCACTAAGGGCATGTACCCCGGTTGCAGTCTGTCCCTGGCCCTGGTTGGTCGTGCGGGTGGCAGCCACTCGATGTGTCCCTTTCACGTCGATGTTTCTCTCTCTCTCTCTCTCTCTCTCTCTCTCTCTCTCTCTCTCTCTCTCGGCCTGCGGTACAGAGAGACCTGGGTTCGGTTCCCGCTAAGGGCATGTGCCTCGGTTGCGGTTTGTCCCCAGCCCTGGCTGGTGGTGCGGGTGGCAGCCACTTGATGTGTCCCTTTCACGTCGATGTTTCTCTCTCTCTCCCTCTCCCTCCCTCCCACTCTATCTGAGCAAAAAATGAAAAAATGTCCTCAGGTGACGATAAAAAAAAAAAAAAAAACGCGATAGAGTGAAGCAGCGAAAGTCGAAGCGCGAAGTGGAGAGGGACGACTGTATTTGCTTTCTCATTTAACCTTCCCAATAGCCATATGAGACGGGTATCTTTTTTTTTTTAATCCTCACCTGAGGACATTTTTGCATTCATCTTCAGAGGAGAGAGAGAGGGAGGGAGAGAGAGAGAGAAACATCGATGTGAGAGACACACTCACCTCCACTGGTTCCCACCCACACGACCCCAACCAGGCAGGGGACAAACTGCAACTGAGGTACGTGCCCTTAGCGGGAACCCAACCGGGACTCTCTGGCCCACGGGCCGCCGCTCTCACCACTGAGCCAAACCGGTCAGGGCAAGATGGGTGTCATTATCTCCACTTTACAAATGAGAAAACTGAAGCCGCTCAGGGAGTCAGGTTGGGAAAAGGATACATGCCAGAACTGGGATTTGAATCCCATTCTGTTTTGCTCCAAAGTTTATATTCTTCCCACCAAACTGTGGTATATCCTTAAACATTATGACGGGAAAAACATCTGCGAACAATGTAATTTGTGAATAAAGAATGGTTATCTTTGAAAAAAAGGCAATTGTGAGCATTTTAACAGAAAATGACATCTCAAGAACAGAATAGCTGAAACACTAAATTTAATGTCATTCACTACAAACTTAAAGCTATTAAAACATACACATGGGCCCTCCAGTTTGGCTCAGTGGTTAGAGCACTGGCCTACAGACCGAGGGGTCTCAGGTTCGATTCCCAGTCAAGGACATGTACCTGGTTTGCAGGTTTGATCCCCTGCCCCAGTGGAGGTCGTGGGGGAAACGACCAGTGATGTGTCTCTCTCATATCAATGTTTCTCTCTCTCTCCCTCTTTCTCTCCCTTCCACTCTAAGAGGCAATGGAAACATATCCTCAGGTGAGGATTAAAAAAAAACAAACACACACACACACACACACACACACACACACGAGTCTACCCAAATAAAGTAACTTATGACTGTCTTATTCAACTATTTCAAAGGTGCAAAATAAGCAATTCATCAGTGCAGAGAGAACACAGAAAGTTATTCCATACAGAAAAAAATACACTTATGTATATTCAAAATTAATTCTTGTCTCCTTAAGCCTAGATATGGGCAGAATTTAAATGGCTGCATAGATATAAATCTGATCTAGTAAATCATGAACACTTACCAATAACATTATGTTTTGAACTGAAGGGATCTACAATTGTCTGATCTCTATAACTTCGAAAACCCTGGATAATAACCTAATAAATAAATAAAAGAAATACTTTTCAGAACATACACAAAGAAATAAGTTCTAAACGTTTTCTCTTGCACTTCTTCCCCTTTCTGGTTTCTCATTTAATGCAAGATAGAAAACTGTCCATTTCACATAAGAAACATTCATTTTGCAAAGTGGTGATGAAACACCAAGAACAAACAGTCCATTTATCAGTAACCATTCATTGCCAATGGGTTTTTTTTCCTGTTTGTTTTTTTAAGGCGTTTTCATTAGTGACCTGTTTAGGGAGTCTCAACATCAAGCACACTGCACAAGGTTGGCTGGAACAATGAACACTACAGGGCTCGGGTAAAAGCATCAAGTCCGACTGGCCCCAACTCTCCAGCCTCCAGGAGAAACACCGGACAGCCCCCAAGAGGACACGTCCCAGAAGGAGTGCTCGGAGCCCCGCATCTCCAACAGGGAGACTTGCCCAAAGGCTGTGAACGGGCGCATCTTGGTGGACTCCAGCGCGGGAAGACCGTTTTGACAGAAGTAAACAATAAGGAGGCGCTACACATTCTGCCCGAAGGAGGTTCCTTGACGTATCCGGGCAGTCGGGGAGGAGAAATGCCCCCGGTCAAGCTGACACCCCAGCCTGTGCCCCCAGGGGCGCCCCCGGGGCCGGGAGACAGCCCCACACACCCCACGCGAATGCCCGCGCGGGCTTCTCCCCGCAGGACAACACGGCTCCGCGGCCTCCCCCGCCCCCGGCCCACTCGGGAAGGCCCGACATCTCCACAAGGCCCGCCCCGCCGGCCCCTCCACACCTCTTGGAGGTCCTTCCTCCTTCAAACCAGCGCCCTGCACAGAGGCCGGGGCAGCAGAGGGGCGCCCCAATTCTCCTCGACCCCCACGCTCCCGGGGCGGGGCCTCTCCCTCCCCCAGTCCCCGTCCAGCCCCGGTCCACTCTGCAGCGAGAGGTGGGTGAGGCCGCAGGTCGTGCCGCGACACCCCCGCCTCAAGGAGCAGTCCTCACGGGCCCGTGAGGGGCGGGAGGAACGCACAGGCCTTACCTGCTTTATATACATGGTTCCGCGACCCTAGCCGGGGACAAGGGCCGTCCCTGGAGAAACAACAGTGCGGCCTCGGGGTCAGGTGAGGCACCTACGGGACCCCTCCCCCCAAGCGCCGCTCACTCCCGCCAGCCAAACAAAATGGCGTCGCCCATGGAGGCGGAGTCCGCGCCTCGGGCGGAACCACCCTCGTTTCCCAACAAAGCGCAGGGGGAGTCGAAGTCAGGTCTTCTCTTTGTTGAAAAAGGAGGCTTCTGCGGCGTCCTTAGGTGGATTTATTTGATTCTTCGATTTATATTTGTAGCTGAAATTTTCCCGACACTTAGTCGGAAGCTTCATTCAGAAAAGCCTTGATCGTGAAGTTCGCCCGGATTCCCTCTCAGCGCGGAGCCAATGGTTACGTCCACAAGGGGGGAAAGCTTCGGCGCCAAAGCCAAGTGTGAGAGTAGGAGGGCCAGTAGCGGTGCAGGCCGGCGGTCACGTGGCCTGGGGCTGTTTAAAAATGCGGACCGGGCGCGGGCGGCGTCCACGACCCACGGGATTCCTAGTGGGGTTGTCCCCAGGAGTGAAATGTGCGGAGTCCGTGCTGCTCCATTCTCCCTCCCTCTCTGTCTCACCTCTCATCTCTCTTAGAACTTTTATAAACTTAGAACTGCGTTCACTGGCTCCGGACCGGCCACTCTCAGGACAGCCCCGAAGGGACTTGACGTTGGAAACTTTGTTTTAATAACGTGATAATTAATACCGCGGGAGCTGTTACTGCTCTGCTATTTGCTATAAATCTAGATAGACTTGAACAATTGCAACAAATAGGTGTATCTGATCGGTATCAGCCTTGTGGGAAAAACACCCCACATTATTTGTTTAGAAATTAGATCTCTGGGCCACATAAATCTTTGCTGCCTCTTCCTCTCCCGCTGCTGGGGGCAGTTTCAGCCCTAATTATTTCTAGATTGAACTTTTTAATAGCCTCCTAACTTCATCCCTGTCAGCACCCTTTGTGGTGGCGGAATCCTTTATCAAGCCCCCATCAAATCCTATCCAGACTTCCTCTGCTTGAGGAAAAAAAAAAAAATCGCTAAACCTTTTTTAGGAATCAGCGTCTACCCTGTCAATTTTTAACTGGGATTTGCAGGCTATTATTATTTAAAGTTTTAAGCCTCCATCTCCTAGTCTATAAAATCAGGATGACAAAACCTCTCCATGTTTAGAATTTAAAAATAGGATGTATAAAATAAACCCATTATTAAATTATACATATATAGATGAAACCATAGTCACCAAAACATATGATAGTCTTAATAGGGATGACGTTTTTACTTACTTAAACTTTTCCATATTAAATGAATCTTATACAATTGTTTATATAATTTATACAGGCAGAAAAAGTAAAGATCAGTAAAAACTTAAAATAGAGAAAGGTGCGCTAGCCAGCTTGTCTCAGTGGTTAGAGCTTGGGCCTTAGGACTGAAGGGTCCTGGGTTCGATTCCTAGCCAAGGGCACTACCTGGGTTGCAGGTCGGATCCAGGCCAGGCCTCTGTGGGAGTCCTGCAGAAAGGCAGCCAATCAATGTGTCTCTCTCACATTGATGTTTCTCTTCCTCTCCCTCTCTCCTCCTCTATGAAAAAATCAATGGAAAAAATATCCTTGGGTGAGGGTTAACAAACAATAATAAATACATAAAAAATAAAATGTAGAAAGGAGATTTTGAGAATTTAACAAACTTGTCTTATATTTATTGACTCTCTACCACAATATAAATCCAAGAGAGAGAGGACATTATCTTGTTCCTGCTGTTTCCTTAGTAACCTGTTTCTAGAAAGTAATCAATACGTATGAATGAAAAATGCTAACAGCAAAGTACCACAATTCCTGGCTCATTTATGCCAGCTATTGATTTTAAAGATTCCCTATGACCCTATTCCACCCATATCCCATCCCCATGGTAGCATCATACCTTCCTGGAAAGCATTTAACAGTAGAACACATGGATCTCCTTTAGCAGGGAGGGATAGAACAGTTCAAACCTATGCACTACCTGGGGGCAAAACGACTTTGGCAAATGAAATTGATACCATGAAGCAGACAACTACAGCAATGCCTATGTGCTCATAGTCAAGCAAATGAGTACTGCAGGCTTTTCACATCAAACCTTCCTATTAACAACACAGCATCATTTCCTTCAGTGTTTTTACTTTTGTCCTTCAACCCCACCTCATTGATTCAAAATGATTCTCAGACACACTGGAGTTGGGGTAGGGATGGGGGAAGAGGCACTAACTATAAAGTCTTTTTAAGAACAGAATCTATTCAATACTCAAAACATAGACACACAACAATCATAATTCCTTATATTTGTGTAGCTCTTTATCCTCTTCAGTTCTGTTGTGACTATGACCTCATTTTTCTCACTATGATGTTGTGAGAAACAAGGATGCTTATTATTCCTCACTGAACTGGAAACCCAGGGGTCTTATGCTGACTCCATCTTGCAGATTCCATGACATGGGGATACACTGTTTTCCTGTAATTAAAATTACATTCATAGGGTTTCTCTTCAGTGTGAGTTCTTTCATGTTTTTGATACCAACTAAGGCGAGTGAATGCTTTTCCACATTCCTGATATTGATAAGGAGTATTTCCAGTGAGCATTTTCACGCTTTACCACGATGTTTATATCCATAGGATATCTGTCCTGTGTGAGTCTCTTCATGTGTTTGTAAGGAACATTCCTCACATTCATAGGGTTTTTCTGCTGTGAGTCCTTTTGTGTGGTTCTAAGTAACTGTAATGTCTGAAGGCCTTCCTACATAATTTACACTTATAGGGTTTCTGTTCAGTGTGATTTCTTTCATGTCTTTTAAAACTTGTATAACATCTCAAGGTTTTTCCACAGTGTTTACACTGATAGCGTTTCTCTCCAGTGTGGGTTCTCTCACATGTTTGAAGAGAGGTTGAAGAACTAAAGGTTTTCTCACGCACCTTACATTTATGAGGCACATCTGCAGTATGCGTGATCATGTATCTTGGAAGGAATTTGAGCCCCATGAAGACTTTTCCACATTTCTTACATTTATAGGTTGTCTCTTCATTGTGAGTTCTTTCATGTTTTTTTAATACACTGAAGAGAACTAAAGGCTCGCCTACATGTTACGTTTCTATGGTTTTTCTCTATATTTCTCATTCTCAGAGAACTTATGTCCAGTGTGACATCTGGTGTGCCTATTATGAGGTGAGTGATCCAAGAAGACTTTCCCACACACTCTGCATTCATCTGGCTTTACTCCAGGAAGAGATTTCTTGTTCAGGTTGAGATTTGAAATAAGGCTGACATTTTCTCCACATTGACCAACTTTTTCCCTTCACAGATTCTCTTTAACATAAGAATTCTTCATTTTCTCCCCTAGCTTTTGTACTGATCTTCAATGTCATGATCTTTCCATTTTTCACATGTTGAAGCCAGGTTCCTGGAGGTTTCCTGCAACACATCTCTGTTGAGTTTCTTCTGTGAAGGATTCAATAAAGCCCACTCCTCCAGTGGGCCACATCTTCAAGGATGAATGAGTTCATTTCTAAGTTTCCTGGGTCTCTCTGAGTCCTGCCTGTGACTCCAACCACCTGAACCGATCACAGCCCTATCTTAACTGTGAATTCTTAAACCATGCCCAGATTTAGACCATGTGCAAATTTATATAGTGTACAGAGTGTGTGGGTCATCCTAGAACCATTTCATAAAAGACACAGTGGTGTGTATAATTAAAATACATCATACTTGCAAATATGCTATTGAAATCTCAGGTTTGCATCATCTTTACACAAAGCTTTAGCTAGTGTAAAGTGAGGAAATTGAAATGCTGGCATGGGATCAAATATGTCATGTTTCAAATTCCTAATTTTGCATTTTGAGGTAACTGTATCATTACAAAGTTAGACACAAAATTACATTATTTAACAATAAGTTGAGATGATACTTTTTAAAATGTAATTGATGTTTTTAAATGATCTTTTACAATTTAAAATATATTTAATATAAAATCTCCAAACTATAATAAGTATTTTGGAGGGGGAAAGGTAACCTTTTCTAGAACCAGAGTTTTTCTTTTTTTTTTTTTTTAATTTTTTTTCTTTATTGATTTTAGGGAGAGAGGAAGGGAGAGGGAGAAAGAGATAGAAACATAGATGAGAGAGAACATCGATTGGCCGCCTCCTGCATGCCCCCTTCTGGGGATTTGGCCTACAACCTGGGCATGTGCCCTGACTGGGAATCAAACCAGTAACCTCTTGGTGCATGGGTCAACGACACTGGCCAGGCTAGAATCAGAGTTTTTCTTATAGGCAAGATTTGAAGACCCTAACCTCAAGCCCATGATTCTTCCAATTCCTTGGCCTGCAGTCCAAAGTTAAATTTCTTTTTCAGGTTGAAACTCAGCTAGAAAGAAGTAATGATTGATTTAAAATCCATTTAACACAGACATTGTATTATCTGATTTTGGGGGGAGAGATGCTAAAAAACAAACATACAAACAATACCTCATTCAATCGCTTTTCTCAAAAGCAACTTCACATTTTATACTTTTACCATATATATATTTTTTAGCTCTTTGTTTGGTGCCTGTCCAAAGAGGCAATTCTAAAGACCCTGAAATCTCTGAACGTTTTCAAATTCAGCACACTTAAGATTTGCTTTGCCTGGCTGGTGTGGCTCAGTGGTTGAGTGTCAGCCCATGCACCAAGAGGTTGTCGGTTCGATTCCCACTCAGGGCACATGCCCAGGTTGTGGGCCAAATCCCCAGTGGGGGGCATGCAGGAGGCGGCCAATTGATGTTCTCTCTCATGGATGTTTCTATCTCTCTCTCCCTCTCCCTTCCTCCCTCTCTAAAATCAATAAAGAAAAAAAAATTGCTTTTACACCACTAAACACCCTTCAAAATGGCTGACATTAAAAATACTGACAAGCTAAATCTTGGTAAGGTCTTGGAGCAACTGAAACTCTTGTATATTTATGATAGAAATGTAATGTGATACAACCACTTTGCAGAGAGTTTTACTTTCTCGTAAAACTAAATATACATCTACCCTATGACCTAAGCCCAAGATAAACACATATATCCCCAATGACTTGTATAAGAAGGTACATAGCAACTTTATTTACAATGGTCCCAAACTAGAAACAACCCAAACATCTATCAACAGATGACTCAATCCATAAATTGAGGATCTATCTTTACATCGACAATAAAAAGAAATGAACTATTGATACATGCAATGACATAGATGAATCTCAAAAAAATTATACTGACGAATCTTACACATACACTCAAATATATTACATGTATTCCAAATGAATATACACTGAATATTTTTGTGTATATGAGTTTCTACGACAGGTGAAACAAATCGATGATGGAAAAAAATCAGAAAAGTGATTGTTTCAGGGAGGATAGGAGGGAACTGGGAAGGAACATAAAAGAATTTTCTGGGAGGTGATGTTAATGTTCTTTATCTTTATAGGGATTTCGGTTTTATGCATTTATCAAAACTCAGTGACTGTTCACTTAAGAATTTTGCATTTCATTATATCTGAATTTTACATCAAAAGAAAGAACATAAAGAAATAGAGAATTATAGTTACTAAGAGGTAAGTGTCGGCCAGGCTGCGATTTCATGTCAGCTTCAGGGGTTGTTGAATGCACATATACTGCTCACATGACCTTTACCTTGGTATACTATGCAATCTGAACAATCTGGAGATATGAGGAAAAATTTGTTTCAGCTTCATTGCTGACAAACACAACTAGCTCTGAACTGTATAAAACCATGAAGGATCCTACTGCCAAGGAATAAGGTCTGAGTTTAACTTTGGTGTAGCAACATGCTCTAATGGTGCAGCTCCATTGACAGAAGACCATTCTGAAGTTACTACCCAAATTAAAGACGTTGCATGAGAATGTAAATCAACACACTGCTTCCTTCATTAAGAAATGAAAAAGTTTTAGCTGAACTAAACAGTGTCTAGTTACATCATACAAAATTGTGAATTATGCAAAAGGTAATGTATTAAATTTGAGATGATGCTGTTTATTATGTGATAACACAAAAGCTGATGGTAAACAACTGTTGTTGTATGCTGAGATATGATGCTTACTGAAGGACAAAGTTCTATTAGGAATGTTTGAATCTGAAAGGAACTTTTAGTGTTCCTAGAAAGTAAAAAAACAAACAAAAAATCCCACCCACCTTTACAAGGTCTGAACCATTTAACAATGTGGTATGGACAAAAGACTTGTTTAGTTGTGTGATATTTTTGGCATTTTTGATGATCTTTCTACTTCTAAGAAAGGAAAGAATGCAATATGATTTTCAATGGCAGATAAGATCGAAAAGCAAAAATGGAAGTTAGAGGCTTAGAATAACAGAGTTTCCATAGATTGTGATAACATGCTTCATAATTTAACAACAATATCAATCAAGTACTTGATAATTTTGGTATTGCACATTAGTGAGATGTTATGGCCAAACGCCTTACATAAAGAAATATAGAATTATAGTTAATAATTCCTGTATGTTCCTTCCCAGTTCCCTCCTATCCTCCCTGACAGAATCATTTACATTTTATTTCCAGCAAAAGAAGATCTATGCATGGGGAATTCACAGATCTAGAAACCGTTGCTTTAATTGAAAGATGATTTGATTTATATAACCTTACAGGATAAATTGGTGGGACAGGCAATACTGATGGAGAATTGAAGATGAATTTTGAAAATTAGAATCATTTGCTTCATTTTGGATACAAGTAAAACATGAAAATCCGGAGCTTCCTAAAATTGCTTTGAAGTTTCTTCTTCCATTCCATCAACTAACCTCCATGAGGCTGGCTTCTCCACTAGAGCTCTTATTAAAACAAGACATAGAAATAGTTTCTACAGGCACTGTACCTTCTGAGTAGCATTCTATTCTATTCTGCCTGGATTAGATAGGCTAACAAGACATATACATGTGCATTTGTCTATTAAAAACCCTTACTGTTAATATACATGTTGTTCATTTGAAGTAAAGAAACACTACAGTTTACTTAGAATTTTTTGTTTAGTTATGATTGCAGAACAACAAAGAGTTATTAGCAATAGTAGCAATTCTCTGTATTAATCACTTATAATATGCACATTCAAGGAACAACACATACAGATTTTGCAGTTATGTTATTTTTTCCTGTTATGTTTATTCTGATTATATTTATTGGAATGTAATTTTGTCTGTTGAATCTGATAATAAATTTAGATTTTTATTTTGTATGTCTGTTTTTTAATGTAATTTATCTATGGATTCATTTTTATCATATTTTACAAATGGATTGGTTTGCAACAGATCAAAAAAATTTTTAACTGGGTGTTCACCACTGTTCTATGCACCAACTTCATCTATAAGGTGAGGACAAATTGCCAACTTTGGATCGATCACAATTTGGGGTGGTGTAAAGTTCTGTGAGTTAGGAAAAAAGGGCTACTTTATTCCAGCAGAAAAGATGAAACTTGTTCTGAGTTTCAGTTCCTCATCTCTCCCACGAGAGGGCAGTCAAGAAGTACTTATAATTGTAAAGACAAACCTGCTCTTAAATGGAGAGATTGAAACGTGCAGGAAAAAATAAAACAGAGCAAGATCAATTACCCAGTGGACATTTACTGAGCACCAATATTGTCCTGTACCACACTAAGACTCACGAAAGAGTTCGAAACCCACTGTCTATGTTTTGTAGCTAAAATACAAGATAGTCAATGAAAATGACACAACACAAGTTCAAGAGTCAGTTTTGCAAGATAAAAAGAGTTGTGGAGATTGGTTGTATGGCTGTGAATATACATAACATTACTGAACTGTACATTTTAAATGGTTAATATGATGAGTTTTATATTGTATATATTTGAGAGAGAGAGAGAGAGAGAGAGAGAGAGAGAGAGAGAGAGAGAATGAGATGGGGAGAGGAAGACAAAGAAGCAAAGAAGATACTCTCCAAGCCAGAACTCCTGGGTGGGCTGTGCAGGAACCATGTACATAACAGCTCCAGGTCACAATATGTAGAGAGGAGAAGTGGAGACACGGGCTAGCACATCACAAGGGTTGTTGAGTCTTTACTTTGGGGCACATGGCACACACACATACACACACACACACACACATGTACTTTTATTCTGGGGCGGGGCTACTACAAATCTGAGCCCATCACTCTACTCCCATTTCCCCCCTGATTACTTTAAGGAGCCCCTTTTCATAATTAGTTCATCTATTCAACAATTACTGAGTACCTGCTTTGTTCTAGGCACCTTGTAAGGTTCTGGGACACAGCTGTGAATGAGACAGACAGCTTCCGCTCTCAAAGTGTTTAGAAAATATAATTCTTTCTGTTTGAGACCCTGAAGATCCCGGAAACTTTTTATTTCAGGTCAGCATTGTCTTTGAACATTGACAAGTGGGCCACTTGGACCTGCTATCTCTTATGTGTTGTCTTGAAAAAGTAAGAAGACAAAGAAATAAGAGGGAAAATAACTACAGAGCCACAGAGCCATCCAGGGTTGCCTTGACAACACGATCAGAGAAAATAGCCAAGCCCTTGAGGTGCCAGGGCTGGACTCTGAGCCCTGGCCAATTGTCCACGGAAGGATGTCACCTTTTGACTTCAACAGAACTTCACTGAAGTGAGTCTTTGAAATCCAAAGGAAGAGGGGCCCACGCATTGAGGAACTCATCCCACGTCTACGCCAGCCTTGTTCCGATCCTGTAGGAACACAGGATGTTCTCACTCCAAAGGCTGTCTGAGACCGCTGGAGGCAGCGTAGGGTATGGGCAAGAGTTTGGCTTAAGACTCAAACAAGCCTCAGTTAAAACTCAGGCTGAGCCTCAAGGTAGTTGTGTAACCTTGGACAGTATCTGTATGTCTGAGCCTCAGGTGTCCCCATTTCTAAAGTGGAAATAATAATACGAGCACCTCAGAGGGTATTAGGATGAAATTACATAACGTATGTGAAGTTCTTACCGTGCCTGGCATGCAGTAAGCACATAATTAATGCTGGCTTTTTAAAAATAAGCTGAATTGAAGCTCAGAAATCACCTTCATTCTATGGATGGCAGACTGAGGCCCCGTAGCCTAGTGATAGTGGAAAGAAAGATCGTGAATTTTGGAGTTCGACCTGGTTTTGAATCCTGGATCTACTAGTAGGCTTTAGAAGCTTCATGTAATCTCTCTAAACCTTACTTTCCTCATTTGTGAAATGGGACATTAAGATTGTTCTGAGGCCCTGGCCCCAAGGTCCTGGCATGTAGTAGTTGCCCAATAAAATGTCCCTTTGTTTCCTTCCTTCTCTTTGGTTGCCCAGAGTCATACTTGGTTCCAACTTTATTTATTTATTTTATTTATTGGTTTTAGAGAGAGAGTAAGGGAGACATATATAGAGAGAAATATCGACTGTTGTTCCACGTATTTATGCATTCATTGATTGATTCTTGTATGTGCTGTGACTGGGAAGTGAACTCAAAACCTTGGCGTACTGGGAGGAAGCTCTAACCAACCAAGCTACCTAGCTAGGGCAGTCCCAACTTTAATGTGTGTTTTTAATGGATTTTTTAGAGAGAGAGAGAGAGAAACATCAGTGTGAGAGAGCTACATCGATCGGATGCCTCACACCCCCTACTGGTGATTGAGCCCAAAACCCGGGCATGTGCCCTGACTGGGAATTGAACAAGGACCTTTCAGTCCATGGGACGATGCTCAATCAACTGAGCCACACTGGCCAGGCAGCAGTCCCAACTTTAAACATGCAGGCCTCAGGGAGTCCATGCTGACCTTCATGATACAAATGTGAAAGTCAAACAGATCTCAACTCAAATCTAGTTCTTGACCTTTGGCAAGTTACTTATCCTTTTTCTGCTGCAATTTACTTGTCTGTAAAATGAGAATAATAGAAGCACCTGCCTTACCGTGCTAGCATGAAGATCACACTCTTTTGAAGTGTCCCATCAATGTTTATTATTATGTCCTGCAACCTTGGCTCTGATCTACAAGAGATTCTCAGGTACATAAGTAGTAATGCCCATATTCATTCATTCATTCATTCATTCATTCATTCATTCATTCATTCATTCATTCATTCATTCATTCACCAATCCATCCATCCATCCATCCATCCATCCATCCATCCATCCATCCATTCATCCATTCATTTTTTATTTATTTGTGTGTCAGGCTGATTCACAATCCTTGTCTAGGATTCACAGAATTAGACAAGGCTCCTGCTCTTGGATTGTTCACAGCCTAGAAGAGACTTAAGCAATGGCGATATGACTATGAATAAAGGGTTTTGAGGAGAGACTGAGCCACCGGTGGTTAAGAGTACAGGCTTTACAGTTAGACAGCCGAGGCTTGACCTCAGCCCTGCTGCTCTGTGATCTTGTGCAAGTTATTCAACCTCTCTGTGCCTCTATAAAATAGGGGTTACCACTCTACGTAGTAAACACTGTGCAGATTTGTCCAAACAATAGAAGTGTGAGTACAAACCACATCATTAGCATTCAGGGGAGAGGGTGGAGTCCCGGAGGAAGAATTAGGGAAACTCAGGAGAAATTCAGTGCAGTTTCTATACCTCAGTCCTCCCACCAGCCAAACCTAGGAGGTACCCTGGAGCTTTTTGCCTAAGACTCAGAGTTTGCAAGTGAGAGGGAAAGTGTCTTTTCCAGGTGAGGTGAACAGAATAATGACCCAAAATATGTCCAAGTCCTAATCCCCAGAACCTGTGATTATGTGACCTTACCTGGCAAAAGAGACTTTGCCAATGTGATTAAGCAAAGCATTTGAGATGAGGAGATTATCCCGAGTTATCTGGGTGGGCCCAATGTCATCACAAGGGTCCTTGTAAGGGCAAAGAGGCAGGAGGGTCAGAGAAGCAGATATGATGATAAAAGCAGACTGGAGTGATGTGGGGCCAGAGGCAAGGAATGCACATATGAACAGGGGCCTCTGCTTTCTCCATTCCCCTTCCCCCCAAGGTGCCCTTCCTTTGATCTGAACCCTCATTTCCTGCTATTTGTCCCAGGAACCCAATTTGCTACTTTCAGCTTTGATAAAATGCCCTCCTCCCCACCCCTGCCTTTAGAGACAAAGCCAGAGCCTCACTCTCGGAGGTGGAAACCCAGAGCGTCAACAGAAAATGAACGATATTAACTAACTGTGGCAATCTTCTCAGGAAAGAACTCACCCTCGATGAGATTTGTGAACAAGGCTGATGAGATTTGCGACATGTAACCAATAGCAGATAAACGGTTATCTGACTAATTATCGTGGTTTCTCTGTGAGACAAGACTGGGTGGCTGTGATGGAAAACTGGCAGGAGATGAGAGTCAGAGCTTGTGTTTCCAGAACAAGACAAGGCAGAAAAGGCCTTGTGAGGCCGGGACACCAAATTTATGTGCCTGGACAGAAATCTTTCTAGAGTGGAGGAGAGAAAGTGATCAGGTTACAACTGCTGGAGAGAAAAAAATTATGAAACCCAACGGTTCGCCTGCCATCAAGATAACTGACATTGCTCGACTTGGTAGATGGACACATACACTGTAAAGAAAGTTTGGGAAGGCTGTTTGTCAGTATGGACCAACAATTCTCCTGCAGGAAATTCAACGTAGGGGAGTAATAAAAGATATTCACTTCAGCATGGTTTATAGTGGTGAAAATGCTCAACAATCTAAGATTTGTTACATAAATGATGGTCTGGCCATAAGGTAGGGTACTCTACCACACGTTATTTTTAATGATGCTGTAGAAGACCATTTAAAGACATGAGATGGTGTTAATACTCACTTGTAAGAGAAAAGAGTGGGTGTAAGACCACATGGGAGTAGGATTCCACTTTTTTGCTTTAAAAAGTAATAATACATGAAAAGCCCGGAAGGACAAATATTATAGTGCTACTGACAACTCCCTCTGGATAATAGAATTAGGGCAGGTATTAATTTTTTCCTTTTGGTTTATTAATATTTTCCATAGTCAATAATTAACATGCATTATCTTTGCAAATGGAAGTTCTGTATAAAAAAATAGTTCAAAGGCAGTGACCACTTGGTGATACCAATTTGTGCCTGGATCTTCCCATACATTATCTCATTTATATTTTAAAACACTATGAGTTAGGTGTTGTGTCCATTCTACTTACAGGGAAACTGACACAGAGACTGTAAGTAACTTGCCCAAGGTCGCACAGTTAATAAATGCTGGAATCACAATTTCAAGCCACAAATCCTTCTGATTTTAAGGGCACCCTCTTTCTACTACATCACTTGCCTCCCTTTAAAGAATTCCAGGTCCTTCTGTGCTCCTTCTATGTTCTGAGCAAACTTCTGCTTATGTAGCAGCCTTGGCTAGCCTTATCCTCAGGAGGCAGAACAAGACTGCTACTGTTGAACTCGAGGAATTGCCATATAAACGAATACTTCATTTCCTGTTTCATTATTCCCACTCTTGTTGATTACTTAGAATGAATTGGTCCCTCCAGACATGATTAGGGGCGGGGGAAATGGAGGATCAAGGCCCAGGATCCACGCTGGCACGCTCTGGCTACCCTGTCTGGTTTCCTGCCAGCCTCCTTCACTCTAGCTCCCAGTGGGTCATTTAAAATAAGCTGTGGCTTCTGTAAATACCAGAAGCTGGGGGATCCTTCAGCATGTGTTCAGCCAGGTGGGGCTTTGAGATAAATGCTCAGTTTCTATGCTGCAAGTTGAAAGGACAGGAACGGGTCTAAATGGACTCGGTTTCCATACCACTTAGTATGGTGCACGGCTGGAGAAGACATTCAGTCAATATAGGATGTATCCATGGTTACAGAATATCAGCCAGGTCAGTCTCCCTGCCAGGAGCTGCCTTTACTCTCCTCTTAGGTCAAACACTGCCCAAGTGGAAGAGAACTGAGCGAAGTGTTAGTATTTTCTGAAGGCCAGCACTATGTCCTGTTATCGAAAACGACTAAAGGGAAGGTGACAGAAAGAACAACTATTGAGTGCCTCCCTGGGATCAGCATTCTGTTCTTTCTGATAGTCATTCATTCATTCATTGATTCATTTGACAAATAAGTAACTTGTTGAATGTCAGCTGTGAGCTAGATCTTGTACTGGATGCCAGGGAGAATAAACAGGTAAAAAAGATGCCATGAAAGGAGCTTCTTACTAAAAGCATAGGAATTTGTTTTCTGTGTCTATGAATTTTGCACCCCCATAATCCCTTCACCTTTTATACCCAGCCCCCCAAGTTCCCTTCCCTCTGACAGCTGTCAGTCTGTTCTCTGTGTCTATGAGTCTGTTTCTGTTTTGTTTGTTAGTTAATTTTGTTCATCAGATTCCACAAATAAGTGAAATCATATGGTACTTGTCTTTCTCTGACTGACTTATTTCACTTAGCCTAATACAATCCAGGTCCATCCATGCTGTCACAAAAGGTACGATTTCCTTCTTTTTTACGGCTGAGTAGTATTCCATTGTGTAAATGCACCACAGCTTTTTAATCCACGTATCTAATGATGGGCACTTGGGCTGCTTTCAAATCTTGGCTATTGTAAATAAGGCTGCAATGAGCACAGGGGTGCATATATTCCCAGATGTGGAATCAATGCATCATTTTTTGAGGAAACTCCATGCTGCTTTCCACAGTGGCTGCACCAATCTGCATTCTCAACAACAGTGCACAAGGGTTCCCTTTCCTCCACATCCTTGCCGACACTTGTTAATTTACTGATGATGGCCATTCTGACAGGTGTGAGGTAATATCTCATTGTGGTTTTAATTCGCATTTATCTCATGATTAGTGATGTTGAGCATCTTTTCATTTATCTATTGGCCATCTGTATGTCTTCTTTGGGGAAGTGTCTATTTAGGTCCTTTGCCCATTTTTTAATTGGATTGTTTGTTCTTTTAGCATTGAATTTTATAAGTTCTTTATAAATATTGGTTATTAACCCCTTATCAGATGTATCATTGGCAAATACGTTCTCCCGTTTACTGGACTGTCTTTTCATTTTGTTGATCGTTTCCTTTGCTATGCAAAAACTTTTTAGTTTGATGTAGTCCCATTTATTAATTTTTTAATTTTGTTTGCTTTGCCCAAAGAGATATGTCAGAAAAAATATTGCTATGAGAAATGTCCAAACAGCATAGGATTTAAAAGAAAATTTGTTTTAAAATTATTACCGTAAAATGGATTTCTTTTTTTAAAAAACGTGTATTGTAGTTAAAAAAAATTTTTTTTTCCTTTATTGGCTTTTTAGAGAGAGAGGAAGTGAGAGGGAGAGAGAGATAGAAATATTGATGAGAGAGAACATCGATTGGCCGCCTCCTGCATGCCCCCCCCCCCCCCGGGTGCAGGCCCACAACCTGGGCATGTGTCCTGACTGGGAATGGAACCGGCGACCTCTTGGTGCATGGATTGATGCTCAACCACTGAGCCACACCGGCCGGACAGACTGTTTTTCTTCTTTGCACTTTAACATGAATAGATTCATGTAATAGCATCACAATCAGAATACAGAACAAAGTGTGGGAATTTTAATTTCTAATTGACGAGGAAACTGAGATCCAGAGAGCTTCGGTGATTGCCCCAGGGTTAACACAGATGACAGAAGGAAATGTGGGTTTTGCGTGGAGTCAGGGAGAGGCTCTACAGCTCAATGTTGGTCGTTGAAGTGGAAATCCCCTCTCTTTTGTGAATGGTTGCAGATTTCTTGGTGTCAGCGAAGACTACTCCGTAGACCTTAAGAAACCTGCTGGGGATTCAGAATTTACCTGGGTCCAGCAGTTTACTTTCTCCCTGATTACCTGCCCAATCTCAAGGTGTAAGACCTTTGAAATAGCCAATTTTAACTAATAAATATTTTGACTCTCTTTTGTTTTTGAAGAAATGTGAATACAAGATAATCTTTTGCCAGTAACTCCTGGTCATCTTGGTGACTGTCAAGTGATGTACCCAAAATGAAACACACGTTTTTGTGACTCCCCTCTTGGGGAAAGTATGCTTGCTGCCCTTATCACAGCCCACCTTTAATCTGATGTGTTTGATGGAAAATATACAGCTCTAACTGGAAAATAAACTCTTCAGTATTGTGTAACTGAAAGACAATAAAGTTGAATGAAAGGTCAAGAGCCTCTTCTAAGGAGTGTCACACACTGGTAACATCCCATACTCTTGATTGCATCTGTTAAATCACCTACTGTGGTGGTTGAAAGCACTTTGGAAACTTTTTAACCCAGCATTTAAAAAAATATGTTTTTATTGATTTTTTTTAGAGAGACAGGAAGGTCAAGGGAGGGAGAGAGAAATATTGACGAGAGAAGAAACATCAATCGGCTGCCTCCGAGCCCGAAACCCCCAACCAGGAATTGAACAGGAGACCTCTTTGTGCATGAGACAACGCCCAACCAACTGAGCCACACCCACTGGGCTTAACCCAGTATTATTATTTTAGTTGATATAACTAATAAATGCACATGATAAAAATAGCATCAAGTGACTAATATCCTCCCTCCATCCCTAGATCTGAGTCCTTTGGTCTCCCTTTTCAGAGGTCAACACCATGGTCAGTTTCCCATGTATCCTTTTAGAAAGTCACTAAACAATCAGAAGGCATTTATTTATTGTTTACAGAATGTGCAGTTATATACTTCCTAAAAGAAATATGCCACCCCATTTCTCCTGACTCTATTCATTCAATTAATTCAACTGGGGCCCGGCACCAGGGATATAAGGACCAATAAGGCAGTTGTGGCTTTCAAGGGGCTACTATTAGAGCAGAGAGGAGAGAACCTGTTAGTAGGACTGCACACAAGGTGCTCGGATTGGTGGCCCCCATGACCCTTGATTCTGCCCATTGGGTCCTGACCTATCCACCACTGGTACCATCTTGTGACAGCGGCTGGTTTTCTAGATGTAGTTGCAGGATAGTCCAGTGCCTCCAAGACAGGACTAAACTTGCCTTCCTGGTGGAAAAGGAATTCTTCTCTTGCAAGTCCCCAACAGGACTCCAGAAGCTACCCCCACAGCTGGTGACCCCTAGGCTGGAGCATGCCCCATGACCTCTTTCCTTCCAAAGTGTTTGAAGTTCCCATGCTAGCATCACTGAACTGGAAGGGACTTTAGAGGGTGACCTACTTGTTTTCCAGACTCCCCCTCCCACATATCCTGTCCCCACCATAGGGACTTCTGGCCTTGGTGGGGGGTGGGAACACACAAGTGACCAGGAACTCCCTCCCTGGGGCAGCCTACTCAGTGGTCACACAACACAAGTGGTTAGAAGGATCTTCCCTATATTAGCTGGTATGTGTGGCCCAGTGACATTATCCACTATTCCCAGTGCAGGATTATCCAACAGGCTGACCTAACAGGGCTGGTTAAGATCAGCAAATTGGAGGCACTTGAAAGCCTAAAAATGTTTTTCAAAGGACATTGATAATTGATAGTATATATTTAAAAAAAAGATAGCTGGCCGGTGTGGCTCAGAGGTTGAGTGTTGACCCATACACCAAGAGGTCGCTGGTTCGATTCCTGGTCAGTGTGCATGCCCAGGTTGTGGACCAAATCCTCAATGGGGAGCATGCAGGAGGCAGCCAGTCAATGTTCTCTCTCATCGATGTTTCTATCTCTCTCTCTCTCTCCCTCTTCCTCTCTCTCTAAAATCAATCAAGAAAAAAAAAAGATAAAAGCACTGAAGTAGTTTTCATGGGAAAAATCAGAACTTTGTTGGATTTCCTTATACTGGTTTTTAGTATTTAGATTTTACTTTGTATTGCCTACGGGGGTGGGGGTGGGGAAAGAAATACCATAATCTTCAGAGGTTTAAGACTTCTAAAGACCTTAAACGATCCAGATGGTCCCAGATTCTGCTCTCTGCATTTACCCAGAGGAAATCTCCTCCTCCAGACAGCCCCTCAAATATCTGATGACTTCCTCTATTCTCACACTCAACATTCGTTTCAGTGTGTCAACCTCCAGGAAGCCCTTTCTGAGCAACTGGGAGAGAATCGGGGTTTCCCCCAAGACACAGAGCCCTGTCTCTGTTTGTCTTTCCACTGAATGTGCTGACCCATGTACATGGAGACAACAATACTCCCTGAGTGGGTGGCCACGAGGCATCCACAGGGTCAGTGACTACTCCTTTACTTCACGGCTGATGTTTGAATATCCACCTACCTGTCCCCATCAGCCTTACATCACCAGTCTGAAGGGATGGGGATTAGTCTTTTGTCTCCTTACACAGCGCTTGGAAATCCAGGATCTCAAGCTCTCCATAGCAGGGCTGTGGGATGGGGCTGAAGCTGAGAACTGGAGCCCCTCAGCCTGGTAGGATGAGGGCATAGGAGTGGGTGACCAAGCTTTCCCAGCAGCCCAGGGGTCATAGATATCACGGCTCTTATTACTAAACAGGGCATGGCAGAGTGAGGGCCAGAGAGAACAGGGGACCTTGAATGGAACAGGAAGTGGTCACTGTGATTCAACCACAGAGCTTTTCCCTGTCATCTGTTAAGAGTGACACAGCTTTGGGGGAAAGTCACTATGCTGAGGTGAGGGCGTAGGTGGGTGGGTGGGGGGGGATGTTCAAGTTACAGCTAGTGTCACCACAGAAACTGGGCAGTGAAACCAGGAAGGAGAGCAGCCTCCTGCAGCATTGGAGCCACGGCCAGCAGCGATTCCAGCCACATGGGAAAATGCTTACTGGAGCTACCATTTACACGGGTTACTTCTCTGAGCCTCTATTTCCTTATCAATATAATGGGAATAATAACAGAGTCTATTTACAAGGTTGTTGTGAAAATCAAATGACACGTTATATGTTTTAACACTTAGGAGAGAGATTGCTATAAGGTAGGAATTAATAAACAATAGCTATTATTATTTTATATTTATTATGATAGGGATTCTCAGAGGTGTAAATCTGAGCCTGAATAATCTATAGGTGTCAAGAGGGGTAGTGATGTTCCCAAAATCTCGCATAACTAACCAGAGCCACAGCTGTGCCTAGAACCAAGGTCACCTGCTTTTTAGTCTCTTTCTCTCTTTCTCTTCCCCATCTCCCTCCTCCTTCTTTATCATATACTTTTCACTGGGGCCTTGTTATGTGCCAACCACTTCATGTATGTGATTGCAGTCAATTCTCATAGAAGGTAGGCAAAACTGTTCCATCCTTCAGAAACCACGTCATTCAGAATGCTTCCATTCATCTTCTCATCAATTCCTTTAAAATTCTGCCCTCAACCTCTCCCACTCCAGGAAGTCCCCCTGGATTAAACCTCCCCCAGGACTCTGATCCCTCCCAAACACTGAGTCCTCTCAGCTATTAGCCCTCTAACAGTCCTAGCAGTCCTCTCAGCTTGACTTAGCAAATGTTCCTGCATCTATCAACAATTTATTTATTTATTTTAAATATTTTTTCTTTATTGATTTTAGAGAGAGAGGAAGGGAGAGGGAGAGAGAGACAGAAACATCGATGAGAGAGAACATCGACTGGCCATCTCCCGCATGCCCCCCACTGGGGATTGGGCCCACAACCTGGGCATGTGCCCTAACCGGGAATTGAACCAGCGACCTCTTGGTGCATGGGTCAACGCTCAACCAGTGAGCCACACTGGCCCGGCTGGATGATTTAAATATCTTTAAATATGCATTTATAATATCCTCAGCAAGTGAGGAGAATTCCCCAATAGCTTTCGTTCTTCCAAGGTTTTCCCTGGTTTCCAGCAGCTTACTCAAGGCAGTAGCAGCTGTGGGCAGCTTCTGGCCATGGAGGAGGTTCAGTGACAGATGAGGCCACCGAGCACCAGGATGGGGAGGAAGGACTGGAGTGGGGCAAAGACCTGAGGTAAATCTGTGGACAACCAGCCAAGCACATTCGTTGTGGTTTTAAACGTATTTCTGAAGGAAGACCTGTCCCCTCTGGTTTCTGTCTGATTACCCCAGTTCAGCGGCAGCCTGAGGGCAGGTCACCAGGTTTATGGTGTAAAGTCCAAAATTTTTAGGGGACATTCTTGGCTGATGGGCTCTGCATTCCCTCCCCCAACTCCCCCACCCATGATCTCTGTGACCTGCCTCCTGACCCTGGCTCCTGACCCCGAGCCTCCTAAATCAATAAACTTTGCTGCCATTTCCCCCAATAAACTGGTGGTGTCATTCAGCTGGATTTCTTCCAATTTCCTTCCCTGTCTCGAACACTCCCCCTCACCCCCTGCTTGCAGCCTAAGGATACTCATGGAGAATTTTTAAAAATACTCCATTTGGGCCTCTCTCCTCTGATAAGACTGTGGGGTCCTCAAAACAGGGACTGAGCTTTAGTCTTAATAAAACTTTGTTTACAAAAACAGGCTGCGGGCCTATGGGCCATAGTTTGCTGATTTGATTTTTTTAAAAAATATTGCATTAAAATATTATTTATCTTGGTCATTGAGATATTTGGCACCCTCCTCCTGAGGTTTTTGTACTTAAAGCAAGTGCCCCACCCCCCTCACACTATTCCCGGTCCTGTTTGTGTTCCCAGAGCCCAGCTTACTTCCTGGAGGTGTGTGGGCTCAGTTCTCACAGTTGGATAAGTGAATGGAGGAACGAACGAAGTGGAAAGGACACCAGACTGGGCATCGAGAGCTCTGAGGTCCAGACTCTGCCGCTGTGTGATCCAGGCACATTCCTTAACCCTGCAGACCTCAGTTTTCTCATCTGTGAAATGCACAGAGCATACTGGATAATCTCACAGGATTCTTTCTGCAAACACTCAATAAACATTCATAGATAAAGTTACAGATCGACCATGAAAAGATGGACATGACTCAGTTCCTTGCCCTGGAGGTGCTCACAGCTCAGTGGACTTAGTAGATCTCTGAGCCTTAGGTCTTTCCTCTGGAAAATGGGGATCTGGGGTGATAGTTACATGGGGCGATAGTGAGGCTCTAATGAGAGAAGGCAAGCATTCTGCATTGCACTACTCCAAGACCTCTCACTTCTGAACTCCAGGACTTGCTTTCATATTTTTCTGTAAACCAGTTGACAAAAATACTAACATGAGACCCTTGAACTGGGCTGTGGGGAGCAGCTGAGTGCCATGATTTAAATAATGCCTGGGCACTGAATATATGTCCTTGGGCAAGTTGCTAAATGAGTGGGAATGACAGTTAAGGGTTCTCCCACCTCACAGCATTGTCGAAAGGTGACTGGAGATTGTCACCGCAAGTGCACGGAAAACCGAATATGCCGCACTCTGGAAGCCAGATGAGGACTCCTCCTGGCACGGAAGTCTTCTGTCCTCCTTCCCTCCCTCCATCCCATCTGCTCTCAGAAAAGGAACAGAAACTACTTCCTACTGACCTGGAAGTGATCCCTGCCAGAGGAAGCTTAACTTTTAGTTGGCATCAAAACCTTAAAGTAGCCCTGGCCGGTTTGGCTCAGTGGTTAGAGCATCTCCCAGGGACCAAAGACTCTCAGGTTCAATTCCAGTCAAGGGCACGTACCTCCGTTGCGGTTCGGTCCCTGGCCCTAGTTGTGAGGGAGGCAACCGGTCAATGTGTCTCTCTCACATTGATGTTTCTCTCTCCTTCCCACTCAGTCTGAAAATAAATGGAAAAATATCCTCCGGTGAGGATTGAAAACAACAACAACCTAAAGTAAAGGCAGTGAGGTGGAATTTCAGGTGCTGGGGAGTAGGAGCAGGATTTGGGGTCAGAGAGTCTTTCTCGGTCATTGAAACAAGCAATGCCATGGATAGGACTTTCAAAAGCTGCAGCCACTCTCTTCATTTGGTCTTTTCTTATAGAAACTTGAAGTGGAGCAATTCACCTCTCCTTGGGCCTCAGTTTCCTGCTGCATGAAATGAGAAAGTTGGACCCGAAGACCTCTGAGCCCCCTGCTTCTTTCAGGTTCTCATGGTGATTTGGCAGGGCGGGGGTGGGGTGGGGGGAGGACAGGGGAAAGGATGATTTCATTTTCCCATACCCTCCTCACATACTCTGTCTGGTTACTTCACTCCCATACCGTGGTTGGGCAGAGCATGGCCACTCAGTGGGGACCGTAGGCAGGCCCACGAAGGATTCAGGACCACGTGAGTGTCCGGGTCCAGGGCACTGCCGGGTAAAGGTTAGCGCTCCGCCCCTCCGGCCTATCCAAGCTGGTTAGGCTGGGGCACATCCTCTGCTGGCCCGCCCCACCCTCGGAGCCCGTGGGTGCCCGTTGCACAACCCTTGCTGGGGGAATGCAGCCAGGGCAGTTCCCACGGGGCTCCCAGATCAGGGTGGGACCCTCTTCTTGGCGGGGCGATCAGAATCACACTCGGCAAAATATTAATTATTGTTGCTTCCAAAGCCCCACCACCGGAGGGTGCCTGGCCCTGCCCAGGAAATCCAAATAATCAGCATCACTGGCATTTTACTCACCCCCAGTGGGGAGCTTGGTCACGTGAGCCACATCCTGGAACCCAGCGTAGGACCTGCATGTGCCAGAGGCTGGTGGGGGGGGGGGGGTGGCAGGGGCAGAGGAGAGTAAGGGAGAGGGAGAGGAGAATATGAAACTCTCCAAGAAGAAAGAAAGAAGAAAAACTTACTAAGAGAATTTTTACGTGATTCTTTTTCTTTTCTAGAAGAGGTTAAGAGGCATAAGAAAACCGCCACAAGTCCCAAATTGGCAAGAAGCAGAGCTAGGGGGTGGGGCACTCTCCACTGCGCTAATGGCAGGAAATTTCCCAGGCAGGATAACCCCCCCCCCCCCCAGTCTAATCCGCGGTTGAGCATGTTGGGCATGTGAGAAAGCAGTGGGCAGGCCAGCGGTGTCAGGGTGATGGTGGCACTATGGGACTCTCAGACTCTTGGTAGCAGTCCAGATGTCCCATTAAAACACTGTGAGGCCCAGCCCTGTGGCTCAGTGGTTGAGCGTCGACCCATGCACCATGAGGTCATGGGTTCAATTCCCGGTCAGGGCACATGCCCAGGTTGTGGGCCAAATCCCCAGTGGGGGGCATGCCAATCAATGTTCTCTCTCATCGATGTTTCTCTCTCCCTCTCCCCTCCTCTCTCTCTAAAATCAATAAAGAAAAAAACAAAACAAAACAAAAACATTGTGAGGAGGTGTGCATCCAGGAGGGTTATGCCCCTAACCTGCATCAGATTTGTGGGAATTTTAGGAAACAGCCCCTTGAAAGAATATTCCTTGGAACAAAGTGCTTAATTGATGTCAGTTCAGCATCAATTGGCATTCTGAAGAATTGTTCCAGAATCAGAAGCGTTTTTTGAAAAACACTCATAACTTGTAAATGCATAGCATTCCTTCTCCTCTGCCCCCTTCCCAGACAGTGGAAACAATCACGGGGGGGGGGGGGTGAGTCTGTCCCCGCCACAGGTTATTCTGCAGCTCTTGGAAATGACGATTACAAAGAGTCTTTAATAACATAAGGAAGTGCAAATGCTATAAGGTAGGATACACAACTGTACACACAGGATGGTCATAGCTGTCTGGAAGAAAAAAGAGGAAGAATGAAAGAACCAAAACCAATGAATAGTAAACAGATCGGCAGGAAACACCAAAATGTTGACGGTGGTTTTCTGTGGGTGGGAGGTGATTTCTTTTTCTTCTTTCAAGTTTTCAGTCCTTTTCAACTTTTCTGTGACATCTGTCACTTTATATGTATGCCATATGGCCAATATATAAAAACATATTTTATATTAAAAATACTATTTGTATTTTACTTTAAAAGAAAGTGGCTAATAATAGTACTAATAATGACAACAACAACAATCATGGTAAACTCATGTTTACTGAGCATTTCCTGGGTGTCTGGCACTGTGCTAAGTACTCTACTTGCTTTTTAAAAAAAATCCTCATGGCAATCCTGTGAGGTGGACATTATTAATGTCTCTATTTTACAACAGCTCTGAGATGTTAGGGCATGTCCTGGACATTAAGTTTTTGTCTGTCCAGGATCCAAAGCTCCCTGGATAGTGTGCAGAACTCGCCCTTGTGTGTCTGCTTGGAGGAAGGGAGCACCCGATTTCCCACCACTGAGGTCCAGGGGCAAATCCTCACTATTCTAGCTTCCTGGTGATGGATTGGATACATGGTAAAGGCCCCGACAGTTGGAGTGCTGGAGGATTAGAACTCCACTGGCTGTGCCATCTGGCTACAGTGGTATCAGTGTCCTGATTAGATGCTTCCCAGACAAGGGGTGGTTTTGTGTCTCCTGCTGCTCTGGGCCTTGAGGACTGCTACCTTCATATCTGCTCCTTTCCTAAGACTGTCCCCTTTTGAACCTCTGCCAATTCTATTGCATTTGATTCCCTTCTTGGTTTAAGGTAGTCGGGGTCCATCTCTGTGGCTTGTTACCAAGAGCTCTGACTCATATTAGTGATTCTCCAGCAATTCCCAGAGCAAATGGGAAGCAGGACTCCTATCCAGATCTGTCCATCAAGAGTCCAAGCATTTAACTAACCCTCTGTGCGACCTACTCTTCCCCAGAGAATGATAAACATTTCCCGACCTTCTAGAAAACAACCGGAAACAGTGTTTTGAAAATTTTCTCAGAAATTAGGGGTCTACCACCCACCCTACCACCGTGGGAGTCAGGCAAGCCATTATGTGAAGGGCAGGAGTCAGGTTGGGGAGGAGTCAACCCCAGCCTCCAGTTACTTCAGTGCAATGGGAGCTGCGGAGGACAGGAAGCAGAGGCGGTCAGGCCTCACTGGCATTTCCTGACTGGTGCCAGAGGACTGACTCAGCATAGGGTCTCCTCCCCCTGGAAGCCTACTTTGACCTTTGAAGTCTGGGAGAGGAACCCCTGGTTTGATCACCTTGGTACTTTGTTATGGTTGCTTCTCTACATGTCCACCCCCATGCAAATGAACTTCTAGGGAACAGAACTGGCACATCAATATTGTTGGAATGAATGAGAGAATAAATGAATGAAGGGCTCTCCTCATCCCTATGCAAAGCAATGGGAAATCTTAAACCCTGGGACTTTTCTAAGACGTCTTGGCAAAATAGAACCATGGGCTTTGAAGTTGAGAGAATTTGCTTCAAACTCTGGCTCCCTCACTTACAAGCAAATTATTTCTTAACCTCTCTGAAACTCAGTTTCCTTTTCTGCAGTATGGAGATTGTGTTTAACTCTCACAGTGGGCAGTTGGGAAGATAGCAGAAATGGTTGGCACATAGTAGGTTCTCACTGTGTCCGAGCTGGCTTCTTCCTCCCAACACTTCATTCTTACTCACTTCCTTCTCCCTGCCCCTCACTGGAGTGGATGTCCAACAATAGGGAAAAGATTAAATCCACTGTGGCATATCAATAATATAAAACATTAGGCAGTCAATAAAAATGTTGTCTAACCAGTCATTTTTAACCAAATAGAAAATGCTCGTGTATTCCTGTGAAGCGATAGAAAGGCTCAGTTGTTCATACAGTATGACCTCAGCCATGTAAAATGAATATGCATATGCCTGCTTGTCCGTGTAACCATGTAAAATGAGTATGCATATGCCTGCTTGTCCGTGTATCCATGTAAAATGAGTATGCATATGCCTGCTTATCCATGTAACCATGTAAAATGAGTATGCATATGCCTGCTTGTCCGTGTAACCATGTAAAATGAGTATGCATATGCTTACATGTAAGAGGCAATTCAGAAAAGATACACAAGAAACCCTTAACAGTGTTCTTCCTCTTGGGTGGGAATAGAAAGTTGGCATAGACTTTGACTTTTCACTTTATAATCTGTCCTATTTTATGTATATAAAATATTATAATATATAATTTTTTGCCATGATTATGTATTGATTTTTAAATAAAAACCAAAAAAAAAAAAACACACAAAAAAACAGAACAAATAGAAAGGAACTATAACAAGATTTTAAACAGTGGTTATTTGGGGAGTGGAAGAATTATGAGATTAACAAAATAATTCTGTTTTATATTTTTCTATATTTTTAAAGTGTTCTATAATAAGCTTATAGTTCTTTTATAATCAGAAATAAGGCAAACATCACTTCAAGTGGCTCCCCTGGGGTAGGGGGAGGAGGGAGAAGGAGCAGGTGACTGTGTCCAAAGGGCCCAGGGAGCACGCGGTGGAACTGGGCAGAGGCAGTTGTATTTTTGGAGCCATGTGGTTCCTGCTGAGTCAACTAACTAGTTGTTTGGCCCCAGCCTGCCTGTGGAGGCCGGAAAAGCTCCCACTCCTGCCCTGGTTCATTCTTAGTCATCCTCTGGGAAATAGGGTAGGGGTGGGGGAAGGAGGTTAGTTGGGAGTCTCCATCTGCCCCTGGAGCCTTCTAGGCAGAGACGTCCGGGGAAGCAGTCTAGATCTATGCATGAGATCACCTGGCATTGTCACCTTGGGGACATGTGGCTGGGAGTGAGCAGGAAGGGTTGGGGGAGGAGTACTGAGAAAATGCCCCTCTGGCCTTTGGCAGGCAGCACCCCATCCTCCTTGGAAGCTGCTGTGAAAATTAATTACCGTTTGTCCAGGGCTTTCAGATTCCCCAGATGAAAGACACAGCACAGGAGTGTCATGATGAATATGTGTTCACGGTATTGACTTTCCTCCTCAACACCCCTCATGACAATCATGTGCCCCTCCCCTAACCTCCCACTGCCTTGACATCCTGGCTCAAAGCACAGACCTTGAGCACCAGTATCAAATGCTGCTGAAGGGGAGGAGGGAGGGCAGGGGGCAGCTGATCCCCCATCATCCTGCATTTCAGATGGGTAAACTGAGGTGCTCCACTTCCCTACAGGTTAAAAGGAGGACATATGACAAAGCCTAGAAAACTGAGGAAGGAAGCCCTGGAGAGAGGGGCTATGGGTTACTCTAGGCCAGAGCCCAGGGCTCTGCCCCTCTTGTGGATTGAGGGATGGGAGGAATTCCAGAACTCTCAGGCCATGCACTGCCGAGTGGATTCATCCCTAGATTCACAAGGTAGATAGAGTTTATTCGAGCTTCTAATTCCCCTCGCGAACTGACTTGATTCTTGGTTGATTGCTTCTGAACACGTGCCCACAGCTGGGTTCTGTCATCTCCTGGCTCCAAGAATTTGGATGGGAAACTGGTTTTATAAATTCCTCTCATTCTCTTCCCTTCTTCATTTTATATAAGAAGATCATTGATCCGTAAAGCTGCTTAATGTGTTTCTGGGCAGGTATACAGAGCAAATTCAATGGAGAGAGGATCATGTAGGGCCCAGCCCCTCCCTCAAGTCGAGTCCTTGCTTATGAGACATTTAAGCAATCCTAAGGGCAGGCAGGCAGAAAAAAGGCCTGAGCTCTGAAAAGAGTGGGACATTGTGGACTAGAGAATGCAGGAGACTTTCCTAGGACCCAACTATGGAGGTGCAAAGAGACAGAGCCTAAGTTGGAGACAGTGAAGAGCCTTCAAGGCCAGAATGGAAGGTTCATGTGAGGACAAGGGGAGGCAGATGGGCAGGTTGGGTGAGAGTATGAAGGTCCTTGAATTGCAAACTAAAAGAATTGGGATTTTGTCCAGAGGGCAATGGAAACCCACCACATGTTTCTGAGACAGAAAAAGATACAATGAGGAGTTTGAAAGGTTAAACTATTTTCAACAGGAGGTGAATCTTAGCATCTCTGAGTCAGCAGCCCTACCATGAAATTCACCATCCTCCTCCTCAGTCCAGCCCCTGACTTCTATTTCAGCGAATGGCATGGAAGCACAAATGTCACCTCCCCTGTTGCTCTCTGACACACTACCCTGTGTTATTTTCTTCATAGTATTTATCGCCTCTGGAAATGATCTGGTTTACGTACTTGTTTACTTCCTTTTTCCTCTGTGTCCCATAGAATGTAAACAAAATGGGGTAGGTGGGGGGTTGTTATCTGTTTTGTTCGCTGTTTCATCTGTAGCACCTATGACAGTATTGGGCTGGTGGTAGATGCTCAATGTGTATTTGTGGAATGAATGAGTAGATTAATGGCCCCACTATTTTCTCAGCCACCCTGGCCCCAAACCCCTTGGTGATTTTTGACTCCTCCTTCTCCCTCCTCTGCAGAATCCAGTCATTCATTCCCTGCCTATGGATATTATTTCTGCATCCCTCCATGCCCTCCCCCTCCCCCTTTGCATTTACACCTCTACTTTAGAAAACAACTCTAAGCTTTTTGAAGTCAGAGGCTCTTCCTCACCATTTCCCCCATGGGGCTCAACACAGGGCTTTGGCAATGACAATTCCCACTGATCTATCTGTCTTTACAGTTTTCCAAGTGCTTTTCACAGGATCCTGGTATACCTAGGGCAAATTTGGGACTCAAACCTCAGTCCTCGACCCTAAACAACACACGTATTCCATTATTCTGATTTATGCATAATTTATGATGAATGAATGAATGATGGAAGTGCTCAACATAGATTGTTATGGGAGAAACTGGAAATGGGGTCAATGTCAGTCAATATTGACACAAAAGGAGGGAAAAGAAGAGGAGAGTGGTTAAATGGGGGTGGGGATGTAGGGGATAGCCAAAAGCTGAGGCTGAAGAGGGCTGACTCCCAAGAGGTTAGATGACTTTGTCCCTTTATCATGTATCCCCATCTCATTGTCTTGTTTTTTAAAACAAGATAGTTAGTAACCTAACCTGGGAGAAGATACCAGAGACAAAATTAAAGGGGCAGGGAAACTCTGAATCCAAAGGAGACATTATTTATTGGTTTGTGAGCTATTGTGTTTTTAAACAATAAGTATGAAAAATATAAACAATTCCATTGGACAAAAATTACAAAGGACAAAAATGTATAAAGAGCCTGGCCGGTGTGGCTCAGTGGTTGAGTGTCGACCCATGCACCAAGAGGTCGCCTGTTCAATTCCCGGTCAGGGCACATGCCCAGGTTGTGGGCCCAATCCCCAGTGGGGGGCATGCAGGAGGTGGCCAATCGATGTTCTTTCTCATCGATGTTTCTATCTCTCTCTACCTCTCCCTTCCTCTCTCTCTGAAATCAATAAAGAAAAAAAAATAAAAATAAATGTATAAAGAAAAAATAAAATGAAAATCACCAGTTATTTCCCCATTCAGAAAAAGTCATTCTAACATTTTGATATACATATTCTTTCAGACTATATAAATGTAAACATTAATATAAATATAAGTCTATATCTATAGATACAAATACACACATGTGCTTTTTTAAATAAAATGGAATAGTTTTGTAACCTGCTTTTGTTCACTTAATAATATGGAGTGAACACAAAGGAGATTTTATAAGCCCAAAGGGTGGTTTGTAAAGATAACCTTTGGGATAAACAGGAAGCCGGAGAAGATAAATGAGCATAAAGTGAGCAGTTAAGCTCTGTGGTTTTGATAAATATTATTAAAGTAAATAAATCTTAGATGTCCCACCAGGTTAGGTAATTATTAGCTCTCTATCAGCAAGGTCACGAATTCATAGACTCATAGGATGTAGGCACTTGACCGAGCCTTTGAGATGATATAATTCAATCCCCCTACCTTAGGTATTGAGAAACTACAAGCCCAGAGATATTTACTAATGTGCCTAAAGAGACATGACTGGTGAGCCACAGAGTTGGACTGAGAACACTCTCAGTCCAGTGCTCTTGCCACTAAACCACATGAATCAACAGGGTATGTGCTCTTCTACCACAGGCACTGATGTGCCGAATGAAACAGGGAGAGATGAGGCCCCAAACCCAGCAGTTCTCCAGTTGTATGACATCAATGGAGGTGTGTGTGTTAAGAGGGCAGGTCAGAGAGGTAGAGCACAGCAGTTGAGATTGGTTGGCTCTGATGTTAGACCACTGAGACCCAAATCTTGGTTTCCTTACTGACCTTGCTGTATGACTTTGGGCAATTTACTTAAACCTTCTGTCCTCCATTTCTTCACCTGTAAAAAGGGTAGCAGTATCTACCTCATCAGAGTGCAGTGAGAATTAAGAGATCATGCACACAAAGGGTTTAGCAAGGTGTCTGGCATAGAAAAAGAGCTCAATTATGTGAGCCATGGTGATTATTAGTGTTCTGGCATGAAAGTCAATGTTCTTGTCAACGTTAACAAGAGCTTAAGGGCACATTGTAGCCATTTGTGGCTTTGGACATCTGTAGGAAAAGGGGACTTAGAAAGAAGTCCAGTTATGAAGTTCTGTGAGCCCTGTCCACTATGAGGGTAGTAACTAAAAGAGATCATTACCCAAAGGAGGACATGTGGCCTGGACTGGAGCTGTAGGGTATTTATTTTATTTTATTAAATTTTTGGGGGGTGACATTGGTTAATAGGGTCATATAGGTTTCAAGTGCACATTTCTATGATATATGATCTGTATATTGCCTTGTGTGCTCACCATCCAAATGTCCGATATTCTAACCCTAAGATGCAAAAGTGAGGCCATCTGCATACTTTCTGCACTAGCCAATTATTATACAAATCAAAGATCTAGAAAAAATTTTCCCTTATTTTTCAATCTATTTAAAAGAGAATCAACTGTTTAAAGCAAAAATAATGAGTTATGGAGGGTGAGAGCAGGGAGGAGGGGGTCAATGGGGGAAAAAGGGGAACATCTGTAATACTTTCAACAATAAAAATAAAATAAAAAAATAATGTTATTACAAGGTTTATAACTTATATAGAACTAAATTCATTACAAGAGGACAAAGATTAGGAAGGGGGACATATAAATATATTATTGAAAGTTCTTTTATGCCCTGGCCGGTTTGGCTCAGCGGTTAGTGTTGGCCCGTGGACCAATGAGTCTCAGGTTCGATTCTGGTAAAGGGCACGTACCTCAGTGGCAGTTCATCCCCGGCCGTAGTCGCGGTCGTGTGGGAGATGTGTCCCTCTCACGTCAATGTTTCTCTCTCTCCCCCTTTCTCTCCCTCCCACTCTCTCCAAAGATAAGTAGAAAAATGTCCTCAGGTGAGGATTAAAAAAAAAAGAAAGCTATTTTACTATACACAAAGCAGTATGTAATAGTACCATTTGCAGGTAGTGGTAAGTTAAAGATGTATATTTAACCTTAGCACAACCATTAACAACAAGAATATAAGTATAACCAACAAGCCAACAGTGGAGAATATATGAAATTATAAGAAATACTCAATTTATACAAAAGAAGTCAGGAGAAGAGGGAAAAAGGCACAAAGAACAGAAGGGGAAAGTAAAACACAAATAGCAAAATAGTAGATTTAAAACTGAACAATATTAATAATCATATTACAGTTAATTTAAAAGACAGATAGATTGGTTGAGAAAAGCAAGACTCGCCCTGGCCAGTTTGGCTCAGTGGTTAGAGCATCGGCCTGAGGTCCAGAGAGTCGTGGGTTCGGTTCCCGCTAAGGGCACGTACCTCGGTTGCAGTTTGTCCCTGGCCCTGTTTGGGTCGTGCAGGTGGCAGCCACTCGATGCATCCCTTTCACATCGATGTTTCTCTCTCTCTCTCTTCCTCTCTCTCCCTCCCACTCTATCTGAACAAAAAATGGAAAAATGTCCTCGGGTGAGGATAAAAAAGAAGAAAAAAAAAAGAAAAGCCAGACCCTACTATATTCTGTGTACCAGAAAACAACTCTAGCCTGGCAGGTGTGGCTCAGTGGATTGAGTGTCAGTCCCACAGACTGAGAGGTCCTGGTTCGATTCCAGTCAGGGCACATGCCAGGGTTGCAGGCTTGATCCCCAGTAGGGGACATGCAGGAGGCAGCCGAACGATGTTTCTCTCATCGATGTTTCTCTCTCTCCCTCCCTTCCTCTCTCTCTAAAAAATCGATAAAAACATATTTTTTAAAAAAGAAAGAAAATAACTCTATAAATACACAAATAGGTTAAAAGTAACATAAAAAGATATACCATGCAAGCACTAATCAAAAAGAAAGCTAGAGTAGCAATATTAATATCAGGCAATGTAGACAATAGAACAAGGAATACTACCAGAGACAAAGAGGGACATTTCATAATGATGAAGGGGACAATTCATCAACAGGACACATCAGTCCTAAACACTGATGTCCTAACAGAATTTAGAGTACATGAAGAAAAAACTGATAGAACTGAAAGGAAAGATAGGCAAATTCCAATTTTAGTTGAAGCCTTCAACACTTCTTTCTCAGTAATTGATAGAAGAGCAAACAGAAAATCAGTAAGGATATAGAAGACCTGAACAACATCATCAATCAACTTGACCTAATTGACATTTCATAACACTACACCCCAAAGCAGCAGAATACACTTTTGTTTTCCAAGTGCACATAAAACATTCACCCAGATAGACCATATTTTGAGCCATAAAATCAGTCTGAATAAATTTAAGGAACTGAAACCACACAAAGTATGTTCCCTGACTACCACAGAATTAAACTAGAAATCAATAATAGGATGACAAATAGAAAATCCCCAAAATTTTGGAAATTAATCAAACAGATAAAAAAGAAATTACAAGGGAAATTAGAACATATTTAGAACTGAATGAAAATGAAAACACAACACATCAAAATTTGTAGGCTGCTTAGAGGAAAATTCATTGCTTTAAATGCCTATATTACAAAAGAAGAAAGTATAATATCAATGACAGATTTTTATCTTAAGAAACTACTTAAAAAGAGCAAATTGAACCCAAAGTAAACAGGAGGATAGAAAAACAAAGATAAGAGTGAAAATTGATGAAGAAGAAAATGGACAACTAGCACAGAAAAATCAATGAAACCAAACGCCAGTTCTTTGAAAATATAAATAAAATTGATCAATTTCTAATCAGACTGAAAAGTAAAAAGCAAGAAATGACAAATATTACTAATATCAGGAATGAGGGAGGGAATACCACCATAGATCTTGAGACCTTAAAATGGTAATAAGGGAGCATCTATTAACAACTTTATGCTACATAATTCAGTAACTTTGATGAAATGAACAAGTTTTTTGAAAGATAAACTAACAAAGCTCATTCAAGAAGAAATAAGTAACTGGAATAGTTCTATATCTACTAAAAACATGGAATTTATATCTAGAAAGCTTCACAAAAAGAAAATCTCAGGCCCTAAAGACTTTACTGATAAGTTCTACAAAATATTTAAGGGAGAAATAATACCAGTTCTATAAAATCTCTTATAGAACTTGGAAGAGGAAGAAACTCTTCCCCAATCATTTTATGAGACCAGCATTATCATGATATGAACACCAGACAAACACATGACAAGAAGAGACTACAGACCATAACCCTCATACATATAGATACTATCTATATTTAATATATATATTTTTTTATTGTTGACACTATTACAGATGTCCCCCATTACTCCCGCTTTGCCCCCCTCCATCCAACCCCCCCACCCCACCCCCAGGCCTTCGCCACATTATTGTCTGTGTCCATGGGCTATGTATATATGTTCTTTGGTTAATCTCTTCCAGTCTCCTTCACCCCCCCTTCCCTCTGGGATCTGTCAGTCTGTTCCATGTATCTATGCCTCTGGTCCTATTTGTCAATTTATTTTGTTCATTAGATTCCACATATAAGTGAGATCATATGATATTTGTCTTTTTCTGACTGACTTATTTTGCTTAGCATGATAATCTCCAGGTCCATCGATGCTGTTGCAATGGGCCAATAATTTATAACAAAATATTAGCAAGTCAAATCCAGCAATATATAAGAAAGATTATAATTCACGGTAAGTGGGGTTTATCCCGAAATATAAGGTTTGATCAATACTCAAAAATCAATCCATGTAATGAAATTAAGAAAACAGCTCCATTTATAATTGCATGAAAAAAATACTTAGGAATACATTTAACAACAGAAGTGCAAGGCTTATACACTGAAAATTATAAAACATTGTTGAAATAAATTAAAGAATATCTAAATAAATGAAAAGACATCCCATGTTCATGGATCAGAAGACAACATTGTTAAGATGGCAATACTCCCCAAATCAATCTACAGATTAAACACAAACTGTATCAAAATCCCAGCTGCCTTCTTTGCAGAAATTGGCAAGTTGATACTAAAATTCATATGAAAAATACAAGAGACCCAGAAGAGCCAAAATAATTTTGGATAAGAAGAATAAACAACTGAAAGACTCACACTTCCTGGTTTCAAAATGTACTACAAAGCTACAGTAATCAAGATAGTGTGGTACTGGCATAAGGATAGAAATATAGATCAATGGAATTCATTGATAACTCTTAAAACTCAATAATAAGACAAATAACTTATCTAAAAAACTTTTTCAACAGTTGCTTTCCAAAAAAGATATATGAAAGGCCAATAAGAACATGAGTAATTCTTCACATCATTAGTAATTATGGAAATGCAAACTTAAAAATCCAATGAGGCCCGGCCTGGTGTGGCTCAGTGATTGAGTGTCGACCCATGCACCAAGAGGTCGCTGGTTTGATTCCCAGTCAGGGCACAAGCCCAGGTTGTGGGCCTGATCCCCAGTGGGGCACATGCAGGAGGTGGCCAATCGATGTTCTCTCTGATCGATGTTTCTATCTCTCTCTCCCTCTCCTTTCCTCTCTCTCTAAAAAAATCAATAAAGAAAAAAAAATTTTTAATAAAATAAAACAAAAGTCAATCAATAAAAAAATTATGAGCATCATTAATTTCCACTGTGATAGTGCTCTGAAGGGAAGGTATAGGTACCAGGAGAACATTTAATATAGAATCCTGAAATCTGAGAAGGCTTTCCTGAGGAAATGAAATCGTGAGTGAGGTACAAAGGAGGCCCATAAATGAGCAGGTGAAGGGAGGGATGAGGTTGAGGGAGAGGTGTGTGCAAAGGCCCTGAGGCTTGAATCCCATCCACTGCAGCCTTTCTGATAGAAACCCCACTTCTGCTTACCCAACCCTAACACCAGTGGGTAGTTCACTGCTACAATTATTGTAATTCATAATCATGACCGCTATTCACTGAGAACTTATTATGTCTTTAACATCATGCTAGGCAATTATTTCTCATCACGTTTACTCTTCAAAATTGTACCCACAAGGTAGATTCAATTAGTATTCCCCTTTTATGGATAATAACTTCGAGGTTTAGAGAGATGAAGTAATTTGTCCATGTCCACAGAGCTAGTAAGTAGCAGAGCAGAATTCAAACGCAGGGTTTTGAAACTCCGGCCCGAGTTCCTAGACTCTACTCTGCACAACTTCAGTTAGACACATCATTGGCTCTCCCCTCCAGGCAAAGCATCACTGCCTTTCCCAGTTCTTCTTCATATAACATAGTCTCAATTCCTTCATTGCCTAGTATCTGTAAACACACTAGTTTGTCTGCCTCCCACTTGAAATTCATCCCCCAAATCTAAACTTAATAATCTTGGAAGAGAATGCTTTGAAAAGTTAATGAACTATTACAGTGAGATCACTGGAAACCCTGCTCCAAAAAACAAATAGATTTCATAACCACGTTTTAGGTATAGAGACATGGAGACATAAAACTGAGAAGTTTTTGAATTTCCTTTTCTGGGAAACTATAGTGTAGGGAAAGAATATGGCCTTCGGGGTCCAATGCAATTGGGTGTCTTGGCCTTGACATTCACAGGCTCTAGCTGTGCAACCTTGGGATGAGTGTGTAACCTCTGTTTTCTCGCCTATAAACAAGGCTAACAATATCTGCAGGATTTTGTGGATTTTACATGAGGAAACAGATGCAAAGCACCCAGCATATAGACTGCCTATAGTAAATGCCTTTTTGAAGATTTTTTAAAGGTCCTATGCAGTTAGATTCCCTGGGGTCTGGCTGCTATGCTTCCTGACTCTAAGTCTACTGTTCTTTTCCTTGAAGGCTGGACATAATTTTTTTCATCTTCATACCACAGAGATATGCATTGGAGGCTTCACTATCTGCCCCTCTTGAGCAGCACATTTTCTCCTGGCTGTTGGAAAAGCCTAGAGTGAAGTATACAGATGCTTCAAGGATCTATTTTAAGCTTCCACCTAGTGGCTTCTTGGTTTCTGTAAACTTTGTAAGTGGATTGAGTGTGTTTGTGCACAGGAAGGGATCTGACCTCCTACTCCAAATAAGTATTACCAGGATTTTAAATTTAGGTACCATAATTGATCACCTTAGGGTGCTCACTGGAGGTGCAACAAGAATGGTAGGGTTGAGTTTCATTGTGCCCAGGTTATGTCAGTCTTCTGGGCCTTCTTGGGGAACACTCAGCCTGATGGTGTTAATTGAACACTTTACATGGCAAGTTAGCCAAGTGTGAGGCAGGATCTCTGTCCCTTGTAGCTGAAACTGCTCCATCTATAGCCCCTGCTCAGAGAGCCTGAGCTAGGCAGGTTTCTGAACTTAGAGGAAACTGATTGGTCCTAGGGTGGACATCTGACCCAAGCCCACCCACAGACTAACCAGTGACCAATGAGGTGATGTGGTGACATGAACTCTGACCAATAGGGTAGCAGTAATTAAATCTAGGCAACCTGTTTCCTCTAGGATTGGGGAGGAATTGGCAAATGGCATAGGGTCAAGGACTCTCACGTGCAGAGGACAGCATGGGCTTTGGGAGAGATGGGGAGCAGCTTCTGGTTTGAACAGCCTTTTATTCCTAGTTTGTCATTCATTCACGTGACCAATACTTACTGAACACCTCCTATAAATCAGGCCTTGTGATGGGTCCCTCTTACAATACAATATAATCTCTGCTCTCCTGGTTTTTCTAGTCTGGAGAAGATGGACATGAATACAATAATCACAGATAAATGAATAATTTTAAAGCTTTGATGAAATATGAAGAAAAGGTATAGATAGGGAGCTATGAGAGCTAGAATGGGAACATCTAACCTAGTCTGGGCATCTGGGAGGGCTTCCCTGGAGAAGTGAACTTTGAGTTGAGAGATGAAGGACCAGTAGGAGTTATTTAGTTAAAAAGTGAGGTGTAAGGTATAACCTTAAGGAATAAGGTCATATAAAATTGCCAGAGGTAGGCTGAAAATTTGGTTCTGAGCTGCTTAGTGGCCTGAGCAAGGAGGGAAAAAAAGCAGTCATGAGCTTCATGATATTCAGAAGATAAACCAACTCAGAGAGATACATACAGCCTTTCAGGGTATTGAGATCTGCGGGGCATTTTCCCTAGTCCTCACACAAAGGAGACCCATGGATACACAGGGCTCTGGCCAGCACCTCGGTGTGAGGCTGCCTATACTATAGCTTGCCTGTCAGGCCCAGTTCAGGAGCAGGGGTGGACCTGAGAGGGAAATCGAATGGGGGGAACTAATATTTCTATTCTCCCAGACACATCTCTACCTGAAATGTTGCTGGAGGCCAACAGAGGTATTTCTTTAAAACCTGGGGATGAAGAAACTAGAAAACACCAACTTGAATTCCCCATCCAGCCCTGGAAGCCAGTGTAAAGTTGGTCGTGGCCAAAATGGAGCTGTAATTAATGAGCAGGCTGTTAAGGGAGTGAGGGTTACAGAGCCATCCCCAGCTGTGGGGCTTCACTTGGTTTACCCTCCAGTGACTCACTGGCTTATGAGTAATCCTCACAGGCCTGATTTAGAGGACTTACTCACCCTTCAGAGAAAGACTTTAATGCAATAAAGCAAATGTCAGCAAGTGGGATTCGGCTTAGCACATCACCCCAGCCTGCACCCAGCTGCCCACTCCCTGGCTCTCCCTGCTTGAGGCCCCTGCCACCACTCAGCACCTGGACAGGCCCAAACAATGGGCAGGCTTCCTGGACATGTTCCAGGGCTGAGCACAGGCTCAGAGATATGAAACCAAGGAGGGCCTTCAAGCATCAGCTAGACCAAGTGATGGAGAACTTCGGTCCAGAGAGGTTGGAGATTAGCTCAAAAGTCCTGGAGTTAGGGGTGTCTGAGGGCTAGAACCCAGGACTTCCCTCTCCCTGTCTAGTGTTATTCAGTCCACTTTCCTCCCATGGAAGCCCTGTTTGGATTACGCAGATAAGGGGCATAGGCTCAGAGAAATAGTCTCCTCAGTCTGAGTGGCATTCTTATCTGAGGGCTTTTCAAGGAAACTGGAAAGGAAAGGCATGTGGAGAGCAAGGTTTCAGGCAGTCTTTGAGGTAGGATGTTCAGAAAGAGTTGGGCTACCCTGGGCTCGGCTGCCATCTTGGTATTGGCTGACACGGTGCCTGCTAGGGGAGCTGGAGGCCTCTTTGGACCCTCCAGAATCTAGAGGTATAGTTGGAATCCCCGTGTCAGGCACCAATTTATTGGGGTGGCACAAATCCCAGCCAGTTCCTGATTCCTTCTGATTAGGAAACAGACCCAAGAGTTAGACTCAAGTGGAGGCACAGCCAGCTGTGGGGAGACGTCAACAGAGGAAATTACTCAGGAGGCAAGTCAAAGCAGCCTTGGATTTAAACCCACGAACTGAGGGATTGACCTAGGAACTCGAGGAAATTATCTGGAAGAATTAGTTCCAAGGGTAAAAAGGGGTGGGTGGGTGGGGAGGCAGGCACTTAAGGTGAACCTTCACCCAGTTCACTTCTCCATCCTTTGGCCATTTTCCCAACCTTTTGAGTGTCTGCCATGTGCCAGGCACTGGAAGGAGGAGGCTGACCACAAGCATGGTGCTCAAGTTTGCTGGAATCCAGGGCCTCGAGATTTAAGAGACTTTGGGGATCATCTAGCTCTGTTTGCTCATTTTATAGATGAAGAATCTGAGGTCCAAGTCGAATTCCTTGCCTGGGCTCGTGGCAGTGAAGAGCCCAGAGGGAGCAGATGTGCTGACCACCTCACCGTGCGGCCTGTGCCCAAGGACTTCTTTTGCAAGTGAGTTTAGGGAAGCCTCTCAGTGGGAAAGCATTATATTCTGTATTGTTAAGAGCCCTAGCTCATGGGCAGATGCACAGCCTCACGTCTACAGGGGCAATCCACCACCATTACCTTAAGAGTTCCTCGGGAAATAAATCCCAGTGAAGCAGGCTGGTTCCCCTAAATGTATTTATTCCTCCCTTACCCCAATTCACCGACATGGACAAGTGCTTTATTTCTTTTTACTATTTTTATTTTACACTATAAAAAAAACAATGACAACAACAACCAATAACATACTGCTTTTCTTCACATTCGTATGGATTTTAGGAAATTATTGCCTTTTCCCCTGGAGAAATAACCTATAGACAAAAAAAAAAAAAAAAAAGTAGTACCACACTGCGAAATCTGCACATCCTAGAAGTCAACAGCTTGAGGACAACCTCCAGGGGTAGGAAAAAAAAAACAAGTGTCACAAGAGACAAGACAAGCACATATAAGGACAGCAAGCTGGGGAAAAGACCATGCCTGTGACACTGACCCAGACAACAGGTGCCCTTTATCTCCTGGCACCCACCGCCACCACCTCCAACAGGTGATTTTTGGTCTATAGTCTAAAGAACTCTCTTCAAAATGACACAAGAGTTGCTTTGAGTAGAGGTGCGACAAGAAAGGTTCAAGTATGAGTAAGAGTCATGCCAGAGCCAAAGGTAGGGAAGAACCCACAGTGAAAAGGCAACCCAGAAGTGTCAACATCTCGCGACTTCATCAACCACCTCCATGGGACACAAGAGAGAACCTCAAAAAGATCTGAGGGATCAAATCAGCATATATACTGGGTCCCTACAAACCCAGTAGGACTGCTTTCCTGACTAGATGATCAGCTTATTCCCTGAAGCAACAGAGACAGATACAGAGACTGCTAAAGTTAAAAAAGTAAGGTGGAAATTGTGCTTCCTTCAGAATGAGTTGGCTTCTTAACTGCCTTTTCTCCCGGTCTAGCAACTGCTTTCTCCCATTTGCTGCAGGTGTTTATTGCCTTACGCTTGAAATGAAAAGGCGAACTTTGAGGTGCCAGGACTGGGCAGTCCTGAGAGGGCAGGGGCTCTGGAAGTACAGTAGTCAGCACAGGCTGTGCTCTCATAATGGCTTGGCCTTCCTTCGGTCCCGAGAACCTATCCCCGAGGTCAGTCTGAAGTTTGTTTGCAAGCCTGGTAACCCCTCACTATCCCACTGGGGCAGTGGGGACAGAGGGGGGTCTTCAGTATTGCACAGGTATGAAATGTCCACGAGTTTAAAAAACAAAATCACAGTTGTTCTTGAGGCTGGGTGGGTTCCCCCATCCAGTTTTAGCAGGATGTGGCTGCGGCCATGGGGCTCCTGCTGAGCTCTGAGGCCGCTGAGTGGGTGGGCACTGGCGCCAGCACCGAGGTAGGAAATGTGCAGTAGGAACCCTGCATGTCAGGGCTCAGTGTCTGCAAATGGGCTATGAACGAAGAGCTGGCTGCCTCCCCTTGGCAGGAGGGAGCCTGGGGGGTGGGTGTGGAAGGCAGGATCTCAGATTCATACTGCAGGAGCTGGCCCATAAAGCCAAAGTTGGGCGAGACCACACTCCTCCTCTGCTTGACGTAATCGAAGGCGTCCTTCAGGCGGAACTGCCTGCTCTTCATGAGGTAAGCCATGCAGATGGTAGGTGAACGGGAGATCCCAGCCTCACAGTGGACCAGGATCTTGCCTCCCTTTTCCCTGACACAGTCTGGAAGGAAGAGAAGACAGTGGGAGAGAGTTGGGATTAGAACCCAAAGGCAATGCCAAACACAAGAATTAAACACAGAAATGACCTAGTTCTCAAACTGTCATGCCTGCTCAACAGCTGTGGTCCTACACCAGACTTCTGAAGGTTCTAGACCTGGAGAAATCCCTTCTTGAGGATGCCATCTTAACACATGGGTTATAAGAGGGTATTGGAAAAGCCTTGAATTTGCATGCAAGTTTTCACCAGTTATACACATTTTTCTGAGAGGGTCCCAGGCTCAAGGACTGACTTAGAGAAGCAATTTCTGCCTCTCGGGGTCTGAATGTAATGGTGATGATCTCATCCCCGTCTTGATAGATGCCTTCCGGCCTCCCCAGGCACCTTGTCTGGCTGTACCGGGGCGGGATGCTTGGCTCAGCTCCCAGGGTTCCCACTACCAAACATACAATATATAGTGCATAGCCACTAATTATAGCCCTGGCTAAGTGACGCTTACTAGACGAATATAAATGGCTTTTTGCAAATTCCATCTTGCACAACAATGGGAGTCATTGCTATAAAGCTACCACCATCAGTTAGCATTCTTTAGCTCAATATGACAAAAGGGAGGGTGCCCTCCTTTTCTATTCCGTTCCTGCCCCCAAAAGAGCTACAACTGTTAAAAATAGGAAGGGGTAAAGGTTAAATATATATAAACACATCAAATGAAAAAAAAAACCACAAAAAGTAGAGTCTTTCCAAGTCGTTCTCTTGCTACTAAAGAAACAATTACATCACAGGAAGTTAGATGTACGTGGCACTATGTAAAGCCACAGTATGCAAAAACATTTAAGATTTTGAAGGGCAAATTAAAAAAATCAGCCCTTTCAACCACCTCCTACCTCAAGTTCAAGGAGTTTGCAAATGAATCTGCAAGATCTAAAAGATCAAGTTTCTGAGGAGTCAGGGAGGAACCCTGGAGTTTCTCTATCTAAGGACACCCCAGTATAGCCCATTAGAGGTACCCCAATTTCAGTCTCTGACTCAAAGAAAAAAAGGCCCTGTAAATTAGTTAGAAGGGGACCCCAAGCTCCTAGGATTACAGGGTCGTGACTCTCATTTTCCTTTGCTCCTGTTGGCCTCCTTGTAGGCTAGCTTTTAACAGGCCCAATGCCACGTCCAAAACAGCAAAAGGCCTAGAATGCATTGCTTCTGGATCCCACTCTACCTCTCGGGGCTTGCCTTCCACGTGGCCCTCCTGTGGCATTTCCCTTGGAAGGGGTCAGGGCATGGCTCAGACTCAGTCCCACCTTCTACCAGCAGGGCAAGGATACTGGGGAAAACCATTCTGTGCTTTCAAAACGCTGTGGGTGTGTGTGTTTGTGTGTACAAACGGACACAATACACATACAGGATGGGGAGGGAGCCTTCTGAGAAACAGATGGGGGTGGATTTCATGACCTCACTGAGTAGCTATCAGGCTGAGAAGGGCAAGGCATTCCCAGGGACTGGGGGAACAAGTCAAGGCTTTCTCAACCTGAACCCATCATTTAGGCCGCCTCTCTGAGACTCCAAAGGAACCATCTCAGCTGAGAGGTTCAGGGGACAAGGAGGACAGGCTTGGCCTTTTGCCTCTGGTGAGTTTCTGGACGGTTTCCCATGGAGCAAAAATTGTATGTGATGAGTAGAGAGGGCCATCATATGGCTGAAGGGGGCCCTTTAATTGCTAGCTGCACTAAGTAATTACTGCTGTGCCTGACACCTGCCTTTTCTCCTCCAGAACAAGATACAGGAAAATCACATCTCAGCTACAACTATGCATGTTCAAGGGAAAGAAGGACTCTGGAGAGGAAGGCAAGACCACAAGATTGGGGAGTGGTGCATGCAAATTTGAGACAGAAAAAAGTCAACCCAGCCTTTAGGGAGAGGAACTGGGGGAAAGAGAAGATGTCAAATGGGAGAACAATCAAGCTCCACTGAGAAGCTGGAAACCCAAGGCCGAAGGAAACAGAGGTTACCAGGCCTACCCAACAGAGTAAATGGTAACTGACTCACAGAATAAAGGATGCAAAAGATGCCAACTTTTCTGTGCACAAAGCATGGAGCTTGAGTCAAGTGCTATCTTTAATCCAAAATTAGCTGGAAATGCAAAACAAATTGCCCCCAAAGCAGTTTGCTAAAAACTGTGGAAAGCTGCCGGGGCCCTTGGGGCTTAGTGCGTAAGTGGTGCTCTCTCGATCCGTCTGTTTGCTTTTAAAAATATCCCAACCTACGTAGAAACAGTTAGGATGATTCTCCCCTGCTTCCCTTGCGTGGAGATTTCGCACGGACACGCTGTGCTTCCCGCCCAGCTAGAAACCGTAACAAGAGCGGCAGTATTACCATAAAATTGTATTAATTTATCTTGCAAATTAAAGCTCCTATTAATAGCAACTCAAATCTTCCCCTATGCCTTCTAGGTGGCTGCATCTTTTCTTGCCTCCAACTCTTGGTGGCTGAATACAGAAGACGACACTTTTCTTCTCCGTGAAGGTAGCTGTCATTAGTACATCAAAATCCAAGAACTTGTGTCCCTACGAGGCACCCAGGACAACTGAGGGGGAATGGCTGAACCTACCAATGAAGTCTATTGCTTCTTGAAAGTGGGAGCTAATGTCAGACGTGTGGCTATCTTCCACGGGGATCCATTTGTAGTGTAGGTGGCTCGTACAGGCCTCGGAGGTCCGCCGCGAGACATTCAGCAGGGCCGTGATGTGCAGGTTGGCAAGGAACTCGCACTTGGATGCATGGTAGGCACTTCCAAGGTAGAGGAACGGAAGGATTTCAACTGGGCCTCCCTGGATGCAGGGGCAAAGGACAAGCAGGAAATATTGGATTAGCCTGCTCACTTGGGAGAGGAAACAAAACAACCCTGACCTATTTGTTTTAAGGTAGGAGGTTCCCTTCCTGGTTTCCAGGTAGAGAGGGTTCAGAGCCAAGGCAGCTCAACCAAGAGTGTGGGTGAAGCCTCCATCCTGGCAGACTCTCTACCCTACATTACTGCTGGTGACTCAATGACGGCAAAGCCCACACGGCAAAGATTTTCATTTTCTTACCATATCGAGGAGGTGGGAAATGCCAGCAGCTTCCTGCGCTGACGAGGAAGAGAAGCAGTGGGTGTGATGGGGGGAATGGCGACACGTGTGTTTAAGTTCTAGTGGACCTGAGAGCACCAGGGAAAGCCCTTCAACTTGGGAGCAGTCTTGGTTTCTTTCTAGATAGACTGGAAAAGGGTTCAACAAGGTAAGCTCCCCCCCTTACAGTCCTGCCTGATGTTTTATATAGTGTATTTCATCAAACCCAAGACACTGTTGATCGTGAGATGCATCACATTTCAGAGATGTTAAAATGTGCTCCTTCGCACTCTAAAAAGTATGCTTCTTAGAAGTGAAAATACCTGCTATCTACTCAGAATCCTCAGACAGAGAAAAGTTGTTTGGCCATGAGCAGAGGGGTTTCCCCCACCCCTGATCTTCTTCATGTGGAGCAGGTTTTGGTGAGAGATTCTTACATCCTCCTCCTTTTGGGAGACCACCTACATACCAGGTTTCTAGTTAAGGGGGAACCCCACTGGAGCCAGAGACCAGCTACCCTGAGGTGGGGCTAAAAAGAACTTCTAGCTGGCCAGACTCTGGCAGTTATAACATTTCCAGAACTCCTATCTCCTTTCCCCTTCTGCTGCTGTTGTCAGGTGCTGGCTCAGGGGCACCCCACCTCTGGTACCTGGGTTCCACTGCCCTAGACAAGGGCTCCAGGACCCATTTTTGCACCCAGCCACAGCTGGGAGGGCCAAGACTTCCTGCTGGATATTTAAGTTTAGGGGCCAACCTCCTGGGCACACAGATAAATAAACACTCTCAGTGTGAAAGAAAGAGAAAGAATGGAGAAGAAAAGAGAAGAGAAGAGAAGAAGAGAAGAAGAGAAGAGAAGCCAGTGATAGTTGGAACAATGGGAGCCCCTAGAGATTTAGAGGGAAACAATGAGCTGGAGGGACAGTGGCTGTGTCTTTGGGAGCCTTTTCCATATCATCCATCCGCTTCCTGTGTTTTCATTTCCTGTCCTGGAATAAGAGTAGAATGGAAACACTGCCAGAACCATAATAGGAAAAGGAGCATGGGACAAGGGCCAGCAAGCAGGCAACTCTCACGTTACCCTGCATGTGGTGTTTGCTTTTTCTTTCCTGAGAAGTCAAGTGTTTAAGCAAAGACCAGTTTGGTCACTTGGAAGAAAGTTATAGAGTAGTGATTTTCAACAGATGTGGTGCAAGAATTTTTAAAACATGCAATACCTGATTATTTAGTCAGGGCACTGACCTCTTTTCCCTTAGATTGTCAAATTAAAAAATGACAACAGCCAACACAACAACAGTCATCTGGTATGAATGCCCTGTCTCGAACCATAAATATACAGGTCACGTAATAGAGATGCATCTTATTGGTAACATCGCATAATAAGGTTGCATCTGATTGGTTAATTCTTGGTACCAGAAATCCTTATACACAAGTATAGGCAACCTGATTTTTTTATTTTAAAGAATAGTTTATTGATTTTTTAGAGAGAGGAAGGGAGGAGAGAGAGAGAAACATTGATGTGAGAGTGTAATATCAATAGGCTGCCTCCTGCACACCCCCTACTGGGGATCAAGCCTAAGCCCGGGCATGTGCCCTTGACCAGGAATCGAACCAGCAATGTTTTGGTGCATAGGATGACGCCGAACCAACTGAGCCATACTGGCCAGGGCGGCACCTAACTTTTTAAAAAGTCACTTTGAAGCAAAAAGGGTAGGTAGTTATTATTATTAATCTTTTTTTTTTTTTTTTTTTGGTAAATCAATAAAAATTATACTTGGGTTTTTTTTTTTTTGTCAGATCAGCAAAAAATATAATTTTTGGTGTGCCACAGAATTTCAGTAATTAGTTTATGTGTGCCATGAGATGAAAAGGTTGAAAATAGCAGTTATAGAGAATTTTGCAAAAGGTAGTAATAGTAACAACCACTATTTTTATTAGGATTTACTATGGCTGGCCCCTGGGCTTAACAGTTTAGTTAGATGTACCTATGGAGATCTCATCCTCACTTTAGTGCCTGGAAAACGCTGACACACCAGGCTTGGGATCCTATCCAATTTCTTCTGGAGCTCAGCCCAACACACCCCTGAAACCATGTTTCTTTCCTTTTCTGAATCTTCTGTTTAGACTTAAGAGGAAGAGACCAAGGAACTACAGAAACCCCAAAGGTTAACACGACCTCGCCTGGCTGCTAAGAAGCAGCGCTAGGGGATTCCCCAGAAGAACCTTGAGACATAGCAGGGCCTCCCTTGGCCAAAGGTTTGTAGCGTTTTTACAACATCTTGCCAATTCTTGTTTCTCTTTCATTCTCTGAGAAACAAGGGGGAAAACACAACCCAAACAACAAACAAAAATAGAAATCTAGCTAAGCCGGATGCCCATGGCTTGTAAGCTGAGGGTTCACCATAGAGTGTATTTTTAATAAAGGAAAACAAACAAAATAAAAATCCTGGCACCTCGCCAAGCAAATAGGCTTCCTGACCAACAATCCCATTCAAGGAAAGGTCACCTGGCTTTACTCGGAATTTATCCTCAGGGCACAGCTCTGCTCATGGCAGGCAGCTGGCAAGTTAGGCAGCATCTAGAAATCTTCCTTCTTATGATTTTGGACATGTTCTTATTTGGGTGGGGCGGGGAGGGGGGATTTGAAAAGATCCTCCCACCAAGTCAGGTGCCTAGAAGAAAACGGCCCTTTTTCAAAAGAAAGTGTGTGGGGCCCAGCCAGTGTGGTTCAGTGGATTGAGCGTCGTCCAATGGACTGAGAGATCCCAGTTCAATTCCCGGTCAGGGCACATGTCTAGGTTGTGGGCTCAAACCCAGTGGGGGGAGTACAGGAGGCAGTCAGTCTATGTTTATCTCTCACATCGATGTTTCTATCTCTCTCTCTAAAAAATCAATTAAAAAAAAAAAAAAAAAAAAAGGTGTTGTCGGAAACAGAACAAGGTCCTGAAAAGAACCAGAAAGGGGAGTTAAGAGAAGGGGGCTGTGGACCCGAGCTGCAGGATTCTTGGCAAGTCCATCATCTCACTAGCCACAAACCAGTTCTTCCCTCTGTAAAATGGGAAGTTGGGTTTTGATCTTTGTTTTCTGCCAGATTTGAGTCCTTGCCTCCCCTTTTCTCACCCTTCTCCCTTCTTCTTTATGCTTCCTTTATTGAGTTGTCACGAAGTACAATTTAAAAAAATTGTTTTTTCTTTATTGATTTTAGAGAGAGGAAGGCAGAAGGAGAGAGAGATAGAAACATTGATGAGAGAAAACATCGACTGGCCGCCTCCTGCATGCCCCCAACTGGGGATTTGGCCCACAACCTGGGCATGTGCCCTGATTGGGAATCAAATCAGTGACTTCTTGATGCAGGGGTCATTACTCAACCACTGAGCCACACCGGCTGGGCTCAAAGTACAATTTTTGAAGAAAAAGAAAACTCCACACATTTGCAGAAACATGCAATCATCTATTATCCCTTGATCTCCTCTGGTTCCAGAATTTATGGAATTATAAGCATCAGAAACCCTTAGATGAGCCTGCCTGGCTATCCTAGGTGTAGTCTCTATAACCCTCCTTCTACCCCCACCTCATTTCAGTTAAAAATACCAGTAAGACACACTTTGGCAGGTACTGGGTTGGTGTGCAGAAACTGCAGAGCGTGAACAATTACAAAGAAGATCAACACAGGAAGCCTGAAAGTCAGCTCTGGAACATCTTCAGGGAAACCTAAACCAATATTTTGAAGCTTCTCTGCACCTCCCAGGCCAGCTAATAATAATACATTGTTCACTTCCTCTTTTCTCCAGAAACTGTCAAGCATCCTGTGGCTCGTTTGCTCTTGTCAGCTTGTTTGCTGGAAGGAAGCCCATTTACTCTTGGATGGAAACTCAAGTTGGCAAGCAACAGAAGCTCTCTAAAACTAGGGGGCTCTGCCAAAACCCTGATCCACAAAACAAGCAGCCAGGGTTGCTGAGTAGGGAGAGGAAAAGTCAGGGTGCCGAGGAAGGAACCGCGGCCAGGAGCCGCGGCAGCACTTCCACACCACGTACCTGGTCATGAGCTGGCCTGTAGCTGATGCTGGGCACTGGTTTCCCACACTGGCTGATGAGGGCTCTCTCCGTTTCAATCTTCTCTTGTGAAATGGGTTTTATGTCCACACAACAATCAGGATATTCAGAGTAGAAAGTCTCATATCCCCCTAAAAGCAAGAACAAGTAAGACGGACATAAGCATTGATTTCTCAAGCTGTCAGAAAATGCCCACAATCAATACCCTGAGTGTAGAATAGTCAGAAATATTAGGCTAATATAGATTTTGGTCATATAAAAAAATGAGCCAGCCCGGCCAGTGTGGCTCAGTGGCTGAGCATCGACTCACGCACCAAGAGGTCGCCAGTTCGATTCCCAGGTTGTGGGCCAAATCCCCAGCGGGGGGCATGCAGGAGGCAGCCAATCTCATCGATGTTTCCATCTCTCCCTCTCTCTCTAAAATCAATAAAAAAGAAAAAAATTTTTTTTTTAAATGAGCCAAACCAACTAATAGCTTTAATGTTATATTTAAAATTAAATTTATTGGGATACACACACACATTTTCTCTCTCTCTCTCTTCAAAAAAGCTACAGGTCAGAAAGGCAATGATTAACTTTTTGTGTCTATCAGAAGCAGCTTAAACTGTGAAAGGAAATATATCTGACATCTGGCAAATATTAACCAAATCCCTCCAGAAAACAAAAGCTATTTTCTCTCTTGTTTATCTAAAATGCAGGTGTGATTATGCAGAACTTCATTAATTTTCCAGAAGAGACTCCTAAACTCGTCTGTTTCATCAGCTCTAAACTGGATTATAGAGGAAACCCTCTCCATTCATAAGGGAATGGGGGGCTAGTATGAGGGTTAAACTCAGGGCAATAAAACAGCCCTGCCCTTTCTCACTCCCAAGGTGCTAAGAACACTGCTGACAATTCCCTCCATAGGTTCAATTTAGAGTAATCAATCTAGGTTATTGCCTTCCAAACCAAACTGGAGGAATGGGGCCTTCTGAACTTAAATCTCAGCCCCCATAAGTAAAAACTGTCCCCTTGATTAACACCTACCCTCCCTTTATATTTCCTTATTACCCTTCCCTCCTGACCTTTCTGTCCCCCACATGCTCTCAAACTGGTAAGTCAACTGCTGTACTAACAGGTATGATTCTGTAAAAGTTCTTAATATTACATTTAAACTTTTCCAAATAGATCGCATAAGGTAAAAATGTACCTCTAACCAAGTCACAGAAACGTAGTATATATATACAAATAAGACTTTTCAGGCTCAGTACACTCAGTGTGGAAGAACCAAGCACAACCTGGCCTCGGAAGCCCCAGAATGCCGAGGGCCGCAGGGTGAACAGGCTGGCCTTGCTTGGGGAAACACTTTGCTTCCCATCCAAAGGGACCTAAAGGCAATTCCTAGAGCCTCCAGAAAACCAGCTTCTGCCTTTTTCTGGCCCAAAGAAATCATCAATTAAAAATATGCATTCTGAGGCCATGTATTTTCCAAAAGCCTCCCTTAGTCTTGTGTCTTTTGGTGTTCTGATAGCCCCACAGTGGAGCACATGGTGGCTTTTTAAAACCCCTGACGTAGACAAATGGTTAATGGATTACATGGCAGTCTCCAGCTCCCTCCCAAAAGCCGCAGCCAATTCCTGGAATGAGTCATCTTGCCATTACTGCTTCCTCTCCACTTGCTGGGAACTGCCCCGGCCCCCATTTAGTACACCCAAATCTCCCCTGTAGTCAGTCACTCCAACAAAGAGCCCACTGGGCCACCCCAGATGAGCTTCTGGTCCTGCACAATGACCATGTTCCTAGTCACAATGACAAGAAGCCATGCCACAGGGGGGTGGAGGTAGGTATTCATGGCTTGGTGTAGCCCTCCCCACAACCAGAGCTCCTGGTCCCCTTCTCTCCTAAGAAAGCAGAGAGAAGCCAGACTCACACTGACACAGAGCTTCCTTGGAAGAGGAAGTTAGTTTATCACTTCCTATGCCTGTGCCTCAACATTCTGGGTTCCGGGAGACAAACTGAGTGATATAGGATGGGAATCTGGATTAAGAGTGGCCCAGGCCCTCCCAAACTTCAGGACAAGGCTTGGGAAAGAAAAGCCTACACAGGCCACCCCATCTCTTGGCTTTAAATAGAGCACTTAAGAGTTGGCTGCCAGGAGGACAGAAAGGAGGTGCGGGTGTAGGCTGGATCCTGACTGCCTGTTGACAAAATAAGAGAGGCAGACAATGAGTCTCAGTGTAGCTGAGGGACAGATAAACAGGGCCCTGCCTCTTCAAGCTAGGGTCAGGAGGAGTCCTCCAGATTAGATGGTCTCTGTCTTTCACCCACTCCCATCAGAGGCGTGGAGAGACAGAACATTCCTCTCTGGTGCCTCACTTGAAAGCCTTGGCAATTCTTTTGGCTGCTTCAACCCTCTTCAGAGTGATTCTGTGTTTGATCACCATCGCATTACCAGGGGAGCAAAGGAAAGGGCATGCACACTATATAGAAATATTCACCAACAAGGCCATTCGGTAATCAACTCATGATGGAATGTGGAAGTCTCTTCTGGGGTGGGGAAGATTAAGAGATGTAAAAGGCATCCCCCCCTCAAAATCTGAGATGCCACTAGATTAAACCTGAACTCATACGTGGACATCAGTTGGGTAAAGAAATAAAAATTTTCTTTAGTAACAACTTAAAATTTAGTAGTGTTATAAGGGGAAGTATGAAGCAATTTTTACTGAAATTTAAAATACACATAATTTTTGACCTGTCAAGTCTCCAAATTTACTGATAGTGCACATGCAGAAGCAAGAGGATAAAAATATACTCTACCACACTGTTTCAAATAATGAGGCTGGCAGCAACCTACTGGCTATCACCAGGGGACTAGGTAAAAAGGTGAACCAGACATGTATGCTCTGTTACAAACAAATCTCCCAAGATCCATTTGGGTGAAAAGAGGCAGGGACAGGAAATACACAAAATCATGAGACATTAACTTTAAAGATGAACAAAAAATAGTTGATGGTTGTCTCTGTTGAGTGGAACTGGGTTTTAAGGGTGTCAGAAGACCCACTGTTCATTGCACAGCCTTTGTGCTGTTCAGTTTTTACCTATGTAAGTTACTTTCATTAAAAATAAATTTAAGCATTAATTTTCCTGAGATGTAAGTCTACAGAGCTGCCTACTTCCTGCGGCAATAACCTCTAAACTGTCAGTATGGCCTTCATTGAGGGGTGGGGAGCAGAGGAAGGACCAGGAGGGGTTTCTTGGAACATATCTTTCATGCTACTGGGGAGGCAGAAGCTTTTCCTGCACTCACTACTGAGAACAGGAGACAAAAATCACATCAGAAAGAGAAATCAGGAGCCGTGTGTGAAACCTTTGCACATTTGGAGGGCATCCATCCATAGCCTGGGGGCTGAGGCTGGGTGGAAAAGGAAGATTACCATCATATGCCTCTGCCATCTCCCTAACAGGAACCAAGGGGGATGGTCTGCTAGAGGTGCTAATAGAGGTGGGAGCCGTCCTGGTGCCACAGGAATCTCCTGGCCTGGAGGTGTGTGAAATTCCCCAAACTGCAAGGTTTTAAAACAGGGCCCTCACTCTCAGCTCCCTGCAGGAGAGTTCTGAACCACATCACTGTTATATCTCAAGGTCTGGCATCAGGTTGGCAGGGCTTTGGGCGTGGCCTGGACTGAGCCCTCAACTGTGTACTTAGGACTAGGTCTTCCACACATTTAAGGCTACAAAACTCAAATGGAAGGCGGGAGGGAGCAGTTATAGGAAATGACCCAGAAATCGATGCTCTGGCGTTTAATCACCCACCCACCACCGGAAGCCAAAGTCATCTCTCAGCAGGTGTAACGGGCTGACTGGTGGCACGGCTTCTGGTGTCTCAAACCAAAAGCAACAGAATCCCCTCCACCACCACCCTGTGGCACCTCTCCTAGGTCCTGGCTCGCCAGCAGCCCGACTTAGCTCAGGCCCCAGGATGATCCCAGGCGAGGGAGAGGAGGTGAAAAGGGTGGGAAGGCTGTTAGCTCCAAATTAAGCTAGAGAAAAGCCTGGGAGGGGCAAAGAGGAGGCCGGAGGTAAACAATAAAAAGCAATAAAATGAAAAGAAAAGGAAAGGGAGGGACTGGCCAGGGTCAAAAAGGCAAGAGGGGTCGGTGAAGACACAGCCTAAAGTCTGTTAATTGTCCAGGAGGGAGGAATGAGGACACCACGGCGCCACGCTCCTGGGGGTGTCGCGATCTGCTGATTCCGCCAGATATGTCTGTCAGGAAGGCTCAGAGCCCAGGCCATGGTGAGACCAGCGAAGCTCGCACCAGGAACCAGGGCCCGCGCCCAGCCCATTGCCCCCAAACTGCTAAGAAGCAGCGCCCCCAGCTGCGTAACCACCTCACCCACCAAGGCGGACAAGCTGTCAAGCGCTTTCGAGGAACGAGAGTGGGGAGAGGGAAGCGCTAACCCTGGCAGTGCCCTCCCCAGCGCGCGTCAAGCCCCAGTGTGCAGACTCCGGCAAGTGGAGACTTCCCGGGTTCCAGGGCTGATCAGGGCGCCCTGCGAGAGGAGGGGACCCCGGAGTCCCGGGCCGTCCCTGAGGAGTAAGGGGACAAGAGGCCCCGACGCGCTCACCTTTGAGGAAGTAGACCCGCGGGCCGGCGGGCAGGCAGGCGAGCAGCGAGGTGAGCACGACGCGCGCAGCACTCTCCTCTCGCAGCTTCTGCCAGTGGCGGCTGCCCTGGTCCAGCACGACCACGGCCGCCACGCCGCCGCCGCCCTCCTGCAGCAGCCGCGCGCGCGCCGCCTCGTCGGGCAGCACGTAACGCGCCGACACCGCGCCGCCGCGGGCCCGCCGCAGCACCACCGAGTTGAGGTTGACGTTGAGCGAGCCGCGCACGCTGGAGGCGGCGAAGGCCAGGTAGGGCCGACAGTCCAGCACCACGCAGCGCGCCGCCGCCTCCTTGCGGAGCATCTTGCGCAGCTGGCGCCCGTCGAGCGACGTGACCTTCATGCCGCCGCCCAGCGGCCCCGCGCCGCGCAGGTGCCCACGGCCAGGGTGCCCGCTGGCGAGGTACAGGAGGGCGGCCCGCGGCGCTGCGGCCGGCCTGCGGAGCTCGGAGCCGGAGCGGTTGCTCAACTCTTTCTCGCCCTGCACGCTCGGCGCCCGGCCCGGCCACTCGCCGCCCTAGAAGCCGGGGATTCCGCCGGCTGCGCCGCGTCTTAAGTGGAGTGTGAGACCCGTGACGTGGCTGCCCATATAAGGCCGACTATGGGTGTTTCCCCGCCCCTCGGGCTGTGGCCCCGCCCCCGGGAGCCGGACGCGCGGGGCGGGCGCCGAGGGTTAGTCAGCGGGAGAAAGAGGAAGTGGAAGGCTCCTCCCTGGTGCTCTCTGCGGCTTTGCGCGGAGAGACTCACTCGCGCATCACCCGGGACTGCCGGTGGGGTGTCAGGAACGCCACGAGGCCGGCGTGTCCCACGCTGTACGGGAAGAGGAGGAAGCGGAGGAGGCCGGGCCGGTGCCGCGCAATCGGGTTTTGAGTTTCATAGACGTAGGTTCGGAACCTGCTGGGGGCCGTGCCAGGCACCGCGCTGGGCAGTGCAAGGTGGGGCGTTAGGCCAGTGCCCCCAGATGAATCAGAAATGAACTCCGATCCTTACTAGTCTTTACGCATGGAATGAGATGATTGTTGGGATTTACTTCGAGGAGTGAGGTTTATAGATGAGTTGAGGTCGGGCTCGTGTTGGTGTAATTGAAGCTCTGTAATGGGTATCTGGGTGTTTATTACACTGTTTCTCCACTTTTCTGTCTGTTTGTAATTTTCCATAATAAAGTACGTACAAGTATAAATGGAGAGAGAACCAGCAATTAATCTTTCCAAATGGATTCTGTCCTCAAAGAACTGACCGTCCTTTTCTCTGTCACACTCCAATGATAATTAGAATAATTGTTTTTTGAGGAGCCCTTTTCTGGCCCCTGGAAAACTTGTCCTGAAATCAGCTACAGCATCAACATAACATCCGTTGACGAGCTCGGTCCAGCCAGCTGTCCAGGTGGCTTCTGGATTTGGAGGATTATCTGTGGATCAAGTATAATCCCAGGCTGTCTGCCCCCACCAGTCCCCAGCAGCTTCAGGCTTCCCATTCTCAGTCTTGGGGAACTGGCTGGACACAATTCACCCATTCAAGTGTTTATTGAGGGTCAGCTTTGAGCCAGGGTTCTGCTAGCTGCAGGGACGCCTGTGAGGGAACCGTCTCCAACCCCATGTTCATGACCAATCATTTTACTGTTGGCTGGAGTTGGGAGGGCAGCTTAGTGGAAAACAGCCTGCGTCCACTAGAGGGGCTAGTCTGCTACCGACAAAGGGGAATGAGGTTTTTATAAGGAAGCAGAAATCAAATTCTAAATCGGATGCAATCAAACTGGACACCAGCTAGCAGGCATTGCCTCTGGGTCACAGCTGCGTTCAGTCAGAGGTGCTGTCCTCACCCCGCCAGTGGGGTCTTAAGGAAGATGTGATGTGGGGGTTTTCTTTCTCTGGGGGGTTATCTGTGCCATCCTTCCCTGAAATCTGCTCCTCTGCAGTGTTACCAGTGCCACCCACCCCCAGACATCTGAGCTCAGAGCCACACAGGTATGGAGCACCTACATGGGCAGTCTCTGGATTGTGTGCTGGGCACCAAAGCTTGCAGGACTATCTGCTCCAGCTGCCACCAGCCTGGCCCAGCCACAGGCCTCTTTAAGTTCTTTTTGTCAGTATGGAAGACCATCCATACTGTGTGTGTACTGGGAGTGGGGGTAGGGTGGGGGCAGGGTGCTGGAGAAAGCCTCCCAGAGCAGAGGAGAGCTGAGGCAAACTTAGAAGAATGAATTGAGGTTAGCCAGGCCATGGAGGAGGAGGGTGGGGGGCATTCCATGCAGAGGAAACTGCTTGAGGTAAAGAAAAAAAAACACCCAGCATGGTATGTGCTGGAGGTGTGGGGGAGACTAAGGCACTCCTGGCATTTATTAGAAAATTAGGCAGGGTCAGGTGACTAGGGGCCTTGTGTGCCATTTAAGGCATTTTGTTTTTATTCTTTGGCTGGAGCAGCCCCAGGTGAGGGGTCTTACTTGGTGACTTGGTCAGGTGAGCATTTGTGGACCTCCCTGAGGCAGCACTGTGGATGTTTTATTTGAGAGTGGGGGTGGGGTCCAGACCAGAGTCAGAGAGACAGATAGGAGGCTTTTGTGGGTAATCCAGGCCTGAGCTGATAACAGCCTGCCCTGCCGGAACTTGGCAGTGATAGCAGCAAATGCAAAGGCCACACAGATGGGAGAAACATTTAGGAAGTAAATTTCCATAAGGGATGGGATAGAGAGAGAGGAATAAAGGGTGACCCAGAGTTTTTAACTGGGGTGACTGGGTACATGGTGACACCTTTAGATAGGGACCCTGCAGGAACAGGTCCAGGTGGGTAGCAGGAGGAGGAAAGAGCAGGGGGTGACGTTTGGACATATTAGTAAGTTAGAGTTGATCATGGACCACCCAAGGGGGTGTCCAGTAAGCAGTGGGGTGGCCTGACAACCAGTACAGGAAGGTCATCTGTCAGCTGGATTGCTCCCTCACTTCCCATATCCAGTAGATTACTAGGTCCCAGGACTCTGCCTTCCAGATCTGCCTTCTGACCTGCCCTTTCCAGTCCCGTAGTCAGAGGTCCTGCTCTGTGAGTGAGTGACCTGTGCAGCTGCACAGGACCCCATACTTAGAAGGACCCCATGCTTGGTTTAATGCTCTGTCACTCTTGAAATTCCTAATACTTTCTGGGACAAGGGACCCTGTATTTTCCTTTTATGCTGGACCCCACAAATTATGTAGCTGGTCCTGCCCATGGCTATAGTTAAAGGGCCCTATTATCCCCCACACTGGTCTCTGTTTCCCAATCTCAAAGCTCTCTCCTCACTCTCATCTTCTGCAATATGATCTTTCTAAGCATAAATCTGAGCATAGAGTCCACCTGTTCTACTGAAAAACCTTCAATGACAACCTACGCACGCACTGTCTGATAAAACCCAAATTCCTTAATGGAACACCAAGGTCCTTGTTCTGGCCAATTAGTCATAACCCACCTCTAACCTTGTTTCTCTTCTTCCTTCCTTCCCCTGCCCCCCCCCCCCCCCAGGCTCCTTTGGGTCACACCAAGCTGCCTGTTTCCTACACTTGCCAGGATTTGCTTCCTCCACCCTTTCTACAGACTTGAACGCCTCCCCCATTCCTTTATATAGGGATCCCTCTTCACCTTCACACACCAGCTCCAGAGCTACTGTTGTACCTCCAAGAAGCCACCACTTAATCCCCCAGCCTCCTGAGAGTTCCCCTCCCCCAACCTGACGCCTGAGTATGATCTGTCCTGTCATTAGCCTGCAGGCTCCCAGGTCACTCTCAGGACTTATCCCACCATCTGTGACTCCATCAAAACACCTAGCACATGGCAGAAGCTTAATGTTGGTGGAATGCAGTTCAGTGCTTGCTAAGACTTGAGAGCGGCTGGCTCTTTAGGAAGTGCCTGGGAAGAGAGTTGGCCGTGGCATAAATCAGGGCCTTAGACCCTGGATAAGGAGGCTGTAGGACCCTGTGTATGCATAGACCCCAGGATCAGGAACTAGAGTTCATTGGCCACAGGCCTAGGAGAAAGAAGAGGGTGTCTGAGGCTGGAATTGTGTAAATAATCATGCCTGTCTCCCTACCGCTTTAGAATGGGGGTGAGGGTGGGTTCAGGGAAAAAAGCAGAATTTCAATTAACACTGTGAGTCCCTGGTAGGACCTTGTCCTCTGTCATTCTTTCCCCCCTGCCAGTTATCCCAAGAGAGGGACAGGAAGATTATTAACCCTCAGGCTCTGGTTCATTATTGTGAGTGGGAGCTCTCACCCTTTGGAGCAGCGGTTCTCAACCTGTGGGTTGCGACCCCTTTGGGGGTCGAACGACCCTTTCACAGGGGTCACCTAAGACATAACAGTAGCAAAATTACAGTCATGAAGTAGCAACGAAAATAATTTTATGGTTGGGGGTCACCACAACATGAGGAACTGTGTTAAAGGGTCGCGGCATTAGGAAGGTTGAGAACCACTGCTTTGGAGGGTCATGAATGCCCCCTTTTAAATAGCTGTGGGCCTGTTCCTTCGAAAACTGCACACACAGCATTCAGCTTCCAATGTCAAAGGGTTTCACAGACCTGGGAACTTCTGTGTCTATCTCTGCTCATCACAGCCTCAGTGGGCGCCACTGGGGTTCCTCCCTAGCCCTGCTTCTCACATTTGACCAAAAGGTGGGGCTAGGTGGCCTGTAGGGATGGTCCAGAGGCTACCCCAAGGGCCTTCTACCAGCTGCAACCCTGTCAGAAGGATACATTTTGCCTCCTCTCTTCATTGGCTTGCTTGTTTCTGATTATGAAAGTAGCATGTGCTCATTGTTGAAAAAGTGGAAAATGCAGAGAAGTGAAAATGATACTTTTCTCAAAAAGAATGCTGCTTGCTCTGGCTTAAGATCCCAGATCAAGGTCTGGACCCAAGACTTGCTTCCCATCATCTTGGGTAAAGGAACTGAACGCGGAGTCAAAGATCTGGATTCCTGACCAGTCTCTGCTATTTTCAGAGTTTATTCATTTACCTAATACTTACAGTGTGCCTTTTGCGCCTGTCGGTGTTTTTCTCCCCACAGGTCCCCCATCTCCTTTGCCCCCAGGGTCTTAGAATGGAGCTAATACAGTGTTCACTCAGGGGTACAGACAGCACTTGCTGTGTGACTATGAGCATCACACAGCCTCTTAGAGCCATGGTTGCCTCTTCTATAACAGGGGGACATCAGTGCCTGTCTGCTAGTGGTGAGTGACAATGACATCATGTACATAAAGCTGTATTGCATGATGCAAGCAGTAGGTATTTGTGTGGTTGTTATTGTTAATCGTATTATCCATCAGCAAAGCATTTGCTCATTTACTCATCAAATCCTGACGTACTGGTCCATTCAGTTTCCTCTTCTGTAAAGTGGGAGTGAAAATAGGACTTAGCTCCTAGGTACTGTCAGGATTCCTTGAGTCAATGCACATAAAGTACTTAGAACAGTGCACACAGTGCATACTAGAATTCAGTAAATGTTAGCTAGTTGAATTTGCTGTAGTATTTGTTCCAGTCAAGAAAAGACTGTTTTTTAATGGCACAGGAAAACAAGATGAGGGTAGACAGGGCAGGAGAGAGGCAGTTACTTACTGTCTAATTCAGCTGGCAGTCAAAGAAAAAATTATTAAAAGCCTATGAATTGTTCTTCTGAAAGCCTACTAAGTATAGGGAGATATTTAAAGAGTAAAAATCCCCAGACCCACTTACAGTAAGGTAAGTGAGACAAGAAGCGTTCTCACAATAAGTGCTACATCGGATGGTTTTGATATTGAGAGCTGAAGGGATTTTAAAGAAGAGAGATCAATACGGCTGACGTATTAGAGAAGGCGAGCCTGGGAGAGGCATTTAGATTTCATAAATAACCCCTCCAGTGCTAAGGACAAGGACTTTGGAGGGTGACATCCTGAGGTTTAAGTCCCTGGTCTGCCATTACTGATTGTGTGACCTTGGGCAAATGACTTCACTTCTCTAAGCCACAATTCTCTCATCTGAACAAAAGAGGGGTGGGTAATTGTAGTACCTACCTGGCTGATGAGAAGATTAATGAAGTACCTCTGAAAAGCCCTAGTCTGGCCCAACCCGTGTGGCTTACTGGTTGAGCATCTACCCATGCGCCAAGAGGTCACTGGTTCAATTCCTGGGCAGGACACATGCCCAGGTTGTGGACCCAATCCCCAGTGGGGGCATGCAGGAGGCGGCCAATCGATGTTCTCTCTCATTGATGTTTCTATCTCTCTCCCTTCCTCTCTCTCTCAAATAAATAAAGAAAAAATATATATTTAAAAAATATTTTTTCTTTATTGATTTTTAGAGAGAGGAAAGGAGAGGAAGAGAGAGATAGAAACATGGTTGGCCACCTCCTGCATGCCCCCAGCTGGGGATTTGGCCCACAACCTGGGCATGTGCCCTGATCAGGAATCGAACTGGCGACCTCTTGGTGTATGGGTCAATGCTCAACCACTGAGCCACACTGACCGGGCAAGAAAAAATATTATTTTTATAAAGCCCTAGTCTGCGTGCCTGGAGCATGGTGGGTACTCCGTATGGCCAGTATTTTTCTTTATGAAAAGTCACGGCAGCAATGAAGCACAGTCTTGGCAGTGAGGAACTATAATTCGATCTTGAAATTTTCCAGAGAAGGAGTTCCTGCCTCATGAGACATTTTTGAATGAGGCCAAAAAAGGCAACAAGCATATCCTGGGTTTTTTATGATAGGTCAGGTATTTCTTGAGCCCTTCACTTAATCCTCACAACCACCCTATGTTGTCAGTCCTGTTGCCCCGATTTTTTACCAAGTCATGTAGCTGAAGCCGACTTCTCTGTATCTTCTACCCTTTTCTCCAAGTCTGGAGAAATACGGTATAAATCTAGACCCTCTTAAGATTTAAAGGTACTCATCTCGTCCTTCTCCCACCTTCTCTTTGCTAAGATAACAGTCCTGGTTCCTTGCCTCCCTATTTTCTAGACTCCTAGAAAACTTTTTATTTGCCAGAATTCTTTACTTCTGGTCCCTGGATGAAAGTGGGGTACAGGAAAGAATGTCCTCAAAGTGCAAAGGTCCTACAAAAAAGAGTGGCCGTTAAGGGCCCTGGACAGGTCGGAGAAAGGAAGAGATAGAAGAGACCAAACACGTGAAAGCAAAGAGATGCTACTCTTTCCTCTTCATTCCTGAAGAATAGGAGGGGGGTTTTATCTCCAGTTCCAGCCTCCCCCATGCAGCACTTCATATCTGGTCTGGCTGGTGGGAGCATCCTTGAAATCCACAGGAAGTAGGCTGGGGATGAGAGGAGTTTAGAAGGAGCAAGCTTGTCATCTCTCCAGCCTCAGCCCCAGAGATTCTGCCCAGAAAGATAAGCAGCTTGATCTTTTTATTTTTAAAAAATTTCCCCCCCCTTTATTGATTTAAGAGAGAGAGGAAGGGAGAGGGAGAGATAGAAACATTGATGAGAGAGAACATTGACTGGCTGCCTCCTGCCCCCCACTGGGGATTGGGCCCACAACCTGGGCATGTGCCCTGACTGGGAATCGAACCGATGACCCCTTGCTGCATGGGTCTATGCTCAACCACTGAGCCACACCGGCCCCAGCTGGGTGCTTTCTTTTTTTTTTTTTAAATGGGGAGTGTGTGCCCTTGAGTGAGCCTTGTATTTGCTCCCACTAAGACCCTGGGGGCAAGGAGGATAGGAGGGCCTTGGGAAGAAAACCACCTATATTTGAAATGTCAACAGCCTCTGGATAGAGCTCTTCCTGTTTATTTCCCTCTCTGTGTGTAGTGTGGTGTGTGGAGATGTTTCCTAGACTTCAGTTTTTTTTTATCATCTTCATGGATTTTGCAATATATGAGTGCTACCTCCTCTATCATTCCTGAAATTGACTTTATGGAAACTCATTAACAAAATAAAACACCCTTATTCTGTCTTAGACAATAGTGTCTGGGGTTTTATAATCTAATTCTATTTTTAGTAGTTAAAATTCAAATACATGACAGTTCAAAAAAGAAATAAAACAAATCTTAAAAGTTCTCATTGCAGGCCCAGCTGGTGTGGCTTAGTGGTTGAGTGTCGACCCATGCACCAAGAGGTCGCCGGTTCGATTCCTGATCAGGGCACATGCCCAGGTTGTGGGCCCAATCCCCAGTGGGGGGCATGCAGGAGGCAGCAAGTTGATGTTCTGTCTCATCGATGTTTCTATTTCTCCCTCTCCCTTCCTCTCTCTCTAAAATCAATAAAGAAAAAAAGAAAAAAGGTTCTCATTGCTGAAAAAAAGTTTGTAACTTTGTATGATGAAGGATGATAACTAAACTTAATGTGGTGATCATTTTGCAGTATATATGAATATTGAATCATTACATTATATGTCCATCATACCTCAATACAAAAAAAATAAATAAATAAAATATATGACAATTCAGTGGGAGACTTTCGTCTGTGTACCACCTACAATCATCTTTCCTGCCACTAGGCTGCCACCCTGTACTTGGGAAACAGTAATTGACTTCTGGAGTAAAGGAGACGAGACCCAGTCTCAAAGTGGCCAGCATGTAGCCTTGGACAAATGGCTTAAACTCTTCTGAGCTACAGTATCCTCTTGAGAAAAGTTGGCATGATTAATAAGATGTAAAGTAGAAATAAAATAATACACATGAAAATACCTTGTGATGTGCTTGGGATATTTTTTTTTCATCAGTAATTTCCTTGCCTCTTGGGCAGGGGTTGTGTTGGTTGAAGGGAGAAATCAGAATCCTTTCTCCCCTGGACTAGAACTAGTGGAGAAACATTGCTAAACCTCAAGAATTCAGAGCAAGAGCTTTGCCCAAGATTTCACCAGAGCTCTGCCACCCAACCAGCTGAGGGACACTGCAAGAATCTCTGGGTCTGTTTCCTTATCTTTAAAGTGGACATAAAGTCTGAGGAGCCTGTTGAAATGCAAATTCCCATTCTGGGGCCTGAGATTCTGCATTTCCAACCAGCTTTCAGGTAATACTGATACTACTGGTCCACAGACCACGCTCTGAGTAGCAGAACACTCCTACAGGTGTTTTTGAGAGGCTTACATTAGAGAATACATCCTAAACATTTAGCCTGGTGCTTACTCAGGGACTTGGCCAATAGATAGTGGCTCTATTGTCAATATTATAGTGCCTGGTGTATACGGTGGGTAGAAGTGGGTTGAGAGGTAACCCCAGATAAGACTTGTTGCACCTGTGGAGTTCAGCAAGAACAGTGTCCCAGAAATCAGAAAACCCAGATTCAAATCTTTCTGACAAATTCACACAGCTAGCATATAACTCATTCATAGCTGTGTGAATTTGGGCAAATATCCTGACCTTTCTGAGCCTCAGTTTTCCCCTCTACAAAAGGGGAAGGGAGTTGAATTAGATGGTGTCCAAGGATTTGCTCAGCTCTAAATCAAAACTTGATGCTAGCAATCCCTGCTCCACCCCCAAGCACCAAAAGATACCTAACGGGCCCGGAAATTGGCCATAACCTTGGCCATAACCTTGAGCCGCTTCTGTTGAAGGGATGGGCCCGCTCTGAGCCTGCCTTGACTGCAGGGGTGATGAATAACTGGAGAGCCCAGCCAGGTGCCCTTGGCATTCCTTGAGCTGTGGGTGACATCACCCCCGGAAGCCTCCATTCCTGGCCTTGTGCGCAGTTCTCCCTGTTAGGACAGGATGATTTGCAGCCTGAACCCGAGCGAGCTTGCAGCATGCCCAGAGAAAGGATGTAAAAGGAGGCATTTTCAACATTCCATCCCACTGCTTCACTGCACTGGAAGCAAACGTGATTCACGAGTAGACTCCTTGTAAGCATGTATCATACCCAGTAGATTCCAGCCCTTCTGCATAGCCTTCCAAACTCTGTACTCGAGACCCTGCAAGTTGCTCCTTGGTGGAAGAAATGGGCACCCAGCAACCTATCCCCAAAACGATCTGAACAGGCCCGCTGAAATGCAAGAGTTCCGTGGCTGCCAACACACTGCCAGCGCTGCCCCAGACGATTTATTACAAGCCCTATACTGAGCCCTCTCCATGAGCAAACATTCACTGAGCACCTACTGCATGCCTCTGGTTAGGCAAGTTTACTGAATAACTGATTTAACCTTCTTACATACATCCCAGTGAAGAGAGCCTAGTACAGATGGGGGCACCAGGTTCAGAGAGGTTAAGTGACTTGTTCAGGGTCACACAGCAAGACAATCAACAAGTATCACCCTTTGAGCGCAGCCTACCAGTTTGAACTGACCCCTCCCTTTTCTCTCCTCTGTTATCAACATAGCCCCTGTACTTCAAGGTTACACTTGATTATTTATATTTTCCTCTCTTCCCTTGACCAAGAAACCATCTCCTAAGGTCCCTACAACCATAGCCCCTAGCCTGGCTGACAGCTGGCTCTAGTATGACATTTTGCTCAGTGAATACAAAAAATTGGGACTCAGGTCCTGGCACCATGCTGCTCAGCCCTGGGATGAGTGGGGAGGCAAGAGAAGCCCAAGACTTCATTCCTGGCCTCAGGGGATTACTGTCTGGTTGTTACGGACCCGAATCTGAATCATGAAAGGGAAAAAGTTCTGCAAATCAGGCTGTGTTTGGGTTATTGATTTAAGGGGCTGGGTCATATCCAGGGAAGGGGAGATGGTCGAGGGCCCAACAGTCAGGATGGACTGGTAAAAAGTATAAGAACTGAAATCCAGGGAGGATTTACTCAGGCCACCGAGAGAAGGGCTCTGCAGCTGAAGGAGACGGGATAGAAGGAAGTACAGAAGAGGGAGGAAAGAGGAACCAGGTGTATCTCCAGGGAGGAGAAAGTCATCGGGGTGGGGGGCAGGGAGGTCCTGGGAATGGCTAGAAGGTTCAGGTCAGGTCTAGGAAGTAACACCTGCTTTGTGCAATCAGGCAGTATGTATATGAAATCTAAAAATGTGTATTACCCTTTGACTTAGTAATTCCACTTCTGGGAAATGATCTTAAAGAAAATCTCCAAAATCCGGGGGAGGTAAAACTATATTCACAACAGTGTTCATCACAGAGCTATTTATAAGAAGGTAAAAATGGAAGCAGCCAAGACATTTCTCATAAGAGAATGGCAAAGAAATTGGTGTATCCAGCAGCCATTAAAGGGGATGTTTTCAAAGGCTGTGTGAATAACATTCTAAATCAATTATGTTAAAATGTAAAGGGAAATGACAAGTTACAAATAATAATAGCTGCACTTATTGAGTGGTACAGTATTTCCTGGGCACTCAGTGCTTTCCATATTGGCCTTATTGTATCAATACAACCCTGAGAGCTTGGAACTGATTTGGAGACTGAGACTCCCCCAGGTAGGGGCTGGAAGAGCTGAGATTCAACCTTAGTCACTCTCATGTGTTCTGACCACCACCTTCTATGAAATGACCACATCATCCAAGTGACCTGAGAGAAACATCAAATATTAACCATGGTTTTTTTTTAGGGTGAGAGGTGGTAGAGGGATGCTCCCCCTAATTTTCAGTATTTTCCAAATTTTTCCTTATGATGTTGTGATACTCTGTTTGCATCCTTCCCCAATTTTCAGTTATTTATTCTGCTTATTATTTTGCAATCCCCCCCCCCCATTTGCCAGTAGGTCTCAATGATTTTCTCATCTTTTGGATGTTCTTTATTCTTTTGGAGAAAGCCTCAGATAATTCCATGGGACGGGCTGGCCATAAGTTATTTACCCGGGTTCCCTATTGATGCACACCCTTGACTACACCCCTTTAGGCAGAGAGTTTTTGTTGTTGTTGTTTTTTATCCTCAACTGAGAACATTTTTTGCCTTTATCTTCAGCTAGAGGGGGAGGGAGAGAGGGAGGAAGAGAGAGAGAGAAACATCGATGTGAGAGAAACACACCAAGTGGTTGCCACCCACAACCGCAGCCGGGGACAAACCGCAACCGAGGTACATGCCCTTAGCAGGAACCGAACCCGGGTCTCTCTGGTCCGCGGGCAGCGCTCTAACTGCTGAGCCAAACCGGTCAGGGCAGTTTTGTTTGTTTTTAACAGAAAAGAATGGTCTGCAAAGAAAGTGCTCCTAGGTGTCTCTCCATGTGGCTTTGGCAGATTGGGGGTGGAAAGATTTAATGAGGGGCTCCAGGCACGGTCCCCGTTTTAAAAGGGCTGGCTGCAGCGAGTGGGTCTATTTGAAGGATCAGTTCCTCTGGTGTCTCAGGTTTCCAGGAATGATATCCGCACACCCCACAGTTCCCTCAGGGTAGGCTGACCCTCCTTGGCAAGTGTAGGGCTCTTCTCTTTGGGGGAAGTTACAGATGAAGGTCCTCTGCCCTTGATTCATATTGATAGGCAGCCGAATTCTGTTCGCTGTGGGCAAATCCTCTCCAGGAAGTTGGTTATTTCAATGCCTCTGGGCCATCAGCATGCAGACCTGACTCCCCTTTATTCCGACCATCATTTTCTCATCTGTAAGATATGGGTAGTGAGACGTACCTGATAGGGTGTGTCGGTTAAATGAACTACTGCCACTAGTTTGACACCTAGCACAGAGCTACCCCTGGAGGCTGAGTGATGAGCCATGGGCCTAATCCTTAAGGATCCTAAGAATGGAAGCCCCTCTGCCCCCTTTAGCCCAGTCTCCAAAAGGTTACCCTGGGCTTCCCAGGAGAGCTTGTCTTTCTTGAAGAACCTCTGATCCAGGCAGGGAAGCCTATTCATTTTTCAGCCAATGGGATGGCACCCTGAAGCCACTTTAGCCAAAGAACAAACAAACACCCACTGCTGCTCCAGGCAGCTCCTGAACTTGGAAGAGTCTAAACCCGACCAGCTGGTGTCTGGCCAGCACATTGTGTCTCCCGTCTGGCTTCATCCTTAGCTTTGTCTTCGTCACTAGATCCTTAGCCCTGTAACCAGAACATCAACCTAAAACGTATCAGAGGGGAGGCATCAATGTAGTGACGTTTAAAGATCTGGGCCAGGATGTATTATTAGAGAGTGAAAAAACCAAGTGGAACAAAGAGTCTGGCACTATTCTTTTGGAAAGGAAAAAACCCACTTAACACAACGGGTGTCTGGTTTTACGTACCTATAAACCTTTTTATATATTTATATATGTTCTGTTGGTATAAGAAATTCTCTAGGATAAAAGTGTTATCAGCTAGCAGCAGCTCCTTTGGGGAGTGCGGTGGGCTCTCCCTGTTTACTTTATTGTTTGACTCTCCGCTAATGAACCCATCTTTCGGGAGAGGCAGTTATTTTAGCAGCTAGGAATGACGGGGACATTGGGGTCAGACCATCTGGTTTGGCTTCAAACTCAGATATGTGTCTCTGGATGAGATACTGCAGCTCTTGCTGCTCATCTGTAAAAGTGGGTTGACAATAATAACAAAACCAACCTCACAGGGTTGTTTAGAGGGTTAAACAAGGAGGCGCATATGCTTAGCACAATGCTGGGCATTCAGAAGCACTCAGAAAAGGTCCAGCTGGTGTTATTACTTTTATACCCCAAAACAACATATCAATATATACATAAATCCCCCGCAAACTGCCCCATGGATTAGAACTGGAGAAGTGACTGGGTGGGTTTGTGTAGTCTCTTGACCCAGGAGCTTGTGAGACAGGAAAGAATGAGGGCTATCCAATTCATTCACTCATTCAATGAATATTTATTGAGTGCTTGTTGTGTGACAGTCATAGCTCAAAACCCAAGGATACAGCGGTGGACAGAGAAGACCAAAGCAAAACACCAAACAAACCAAATCTCATCATCGGAGAGTTTACAGTCTACCGGAGGCAGATAGACGCTAAAAAACATGAGTAAGACTCGAAGTATGCAGGAGCGTGATAAATGCCAGGGAGAAAATTTAAGCAAGGAAGGGTTTTAAAGGATTATTGGGGTGGGTTGTAATTTTAAATAAGGAGGGTTTTGATAAGCCGATGACCTTTGAATAAAGGCCTGGAAGGCAATAGAGAGCCCTGCCGCTGTCTAGGCAGAGGGCAGAGACCTTGGGGTAAGGAAAGAACAGCGAGGAGGGCAGTCAGAAAGAATGGGGTGGTCCAGCCCTGGCCGGTTTGGCTCAGCGGTTAGAGCGTTGGCCTGTGGTCCAGAGAGACCCGGGTTTGGTTCCCGCTAGGGGCACGTACCTCGGTTGCGATTTGTCCCCGGCCCTGGTTGGTCATGCGGGAGGCAGCCACTCGATGTGTCCCTTTCACATCGATGTTTCTCTCTCTCTCTCTCTCTCTCTCTCTCTCTTCCTCTCTCTCCCTCCCACTCTATCTGAACAAAAAATGGAAAAGTGTCCTCGGGTGAGGATAAAAAAAAAAAAAAAAAGAATGAGGTGGTCCAGACCAGTGGTTCTCAATGGGCTGTGAGTGGAGGGATTTGCCTCTTCCCCCAAGAGACAGCTGGCAGTGTTTGGAGACATTTTTTTATTGTCAAAATTGGATAGAGAGGCCAGAGATGTTGTTCAACATCCTACAAGGCACAGGACAGCACCCCCTCCCGCCCCCAAGAATTATCCACCCCAAATGTCCACAGTCCCAAGGTACAGAAACCCTGCTCCAGACTTAGGGAGAGTTGGCTGCCGACGTGGAGGAAAAAGGGGTTCTATGGAAAGTAACCTCACAGGGTGATCTGATCACAAATTCCTAACTGGGCAGGCCATGGTGGGTGGTCACACCCCAGGCACATCACTTTTTAGTAAAAGGTTTATCTTTGCCTTAAGCAAGTTCTGTCCATTGTTCTGTGTATCTAAGTTAACACACTTTTGAAATAAACAGTGCCACCCTCAAGAGAGAGGGTAATCTTAACTACCTGTAATCCAGTCTGCACATGACCACCCCCAAGAGAGCACATAATCTTTTTTTTAAATATATGTTTTTATTGATTTTTTTTTTTTTTTAAGAAAGCGGAATAGATAGAAACATCAATGAGAGAGAGAAACATTGATCAGCTGCCTCCTTCATGCCCCCTTTTTGGGATCGAGCCTGAAACCCAGGCATGTGCCCTGACTGGGAATTGAACTGGGACCTCTCCGTCCATAGGTCCGATGCTCAATCCCCTAAGCCACCAGCCAGGCGAGAGCACATAATCTTGACTATCATTTAATTCCATCCCTGAGTTGCTTCCTCCCATCTTCATGTAATCTTCCTTATGTCCCTTCCTTCATTTCAAATGCATAAAAGAAGCTGCAAAACTCTCGTCCTCAGGAGCATTTGCGAAATCTTGCTCCATGGCATATGTCATCAGTGTGGCTCGAATAAACTCATATACATTCTCTACAGGTTTGGACATTTCTTATGTTGACACTGATGATGTCAGAGAAAAAACAAGAAGTGGAGGGATAGGGGATGGGTTTGGGGAGGGAGATCACCAAGATCCTTACAGGCATGTAAGGACTTACTCTAGGCCAGATGAAGAAGCCCCGGTTGTAGATATAAACATAACTACAGTGTAAACTAGCTACAGTGTATAGCTGGTGGTCCTTGATCTTGGTTCTAGGCACTGGCTCCCTTTGACTTCCTCAGGGTGGCCACACCTCGAGGACTGGAAAGTGGAAGACAGGTAATTTCCAGTCATTAAGTAAGAGCGATCAGCCCATAAAACCCTGCTTTCCTAGGAAGTTGTTAATCTTGATTATGTGAGAATAGCTCAGCCTTCCTCAATTACCAGGAGCCACGGGAAGTCCTGACTTCAACAAGGAGGTCAGCCTTTCATTTCACCAAGTATTTACTGAAGGCTGGTTGTAGTGCCAGGCTGGTCTTTGGATGTAAACCTTGCCTTCTAGAAAACTGGAATGTAATGAGGGAGGGGGGGAAGGGAGAAAGATTAACCCCCAAATGTATACCTGAAACATTCATGCAGCACTTGCTGATTGTGTACTGCTTTCTGAGAGCTGAGGTTAGAAGGATGAATGGACGTAAGTGTGTGAAGGAAGGAGCTTGGGAGGAGATGACATGCCCACAGATCCCGCGGTATTGTGAGATTCGTGCAGCTACAGATGAGCGCTAGGCTGTGGGCAAGAGGACCTAGCTCAGCCTTGGGATTGAGTGGGACAGGAGAGGTGGTGTTTAGGTCTTGGAGGACAGAGGAGCTCAGGAAGTGGAATGATGGGCACCCCAAGCAGAGGGCAGAGTGAGCCACTGGGCAGCAGTTAGGAGCACGGGCTCCGGAGTGTGCCTGCCTGGGTGTACTCCTCTGCCACCAGCAGTGCAGTTATAATCTTGAGAAAAATGCAGATTCCACAACCTGCTGCAGAGATTCTGATCTAGCAGGTCCAGGCCGGCTAGGAGCCCGCATTTCTTTTTAAAGTGTCTCATGGTTTATTACGAATGGTCCACAGACCACATCTTGAAAAACGCAGGCTCTCAAGGAGGGAAGGTCATGTTGACCAGCAAACTGGAACATCTGACTTGTGTCTCAGTGATATTTTTCAGTGTGAAGTCATAAACTGTCTTTCAGGGTTAGTCATTATACTACCCAGTAGATGCCGTGGAGAAGGCTTCAGGACAGCTGGCCAAGGAAGACACCATCAGGCCTTGTCTCCCCAGATTATCCCAGGATGCTCCCCAGAGACAGGTACCGAGGCACTCTGCCCTCACCTCAGGCCTGAGATGGACCTACAGGACCTCAGCAAATGTTCACTTATAGCTTGATGGATTTTCTAGTCAAGCCCCAGCTAGCTAGCCTCAGCCCCACACAGAGGCTCCGGGTGGACCCAGGGAGGGCCAGGTTGGTGTGGGGGTCCAGGAGGTGGTAGTCACTTTGGTGTGTCCATGGCTTGAGTTGGATCAGAATTGCACAGCTAGGACCCCTGAGAAACCAGATGCAAATAAGGCCATGGGAGATGTGGGTGAACCTCTCTGAGCTTCGGTTGACATGGAAGGCCTGAGCTTTACCGGGCATTCTTCATGTATTCATTCCACAAATATTTAAGCATCTGTCATGCACCATGCTAGGCTAGGGATACAGTAGAGAAGCAGGTTTCTGTCTCAGTGAGCTTATATTACAGAGGGGAATAATATAATAAGCAAATAAAACATATAAATCAGTATCAGAGGGTAATAATGATAGGGAAATTATAAAAGAAGGTAAAGAGATGGAGGGGAGTGGGTTACTTTTTAAATTAGGATGATCAGAGAAGGCTGCTTTGAGGAGGTGACATTTATCCTAAGTCTGGAAGCTGAGGAGCCAGCCAGTAGAGTTTAAGAGAAGCATATTCCAAGTGTGCAAAGGCCCTGAGGTAGAAAAGTACTTGAAGTGTAATGCACAGTACCTCTACAGTGTTCTCAACAAGAAGTCATTTAGCCTCTGTGTGGGTGTCTGCACTGTCTGGGGGGCTCATCACTCTCATCTCAGGAACACTCTAAGTTGTGAAATCATGGTATAGCTGTAACTATGGCTATAACATTGATGGAGAACCTCATGCCAACCATAACCTTTGCTCATCTGAGCCTCACAATTGTTCCTCAGGTAGGTACTACTACCACTGTGTTTGGGACATTTTACTGATTAGAATGTTGAGACTCAGAGAGTGAAGCAAGTTGCCCAGGCCACTTGTTTGTCAAATGGTAGAACAAGGATTCGAATCCAGGGCAAACTCTTGAGCCCTGGGCTCATAATGGATACATGGCATTGTTGATCTGATGTGATTCGGCACCAGTTGCCCCCACTCCTAACCCCCACCCCCTTCCTACTTTGCTGTAAAGCAGAAACTCTTGGGCCTGGAGGTCCCTGCCTCTCTTTAGGCCATTAAAATGGCCTCCAGGCCTGCTGTGCCCTGGTCCCCACACTGAGGGCCGCCCCTCTGACACATAACAGCGTGGATTACTGAGGGCTATCTATAGTCTGGGGCTGGTGAGCCAAATCAGCCTCGCTGGAAACCATCCCCCTAGGCAATTCCTTCTAGAAGGAAAAGTTCTTGGCCCAGATCTGTGTTCTGTTCCCAGCCTGCTTCCAGCGTGCCCTGTCTGTGGCCCCAGACCTCATTGAGTCAGCCCAGGCCTGCGTGGGCATGGCCTCTGGGCTTCTGCAACATCCTGTGTCTGCCTTCTGTGTACCTATTTTCCATTCTCAGGGAATCCCTCCCATCAGGGTTTGTTTTTACTCCCTGGAGCCAACCAGCCCACAGAACAATTAACATGGCGCCCCCAGAGGCATCCAGGAGCCACTCCTGCATGACATTGTCTTCTACCCCCCTGGTCTAGTGGGAGCCTCTCCTCCTCCCTCCCCAAGGCCTCAAATTCTTCTCCTCCTTCAGTGTTCATGGTAGGATCTTTTCTTCCAAAGGGCCTCACTGCTGTCCCCATAGCCCTGAGCTCCTATCCCCATGTTGTCTGAGCCTCGGGAGTAGACATCTGTTGTGTTTGTTTGTCCAACATCCTTCAACTCCTTCTTCTGATGACAGCACCGCCTTTCCTCTGGGGAACAGCCCCTCCTCCACTCCCTGAGATTAGATGGGGCCTCCAATCACATAGTCCCCTTTCTCCTGACCACTGTGATTGGCCAGGGCTGGGCATGTGACCCAAACCAGGCCAATTGTAATCCTTGCTTGGGATTTTGTATATGAAACATAGGAAGAGACACCTCTCTCTCTTTCCTTTGGATTTGCTAAACGGTGTGATGCAAGCCAGACTGGCACCATCTGCATTCCCTCTTCTCCTCCCCTTACCAGATGGAAGGTCCTCATCTGCTGTGGGAGAAAATGAGGCCAACACACAGAGAGAGCAGGGAGTGTGAGGAAGTGAGTTGCTCATTATTTAAGTTTTTAGAGTCCCTGGTCCCGGGCCCACCTCAGTTAATGGGCCAGATTTACTTTCTTACTTATTATTTACTTTTACTTGAACAAGTTTGAATTGCTTTAGGTCACTTGCAGTCAAGAGTCCAAGCAAGTACAGTCACTCATAAGGTTCTTTCTTGTATAATACTATGCCATGTAAAATGCCCTTTTTGGGGGTCTGTAATTCTGTCATCTCATATAGATGACAATCTCCTTTGGAGCAAGAGTTATTTCTATTAAAAAAAAGTTTATTATGTATTTTTGATAGAAACAAATATATGCAATGAATAAAAATATAACAAAATGAACACTTCTAACCTGCTATGTGGCCCAAGAACTAGAACATGACTGAGACCATCGACCCTACCTGTGGGCTCCTCTCTTGTCCCATAACCTGTCTGCCCCCAGGGGTAATAACTATCCTAAATTTTATGCTTAGTATTCCCTTGCTCTAAAAAAATTTTAAGATACATTTGTATGATTTACTTAGAAAATATCGTTTAGCTTTGCTTGTTTTTAAGCTTTAGAAAAATGGTATCGCATATGTATCCTCTGAAACTCACTTTTTGTTGTTGTTAATCCTCACCTGAGGATATTTTTCCATTGATTTTTAATTTTTTTCTTTATTGATTTTTAGAGAGAGAAGAAGGGAGAGGGAGAGAGAGATAGAAACATTGATGAGAGAGAACATCAGTTGGCTGCCTCCTGTATGTCCCCCACTGGGGATTGGGCCCACAACCCAGGCACGTACCCTGGCAACCTCTTGGTGCACGGGTCGATGCTCAACCACTGAGCCACACTGGCCAGGCAAAGACTCACTTTTTTAATGCATCGTTTGTTTCTAAGAGTCACCATCTTCTTGCACGTAACTATAGTTCATTCGTTTTTACTGCCCCATAGTGTTTATTACATTGTGGGAATAGACCACAATTCACAATTCCTTCTCCTGATTACAGACTTTTGGGTTTTTTTCTTTCTTCTTCTTTTTTTTAATCCTCACCTGAGGACATTTTTGCATTTATCTTCAGATAGAGCGGGAGAGAGAGAGGGAGGAACACAGAGAGAGAAACATCGATGTGAGAGAGACACATGGACTGGTTGCCACCCACAAGACTCCAACCGGGGACAAACTGCAACCGAGGTACGTGCCCTTATCGGGAACTGAACCTGAGTCTCTCTGGTCCACGGGCCGACGCTCTAACCGCTGAGCCAAACCGGCCAGGGCTGGGTTTTTCATTAGTTTACTATTACAAACAATGCTTCTTTGAACATTCTTGTACACATCTTTCACCCAAGTGCAAGAGTTTCCATGGTGTAGACCTAGGAGAAAAATTCATTGTTGCTTATTGGTGTGTGCAGGTTCAACTCGACAAGCTGGTGCCAAATTGTTTTCCGAAGTGATTGTACCTGCTTATACCCTCCACCACCTTGTGTAAGAGTCACCACTGCCAACATCCCACCACTTGTGCCCTACTTCTGAATCCTCCACGGTGCCTAGCACGGTCTCTGATTTGTCATAGGCTCAAAAATGCCTTATTTACTGACTGCCTGAGACAGTGACGTGGTTGGTAGGCGGCATAGAAGGTGGACTATCAGAAAATTGAAAAAGGAGTAGAGACCATCTTCACCCAGAAAGGTGAGCACTGGAACCCCTGTATCTCTGATGGTCCATGGTGGCCGCACTGCACCCTGGCCTTCTCCGGGCTGGTACCCTGGGATCCCCTCGGAGGCCTTGTGATTGCCTGATCCTGACCTCAGTGCTCAGCAAGTCCTCTCCTTATTGACAAAAGCTTCTAGTCTGAGCCTGCTTTGGGGGCCTCCTGCCTGGCCCTGCCCACCTTACAGCATTCCATCGTGGGCTTTTCCCATTTCTGCTCTCCCTGAGCCACCAGCCCAGGAGGGAGGCTTTAAACACCCTCTCTTTGGGGAATCCTATCTGTAAATAATACCCCTTATACCCAGATGGGCCCTAATGTCAGTTTCAAAACTGTCAGGTTTTCCTGCCCTCCTTACTCTAACTTTTTCTTAAAAGTTTTTTTTTTTTTAAAACAGGGAATTCTTAGTAACATGGTAGAACTCTCTCACCGTGGTTAGCCACACCTGAAATTCATAATCTACACACACACACACACACACACACACACACACACACACACCCTCTCAAAGTGTACATTCCTCACTTCAAGTTTGAGGCCCAGAAGAAGAGCTTTCTGTCTAAGGTCAGCAGCTCTGAGTGCATTTCTTTATTTAGAACATTGTTTTTGCTGAAGCTGATTCCATTACCTTTGAGTTCACGGAAGTGAGTCCATTAGAAAAATCAAGAGGCTCCCAAACAGGTTTAGAGAGTGATGCTAAACTTAGGTTCACTCGGCTACTGTGGTTTATTGACAGTAATTCTCTCTCTCTCTCTCTCTCTCTCTCTCTCTCTCTCTCTCTCTCCCCTCCTCCCCCCACTCCCACCTCCAATTTTAATTGAGTCTGCATTTTCCTGATTTGCAACCACCAGCCTGATTATGGTGGGAAGAAAGAAAACTTGGGGCTTTAGTCCCAGATGTCAACAAGCACTCTTATCTCTGCTCCTAAATTCTCTACTCCTCCAGCAAGTGACCTACTTCCTGTGGCTCTAACAGGTTCCTCACTGCCCAGACCTGGGCCTCAGGCTGGCCCAGGGAGGAGTGTCGGAGAGGCAGCACTGAGCCCCTGGTCCTGGTGGAGGATGTTATAGACCTGACCATCGACTGGTCTCTTCTGACCTGTCTGCTCCCTTCCCCCATCTTGATTGCCAGAGCCTGAGTGTCTGTGGAGGTCCCACTCCCTTGTCTGGCCCCTGTTCCCCCAGCCTTGCCCATCCTGCTCCTGGCTACGGTGTCACAGTAGTGCTGAGCCACACCGGCTTTGTCCTGGGGTGGGGGAATTGAGCTCTCCGATCTGCAGACGAGGGGTGGTCACACTCACGACACCAGTGAAGGTAAGCGTACACTTAACACGGCCACTTTGTCAGGTGTCATGAGATCGGCAAAATGAAACGTTTGGTAAATGCCTTGTGTTGCCATTGTGAAGGGGATGCTGTCAAGGTCAGCTGGGAGTGGGCGCAGGAAGTGAATTGGTCCAACTGCTCCAAACAACAATTTGTCGATGTTTATCCAAACAGAAAAAAATGTAATTATCCTTTGAGCTAGAAATTTCTCTTCTGGAAATTTATCCAACAGAAATACCAAGGACCTACATATGGAGATGTTTGTTGTGACATTGTTTATAGTAGCCAAAACCTGGAAACCACCTAAATACCTATTTTCCTATATGATATAGCTGTGCAGTGGTATACTATACTATGCAGCTATAAAAGAATGAAATAGCGATGCATGGACTAATATGAAATGATCTTTAAGAAATACTGTTTGGTGAAAAAAGGTACAAAACAGTACTCTATGCTATATCCATATTTAAAAATAGGATATGTAATATGTGTGTATATGCTGAGAATATTTCTGAAAACATTAAAAGTGAACAGATAACACAATCTTTTCTAGGGACGAGGACAGGGTGGAGGGAGAGTTCTTTTGCTGTGTGTTCTTGCACTCTGAACTTTTTATCACTTGTTTGTACATGTTCAACAAAATCTTGAAATATAAAAATAAATATAAGCTGTTTTAATTCTAATTACTTCCAGATTTTTATTTCTGGAACATGTATTTGTCACAGATAGTGGCTCTGACAGTGACCTTTTAAGAATGGAAAGATACCATACACATTAGGGAACTGAAAGAAGGATGTGGTATCCCCAGAGCTGGCCTCTGCCTGCTCCCATCCGGGGCCTCCTGTGGCCTCCTGTGGCCTGAAGCCCAGGAAAGACAGCCTTCCCAACTCCCCATCACTGCCACCCAGTCTCCTAACCCTGGCCACACATCCAGTCCCCAACTCTGTGCTGAGTGTCACTCGGTGCAGGCCAGGCCCCGTGCTGGGACATGTGTTTGCATCAAGGTGTCTGCCTGCCTTCCACTTCCCTGCATCCCCGCAGCTGACACTGTGGTCCAGGCCACTGTAGCTGCCTCACAGCTGCTTGCACTCCTTAAATCTATTCTCCTCACAGCTGCCTGAGTGATTTTTCTAAGTGATAAGTCATAACAATCATTGCCCTGCTTAAAAACCTTCCCATGGCTTCCTATTGCTATTAGAATAAAATCCAAACTCGTTACCATGGCTACGAGGCCAGGCATGATCTGGCCTCGCGTCCCTCTCCTCCTTGCCTTCTCCACTACTCCTCACTCTCCCTGCTCCAGCCACACTGGCCTATTTCCTGTTCCTTGAAGAGCCTAAGCTCCTTCCCACCTCAGGGCCTTTGCATTTGCTGTTTCCTCTAGCTGGATGCCTCTTACCTCCAGCTCCTCAGTTCTCGGCTACCTTTCAGAGGCCTCCCTGACTGATCTAGGTAAAGAGCATGCCCCCTCCCCTAAATCCACTCCACACCGGGTGGATTTGTTTTCTTTATAGTATTTATTAGTCTCAGCACTGATTTTTTTTGACTTGTTTGGGGTTGGATGCCTCTCCATAAAATGTTAGTGCCATTCCCATCCCTATGTCCCCAGTGCTCTGACCAGCACCTAGAGCATGGCGTGGACACCACGGGTGTTTACTCAGTGGACGGTGGCACAGTAGCTGTTGTGGAATCTGCTGCTTCCTCGCTGTGTGGCCTGGGGACAAGCACGATTTCTGCAGCTGTGAAATGGGAAAGGCTGGGAGTCCCCAGGATGAAACAGAGCCACTCACTGAGTGGGGCTTTCTGTTTTGTTTTGTTTTTTTTTCCCCTACAAGTCTATTATTCTAAAGAAGTGCAGAAACATGAACTCTGATTTTCCAGCTGGGGCCATTTTCTGCCCACCTTCCTGTTCTGGGAAGCAACACATGTGCCTGGGAGACTCCCCAGAGAGCATGAGCCTGGAAAATATCCCAATGCCACGGGGAGGGGCACCTCTGGGGACACTGAACTGTCTCTTGGAAAAGAGTGTGGGAAGAGAGGGATAAAGGAACTCAGATGCAAGGGAGGTAGTGCAGGCGAACCCTCAGACAATGTCCAACACTCTGTGTCAGCGCAGAAAGTGCTAACTGAACAATGAGCGTGACTATTCAGCATTACTATTACTAGACTGGGTACAACTCCAGGAGGGAAGGAACTGGACAGCCTATCTCACATTGTGCATTTGCACAATTCTCTGCCCCATTCAGTCTTCACAACAGCCCTTTGGGGCAGGCACTCTTGGTATCCTCCTGTTGGAGCTGAGGAAACTGAGGCACAGAGAGGGTGTCTTGCTCAGAGCGGGGAGTCAAACACATTCAGATACTTCCTGCCACAATTTTAAAATTTCTTGGAGGTTCCCATGATTCTTTACTTTTACTAGGCCTGATCTGTTTTCTTGTGGCACCAGTGAAAACAAACACAACAAAATGACAGGAGGCTGTGGGCTTGTTTTGGAGGGAACAGGGCTGGGAAGGAGGAGGGCATCCCTGCTGGGCTCTGCCGGAGGATCCTGAGAGGGGCCCCAGGGGCCACCAGGTAAGAGAGAGAACGGGGCCAGGTCCTGAGGGCCTCCTTTCGGCTTCAAGACCATGTAGCTAAATCTCCATGCAGCTTACAAAGGGCTTGGAGGAGGCTGGACCTTCCGGAAGGGGGCTCAGCAGGAGTGAGTGGAGACCGTTGCCTGAAGCAGGCTCCCTCAGGCTGGACACTCAGGGGTTTCTGAGGTTGGATCTCCAGCCCTATCCTCACCCCGGGGTAAGGCCAGGCCGCAAATCCCAATCATTCCAGCTGTGGGACAGCCCCAGCCTGCAGGTTGTTCCTCCAGAGCCAAGTCCAGGGGCCAAGCCCCCTTGAGTCTAAGCAACATCTGTAAAGAGTGCCTGGTTCAGAACCACACCGAGAGCACCTGCTCGTGATTTGCAGGGCAAGGACAACCCCTTGTCCTGCCGCTGGTGGGGGTCACATTCTCTGTCTTCACTCACTCCTTTCCCTAGAGTAACACCTCCAGTCTTACCGTGACTGCGTTTTTTGGGATAAGCACTTGGGGCCAAGCCTGTTGTTCAAACTCCAGGAGAATGCCATGAAATCACTGATACCTTCCTGGAAATGTATCCGTTCAGGGTGTGGGGGGTTACACGCTGTTCTGGGGCCTGCATGTTCTCGGGCCGGCCCAGGAAGAGGGAAGGTGGAATCCACCAGGAGACACTGGGCCCAATTTAGCCAAGTCAGGGCCTAGAGAACAGGTGGTAGAACCTGGAGGGAAAAGGGAACTGAATTAGGTGCATTTTAATGAGACCATTCCATTGTAGGCAACACCTCTGCTGGAGAGTTGGTCTTCTTTAAAAACGGGATGAAGGCAGCGCTGTCAGGGTTGGTGCTCTGGGAAAGGCCACCTGGGGTCTGCAGGTGTCTCCCCCCCCCCCACCTCACTGCTAGCTCAGGCCCCCTTCCCAGCACCTCCCTCCCACCAAGGTTCCGGAGCGGCCACCCACAGAGCAGCCTCAGGGCTGGGCGCTGAGTCATAAGGCCGTGGTGCCTGCCAGGGGGGAGGGTGGCAGATGGCTTTACGTGGGTGTGAGTGAGTGGGGAGGGGCAGTGAGAGGGGGCAGTGACCCTGGGCCCAGTAGGGAGGGATTCAAGGAAGTCACCCAGGAGATGCACTGAGTCCTAGGATAAGCCGCTTCCTTTTTTCTGGTGTCTTCCCTCCCATTCTCCAAGAGTGCCATTGCTCCCAGGGCAGCCAGCGGCCAGGTTGTGGTGGAAATTGACCCTGGGGGCCTGAGACCTGAGGTCCAGGGCTTCCGCTCAGTCTGCCTGGCCCGGCTGGCCTGGCCGTGGGTGGCAGAGCCTGGCTGTGTTTATCCAGGCCGGGTGCTTCCGGAGCAGATGGGCGCCCATCAGTGCTACCAGCCAGGAACTGGGCTGACGTCCTCTCAGTGCCAAGTGGCAGGTGACTCGGGGGCCTGGAGGGGAACATGTGTTTGGTTTGGCTGTTTACAGGAGAAATTTCTCCAGGCTGAGAACTGCCTGCACACCGAGTGAGCACAACCCCAGCTGGTGTGGGACACCGCGCTGACTCGGACCCAAAGAGGCCCAGTCATCTCAGTCACTGGGGACTCTGTGGGGGCTACAGGATCTCCCCGAAGCCATGGTTGAGCTCTGCTTTTTGCCACCCTATCTTGGTGTATTCACGTCTTAGGGATGCCATAACGAAGTACCATGAACTGGTGGTTTAAACAACAGAAATTGATTCACAGTTCTGGAGGCTAGAATTCCTGAACCAAGGCTCAGCAGGGATGGTTCCCGAGGGGGACTGTTCCGTGTGTCTCTCCTAGCTTCTGGTGCTTGCCAGCAATCCTGTGGGATCCTCGCTTGTAGATGCATCACTCCGTCCCTGTTGCCACCTGCACATGGCATCTCCCCTCGGTGACCTCTGTGTCTGTTCTCTTTCCTTGTATAAGGACACCAGTCCTATTGGATTAAAGGCCCAGCCTATTACATCTGCAACAATCCTATTTCCAAACAAGTCACATTCTGAGGTTCCAGGAAGGACAAGGATTTTGTGGGGACACTATTGGACCCAGTTGGGTTGCTCCCTCTCACTCTGCCACTTAGAGGGTGGACACCCTGTGCCTAGGCCCGGGCTTGCGACCAGGGCCGGCCTCCATTTTCCCAAGAGCGACTGATTCCCCAGCCTGTGACTGTGAATTAGAAAGTGCTCTCGAAAGGCAGGAATTACTTTTACTAATATGCTTTTCTCCATTAAGAGACAATCAACATAAAGCTGTGATTTTAATCCTTTTTGGGATTTGGGAGGCCTTTGGGAATCTGAGAGAAAGCTTTGGACTCTCACTCAGGATAAATGTATGTACACACATGCACAACGCTTCCAGTGAGCACACAGCTTCCCTATGCCCATCTGTCCCTTCCCGTGGCCAGGAATGCCTGCCCTGGAGCAGAGGAGGCCCCAGCTCCTCAGCACCCTAGTGCTTGGGAGTTCTAATACCAGACCATTGTGTGTGTGTGTGTGCATGCTTGGGGTAGGGTCAGCAGGACTAGGAGGCATGTGGAGAGCCCACGAAAAAAGGGATGCTCTAACGTGGTGTGAGAATGTTTTTTTCCGCCCGGCTGGTGTGGCTCAGTGGTTGAGTGTCGACCCATGCACCAAGAGGTCGCCGGTTTGATTCCTGATCAGGGCACATGCCCAGGTTGTGGGCCAAATCCCCAGTGGGGAGCATGCAGGAGGCGGTCAATCGATGTTCTCTCTCATCGATGTTTCTATTTCTCTCCCTCTCCCTACCCCTCCCCTCTAAAAATCAATAGAGGGAAAAAAAAAGTTAAAAAAGAAAATGTTTTTTCCTCTTGTCCCAGTTGTCACCACATTCAAGACAGTGTTGAGAAGAGGCCCAGAGCCTGCGATGTGCTATTAAATGAGAGGGGTGGGGAGTTAAAGCACAATAAATCCATCCTTACCCTGTTTATGTAAAAACACCCAAACCTCACACTTCTGTGCAAACATACAAATATACGGAATGCTCTGGAAGGATAAACCACAGACAGCTAACAGCACTGCTTCCAGGGAGGGGTCTAACACCGGGGAAGACTTTTCCATGTTTCTACCTCTGTTTTGTTGTAACATTTTTCCAGTGACAATGTATTCAAATATGAATTGTGTATTAAATAAATTGAAAGCTTTTAAAAGAAAGGCTCTTGATGTTCTGGGGGTTTCAGATCCCTTTGAAAAGCCCATGGAGACTGTGGACCCGTGCACCTGCCACCCCAAGATCCCAGGCTCCAGGGAGGCCAGACTCCCGACTTTGGAGCTGGCCCAGCTCCTACCCTCAGAGAAGCTCACCTGTTGCTGCCAGCCAGGCCACCAGGATGTCCTTTTGCCCTCTCCCCACTTCACACCCCGCCCCCAAGAAATTCTGGCCTAAGTGTTCTGTGGGCCGGTGGTTCTCAAACCAGTGACACCAGAACCACCTGGCATCTTGTGAAAGCTGATTGCTGGACCACCCCCAGACCTGGGGTGGGGCCTGAGATTTACTTTTCTAACGAGTGACCAGTAATCTGATAGGACAGATCTCCTCCTATACTTTGAGGACCCTGCTGTCAGTGAAGGGCTTTCACTGTGCCTCTCAGGGCTCAAGGGCTCACCTGGAATCCAGGGAGGAGTCCCGCTGGGGACAAAGGCCCATCCCCTCTGTGTCCTAGGAATCACTTGGGGGCAAGAAGAAGGCAAGAACCTCCTAGGGGTTAGGACTAATAAGAGATGCCTTGAATTGGAACACTGAGGTTGTCTCAGCTAGAAGGGACCTGGGGAACCAAGTCCCCCAGCAGTCCTCGCTCGGGACTAAGCTCTGCACCTCAGTGTGCGGCCAGCCTGTGCCCGCCTCTGCACTGTGACAGAGGCCAGGGCGGGACGGTGTGACGCGGGGCCCTCTCTGTAGTCCCTCAGCTTCCCCCGTACTCCCTTCCAGGCTTTGCGGTTCTCCGGTATTAAGAGAGAGAGTCTTACCTCACCCGTACCTCAGGGGACTTGACTGAACAAACTGGGTGTCCCTGGCACCTGGCACCTGGCCCAGGGCCTGGCACGGAAGAGAGGCAGAAGCTCAGCCCCGCCTGCAGCGTGGACGCGGAGCCCTGAAGGAGGGAAGGTCGTCTGGTCTGCGTACTTTTCCACTTGCTAACCTTTCTGCATCTCCCCTCCAGCTAGTCCCAGTTCGCACTGTGTCCGGAGGGACTGACTGTGGGATCTGTTTGTTTTCCCTGCAGTGAAGGTGTCCCCGTGGGATTGTTTTCATCTTAACAGGAGGACTCACACCCCAGGCAATTAAACCCTAAGGATGGAATGTGGGGCCGCAGGCCCAGGGAAGTTGTGCTCGGTAGGGAGGGACTCAGGCGCAGGGGGTTCCAGTCTTCCCTCCACCCCAACTCGCAGCAGATCAACCCTCTGCCTCTCTCTTTAGCCCTCAGGGTGTAGCAGAGATGCAGGTTCCCCGGAGACCTCTTTGGAGGAAGTGCCCTGGGTCCCACCACCCAGGTAGCTTCTGGGGGTGAGCTCTGCTGCTGTTTAAAGTGTCTTTGTCTGCCAGACTGCCCAGGAGTGATGAAAGAGGGTCAAAGGTGCCCAATTCTAGCAGCTTCTGAGATAAGAGCTCCTATCAAATTGAAGGTGCAGCGGCCTTGGCTACCTGCCAACTGGTGACAAGTCGGCCTGAGAAAGGGAGTCAGTGTGGGTGCAGCCTGATACTCCCATGGCCCCCAGTTCCTTTCATCTGCTAGGGGGCAGGTTGTGGTGGGCAGTGACCTGTGGACAGGTGGAGGGTCAGGGGTGCTGGGAGAGGCTGGCTGCAGATTCTCTGTCAACCCTTTGAGGCCCAACAGCCACCAGTGACTTCTTAGGAGACAAATCCAACTGCCCCTTCTTGGGCATCTCCTCCTCTGCCTCTGGAGAAGCCAGCATCCTGGCTAGTCTTTCTTTCATTCCTCTGTCGCCCAGCACTCACTCTGCTGGCTCTTGCGGGGCTCTGCCCTCCAAGCGGTCCTGGTTCCCACACCTGGAGCGCCCCCTGCCATGGGGGGAGCCCTGGCAACGGGCTGTGAGTGTAGTGTGTGGGCAGTGCCAGGGAGCAGCTCCTCTGGAAATCCTTCCACATCTACATGGGCCCTCTGTCTCTGCTCTCCCATTTGACCAATTAATGCCACCTCATGTCTGTTGAGCTCTGGCACTCAGAGAAGGGCTGCCCGTGCATTCTCCACACCCCCACAGCACAACACAGGGAGACTGAATGCACGTAAGAGAAAAAGAAACCGAAGGACAGAGCAGCGCGGGAGCTTGCCCCAGGCCACACACAGCTCCCCTCCTGCATGCCCATTACTCCTCACCTCTCCTTTCCTGGCAGTAAGATCCCGCTCCCCAAGGCCTGGCTCCCATTCTCTTTGCTGTCTCTTTCTGATCCCCTGCTCCCTCCATGATGGCATGTCCTCCCACGCGCTTAGCTGCCACCTGTGGCTCTAGCACCCTCCAGACTTTCACGAACACTTCCTTTCCTGCCTTCTGGGTGTGTCCATCTGTGCACCCCGCCAGCACCTCAGCCCGGTGCCTTGACTGGGCCCTGATTCTATTGCAGTGTTAGTCGGGATAGGTTAGGAGGGGTATGGTGATACATAATCCCTCAAACATCTGAGGTTAACACAATAAAAGTTTGGTTTTTTTCCACGCTGCATGTCCCACGTGGGACAGTGAGGGACTCTGCTCCACACAGTCACCTAGGGGTCCAGGTGGCGGAGGTGCCATCAACTTGGAGCCGCACCATCTGCACAGCCTCATACTTTGCCTATCAGGGGAAAGGAGAGACTGGAAAACTCTGCCTGAGATTTTCACCGCCTCCATTTGGAAGTGACAGACGTCCCTCCACTCACATTTCATTGGCTTGAACGGTCACAGCCTCACAGGAAGAGGGTGGGAAACAAAGGGAAGCACCGCCACTCACTACCTGTGTGTCTATGGGTAAGTTACTTAACCTCTCTGTGTCTCCCATCTGTTAACTGAAGATTATAATTGTCCCTTTCTTTTAGACACAGTGTCAGGATTAAATCAGTTTCTACATGTAAGTGTCTCAGAAAAGTTCCTGACACAGAGAAATAAGGTTAATAAGAGTTAAATAGTATGAACACCACCTCTCCTTAGGGTCTCTCCTGTAGAAATGACCCCTGTCCGACAATAACAATGAGAGCAAACAGCATTCTATAATGTTCTGGTTTAGGACAAGCATTTAGAGCTGAGTAATTTTTGATGCATAGTGTAATATCTTTGAACCTCAAATTCATCTTCCATTAAAATAGATTCCTGCTTACCTTTGGGGCTCATTTGAAAGTCCAGTAAGAAAATGGTTCTTTAAGGAAGTCATGCCTATACAAAACTTATTTTGCCTACCACAATGGTAAAAATGACCTACACATTTTAAAGGTTTGCATCAGAGATGAAGTCAACAAGGGATTTTTGCAGCTCATTTCCAAGACCACCCTCATCCTCAGTGCCTGTATCCTGACCTCTCCAGATCTGTCCACAATGCCTCTATGGTATCTCGCCAAAGGCATTCATTTGGGGGAGGTTTTGTGTTGCAGCCGGCTCTGGCCACAGCTGGTCTTTCCCAGCCACAGAGGGGAGGGGGCCCGCAGGCCCCTGCATCACTGTGTCTGTCCACAGGAAACAAAATGCATCATTTGGCCCTCTATGTATTCTCTCGTACAGTAACTAGTTGTTGCTGGTCTGTTATGTGCCAGGCCTGTGCAAGTTGCTGGAATTCTGAGGCGAGCAGGGAGAGTTGCCTAAGTGGGGTGGTGGGGACAACAGACCACAAACAAGGAAAGAAGTAAATACCTTTGAGAACTGATAAGGACCCCAAAGAAAAATAAAGCAGGTAATGGCGAGAGCGGTTATGGCAACATCGGACAGAGAGGTAAGGGAAGGCTTCCAAGAGGAGGTGACTCTTGAGCTGTGCTGAGAAAGACGAGAAGAATCCAGCCCGGCAGAGCATTCCAGGCACACATGCCCTAGGACAGGAATGAGGCGGTCAGGGTGCCAGGAGCCATGTGAGTAGGGGAGCTGGGGAGATGGTGAGGTGGGAGAGGCAGGCAGGGGCTAGTCCTTAGAACCGCCCGTCCTCCTCTTGCAGGGCTCGATGAGTCCGTGCACGTCCACCTCCTCCAGGAAGCCCAAGCCCTCCCTGGGCTCACTGGTCCCGTCTCACCGGTTCCTCCGGCTCCCTGTGGCAACAGGCTAGTATGGGAGGTATGTGAGAATTGCAACATGCTTTTGCTTTGCCCTCGAGGAACGGGGAAGATAGAATTCATACAAACCCCATGAGAAGGTTGGCCATACAGCTGGACAAGAGCACCAGGCGAGGGCCGAGAGGAAGCAGTGGCAGGTGGGGATGACCACTGAGGCTGGAGGCAGGGATGTGAGGGAAGCGGGCTAGAACTCAGCCTTGACAGGACTAAGAACTAGAAGGGGTGGGGATGACATTCCACGTAGGAGGAACACGGAGCCAAGGCATCATCATGGGAAGGAAAGGATTGGAAGGCAGTCATACGCACGTCAGTTTGACTAGACCCAGAGGTTGGAGGAGAGAGTTGGAAAAGCAAGGAGGTTACCATCTTGTGAAAAGGTAGCCAAGGGAATGGGACTGAGCATTCTAGCCACAGATGCCCAAAGGTAGGAATGAGGACTCCAGAGCTAGACTAGTTGGGTTTACACTTGGGTTCCGTCATTTACTAATGATGTGACTGTAAGAAGTTATTTTACGTCCCTGTGCCTCTGTTTCCCTGTCTGTAAAACAGGACTCATAACAGTAACAACCTCATTTTATGCTGCTTAAATGAGTTCATATCTGCAAAGCACTTAGACTATATAGTACCGGGTCCAGAGTGAGTGTGGTTACAGGTGTTGCTGAAGTTAAATGGATGCTGGTGAACAGTGAGACTCCACCCTGAAGGTGTCAGGAAGCTCTCATGTTTTCAGGCAGGACCATGCATGGATGAAAGGGTGCTCTACCCTGTGCAGGCTGGGTTGGGGGTAGAAAGCCTGGAAGCAGGAAGGCAAGTTAGGACCTACTGCATTGGTCCAGGCATGAGATGATGGGTGCCTGGTGAGGGGCTGCCGGTGAGATTGGAGGGGGTGGAAGGTGGGTCTGGTGGAGGAAGTGCCCCTGACTTCTGGTGACCAGAGACTGGATGTGGGGAGTGAGGTGGAGGCTAAAGCCATGGACCGGGGTGTTGGGGTGAACGTGGGGCTTTGGTCAGAGAGGGACGTTGGAAAATTCATGTGGTTTGGAGGAAGATGGTGCACTCACACACGACCACGGTGTTCTGGGTGCTTTCTCATCTCCTGGGTCGGAGGAAAGGAATCCTGTGGGGTTTGATCCTGGCTCCTAGAGACATGGGAACAAGGGTTTCAACTCAGGCCTCCACACACGTGCATGTGTTGGGAGGGAGGCGGGTAGACCGGGAAAGGACAGTAAATATTGAATGAGGCTGAGCCCACACTTCCTCTGTGTACTGTACTTAAAGGACAACCAGGAAGGGAAGACCCTGCCAGACACTGGATAGTAATAGGGGTCAGCCTTACCCTTTAGGGGAGGGGAGCTTATAGTCTTACAACTCATCCATACTCATCCCATGTCCCCACCTGAATTAGGGGCATAGCTGGGGTCTAGGGATAGTGGTTGGGATCAATAGCACTTTATTATTGGTTTCCATTAACAAGTATTGACTGGGCACCTGTGTCAGGACCCAGTGAGCACAACAGACAATAATCCATTAACCAATGGGTTTGGGGGGGCATCTACTGTGCTCAAGGCTTCACTTAAGGTATGGGGCTCAAAGTAAAATAAAATGTTTGGTTCCAGAAACCACATTAACCTAGGTTTTTGTTTTTCCATTTTTAATTATTAATCACAGCATCTTCAATACTGATATCAGATAACTGCTTTCAATCATGAAAATCTTGGCTCAGTCTGGCTTTTGTGTATAAACATTCCCTTCCACCTTCCCTACAAATAATTCTTAATTATAAGAATAAATGTATTTCTGAATTTTGGGGAGTTTCACTCAGTTTTCATCAGCTTCTCAAAGTTGTTGTTTTCTTCTTCTTCTTCTTTTTCTTCTTCTTCTTCTTCTTCTTCTTCTTCTTCTTCTTCTTCTTCATAAAGAAACCTATTTATTTCTTTTTTTATTTCAGAAAAGAATAAAAAAAGATAATGAAAAATATTCCATATTCCTTTCATTCAGATGACCCCTTATTTCTGCTATTTATTTTTTTAATTAATTAATTTATTTGTAAACCACTTACGTTCTTTATGGATCCCTTTGACTGATAGCATAGGGTTTGTTTTTGCTTTGTTTTATTTTATCTCCCCCTCTCATCTCATCTCTGGCAACCGCCAATCTGTTCTCTGTATCTATGAGCTTGGTTGTTTTTTTTTTAAATTCCACATATAAGAGAGATCATAGGGTATTTCTCTTTTTCTGACTTATTTCATTTAGCATAATGGACAAGGGCATAATGTTTCTGCTTTTTAAATGCATATGGAAAATAGTTTAAATGCTATAGAAAGACACAGAAGGAAACAAAATCTTCTCAGTGCTTTCTCCCCCATTCGAGTTTTTCTTCCTAAAGGTTGTGCTATTAATGGTTTATAATAAATCCCTCCAGAAAATGTTTAATGCATTAACCAGAAATATAAATGCATCATGTGTGTCCTATTCTTAGGAGGTCCTCCCAGAAGTTAAGAATGGTTGACCTTTGATAGTCCATTTTTATGGGGTATTTTTTTTTCCTGTCCTATATGCATTTAAAAAAGAATAGTCAGCAGAACCAGGTTTCTAATGCTCTTCTGCCTTGGACTAGCTGGGTGACATCAGCAAGTTACTTTACCTCTCTGCGCCTCAGTTTCCTCATCACTAAAATGGGGGGTCTTGTGGGGATTCAATGGCAGTGTGAATGCAGAAAGGCCTGGCTGGCTGGTAGGTGTTCCACAAATGTCCAAGCATTCCCTGAGTCCCTTTTGGAAGGAGATGGGGCTGCCAGTTCTAAATACACATTACAGAAAAGCCTGTCAGCAGTTGCCCCTCAGAATGACCTGTCCCTTCGTTTCCCCGGCTGCAGGAAGAAAAGCGTGGGAGCCTCCTGACAGGAGATGACAGGGTCACACGAATTCCTCACCCTTAGTGTCGGCTCCCACCCCAGGTGCCCAATCGATCTGTGTTCTGGGAGGCTGGTCCCATCTGTCCGCGGCTGGGAAAGAGTTCTTGCCAACAACTAGGACAGGCCCCTGATATATGGCCCCTGTCTCCCTCCCCCTGTTTTTTCTCTGATCTCAGGTTTTAAGGCCTCTGTGACCCCGGCATCAGGGGGCAAACGACTCACAGGAAAGGTCTTGGCATCCTCCAGCATCCAGAGGCAATGTGGCTATTGTCAGCAAAGCTGCATCCAGCCGCAGGAAGTCAGGAGAAGAGATTCCAGCCCAAGGAGGTGGGGCGTGGTGATGGCAAATGATGGCAGAGTGTGGACGAAGGCCATTTGTTGTTTGCTGGGAAGCATCTGCCACAGTGCTGGGTCCTTTTCAGGTGTTCTTGCTTGGCCATCCCAACTGCACTCCCATTTCACAGACGAGGACACTGAGGCTCTAAGAATGGAGCCAACTTGCTCTTCAGTGACTAGGAGACAGAATCTGACTGCAGAGCCCAGAAACTATTTTCTGCCCCTGTGCCAAGCATGGGGACCAAACAGGGCCTCCGGAACTCAAGACTACAAGGTGGCTGCCAGTTCACAGACATGGTCACACTTTTCTTGGATCCACTTTCATTTGTCCTGCTCTCTCTGTATTCTCAGTGTCCAGAATAGCCAGGATTGGGGAGGCATAGCCCTTCCTTCTCTGTAACGTGGAGTAGGGCTATGAGGCGCGAAAGCCCAGGCTGCTGGAGGACTATGACCTACTGCTGAGGCAGGGAGGCACTGAAAAAAGGATGGGGGCAGGAAAGTCAGCAACAGGGCCCCTTGTGACAGGTCAAACGCACTGTGGCTCTAGTTGGTCTCCTGGGAACGGGGGAGGGAAGGAGAAGTAGGCCGAAGGTCACAGTGGGGTCAGCCTTGGTTCCTTTCTGCCCAGCTGTGGCTGCAGCTCACGAGAGAGTCAGCTGTCCACAGCCCAGCTATGGGGAGCACATGTGAATAACAGTAAGAGCAATAATTACAGAGCGTTCACTATGCATTGGGCACAGGTGGTTTTCATGTAATTTTCTCTTTTAACTCTCAGTGAGCTAAGGAGCTAAGTACTCTTTTATTTCGATTGTACAGAAAATGGAAATACCCAAAAGTTAGGTTGTAAGTGGGATTTGAACCACGAATCTGGCCCCAGAGCCCCTGTGTTTGACCACGGGGGCCTACTGTCGTGATCAGGGCCAGGCCCCTGAGCCCTTTCCTGCTGGCTGGTTCTTCCGGCCTCTGAGAAAGGCCCTAGCTTCGGGCTCTGTCTGCCTCCACCGTCCAGGCAAACCCGTGCCCTCTGACCAACTGCAGGAGGAGCAGAGAAAGCCAGCTCTGTGGGAGGGCTCAGGGGAGGCCTGGGGAGGATTGACAGCTGGGCGGCTGGAGGAAGGGCATCGGGCAACAGCAGAAGGTGCAGAGGCACAGAAACAGGGTGGACTTTGTGGAGTGCAGTTCAGCTGGGTAGAGAGCGAGGTGTAAAGGGGAGGGGCTTTGAAAGAGAAATCTAGAAGGCCATTCACAGAGCATTAGGGCTTCATTGCTTGTCAAGGTGGGGAGGCCGAGACTGGTGTTTTAGACACAGAAGCACCAAAGCAAGCTGATGGTAATAGTAGCCAGGCCCTGGGATATGTGCCACACATACACATTCGGTGCCCACACCCTCAGAATGCCCCACGAGGCAGGGGCCAGATTGTTTCTTTTCGGGCCTCCTTGTCAAGGTGTTGCCATAGGAGCCCTGAGATTCTAGGTGAGAAGTCCAGCTGCTCTGCTGGGGAGGCCATGGAGAAGGGGTGGCCCTGATCGACAGGGAGAGAAGCCCAGCCATCCCAGGGTTCCCGCTGAGCCTGGCCTCAGCCAGTCCCCCAGCCAGCCAGATGCAGCCACATGCATGACACCCCCACCCCAAGGGCCTGAGCAGAACAGCCTCAGCTTAATGCCTAGGGAGCAGAGGTGAGCTGTCTCCACCAAGCCCTTCCCATGCTGCAGAGTCATGAACAAATAAATGATTGTTGTTTGAAGCTACTAAGTTTGGGGGTGCTTTGTTACATACAATAGATATTTGAAACAGAAATTCGTCCGGAAACTGCCCCTTAGGATGTTGAATGAATGAAAGCATCAAATGTAGGTGAGTCACTGAGTAAGATGCGGGAAGCCTTTCTAGATGGATCGGCCCCAGCCAGGCTCACCCAGGTCGTTCCAGTCACTTTTATTTGTTTAGCTGCCATTAATTGACTCATCTGTGTCTGTTTCCTGAGTTCTGGTGGCAGGTTCCCCAGGGCAGGGGCCCAGGGAGCTGTGTTCTTTTGCCCCCCGGGAGCCTCAACTAGAGTTCTGCACATAGTGGTGGTCCAATTCAAATGGCTGTCTGACTCACCGAGTCAGCTTCTCCTAAGTCAGGCCTTTATCCCAAGCCAGGTGGTAGCAGAGGAGAAACCTTCTGAGCCAAAATGCCCGATTTGAAGCCCAGCTCTGTCACTTGTTTGCTGTATGGTCTTGCATGACTCAAGTCACCTCTCAGAGCCTCTATTTCCTTATCTGTGAAATGGGGAGAATAATACCCAACCTTGTGAGCTTAACACAGTGTCTGGCCTATAAGTGCTCCCAATAATATTCATATTCCCTAAAAGAGAGTGAGCAATTTTAGGTTCCAATGACCACCCCCTCCATATGCCACTTTTAAAACCTCTTCTCCACAAGTCAAGCTTGGGTCTGAAGTTCCAGCATCAGTCATCATTTTTGGCTAATCTCCAAGTGCCCAATTGCAGGTCTGCTGGAAAAAGCTAGTGATGGAGTGAGCCCCTCTCCTAGAATGAGAAGACCTTGGCTCTAGTCCAACCTCTCTGCCTGATGGCTGGGAGACCTTGGGCGAGTCACTTGACCCTCTGCAGTGGGGTTCATAGTTTTTGCCCTCACCCAGCAGAGTTGAGGACCAACTGCCCTCGCTTGGCTCCCATGGGGGCCGATGGACATGGAGGAACTATGCCACTGGTATGGCACTGAGCATGCATCCGGGTGGTGACGCCTTTTTTAGACCTTTCAGTACGAATTGGTTCTCTAGAGCTGTGCTATTCAAAATTAAATTAAGTAAAATTAAAAACTCAGCCCCTCAGTCGCACTAGCCACATTTCACCACTCAGTAGCCACATGTGGTTACCATATTGGACAGCACAGATAGAGACTGCTTCCACCATTGCAGAAAGTTCCATTGGACAATGCTATAGTAGAATGTTTCCAATAGGACAACCAGCACGGGAATGGGAGGGAGAGAGAGAGACAGGGAGTCTGAGGAAGGGTGGGTGGCATGGATTTTTTTAGTTTGTTTTTACAGACCCTGTTTGGCTAGCCAGATTCAGTGATGGTGATGGCCACCACCCTCAATTCCCTGCCTGCGAACAGCCATCTTGGGCAGCTTCTCCAGAAATAGCATTTTCTCACCATGAGATCAGGTAGCCTAAGGGCTGCCTCAACAGGAAGTGGCCAGAACAGGCTGAGACCATAGTCCAAGCTGAACACTGAATACTGATTTATTCCCTGGCCTGGCTGCTGGTTGGATGGGCCTATAGGCTGATGGAGAGCTCCTTTCCTGTCCCTGGTGCAGCCTGGTCCAGAGGGCGTGGCAGGGGGCAGGGACAGCAGTGCCAGGATGATGGTGCTTATGCTCTGTGCTAAGGGACCAATTAGTCAGTCATGGGTGCATCCCATGACCCTGCTGCCAGTCCCCAGAGGCTCCCTGAGCCCCAGATCCTCTCCCCACACCAGGCCATGGCACTGAGAACCCAGTGTGGTCAGGGTCGCCAGCACCAGCCAGTGTATCTTGACCAACAGGCTCTGTGACAGGGGAGGCCTGGAGAGCAGAAGGGACAGACCCCAAATGCCCATGTTATGAGTGGCCCGGCTGGGAGGAGGCCCCAGGGAATCCACATTTCCTGACTTGCTCTATAGGGCTCCCTTCCTGCCCACCCCACCCCAACACACAAACCATATTTATGTATGTACACAAACAGACTCACAGACAGCAGGCACCCAGACATGTGCACACAGATACACCCAAAGATGGACGCAGACATAGGCACCCAGACATGCAAAGCAGATGTGCCTCCCTGGGTACAGGCACACAGCCATAGTTACACGTCTGCAGGCACGAGAATTCCCCCACCTCCCCCTAAACCAAAGACACCTTCCATTAGCCAAAAGTTTAAACTGTGTGTCTGCAAACAAAAACAGTTTCAGGAGCCTCCCTGGCCATCACTGACTAGAAGTTAGACACCCTGTCATGCTGTAAGCCTGACACGCTGCACGTGGGCTTGGGGAGGGGGGCCACCCAGCTGGACACATGGCATCCCTGCTCTCCGCCAGAGGCTCCTTCTCTCTGGGGACAATGAGAACGTGAGAACACAGCACCTGTTCTGGACGTTGTCCCAGGCACACCTGCCTCTCCCCATCTGTCCCCTTCTAATCTTCATAACAGCTTCAGTTTTCCCACGCTCTTTCCGGTGCCCTCCCCACCCTCTGGAGCAAGTAAGCAGAATGACAGGTGACAAGTCAAAAGTCATTGTCTTCTGAACAGGTGTGTGCCAGGGCTGGGGGGCAGGGTGGGAGGCCAAGGCAGGGTCGGGAGTTCCTAGAAGTCTGGGGGCCTTAGAGTGTCATGGGCCCGAGGCTGGCACCCTGTGTTTAGCAGTTAGTTGAGGCTGTGGCTGTTTTCCTCCCCTGCCCCAATGCCAGGTTCACTGGCCACTTAGCCTTCAAGAACTTTAGCCACCTACTCAGGGCCAGGCTTTCAAAAGGATTCTCAGAAAAAGACGGGCTGCAGTCCTCCCTGCCCCAGCCAGGCAGCCCACCCCTGCTCTCTAGCCCCAAGCTTTCAATGCCCACCCAGCTGCTGACCTCAGGGCTTATCCTCCCCCCTGCCCCCCAGCTTTTCAATCCATCTGCCTCGAGGCTGGTAGGCTATCAATAGCCTTAACTGCCATGCCCAGGCCCAGTGGGGGTTTAAAATAAAGTCATCCACTGTCTCTGAAACCACAGGAAGTGTCCTTGTACCAACTTGGAGGATTAACTATTTCCCTGCTTCGTGCCCTCTCAAGATCAGGAGCAAGATCTATTAAATAATAACAGATCATTTAAAAATAATAATTAAAAACACTAACAGTTAACATAATTTACATAATAATAGTTCATTTAAGAATAATAATAGCTATCATTAGAATGTAAGCAACAATACAAACTCTGCAAAGGCAGGTATTTTTGCCTATTTGGTTCACTGTTATGTCCCGATAGCCTAGACTAGTGTTTGGCACACTGCAGGCACTCAATGAGTGTTTGTTGAATAAAGTACTTACTGTGTACCAGGCTCTATCTAAGTGCTTTTCAAGTATTAATTCATTCACTCCGTAAAATGTTGTGAGATAGGTAATATTATTCCCATTTTGCAAACAGGGAAACTGGAGCCCAGAGAAGCCAAGTAACCTATCCAAAGTCACACAGCTATTACGGGAGGCTTCGTGCCCAAGAGCCTGGCTCTAGGGCCCAGGCTTTCAACCACCATGTTCTAGGGCCTCTTTCAACAGCAATATCATGTTATAACACTTCTGCTATTTCATTGTTCTTAAACAATCATTTATTGATCTCTCTCTCCCCCACCAGACTACCATATCCCTGAAGCCAGTGGAGGGGAGCATGTCTCAAACATAAACAATGGTCAAAAGGTGGTTAACCGAAGAACATACATGCATTTATGCATAACCCATGGATGTGGACAATAGTGTGGGGAAGGTCTGGGGTGGGGTGGGGGCTGGGTGGAGGGGGGTAAAGAGGGGGCAATTGGAGATACCTGTAACACTGTCAAGAATTAAAAAGAAAAGGTGGTGGAATGAATGGATGGAGTTTTCGTCCATCTCATTGTATATATGTCATTCACCAAATGTCTTGGAAATGATTGGGGGTGAGGGGAAGGGGTGGAGGAAGGAGCTGAGAGTTCAGTAGCTAAAAGCACAGATTCCAGAGTCCAAATGGCTGGGTCTGAATCCCCATTCTCTACTCCATTCTAGTTATGTGACCTTGGGCAAGTTACTCAACCTCTTAGGGCCTCAGTTTCGTCATCTATTAAATGGGATTAATAATAGCTTTTGTCTTCTAGAGTTGTTGTGAGAATTAAATGAGATAATGCTTGCTCAGTGCTTGGCACATAGTAATGGCTCCGTAAATGGCAGTTATTGTCACTGCTAATATGATGTTGGTGGAACTGCTGCTTGCCCTGAATCTGATGTGAAGTCCAAGCCTCCTATTAGCTCTTCCTCAGGCCGCAGCCAGAGGCTTGTTGGCAGGCCCCTGCCGCAGGCGTGACCCACTTCTCCCCATCTGTCAGGGTGACTCCTCCACAGGTTCCGGTCAGGGTTTACAACCCACTTATTAGGTTAATTAGACGCGACACCTTTCCAAAGATACCCTGGCTCCAAAGCCAGCCCTAACATCTGGCGAAGGCTGCGGCTTGCCAAGGATTTGGGGAATGACAAGTTCTCACGGGCCGCCAGTTGGAACAAGTGGGGCAGGGTGGGGGGAGGGGCCGGAGGAGCCATCCATTCCTCTAGGGATTATTGGCTTGCACCTGGGTCTTCTCTGGGTGGCATCGCCTGATAAAATACAGGATGTCCAGTTAAATTTGAATTGGGGCGGGGGGGGGGGGAAGTAAGTCCTAAATATTACCCAGGGCATTCTTATATTAAAAAATATTTGGTGTTTATCTAAAATTCAAATTTAGCCCTGCCGGTGTGGCTCAGTGGTTGAGCGTTGACCCATGCATCAAGAGGTCGCTGGTTTGATTCCCGGTCAGGGCATATGCCGGGGTTGTGGGCCCGATCCCCAGTGGGGAGCATGCAGGAGGCGGCCAATCGATGTTCTCTCTCATCGATGTTTCTATCTCTCTCTCCCTCTCCCTTCCTCTCTCTCTGTAATATCAATAAAGTAAAACATATTTTTTTAAAAAGTAGCAACTTATAAAAGCTTACTAAATTAAAAAAAATAATATTAAAAAAATAAAATTCAAATTTAAATGGGCATCACCCACCTGCCCCCTAATCTGGCAATCCTGCATCTGGGACATGCAGGAGAGGGAGATGAGGAGGGAAGGCCCAGCGGTTTGCAGGAGCAGGAGCAGAACTTGGCTGGGCCCAGCTCTCTTAGCTGCCCTGGCACTGGGAGCTCCACCCCGGGCCTCCGGGGTCTGAGGTGAGGTGGCTCCGGGACCTGTGGGAGCCAACCTCCTGAGCGAGGCTCTGCGGGAGGAACAGGGCACCGCTGCCAGCTCAGTTGTTTGCACTTCACCGGCTCCCTGGAGCACAGGTGCCCTTCCTGGTTAACATCCTGGATGGGAGGACCGGGCACCGCAGCCTTCCCTCTCTAGAGGCACCCCAGGAGCTCTGCGGGGGGACAGGTCTCTAAGGCCCAAGTGTGCACAGACACCGGAAGACCCATCCCTCCTGTCACAAGAGGGTCTCCGGGAGGGTCAGGAGCTTGCCAGTGTGACACAGGGAGTCGGTGCTGGAGGTAAACCTAGAACATGGCCTCCAGACATCTCATTCCTGTTCTTCCACGCCTAGGTGGCTACCTTTCTGTGCCTTTCAGGAAGAAACAACTAAGGCCAGAACAATTTGATCCTCAACCTTCCCTCCCCAATCTGCTTCTCTACCTGGTTCCACAGCTCAGTATCCCCACTCGCCTGTGCAAGCTAAAAACTCGAGCATCGTCCTGGGTACCTCACTCTTCCCCCTTTCCTGTAAATCACTAAGCCCCGTGAATGCCACTTCCTCTGCAGCTCTGGAATTCGCTCACCTCCTTGCATTGCTGCCGCCTCCTGAGTCCAGGCGGCCATCAGCTCCCACCCAGACTGCTGCATCAGCCTCCTGACTGGTCTCCTGGCCTCACCCCCCTCCTCTCCAACCCATTCTGCGCCCTGCAGCAGGCAAAACACAACTCTGTGCTTGCCAACCTCGACCCTCCCGTTGCACAAATCCACCCCTGGCTTTTGTTATTTTTAGGATCAAAACTGGCCTTCTTAACATGCTTACAAAATTCGGTATGATCTAGCCCTGTCCGCCTCTCCCATGACTCATCTCGCCATGGAAATCTCTCCATCCACAGTGCAGTGGCCCTGAACTCCCTTCACTCCTTCTATGGACCAAGCTTTTTCTTGCTTTGGGGCTTTGCATGTGTTGTCTGCCTGCCTGCCTCCTCCCACCCTGCCTTCCCTAGGCTAACCCCTACCTGCCCATCAGACCTCCACCCCCTCCAGAAAGCTTTCCCTAGCTCTGCCAACCCTCCAAGGCTGAGATGAGAGCTTCTCCCCTGCACCCCCATAACACTCTGTATTATAATGATGTGTAATAATTACTGGTCTGTCCGCCCCATTAACCTGTGGGCCTTGCCAGGGCCAAGTCTAGCATATTCCCTGCTACATCTGTGGTAAGCAAGGTGGTGGTGGGCACATAGAAAGGGCTCATTAATTATGATTTGCAGTTGTTATTATAAATGTCTGGGTAACATCAGACTGCAAGCATTGGGAGGAGAAAGGAGAGGAATGGAGGGGCCAGCAGCATTTTTTCAGTTCTAGATACACAACAGAATTACCTGGGTTGCTTTGCAGAAATATCGATGCTCAGGCACCACTCCAGAGATGCTGTTCTTTTGATCTGAGGTGGGCCTGAGCATAAGTACTTATTTATTTGGTTGGTTAATCCTCACTCAAGGATATTTTCCACTGATTTTCAGAGAGAGTGGAAGAGAGGGAGGGAGAGAGAGAGAGAGAAAAACATCCATGTGAGAGAGACACATTGATTGGTTGCCTCCTGCATGACCCCAACTGACGCCGGGGATTGAACCTGCAACCCAGGTACGTGCCCTTGACTAGAATCAAACCCGTGACCATTCGGTCCGAGGGCTGATGTTCTAACCACTGAGCAACCGGTCAGTGTGAGCATGAGTATTTCTTTAAACCTCTTAAATGTGCAGCTGGGGTTGAGAGACCTGGGGCAGCTCTAAGTCAGTGCATATAGTCTCAGCTAAGTAAATCTTGCTGACTGGTGTCCACTTCTACTGCTAGTGGGAGGGGTATCCCCAGACATTTACTCCCTGCTTCCCCTCTTTGGGGGATGGCTCCCTGGCCATCCCCTCTGCCCCCTCTCCTACCATACACACCCTCTCCATGGAACCAGTCTGGCAGCCCCCCACTCTCCACTGGGTCTGTGGGGAGACAGCCAGGCCCAGGGGAGACAGGGACTGGGATCCAGCCCAGCAGGCTGGGTCCTCAGTCTCCTGCCAGAGCTGGCCCCAGGGCAGTTCAGTTGGTTCAACAAATATTTGCTGAGCACCCAATCTGAGCCAGGTACTTTGTCAGTGGCTGGGGAGACAGAGGTGAATCCGGTAACCCGGTGTGACCACAGATCAGCCCCATATCCGGCCCAGGGCGGGTCTAAGAGAAGCCGGTTGGGGAGTGGAAATGGCACTGGCTGTTGGCACCGTTAGTCCCCCAACACACACCCATTATCACCTAAGGGAAGGGAAACTGTGGTCATCATGTCCCCACCCCCGCTGCCCTCAAAGTTTACTGTGGCCCAGTGTAGCCAGGGTTGTTGCATCAGAATCCCATGGGAAGTTTGTTGAAAACACAGGTTCCTGGGCCCCACCCCAGGAAATCTGAGTCAGAAGGTCTGGGGTGAAACCCAGTACCCTGCATTTTCAGCAAGTTCCCCAAGGGATTCTGATGCAACAGGTCATTGTGATTCTAATATGTAGCTGCCTTTAAGAACCACAGCAATTTCACTTCCCTAGCCAGGTTTAAGCATTTTAGGGGAAGGAGGTACGAGAATAGCACAATGTTTCCTGGGCCCGGGGCTTAGCCACACCTGGTTCTGACTCAATTCACAGTCACTATTCCCCAACATTCTCCAAATGGGTGCTGGAGGCACTGGGCTGGGGGAGTTGCATAATCCTCACCCACACTGGGAAAAGACAAAGTCAGGGTTCTGGCTCTCAGTGTGCTTACCAAGTTGTGCAAACCACCAGCAACTCTGGGCAGAATGGAATCGATACACCAGGAGATGTAAATACAAAGCAAGTGCAGTGAAAGAAGCAATTAATGTCTACTGGGGAACCGCAGGGGAGGCCCCAAAGGAGGTGGTGGCATTCGCGTTGAACCTTGGTAGATGAATTCAACTTTGACATTCAGAGGCAGAGGGGAAAGCATACCAGGCAGAGGAGATATAGCATGAGCGAAGCCACTGAGGTGGGGAGACACATAGTGGGAACAGTGGATGGTCTGATGAGTTGCAGGGTAGGGTGTCTTAAGGGACATGGGAGTGATGGCACAGGAAAGGTCTGCCAAGGTCTCTTTATTTGGTGGGCACTGGCAAGTGGCCAGAAAGGGATGAATAGGGAAATAAGATGATCTGGCTTTAGAAAGGTACCTGGGGACAGAGGGCTGGCTGGAGATGATTAGACCTGGGCAGACAAGTGACTCACTCCACTTTTCTGGGTCAGCTTGTTCACCTCTAAAATGAAGATAATTGTCTTTCTTTGACATCTGTCCTAGGCTTGTAAAAATGGAAGAAAATGGAAGATGGGAAAGGGTGTTGGAGAAACCCATGGAGACAGAGGGAGAGTCAGAATTAGGAGGTTGGGGGTCATGTGTGCAAATGATGTAGCTTGGCTGGAGACCCAAGTGGAAACGCCACAAGACACAGAGACATCGAAAGACAATACTGGACAAGCCAATGAGGAGGTATGTGTCATCTGAACCCAGAGAGAGAGAGAGAGAGAGAGAGAGAGAGAGAGAGAGAGAGAGAGAGAGAGAGAGAGAGAGGCATAGTTCAAAGCCTAATCTAAAGCTGGTGGCAGACGGCCCTGGCCGGTTTGGCTCAGCGGTTAGAGCGTCGGCCTGCGGTCCAGAGAGACCCGGGTTTGGTTCCCGCTAAGGGCATGTACTTCGGTTGCAGTTTGGTTGTGCGGGTCGCAGCCACTCGATGTGGCCCTTTCACATCGATGTTTCTCTCTCTCTCTCTTCCTCTCTCTCCCTCCTACTCTATCTGAACAAAAAATGAAAAAGTGTCCTCGGGTGAAGATAAAAAAAAAATAATAATAATAATAATAATAATAAAATAAAATAAAATAAAGCTGGTGGCAGACTGACCGGTACCAGCCTCTTCTCCAGCATGGAGACAACCCTAGGAGAAACTGCAGCCAGGAGGGCTCAGGACCCCGGGGTGGGCATGACATGAGTACAACCTGGTCCAGAGAGGTTTCAGGGTATCCAGTCCAACGTCCTGCCTCGACAGGCAGGATTCCTACAGTGTCCCCCAAGAGGACTGCCCACCACTCACCTCACCCCACCTCTGCCCCAGCCCTTGAGTCTTAGCCATTTCTCCAACCCTGCTCCACTTGGCGCCAGTGCTTAGCCCATGTTAGCACTTTCAAGCCTCATAACTCTCAGAGGTATGACTTTTCAATCCTAATTTTCCCGATGAGGAAAGTGAGCCTCAGGAGTCCACATGACTAGCATGTGGAAAAGCTAGGATTCAAACCCAAGCCTAGGATGCTAAGGGCTGGGCCTCTCCCGCTGCCTCATGTACCTCTCAGACAGGGGCTTAGGTGTCCTTTGATCTGGAGGGCAAAACAGTAAGAAGCTAGTTATGTGAGGGCAAGGTGTGAGTTGATGAGCTCATTGAAAAATGCTTCCTGGAGGAGTCAGCGTAATTCTGGAGGGGGAAACCTGCAGGTCAGTCTGGAGGCCTTGGCCTCTTCGGGCCCAAGCTCTGGGCTTGCTCAGTTCCTTGAAAGTAGGGGGAGTGTCTTTCTAGAGAGACATGGCCCTGACCCTGACTTGGGGGCGTGAGACCAGTCTTCTCTTCCTATGTGGATTCCTTCAGCTCTGTGGGTATTTGATCCTAAGGGGTCTGGAAGAGCACACACATAGATTCCTTGTTCTCAGAATAGACTGATGTCACATTCATGCCCTTTAGCCCCTCAGGCCATGACATCTAGGGGTCCAATGTGTTGGCCTAACCAGCCAGGGATGGTTGAGTCCAACAATTCACATTGTTCAGTGATACACTGGCTTCGTGGCAAAACGTCCCCATTTGGTGGAGAGACCACACCTTGGTTTTATAACCAAAGGATCCATTTAATCACTTCTCCCAGTGAAGGGCTAGAGATCTCAGAGGAGCATGACCTTGCCTGTGGAATAACCAGGATTTCTTTTCTTTTCTTTTTTTTTTTTTTTCCCCCTTTGCTTCTTTTTTTTGTTTAACCCAGCCTTCCTACCTTCTCATACCTACACAAGTGGTTCTAAGTGAAGCAACCATTCTAATGATCTCTCTGTCAAAGCCATTGGTTCAGCTCAGGTGCCATCAGCTTTGCTCTGCTTGATTGACAAAGGAATCCCCATCACCCAAGCCCCCATTTTCTTGATCACGGTCCATTCACCTCCATCCCACCCCATCTGGGTCCAGAATTCTTTCTCGCTTTTGCTATGGATTTAGTTTAATTTTTTAAAAAAATCAAAGTTACCCATGAATGTAATACAAAGAATCAAAGATTTCCACAGCTAGTCACGGACAACTGCCGCCCTGACCCAGCTCCAGGTGTGGCAACTTCCAGCTCTCAAAGCCGATCCTTTGAAAAGTTCACTTTCACGTCGCTCAATAGCATCTCATCCTTGGTCTTGGCAGTTTTAGGAATAATTCATTGATTTCCTTCCCTGGGAGGTGAGCTCCTTCACCTCCTGTGTGCATCACCTTTACTCCCTTGCCTCTAGCTCCCCAATACAGTAATACATGGTAATTTTTGTTGTATCATTATTCACTGTTGACTTTTTATAACTATGTAAACACTATGGCCAGCTGGGCCACATCGGGGACTAGGATTATTCTGTCCACCGTTCCTTTAAATCTGGGTAGTAACCAGCTCATGGGCAGCACCAGGCGTCACAGCCTAGTAATAATTTGGCTCAGCTGATCCCAGCCACTGACATCATCATACCGAACCCTCAGCTTCTTCTTATGAAACTTCTGCAGTCAGACTAATGGTGACTTTACTAAGAAGACATGGTCCAAAAAAAAAAACTGGTGTCTATTTGCTTTATGTGTCCCTAAGAGGCCACTGAATTGTGGCTCTGAGGTGATTCCAGTGTCAGAGTGCGTGGGTTTGAATTCAGCATTTCCCTCCGTGCCTGTGAGAACTTCAGTAAGTTACATGTCCCCTCTGAGCTTAGGTTCCTTTACTTGTACAATGGCATGAAAGGATAGAACTGATTAGGACTCTGATTGGGATAAAATGAGATGAAATCTGCAATGTACTTAGCAGGTGGAAAGCATAACAAATGGTGGGCAATAATGTTACTACTGGGCTCATTACTGGCAGGGGGTCCTTTAGTGGGTATCCCAGAATGAAGAAACAGCTTCGTAATGTCCAGACTCACACGTGGTTACTGGTCAGGCCCTGTTTCCTGAAGAGTCAGCATCCCTGCACCATCTTCTCCGAGGAGCTGTGTGGGCCTCCGCCAGCGCTGGCAGACCCAGGTGCAGACTGGTGGGATCCCTGGTCACCAGGAGTGAAATGGTCATTCTCCACCCCCCTGTTTCCATGGCCCCCCACTTCACTTGCTCAGACAATTGGTGTCACCCTGCAACATGGACCTTGCCATGTTAGTCTCACTTTCTCTCGTTGCTCCGAGGAAAAGGTTGCCCATTTTATCCTCTCCAGTTTCTTTCTTGTCTATTGGTGTGTGTGAAATCAGATCTAATATGTGCTCATTTTAAGAAATTCAAACAGTGCAGTGCAGAAGTGTGTAAAAGAAAATTTAAAAATCTTTTTTCTACCCCAGAGGTAACTGCTGTTAATGGCTTGCTGTGCGCCTCTAGGATTCTAGTTCCTGTGCGTCAAAGTGTGTGTGTGTGTGTGTGTGTGTGTAACTGGTTCACGTACTATGTTCGGTTATATATTACAAGGCACAGATAGTAACAAACAGATAGCACACCATACCATTCTGCCACTTGCTTTTCCACATACTAATGTATCAGGAACCACTTTCCAGGTCGGTCTAATGCCTTCAGCAGCATGCTGTGTATGTTTTTTTTCGGGGGGTTGCTTCCCATTTTTCCCAAGACAAGCAGTCTTGTCTTGAGTGTGCGTCGGGGTGTGCCTTTGCGTATTCGTGCTGGATTTTTAGAGCAGAGTCCTACGGAGTGGCGACGGAAGCCATTCAGGAGTCAGTCATCGGTGAGCTCTCTGGCCCCTTAGCCCCTGGAAGGTGACCTCCTCCAGCTTCCCTACCACCGCCCCACCTCCCCCAGCAACCCACCACTCCTCCCACAAAACGTCTAGTCTGGTACAGGCTGAGGCAATTGAATCATCTCCTGTGTGTGGCTGGAACCAGGGAACTATCCATTGCTCTCAGTTCTCAGGGAAAACAGAAGGGCTTCCGCCATTGGGATTCAGGGAGCACATCTTCCTCCCAGCCTGTGCCCAAACTCCTGTCGTGCCTCCACCTCCAATGACGCAAAAACTGCCTGCAGATCAGAAATGACGACTTTTCTTGCTTTTGGTCTTTGCACAGAGCTCCCAGTTTCATAAAATGAAGAAACTGAAACCCAGAGAGGAAGTGGCCTACCTCAGGCCTGCCCCTGGCTGCTGGGTCAGATCTGGGTCTCTGGACACGGCGCAGGTGGGTGGGCGTGTGCAGGTGGGAAGAGCAGCAGAGGAGGAGGAGGAGCTATGTGCTGGGCCCTTTACCAGTTTACGCCATTCAATCCCAGTCGCCATGCCATGAGATGAAGGCAGTATCACTCTCATTTCCCAGGTGAGGAAACTGAGGCAGATCTCCCCTGTCCTTCCTCTTCCCTTGACTCCTAAGTCAGATCTGAGCTGCAGTTCTCAGGTGATCCTGATACCCCAAAAGTGGTTTCAGGGAAGACACCAAATCTACTCCCTGGAGGGCCCAAACCTAAAGTGTCCCAGCCAGGCTGCTGGAGCAGTCATTTCCCCTGAACACCCTTTCACACAGTCAGCGGGACTCTCAGGCAGCCTAACTGCGCCCCAGTCCCCACAGGATCAGAACATGAGGGTTCCCAGCCTCCCTGTCCCCTGGTGGGCACCCCTGGTGACTTCTCAAAGATCATGTAGCAGAGTAGGATCCAAGAGGAACGAATAACCTCCGTTTCCTCTCTCTCCTGCCCTTGGCCAGCAGGTCAGCCTGTACCGTCTCAAGGAGCCCGCCTAAAGGGCAGGGAGCTACAGAACACCCACCTGGGCCCCATCAGCCTCCCTCTGCTCCGTGGAAGCGGGGGACTACTGGCAGGGCCTTCCTCCCCAGGACTCCAGCATCCTGCTAAAACCGCAGCCCTGGTTGCTGGTCAACAGAACACTCCCCGCAGACCCAGCTCTTGCTGGGGGTTGAGAACACCCGTCTTCTGGGAGAGGCCCCATTTTCCAAGGCCGGCTCAGAGGGACACGTGAGGCGAACTGGGAGGCAGTTCCTGCTGCCTTGGTGCTCGGGACACTTGTCAGGAAATATGGTCTCTTCCCCAGGCCTACATACCTCCTTCCTCTGTTTCCCTTCCTATGTGATGTTCTTGCTCCCCAACCAATTCAAGAAGGGCAGGGATCTCATGTGCTCACAATTGTCTCCCAGTATCAGGCACACTGTAGATAATTAATAAACATTCATTGAGTAAGTGGACATAATAAATACTAACTTACCAATTGCTTACATGGGCCCAGCACAATGCTGGGTATGGGGGACACTCAGTGGAATAATAAGACAAAGATAGGTTCTCAAAGGCTGGGGGGAGGGGTAGCAGCACACCAGGGATGGGAGCAGGGGTTTGGGTAAGAACTAGAATGTCATTTCAAAGGGCTTCATGGTGTGGGTTTTGAGGTCCTTTTCTGATATGGTTAAGTTATTGCCTGATTGTCTTCTCTAGTCTTCTGTTAAACACAGACTCCTGGAAAGAGGGGCCTTTGCTTCTCTTCTGTCTGCAGCCTCCCTCACCCCTCCTCCAGCCCCCCTCTCCCCACTTAGCCCAGGGCTGAGGTCTACAGACAGTGTGTTAAAAGGATGGATGGATGGATGGATGGATGGATGGATGGATGGATGGATGGATGGACCATAGAGCTAAAAAGCCAGCAGGGACTCAGAGATCCCTTATCCACACTCTAACTTTTAAAACGAGATCCTGAAGTCTAGAGAGGTGGAGTACATCTTTCGTCACTTCTTCTCTTTGAGAACTTCTGTTGATTTCTCTCCTCAGCCTATAAGCGTGTTGAAATGCCCTGCAACCCAAACAAAACAAAACATCTCTTCCCCTCTTCCCTACAGCCTCTCCCTAAGCCAGGCCCTCCTCTTTCTGTTCACTGCCAAACTTCTTGAAAGATCTGTGAACTCGCCCCTGGACTTCCTCATCTCCCACCACCCCCTGACCTCTCTGCTTCTGCCTTCCACCCACATTGCCATGGCAACTGCTCTGAAGTTGCCACTCACTAGGGACCTCCTGAACCGAGCCCTTCCTGGGCCCCAGGCCGTGTTTGGCACTGTCACCAACTTTCTCCTGAAACCCCGAGGCCCTGCTCTGCCCTGGGGCCACTCTATTTTGTCCAAAAGCCCTGTTCCCTTCTTCTCCCAGTGCCCTCTGCCACAGATGTAACCTCAGCCCTTTCTTTGCTCTCATCCTGTAGTCTCTCAACAATTATTGGGTGCTTTCTGTGTGCCAGACACCATGCTAGGCTCTCAGTCGGGTCGCCTCAGTAATCCTCACACTGACCTTCTGACTTGGGTGTGTTCGTTTTATCTGCATTTTGTAGATGACAAAGCTGAGACCCGGTGAGGATTATTCAGTCACCCAATGCCACACAGTTGGTGTCTCTGGGACTCAACCAAGGTCTTGCTATTTCCAAGTTTATGCCAAGTCACACTTTTCTCCTGTCTCACACTCAGGCCTTATCTCCCTTCTTGTGACTCCCATGTTAATATTTTCAGAGGTAACCTCCCTCTGGAACTCCAGATCTGCTCTTCCAAAGGCCTGATGAGATTTTTTTCTTAGCGATTCCTCTCAATTAAATCTCAAAGCCAAACTCCTCAGCTCTCTTGCTGGGATGATCTTACCAGCCCTGTGCTCAGTGGCTCCCCTGTGCCCACTGATGCAGGGGAGACTTCCCAGCCACTCTTAGGTTCACTTGCAATATGATCTTCATCCCCCCACCCCCAACTGCCATCATCCCTGTCTCCTCCTGCCTCTGACTCTGTTTTCTGAAAAGGTCTGACGCCCCCTGCAGTGCTCCCTCGCTGCCTGTCCTTCCTTCAGGTCCCCCTTGACCACCAGAAATCCTTTCTATCTAGAAAACAGTCTGGCAGGAAGTGTACTAAACATTGATATGGTTACCACCGGGTGAGTGGGATCCAGGTGACTTTTATTTGCCCATCTGTTCAGTGTTTTCCAACTTTCCTATAATGAGTACATTTACTTTATAATCAGTAAAGAACTTGTTCAAATAATTTCAATGAAGAATCTTATTCATCCTCCCTGCCCACTTCCTCTTTAGAGCTGTTCTGCAGCGTTGTTCACCTGAGGCCTCCCCGAAGGTCATGGGTGGGGCTGCCTTGTTCTCTCAGGCACTGTGACCCCCCGTGTCCTCTGAGTACACCGGGCACCCCAGAAATGCAAGAGGAGTAGAGTTAAAATAGACACATTCACAAGAGTGTTCATCAAAGGAGGAAAAGACTGGAGACCCATTGAACGTCCATCCGTAGGGACCTGGCTAATAGTTCATGGTAGGTCTAGGGCTTGCCTAGAGCTGTTAGAAAGAAGGACGCAGATCCCAGCTGTCAATATGGACCAAGTTCCAAAATATGTTATTAAATAAAACAGAAGGGTTCCAGAAAACATGTGTACTTTGTTACATTTACATACAACATAGAAGGATAGACTCATGTGCATATATATGTACTTGTATATGCACAGAATATCTTTGGAAGCATATTCCCCCAAATCGGTAACAAGAGTTGCTTCAGGGAAGGAATCTGGAGGCAGGGATACTGGGTAAACGAGATCAGAGGAGGCATAAGTGTTATTTCTGTACCTTTACAAAAGAGGAAAACAACTTACAAAACAAAATGAAAGTAACTCTCTGAGAGCCCACAGCTATGTAGTAAGAGGGAGGACCCTCAGGTACTCCATACCCCTTCCCTCCTCCCTTCTGATGGGGCTGAGGGGGTAGAGAGCAAATGCAACCACCACCCCCACTTCACCCGCACAGACGGAGCTGGACCCCCCCTCCAACAAGGGCCCTGCACACGGAGGTCTCCAGCCAGGAGCCTAGGCTGAGAGTTGGGGAGGGATCTCCTTGCTGGCCCCCGAAGCCCATCCCAGGTGGGAAACAGCTCCTCCCTGGGGGAGCAGGCAGGTCATCACAGGCCTGTTTGCTGGGGTGCTTTGCCACACCCTCCCAGGATACCTTTCTCAGGGCGGGGCCCATCAACTGACAAAAAGGGAGTGACTCTGCATCTTGGCAGCTGCTGTCCCACAGGAGGGAGAAGTGTCCCACATGCTGGGTGTGGTGACTCTCGATGTGGTGGGAAAATATCGGCGACTGGCTTCTCCTCTGGTTCGGATGTCCTGGGCTTGGCTCGAGGCAAGGGCTCTGGGCATCGTTTATCTTCTCCCATACGGTGTTCTTTCTCAGGGGGCAGGGACCAGACTGGGCACAGCCCAGCAGGCTGCTGGCCTCGGTGAAATTGTCATCAATGATGATATTAATTTGCATTTCTTTGGAGTGTTTTATCTCAGGATCTCAAAACACAAAAACTCACATACCGTTTGTGGAGTGAGAACTTGGCTGGACCAAGAGCTTAGCCACCGAAGGTGAGGTATTCCAAACCCTTCCAGTATCATCCCTTCCTGGTCCCAAATGGGGCCCGCACACCCAGTACGTTCCTCCCCGCAGGCCTTGGGGCCTGGTTTTGTCCCCATCACCCACCTGTCAGCCACAGACACTGACAGCCATAAACAGCCTTCATCACTTAGTACCAATTTGGCCAATGGCCAGAGCCACCTGTGCTGGTCCCTAATCCTGTGAGCAGCCACCACACTGGTCAGGCTGGGAATGTAGACACGGACAAGGAGCACTGACCTGGGACTCGGGTGTGGCCACTCACAGGGCGAGTCCCATCTCCCACCGGGGCCTTAGATTTCTTGTCCAATAAAGGCCTTTGGAATCCTCCGGGCACCGCAAAATCCTAGCATTTTTCAGGGGAGCTTAGTGGGTTTTGCCAATGCTCAATTCAAATATAATTTCCAAAATGTACTTTAAACTCCTTGAAAATGTGTTAAGCATCAACATGCACATTTAGAAGCAATATGTGATTTTCACACGACGAAGCCCACTTGCGTTCACCCTGATTTTACAAGTAGCACAGTAACATGTTGGCAACTTGAACTGAGAAAATAAACAGAAACGAATGGAGTGTGGCTTTCATCAGCTGTAGACACCGGGTCCCCATGTCCTGTCCAATTCTGTTTGGAAAAGGATTCTGCCTCTAAAAAGGTCTGACAGGCACTGGGCTCAGTCGAGAGAGAGAGAGAGAGAGAGAGAGAGAGAGAGAGACGAGGAGAGGGGATGTGACCAGCGCTTTTCTGCTGAGTGACATCTGTGTCCAGCAGCTGTGTTGGGGGCCGGGGGCGGGGTTGATCAGCAGACAGTGGAACATCCTGAGGTCTGAGTCCTAGTCTGAGCAGTGTCACTGATTGTCAGAGATTTGTAGAGTCAGTTCTGGACGTCACTAGCAGGTGACACATGTTGTACAGGTCCCACATGTTGGGCACCATGCTGCCACATCCCCCACGTGAATGCACATCTACATAGACATCCAGCCTTACGTTACAGGTGAGGGAACTAAGGCCGAGATGGTGTGACATCCCTCAAGTCCCACAGTTAGAGAGTGGCCGTGCTGGATATCAGACCCCAATCCCCCAACCCAGGGATCTGCACTTCTGATAAGCATCCAGGTGGTTCTGATGCAGGTGGTCCACACAGAAATATTTCACTGCCTTGCACTGGGATCCAGGTACCAGGATACTGGACTGAGGTGCAAATAGTTCTGACAAGCCGAGGCCTCGGCACCTGCTTTTTTCTGGCTTTTTATCCACGCGGTGGCTCTGGTGGAACGATGTGGTAGAGGGGTCTGGCACCTGGCACGGTGAGCCCCTGGGCTTTCATTTGCTTCCAATTCCCCATCAATAAAGCGTGTGTGTGAGGGATTGGACTTGATGACATCTAGGTGCCTTTCCTACTCTGACATCCTGTAATCGATCACCAGCCTGGATGACCTGGGAGAGGTCAGGTGTCACAGGACCGAGGGTCTTGATGAAGTCAGACAGCTAGTGAGCTTCGGAGCCAGGCTTCGTCAGTCTGCTGGGCTCCACGTCCTAAAAGTCTTAGCTTCCAAGCAGTGGCATCTCCAAGGGTAGAGGAGTCATGGGAGTCCCTCTGGGCACAAGAAGGGCGCATAATGTTCATACAAAAGTTACAAACCATAATAAAACCAACTGGGAATTCTTTGATGTGCAGGGATTCTACACCATGTCGTAATAACACACTTTCCACTGAGGGGTGGGCTGCTCTCACTGCCCCCACCGTGGTGCACCCCCGCCCCCGCACCCTGCCACACTCAGTTATGTGAGTGACAGCCATGCCGTGAGGCTTCTCAGAAGGAGACGAAAGTGCCTTGGTTGAGGGGAAGGGGTCCACTGTGACGTGGTCCCCATCCAGTCACATCAGCAGTGACAAAGAGACACAAGGGAACGTGGTCTGGGTGACTGCAGGACTCATTTACCTCAGGCTAAAAATAGGCGCCCTCTCTGCCGCAGGTGGGTGACTCAGCGAGCTCCTGGGCGGAGGAGGCCGTGCTGCTGGAGGCTCTGGTCTACCTCAGGTGTCAGGACGACAGGAAGAGGCTGACGAACAGCGACGGAAGCGTAGTAGGCATTTCCCAGCTCTGCCTTGCAAGCTGGCTTCTCTGCTCCCCTCCTCTGAACTCGCTTTTCTTTGCTTTATTTTTTTTAAGTTTACTGTTGAGAGTATTACAGATGTGACCCCCCCCCCCATTTTTTCCGCATTGCCCCCTCCACCGGTTTCCTGCGCCTCCCCAGGCCTTTACCACCCTGTTGTCTGTTTCCCGGGGCAAGGCGTAAACTCACTGTTCAAAAGCCATGACATCTCTGGACAGGCCAAATACGAGTCACAAGTCCAACTGTCCAAACTCATGGTAGCTTTCTCCCAGGGTTTAAAGGGAGAGGCTAGAGAGAAGGTGTGTGTGTGGCGTGCACGCCTGTGTGGTGTACACGCACGCCCTTGGGTCCACAGCTGGTTGGTGGGGAAATAAGCAGGTCACAGTGTCCACACAGGGGTCTGCCTTTGTCTCTGCCTCCTGCCCTGGCCCCACCCACACGCCGTGCCCCAGAGGAAGGCTGCTAACGCCCTGACCACTCTCTGAGGTGCTCTGTGCCCAGGGAAAAGTGCCCCTTTCTCCCCGTCCCAACTCTTCAGGAAGCAAGCACAGTCCTGGCCTTCTAGATTCATCTCCAGAGGCTCAGCAGAAGCTGAGGAGTGAGGCATTTATTTGGAGAATTCAGCCCCACTCAGGCAGCTGTCTGAGCAGATGGGTGTAGTGGGAAGAGATGGGACCAGGCACCAGAAGACCTATTTATGACTCTGGCTCTACCACTCACTTGCTGTGTGACGTTGAGCAAGTGCCTTTTCCTCTCTGGTCTCCTTTGTTTATCTATTTATTTATTTCTTCAACAAATGTGTATTACATGGGGCCAGGCACCTGTGTGTACTATGCTAGATATAGAAAAGGAACCACTACAGAGGATGTAAAATGCCCAGAAAGTCTTTGCACCTCCCCCTATTAAACACTGGCACCACTTCTTCATCCCTTGACTCTGGGATGACCTTGAAACTTGCTTTGACTAAAAGTGACATTTGACTTTCACTCTCACCCTCTTAGAACCCAGCTGCCGAGTGAAGCAGCCCAAGCTACCCTGCGGGAGAGACCACACGGAGAAGCGAGGCGCCCTGACCAGCTGCCAGTCATGTGAGTTAGGCCATGTGGAGCCCGCACCCCCAGCCCTCAGCTCACTGACCACAAATGCTAGGGTGAGCCCAGTCCAAGCCTGGAGCAGAGATGAGCCGTCCCCGCTGAGTCTTACCCAAGTTGTGAACCCAGAGATCCGTGAGCCGTTAAATGGTTGTAGTTTTAAACCACTAAATGTTGGCCCAGCCGGTGTGGCTCAGTGGACTGAACGTTGTCCCATGGACTGAGAGGTTCCAGGTCGATTCCCAGTCAGGGAACATGCCCAGGTGTGGGTTCGATCCCCAGTGGGGGGTGTGCAGGAGGCAGCCGACTGATGTTTCTCACATCAATGTTTTTATCTCTCTCTCTCTTCCTCTCTCTCTAAAAACTCAATAAAAACATTAAAAAAGAAACACTAAATGTTGGGGTGGTTCATTGTGTAGCAAAAGATAATCAATACAAAAAGTGTTTATTGACCACATCTTATGTGCCAGGAACTATGTTAAATGTTTTACCTATAGAATCTCACTTATTCCTCACATCAACCACATGAGACAGGCATTATTTTTCTAATTTCCAATGTATAGGTGAGAATGCTGAGGCACGAGAAAGAGAAGCAGCTCGACAAAGATCAGAGAACAAGCGAGCTGGAGAGCTGGGGTTCGAGGCCAGGCAGTCCAGGTAACCCCTACGCTATCCAGAACCAGACAGATGTGGTTCTTGCCCTCACCGAGTCTACAGTCCAGGGGAGCCAGGCGTGAAACAAACACAGAAATACATACACAAGCACCCATGATAAGTGAAGAGCGAGGCTCAGGTGCCTGAGGGGTTTGCAGTGGGGCCGTGGTTTTCTAGCTTCAGTCAGCACAGGCCACCTGGCTCCCCAGTGACTGAGAAATGCGGACTCCTTGCCTCATTGCCCAGAGATTCTCATTTGCTGGGTCTGATTGATTTGGGGCCTGCTAATCATTTTTTTTTTTTTTATGTGCACCCTGGGTGAATTTTATCATCAGGGAAATTTGAAAGACACAGTTCAATAGAGGTGCCTGAGGGGACTGAAAAATACAGCTGCCCAGGGGCCATCCTGAGATTGAGACTCAACTGGTCTGAGGTGAGCCCAGGCATCAGTATTTTTGGAATCCTCGGCTGATCCTACTGTGCAGCCAGGGCTGATAACTGATTCTAGAAGATTCTACAAGGTCCCAGACTGCTTTGCTATCTACCTCTTTTGAGACACCAGGGTTACCTGGTACTTCTTAAACCATCTTTTAGTGATTTCATACTGTGGGGCAGGCCCAGATTGCCCTCTGATTGAATGGACCCCCCACCTCCCAAACCCCCTCCTAGGGGATAACTTTCCTAGGGGCTTCTCAGGGGCTCCCCAAGGCTCCCAAATCCCCTATAACTTTTATTTGTTTTATTTATTTATTTTTTAATCCTCACCCGAGGATATTTTTCTATTTATCTGCAGATAGAGTGGGAGGGAGCTAGAGGGAGAGAAAGGGAGAGAGAGAGAAACATTGACGTGAAAGAGACACATCGACTGGTTGCCTCCCACACGACCCCGACCAGAGCCAGGGACGAACCACAACCGAGGTACGTGCCCTTGGCTGGAATCGAACCTGAGACTCATTGGTCCGTGGGCCGACACTCTACCGCTGAGCCAAACCGGCCAGGGCCAACTTGTATTTGTTTTAAAGTAGACATCCGGCCCTGGCCGGTTTGGCTCAGCCGTTAGGGCGTCGGCCCACGGACCAATGAGTTCGGTTCCGGTCAAGGGCACGTACCTCGGCTGCGGTTTGCCATATGGAAGGCAACCAGTCGATGTGTCTCTCTCACATCAATGTTTCTCTCTCCCTCCCTCCCTCCCACTCTATCTGAAGATAAATAGAAAAATATCCTCAGGTGAGGATTAAAAATAATAATAAGACTAATAACAATAAAGCAGAACATTCGTTGAATTGCTGGGAGAAAATGACGACCACCACAGACATCTGCCCTGCTCCAGGGCTGTGCGAGGCAGCTCCTCTCCTTTACTCTCTTTCCTGACACCCCAGCCCAGGGCCCTCTGGGGCATTCGTTCCCCACACCCCAGAGAACGCGGACACCCATGGTGTGGCTACAGGAAGAGGCTTGTTGGTGCATGGCTGATTTCTTGTCTCATTTCTTACTCTTCTTCCAAATAAGGCAGGAGGGCCACTGGGGGTTGCTCCTGACTCTGCTTGATTAGGGCCAGAGAGTATAAAAGAATCCACTCTTGGCTTGGGGCCTGCCAGCCTCGGGCCGATGGAAGCCCCTGGAGGTGCGGGGAGATGGAGGGTCGGGGAGATGGAGGGTCGCGCTGGCCCAGAACAGCTGCGGCCCCCAGGGAGCGGTGCAGCAGGGCCAGAGCTCAGAGCGAGCTGCCTGCAGGTGAGCTCCGCCCCCCAGCACCTCCTTTCCTGTTCTAAAGGGTGGTTCGCCTCCCCCGTGTTGGGGGTTGTTATGAGAACTCAGAGTTCACCACAGGGTCTGTGGCACAGTAGGCACTCGCTCAAGTTTTCATTCGTGTTCTTTGGGACAGACCCAGAAATGAACTTGACACTGTGGAGAGAGACAGGGCCTGTTGGGAGAGACCCCTGGGAAAGTCCTTCTTCAGGGGCTGGAAAGACTCCCATCACGGTGGCCCATCCCCAGAGGCCCTAGATCTCTCCAGAGCCCCCAGGATTTGAGAGCTCAGCCCTGCCCACCTGTCCTTACACACAGAGGCCCCATCCTGGGCACAGCCTGCACAGTGCATGGTACAGGTGGCTGCCCAGAGGAGGGGCTGGCCGAGGGAGGGGCCTGACCACTGAAGAAGGAATGAAGAGAATGAATGAGGCCCTGACTCATTCTCAGGCTCCTGCTCTGAGAAGGAAAGGACTTGTTTGGGGGTGTGGCTGGGAGGAAGCCAGGCCAGAGGGCACAGTGAGGGTGCTCCAAGGCCTCTTCGCTCAGGAATAAATCATCCTGGTAAGGGGCCAGTTTAAAAACCAATTCTATAGGGAGTCTGTTCTTTTTTCTGACCCATCTTCCAACTGAAAGCAGTAGGAGGAGGCCCCCAAGGCCACCTCAAGCAGGAAGATGTCCTGAGCTCTGGGCTAATTTCAGCTGTGGTGCCTCCCTCAGGAGACAGGGCTGCCTGGGGGTTTCGAATCCACTTGGGCTGGGGCAGTGTTTGTTTGTCATTGTGTCCTGTTCTCTCTACCCCTTTCTCTACACCACCCCCCCCTTCACCTCGCCAAGGAGGGACTGTATCCAGGACCTTTTTGTATAGCATAAATAATTCTAAATAGTACAAGACACTATGGGCCAGTAGTGGATGGCCCTTGCTATCTATTTGTATGAGTTGATTTGCATGGGGTACGTAGGCCTCTGAGGAGGAAGTAGGGGTGGGGAAGGGAGAGAAACAAGGGGCCCCAGTCTGACCTTCTGTATCACTACAACTTTGGTTGCAAAGGAAAGAAAACCCAATTTTTCCTTTTTTCTATTAATTTATTTTTGTTACAGATGTTTTTCCTTTTTCCCCCATTGACACCCCCCTCCCGATCCTGTACCCACCCCCCACCCCCAGTATTGTTGTCTATGTCCATTGGTTACGCATACATGCATATAAGTTCTGTGGTTTATTGAAAACCCAATTTTTTTTAATCCTCACCCGAGGACATTTTTGCATTTATCTTCAGACAGAGTGGGAGGGAGAGAGGGAGGAAGAGAGAGAGAGAGAAACATCGATGTGAGAGAGACACATCGGACTGGCTGCCACCCACACAGCCCCAGTGGGGTCGGAGACAAACTGCAATCGAGGTTCGTGCCCTTAGCAGGAACCGAACCCGGGACTCTCTGGTCTGCGGGCCGACACTCTAACCACTGAGCCAAACTGGCCAGGGCAAAAACCCAATTTTTTCTTAATGCAAAATTAGAATGTGTTGGCCTTGGAACTAAAGTCTAAGGGGTGTGGTTGGCTTTAGACAAGGCCTGATCAGGGACTCTAAACACTGTCACCAAGATCTGGTGCTCCCTGCTGTCTTTTGGCTTGGCACTTCTCCAGGTAACAGCTCCAACACAGCCAGAGTCTACCCTGTGGGGGCAAAATGGCTGCAGAAGCTCCAAGCCTCTCACTGGGACAAAGAACCAGTCCACCTCTCCAATGGCTCAAAGTTCTGGAACTCAGTGTCATACGCTCTGATTGGCCTGACTTTGGTCAATGAGCAAGCATCCTGTAACCAATGACTGTGGCCGGGGGATGGAGTATATAATGAGGGATGGGGGCAGTGTCAGAGTCTCTACCCTGGATCTGGGTGTGTGGGACAGAGATGTTATAGGGAGATTGTTCATGGTGTAATGGGCATAATTTCACTGAAATCGTATGAACTGAGCTGAGGCTGTTAGTACAATTGAGTGAATGGGGACAGGCTGCCAAGAAACACGGACCCCTTCTTCCCTTTTGAGAGAGGGCTGCAGGGAAAAGCTGAGGCTTTGGGGCCTGGCTTGCAAATTGGGACACAAGTTAGAGGAGCCTTCTGCCTATTTTGGCTCAGGGCACAGAACCATTTTACTGTGGAGACTGAGGACCTGTCACTTGAGCCGGCACTGGGAGTCACAGCCTGAGCAGGAAAACAGGGACCTCATGGAGTACCTGGGCAGTGACAGAGGTGAGGTCCCTGCCTCAGTTGCCCAGCACACAGCAGACATCAGCAGGAGCTGAAGGAGAAGAAACATCAACAGACTGGTCATGGGTACCTACCTGTGTGACACCCAAGGAGCTTCCAGAGATGACCGAGGGGCGTCCACTGAGGTCCCCTATGGGAAAGAAGGGAGCATCCTTGGTATGGGTACATTTGCTGGCTATGACGGAAAGGACTTCAGACTGGGTGGGGGGGGGGGGGTCAAAGGATTTGAATTCTGATCATTGCCAGACCACTTGTTAGCTAAATGACCTTGGGCAAGTCCCTCTCCCTGTCTTGGCCTCAATGTGTTCCTCTTTGAAATGGCAGTGATACCGCCCACCTCAGGAGCTGATGTGGAAGCAGGCGAGTCCGGCAGGTAAAAGGGGGAAGGCTAAAGTGCCACCCAAGAGTCAGGCCCCGTGGAGCCTCCTCATCCTGATGGCCGGAGACCTGAGAGAGCCGCACATTGGTGCCCAGAGGCACTGGCGTCATGAGGAGAAGCGGAAGGAGGAACAGTGTGCCCAGTGGAAGCTGGTGGACACAGAGGCCCTGGGGGCAAGGCTGCCTGCCAGAGACGTGGGAGCTCTCTGGGACACTCCCCTTCCCTGCCACTGAGTCACAGGAAGGGACTGGTGCTGGTATCAGCCCTGCATGCTCTACCAGTTAGTGACAAGGGGGAGGGGAGGCTAAGGGAGAAGGAAAACCAGATAGAAAACAGCAAACACACCCATCCCTCCACAGACAGCCTCCCCCACAGCACAGATGCGAATCTTCCTCTTTAGCACTGGGGGAGTGTTCCTGGGCCCGCTCTGCACTTCCTCCAGCCTCTCCCCAGAGCCCAGTAGCGGGGCCCTCAGGGTGGGGGCTGCATGTTTCCCAGAAGGCAACTGGTCACAGAGACCCAGGCTCCTCAGGCGTCTCTGAGTGTCTCAGCCCAGCCACTGCCCAGGCCCTGTGTTCCCTCTGCCCATTTTCCAGGGCAGTGCCTGCACCACCCCTTCCCAGTGCCAGGCTCTGTCTGCCAGATCCAAGTCGTATGGATGAACCTGGATTACATCCGGAATCCAGGAGGCCTGAGAAATGTAGTTGTGTTCTTTTAAATAAACTTTATTTTTTAGAGCAGTGTTAGGGTCACAGCAGAACTGAGCAGAAAGCACATGGAATCCTGGCCTCACACACACACAGCCTCCTCCTCTGTGGACAACCCCTCCAGATGGTATCTGTTGTAACTGATGCACCTACATAGACACGTCGTAATCCCCTGAAGTCCATCGTTTACATTAGGGTTCATTCTTGGTTTTTCACATTCTATGAGTTTTGATAAATGTGTAATGACATATATTCATCATTATAGTATCATATATGGTATTTTCAGTGCCCTAAAAATCCTTTGTGCTCTGTCTATCCACCCTCTCCCCCGCAATCCCTGACAATCACTGATTATCTTTTCTTCCCCCAGAATTATCTTTATTATTTTCAACCCAGAGAATCCATGTTTTGAAAGATTTAATCTAGGATCAAGTAGTTAAGGGACCAGGCCTGGAGCCACAGCAGCCTGGGCTCCTCCTAGCTCAGCTGCCTCCTAGCTGTGGGACCCTGAGCAAGTCCCTTCACCCCTCTGTGTCCGAGGATCCTCTTCTGTATCAAGGGTCCCACCGCATAAGATAGATGTGAAGATTAAGTGAGATTATTCACATAAAGCTCTTGACAGTGTCTGGCAGGTGGTCAAAACTCCATAAATGTTTGCTCCACTTTTCATTAAAAAAATTTTTTTTTCTTTATTGATTTTAGAGAGAGAGGAAGGGAGAGGGAGAGAATAGAAACATTGATGAGAGAGAACATCGACTGGCCACCTCCTGCATGCCCCCCACTGGGGACCTGGCTCACAACCTGGGCATGTGCCCTGACTGGGAATCGAACCAGTGACCTCTTGGTGCATGGGTCGACGCTCAACCACTGAGCCACACCAGGTGGGCTAATCTCTTCTTAGTGATTAACTCAGAGCAGCCTCATCATGAACACAATTTCTGTTAAGCTTGCTTTCCTTCTGACTTTTTATTTTGGAAAATCTCCACCTACAGAAAAGTTGAAAAGCAAACACAATGAGCACCTCTCTATCTTTCACCTGGATTCATGAGTCATTAACATTTTGCCACATTTGCTTTTTCTCTCTCTCTTTGAGGAGCTAAGGTGCAAGGATGATGACAGCTCACCTCTGAATACACCAGCTATTATCTCAGAAGAACAAGGACATTCTCTGCAACCATTAGCATATTCAATAAATTTGATGCAATAATAGTATCTAACATATACTCCATATTAAATTTTCTCCAGGGGTTCCAATAATGTCCTTTCAACCTAGGATCTCAACAAAGATCATATACCAGGTGACTGGTTATTTTTTGCCTTTGCTTCTTTCTTGACAATGACATCTTTCGGGAGTTCCAGCCAGTTGTTTTAATAGAATGCCATCTAGTTTGGATCTGTCTGGTTGTCTCCTCGTGGTCAGATAAACATTTTGGGGTGCAAGAATACTACATAGATGATGTTCTCATTGCGACGTATCAGGAGGCTCATAATGCCAGTTCATCTTGTTATTGGTGCTGCTCAGTTTGCATACTTGGTGGTATCCACCAGATTTCTCCATTTTAAATATCTCTTCCCCTTTGGACTTCTCTGGGGATTCCCTTGGTTGGGAATCACTGACCTAGTGTCTAGATGTCTAACCTCCATTGTATGGATGAAGAAATTAAGGTTAGAGAAATACCCAGATAGTCAGTGACAGGACTGAGGCTGGACAGATCCAAGTTTGTCCTGATGCTCAGCTCGGTGCCCACCCCATGCCCTGCCTCTGACCATATCTGATCAAATGCTCAGAAGGGCTGATCCTGAGCCTTCCTTGAAAGAAGGCCTCTATTTCCTTGGGAAGTTCTCAGTCTGAGAATCGGTTTCTGACTGGGGGTAGGAGTGAAACACCAAGGGGTAAACAGTGTGGGGGCCACAGTTATCTCTGCAGACACCAGTCCCCAACACTGAGGTGAAGTGACCTTTAGAAATCATCTAGTTCAACCCCAATTTTCCGAGGAGAAAACTGAGGCCCAGAGTAATGAAATGACCTGTCCCAGGGCTCATGGGCTCAAGATGCCTCCCAAGGGCTGCCTCCAAAGGTCTGTGGGGTGGAGTTGGTGGGGAATGGACTTGACCTCATTCGTGTATCAGTGTCTGCTCCTCAGTTTCCCGGTAACAGAAACTAGGGATGTTGAGGGCATGCAAAGGTGACCACCACCTTGGACCTGGTTGACATTAACCGAGCTCAGGAGACCAAAGTCTAAACCAGAATCCCTTGTACTAATGACAGTGGCAATGGAAGACCCTAATGAGTCAATCTCGTCATTCCCTGGAGGCTCTCAGCACACCTTCCTCCACACAGTCTTGCCACAGTTTAACTCTTTGAATTCCTTTCCTGAATGCCCTGCAGACCAGACCCTCTCCCCTATCTTCTTTAGCCCATTCTTTCTCAGAAGAAACATTGTATAATTTGTTAGCCTATACTTTCTTTGTTAGGTTATCTATCACACCTGTCTGAAGTTGCACCCAGGTTGTCTTGTTTAGAGTCTGGAGATTCACATAGCATTTCGATCACATATTCCCAATAGTCTCTTGGACTGGATTGTTTCCAAAAATTCATATATTCATTCAAGCAAATATTTGGGAATGACTTAGTATGTGCCAGGCTCCAGCGGCACAGTGGTGAAAAAGACCACGAGGGAGTCCCATCAAGAAAGAATGCCACCAATACTCAGCTTACAGAGGACTGTGGCTGGGGGAGGGGAGGAGAGGAAGTCAGTCAGGACACCTGGGGACTCGCCAGGGGACTATTGCTCTGAGCCAGGCAGGAGGCCACGGTGGCCAGAATAAGGTGCTGGCCGTGGGGCTGGAGAAAAGTGAACAGATTTGAAGAGGTAAAGTCAAGGGGGCTTTATTGGTGGGTCAAGGCACCATTATATGTTGCTTGAGAGCACGGACTCTGGAGCCTGACTCTATCACTAACTGGCAAGATATGTAATCTCTCTGTGCCTCAGTTTCCTCATCTGTAAAGTGGTGGAAGCCAGATGCTACTCCTGAGCTAGGAAATGCAGGAGGAGCAAGTGAGTTTTGGGTGGAAGATACTCCAACCCATTTGGAGTTCCTGGTTCTAAGGACCCTGCAAGGCATCTCACTGGATTGCTCAGTAGTTGGATGTTGGGTTCCAGGCTCCAAAGGAAAATCTATGCTGGAATTTTCCATTTCATTTAGATTTTTCCTATTCCTTCTTTTAAATTTGGATGGTGTGGGCCGCACAGCCTTCACGTATGGCTCACAGGCAGCGGTGGAGTTGGGGCTAGAACCCAGTCTCCTTTGTCCTAACTCCTCCTGCTTCACCAAGCTGCACCGTCTACTCCAAGAGCCAATCGCTTCTTTTTATTGGCTCGTCCTATTGTCAAATACTGTGCGGAGCATGCACCTGGATTCTCTCATTGGACCTCAGGACTCTCCAAGACAGCTACCATTATAGATAAAAAAACAAAGGGAGGCTTCAGGAAGTTAAGTGTGTGCCCAGGATTGCAGAGGAAACAGCAGAGGGTCTACTATTAAAGCTTATATTCCAGGCCAGCGCTGTCCCATAGAACTTTCTGTGATGTTATATCTGCCCTGTCCAATACGGTAGACACCAGCCACAGGTGCAGCTGAGAAACCAACTTTTAATTTTATTAAATTTTAATTAATTTCAATTTAATGACCACATGTGTCTAGTGGCCACTGTCTCAGACAGCACTGCCCTAGTCCTTCCAGAAGGCCAAGGAAAGACTCAGAGCACCCCCCATGCCTTGTTGCAGTTAACTGGTTCACAGGAAGGGGTGGGATCGTCTTGAGCAAAACACAGTTTCCGCCATGAGCTCCTGAACAACTCAAAATAGTACAGGGTTCTAGCCCTCCAGGGTTAGCAAGATATTTCCTGCTGCCCACGGTGCTCAGAGGTACCAGATGGGAAAGTTGGATGGTTTGGGAGGTGTGATGGCCCCTGGTGGCTTCTGAGATGGGGAAAGGAAATGTCTTTCTGTGGCATCCTGGAATACCAGCATCCCAAGCTGTTGCCTGGGAGACGAAGCATGACGAAGACCTCCCAGGGGGTGCTGGTCTGCAGTGGGGACCACCCCTGGAGGACAGTAGCGAGGAGAGGATCAAATGGGGCTGGGATGGGGCATCAGGGGCAGAAGGTGAAGAGATGCTGGGACTTCGCCAGCTTGTGGAGGAGGCCAGGATGGGCCTGCTGGAGGTGGCGTGGCTGAGGGGGAGGGAAGGGATGACAGCTGCTGTCAGCAAGGGGACTTGGAGGGGGACGGTGGAGTGGAGACTCAAACAGGCTTGGTCAGAAGTGGTGCCTACAAACGAAAACCCTCACTGTAAACCAACTGTGATCAACTGTCAGCAACAGCTGAGTAAGAGTAAGTAATTAGAGGCCAGGAAGAGGCTTGTTACCGTGTAAGCGGGACAGTCGCCTTCCAGACTGACACTTCAGTGCTGCAACAGTGCCTTAGTTACCCTTTCCCAGCAGGACGACTTTCTAATTACCTCGAGCCAGGCAGCCAAGTGAGTTTCCCACTGCATTTCGTTTCCGGGCCTGTTGAATGCAGAATTAATTTTTAATCACCCCAGAGGTGTTGAGTTTAATTACCCAGATTGAAAGCAACAAGGGGAACAGGATTTAGAGGGCAATTTTGGGGGGTGTTTCTTGGGAATGGAAATATATATTTCCAGAAGGTTGGGGGAGGGCAGGGCATGTCTTGGCTCTCCAGCTACAGTGTCTGTGTATTTGTGAACCCACCGTACACCAAGATAGGGTCAAGGTGAGAGGATGTAGGAAATGTGGTCCCTGGAGAAGTCCATGCTGGAGTCTCACCCAAGCACAGCAAACAGAAGTAGGACCCCGTGTGAGACCTTCTGGCTGTCCTCAGTGGTGGAGCAAAGCCTGTTGATCAGTCCATTCAGCCCAGAGCTCTTTGTGCTGCAACACCACGTCTGTCCAAATCCAAAAGCCAACAGCTATTCTTTTTTTTTTTATCCTCACCTGAGGACATTTTTCATCTTTTGTCCAGATAGTGGGAGGGAGAGAGAGGAAGAGAGAGAGAGAGAGAAACATCGACGTGAAAGGGACACATCGAGTGGCCGCCACCCGCACGACCAACCAGGGCCGGGGACAAACCGCAACCGAGGTACATGCCCTTAGCGGGAACTGAACCCGGGTCTCTCTGTACCACAGGCTGATGCTCTAACCGCTGAGCCAAACCGGCCAGGGCCCAACAGCTATTCTTTTTTGTGCATTTTCTACTTGCCAGCCAGGCATAGACATGATTGTCCTCCATGACCCTTCCCCCTCCTGACTGGATGTGGGTGACCTTCTCCCTGCCATGTGGCCAGGTGCTTGATTACCTGGTCAGTTGGGGCCATCCTATTTCCCTCACCAGAGATGGCTGTAGGTGTTGGCATGTGACACCATCCTAGCCAATGAGCTGTGAGACCAAGTCAGGGGGAAGGCTCTGGGAAAGGTTATTTTTTTGATTCTCACAATTAGATACATAAAACATGCCCCCCTTTTCTGCCAGATATTGCTGTGTCTTGGGGTGAGGGTTCAAGGCCTGGAACTATGGTGGCCATTCTTTCACCATGAGAGGATTCCTTTGAGTATGTGCCTCACATTCCTGCAGATGGTGGAGCAGGAAGAACCTGGGTCCTGGATGGAGCTGTTGAGCTCCTGAATTAACCAATCCTGGAACACCCTACCAAAGACCTCTTGTTGGGTGAGATAATACATTCCGTGTGACTGTAGCCATTGTGAGCATGGTTTTCTGTTCCTTGCTGCTAAGGGCATCTTAACTGGGACCCAGACAGTGTGCCAAGTACTTTACCTCAATCACCTTATATATGTGCTGAAGCAACAAAGACGAACTAAGACTTGGTTCCTGATCTCACAGGGCTACAGTTCAGCAGTAGAGAGGATGGTCTAGTGGTCTGGTAGGATAACTGTGGCAAATGGGGCAGTGAGCTGAGGGTGACCAAGCTGTACCAGGAGGGTTCTGGGAAGACTTCTCAGAGGTGGTGATATTTGAGCTGAATAGTAAAGGAAAAGAATGTAAGCAGGCAGCAGAGTGTGGTGAGGGGGCACCTCAGGCCAAGGGAGCCACAGGAACAAAAGCAGGGTACCCTATGATACCCGGGCCTTCTGAGGATACCTACTGGAGCAACTCTGGGGTGTCCGGGCCAGGACCAGGTGAGGCAGGTCAGGCCTCTTGCACAGCCTGAGAGTAAGCACTTCCTTCATTGTTGTGTCCTGGTCATCTCACCTGGCGCTGGAGGTGATGATGCTGGAGGAGCGGTCAAGGGCCAGATCTGTGCGGCTCCCTCACAGCTCTGTCCTGTGGGTGATCAGCAGCCTTTGAAGGGCTTCCAGCATTTTAGGGAAATCTCCTTGGCCACAGTAGGAAGGAGTACTTACCAGGAAGTAGGCAACAAAGCTTTTGGGGTAACCCAGGAGGAATGTTTTGGCACAAGGGAGGGCACAGGGAGATCAGGGAGGACCAGAGAGTGCAGGTAGCACTAGGAGAGGTCCAGTGGCTGCAGCAGGGGGCATGGGGCATGGGGCATGGGGCATGGTGTCCAGCACTGGCTTCACAGGTCTGCAAGGGTGGCCAAGAGCAGGGTGTGAAGGCTGTGGCCTGCTGTTTAACGATGGCAGCTCAGTGGCTCCAGCTCAGGGCAGTGGGTAGTCACGTGGCAGGGAGCCCCAGAGACTGAGGGTGCCAAGCAGAGTCCTGGAGGGCAGAGACCAGGTCTGCAAAACTATTTGTGTTCCCCACAGCCTTGAGTACTGCGGTTTCCACTCATGGTCTTTGATCACAGCTCCTTGTGTAAACCACACCTCCCCCACCTGCCTAGGGACAGTGGGGAGGACAGCCCACTAGACCAGAAGCTGCGGGGCTCAGGGGTTCTGGCTCAGAGCCGTGGTGGTTGTGGCTTACCATCTAGGCACTGGGGCCAAGCCGTGGATATCCATCTGTCCATTTTATCCTCACAACGTCCCACGAAGTGGGTGTTTTATTTGAAGTTCCTTAGGTCTGTTTGTTTAACCAAAGACCTTCGATGTGCCAGGCCCTGTTCCAGGCACTGGAGATGCAGCATTAACTCAGTAGACTTTCATTCTACTGACAGGTGTCAGAGAAACATCTCAGACTGGCCTCAGGACATGTGTAGGCTTATTAACTAAGGCAGTAAAGGGTTCATTTTTGGCAATGTGGGAGCCAGGAGCTCAGGTGGTCATCTTATTGAGACTTGTCTCCCCATTAGGGTCTCTCAGTTCTGCCTCTTTTTCTTTTCTTCATTCTCAGGCAGGCTCTTCCTGTGCAGTGACAATTTGGCCACCAGCAACTCTAGGCTCACATCCCAGTAAGCCAAAAGAGAGCCGTTTCTTTCTTAATGGGTCCAGCAAAAATCCCAAGCCTAACGCTCATTGGCTGGATTTAGTCACATGTACTTATCCCTGAACTCATCACTGAGGCTGAGTGAACAATCTGCTCTGATTGGCTGGGCCTGGGGCGCATGCTCACTTCTGCACCCGGCAGGTGGGCTCATTGCCAGGAGAACCCTAGGAATGGAGAATTTGGGAATAGCAGTTTCCCAAGGAGAGATCATGGTGCTGGAGGAAGAGAGAATAGATTTCTTTTTTACAGGAGGGGAAATTGAGGTTCAGAGATACTAAATGACTTACCCAAGGAAGCAACTAGTATATCTGTGCAGGATTTGGACTCAGTTCTGGAATCTGAGCACTGAATCCCACCCTTCCTTGTCCTTACTTCCCAGGGCCTCCCACTGGGCAGAGGCATCTGTGCAGAGGAAGAGAGAAGGGACTCTGGAGTCAGCCTGGGGTAAATCCTTGCTTTGTCATTGATTATGTAAGCTCTCTGGTCTCAGTTTCCATCTCTGTGAAGTGGGTGTAGTAGTGACACCTACCCCAGAGGGTTGTTGGGGGATTAGATGAGTTGACGAATGTGAAACTCCCTGGCATAGTGCCTAGCTCATGCTCGGTGGGAACTGAATACATTTTTAAAAACTAAATCATATGGTAGGAGCTAAAGGAAAGACTTTTAAGTGACTGAAAGGATGACATCTCTGAGTTTTCACATTCTTCCAGGCTCCCTCTGAATCTCCTTCATGCTGGGGCAACAGGAAGGAAAGAGAAGGAGAAAGAGGGGAATCATGGGAGAGGGGAGGGCTTCTCCTCCTACCATGAGAATACAACTCAATTTCCGGTCGATCAAAGTCAGGGGAAAAGGAAATCCTGCTCCAGGGCTGGAGGAAAGCCCCTACCTCACCCTCTACCCCAAGGATGTGCACTCTCGGGTGGGGCAGGGACGCAGGTGGGAGTTCCTCCTTCCTCCCAGCATCCCTTCCTATGATCTCGCACCCAGGAGGAGGGACTGCTGGGAATGCCCCTGTCCCTGCATGAGCCCTCTTGGTAACAAGCCTGATCCTGTGCCTCCCCACCTCCCTTCCCTTCAAAGCTGAGCAGAGAATATTAGCATGGAGGCAAAGAGGGTGGGCTCTTGAATTTGAATGGTTTGGGTTCAACTCCTGCTATTCTTCCTGTGCATTGACCAAATGTCCTGTGGTGAACACTGTTAGTCACTCATGTAATGAGCCCCACCCCGTTACTGCTGAGTACCTGTTGGTAAACACAACACACACACACACACACACACACACACACACACACACACAAACACACACCCCACACCACACACACATCCGTTTCCTTGGAGTGGCAGTGTGCCCAGCCCCAGGGAATGGCTTATGACTGGTCTACACCAAGGATTGGCAAATTATGGCCTGAGGGCCAAATCTGACTGCTCCCTGTTTTTGTATGCCCATGAGCTAAAGTGATTTTTTAACATTTTTTTAAATGGTTGAAACAAATCAAAAGAAAAATAATATTTTGTGGCACATAAAAACTATCTGAAATTCCAGTTTGTGTCCATGGATAAAGTTCTAATGGCCACAGCCACAGCCATTTATTTATGGATTCTCTACAGCCCTTTGTTTTTTTTTTAATCCTCACCCGAGGACATTTTTTCCCCCCATTTATCTTCAGATAGAGTGGGAAGGAGGGAGAGACAGAGTGAGAGAGAGAAAGAGAGAAACATCGATGTGAGAGAGACACATCGACTGGTTGCCTCCCACATGACCCTGACCAGGGCCGGGGACCGCTTGGCCGGAATCGAACCCTCAACTCCTTGGTCCATGAGCCGACACTAACCGCTGACCCAAACCAGCCAGGGCTCTACAGCCCTTTCTTGTTACAAAGGCAGAGTTGCATAGTTACAGCAGAGACTGCACCACCCACAAAGCCTAAAGTATTTGCTCTCAGAAGTTTGCCCACCTTTGGTCTCAGGTAATCGTGATCATCCTGCTCCCTTTGCCCCAGCCTTTCTTGCAGCTAGGAGTGGCCACATGTCCCAGTTCTTTCCAAAGGGAACAAAGCAGATGTCTGCTGGGGAGATGTGTATAAAGCATTGCTTTTCTGAGAGAAGGGGACAGCTATGGCTGGGACCTCCCCTTCTTCCTACGTCCTGCCGTAAGCGTGGGTGTGTTGTCTGGAGCCCACACAGCCCTTTTCTTTCATTTCCTGCCCAGGAACTGGAAAACAGGTCAAGGGTCCAGCTGGGAGATCTGGCTGGGCTGGCTGGGGCCCAAGAAGGGGGGAAGTCCACCTGCACATCTGGCCTGGAGCATGGGCTGCTTCTCACCCAGACCAGGTCGGGCACAGAGGGGCCACCAGTCACCTGGGCTGGACTCTGCTGGCCCCCACGGTGACATCCAGAGGGTGGAAGAAGAGATCCTGGTGGTCAGCACTTCCTGGGTCTGCCTGGGTTCTTCTCTATTCCCAGCTCCTTCCACAGTAGCTAAGAAAAGGAGGTAATCAAAACAGATGTTGGAGGGTTGAGTGGATGGTTGGGGATGTGGTAGGGAAGGAAGGAAGGAAGGAAGGAAGGAAGGAAGGAAGGAAGGAAGGGAGGGAGGGAGGGAGGGAGGGAGGGAGGGAGGGAGGGAGGGAGGGAGGAAGGAAGGAAAGAAGGAAGGAAGAAAGGAAAAAACAGTTATTAAGAGGCTTCCACACACATGCGCTGACAGCAACCCTGTGAGGTCACAGGCTGGGTGTTATTATGCCCTTTTAATAGAGGAGAAACTGAGGCTCTAGAAGACTAACTGACTTCCCTAAGGTCACAGAGTTAGAAGACATGAAGCTGGGACCCAAACCCCAGGTGGTCCAAATCCCTGGGCACAGTCCCCTCCAGCCTCACCTCCTTGGACATCACTAGACAGGGACACAGGTGAAGAACCTGCCATCACCTCAGCGAAGCATGAAAGGGACTTTCACGATGGGGGTCTGGGCAGCTGCCAGGAACGCCTCTCATCCACATCCTCCGGTTCTGCTTGCGGACCTCCAAGAACACGTCACCTCCTTAGCCGGTGCTCAGTGCATATTTGTGGAATGAATGAGTTGCCTTGTATCAGTACAAATTCCTCAACAAAAAGTCACAGGCTGCAAAACCCCCCAAATAGCAGGTAAAATTGACTTCACGTTTCCTGGCTTTGCACCACATTGGGATGTGCTGTCTGGTAGCAGAATACGCCTGTGCAAGCTCGCGGTAACCCTCGCTGCAGTCGTAAAAGAAGTGCACGCTGCCTAGCACGCGATGTGATGGTCTCACTTAAACCTCGGAACAACCCGACAGGGTGGATGTTTTTGCTATCCTCATTTTATGGTTGAGGAATCTGGAGCTCCGAGAGGTGAAATGACTTGACCACGGTCACACAGCTAGTAGGTGGCATAATCTGATTTAAACCCAGGTCTTTGGCCTCCGTGGAATAAAAGAGGAGGTGCAGGAAGACTGGGGTGGGATGGCTCTGTAGGTACTGGCTTGGGGACACATGCCATCTGTAATCTGAATGGGGTGTTGACGGGGAAGAGAGGTGCTGCTCAGGGAAGCAGAAGTGGGTGGCGCCTTGTATCTCACAGGACTCGTCATTTCAGCCGGCTTGTCCCTGTCCCGTGCCAGATCAGCCCTAGTGTGGTCACTCAGCCGGCCCGTGTGTGTTTGAGGGTGGGGAGGGCGGTGGATTAGGAGGGGCCCGGCTGGGGTGGCATGATGGTGACTCTCGCCCACATCAGCCTCTCACGGAGGTGCTGGTGATTCATTTACCCTCCCAGCCAATGGGGCCTCTATCAGGGTGTGACTTGTAGTAAACCACAAATGCCATCTGGGCAAAGGGGGAGTGAAGAGGGCAGGGTGGCTCAAAGGGCAGCCCTTGGTTTCATCCTGGGCTGCCCGCAGCTCCTGTGCCAGGCCCACCCAGCCGTGGCAGGACACCTTGCCCTGCCTGGGTGAAGCATGCTGGGAAGTATCACTGCCGGCACTTTTGATCTCTTTTTCCAGAGAGGTTCTGGGACCTCCACTGCCCAGGGCTGGGCCACAGGTATGGCTATTCTAGCCTGGGCCATGGGTCTTGGTGCCCAGAGACCACCTCTTTACGGGCTTCTGAAGTGTGCCTGGGTAAATCGACCTCCATGTGGTCACTGACACCTACTCTAAGCCTGACAGGTGAAGGTGGCTGACTTGGGACAGGTGCTGAGTAAAGGTTGCTGCCAGATTGAGTGATCAATGGACCTCGAACTCAGAGGCCAGAGGAGAAACCAGAGGAGGCATATCCCAGCCCTCAAGGGACTTAAACCTCACTCACATGTAATAACACAGTGCATAGAACAATTAAGTATTGAGTTGTGGGACTCTCCCTGGGTGCTCTGAGAATTTAAAATGGGGGCTTGGACTCTTAGGCAGACTTCCTGGAGGAGGGAGACCCAGGCTGGTTCCCATGGGGAGCCTGGAGGTGGGTCTTAGTGTAGAGGGAGTTCAATATGAGCCCAGTGAGAAATGTGGCGATTGTATTCAAGTGGGAATGTCCTTAAATATCTGCTCTGATGTCCACAAGCCTGTACCAGAGTCATAGTGCTCAGTTATAGGTTTACCCCATGTCAGGAACCCAAGAAGCCCAGGTGCATCCTTCTTACTTAATTCTCATGCCAACCCTGTGCTGATGGTATCATTATTGACCCATTTTATAGGTGAAGAAACTGAGGCTCTAACAGGCTCAGTAAGTTGCCTAAAGCCACGTGGATACAGAGGGGAGAAGGCACTGGACCTATGTGTCCAATATGGTAGCCACTACCTGTGTGTGGCTATTGAGCACTTGAAATGGGGCTAATCCCAACTGAGCTATGCTGTAAGTGGAAAACAGCACACTAGATTTTAAAGACTTAGTATGAAACAAACAAAAAAGAATAGAAAGCATTTAAAGCCCTGGCCGGTTTGGCTCAGCGGTCAGAGCGTCAGCCCACGGACCAGAGAGGCCCGGGTTTGGTTCCCGCTAAGGGCATGTACCTCGGTTGCAGTTTGTCCCTGGCCCCGGTTGGGGTTGTGTGGGTGGCGACCACTCGATGTATCTCTCTCACATCGATGTTTCTCTCTCTCTCTTCTTCCTTCTCACCCTCCCACTCTATATCTCAGGATGAAAACAAAATAATGCAGAAATGCCCTTGGGTGAGGATAAAAAAAAAAATTTTTTAAAAATTAAAAAACTTTTTGGTACTTGTGGTATTTTGGATTAATTATGTGAAATAAAATATATTATTAAAATTAATTTCATCTTTTAAAACATGTGACTATTAGAAAAATTTTAAATAACTTTATTTATTTATTTATTTAAATTCTCACCTGAGGACATTTTTGCATTTATCTTCAGATAGAGTGGGAGGAAGAGAGGGAGGAAGAGAGAGAGAGAAACATCGATGTGAGAGAGACACATTGAGTGGCTGCCACCCACACAACCCCAGCCGGGGCCGGGAACAAACTGCAACCGAGATAAGTGCCCTTAGCGGGAACCGAACCCGGGACTCTCTGGTCCACTGGCCAACGCTCTAACCACTGAGACAAACCGGCCAGGGCTAGTAGAAAAATTTTAAATTGCATTGGGTGGCTTGTGTATTATTTCCACGGGATGAAATCCGGCCACGTGGCTGTTGGCCTCAGCAGAACTCCTCTAGCAATGGGACATCTGTGTCCCAGGACGGCCAAAACAAAGTGCCACAAACTGGGTGGCTTAAGCAACGGAAATTCATTTTCTCACCATTCTGGAGGCGAAAAGTTTGCAATCACGGTGTTGGCAGAACTGGTTCCTTCTGAGTCTGGAAGGGAGACTCTGCCCTGTGCGTCTCTCCTGGTTTCTGGGTTCACTGGGTGTCATTTGTGTTCTTTGGCTTCTGCCGCATCACTCGGTCTCTGCTTTCTTTCTTTTTTTTTTTTTTTTAACATTTAAAAATTATTTTATTAATTTATTTTTGTTACAGATGTTTCTCCTTTTTTCCCCATTGCACCCTCCTCCCCATCCCCCCACGCCATCCCCAGCTTTGTTGTCCATGTCCATCAGTTATGCATACATGCGCATAAGTTCTGTGGTTTATCTCTTCCCTCCCCCCACCCCCTCTTCTGAGGGTTGTCAGTCTGTACCCTACTTCCACATCTCTGGGTCTACCCTGTTCCTCAGACTGTTATGTTCATTATATTCCACAAATAAGTGAGATCATGTGATATTTGTCTTTCTCTGCTTGGCTTGTTTCACTTAGGATAATACTCTCCAGGTCCCTCCATGTCGTCTCAAAGGATAAGAGATCTTTCTTTCTTACAGCTGCATAGTACTCCATTGTGTATATGTACCACAGCTTCTTTATCCATTCATCCACTGATGGACACTTGGGCTGTTTCCAGATCTTAGCTATTGTAAATAGTGCTGCTATGAACATGGGGGTACATGTATTCTTTCTGATTGGTGTTTCAGGCTTCTTAGGGTATATTCCTAGAAGTGGGATCACTGGGTCAAATGGCAATTCAATTTTTAATTTTTTGAGGTAACACCATAGTGTTTTCCACAGTGGCTGCACCAGTCTGCATTCCCACCAGCAGTGTACTAGAGTCCCCTTTTCTCCATACCCTCGCCAACACTTGTTGTTTGATGATTTGTTGATGGCGGCCATTCTGGCAGGTGTGAGGTGATACCTCATTGTTGTTTTAATTTGCATCTCTCTGATGATTAGTGATGTTGAGCATTTCTTCATATGTCTCTTAGCCATTTGTAAGTCCTTTTTGGAGAGGTGTCTATTTAGTTCCTCTGCCCATTTTTTAATTGGGTAATTTGTCTTCCTTTTGTTGAGTTGTATGAGCACTCTATATATTTTGGAGATTAACCCCTTATCTGATGTATCATTGGCAATTATGCTCTCCCATACAGTGGGTTCCCTATCTGTTTCATCAAATTCAAAAGCTTCTGCACAGCAAAAGAAACAACCATCAAAACAGATCGGTCTCTGCTTTCATCCTCACATGGTGTCCTCCCTGTACATGTCCAAATAGTCCTCTTTAAAAAAATTTTTTTTCTTTATTAATTTTTTTTTTAGAGAGAGAGGAAGGGAGAGGGAGAGAGAGATAGAAACATCAATGAGAGAGAACATTGATTGGCCGCCTCCTGCATGCCCCCCACTGGTGATCGGGCCCACAACCTGGGCATGTGCCCTGACTGGGAATCGAACCAGTGACCTCTGGGTGTATGGGTTGACGCTCAATCAGTGAACCATACCGGCTGGGCCACATATTCCTCTTTATAAGGACACCATCATACTGGATTTAGGGCCCATCCTATGCTAATATGACCTCATCTGCAGAGACTCGATTTCCAAATAAAGTCACATTCTGAGGTACTGGGGGTTAGGACTTCAATCTATAAATGTTGGGGGCCACACAATCCAACCCATAACACATGGGGAACACCCTCCTCTCCTGTAACTTATTCCATAGGATCTGGATCGCCCTAGCGATCTTCCACCGGGGCCAGCCCATAGGTCCACCCAGGATTCCTCCTTCAAATCACTTGCCAATGCCTCGCGCCCCTCTGTAAGGTGGCATTAGGGGCAGGGACATTCACGTTTCTTTCTCTGGAGCTCAGGTATGACTGGTCCCACCTTGGGTGAAACTTTACCTGATCATGATAACAACTGGAAAGCAGGAAGGAGAAAACTGATAAGGGAGAAAAAGTTAAAAATAATCTTGTGTGTGTGTGTGTGTGTGTGTGTGTGTGTGTGTGTGTGTGTGGAGGAGGGCAGCCCAGATGACCTTTGCTCTTTCCAACTTTGATTTTCAAACAACACAACCAGGAGGTCACCTGTGCTGGCTGTAAAAACCTCACCGGCTGACACAGCATCTGTTCAGTGGCCTGGGAATTTCCAGCCCTGGGGAAATGTGACCATCACACGGTGGGCCCCTTCTCCTTTGTCCTGGCAGCCCTTCAACAACTTCCTAAGAGTGGGAGGGGCTCCGGTGAGGGCTCTGTCCGCCAGACTCACCTCCTCAGGCCCTGTGAGAAGGAGGGCCTGGCTGAGGAGAGCTCTCCAGTCCTTCAGGGCAGGCAGGAATCTGGGCCCCAGCTCAACTCCTTGCCACAGTTGCGACTCGGGAAAGTCACAGAATCTATTTGAGCCTCTGTTTCCTCACCTGCAAAATAGGAATAAGAAAAATAACTTGCCCTGGTTAGGGTGAAGAGTAACGTAAGAGGCATGGCTGGGCCTCGGATGTAGGAAGGACCGAGGTGGGCACCAGGTCCCGTCAGCATCTTGGGTCCCCACTCGCTGCCTGTGAGGTTCACCAGGGCCCTGGCCACTCAACGTATGGGTCCCCGTGGAGCAGCAGCAGCATCCCCCTGGGAGCTCGTCAGAAAGGTAGACTCTCAGCCTCTCCCCCCCAGACCTGCTGAACCAGAATCTGCATTTTAACAAGATTCCAGGTGCCCTCATTGAAGTTTGAAAAGCACTGTTTTCATGGACATTGTTTTTGCTTATCCTGAGTCCATTCCCTCTTCTTCTGGTAAAAGTGATCTTATTTTCTTTGGGAGAACTACCCCCCCCCACACACACACACACAAACTCTAGCTCTTGGTGCTTCGCTGGGGCTTATCTACTCTCCAGGTCATCCCTAAGGGGGCAGGATGCTAGTCCTGGCAAATCAGAACCAACCCTGGGACTGCCTGGAGCTGTTGGGAAAGAGGAACTCTCTTCATGTAGCCTTTACTGTCTGCAGAATGGAAGCCTGGAGCTGGGTGCTGCCACCTTAGTCACCACTGCGGAGAATCGAAGAACCGAGTTCTCCCAGAGAGGAGCAGGTGTGTGTTTGTGTGTGTAAGAGACAGAGAGAGGAAGATTCCCAACTACATCTTTTGAGCTTCCAGCTTGGTGGATCCTTTTGGCTTTTCAGTCCATATAAGCCAAGCAGTTCCTTCTTACCTGAGCCAGTGTGTGATGTGTCTCTGACACTCGCAAAGCAAGAGCCCTCCTGGCACAGTGTGCTGCGCTGAGAGTGAGGCAGGTTGTGGCCTTGGGGAGCTCACCCAGGGAAGACAAGAAAGGCCGTTATGATGGTGAGTGGGTAGTGCCCTGCTAGAGGGCAGCACACAGGTGAGGCACGGAGCTGCCTGAGTGTGGACAGACCGCGCGCGCGCGTGTGTGTGTGTGTGTGTGTGTGAGCCAGGGGAAGGGTCTGACGTGTACATCGTGGGTGTACATCGTGGGAGCTGTGAGAGTCATTTGTTGTCTGTGTGGGTCGGGGCCAGGTCCCAAAGTGGCGGGCGCACGTGTGGGGAGGGCGGGCCTGGGAGTTATCTCTGCATCTGCGAATCTGCTGCGTGTGCACTTGGTGGCGGAAGTGAAAGTGGTGGGAGGTGTGAGTGGGGCATTATCTGTTGCTTTTGGGAACTGTGCTGTATAAGGGTAATGCGAGTCTGTCTTTGTGGGGGGGGCCGGTGGGGAATATTGTTGTCTTTGTGAGTCTGTTTGTAATTGTTGGATGTAGGGACGAGTGATGAACTTGTGTGAGCAGGTGAGTCATCTGCTAGAGGCACTGGTCCATGCACGCATCATGTCCCGTGGGCTGGTTGGGCATTTCCCCACAGTGATGTGACAGGAGAGTGTCCAGTGTGAGCCCACTGAGTGTATGGCCATGCATTTACTCAATGCTCATTACTGCCCCAAGAGCAGGAGTTCCTACCCCAGGGTGCAAACTGTCCTCAGTTAATTCCCAGTTACCACCTCAGCCTGGGAAGTTGACTGTGCCCCTTCAGCCTTTTCCCCCCTCCCCATCGGCCTTTTCAGAGCTAAGGAAGCTGCAAACTCCCAGGCAGCACAAAGCCCCCAGGTCACATTTACCACTTTTTCTAAAGAAGGAAAATTGCCGACAACGCTTTTACCTCCCACTTGCAGAATGCGGCTTTCAGATCAGGTGTGTTCGCGCCAAGGCCGATGCCTGGAGTACCTGATGATTCCTGGGCACTGCTGTCATGGATCTGGGGAATATTAGAGTAATAGAGCCCTGACCCCATTGTGAAAGGGGGAGGAAAATGCCCATGCCTCTGTGTGAGGCTGAGGGGAAGCCAGGCAGAGGGGACGCAGGGGAGAGGGGAGGGAGGAAAGGGGAGGCTGGAGATCAGGAGGGCCAGGCCAAGAGGGGCTTCCTGTCCAGAAGCAGGGTGACTGGCCAGTTATGAGGTGCCAGGGAGAGGCTGCCACCAGGAACTGGCAGGGATAATCACTCACAGGGAGGAAGGGAGGGAACCGAGTCTCCAGGGAGGGACTCTACACTCGGTCAGAAGGCCACAGCAGGAGAGCACAGGGGAGGGGTCTTCCTCTGTCACGCACACCCCTTACTTGACTCCCAGATCTTCTCACCTGTGTGGGGATGGTGGTGCTAGAATGAAAAGTGACATCACTTGTTTTGGGACCAGGCTTCAGCCCCACCTCGTCATGATTCCTTTATCCTCAGCCAGAGGAGGACCCCAGCAGAGAAGGGTCTCCCCCTCCTGCCCAAGGGGGTAGCTGGCTGACACCTGGGGAGGACGTGTGCTCTGGGCCTTAACTGGATTCTAGACACCCCGACAGGGCAGACAGGGCTGCCTCCCGCAACGCGGTGGCCGGATTGCTGGGCAGAGAGATGCCAAATGACTTTCTCCTCCCGAGTTCCGTTGAGGGAAACTGTGCGGAAATAAATTTCTTCTCGATATGCTGTGGACTGACTCCAGCAAGCTTCCCAATGGCCCATAAAATAAGAGTAACATTTATTGGGCACTTGCTTTGTGCCAAGTGCTATTAAGTAGATCTTAAAGAGAGAAGCTATTAGCAGCTCTGCTCATGGGAAAAGAGAGGGGAGGTGACTCTGCTAACCTTGCATGGACCAGGAAATCCCAGTGCCCAGGACTGGAGCCCAGGCAGCTGACCATCAGAGCCCTTGTACTTAACCACTAGGCAACCCTGCTTCTTAAGAAAAGGTAGGTTTGTCCGTGCAGCGAGGAGGGGACAGGGGAGCACCTCAGAGGCTTACATGTGTGTGTCTTTTCCTCTAAGGAGCCACACTCATTCCCTCCTCAGGGTCTTTGCACTCCTGTTCCCTCTGCTGGAAATCCCTTCCTCCCGGTCTTCATACGCTGACCCTTCTCGTCCTCCGACTGCAGCCCAGACGCCGCCTCCTTAGAGAAGTTGCCCGATGCTCTGGTGTGTCACCCCAGCTGAGTTCCGTCACCATTGTCACCGTTCTGACACCGTAAGCCTAACCTGCTTACTGAGTTGTCTCCATGTTGAAGGTCTGTCCCTGGGAAGGCTGGCCCTGGTCTGCACTGTTCGTTCTGTCTCAGTGCCTGGCACAGTGCCTGGCGCAGAGAAGGCTGAGAAAATACAGACCAGGAGGGTCTCTGAGAGCTGTGGTGAGTGGAGCAGCAAGCCATCCTGTGTTGTAGGAACACCCGGCAGGCAGGCTGGGCTCCTCAGGAGGGACTTGGCAGGGCAGCTCCCACAGGCCAGCATGGGGGCTCCTCTGCCCCAGCCTGTGAAACCCCGGGGCCTGGGAAGCCCCTTTACACTCTTCATGAGAACTAGAGGCTCATCTAATTGCAAAGGACGCACTTTTTAATTTTAATTTTTTTTATCCTCACCCAAAGACACTTTTGCATCCATCTTCAGACAGAGTGGGAGGAAGAGAGAGAGAGAAACATCGACGTGAGAGAGACACATTGACTGGTTGCCACCCACACAACCCCAACCGGGGCTGGGGACAAACTGCAACTGAGGCACGTGCCCCTAGCGGGAACCCAACCCAGGACGTCCTGGGCCCGACGCTCTAACCGCTAAGCCAAACCGGCCAGGGTGCAAAGGAAGCACTTTTTAAAATGTAGTTTTTGGTGTCCAATCACAAGTTTATAAGTTTAGTTTGTAGTCTGGAGACAAGGCAAAGGAAGACATGTCCCCACCCCCATAGGTCACCCAGAGGCATGGTATAGAACAGCCCTTTATTTCCCTCCCTTATCTCAGCCAGACATCTCTAGCGTGCTGTCCCTCAGTGGCAGCAGGGTCGTTAACCATGTGGTCTGTCGTGGTGACATGACCCAGCTTGTGCTTTACATCACAGTTAGTAGGGTCAGAGGAGGTGCACGGGGCCTGAGGGTCACGCATCTCAGACCTCCCTTCCCACCCGCTGTCCTGGTGGATGTGGGCACAGCCACTCCCCATCCCTCACCCCAGCACCATAACACTCTCCCCACAGCACGCAGGACCATTTCTCTCCCCGCCTAACGCCTCCACTGGCACGTTCACGGTCTACAAATAAGAAAGAACAGTCCAAGGTACATACCCAGCAGCAGGGAGCTGGTTAAGCAAACCAGGAACCCTCCCGACTAGAGTTTCTTGACTTCGGCATGAGTGACTTGTGGGGGACTGTCCTTCGCTGTAGGGTGCTGAGCAGCCTCCCTGGCCTGCACACACCAAATGCCAATAGCACCTCCTACCCCAGTGGGACAACCAAAAATGTCTCCAGACGTCGCAAATCACCTGTTAAGAACCAAATCCATTGGTCTCTACAATGGAATTCTATGCAACTATTAAGAAGGACAAATAATAATAAAAATAATTATAACTAACACTTATTGAGGGAAACACCATATACCAGGCCCCGTTCTGAGCTTCACACATAATTTCTTTAATCCTCACAGCATCCTCATTTTATATATGAGGAAACTGAGGCACAGAGAGTTTGGTTAACTTGACCAAGGCCACACAGCCAGTTAGATGCTTGTGACATAGTATTAAGAGTAAGAAAACAGTGCATGCAGTATGATTTCTGTTTTTTGTTTAAAAACACATGCATACAGCACTCCACACACATACGCACATATATGTATCACAAAATATATGTTAACAGTGGTTCTTCCTAGGCCATGAGATTGCAGATGAATTTGATTTTAGTTTTGTTTCTCTGTAGTTTCAGTACAACTATATTTATATATAAATATTTCATATGTTTATATATAATATATAAATTTTATGTTAATATTTACGTTATATTATAATATATTATTTGTGTAACAAGACAAAACATGGTCTCACCTCCAGTCTTGGAGGTGAGGTGTCCTCAGCCCCATTTCCAGTCCAGGTGACAGATAGGGATCCCAGTGCAGTTCTGCGGGTTTGGGGTGGCTCTGAGGTCTTGTCTGGAGTTGCAGGTTCGAATGGACTTCACCAGAGACCAGGGGGAAACCGTCCCAGAAGCCTAAACTTTTTGGCCCCTTCTAGAAGGTGGTGAGGTGAGGACACTTTACCCAACGATTGGCATGCAGAGAATATGTAAGAGCACAAACCTGGCTGAGCTGCCCCCTTGAGACATGTCGTGGGGAGAATGAGGGCAGGGATAGGGATAGGAGCAAACAGATAATCAACAATGTGAGCCTGATCCTTTATAAAACATTTTTCAATAACACCCAATACCATCATTCCATGAATGAACGATGTTATAAATAGCATATCTTATTCTTAAACTACCCAAACCAGCCCACATTTCTAAGGGGAGTTTTGAAATGTAAAACAACTATTATTATTTTTTAAAATATGTTTTAATTGATTTTTTAGAGAGAGAGGAAGGGAGAGAGAGATAGAAACGTGGATGTGAGAGAGAAACATCGATCAGCTGCACGACCCCCACTGGGGATCGAGCCCGTAACTCAGGCACGTGCCCTGACCAGGAATTGAACCGGGACCTCTCAGTCCATGGGACGACACTCAGTCCACTGAGCCACACTGGCCAGGCTGAAATGTAAAACAATTATTTCTAAGGCAAGAAAAATCCAAATATTAACAGTAGCAGGACAGAGGCTAAAATAGAAAACCTGAGCTGGGCCCCACTCCACTCACCTCAGCCCTTCATTCATGGCCCAGTTTCTCTGGTCCTAAGATGGGGTTCATATTGCTGTGAAGGGTGGGATGGGGTGCTGGAGGGGAGCGCCGGGGTCCAAAGCCCAGTTCCTGGCACAAGGTCTGTGCTCAATGACTGGTGACTGTCGTTCCCACAGGACAGTGGCCTCACACTTAGTTGTATTCAGGTCAGTTTGCAATAGGCATGTTAATTTTAGAATCAGAAAAAAGAAGGAAAAAAAAAACATCCTGAAACAAGGAAAGGTGAGGACTGATAGGTGACGAATGATCTCAGGGAGCAAAGGGCAGAGAGAGAGATGCTCTGTAGATACCATGGCTCTCGGGTCTGGAGTTTAACCTGCAGTGAACGAGGCTGAGAGAGGCAGGTGGGCACACCCACAGGTTTCCTTACTGAGAATTTCCTGCCTTTGAGCCCACTCACCTGTTCCCAGTTTACAGATCGAAGGGAAACCCCAGGGTCACAAACCCCTCCACACACGCCCACTCCTGGTGAGCAGACGTGCAGGGAGGGCTGGGGTTGGGATTTGCCAGAGCCCACCCAGCCTCCCCCTCACAGCTGCTCTCGTGGGCTGGGCCCCTGGGCTGGGCCCCTGGGCTCCGGTGTCTGACACGCAGGTGATGTCGGGTAACGAGCAAAGGCCAAGGATCACAGAATCTGTGTTTTGTTCTACATATCTCTGCCTGACCTTCCTGCTCTTTCTTTGTTTCTTTTCTTCTTTTGATTGTAAATATTTTTAAAGTCATTCCTTTAGATAAATTGGGCTTCAGCAAAATTTAAAACTTAGTGTCTGTTGGGACACTGTCAACAGAGTGAAAAAGCAACCTACAGAATGGGAGAAAATATTTGCAAATCATATATCTGATAAGGGATTAATATACAAAATATATAAAGGACTCCTAAAACTCAACATCAACAAAACAAAACAACCCAGTTCAAAAATGGGCAAGAGATGTGAATAGACATTTCTCCAAAGAAGATATACAAATGGTCAATAATTACATGAAAAGACATGCGACATCACTGTTCGTTAGGGATATGCAAATCAAAACCACGATGAGATACCACTTCGCTCCCACTGTGGTAGCTATTCTCAAGAGAGCAGAGAGCAAGCAACAAGTGTTGGCAAGTACGTGGAGAAATTGGAACTCTGTGCATTGCTGGTGGGAATGTAAACTGGTATAGCCTCTATGGAAAACAGTATGGAGGTTTCTAAAAAAAAATTAAACATAGAATTATCATATAATCCAGGATTTTCCATTTCTGGGTATATACACAAAGGTTTGAAAGCAGGAACTTGAATGGATATTTGTACACTATTGTTATAGCAGCATTATTCACAGTAGCCAAGGCGGAAGCAGTTCAAATGTCCACTGATGGATAAATGGATAAATAAGGCGCTATATACATACAATGCAATAGTATTCTGTCTTTCGAAGAAATAAAAAGGATACATACTACAATATAGACAAACCTGGAAGACATTCTGCTGAGTGAAAAAGCAAGACAAAAAAGGACAAATATGATTCCATGTATAAGAGACACCTGGAATAGACAAATTCATAGAGACAGAAAGCAGAACAGTGCTTACCAGGGGCTGGGGGAGGGGGAAGAGGGAGTTACTGTTGAATGGGTACAAAGTTTCAGTTTGGGATGATGAGAGAGTTCTGGAGGTGGACAGTAGTCATAGTTGCACAACAATGTGAATGTACTTAATGCCACTGAACTGTACACTTAAAAATAGGTAAGGTAACATAAGTAGATTTCATGTTACATGTATTTTACCACAATGAAAAATGTAAGGGAAGTACCATTAAACATGTCGCGCAAAGACTGTCTCCTCTCCCTCATTCTGCAGAGAAATAAATTGAGGCTCAGCGAGGCGGGAAAAAAAGGCATTCTTTTAAAATCATTTTTGATATCTGAAGTATAACAGGAATTCTTGAATTTAAACATTACAGATTAAGTGAAACCCCCTGCAGGCCACCCCCCTTAACCACATCCCCTCCCAGGGGGTAACCACGGCAAAATCATTTGGTGTGAATTCTTCTAGATCTTTTTTCATATTTACAGAAATGGAACTATCCTGTACCAATTTTGCAACTTACCCTTAACACTTAACGCTATTTCTTGAAGAGCTCTCCGTGTCAGTTCGTATGAGTTACCTACCTCATTCTTCGAAGCTGCTGTGCGGTCCTGGAATACACGTAGCCATGCACTAGGTGCTAAATAAACATTCCCCTACTGTAGGACCTTAGGTTGTTTTCACTGACTTGGCTATTTAGACCATTCAGCATAAATCCCTCTTTGTGTCTCTAGAAGTGTTTCTTTAGGAAATAGTTATTACTTCTTTACCTTAATAGGTTTCAAACACACATAAATGAAAGCCAGTAAAATGGTTGGCATTTATTGGTGCCCAGGGAATGCCAAATATTTTTCATCATCATCTCACATGTTGTTCCTCCCCCAGTCAACCCAGTGAGGAAGTCCAGTCACTATCCCCGCAGATGAGGGAAAGGTCCAGAAAACGCGAGTAATTTGCTCTGGAGCACAGAGCTCGTGAAAGAGCCCTGGGCCTTCAAGTGGGCCTGATCTAACCATGCAGGACAGCCTGGTCTGTGACCTCCTGGAGATCTCTTTCGGGCTGGGTCCCCACATCTGACATAGGGCTGGAATGTCACGGCTCTAGCAAACACTTTCTGGATGTTGCTGAGCGAATGAAGGAATGGAGGGGGGTGGAATCTGCTGCAGCTCCTGGCACTGTGGCCTGCACACGCTCACCCCTCCGCTGCCCTGTGCTGCCTGCTGCCCCTGCCCTGGGCCCCAGCAGGAGGGGCGCCCGCTACTACCAGTCCCTCCGATCTCATTCTCAGCTGCCTAACAGAATGCCCTCGACTTTACCCACTGCGGGGTGACCTCTCTGCTGGACCCCCTGAGCCCCCTGCCCTGACACAGCCCCTGCTCCCAGACGCTCTGGGCCCCAGCACTCAGCCTAGCCCAGGTACTCCCAGCGCTCTCCTCCTCCTCCATTATATACTTACTTTCTCTTTAAAGTTTAAATGGCCATTATTCTCTTTGAAAATGCTACCCTGTATGTGTTCAATACAGATGAAGAGGCCAAGGGGCAGAGAGGTCACATGACTTGCCCAGGGCCCCCGCAGGGGCACAGCTGTGACACCCAGGTGGGTCTCGGAGCCTCCAAGGCCTCTGCCCTTCCTGCTACTCTCAGACCGCTCCTGAGATAAACCTGGAGGCTCACTTGTTCTCAAATGGGAGTCGCACAGGATCCAGAGCTGGGAGTAACATTCGCTCCCTGCTACCAGCTCTGCCCCCAGAACTGCACGGAGTAAGTCCCATCCCCCGCCTGAGCCGTGGGTTCAAGGGCCTGAGTGGCCAAGCCTGCAGTTCCTCAGGTTCAGTGGACCCTCTGGGGCTCCGTCTTGACCTCTCCACTCGAAGAAATCAGAGGATTATCTATGAAGGTGTCTTTTTATTCTTTTAACTTGAATCTATCACTTTAATCTGATAATTTACGTCTTTAACGGCATTACATGAGGTTTATAACTGTTCTGAGAACTTGTTTCTTCCACTCCTTTGATGACCAAAGGGGTACAGTGGAAGTCATCCATCTTATTGGAAACGGAGCCCTTAAAAAAAGTCTTTGGACTTTCCTTTTCCTGCTTTCTCCTATCATTTCCTGCCCCTAAGTCCAATAAAGGTGGGTGCAGAAACATGTGGGAAAATGTGATGGAGAACCAATATTTACAAAAACAAGAGCATGTGCTCCAAAAAGGGTCTGGTCTCTTCAGAATATAAATATATTTTGTGAATTCAAATTTTAATTCTTATTTGCAATTTTACTAATTTTTATATTCGGTGGAAAAAAAAAAAACTATATGGAAACTGAATCATCCCCTTAGTAGAAAAGGAGATTTAAAAAAGTGTGACATACATATAAGATTCATTTAAATTCGATACCTAATTTGTTTATAAAAATAAGAGTTGCTTAATAAATCTAGAGTAATTCATTTTGAATAGGAAACTATTATTTTTCTGTTGTGTAATAACTACCTTATCTTGAGAAATAGCTTGATCAAACAATAAAGTACATCATTATCTTAAAAAAGAAAAAAATAGAAGTCCTTATACATGTGACAACATAGATGAACCTTGAAAACATTATGCTAAGCGAAAGAAGCCAGACATGAAAACACAAATACAGTATGATTCCATTGACATAAATTGTCCGGAATAGGCAAACCATGTAGAGGGAAAACAGATGAATGGTTGCCAGAGACTGGGAAGAGACTGCTAATGGGTGTCTCGTTTATGTTGGGGGTGATAAAAATGTTCTAGAATTAGATAGTGAGGCACAATTTTGTGAAGATGCTAAAAACACTGAATTACACACTTTAAATGTGTGAATGTTATGGTATGTATTTATATCTCAATAAAGAGAACTACATAACTATATAGAAGTACGCGACACACAGAAGAAAGGGAAGCAGGGTGTGGACAAGTATGTCTCTGTGGGGAGGTTTCCCAGAGAGAAGGCACCATCTGAGCCTGTTTTGTTTTTAATGTGTTTTTATTGGTTTTTTAGAGAGAGAGAGAAACATCAATGTGAGAAACATCCATCGGCTGCCTCCTGCACGCCCCCTACTGGGGATCGAGCCCCCAACCCCGGCATGTTCCCTGACCAGAATCAAACTGGGACCTCTCAGTCCATGGGACCACGCTCAATCCCCTGAGCCCCACCGGCCGGGCCTGAGCCTGGTTTTAAAGGGCCAGTGGGATTGACCGGACTGTGGGAAGGAAGGGCTTTCTCAGCTGAGGGAGCAGTACGTGCCAGGCGGCATGCAGACAGAGGCAGTGTGGTGTACTCGGGTAAGCTCCAGTCCTCCGGGCGTCGTGGGTGTAAATCTTGGTGCACAAACTTGGAGCCATGTTTTATTATTTATTTCTCACTCTGAGCCCCATTCCTCCAGGCTGCAGAAAACATTTGTGAGATGTCCCAAGGTCCTATACTGTGCCAAAACATGGGGTCAGCCACCAGTCTCCATGGCTTAGCACGGAGACGCCATCGCCCCATCTTTTCCCGGCTTCTGTGCTGTGCCGTAGTCTGTCAAGGCCAAGAACCCCGTGCTGATGGTTCCACGTGCCTGATGCGCTGGGGGGCGGGGGCACTCCTCCCTGGGGCCTTGCTGTCTCCCACACCCTGCCAGGGAGCAGGGCCGGGGCTCCTGCTGCTGAGGGCCTCCCCACCTCATGCTGGAGGAATCACTTTCGGGTCTCAGAGCAGGTGGTGTGGGGAGCCTGCTCTCCACTGCTCCCCGGGGACATTCGTCCATCCCAGTAAACCTCCATTTAGCTATTCTGCAAACTCCCCAGTTGTCCTCAGTTTTGAGCAAAGACCCAGCAAGCCTGTCAAACTACTCCTGCTTGAGTGGGAGAGAGAAAAAGGAGATACCATAGAGAGAAAAAAGAAAAATGAATATTCCAAAGTGTTGAGCATTACAAGTGACCACAGCATCTGATGTGATGGGCTCAGTGAAGGCCGGAAGGTGAAGGTCCCACCTCAGGGTCCCTCTGATTAGGCATGTTTAGCTTCCCAAGTCCAAGAGATCCCAGAGGACAGCTGGGAGAGCAGGTGACAGTGGAAGGGCACAGAGCAGGAGGCTGGTCGGTTACTTTTGCCCCTGGTCGGGCTGAGTGGCGGGAGCCGTTGGAGGGGTCAGCGGCAGCAGGAGCTGTCAGCCTCGAACCCACAGCTGGGGACTGCAGGTGGCAGGTGAGGGTGGGGGAGCTTCCTCAGCGGAAGAAGGGGTCTGGAAGGCTGTCGCTCAAGGAGAGTGAGGATTGATCTCCGCCCTGTTCCCACACACATGTGATGGGGGTGGGGAGAGCACAGAGAACCAGAGCACAGAGGTGAAATCAGTTGCGGGGTCAGCTGGCCCGGTCACCAGCTTTACTTGGTGGGGAGGATGTTTATTTAAGGAAAATCACTATGTTTACTCAAAGCTTTGGGCTGCAGCCCTCAGGAGTGGAATTATCAGTGAAAGCTGGGCTATTAATCAATTGTGGGGCCTGGTGACAGGCCTTCTTTTAGGGAGAGTGGGAGGGACAGAGGAGAGTAGGAGGATGGGAGAGAAGGGGGTGGCCGGCCCTAGCCCATGTGGGAATAATTCTGATCCCAGGAGCAGGAAGGTCACATGGGAAGTGGCCTTGAGGTGGCGCCAGGGGTGGGAGGGGAGCAGAGGGTGGCGTTTCCACGGCACAGGAATCATGGGACAAAGCTGGACGGAAATCACACTTCGGGATGCTCCCTGGCCAAGGCCAGGTTGCCTGAAGAGGAAAGATAAACTTCCTGAATGGACACCCAGACGCCAAGCCCTGGGGAAGAAGCAGGAGTGGGGGCCGTGGGGTTGCCAGGGCAGGGGGGGTCTCTCCAGGCCATCACCAGGGCCTTGGACAAAGCCTGGACAGACCATGCACTCTGGGTCAGGAGCAGGAGGTGGGGCTGAGCCAGAGGCATGGCCCTCAGTGACTTCCCACCTGCCCTCAAAGCCACTCGCCAGCTGGCTGGGTGAAGAGAGGGATGTGCCTGGCCCTACTGCTGAGCAGGCTGGGAAGGTGGGGTCGGAGCTGACAGGGGTGCTGGGTGAGCGATGCACAGGCTTGAGAGCCTGCACAGGAGGCGGGGAGGGGCCTCGGGGCAGGGAGGGCAGCTGGTCCAGAGAGAGGACAGATGGGGGAGTGAGATGCCTGGCATGTGTACCTGGGGCCTCGGGCAACTGAGGCCTTGTCCCCTGACATTGGCAGGGTGGAAGGTCTCTTTAAAGGGGACTCAGGACAGAGCAGGGCCACTCTTACTGGCTATCTGGTCCATAGTTTGGGACAACTGCCCTATCAGGATATAAGAAGTGATGAAGGAAGGAAGGAAGGAAGGAAGGAAGGAAGGAAGGAAGGAAGGAAGGAAGGAAAGAAGGAAGGAAGGAAGGGAGGGAGGGAGGGAGGGAGGGAGGGGAGGAGAAAGGACCTCTCGTAACGATGACATCAGTAGCACCTACCTCACAGTGTGGGGAGACGGTACATGTAAAGCGCCAGGCCCAGGACACACTAAGGGCTCAGTCAATGCCACTGGTATTATGATTATGACGGCTTTCTTCGCATCCAGGCTTTCCTCGTTCCTCGCCCACACTCCATTCACATGAGTGCCTCCTCTCTCCCTCCTCACAGACCACAGCACAACCCATTAAGGGAACATTCAACTCGCTGCCACAGGTTCATAGGGCCCAAGGGCCCTTTTCCACCACTTGTTAGCTGTGTTATCTTGGGCTGCTGTGTTAACCTCTCTGTGCCTCAGTTTCCTCATTTGCAAAATGAGGATAAGGGTATCTCATAGTATTATAAGGATGAAATGAAGCAGCACCTGTGAAGTGTTTAGCATAGAGCCTTGGCCCAGAGCAAATCTGGGTGAAGTTCACTACCGTGGTGGTGGAGTGGCCGGGGCATTGCTCCTGCCTCTGCTCCAAGCTGAGGTTCCTCACGCGCAGGTCTGTCAGGCTGGACAGACCCTTCCTTTGGGGCGTGGAATGGCGATCACATCAGCTCTCACTGAGCCTGGAGACAGAGCTGCTGGTGGACGCCCCTCCAGGGGGGTTTTGTGTCCAGCTCTGGGCTGGCAAGGGAGGGAGGAAGAGACCTGCAGCCTCCCACCCTCTGTCCTTCCCGACCTCCTGGGCAGATCCCTTGCCTCAACCATGAAAGGTCATGAAAGGTCAAGCCAGGTGACCTCTTCAGATAACAACCCCTCTGAGGATGCTTCCTGCCCCACAAAGCTGTTTATTTTACAAGAATACAGAAAGGCAATTACATAACCTACCCGGCCCCTCTGTGCTGTCTTAAAACCATACAAACATCATGAAATGGGGTTAAGCATCCGGTCAGGTGTCCTTTGGGGGAAAAGAGAACTGGAGACTGTTCTTTATAAGGGAAGGGGCACCTCTTAAGGAGTTTTCTGTGGTGGGGAGTTGGCAGGTGGCAGGTGGGGGAGGGTAGCCAACGGGGCCCATCTGGCTGGGGAGGGGAGCCGTGAAGGAAGAGGCCTGAGCTGCCTAGAGGCTTGCTGGGGATGGGGGCCGCAGGCTGATTTTCCAGGAAGGCTTTGCAGAATCAAGCTGCCCTTCCCCACCCCTTCATCGCCGCTGGAAGTGAGCAAGACTGCCCTGTGCCCCTGTTGCAAGATCCAGGGTGTGGCCAGTGCTATAGCTGGCCAGCCCCAGCCCATTGGCTCCTCCTCCTCCCTTCCCTTCCCTACACATTGATGAAACACCTTCTCTGGCCAGCTCCGGGGGCCCCGGTGGGTTGGAGGCCTGGCTGCAGGCCCTCACGCACCTGTGGCCATTACAGTTCACATGGGCATTTCTTGTCCATCCCCACCTGCGACCCTCCCACCACTCCACATGTGGCCCCTCCTGGTCCAGCCATCCTGACGGGCACACTGGACTCCAGCAGGTAGAAATACTGGAAGATTCCTCATTTCTCTCTCAATTCTGTTGTCTCTGCCTGGGTTGGCCCCAGTCTTAGTTTTCCCCAAACAGAACCTGAATGAGGACTTAGGTGCAGGTAATGTATGTGGAACGTGATCCTGAGGGAGAGATGGGAATGCGAGAGAGGAAAAGAGAAGAGCCCGCAGAAGGATGTTCTCAAGGTGGCCTCTGTGGGAAGTGGGGCTCAGCTCCCCTGGAAGCACCTGCGAAGTCTTCCGCAGGCCACTCAGAATTGTCTACCCACTGGTGGTGGGTTGCCCAGGGGGATGAACGTCTGCCCCTGCTGGCCTGGGCTCTCCTGTGGACCTGCAGGTGCCTGCAGTGTTGGAGAGCCTTAGGGCAGGAACTAGAGAGGCTGTGTCAGGCTGGTGGGGCAGTGTCCGCTGCAGCTGTGGCTGGGAGCAGAATGGCCCAGGCTATGTGGGATGGGCACCAGAGCCCCCCTACAGAACCCCTGAAGGGCATTGTGTTCTACTCATCTTGATGTCCTTGGCAAGTGCTTAGTAAATGTGGAATGACCAGGACACCAGGGTACAGAGAGTCCAAGTGACCCAGCGATGGTTGGGTCTCCAGCTGAGAACTCTAGACTCCTGACTTTCCCTCCAGTGGGGCTTAGGATTTCCTCCCTGTTACCCAAACCCTGGCTACTTCTCAGCTTAGACCATCTTCAGAAACTAGATTCCATGGAATGAAGGGACGGGACACTCTCTGGAGATCAGACACAAGAAAGAAGTAGAATTGCTATATCATATAGTAAGCCCCAACCGTCCTCAATGACTGTGTCTCTCCATTCGAGATTCAAATTCTAGGAAGACTGACTGGTTGGCCTTCCTCAAGTCATGTGAACATCCCATGGCCAGGAAACAGTGAAGCACTTTGGTGGACAGTCCCACAACCGAAAGGGAGAGGGGCTGAAGCAAAGTTGGCGTGCGGTTACCAGCGGAAGTGCTGGTGGATGAGGGCAGCCTAAAACCCCAGGCTGTGAAGTTGGGAATAATAGATGACCTACCTCTCCATACTACGGAGTTGTGCGGCTTCCACAAAAGCATGTGTGTGGCAAGACTTCAAAAAATATGAGATACCCTCAAATAGGTCTTCATGAGACCCGGGAACGTCAACGGGAATGAAAGGAGCTGCCCATGGTGCCAGGACGCAGCCAGCTGCTTTCCTCTGAACACTTCACTCACTGGATGCCCTGACCAGCACCCAGGAATTCTGTCCCCACCCTGAAACACGAGCCACCTCTCAGACGTGGTGACTCACTGAGCCATACCCTCATGACCAACTCTTTCTTCTTTGGACACAAAAGTGTAAACCAGGTCTTTGAGTCTCCAGAATAAGACCTCTTTGCCCTCAAGAAGCAGACAGTCTAGGGGCAGAGATAAATGAGGAGCTATTCCTACAACAGTAAAGTGTGCTGGCTTCTAGGACCCAGGCGAGCGAAAGGCATTCAGGTGCTGGAGAGGAGGGAGGAGGGGTCCGCTGACGCACTTGCCCAACCAGAATTCAGGGAGGGACCTGGGCACTGCCTTGGGTGCAGGATTTGCTCTTTCCTCCTGTGCGTCCAACCTGTGCGCCCGCCACGGGAACCGGGATCTGCCCTCTCGGCCGCCTGCATCTGCTTGGAACGTCCAGGACACGCCACCTCCCCATTCAACCTGTTCTGACTTCCCTGGCCCAGAGCGAACACTTGAAACCGCTAAGGCTGTGTTTGTCTGGGTCCTCTGAGGTGCAGGTGCCAACACAGGGTGGGACGTGCCTAGGTTTTACTTGGGGACATACCTGTGTGAGAAAAAAAGGGGAGGTTGGGTGAAAGCAACTACACTGTCGCACGGTTTCAGGAAGGCCGGGAAAGGCTGTTGGGGGCCCTCTGCCGTCGGAGGAGTCTGCTGTGTCCAGGAACCCGCCTGACGCCTTGCCTGCAACCCTGTCAGGGCTGGGAGCAGCCCGAGGGAAGTGTGGCCTCAGCCGGGATGATTTCAGAACACAAGAGCAGGGGCTGCAGTTAAATACGCTTCCCACAGGTGCGGGTCTGTGAGGCTCATTCTCACTGGCCTCCCCAAAACACTGGGCTCTACAAATCACACCCTCAGTTCGATGCTTAAGCGAAGATTCTTTTCTGCACTTGCGAGAGGTGTATCTTGGCCTCTCCACTGGCCTGTGAGCTGCTCAGGGCAAGGTGGCATCCTAATTCCTCATCTGTCCATCTGTTGATCTGTTCATTTATTTTTTTCAGTGTGTATCCACCCACTGTCCTCACCACCAAGGGTACAGGGGTGGTCAAGGTGACCCTTAGGAACCTATTGAAGAGAGTCATTTGATACAGGGAGTTTCTAGAGAAAGGTCAAGTGGGTTTCTATTTCCCCTTTCTCCATGCCAGGAGGGGGTTTTCTCTGAAAGGGCAGCCGTCTCTGGGGCACATCTCCTGCCGTGGGGACATGAGTCAGCCCAGGTTGGGAAGAACAGCTCAGCCCTGCAGGACCAGCGGATGACACAGCCCCTGGGTTCTCTGGGGGAATCTGCTTCACGCCACTTCCCTGGACCCTGGGGAGCAAGAAAAACCACGGAGGGCAGCTCTTCCCTCCCCCAGGAGCTTCTCGGCGAGCTCCCTAAAACAACAAGAAATCAAGTCTCTTTTCTTGAAAGTCTTTCAGGAGGGGTCTCTTCTCTCCATAGAGGGAAAAATAAAAATATGCTGAATGAATGTTGAAGTGCAGACAGAAGGAAGGAAGCAGTGAGCATGATGGTTTCTCTTCCCCACAGAGCCGGGCCCTGACAAGTGCTCTCCTTGCAGAGCCTCGGGGAGCTCCCCATGGCCCAGCCAGGAGTCCCATTTTACAGAGGAGAAGCCGAGGCTCAGCATAGCCAGGAACTTGCCCGAGTTCACACCGCTGGTGAGTGGTTGGAGCTGAGGCCTGACCCCAGAGCATTTTGCCCTCAGAGCCTGTGTTCTTAACCACCTACCACAGCGCCCATGAGCTGCCTCCCTCTGTGGTTTCTCTCTAACTTTGCAGACGGAGTGTGACCTCGGCCGCTGACAGGAGTCAGGGCGTGTACGAGACCATAGCATGTGGATGGGACCTTCGTGCCCTGTCATGTGTACATGCTCTTCATACAGCATCCTCGTGTCCTTGGCTGCGGAGCCGTCGGCAGAACGGGGGTGCTGACACCAGCAGAAGCTTCGAGTCACATCCCTTGCAGTTATGTGTAGGGCGCATAGGGTTCCAAACCCATAGAAAGCGAGTACCTCATTTTATATTTTAAAAAAAATTTAAGAGCTAGAGGACAAAAGAACCAGTATAACCACTGTACCAGGAGGGGAAGTGAGGCCCAGGGCATTTGGCTGACTTGCTCAGCTTAGCAGGCCCCAGAAACGGTTTACGGAGTCCTTCCTTCTCTCCTGCAGAAGCCATCTCCTTTTGCCTCTTTTTCATGCGTTCTTTGCGAAGAATTGGAAGTTCAGTGTCACAAAAGTGTTAAGACGATTATGATGCCTACATATTGCCTCTGCCATTAGTGGCCAGCAGTCGCTGTGTGCCAGGCACAGTGTCAGCACACGTACCATGTAAGACTTCGCAGTGTTATCACGTGGCATGAGCTGGGGCCCGACGCCTGTGGGAGCCGAAGCCCTCCAGGGGTGTGAATTCAGGCATCTCTGCCTTGGACACCTTTCTCCTGTGTGAACCTGGGGAAAAGAAGCCGGGTGTCTGCAGGAGGTGGACGCCACGCAGCCCATCTGCCACCGGATCTGCTTCGCTCCCTCTTTTCCTGACTCACGTCCTGGCCATGTTTTGTCTTGAGATGGCTCCTGGCTCCCCGTCTGGCTGGCATCTCCAGGCCAGGAAAGCAGGCAGCCCCGGAGGCTGTCGCGTTACCAGAGATGGAGGCTTGCACGCAGGCCGGCAGCTGCCCCGATCTCTTTCCATCCGCGAGCTGAGTCTCTTCCTCCCACCACCCCACCTCCTCCTCATGTCCTCCAGGGGAAGGGTAACGCAGATGGACAAGCACTCTGTCTGTTTGGCAGTGGCTGGTCCCAGACAGCAAGTTCTGTTCCTTCTCCATCTGGCTGTCAGTGAACTTTCTGCTGAACTCCTTCCAACCCTGCCGGCAGCTCTCCTGCCAGGAGGAGCCCGTGCCAGGGAGGACAGAATGATTGCCTCTCATGTTGTGCGCGCAGAGCCTTCATTAACACGTCCCCGGGAGTGGCATTTGCAGCCCTGTCCCCGCCACCCGCCACTGAACAGCATGCAACACATCACCCCCAGATTCTCCCCTGTCCTGAGAGAGCCAGTGGGCCCCGTGTTTCTGCGTGTGGCTTTGGCTCGCAAAGTCACGTCATTGGTGCTGTTGTTACTTACAGAGAGGAGATTCTCGGTGGCCTTGCTCCCTCAGTGGCACATGTAAGTGGCCTGACCCACTTACTCTCCATTTTTAATTCTTATCTTTGGCACAAGAAGGGGATGGTTCTAATCCATGGAGGACATGGAAGGAGAACGTGGGGTAGAGGGGGCGCAGGCGGAAATCCAGAGACTTGGGTTCCAGTAATGGCTCTGCCGCTGGCTAGGTGTGTGGCCTCGGGCAGAACGACGTTTCCGAATGTCACCTTCTCTACTTACAGAGTAAGGGGGTTGGCTGTGACACAGAGGCTCACAGAATCTCAGAGCTCGTCCAGACTCCCCATCATTGCACAGGTAAGTAAACTGAGGTGTAGAGTGGACACTCAATTCACCCAAGGCCGTGCAGCTAGGTGATGTTAAGACTTGAAACCTCAGCCCCGGCCGGTTTGGCTCAGCGGTAGAGCGGTGGCCCGCGGACCAAGGAGTCGCGAGTTCGATTCCGGCCAAGGGCACGTACCTTGTGGTTCATCCCCGGCCCTGGTCGGGATTGTGCGGGAGGCAACCAGTCGATGTTTCTCTCTCTCTCTCCCCCTCCCACTCTATCTGGAGATAAATAGAAAAATATCCTCAGGTGGGGATTAATAAATAAATAAATAAATAAATAAGGACTTGAAACCTCAGTTCCTGCATTCTGCCTCCTGGATGGGGGGGGGGGGGGTGGATGAAAGAAGGAAGCATTCCAAGACAGCAAGGACGCGGTGAAGGAATTCCACTCATTGTGTATGGAGGGAGCTAGGTAAGGAGGACGTTTCCTTCACATCAAAGATTCCAGGGCTTAAATGCGTGGTTCTCCCCCAGGAGCTGTTTTGCCCTGCAGGGGACATTTGGCAAATGTCTGGAGACAGTTTTGGTTGTTAAAGCTGGGGCAGGAGGGTGGGGGGCATTTAGCGAGTAGAGGCCAAGATGCCACGAGCACAGGACAGAGCCCAGGGAGCCAGCGCTGAGGCTGAGACCCAGCTGGATGCCAGCTCCTTCCTGGAGCTGTGAGCATTCTTGCTTCTTACCTTCAGCTTCATAGGAACGATCTTTTTGCTGATTTTGCTATTGATGCTGGCTTTGAAAATGATTTCTTTCTTGAATATAAAAATCATCCATGCTCATTTTAGAGAATTTAGAATATTCAGAAAGGTACAAAAAAAAAATCAATCCCACCACACAGAGCAAACTAGTGAAAATATTTTGGCATTTGGTATTTTTTCCCAGATGACCTGAGAGTCACTGAGCGCCCTCTGCTTTCTCCTGTGTCATGGCTTTTCTCCACAAGCCTCGCCCTCTCCCCCACCCTCACTGCCACCTTCAAGTAACACCTCCTCCAGGAAACATCACCAAGCACTCAGCACCCCGCCTAAGCTGGAAGAAGTGGACTCTCCTGTCTGTGTATTCCTACGGCACTTTGCACATCACGAATGTCAGTTTTGACAAACTTTTTTATTTGTTTTTATTCCAGTTTTGCATAAATGCTTTGAAGATAGGAACTAGCCTATCAAATGTGTGTCCCCTCTCCTTCTGGTTCTCTCTCTCTCTCTCTCTCTCTCTCTCTCTCTCCCCCCCTCTCTCACACACACAGCACCTAACATGGATCTGTCCTCTTTCCTCTTCTGACATCACCATCCTCTTACTTCCAGACTAAATAACCATCTTTTAGTTCTTAGTCACAGAGAACATTTCAATCTGTGGCTTTTTTACTCCATCAAATGGGATCATTCTTATTCTGGAACTCTTCTTTCTGACTGCACGACTCTTAAAGATATATCATTATATAATAAAAATTAAAGGCTTTAACTCAAAGAGCCCCTGCTATGTGTCAGGCACTGGGATAGTTGCTTAGGTAAATTTTCTGATTCAACCAAAACTTCGAAGCATTTACTGACATTTTTTTACAAATCTGAACGCTGAGGCTTAGCAAGGCATCGCAGCTTGCCCAGGGTACGGGATGAGGCACTGGGATGTAACCCAGGGCTGGCTGACTCCATGGCTGCCTGCCCCTCCCTGAAGTTCCTCAAGCCCCGTGCAATCAGCCCGCTCCTGCCCCACCTCTGTTTCTACAGTGAGAGACAGCAGGTAGGTGCATCAGAGCCTGGGGTCTGGGTGGCCCAGTGCAAGGCGTCTCCCTAAAGGGAAGCCACAGAGCTCAACCTGGCTCCTTCCCGTGGGAACCTTTGGCCTGCAGCGGCATGAGCTGCTAGGGAGACTGGCGGACAAGGAGTGTGCAATCCGAGGTCCCAGGAGACAGAGCGCTCCTGGGCAGATGAGCAGCCAGTGGACGGCGGCATCCGAAAGTCATGCCTCCTGGGCTGGTGCTTCTCAATGCTTTGTGCTAAGTGTTCCACACTGGAGGCCAGCGACGGGTGGCTTGCTCTACAGACACCTGTCCGCTGGAGGCCCCGCGCCCTCCTGTTTGGCAGGGGGCTGATCAGCTGGCCTGAGCAGGGGAAGTCAGGGGCCGAGTTCACCAGAGGAGGGCACAGCTCTTCTTCCCTGGCCACCCCTTCCTTCCCAGTCAGGCGCAGCCCTGCTCTCCAAGCTTCTGACGTGTTTTCAGCCTAAGTACAGGCTCTAGGTCAGGGTTAGCTTTGTCTCAAGCCCAGTTCATCTAATGAAATGATCGCGAGCAAGTCACTTGCCTTCTCGGAGCCTCAGTTTCTCCATCTATAAATCCGGAAGAATGGCACCCAACCTCACAGGGCTGGGAGGAGGAAAACCTGGATGACAAAGGGAAACTAACATGTTCTGGGAGCTCAAAAAAATCTCTCTCCTCTTCTCTAGTACAGATCTGGAGATGATGGGAGGGCAGTTGGAAAACATGTGGGAGAGGGAAGTGGGCTGGAATGGGGAGGGCGGGAGGGGCAGCCAAGGAGCGGCCCTTCCCTCCTGTTTGTTTTCCCACCTGGAGCCCTGGCGGAGGGGAATCCCTCGGCTGGTTGCTGGCAGCCTCGTTCAAACACAGCTATTCACGCTGATTAAACCTGCTGTTCTAAACCTCTGTGTGGGCTCAGGCTCAGCCTCCCTCCTTTTCCACGAGGCCGTGGAGTACAGTGGTTAGAGCAGACTCTGGACTGCCTGGTACGCAGGCGCCACCACTGTGTGGCCTCAGGCCGGTTGCTCCATTTTAGAGCCTCAGCTTTCTCGTCTGTAAAATGGGGATATTAATATCTGATTGGGTTGTGTGGGATGATTAAATTAGGTCTTGCCTAGGGTGAACTTGGCTCCGGGACTGGTCTAGAGGACGGGCTTTAACAGGCTAGCTACTAGGATTCATTGTTGTGGTGGTTGCAACCATCCAGAACCACAGGCGGGCCGTACCCTGGGCTTCCTGTCTTGGAGACGTGCTCATTGGGAGATGTGGCTGGTTGACTAGAGGTTCCCTGGCCCACATCTGGGAAGCCCCATCCCTCGATGGGTAAGCCGCTGGGTCAGCCTCGTGGCTGAGGACCAGCAGCCCAGCTGTCAGCGCGAGCGGCATTCCAGCGGCATTCCTCCTTGGCAGAAACTTCAAAACCAGAGGAAGACATTACTCAGGCAGGTTCAGGAGGCATACCAGGGTGTCAGACCTGCGGCTGTGACACAGACTTAGCCTGACGCTAATGTGGAGAGCCCCGAGAAGCACTGGCCGTACTCCTGGCCATCTCCAGACGGACAGGGCGTGGGGGACAGGATGGGGCGGGGGACGGGGGTGGACTGCGACCCCGCTTCACCCCAGGTCTTACACAAAGCCCCTGAAGGCAGAACTCTGGTTCTTCTCAGCAGAACATTCCAAGAATAGGCCTCCGGAAGCTGTGCCTTCCTCCTCCTTCTCCTGCTCCTCCATCTGAGGGAGTCACCTGGGGTCGGGGTGGGGCCAGCTGACCTTGGCGCCTCCTGATCTCTCCTGGGAGAAGGAGGACTTTGGAGTTTCTGTGTGGTGACGGGCAGGCTCTCCGAGGCTGCATCCTTCGTTGGGGACTTTTGATGGCCTCTGCTTGTGGACCTGACCCTGTGCTAGGTTTATGTTCTGAGCTGGGAAGGACCTGAGAAGAGTTCCCAGTGCAAGGGGAGGGGTTCGAGCATGTAAACAAAGCAAACCAAGTCCATGAATTGGCAGCATAATGCCATGCTTAAGAGCACTGAGCCAGGCTAAGGCAGGGAGGGTGCGGTTGCTGGAGTCCAGACCAGAGACTGAGGCCTGGCATAGCAGTGGGTCGGGGAAGACACTGGGAAGCCAGACGCAAAGGCAGGAGGACCCACAGGCGCTGTGGCTGTGAACAGGTGAGGGAGAGGGAGGCCTCCAGTGACGGCGGGACCCAGAGGGTGAGCACCTTCACCTGCAGACAGTGCGGCCAGGAAGGGAAGCAGCTCAGAAAGGAGGGGAAGAGGAGGGGTAATGACGCACTGACACCTTCTGCGTGCCTGGCGCTATGCAAAGTGGTGTACCTGCAGTCCTCCAAACATCTCTCTGATGTGGGCATTAAAGTCCCCCGCAAACAGGAAAGTGAGGCCCAGACAGTGCCAGGGACTCGCCCAGTTCGAGTACTGAGACTTCTGCTCTGGGTTCATCTCCCCCCCGCCCCTTCAGACAAACACGACTTGTGGGAAAAGAGCCTCGTCTGTGCGGTGTGGGCGCAGCCCTGCAGAGCCCTGCGGCATCGTCAGCTGTGGACCGGGGCTGCCTCACGTGGCTTGTAGATGTTTTCATGTACTTGCTTATTTTTAACTCAGCTGAGAACCTCAAAGGAGCATGGTTCCTGGAGGACTTGTTCATCCACATGTCACGGTCTAGCTGCCCAGCCTGCAAGCAGGAAGGAAATGGGCAGGTCCAGAGGCCAAAACATCAGTCCCCTGTGTGTCCTGTGAAGGTGGGGAGCTGGGGCTCTTGTGACTCACGTGGAGACTGAGCTTCCCTTGGACCTGGAGGGTGTGGCCACCTCGGGGAATGGCTGGAAGCTTGGCCTGTTGGCCCCACCCTGCATTCGAGGTGGGAGACAGTGCTGGCCGCACCTTACCCCCAGCTACTTCCTGCCCCTCCAGGAGCTGCCTGCTGGGTACTGGTCACACAGCCAGGAAGGCGCTGACCTGAGGTTTGAACGGGTGTCAGGAGCACCCAGGATCCCTCTCCAGTCCTGAGGGCAGCGCTTGTGACTCTGATGAGAGCCTTTACTGGTGTGAAGCCCAGCTCCTCTCAGAGTTACTTTCCTTTCTGTTTCTTTTCTTTCCGTAGGCCTGGGGGTTGGGGCGGGAGACCGAAGGTGGAGATGGGCTGTTTTGCGCAACTGACTTGCCTGCGCGTCATCCAAACACCAAGTTCTGTTCGCAGAGGAAGTGAGAGGTGTCCGATTCGGTCATGCAGAACACAGCTGGGCTGCCTGATCGAAACACTGGCGACGCTGAGGGAGGTGTCGTCCCGGGCCGGTGCGGGGGCTGAGTTACAGCAGATGCCTCTCCCACGTTAAAAATACCGGGCCATTGTCCCAGGGAGCTTGGCCCGCACTCGGGTCATTTCCGACCCACTCCCTGGAATCCACAGTAAAGGAAAAAGGAAAAAGGGAAGGGAAGAGAAGGTTCAGGATGGCTAAGTTGCCAAGTGAGAAGAGAGCTGGCCAGTGAGAGCAGCACCTGAGTGTGGGACCCCCACCCCCACCCCCACTCCCACCCCCACCCTACCCCCACCCCGGGTGTCTGATTGCCACCCTCCTGGTCAGTGGTTACGCCTGCTGGGTCATCTTAGCTTCGGTTACATTCTAGACCCAAGAATAATCCAGGTTGTGTGGTGTCCAAAGACTTACAATTTGGGGTCTCTCCGTAATAAAGATTTCAAAATTATGAAAGCAAGGTTAACCACGACGTGGATATTTATTTAGACTGAGGGGAACACAGCAAGTCGCTGGGGCCCTGCAGACTCAGGTGTGTCCTCAGAACTCTCTTTAGGCAGCTTGCCGGACGTGCCCGCGATGCGCCCAGGGCCCCCCTGCTCTCACAGGGCCCCGCAGCTCCTGTCTCTGCAGTGTTACGACAGACCTCAGAGTCAACTGTCTGAACATCGTGAAAGCTGTGGGCTCATAGACATCACCCAGGGTGGGTGCCCCTAATCCTTCGTGGGGTCCTGGTCCCCTTTGAGAACTAAATGAGAGCCATGGACCCTCCCCAGAATGCGTAATACTCATGCCCACTAAATTTTACATATAATTCTGGGGATTCTTGGGCCCTTTTAAAGCCTACATATGGATCCCAGGTAGGGATCCCCTGATTTCGTGTGATCCGTTTACATCACAGATGAGGCAACACACCCCTGAAGGGTGAGTGACTTGCTCAAGGTCACACAGTCAGCTGGGAGCAGAATCGAGCCCCCGGCTCCCTCTCCTCCTGCACTGTAACGGTTTTGCCTTCCGCACTGCACAGAGCGTGGGGTCTTCGGGGAAGGAGGCCCCAAGGTGGGGCCCCTCGGAGAGTCTTTCTCAAGACTCATGGCTTCTGGTTTCCTTCCTGGACAGTGTTTTGCCGGCATGGCTCGGAGGACCAGTGACGGCACCGAAGCTCGAAGACAGGCAGGAGACGCAAGGCTGTAGGATCTGGTCCAAGCGCGACGCCAGACGCGACGCTGAGAGCGGAGAGAACAAACAGTGCACGGATACCTGACAAAGAGCTCGGGCTGCACTGTCGGGTACCTGGAGACCTGGGCCCTGGGGAAACTGGGTCACAGTCACATCAGATTGGGTCATTGGTGGCCTCTTGGTGGCCTAAGCCACATGCTTGCAGGTGTGGTTTCTTCTGACTGCACAGCTTCCCCCTCCCGCCGCCTCAGCAGCCCCCCTACCACAAGGCTACACAGCTGCCGCCACAGTTCCTTTGAGCCCTCAACTAACCAGGGCTCCTGGTACCTCCCGTCTCAGCACCTGACCCTTCTCTGTCAGAGCACATAGTGTCATTTACGGTTCTGCATTTATCTGTTTCGGGTCCATGTCCCTCAACCAGACGTTCAGCGCTGTGTGAGCAGGGTCTGGGTCCTTGGGGCCTCTGGGCCCTCTGAGTGGCACGCAGAGACTCTCCATAGTCACTTGCTCATTTAAAGAAATGGTGGCATCTGCTGGTTTGCGCCAGGCACCTGGAACAAGCACCTGCTGGCCAGCTCATTCCTGAGATCCTGGCTAGGCCTGTCTGCAGCTGGGAGCTTGCTTAAGCCTTTAGCTTTCAGCACAAAGGGAATGTGAGCAGGTGGCCAGTGGTGAAAGATCCCCAACCCCTCAGAACAGAGGCACCAGCCGAGTAGGCGCAGAGGTGCTGAGGCACAAGCCAGGCTCTGGGTGTCTTTAAGGTGGGTTCTGGTGCTCCGTCCTTTCCTCTAAGCCCTCCTCTTTGAGCTGTGAGGGTCCCTCAAACCCTGAGCCGGTCAGCTCACCAGCAGTTGTGCCAGGGCTGTTAGCCGAGGTCCCAGGTGGATGTGCCCTGAGGGCTGCAGAGCTGGGAATGAGTAAGACGCTCAGGAACAGTTCCCTCTCCTGCCTCTTGGGCTGCCTGCCTCCAGATAATGGAGCTATCTCGAGAGGGCAGCCTGTTATTCATACCCAAGTATTTTTTCTTCCATTCTATTTCGTTTGGAGTAGAGTGTATTCTTTTTTTCTTTTTCTTTTTTTCAACTTGACACCCACTACCCCCTGACTGATGTGTGCGATCCTCCCAAGGGCCAGGGAGCCCCCATCAATTCTTCCTTCTGCTTCTTCTCAGCACTAGGCTGGTGGGGTGGGAGGGGGAGGATTTATGTGGCTGAGAAGCACTGAGGTACAACTTGTTTTTCTCCTCCCAGACTTGCTGCCTGGGGAGCAGGGGTTGTGGGTGGAGAGAGCTGATACTGACTGTAGACAGTTTCTCTTCCCCCTCCCAGCTCCCCAGCAGCTGGGGGTGGAGTGGCAGGAGGCCAGGGACAGGCGAGTTCACCTCCGCAGGTGGGTGCCTGCTCCAGCAAGCCCTTGTTTCCTCTTAAACACACTGCAGCAGGGTGGCCTCCTCGTTGTCCGACCCCAGATGCAATAATCAGTATGAAATTTTGTGTGTCCCGAGAAGACTCCAGATACTTAATTTTCTTTCACCAATCACCTTTGCAGGGGCTGAGACATAAGCTGCCCTAGGGTGTCTGGGCAGCTGAACAAAGCTGAGTGGTGCTGATGGGGCGGGGGCAATGCTGGAGCTTGCTGACTTGCCCACCACTCTTATCCTCTCCATTTAATCACCATGTGGGGGCTTTCAGCAGCCTCAGGGGATGTCAGACACCCTCAAGGCCAGAGTGACTCGTCTCTGGGCGTCACAACAGGGCCCCGCAGCCTCCCTCCCTTCCTTACTCAGCTGATGACTCTGTCTTTGATCACTGCCTCACTTTGTCTCTGTTTTGGAAAAACCTTTGCATTTGTTCAGTCATAGCTTCCCTAACCTCCCAAGCACAGGGCATCAAAAAACAGTCACCATTCTGCAAATAGTGTTTCTGCTCCCAGGTGAGTGGCAGGGTGTGGGGGGCTGTCAGAAAAATGCCTGAGCAGAAAGAGTTGGCTCTTGGTGTAGCACCTAGCACTGGGCCTGCATCACCGCAGGGCTCCATACACGCGTGTCGAATGAATTCATGAACGCACGGGATTCCTGAGGGTGTGAGGAGCAACACGAGACCGTTCTGCACACAGCCTCTGTCGTGTACTGCCCAGCTCCGAACACTGGCTCTGCGCTTGCTCGCTGTGCAAGCTTGGGCATGCTCCTTGATCTCCCTGTTCCTGTTTCCTCGTCTATAACATGGGGATGATAATAATAATAAACAGTCGTTATGTGTAAAGCAGTGAAAATACTGCCGGCACATAATAGGTACCATACAAGTCTTTGCTATAATTAGTAAGGCTAGAAAGATAGTTTCTCCAAGGAATTGAATGTTATTTATTTTTATTTTTTATTTTTTTATCCTCACTTGAGGACACTTTTGCATTCATCTTCACATAGAGTGAGAGGGAGAGAAGGAGGAAGAGAGAGAGAGAAACATCGATGTGCGAGAGACACATCGACTGGCTGCCACCCACACGACCCCAACCGGGGCCGGGGACAAACTGCAACTGAGGTACGTGCCCTTAGCGGGAACCGAACCCGGGTCTCTCTGGACCACAGGCTGATGCTCTAACTGCTTAGCCAAACCGGCCAGGGCTTGAATGTTACTTTTAACCAGATGCTGTGGATTTCCTTATATTATAGGTATTTACCCTCTGCACCCACAAGCTCCTTCCACACACATGGACCCATCTATTGCAGTGGTCGGCAAGCTTTTTCTGTAAAGGGTCAAATAGTAAACATTTTAGACTTCACAGGTTACACAGTTCCTGTCACGACTACTTAGCTCTCTGTTGTAGCCTGGAAACAGCCATCAACAATGTGTAAATGAATGAGCTTGGCTGTGTTCTAATAAAACATTATTTACAGAAACAGGAGGCTGGCTTTTTCCAACCCCTGACCTATTGCGATTCTACTATTTTACAAGACTGCTCAAAGGCTACGTCTTCTAGGGAACCTGCCAGGATGCCTGCTGTGAGGTTTCACTTTCCTCTCCCCAGACTTCCAAAAGACTGGAGGGAGCTTAGTATTAGATAGGAATTCTGGGTTTAAGCTCTGCCCTACTGCATGACTTTGAGCAAGGCACTTAATATCTCCGGAGCCTCAGGTTACTCATCTGTAAAACGGGTATAAATGTTTCACCTTACTTACCTTCAGGGTGGTGTGAAGATCATACAGACTAATGCACATGGATGTGACTTGAAAACTTGAAGGCACTACACAATGAAGAGGGTCTTTATGGTGCCCCTGGTATCCAGGGCAATGCTTGGCACTTGGTTGGTGTTGACTGCACTCCATCCCAGTGGTGGTATTAAGTCCAGATTTTTATATCAGACAGATTGCTGTGTGTCTATATGTGTATTGACCTTCTTGGCCAGATGGAGAACTCAAGGGACAGAGGCCTAGGAAAGAAAGGACAGCATTTCCTGGGGCGGAATCTATAGAATGCTTGTCAACTTGAAACGTAGGCTGGGGTCAGAGTGTAGTGGGTCTGAACTGCATGATGACACTCAGGTTTCTGAAGGGATGTGTGGTGAGAAATCTGCATTAGTTTCTGGGGGCTGATGCAACGGATCAGCATAGACTTGTTGGCTTAAAGCAACAGAAATGCATTGGCGCACAGTTCTGGATGCCAGAAGTCTGAAATCGAGGTCTCAACAGGGCTGCACTTCCTACAAACGTTGTAGGGAAGAATCTGTTTCTTGCCTCGTCTGGCTCCCCGGGGTTGCTGGCATGCCTTGGCTTGTAGCCGCATCATTCCAATCTTTGCCTCTGCCTTCACATCGCCTTCTACACTCCTTAGTGTCTTTTCGTCTTCTGTCTCTTAGAAGGATGCGTGTCGTTTGATTTAGAACTTGCCTGGGTATTCCAGGATGATCTTAACTCAAGATCCTCATATCTACAAAGACCCTGTTTCCAAAAAAGTTCACATTCACAGGCCCCAAGGATTTAGACAGACATATATTTTTGGGGCCACCATCTAATCCACTATAATATCTTACTATTTTCACTTAACTTTTTATCTAAAGTATTTCCTGTGTCATTGTCATTCAACAGTCCTCCAAAAACATCATTTTTGATGGATGTATCATAGATAACTCACTTTGTGTCCTTTGCTAGATTGCTCCACTGTCATAATAAGGATGCAATCCATGGGCTGGTTGTAGAGTCAAATATTCCCAGGTCAAATTCTGGCTCTTCCATTGACCAGGGATGTGACCATAGTCAAGTGTCATAAACACTTCTGAGCCTCAGTTTTCTCATTTGTAAAAGGAGGATCATAATACTTATCTCATGGGGTAACTTGGAGGATCCTATGAAAGAATACATATGAAGTGGCCAGCAGCAGAGTGTTTGGGCCCATATAAGTGCTTAAGTAATTTGTAGCCACTCTTGTTTTATTAATATTGATGACATCAGTTGCTTTCCTTAGTATGGATTTATAGAAGTACTGTTCCCAAGTCAAGGGATGTGGACAGTTTTAAGGTTCTTGATTTGTACTGTCTTGATTTGCATTCCAGCAAAGACACTCAGTCTTACCCAATCCTACACAGTAACTACTCTCACTGGGCTCTGCTGGCCACTTAATCAATGGACAAGAATTTTACAAATACCCATTATGGAACCAGGGTTAAGCTTTAAAGAACTTGCATCCACTTGGGGCAACCCAATTCCATACATGAAACAAGATAAACAATAAAAAATGGAATTCATTAAATCAGGACATGTTTATTGAGCACCTGCTATGTGTCAGCTACTGTCCTAGATGATGGGTAGTATACATTGGTGAAAAACACAGGAACAGTCCTTGCCCTCAGATGGCTTATACACCAGTGGGTCAGAACTAGGTTCAGCACTTCATTTCCACAGTGGAACTCAGGCGGGCCAGGTAGTTAGGGGAGGCTTCAGAAAGGAAGATGACCCAGAAATGGACCTGAAAATAGGAGCAAGGAACTAGAGTGGGCAGACTTGGAGGTTTGTGCCTCACTGTCCCCACATGTCTTACGAAGGGTAGAAGGAGAAAAGGATTTGGAGACTCCATTGTGGAAGACTTGGCCAGCCTTGAGCACTGGCCTGGCGGGGGAGGTCATATTTGTTTTGCTTTAGAAAACCAGAGATGTGTACAATTTCCTGAGCAGGGAAAGGCCAATGAAAGGCATTTAGGAAGAGTGGAAGGGTCTGGATGGGTCAAGCCTGGAGCCAGAAGACCAGCCATGCTTGGCACTGGAAACCTCTTCAGGCGGAGCAGCATGACTGGGTGGCAGTGCTATACTACCCAGCATATGGAGTCCTGAGCCCGTCTCATGCCCTCCTTCACCCTCATCTTCTCCTCATGACCAATACCTAACTTGGCAAGCTCCAAGCATGAGGGCTGCCATTGCTTCCTGGGGCCCTGAGATGGACGGATCCTACTTGTTCTGGTCCTGGGATGCATTAACCTGGTGCTTTATTATTAACTGTCCAGGTCATAAGTGTCCCCAGCCAGTGACTCTTCCAGGAATCTCTTACGTTCTACTATGATGTATTCCCCACAGGAGGGCAAATACCTGTTTATTGACCAGCTCTGTGTTCAGCACATTCCAATCAGTGTTGGCAAGAGCTAGAGGAGGGAAAAGAATGCAGGGGACCCTGAAAGGACTATGGGGAGGCCCCCATGTGTGCAGGGAACCCCTTTCCAACCCAACTGTGTTAGTTCAGGCTACTAAAACAAATTACCATCAGCTGGGTGACTTAAACAACACAGCTTTTATTTCTCACAGTTCTGGATGTTGGAATTCTGAGGTCAGGGTGCCAGCACGGTTGGGTTCTGGTGAGGACCCTCTTCCAGGTTGACTGGAAGTCCAGATGACTGACTTCCCCTTGTGTCCTCAGCTGGCAGAAAGAGAGGGAGCTAGATCTCTAGGGCCTCTTTCATAGGCCACTAATCCCATGCATGAGGGCTCCACCCTCATGACCTAATTACCTTGCCAAAGCCCCACCTCCTAAAACCATCATATTGAGACTTAGAATTTCAACATGAATTTGCACAAACATGTAACCCATAACATCACCATGAGGGCCCACTTCTGAGTCACAGGCCCAGTGGGTGGAAGTGAGAGGTTGGCTCATTTAGAGTCTTCACAGATAACAGAAAAAGCCACTTCTCTAATCTCCTTCCATTCCCGTAAATTGGACCTCACAATGCACCCCCTCCCATTCTGCAACGATGGTTGTTCAGGGAGACAGGCAAGCCCACTGAGGCTGCCACACGGTGACTCATGCTCTGGGGCTTTTCTGGGTTTCAGTGCAGGGGGAAAGCGTGACATCCACTGACCCTGAGCTCTGGGACCCAAGTGAGTCATCAGAGTTAGAGAGGGACTTGAGATCCAGCCCCTGACCAGCTGCCTCACAGTGCAGAAAGGGCCAGTGCTGGGCAGGGCCACCCATCAGGGCCTGGGGTCAGAGCTGGCTCAGCACCCAAGCTCCTGCACCCAGACTGGCTCCCCTCCATTACTTCGCCAAGCCTCCAAGAGTGGTCTGTCCTTAAGGTGATTTTCACCAATGGAGGGGGTTTGGGCTTGCTATTACTTGGCACATCCTTTTTTAATTTATAAATAGCAATGTTGCTGAATGGGTCAGAAAAATCAATGGATCCATTTAAACTTCAAATAAAAACAATTCAGGTAAAACCCCAAATGTTCGGAAAAACTTGTCCTGGGAAGACTGCTCTCCTTACCCCACTAAGTATAAGTGCTGCTGAGAGCCAGAGTTGAGATGAAAAAAAAAAAAAAGAGAGAGAGAGAAACCAAGGAAGATCTTAGCAAATGACCTTTATTTCAGGACGAAATGGAGTAAAGAGTTTAAACAGAGTGGGGAAGGTAAGAAAAACTTACCAGAGGGTGTGCAAAAGGGACTATCTGGGGACAAGTAAAAGGACTCACAGAAGCTGGGAAACCCTCTTCTGCCTACTCATGGTGGGCACTTGGGACACGGTGGTGAGGGAAAGAATGACAGCCTCTGGGTCACTGAGGTGCCTTCGGGACACTCAGCTCATTCACGAAGGCTGGAATTTATGAATGAACTGGACTGCATGGTACGGTCATAAGCTTCATGCCGTAATACTCTGGGCCTTTTGTTCATGTCTTGCTCCTGAAATTCTCCTCCTTGCCACCTCAATCTGATGACATCCTAACCATCCTTTCATTCACTTCCTCACTCATCAATATGTAATGAGCACTCAAACTGTGCCAGGAGCTGGGGATCCAACGATGAACAAGACAAACAGAGTAACTGCCTTCCCTGAGCTCTTGTTTGGGAGATGGTGGAGGTCAGGGTGGGAGGCGAGAGGAAGGCAGACCTCAGTTAAAAGTTCATTTCATAGGCAATTATTGCAAGACAATTAGATAAATGTTATGAAGCAGAAGTGCAGTGTGTTCTGAGCATGTGACAGGATCCAGCCTGGTCTGGGGCAGTCAGGAAGGGCTTTCTTGAGGAAGTGACATTTGGGTGGAGCTCTGGAGGCCGAGTATGAATTAATGAGGAGGGGGAGGGCATGGCAGGAAGAGTGGCCAGAATGTGTGCAGACTCTGAGGGGGGTGGCTTGTTTCAGGGCATGAAAGGCAGATGTGAAGAATGGGACCCCTTGAGGGGCCCAGTGAAGCAGTGGAGGCAGGGAGGGGGCATACAGTCAAGACTGAGAGTCACTCCTTGAGGCTATTTACTTCAGAGAAAGAGAAAGGAGGAAGGGAATCGAGGTGAAAAAAGTGAACCCACCAGCTAAAGGTCAGAGTCAGGTAAGGTATAATGGAGCAGGCATGTGAAAGCGATAGGGAGTGGTGAGGACTGGGGAAAACTACAGTATATACACACACACACACACACACACACACACACACACACATACACTGTACCCAAAGGTATTTAAATTTAAAATATGTTCAAATGTGTTACTGATCAAACAAAGCAAAATCTGAGGGTCAACAGTTTGGGGTACCTGTCAGGGAACAAGTTGCTTGGAAACAAAAAATGTGGAGGAGGGAGCTGGGAACTGCTTGACCTTAGAAACAGAAAAAGAGCAAAGGAGCCCCTCCTCCCTGCGGCTGTCAGATCGTCTGCTCTCCACCATGCCTACCCTTGTGGCCCCCTCCAGCCTATCTACTGGGGCTCACCTGTCTCTAGAGTCACCCCACTCTCTCCAAAAGCAAAGTCAAGGGCAGGCCAGTAACTGCTTACTGGTCTGGATGGTGAGATGGGAACAGGTGAGATGGGCCCCGAGCAGCCGTGCTCAGCTCAGGAGGGCCTGTCCACTGGTTGCCAGCACTGCTGGGTTCCCCTGAGCTAGTGAGACTGACACGGTCCCATGACATGAAGATCTGAGGGTGGAGTGGAGTTGGGAAAATAATCAGAAGGCACAGAAAGAAGTTGAAACAGATGCATAAGCTGAGAAAATGAGATCAGAGAATTGATATGCTCATCTATTATTTCAGCATTAATTTCCTAGCATAATTTTGGGTCATTTGCATCCCATGTTTGGCTCTTCCAAAACTTGAAGGTGAGGGAGCTTATGTGGGGACCTCCTCCACTTTCCCTTTGTGACAATAAATGCATGGCCGAGCTTATCTTAAAAGCAATCACATGTTGGATCAAAAAACCATTACTGCTTTTTCCCTCTTTGCTCTGATTTAAACATCCTTACGTGTATGGAGGAGTTTCCTGCAACTGACGTCTACTTGGTTGTGCAGAGGGAGGATGCTCAGCCTTCGTGTGTTTGCTTTCCCTGCAGCTCTGATGAAAAACTAAAATCATTTTGCTAGCTCTTTGCAGGGCAAACCTCTTTACTTGACAGGAGAAAGTTTCCTTCTGTCTCATAAAAGAAGAAACATTTTTAAAGGCCACTTCAATACATAAATATTTCCCTTGCCACACACATGCATGGAATTACTTGTTTTTACCACCTCTAAAACAGAAAGCGGAGATATTCCTTGAAACAAATTCAGATGTCTGAGCCAGAATTTTGAAATGACAGGCTCATGAACAGCAAGTCCCCAAACGCACTGAAAATGTGTGCCCTCTTGATGGTCCAATGTCCATTTCACTTCATGCCAGAGCAGCACTGGGTTCATGTTCATATATCTACTCTTTGCTTCTCAGTCCACAGGATTCCAGCGGAGCCGACTCTGCCTCGAGTCCCAGAAAAGGTTGCGACAACCAGAGAATCACGTTCTCTGGCTGGTTCAGGGATGGTCACCTGACCAAAGACCGGCCAGTCAGAGTCGAAGAGCCTCAGTTTGGGCCTTTGGCTTCAGCTACTGGGGAAGAAGATTCTCTCCCTTTCCTGTTGTCCAAAAGGCCATGAGGCTTGGCCCATTATGGCCATTTTGTCCCACAAGGGGTGACGGATGAGGATGGAGCCAACACAGTAGTCCTCCCTCTTCCGTGGTTTCGCTTTCCCCGGTTTCAGTTTTCCACGGTCAACTGTGGTCTGAAAATATTAGATGGAAAATTCCTGAAATAAACAATTCATACGTTTTGAATTGCATGCTATTCTGAGCAGCGTGATGGAACCTCGGGCCTTCCCACCTGGTCCTGCTCGGGATGTGAATCACCCCTCTGTCTGGCGTATCCCGGCTGTATACGTTACCTGCGCGCCACTCACTCAGTAGCTGTCTCGGTTATCAGACGGTTTAGCAGAGAGAGACCACATTCACGTAACTGTCATTACAGTATATTGTTATAATTGTTATATTATTAGTTATTGTCATTAATCCCTTAGTGTGCCTAATGTATAAATTAAACTTGATCATACGTATGTATATATAGGAATAAACTTAGTACATAGAGGGTTTGGTACTAGCTGCAGTTTCAGCCACCCCTGGGGGTCATGGAACGTATCGTCCACAGATAAGGGGGACGACTGTGCATTACAAGATGGAGCCAAGATGGAGATGCTGAATCCCCGTGACATCATTTGAGCACTTGAACCTAGCAGTGCCTAAAGCCAGCCCTACCCCATGAACCCCTACAGCAGACAAAAATGTCCAGTTTTCCCTGAGTCAGTCTGGACTGGGTGTTCTCAAGCTTCTGGATTCCAGCTGTCCAAACACACAGCAACATGGATGGCTCCAGTGTTACGGGGTCCGTGGTATCTACCCCATTCATCTACAGCCCCGCCTTCTTCTACCTGTGGAACGTTTTCAACTTCTTAAAGCACCTTGACCAACATGCTATTGCGTGTCACCCAGACCACTCTCATGGGAGTTTCCCCACGCCATCGCCACGTGATAAGCGGCTCTCCAAGGTGATGTGGTGGTAGGCAGCGGAGCCTTGATTTCCCAGCAGGCCCCAGAAGACCCCTCCCTTCCCACATCCTCTTTTCTGGAAATGAAACATAAAACATTCTAATAAGTACTCAAGGAAACTCAGTCTAGAGAAGGACATCCAAACACAGAGGTTCTGATTCACAGCAGCCTCATTTGTAATAGACAAAAATTAGGGGGAGCCCTGGCCGGTTTAGCTCAGTGGTTAGAGCGTCAGCCTGCAGACCGGAGAGTCCCGGGTTTGGTTCCCGCTAAGGGCACGTATCTCTGCTGCAGTTTGTCCCCGGCCCCAGTTGGGGTCATGTGGGTGGCAACCAGTCGATGTGTCTGACATGGATATTTCTCTCTCTCTCTCTTCCCCCCTCTCTCCCTCCCGCTCTATCTGAAGATAAATGCAAAAATGTCCTCGGGTGAGGATAAAAAAAATTAGGGGGAAAAATCCCAACGTCCAGTCATTGGAACCTCTATATAGTGGAGTGGTATGAAGCCTTCAACAAGGCAGAACTAAATGTACAATGGCCAAGAACTACCAAGTGGAAAGGCAAACATTGTGTGTGGTATGCTATTGTTTGAGGTTTTAAAAAAAGAGCGAGGCTATATATACATGCAATCTGCAATCTTCTATATGCACGGACTGTCCCTGGCAGAAACGTGATGGTGGAGGAGGGGCCTGGGAGGCTGGAGATGAGGATAAGAGGGAGACTTTTTTTCACCATGTACCCCTCTTTTTACCTTTTGAATTCTGCACAATGTACATTTTTACTTATTTTATTTTTTTAATGAGATTGAATGACTAAAAAAAAAAAGAAAGAAATACAAGTAACAACTATAAAATATACCCATTTCAATGTGGAGCCACTACACAGCTCTGAGCTGATTTGTGACTTGGCTCCTTCCAAAGGCTGGGGTGTGTTCTGCCTGGATGCTGATGGGGGTGGGGGGAGGTGTGCAGATTGGGAGTCAATTTTGAGGGCTCCTAGAAGAAAAACGACACGAGTGCTACTGGAACAACGGGGCAAAATTTTAAATGAAATCTCTGAAGGGGGGGTGGTGCTGAAAGATGTGGTTAAGGGGCTGCAGGAGCCTACAGCTGGGAAGGAAGACAGGCAGCTGGTTATTTCCTGGAGGAAAAGGAAGGTCATGGGTACTCTGTGCATTCATTCAACGTCCTAACATTTCACTGTGTGTCTTCCACCCGGTCATCAGTCTGGGCTATGTCTGCAGTGCAGAGGCCAGGGCCATGATTGCCTCATTCTCCAATGCTTCTGAGGGACCTTATTTTGTATACCTTCTGGGGTATATGGCTTAAAATTTTATATGAGAAAAATCATTAAAAAATGTACTAAGCTCAAAGGGAGTGAACAGAGGAATGAAAGATGTAAGAACCTAAGAGTCCATTGGACCCCACACCATCTGCACGCCCCGAGGAGGTGGATCAGGAATGCAGGGTCCACGCAGGGAACAGCAACAGGAGCTAGGAAACCGCTTTGAGAAGGGCAGGTACCCAGCCCATGAGGAGCAGGAGGGTCGTACAACTCAACCTGAACAAGCACCTGTGGTTTAAGAACCAGCTTGTTGAGGGCCAGATGCTCTTAACGGCAGTGACAACAACCACAGCGATGACCAGAAGTGACCGGACCCTCTCACTCAAGGCCCTTTCAGGGACCACCACCCCATGATGTTTGGGCACCAAGTAGGGGCAGGTTCTTCAGACAGGAACAACTCCAGCATTGGATGCCACTGCATGTATAGGACAGCCTGACCCTGCAGGTGCTGCAGGTCCCACGGGGAAACCAGACGGGCAGAGGGTGCAGTGGGTAGGCTGCATCCATCTCTTTGTCTGAACCTGTGTCTTGATAGCTATTCCACAGTGTGAACAGCACACCCTCGACTTACCTAGTCTGCTGGTGGTGGTCATTTGGCTTGTTTTCACTTTGCACTCATCACAGATCATGCAGCTTTCATCAGTGGGTTTGTGCACTCATTCTTCCTGGTTCCTAGGACCGGGTCTCGGAGTGGAATCACCGCTCATGGGCCCAGCTTTATGTCAGCTTATTGAACGCTGCCAATGAGCATTCCAAAGGCTTTCACTGGCATACTCGCCCCCTGGAGAGCTCCGGCTGCTCGGCGTCCTCACCAACGTTGGGAATGACAAATGTCCTAGTTCTGGGCGACCTGGTGGTTGCCTGGCTTTTGTTGTGGTTTTAACATTCTTTTCCCTGGTGATAGTGAGGTTGCACACTCCTCGCATGTTCACCAGACATTAGGATTCCTCATGTAAAATGTCTGTTCATGTTTCTTGCCCATCTTTATTTGAATTGATTCTTATAACTCCCTTAATAATTAATGTGCTGCAAACATTTTCCCCTCATTCTATGGCTTGTGTTTTCATCCTTCCTGTGCTTTTCCATGAATAGAATTTCTTGATTTTAATGTTGTCTATGTCATTGCTTCTCAAACTATCTGTGGGTGATGAACAGGTTTTTTTCCCCCATTTCCATCACTGACACATCGGTATGTTCTAACATAAGATTATTAATATAAATTAAAAATAAGAAACAAAAAAGTACTAAGACAGTTGTCAACGAAATCTCTGTAAAAGGACCTTTAATTCTCCACTAGGTTTTCTTCAGCTGAAGCACCTGTATTGAACCAGACACATTTAGACACTCAACAGATGCTGTGGAATCTAAAGTGGGGAGGATAAAGATATCACACTGGCCTGGAATGCTGAAAATGAAGCGTGACAGAAAAAAATTCGAGCTACCAGACATGAAAAAGAGGAACACGAAAACTAGTGTAATGACAAAATGTTCTCAAGCAGAAAAGTCTGAAAACAACCAGATTAAGAATGGAATACATCCTTTCCTAGCATATTTCTTGCCATATGAATGGTCTACCAGAATCAAAAACAGAGAACACGGTGATCTTCCTCATTTACATGCCACCGCCCAGAATGCTCTATGGATTTATGGTTTTGAGGAAGAAGTCTGCTAGCATCAGAGCTGGGAAATGAAAGCAAATTAATTTTAGCTGTGGCAAGATCATCTATTCCACGTGTTCATGGCATTCTTCATTAAAGTTTTGGTTCCATATCATCCAACGTCAATTAATTTGCCCATATAGTATCTGGAGTATTCTTTAAACTTTCAAGCTTTGGAGGAGTGAACTCAGTGTGGCCTATTTTGAACAGATCTCCTTGAAAGGCCATAGTGCACATGAACTTTTTGTTGAGCTCAGTTCTAAATGGGTCACTCTTCTGGGCCAACTTTTCCATAATTAGAGACAGAGACAGAAACAGACAGAGAAGCACAGATAGGGAAAGAGAGTGCTCTATGCCAGTTGTGTCTGCATGTGCAAGAATTACGTGCTCATTTTTCCTGGTCTCCTTTTCTCCCAACTCTGATCTGGCTGATAAGGGGCAAAAAATTATAATTGAAAGTGGTGAATCTTTCCTCACTCACTTCAGTTTTCCACACTGTTTCATTTTCGGTTTGCTGGGCAATAAAGGTAAAGAAATGGGAAGTATCTCATTTCACTAGCATTACGAATGTCCACTAGCATCATGAATGTGCAGATTGTGCACGAATGTTGGCATGTTGAATGTGTGGGAGCTCAATGTGTGTGTGCGTTGAGTATGTGAGTGTGTGTGAATTGCCCATGTGTATCTGTTGAGTAGTGTGTGTTGAGTATGGGTGGGGATTGAGTGTGTGTCTCTGTTGACTATATATTATGTGTGTTGAGGGTGTTTGTAGGTTGTATGTGTTGAGTGTGTTGAATGTCTATGTGTATTACATGTCTGAGTGTTGAGTGTATACGTTCAGTATGTATGTATGTATATCTGTTGAGCGTGTGTGTGCGTGCACATGCCTACAGGTGTGCTGTGGTGGGGATGGGAATGGTCAAGAGGATGGAAACATACCCACTTTAGGTCACACGAGTTGCATTAGGATTCCTAAGGGCTGCTCCCAGAGTCTGCTTTCTTTTGTGTGATATGCAGCTCGGCACACATGAAACAGCAGAGACCAGCTATTATTTATTTGGAAGGGATTACTTTGAGTAATCTGGAAAAGCAGAGAGGATGCCAGGGCTGGTTTCTGTCCCCAGCCCACACTCTGATCTCATGGTCGGTATCTTCTTAGTCATCTCTTCACTGGACTGACGGCCGCCTTTTATTCCCTTTTGAGTGAGAAACTAAGCCTTAAATATCCAGAGAGAATCACATTTCACCAGGAAAGTGTGTGTGGGGCATGGATTGGGGTCCAGTGACAACAACTTGGCCATTCAGACATCGGCTCACAGGCTCTAGTCCAGTTACCTACGTAACAGATATAAGACCCTCAGCTAGAAGGAAAGCTCTTCAAGGCCTGGGACTTTCTCAGCCCCCTTCCCACCTTTCTCACATTTGGCACTATTAACGATGATAATAGCTAACACCGGGCACCTGCTCTGAGCCAGGCCCAGTGCTGAAGCTTCACTCAAGTCAACAGGGTGCCGTGTGATTAGACCCCTGCAAACGTCAGCCTTCTCAGCTCATACCCTGCCTTGTGCTCTAGCCACACCAGGCTTTTCTTCTTCTCTTTCTTGAACCCACTAAGCATGTTCCCCTCTCAGGGCCTTTGTGCGTGCAGTTCCCTCTGCTGGAAGGCTCTCCCTCCAACTCGGCGTGGTCAGCTCTGTCCAACGCTGCTGAAAGGCCAACTAAGTTCAGGACAGAGCAGTAATCACTGGACTAGGGCCATGCAGACATGACTGTTCATCTGGACAGGTGTGGTCTCGGTGGCTTAGGGACAACAGAAGCCCACTGCAGTGCACAGAGGAAACAACGTGGAGTGAATAAGCAGACATGATCATCACAAAAACTCTTCCATGACGGGAAGCAGAAAAATGAGGTGATGGCAGGACAGAGATGTGGGGTCACGGAGGGACTTGTTTGTTTGCTTGTTTCCTTTTAAGGCAAGAGATGGAAACGTCTCTTATGGATGGAAATGACACAGGCCTCTGGCACCGGGCCCAGACACAGGGGAGAGAGGGGATCATTTCTGGGAAGAGACGTTTTGGAGAGGAGCAAAGTGAAACGGGATTTGATAGGAAATTGTAGATGGCCAGGTAATATTGATTTTTCTCAATAAGTTTAATGCTCACAAAATCCTATGAGGTAGATATTGTTATTCTTTTTACTTTATAGATGAGAACTTTAAGGACCACAGATATAAAGTAACTCGTCCAAGATCACACCACAGGAAAGTGGAACAGTTGGGGGTTTGGAGCAAAGTTCTGACTCCTGGTGAACTGCAGGATCCAGTGCAAGGTTCTGAAGGGTGAAAAGTTAGCTCCTTAAGTCAGAAAAAAGCCCGAGAGTGTGAGAGAGACACCTAAAACCCAAGGCTCTTAATGCAGATGCTAGAGCAACGGAGTAGCTCCCATGGCTTATAAATAGGGACATTTCCAAGATCTTGTTTAGGTGCTAAAAGATGCACCTGTTGGCAATGTTCTGCTTCCCAGCGGGGGGTGGATACGAGATGCTGCTTTGAGCCACGCTTCCGCTGGGTGTTTTCTGGGCTACATTTCACAACACGAGGTGCAGACGTAACCTGAACTACCTTACTGATGGCAGGTGGTATGTGATCATTTCCCCTCAAAATGTGCCCCAACTTTTTAGTTTCCAAACCTGACCAGTCATCAAAACCACCTGGGGGAACTCCTAAAATGAAGAGTCCCACCCAAGACCAGGCACTCAAAATTCCCTGGCACAGGGCCAGAACTCGTACGACCAGAAAGATGCCTCTGACTCCAATGCTCAGCCAAAATCGGGAACTGCAGGCCTCAAGCACGCCAACTCCGTCAACATCAGTGTTTTCTGCAGCGCTGCTTCCTATGGCCTCTGGAGATGCTCAAAACATGACTCATGCCAGACAGAGGCTGGTCAGTTCAACAATGTCGTACGTACTGCCCTACATCCTGAACTTGATCCTATCCTTTACCTTCTTTCTGGTCTTTCCCTTGCTGTGTATCATGGAAATAAGAAAATATATGCAAATATAATGTGTTATGAGAAAAATCCTTTCGCTTAAACAACAATCATAAAAATGATTGCATCTCTTTCTTCTCTTTAGCCTTCCTCTTTGACACCTCCTCGAGAAAAACCCCATGCGACCCTGAGAAGAGAGCCCTGTAGGGAGGGCAGGGTCATAGGTGGAGGCACTTACACTGAATGTGGGAACTGACCAGCCTCCTAACTGAAATGAACGCCACGCAGTTAGGCGCTACACCTGCTGAGAAGGCGGGAGCAGTCTGGAGTCAGGGAGGAGGAGCTCGCCACACCCACCTTTCACCTGGAGCCGGCTGAGAAACCATGGTGACCATGCCACTCCTGGAAAGGAAGGGCAGACAGGCTCAGAGGGGGTTGATGTCTGAGAAGGTGAGAGCTGAGGCAGCAAGAGCCAGCCTGTATTCAGGATCAAGATTCCCAGAGGCCCTGAAGAAGCCAGCTCCGAGAGTCTCACTCCACCTCATTCTCTAGCCTAGAAAGAATACAATCAAAATACAATTCCAGTTGCTGCCCTTCCCAGAAAAGAGGGAAGAAAGGAGTGTAGTTCAGGACTTGCTTTGCAATCTGAATCTCAGGAATGCATAAGAAATAGCAGTGCCTTCTGAGTAAAGGTGCGCTATTGAAACTTGACTCATCCTTGGCAGTTTATTGTTTTCCCCCCTCTCCTTCCTTGTGACACAGAGGAGTGAGGTGAGTAATGCAGGGAGAGAAAATAGATCCCCAAAAGCCTTCCATTATGCTAAAAGCCTGTGTCACCAGCTGTGGCGCAGGGGGCGTGGTCAGCACCTAGTACAGGGGAAGAATCAGAACTTCTGACTCCCTCTCCAGGGCTATTTGTAGTTCTAAACGTGCAACAAGCAGGGACTAAGCACTGATAAGCACGGAGAAGTCTAAAAGCCCTGCTGGGGGTCTTGTGAACACCGCAGTGGTCAAGAGCCCTTGCATGCAGGAGTCCCCAAGGCCACACAAAAGGAAGACAGTCAGATCCACTTTCTGCTGCCTGCCTTTGCCCTCCCCACAGGCCTAAGAACTACCTCTTCTCCCAGAGTAAAGATAGCTAATATTTACTGAGGACTTGTTACATGTCAGGCACTAAGCAAAGCATTTTCCATGGATTATATAACTAATTCATGTGTGTGTGCGTGCACACATGTACACACACACACACCCTGAGTTGGGCACGATAATATCTCCTTTTACAGATAAGGAACTAAGACTCAGGAAAGTTTAGTAATGGCCCAGAGTTACCCGGCTAATGCGGGACACATGCCCAGATTGTCTTCAGAAGACAGCTCTAAACAAACAGGAATTTATCTCACCTGCTTCGCTAAATACAGTTATTTGAACAATGAACAAGAGAAATATAGGGAAAATTTCTGTTGCTTCATTTATTTGTTTCATAGGCTCTCCAGGTCTTACCCTAGAGACAGGAACAATGATCCACGACTCCAGGTGTCCCAGAAGCATTTTCTGTTACCAAAGGCCTTCTAAAAGGAGGAAGTGACGCGGTCATTGCCAGAGCGAGAGGCTTGCTAATAAGGCAGCAGCCGGTACAAATCATAGGTAATTATGTGCAGTTTCTTTCTCCCTTACAAAAACTTGAAAAAAATTTAAAAGCCTCTATCTTCCCCTATGCAGGTTTAAAAATATATATTCAGTTCCAGTGTATCAGAAACACATTTTCCCCTTCTGGAATTGACCACATTATCCTCTCACCCAGCTGGAGCCGAGCTAGGGAGAAAAATAAATGTTTGTCTCAATGGCATTTTCTTATTCAGCTAATTGATTTTTTAAAATAACAGTAATGCTTGAACATCCAGTCGCCTAATTACTAGCAGCTTTTTATTTGCACTATCATTAACTTCACAGCTGCCTTGCTGGTGACAAGTGGCACCACAGAGACGTCAGCTGCAAATATTCGTTTCTGAAAGGAGGTCCACGGAAAAGGCCTGACTGCCCCTCTGCCAAGGTCAGCAAGGGCTTCGGGCTATTTCAGCAGCACAGGTGCCCGACTTCAAATGGAGGAAACCACACGTGGAACCACGTTGGGTGGAAGGGAACTCAGAGGGCACCTGGCTTCAATCCCCGCCGTTTACAGATAAGGGAACTTGAGGCCCAGAGAGGTTTGGTGGCTTGCCTATGATCACACAGCCAGTCACCTCCAGTGCTGGAACTGAAGCCCAGGCCTCCTGATTCCTACTTTTTTAACTTTTAAATAGAAACATAACAGAAAAGTGTACATATCCTAAGTGTACCGCTTGAATAATTATCTTTAAGTGAATGCACTTATGTAACCACCACCCAGGGTGAAGAAATGGACCACTTCTAGCATCCCAGAAGGCCCCCAATGCTCTCCTTCCACTCACTACAAAGTCTCCCCTCTTCAAGAGTAACCATGATCCCGAACTTCTAACACAATAGACTACTTTGCTTGGCTCATGTTCTTTCAATAAAGAGCTGTTTTATGTGGAGTTTAGCTATTCGGACCTAAAAAATACATCTTCTATTTTTTGGGAATGTATTAGATAGTGTATTAAAAAAGCATATCCCAAAAGGAAACCCCACACTCACTGAAGAGTAGCGGGTCTCCCTTGGAAGTGATGAAAATGTTTGGGAACTAGACAGAGGCCATGGTTGGACAACACTGTGATGTACTAAATGCTACTGAATTGTTCATTTTAAAATGGTTAATTGTATGTTATGTGAATTTTACCTCAATAAAAAAGATGCATCACTTAAGACATGTGCATTTCATTGTATGTAAATTTAAACTAAAAATAAACTGTAAAAATACTCAACTAAAAAAAGAACATATCCCTAACAAGGGCTTAATACAGTCCACGTGTCTAGCCTTACAGCACCGGCCAGCAAGCCTCATGTCGCCACCTGGATGCTCTCGTCTGGCCCTCTTCTCATTGCACTGCCACACGGCTTTTGTCCTTATCCATCCACTGGAAGGTCCCTATCACGGTTATCTTGCCAAAGTCAGTGGCTGGTTCTCTGTCCTCACCTTATTCAACCTCTGGGCACCATTCAACCTAGATGATGACTCTCTTGTTCTTGAAGCACTTATCCAGGTTTCCATGATGTCATATTTGTCTGGTTTTCTTCTTACCTCACTGGCCCTGCCTCGTTCTCCTTTGCTCCTTCTCCCCTTCTCTGAATGGTGCAGAGCCCAGGGCTCTGTTTTAGACCATCTTTCTTCTCTTCTCTACCTGGGTGGCCTCATCCAGTCCATCCATGTGTCTATGACTTGCAAATAAGTATCTCCAGCCTCAACATCTGCCCTGAACTCCAGGTGTGGCGGTCTGCCCACTTGAGATCTCTACTTGGATATCTCACATAGCTGAGATAGAAATATAAATTCTTTCCTACCCCATGTTTGCTCCCTAACTCGGCTCTCTCGTTTTTGTAAATGGCACCATCATCCATGTAGCTATTCAAGCTAAAACTTAATCACTGTGCCTAAACCATCTCTTTTTCTTACACCTCATTTCTAACCTATCAGTGCATTCTATGGGCTCTGACTCCAAAATGTATCCTAAATCCAACCACCTTCCTCCATTTCTATCTCTGCTGCTTCAACCATGGTCCAGAGCCCCTTCATCATCTCTTGTCTGGACTATTTCATTACCTCCTAATAGGTCTTTCTTATTTCCTTCTAGCCTTCCTTTAGTCCAATCTTCACCCAACAATGGGAATGCTGTTTTTGAAAGGTAAGTCAGGACCCATTAACACTCCAGTGAGTGCCTGTTGCATTCTGAATAAAACCCAAACTCTCACAAGGTCAAGGGGTCTGCCCTAGCTTACCTGTCCAGTCTCATTTCTCTCCCCTGTCTCCTAACCCAGTACATTCCAGCCATACTAACCTTATTTCTGTCTCCTGAACAGGCCAGTCTTACTCCTGGCTCAGGGCCTTTACATTTGCTTTTCTTTCTGCCGAGAGCATTCTTCCCCAATATTTGAACAGCTGCCCCTTCTTACCATTATGCCCTCAACTCACATATCACCTCCTCCTCTGAGAGGCCATTCCCTGGCTACCCTCACTAAAAACAGCCTCTCCTGCTCATGATCCCATTTAATCTTCTTGATATCTCTTATCTACAGCTAAACTTATGTTTGGTTGACTTGTTGAATGTCTGTCTCATCCTTCTAGAATGTAAATTCTTTGAGAGCAAGGACTCTGTTTTATCCATGGCTATATCCCCAGTGCTTAGAATTGTAGTTGGCAATAGATAATACTACATGAATATAAGTGGACTGGCTGTACCTCATCAACTCATCTGAGAAGATGGGAAAACAAAATTATTTATCATAATATGGTCTCCATTATTTATCATTTCAGGACGCCAAGTTGCAAGTAACAGAAACCCAATCCATGTTGTGTTAAGCAATGGTAACAGAAGACCAGGAATAGGCCTATCTTTAGGCACAGCTGGCAATGAGAGCCCTAAATTATATCACCAGAATTATTGTCTTTCGATTTCTCCTTTTTGCTTCTCTTAGTTCTGTTTTCCTCTGGATTGGTCACACTTGCTGGCAAGCCCTTTCCATGCAGTGGCTCCTGCCAGCTCTGTGCTCAATTCTACCTTGTACAGTTCAGCAATCCCAGCAGGAAGAGAGCTGCTTCTTCCTAGTAGTTCCAGGAAAAATCTCAGAATCGGCCTTCATTGGACCAACCTGGATCACATGCCCATCCCTGAACCAACCACTGCGTCTAGAGGGATGGAATATGCTAACTAGTCAAGCCAAGTCACCCATTCCTAAATGGAAGAGTGTGATTGGGAGTTGGAAGAACCTGAGTCACATGGTTTGGGAGCAGAGGAGGAATGGTCTTAAAAAAAAAACTGCAATTGTATCATTAGGGAAAGAGATGAAAGTTGTGGGGGCAAGAAAAGAGGTCTACTATGATTGACTTTTTGTTTCAGGGAACAAGTTTTTGCCAGTTCCAGAAGAACCTGTAATTTTAGAGCTTAAGAATGAAGAACTACCTGATTGCTGCCACATTACAGGGCAGCCTGATGAGCTCATTCACCCACTAAACATTGACACAGTGCTGATCGTGTACCTTATCTCACAGGGCCTATGTGAAAACTCCTACTCTAGAAGGGCTCATGCTTTGTCAGTCTCCTGTCTCTCAGCTGGTGCTGACTTTATTACTAAGGCCTGACCTCAGGGCCTTACAGACAATGTCCTTGACTCTTGTTTCTAGGTGTCAGGCTTCCCAGTTCTGGAGCCCTGCTCAATGAAGCTCCATCTCTCTGGGTCTAGAGGGTTTATCTTGGTTATGCATCATAGTTAATCTCTCTGATTTTGCCCCTCACTTTATTTTGCTGGGCTGCTCCTTCCTACCTCATCTGCTGAATTTGCTTTCTGACCACCCAGGCTGAATCACGAGGCCTATTACTACCCAAAATCTGTATTCATCGCAGTCATTTCTCACCAGGTGATTCCTTCCTTACTCTTCAGTGATGGATCCATTCACTCTCACTAGTGTTCACTTCCCCAGAAAAGTAATGAAACCATCCTACAACGTGCACAAAGAAGACACATAAGGCAGTCTTACACGAGAGTCTAGCCTATACTAAAATATCTCTAAGGAAGGCCATTTTCCAGGTTAAGATGGCACTGGGCAATCTTTAAGGGAATGCTTTCATGCAGAGGGGAGACCTGGAGATGAGCTGATCACTACCTTGTGATTACCTTTTGCATAGCCACAGATTGACACTCAGTAGGTCATCCGATTTTACTTCTCCAAATTCCATCCACTTATGAAAATCAAGTTTTCCTAACCTTTTCAGATTGTGACTCCACATTTGGTCCTACGCAATTACTTCCTAAGCTCTGGGGCTGAGATATGGTAATAACAGCACTGTAGTTTTCCCTTTGAGTCATAAACTTGGAGACAAAGTATTCTTCATGACCTTACTTGTCATTTCCTTTTCCTTTAACTGCAGAAAGTCACTCTGGTGGTCAGGTGAATTCCTAAGCAGTGATCTTTTGGCAGTGATCCCATTCTAACTACTTATGTTGGTTGAACCCATCCCCTTTCTGCACAAGGAGAAACAGAAAGCTTATTCCTCTAGAGAAGCTGTTAACCTGACCCACAAGTGCAGGGAATCACTGTTATTCCCACCGGAATATAAAATCAAGATGACAGGGACTTTGTTTGGTTACTACTTTATCTCCAGTACTCAGTGTATATAGGCCCTCAATGACTACAAATTCATTCATTCATTCATTCATTCATTCATTCATTCATTCATTCAACAAATGCTTATAGAACATTTATTAAAAAGGGCATTTTGTCAGGTGATACTTGGGATTAAAGAAATAAAAACAAGTGTATCTGGGAGGATATTTCAGCCACAAGTAATCGAACTATCTTAAACAATTAGACAATTATTAGTACACATAAGTGGAAGTCCAAATTTAGATCAACTCAGGTTTGCTTGATCCACCAGTAAGGATCCAGATTTTTTTTTCACAGCTTCTTCTTAAGTCTTGTTCCTCTGGGGAAGGAAGAGAGGGGAGGAGAAAAATCATAAGTGGCTGCTAGTGACAACCAGGGTAAGCAAGAGAAAGAATAAACCTTCCTAAAAGAGGAAGACCCTGTCCAGAAGTCTCCCACACTCCCCCTGCTTCTCAAAGGCCAGAACTGGGTCACATACCCATTTCTGAATCATGGATTTAACCTCGGACCACTCAGTCCCTCACCTCACCCTGGGGTGGGTGAGCTTCCCCTGAAGCAAGGGGACTGTGTTGAGGAAGGGCGGCCCTCTCAACACATGGAGGTTCTGTTAGAAAGAAAGGGAGTAGGAGCTAGAGGGATAGGAGTGGGGTTAGGGGACCGCATTAGCATTCATTACAAGCCACAATTAGCACTTATAATTAAAGTCCATAGTTTTAAAAAGTGCCTATCTATATATTAGTTCATGTAATCCTTACAATAACTGCAAAGTGGTAGTTCTCATCCTGGGGTAAGTCAGAATCATCCGAGCAGTGATTCTGATTCTGGTCTGTTGTGGGGCCTGGACAGGGGTGATTCTCATGCCAGCCTTCACAGCACACCCGGGCTGTCAGCTAAGTACCACCACCCCCTAGGTGTGTCAATGAGATTTCAGCTTGGTCCCAGCCCTGGAAAGCCTACACTAAATGTCAGTTAAGAGATTTAACAGGTGTGGCAGAGGAGTTCAGGGGAGGAGAAGCTCTCTCTAAGCCAGTGAGTTGGGGAAGGTTACTGGGTGAAAGTGGGACCTCCAAAGACGAATATGACTTGAATAGAGAACCCGGGGGAGCAATGTAGCCAGAAGGGCCCAGCATGAGCCGGGTGGAATGAGATGGAACACTCGTCAAATTCATGTGTCATGTTTGTCAGAGGACAAACTGGTCTCTGGTTTGTTGCCGCATTAGTGCGTGAGAAAGGGAAATTTTCTCTTCAGCGTTTTCTCATCTTGAACCACTGATTGGAGAAACTGAGGTTTGTGTCCAGGACTGGGGAATCAGTACCATCTGATATTCCTGATGCTTTGCTGGAACTATTTACCAGGCTTCCTCTTTGAGCACAAAGGGGATTTTAACAGACAACGATTGGGGCTTTCACATATTTGTGTTTAAAAAATTAGAATCCTTGGGTGGAAAAACCCTATGAGATCACCTCTCTGCTCTGCCCAACCTGTGTGGGGGATACACAATGATCTTAGAGAAGGAGGCATTTCATTCCTCCTCAAAGCAAACTAAGATACACCTGATCAGATCTAGCCAAGCTGCAAAGTGATTAGGAGGAAGGTTAGAAACAACCAGGAGAATATGGAGGAAGTTCGTAAATTGGCTGGCAATTGGATTACATTTAAAGATTCAATTAGTGATAGATTCAGAATAGAGTTTCCTTTAGTGAGTGTATTAACTCCCAGGCCAGAGGCTGGCGTTTCGCTGATAGCACAGAAAGTGAGTCATGCAGCACTGGCTCAGCCAGGCTGGGACAAATGTCACCCACTCACTTTAATGGAGGCACCGTGTGCATAGAAAAATGTGGACAGATATTGATTTTTAAAAAACTCTACCATTACTCATTGTTCTTGACAACTTATTTTCCTTCTTTGGTATACCTGCGTTGTTCCTACTTCTGCTCCACCTAAATTGTGAACTCTCATGCTAAAGGAGTATCTCAGAGGTACAAAGAGAACTGGCAACAGACTTACAATGTGTGGTCTCGGCTGGACACTCTGGTGGAATATTGCCTCTCCCAGGTTTTAAGAGCCTTGCCTATGTTATGCATTAAGTGAGTTCAGGGTGAGAACTCTGGGTGGGTCAAGAGGTATCTACAGAAAGTACAAATGTGGTAATTAGATCCAACAATAAAAAAAAAAGTGCATACTTTTAAAGTAGAGGGGTCTACCCTAAACTTTATAACAGACTGGTTATTGTCTGGGAGCTCCTAGAGAAAACACACCAGGCCACAGAGAAGAGGACGGGAGTCAGCCAGTGAGAACAGAGGTAAGGCCTGGCTGGTTCCTAGCCCTGTCCCCAACCAGCTCTGGAAGACGAAGATGGAGCAGAAGCAAGAGCAGGCACGTGCAGAGGGCAGCTGACGTGGGGGTGATGCCCTGGCAGAGGCCTCCCCACAAACTTAAAGATGACTCCACCTGTTCAGCTGGGAGAGACAACCCTTTCTGTGGGTCCATCTTTCCAGGTCTGAGCTGGTCTCCAATTCTGTAGTCTTCTCTTCATGGTGGATCTGACAAGCTGACAAGCTGACAGTGATAAAAACAAAAGATAATATTTTGAAAAAATTGGGGCCTTGTTTTGGCAAGTGAGTTGCTTAAACCCATTCTAGACAGACTCACAAGGGGGCCTACTAAATACAGGTTAGAAGCAAAGACCCCAGGAATATGAATGATGGGCATGAGAACTATTCCATAAAAAGTGGCATAAAAAGCAAATAAAGGAAGTCTATCGTCTAGCTGGGAAGAATACAAAAAAAGTTTCACTGGAAAAGATCGCTCTCCCAGTTTAAGCCAGCTGGTCTACCCATGTGCTAATGATCGTAGCAAGTGACCACTTAAGGAGGTGAATCATTTAGCTCTCTTGGTGGGAAAGTAGGCCCAGTGTGCTGCACTACTCTCAGATCTCCTTGCCTAAGCATGTAAAAAATTCCTCTCCTTGGGCCTTTGCCCCAGGTTCTTTTCTGCTTTTCTCACCTGGATATTTTTATCTTGGGAAATTTTATCAAGATCTCAGTGACTAAGAATTGGATAAGATCCACACAGATAACCAATCCAAACTCTAATTCATTCCGGCATTCACTCATTCAACAAAGATCGAGCACCTACTATATGCCGTATTCTGGAGACCTGCAGATACATAAGACCTGACCCTAAAGGAAACTCAATGATGAGAGGACAGTGGAACACTAGATATAACAGAGGTGAGTGAGCACAGGATGCCATGACATCAAAAGGAGGAGCATGGGGACATCTAATTCCACCTGGAGAAAGAGGTCAGGAAACTTCCAAGAAAAGGTGATGCTAGAGCTCAGAATTGAAGGATGAGTACAGACTAGCCAGGGAAATGAAAGAAGAACCTCCCACAAAAAAGGATCAAGATTGGCAAAGCCTTCATCAAACTAAAAAGTTTTTGCACAGCAAAGGAAACCATCAACAAAATTAAAAGACAACCCACTGAATGGGAGAACACATCCACCAAGGATACATCTGATAAGGGATTAATATCCAAAATTTATAAAGAATTCAAACAACTCAGCACCAAAAAACAAACAAAAATAGTCCAATTAAAAAACGGGCAAAGGGCCTGAGTAGACACTTCTCCAAGGAGGATATACAGATGGTCAATAGACATATGAAAAGATGCTCAGTGTCACTAATCATCAGTGAAATGCAAATTAAAACCATGAGCTATCACCTCACACCTGTCAGAATGGCTGACATCAGTAAGTCAGCAAACACATGTTGGAGAAAATGTGGAGAAAAGGGAACCCTAGTACACTGCTGGTGGGAATGCAGACTGGTGCAGCCACTGTGGAAAGTGGTGGAATTACCTCAAACAATTAAAAATGGAACTGCCGTATTACCCAGCCATTCCACTTCTGGGAATATATACAAAGAAAGCTAAAACATTAATTTGAAAGACTTATATACACCCCTGTGTTCACTGCAGCCTTATTTACAATAGCCAAGATCTGGAAGCAGCCCAAGTGTCCATCACTAGATGAGTGGATAAAAAAGCTGTGGTACATACACACAATGGAATACTACTTGCTGTAAAAAAAGAAGGAAATCTTACCCTTTGCAACAGCATGGATGGACCTGGACAGTATTATGTTGAGTGAAATAAGCCAGTCAGAGAAAGACAAGTACCATATGATATCACTCATACATAGAATCTAATGAACAAAATAAACTAACAAACAAAACAAACTCAGAGAGAGAAAACAGACAACAGACTGACAGCTGTCAGAAGGGAGGGGGGTTGTGGGGCTAGGTGAAAAAGGTGAAGAGATTAAGCAAAAAGAAAAAAAGAAAAAACCACCAAAAACAACAACTTGCAGACACAGACTACAGTCTGGTGATTACCAGAGGGAAAGGGGGGGGGGGGGGGTAGAAGAGAGTATGGGAGTATAAATGGTGATGGAAGCAGACTTGACTTGGGGTAGTGAACACACAATACAATATACAGATGATGTAATATAGAACTGTACACTTGAAATCTATATAATTTCATTAGCCAATGTCATCCCAATAAATGTAATAAAAATTATTTTAAAAAAGAAAAAAAAGGAGCCCTCAGGAGATTTGGTGGTGTGATTTTCACCTTCTAGTGTAGGATTCAATTTTCTTTGATCTAATAAATTATTTATTGCTTTTTTTAAAAAATGACTGGCAAAGACACAGAGGTGTGATGCCATTGGCTCATTCGAAACCTGCAAGTGATTTGGTATGACTAAGGCTGGAGATTTCAGCAGGACCCAGATCTTGAAGGACCTTCTAGGTCATGCTAAGCTACAGAAACTACTTCTAAAGGGATGGAAAACCACTGTAAGATGAAAAACTGGAAAGTGACATGATAAAATAATGATTCTGGCAGCTGAGAGAGCAGGATGACAATTTAGGAGGCTTTCAGGCTATAAATGACAAAAGACTGGACTGAGACAGCAGCTGTGAGGGGGGAAAGGGTCTGAGCTATGTAATGGCATAATAGATGAAGTTGGTGCCCCACTGAGGTAGAGAAGAAAGCAAAGGATGAGTCCAGAGGGACTCTAAGCTTCCCTCATGTGGCAAGTGGCATCATTTCTTGAAAATGAAAATATAAGAAGAGGAGCAATTTTGGAGAAAAGAAGATAAATTCCATTTTAGACATGTGTATGATAGGTAGCTCATCCATGCAATGGTCAGTTGATTATTTAAAATGTTATTTAAAAATATAGGATTTAAAAAATGCATTGGCTGTGAGTAGAGGCACTATAACTATCTTGTGTATTGTTTCGTTTCAGTGCCCCAAACTGTGCCTTGTACATAGTAGGTGCTCCCTAAATATTTTTAAGAATCTTTTGCTCTTAGCAGTTTGGGTATGATATGTCTAGGTTTAGTTTGTTTTATTTGATTTACTTATCCTGCTTGGTGTTTACTGAGCTCCTTAAATCTGTAATTTCAAGTCTTTCACAAAATTTGGAAAAATTTTAGCTACTATTTGCTAACCACTTTTTCTGAATTATTTTCTTTCTCATCTTCTTTGGGGATTACAATTATACCTATGTTATAACTTTTGATATTGACCCAGAGGTTAAGTATAGCTTCAACATTCACTTAACAGACATTTATTGAACAGCTATCCCATGCCAGTGCTAGGGATACAGCAATGACAAGACCTTGTCCTCATGGAGCTTATAGTCTAGTGATAGGAAATAGAGATAGAGATAGACAGATATAGATATACAGAGATATATAGAAATGCCTTGTTGGCATTTCCATTTGAATGTATAACAGGCCTTGCAAACTCAACATGTCCCAAACTGTCCCAGACTCCTGCCTCAGAGTCTTTCCCCTTGCTGGTCCCACTGCATGGAATGATCTTCTCCTAGACAGCCACATGGGTCACAGTTCTTATTCTCTTCAGGTCTCAGTCCAAGTCAATTTTTCAATGAGACTTTCTGACCATTTGCTATAAAGTGAATACGGCCCAGCCCCTCCTTTTGCACTACCTCTCCCCTTACTCTCCTTTATTTTTCTCCTTAGAACTTACCACCATGTAAACACCACAGATCTGCTTTTGAAACTGTTGTTGTCTGTTCCCCTAACTGGAATGTAAGCTCATGAGGGCAAGGCTTGTCCATACTGCATTCCTGGGACTGAGAAAACAGCCTGGCATGGGGTAGATGTTCAATCAATATTTGTTAAGTAACTGTTGAAGCTACTTGCATAGAAGAGAGTAAAGAGAAATCATGAATGAGGAAGAAATACTAGCACTCACAGGCTGGGTGGTAGAACAAGAGCCTATAAAAGAGACCAAGGTCCCGGCAGCCAAGGGGAGGAAACTTGAGAGAGAAAATGTAACAGAATCCGTAAGAGTAGTTTTTATAAGGACGGTGTTCCATGGTGCAAAGATCAAGTAAGGTGCGAATGGTAGAGTGGCTCCCTGCCTTTGAGAGTTAGAGGGCCTTGGTGACTTTGTGGATGACAGTCATTTCAGTGAGGTGGTGGAAGAGAAAAGCAGCCCACAGTGGGATGGAGTGGCTGGCAAGCAGATACATAGAGTCAGAGGCTGTGAGAAAAAGCAGAAACTGCAGGAATGATGGGGCAATGATAGAAGGGAGGGGGAGAGATGAGGTCAACCTGGCTGGAGGGGTTTGCCTTGGGCAGGAAGACGGAGATCTCACTCTTTGAGACTCTGAGATGCGATGAAGGAGGGAAGATGAGTTTGTTTGATGTTCGGAGTCAAGGCTGCTGTCTCATATGAGGACTGCTGACTGAGAGGGCCATTCTGCTGTGCAAGTCACAGCCTTGACGTGGGGTTGTGTAGGTACCTTTTACTAATGTAGTTTTCAAGCCATGCTTCTGCGGTATTGGGTACCTTTTCCTAAGATTTAAAAAAGAGGCCATGTATAGAAATTACATATTTTAAAATAAATATACATATTAAACATTATATATTAAAGAAAGAAAATATTACAGATGTAGTGGAAAGCCTACTACATACTAATCTCTGATCCCAATACCCCTTCTTTTTCTCCAAAGACAACCACCATCCTGAGCTTAGAACTTTCCTTTTTTTTTCTTTTTAAATATGTTTGTATTGATTTTTTTAGGGAGAGAGAGATAGAAACATTGATCGGCTGCTTCCTGCATGCCCCTACTGGGGATTGAGCCTGAAACCCGGGTATGTGCCCTGACTAGGAATTGAACCAGGACCTCTCAGTCCATGGGAAGATGCTCAATCCACTGAGCCACACCAGCCGGGGATGAGAGCGGTATTTTCGTTCCACGCATGGTCTTATACCTTTACTATACATGTATTCCCCAAAATAATATATTTTTGCATGACTTAAACATTTGTATAAGTGGTCTCCTACTGTACATATTGCCCTGCACTTTGCTTTTCTGGGCTGAAGACTGTTTTCGAGATTTGTCCATGTTGATACATGTACCTCAAGTTCATCCATTTTTATTAATTTTATGAATATTTATTAATTTGTGAACTTAAATGCACCACATTTTTTTTTCTCCATTTCTGTTGGTGGACATTCAGGTTGTGATTTTTAAGTTTTTTGTTTTTAAAATCAAAGCTGTAATAAATTTAATGTCTCCTTATTAACATGCAAGAGCTTCCCTCAGAATGGAACTGCTGGTTTATGAGGGGTGCCCACCTTCAACTTACAAGAGAACGCCAACTTGCCCTCCACTGTGGGTATAACAGTATGTACTCACATCAGTCGTGCATGAATGTTACCATTTTCTGTTTTTTCCCCAGACTTTTGCATTTTATTTCATTTGATGGGTTATAGTTTATTGAAATTTCCCTAATGATTATTTAATATTTTTTGGCCATTTGGGGTTCTTTCTTTTGCAAATTGTTTGTTCATATCTCCTCCTCTGACTCCTCCTCATTCTTTTTTACTTTTCCATTAGGTTATTTATCTGTTTTCTTAATGATATATAGGATTAAAAATATTCTGGTTACTAATTTTTTTATTTTTTCTTTATTGATTTGAGAGAGAGAGGAAGGGAGAGGGAGAGAGAGAGAGAGAAACATTGATGAGAGAGAACATAAACTGGCCACCTCCTGCATCCCCACACTGGGGATTTGGCCCACAGTCTGGGCATGTGCCCTGACTGGGAATCGAACCAGCAACCTCTTCATGCATGGGTTGATGCTCAACCACTGAGCCACACCGGCCGGGCTGGTTACTAATTCTTTATTGCAAATATCTTCTCATGGTCTGTGGCTTATCTTTAATTTTTAAGTGATGCTTTGGTTGTATACATGATTTAAATTTTAATATAGTAAGTTTAAAAATCTTTTAAAGGATGAATCAACCCAAATAATTTTTAGGTGCGTGTGCTGGAGGGGGGGGAATTATCAGAGGAAGTTGTTGCCAAATGACCTTTCTTTACTATATGTAAAGTAAAAGGAGAAGTCAATTCTTAAGAGATAGTTTCCTCCTTCAGCCAACATGTTCTGAGTCTACAACAAATGCCTAGATCTGAGAGTTGGCTGGGGTGGGGTGGGGAGAGAAGAGATGAGATGGGATTTCATACATAGAAATCCATTATTAGAGCTACCATCAGATAACCAGTATGGGTTAGACTATGTAGCCCTGATATACCTCAGAAGAAATTCAGAGCAAGGAGAGATGGGGGTAGGATCAAGTAATTATCTATGGACTGGGTTAATTAGGGAAGACCATAGTCAGCTTTCTTGACTTCTTATAAATTTAAGAATCACATAGTCTCAGGGTTGCAAGGAAACATAATTAGGAAATGTGGGCCCACCAAAGTTATAATCTTCCTCCTGCAGGTCTCATAGCTAGAGAGAGGCAGAACTACAGGTCCCAGGTCCTGTGTGCTGTTTCGTGGGCAAGCATGTTGACATGTCTCCTCTCCCTTTGATCATAAGATCGAGATCTGAGAACAGTGCAAAAGAAAACAGTAAGACGAAATACAATGTCAATTACAACCAAAAAAAAAAAACCCCATGACCATTTAATCTAGGCTCACACACTGTTAGAAGCAGCTATTATATTCACATTAAGTTGTTTGTCTTATGATGATAAAGGGGTATATCCTTTTGTTTTCAGATGGGAAAGAAAAAAGTAACATGACTTTACCCTAGGTGCTTTACAAGTCATAGGAAAAGAGAGTAAATGAACATGGGCTCTGTGTTGAATACTTTTCATAAACCACAAGACAAATGGCTACAAATGGCATCTTTCTTATCTCGGTTGCATAAGTTTTGTTCTTCCGTTGACTGTTGGGTTAACTGGTTCTACTTCACTCTGCCTGTGGAGAAAGCATCAAATTAGGCAGCTTATCAGTAACACTGAAAAAAAGTAAACCAGAGATACACTGATTAAATTGCTCATAATAAAGCTATTACAATCCTGTTTTTCCTATATATATCCTTACCAGCAAACACAAATGTCAACTGCCTGGAAAGAGACACACCATTAATTAGGATCAATCAAAAGTTCTCTCCACCAAGAAAATGCTTCAAAACATTAACTCCTTGTATCTTACTACAGTAATAACCTATGAAGAAACTGATATCATGTGCCCATGTGTCAGACAAATACACCACCAATTACAAGAAATCTTTAGAATATTCTCCAAAGTCAAATACAATGTTCACTGCTATCAAGTTCGTTTCTTCCATGTTTTCAATTCTACTAGTGCCAGGCACACCTTGCCAAGTGTTAAAGATGCAAAGAAGGATAAGATCTCATCACTGCCCTTTGGATATAATGCCTAGAGGAACTCTGCTCTAAACCCCGACAGTCCAAGGTGCTCTTACTAGATGTAAAAACACTAATGAAGAGAGAAACAAGGAGCTCTGCCTGTGGAAGCTGGTGAGCAGTCATCAACGCTCCATCGGAACTAGGCCTTTAAAGATATTCTTCCAGGCAGGGAAGTGGGGAAGGGCATGAGAGGCCAACCAGTAAGGCAAGAAAGAGCAGGGCAGGTTTGTACATGGAGAATGCATGTGGTCAGTACTCAGGTAGAGAAGCAGACTGTGGCCATATCATCAGTGGCCTTGTATGGTGGGCTACCAAGTTAAGATTTAACAGGTAAGTGTAGGCATGTTTAGATTAATGTTTCCAGAAGATCAACCTGGCAGCCATGTGTGGAAGATGCATCTCAGGGAAGAAATCCCATTCTTAGTCTACTGCATCAAGCTAGGTGAGAAATGATGACAGCCGGTCTGCAGCATGGAGAAGAGAGAATGTATATATCCAGAAGACTTTGAGGCAGTGGAGTTAGTCAGATGACTACTGTATATGGGGGGAAGTAATTCCTTTAGCTGAAACTGGCAAAAAGTTAGGAAGAGCCTCAGTGTCACAGGGTACAAAAGGAGACAAAGTCAGGCAAAAACATAAATTTATAAACTTCTTTATAAATAGTCGATTATGCATTTTCTTTCTGCAAAGAGGCTATTTTCAGTAAATATTATTTATTCCTTTAAAAAAATAATAAAATTCACCCTAATGGCTTTTGGTGTGCTGGAATAAATAATCACCAATTGTGCCCCAAATTTCTGGAGCATTCTTCAACAGAGGAAATGCTTAGTCTTTGTACCTGAGATGCTCATGCCTCAGCAAGCTATACTACAGCATAAAATATACGTATCAGAAATCAATTTGAAACAAACATGATATCATCTGCAGAAAGTGCCGAGGCATTTTTCCATTAGCTTTAATGCGAGGAAAACAGAATTGAGAAGGTGACATTGTTTCACGGTTTCTAATATGGGTAGCTTCTGGGAGAGAAGCAGCATCAGAGATGCCAAAAATAGGGGATGCTGTGGTGTGTTGCCCAGATTCCCCCTTGAGGACTGAGGTGCTCATTCTCCTAGACCTAGGGAGAGTTGCTGGCTGACAGTTTTCAGCTGAATTGCTCTTAGCCCTTTCACAAGGGCAGCCTGCATCTATTGGTTGATCATTTGGGGCTGGGTATAAAGTCCTGGCTCCCTTAACTAAAGGTGTAACTTTGCTGCAACTTCATCACAGCAGCGTCTCCCTCTGCCCAGTGCTGTTTTGTCACCTCTCATAGGTGATGTTCCCAACAGCATTCATTCCCCAACAAACCTCTTGCACAGAAATCTCAGAGTACTTTTCCCTGGAACCCCAAACTGTGACACCTACCAGGTCCATAAATAGCCCTTCATGAGCACCGATTACCGAGAATGAGAATGTCACTATAAAAAACTGTATCAAAGGTAGTGGGTCTTGAACATAATGAGCCACACTTCACACAAGTGATCTAAAGGACGTTGGATGTAAAGTTATTTCATTAAAAGAATCATAGCACACGGACAAATGAAAACGTGTATATTAAAACTAAGGACAGGAATTGAGTACAGGTATCTATCAGTCCTACATTACTTGGACACTATAAACCATTGTTTTTGGCTGTTTCTCTTCCTGTCTACTGCCCCACAAAGCTGCTTTCACTAAGGTTCCATCACTGGGTGGGGGGGTCGGCAGACCTCAAAAGATGCCTGTGTTCTCACTGCCACCTAATGGGTTCTTTGAGCATTAAGGCCTCCATTTTGTAATTTTTTTTTTTTTTAAACTGCTGACATTGTATCAATAAAATGGCTAAATGTGACGATATTAAACTATGGGCCAATAGCTTTAATGGGGCAAAACTCTGGGTCTCATTTTGGCTTCTGGAAAAAGTCATGTCAATTGTCTCCTTTTTCCTCTTTACATTTGGGAACGGATATCTCCTACTACCTGCTGTTTGATATAAGTACCCTTAAGAAAAGATTGTTCTATTATCCACTGTGCAATAAAAGTGATGTGAATGTTCCAGGCTTTATCTGCGATAAACTTTTTTTTTAGGATAAATACATAAACTGGTGACATGAATTTGTGGGTGGGAAACATCTAGATAAGGAAGGTACTTTCAGGGCTGTGATGCAGATGAATCCAATTAACTCCGAGTTTAAAAGACCATTTTAAGACTACCGCTAGAGGCTATTATATGAGAAAGCCAAACAGGGCCAAAAAATGAAAAAAGCTCTGGTCACCACATCAGAGGGCAAGGCCCACTGGAGTCTCTCCTGTATGTGGGGAAGTCAAAGTAATTCTTTCTCATGCTTTCCTTCCTGGCCTTCAAAGAGATCCTGTGACTGTTTCTGCCTCCACTGCCCACATCTTCCTGCTAAGCCTTGACCAATCTGGCTTTTTACAGCCTTTTGTTTCTGACAACCACATAGGCCTTTGTAATTTTCCATATTACTTCTGAATTGTTCAGCTACTGCTGGCTCTTAAGTTGTCCCTCGACTATTTGCTGCTTTCCCCCACCATTCTCCAAACACATAACACCCCTCAAAACTATTCTAGCTAGTCTATGAACACTTTTCTCCATCTTTTTATTTTGAAAATATTTTAAACATACAGAAAAGTAGAAACTAGTACAATGAACACATATATCCTTCCACAATGACTGTAAACATTTGCCATTTTAATTATGTCTCTCTCCATATATACATATGATGTATACATATGAATATATGTATTCATACACACACGAATTTTGTACAACTTTATTTAATTTTTTGGCTGAATCATTTGAAGGTATGTTATAGGTGTTATGGCACTTCATCTCTAAATAGGATATTCTCATAAGTAATCTACATAAATTTCACACCTAATAAAGTTAACACTAATTCAGTATCATCTAATATCCAGTCCATATTCAAATTTCCCAAAGTGTCCTCAAAATTTTTTATAGCTTTGTTTTTCCAAACCAACACTCAATCAAGATCTACCCATTGCATTTCATTGATATGTCTTTTGTCTCAATCTCAAACAGTCTTCCATTATTTCTAATGACATTCACTTTTGAAGAATTTAGGTCAGTTTTCTTAAAGAATGTCCCACATTCTGAATCTGTTTGGAGTTTTCCCTGAGTCAGTTTACTTGTTCCTCTATCCCTGTATTTCCTGTAAACCATATATGGGTCAAAAGGCTTGACTGTATTCAGGTTAAGTATTTTTGGCACGATTCCTTCATAGGTGATGCTGTTATGTAACAATGCATCTAATCAAGAGGCCTACAAAGTCTGGTTGTTCCAACATTAGTGGTGGTAAGTGTGATCATTAGGTTAAGTTGGTGACTGTTTAATTTCTTCATTATAAGGTGTATCTTCCCATTTGTAATTATTAAGTAATCTGTGGAGTGATACTGACACTGTGCAAACATCCTTCTTTTCCCTACCTCCTTTTACAAGATGGGTTTTAGCTTCTGTGGATGATGACCTGTGCCTAAATCATTGGGGACTGCACATGGTGGTTTCTCTAATTCTATCATTCCATCTACTTTTATTGGCTGGCATTATTCTATAAAGAAAAAAAATCCCTTCCCCCACCTTTGATTTTGATTATCACTCTGGATTTATAGACTGAAAAAAAATATTCAATGCTTTTATAATATATAGTAGTCATTATTCTTTTTAGACTCTTATTGACTCACATCTGGCTAGAAGAGTCCCTCAAGCTGGTCTATGAACTTTTGACTTGGTCCTATTAGTTTTGGGGCACTTCTTTGCTTTCTGGCAAGATGTTTCAGGCTCATGATTCTACTTTCTGGGCCTGAGACCTGAAATTAACCATTTCTCGGAGAAATGCTGTTTCTTTTGTGGGGAATGGTATCTAGATATCAAGACATGGGCACTCTCCCATATCTGGGGTAACATTACATCTAGGAAATATATAAACAAGTCATCAGAGGGCTTCTCCCCCCCCCAAAAAAAACACTTTATATTCTATTTTTCTTCCCTCTTCAGTTTTAACTAACATAAATATATTATTTACTTTATCTATACTAGGCATGAAAGTTTCAAAATTACATTATCAATAGCATTATTAGCAATACGTCTATGACTGAGTTTGTTTTTGTTCTTTTTGCCCTCAGAATATATCCCACAAAGAATGTATGTAAGAGTACTATTAAACACCACTTTCAAATAGGTCTAAAGAACTTTGACTTTGCCATTTCTGATCCTTGTAAAGCCTCAGATCATAATCTTCTCCAAAGTGAAGGAATCCTTGCTTTCTGTTTTCAGTGGCAGATTTCTGTTCTTTAGTGTTACACATAAAACAGAATAGCTGGCCCTGGCCGGTTTGGCTCAGCGGTTAGAGCATCGGACTGCGGTCCAGAGAGACCCAGGTTCAGTTCCCGCTAGGGGCATGTACCTCGGTTGCAGTTTGTCCCCGGCCCTGGTTGGTCGTGTGGGTGGCAGCCACTCGATGTGTCCCTTTCACATCGATGTTTCTCTCTCTCTCTCTTCCCCTCTCTCCCTCCCACTCTATCTGAACAAAAAATGAAAAAATGTCCTCGGGTGAGGATTTAAAAAAAAAACAGAATAGCTGGAGATGCACATCCTGAGACTAGCAAGGCAATGCAGACTCCCACGAACAAATCAGAAACACTATGACTGATGAGCACCTGCACTGGTCAGCATCCATTTAAAGTTGTTTTTCCATCAACCTTAAATGAATGATGCCACGTAAGAGTCATCCCAGGCTATGTTTTCAATGCACTGTACCCCAAAATACTCAATAAATACAAAAAGGCAGTAGCATGCCCTGCAGCAAATCTCCATCTAAACATTCAAAATACCTATTATGACTAAAGAGGACAAAGGGCATAAGCAATTATTATGACTATGTACACATCTCTAATCCATCCCCTTAGGCATTTGTCGAGAGCAAAAAAAAAAATGTGGGCAAATCTGGGGCTACTCTTAGTCAGGAAGGAATAAAAGATAATTAAATAATGCAATCTCCTTATTTAACCAACATGCACTGTATTACTTTATTGGGCCCTGCAGTGGACTGGCACATTTCCAAAGGCAGCTGCTATACCTTAATTTTCTTTAGCAGTTTAAAATTTTTCTTTGAAAGAAATAGAAGTAAAAGTGAAACAGTTGTATATTTTGATGACAACTTGGAGCCTTTAAATTTTATTTACTACTGGGTTTCAATAAAATAAAGACGAGGTTTAAAGAACTAGAGATTTTAGATTGCTCTTTTTGAAGAATAAACACGATTACATTTGAATGAGAATGTTTTAAAAATCAGACACTGAAAGTAGATGTTGACACTTCAAAGGAGGTGGGAAGTCAGAATACCTATTTGAAGTATCATTCTTAAATCAAAGTTTATATTTGCTCCAGTTTTGTCTTTAGTAGCACATAAAATCATTGTGAAAATTAAATAAATACATGTAAAAATGGTGCCTGGTATACAGCTGTTACCATCTCTTTGTGAGGAACTACAATTCAATGTAGCTTTTCTTTCCAAATATAATCTATGTTGCACAGAGGGAGAGAATAAAAGCAATCCTGAAAGCAAAAACTATCAAGATGATAAAGAAATCTATACTGGAGCTTATAAGAAATATTTTCCTATTTTCTGATCTAGAGGGTTCACGAAATGTTCTTATTTGGGAGATTTTTACACAACTGTGACGTTTATTTTATATTCAAGGAAGATCCTTCTGGCAGTTTTAATAATACACAATTAGAATAAGAGCAGTTGTCAAAAACTACATTATACTTTAAACAAATTTCTACTACATATTAAGGAAAAGTTCATCCTTTCTGGTTTGTCTTCCCCCCTTAATGCTATAGCTACACACTGCTGCCCTCTGCAGCATTTTTGATTCTTGCAAATTGCCACTCCAGTCATCACAAACCTGGTTTCCATCTCTGCAGATTACCTGACTCAATATGAGAAATATGTGTGTAAGTAGGGAAGAAAAAGGAAGCCACTTAAAAACATACCATACAAACAAACAAGAAGGCACTAAGGCAAGATGTCATGTCCAAAAGAGTTAGTCCATCTGAGAAGAAGACCTTAAGGTTCTAGCAACAGACCCCAATCTCCTGGAGAAGGTTCTTTTCTGGCATTCATATAGTAGCTTCTTTGTGTCCCAGGTCTTTATATATTTTATAACTAGTTTAACTGAAAAAAATTATATATGTATGAAAAAAAAGGGGTATATAGTAAAACGGGTAATCAGTGAAAACATTTGGCTTCCACTCCAAATCTCTAAGGTTCGTGTACCTGTTCAGAAGTAATATAATATGTACTATTAGAAACATGCACAATTACTGCACATTTCTTTTTAAATATAAACGGAAGTAATCACACCACTGTTTATCACATAAGACTAACTTGAGGAATGTTCCCTATCAAGCAAGATTAACCTATATAATTAATTTAAACCACGTAGGTTCTAACAAGATAGGTTTTAAATAAATCAATCTCCACTAGGTTCTGCCACAATGTAGTTAGTTTTTCGTTGCTGTTACTAAGGTTTTTATTATTATAAAAAGCAGTGGTTCTTAAACTTGACAGGACTTTGGTTTCACCTGGAAGGCTTGTTAAAACAGGTTGCCCTGGCTGGTTTGGCTCTGCGGTTGGAGCAGCGGCCCAATGGATCCCCGCCCCAGTCGGGTCGTTTGGGAGGCAACCAATCAATATCACATCGATGTCTCTCCCTCTCCCTAATATCCTCGGGTGAGGACTAACAAAACAACAAACAGGTTGCTAAACTCAATCCCAGAGTTTCCGATACCTGTGTGTGGGGGGGTTGAAAATCTGCAGTTGTAATATATCACCAGGCGATGCTGACGCTACCGGTAAGGGGGCCACACTTTGAGAGCTACTAGTACGAATGCTGCATGAAACCCGTTACCGCCATCTCCCAGCACTGCTCGCCTAAGGAGGTCCATGACTCCCCAGTGAACCTCAAGAAAGGACCGACAACACCCACTCCCACAGGAACGGCACGACTTCCCCTCTCCCAGCCGGAACTGGTAAGACAAACCTGCCCCCGCCTGGCGCAGCCCAGCTACGCCACTTCCTCCCTACCCACTCTGCGTCCCTAACGCCAGTAAGGGCGGGCCGCCCAGTGGGTGCTAAGAGTCACGTGACCCGGGCGCACTCTCGCGAGGGTTTTTAACTTCTCGCGAAACTTCACCCGCCTCTGTCTTTTCCTCCTCCCAGCGCCCGGCTTTCCTCCCCTCCCCCTCACCGCCGACCGAGTTCTTTTCAGACGAGTCGCCTTGTTGTCGCCTCGGAAATTTTCCTAGCTGCTGCTGCTGCCGCCGCTACCACCCCTGGGCTCATTTGCCCCGACCCCTTCCCGCCGCCCCGCCCCCAGCCCCACACAAGGTAACAAACCCGGCGAGGGAGAGAGGAAGGCCTCGCCGGCCCCGGCCTCTCCCGATCGAAGGAGGCCCGAGGCCGGGAGCCGGCCGCGCTGGAGAGGCCTGACGCCGGCAGCAGTGTTAGGAGCCCGGGCCTCCTCTCCCACCCGGAGCTGAGCCCTGAGCGGCCCCGGCCGGGGTTGGGGCTTTCGGGCCGTGGCGGCGAACCTGGCTAACCCGGGGAACCCGTCGGGTGGGCTTGGGACGCGGGAGGCCTCTGAAGGACAACGTCGGCCGTTTCGGGTGGAGCCTGTTTGGGGGTGTGGGGTCCCGGCACCGTGGGCGTCCACTCGGTTCTGTGTTCGGTTTCCTTGGAAGCTGATGTTTGGATTTCGAGGTCTGAAATAATCGGCCAAATGGTGGCGGGCTTTGAGGCTGGGGTGGAGGGGAGGGGAGCGGAGCAGCCCGGCTTGTTCTCGCCTCCTTGGAGCCCTTCCAGATTCCAGGCTGTCGTTGGACGGGAACTGTAAGACCGAGGCGTCCTCTGAAACCCCGAGTGTTTGCTGTTACATCCAGAAAGGCTTCTCGTAGCCTTTCAGGAGAAGGAGGAGGATTTGGTGAAGGGCACGTTCCTTAGAATGCCTAAATGGGAAGAGTATCTGTGCTGTGTCTTTCACCGAAGGAAATCCACCGGCACTGTTTAAGGGACTGCGTGAAAATTCTTGCTTAATGAGATTTAAACACACTCATTCATGAATAGTTTGTCTGGAGAGAGTTATTTGTGTAGTTAATCCAAACGCCATTTATGTTTGGTTTTGGAAGTATTCTTTAGTGCTTATAAATTTTTAGAAGTGTTCACTCTTCCAACAGATTGTTTTGGGGGAGAGGGGCAGGTGAAGATACAACAACTCTTTTAAATGAACGCAACACAGTGCCTTATTACTGAAGTTTAAAGAAAATTAGAAATTCTCTTTTTCCCCTCATCAGCTTTTCTCTGAACTAAGAGTAGAGGTGATGGTGATAAACCAAGCTGCAATGAATTATACATAATGAGTTGGGAGCAAAATTGGTAAGGTTAATTCAGGCAGACTGGGAATTATTTATTTTTGTTTGTTTTTTTTCATGGCCTTACCCTCTTTTCCCCTCCAGATGTCAGAGGATCTAGCAAAACAGCTGGCAAGCTACAAAGCTCAACTCCAGCAAGTTGAAGCTGCACTGTCTGGAAATGGAGAAAATGAAGATTTGCTAAAACTAAAGAAAGATTTACAAGTAAGTATGAGGGGACACTTATAGTTACATTATTCAAAAAGAATAGTTCTGTGTTTTTCAAATGATTTGTTGCTTAGAATCTATAGGTATCCAAAGCTCCCCATGGAGGTGGTGTTTATCCCCTTTCTTTGTGTATATTCGCATAGGTATATATGGCTTGTAGAAGTTGTTTCCTCAGTTTGTATACATCAAAATGAGTGAAGCATTGTCCTTCGTTATGCAAATCTTGTGTGCTCATATAATAAATTGACTTTAGAAGTCTGTCAAACTTACTAAAGAAGAGATACATATAGCTTTACAATGGAAAGCACTTTTACATTTAAAGGCCTGGCAAAGGAAATTTAGTTCAAAAAATTACTAAAAGGAGAAAAGTAAAACTTGATTAAGCTTCTTTTTAATGCCACAAGATTCTTTGAAAATGAGAGTGTGTGTTTGTGTGTGTCAAAGCTAGCAGGTAACACCTTGTATTGAAAACACATTATAAAAATATCTAGAAGATACTTGTTTTCTGCATGAGTGTTACATAATGTTTGAACTTAAGGGTAGGTTTTACAGTGTAGTTGTTGACACTTGTTGAAGTTAAATTGAATCTGTGAAAGGGATCTTGTTTGTCATGGAGAGTTCAGTAGATCATGACACCTGCTTTATGGGCGGGAGCAGGGGGATTTCAAGACAAAGTCATAATAGTAAATATCTGTTTCTCGGAACACTAGGTCGATTAATAAAAACTTCACATATAAGATTTGTAAATATATACGACTTTTCAGCTTAACTATATTGAGAACTTAAAATTTTGAACCTGATGTTTTATAAAGTTTTAAAAGGTGTTTTGATTAGATGGCTTTCTGTACTGATTCAGTACAAAACTTGAATCATCTTTGTTTTATCTAAGTAATCCTTCCCCTCTCTATCATCTTTTGCCCATTAAAATGATTAACAGTTTGCCCTGGCCATTTTGGCTCAGCAGTTAGAGTGTCGGCCCGTGTCCTGGAGAGTTCTGGGTTCGGTTCCCGCTAAAGGCACGTACCTTGGTTGCAGTTTGTCCCTGCCCTGGTTGGGGTCGTGTGGGTGGCAACCACTCGATGTGTCTCTCACATCGATGTTTCTCTCTTCCTCCCTCTCCCCCTTCCGTTCTATCTGAAGATAAATGCAAATAAATAAATAAATAAATAAATAAAATGATTAACAACTTAGGGATATTAGAACTACAAACAAATGAAAATTTTTTGACATGGAGTCCAGATTCAGGATTCTGAAAGAGCTTATCTCGGCATAAGTAAGATGTTGAACATTTTCAGGTTCAAATTCTAGATTTAGGATAAACTTTCATGACGTGGCGATGGTAAGTTATTTTTTAAAACAGGACCCTTTTTCAATATGTAGAAGTCAGGCCAGTAGATTTCAGGGTGCTAGTCAATAAAAAATGTTTGTGGAGCAATTTTGCCAACTTTCTTCTTGCCTCAAAGAGAGATCCTGGCATGCCCCCTTCATCTTTTGCCAATTTAAAAGCAGTCCTTTTTTTCTTTGAAGAAAATGAAACATTGTGTACAATGTGCATACATTGCCTCTTGGGCAGTGAGAGAAAGGGTGTATGTGGATCTGGTCAAGGGGAAGTTGGGAGTGAAGGTTGAAACAGCATGATTAGAGCCTGGGTAGACTAACTTGCTTTATAGTGAAATGATCTGTGAAAGTACCGTAAGGAGAGAAACCGTTGTGGTAGACCTTGTAAGTATGAAAATGGCTTACTTAGGATTCAGTTAATAATGCCCTGGGGGTCATTTACCTATAAAATAATCTTTTTTTTATAACTGTTTAGAATAGCACTGTACAATAGAACTTTATGTAATGAAGGAAATATTCTATATCTGCTGTGCAGTATTGTAGCCACTAGGCACATATGGCTATTGAATATTTGAAATATGGCTAGGGTGGCTAATAATACAAAATTTTAATTTTATTTAATTAAATAGCCCCATATGACTACCTTATTGGATGGCACAGATTTAGAAGCTTAACTTCTAACACTTCAGGTAGTAATAATACCAATTGTTTTTTCCTGGCCAAACTTGATCAGTTTCTTTTCCTCTTAATTTATCATGAAAAAAAAAATTCATTTTGGTTACTAGATTTAGGTCTCTTTTGAATTAAAAACTATTGAAAGATGGAAGGCATCATTTAAGATTAGATAAATTCTGAAAAGTGTTTATATCTCTGCCTTTATCTAGTCATTATTGTCTCCATTGACTACAGTTACAGCTTTTATTTAGCATGGGTTTAAATTTTTTTTTTTTTTCCTTCTCTGCTGTCTGGGATATTCTTCTGGTCATTGATATTTAATTCTGCCTTATGTTTGCTGAGAAGTCTGTTCAGATTGATTGAGTTTGTGGCCTCCTTTGTTTTCTTGTGTCCCTCTTATGGAATGTCCTTATTCTGGTTATGAATTTGTTTGCTCTTTCATTTATGACAAATACTCTTTCTGCATATTTTCAATGACTTCCATTTTGCCAGTAAGGCTTCCATTTTTATCTCTTTATATACTGTCTTTCTTCTAGAATAAAGTTACTCAGCAGGCAGCAAATTGATCTACTGAAGTTCTAATTGCCTTTCTTTTTTCACTTAAAAAAGTGGGTTTAGTAAAATCCAGGCTAGCTAGCTGACTAGCTCCCCAAGCAGTCTATGATAATCACAAAAATAGTCAATTTATTAAGCTGTTTTGCTGAATAAAACTGGTAATAAAGGAGGCAGGGGTCAAGTCACTTGTCTCATATATTACAGTGGCTCTCTGCATCCCCGAAACGCCTTCCTTCAGTAAGCAGAGTGCTTGAGTGCATCCCCTTTGACCTGCTGATATGTAGATCACAACATCTGATGCTTCCTGGAATTGCCGATTACTGTAACTGCTGCCCATCTGTCAATGAAGGAGCAGTTTCAGAACTCAGACTTGGGGGAGGAAAAGTAATTAATGGTATGTACCTTTAAGAACCCCCTCATACGTAAAGTAGTTTCTCTAATACTTTGGTCCATATGCACATGTGAAGGACAAAATTCAGAAGGGTCTTCATAGTTTGTTGGGCGGGGTATGTAAAATATGGCAAAGTAAAAGGACAATTAGGGATAAATGCTGTGGAATTTTTAAAAAGTCAGTTCAGGGCTCTGAAAATTCTTTATAACATGTATAGCTTTTCAGGACCCTTTTTTCTTTGGTAAAAATGTATTTCCATGTGAGAATATAGTAGGAAGGTGTTCTATCCTAAGAGCGATAGAGTTCCTACAAAATCTGCCACCTACAAATGCAAAATTCATGTTTGTGCTTTAGTAGGTAAATGATCACTAGTTAGATGGAATTATTTAATGATAGAGGTTGTATGGGCTCTTGAATCAGGCTTACATTAGATTACATTCCTGGCCCTAAAAGTGGTTTATTAAAAACAAGACTGGATAATTTACTCTCCTTTGTATAGCACGATATATTTATTTGGAAGTTCTTTGCTTTATTTGCAAAGGTTCATCTAATTAAAAGGTATTTGAATGACTACTTGGCACCTAATAAAACTTCTTTAAAGATACTACTCTATTGAATTTTTAACTCAAACTTGAGTTTTCTAGTTTTTTTATTCACAAAAATTTTAATGCACAAAACTAACCTTTCTTCAAGGCCTTAACATTCCCTCTTTTTTTAGGTTCAAATATTCGTTTTTCAGAAATAGCCAAGAAGATTTAGAATCTTAGGTGAGAGGTAATATTTAACTTTCTTGGCTACTGAACCAGAACTACTATTTATAAAACCTCAGTGGGAGCCAGAAGAAATTCAATACAGGGTTTAACTTGCTAATTTTTCTCCCAAAATACACAATGTGATGTTTTAAGATATTTTGTATGCAATAGTGGGGGAACAGGTATACAGGTTCTTAAATCAGATAAGATTATGCATAATATGGGTCATCATTAGAGTAAAAATATAGCAGACAGGTAGCAGATCTATCAATTTGTACTATTTCATAAGTTTTTTTAACCAGCCCTACCAAATACCTTTGAATGAAGCCAGTAAATATAAGCCTGAATTAGAAAAAAAATATTTGCCACACAGAAAGATATTACTTGTTCTGGGTGTGAACATTTACTTTTTCCTTTTAAATGTACTTAATGTTAAGGTATTGGGATATTTTAAATCAAACCTGGTAATTTGCTTACCCGGATGAGGTAAGCTTTATAATAAATGAATAGGAGGACTAATGGCTTTTTATATATGCCTACAGTATTTAAAATTTTTTTCTTTATTGATTTTTAGAGAGAGAGAACATCGATTGGCTGCTTCCTGTATGCTCACCCCCACCCCCCCACTCCCCACTGGGGATCAGGCCCACAACCTGGGCATGTGCCCTGACCAGGAATTGAAGCGGTGACCTCTTGATGCATAGGCTGATGCTCAACCACTGAGCCACACTGGCCAGGCATGCCTACAGTATTTTAGCAGAAATATGTATGAGCAGGAACATTTTTATTACTACAGTAATAAGGCTGCTTCAAGTGTTTTGGGGTTTGTGGGTATGTGGGGTATGTTAACTAGGCAGTTAATAGTATTGTAATACCCTGTAAAACAGTACAGTTATATGAAATATACATGACGTAGATATGAGATAAAAGTGATACATGAAAATGATATAAAAGTGACTTGAATCTAGCCAGTCCTACATGAATGACTGTTTCTCATCTTTACAGAGATCTATTCAGCTAAAATTGACACAGAAATAATGCGTGGTACAAGCCCAAGTCAACCTTGTTTTCTTTTTAAGTTGAAAGGCAATTGTCTGAGTTTAAATCCCAGCTCCACCACTGTATAAAATACTGTATCTTAGTTTCTTCATGGGGATAATCACAGTATCTACATCATAATTTTGTTATGAATTGCAAATAAATATGTAGAGTACTTAAGTGCTGTATGGTGAGAGAGCTGTCGTCACCAAAAATGGAAAGAACTTGCTTGTTGAAAATAGGTGACAGTGTGAATTATAAAAATAATGTGATTTTTGTTTTTTCTTTTTAGGAAGTTATAGAACTAACCAAAGACCTTCTGTCAACTCAACCTTCAGAAACTCTTGCAAGTTCAGACTGTTTTGCTTCTAGTCAGCCCACTCATTCATGGAAAGTAGGGGACAAGTGTATGGCAATCTGGAGTGAAGATGGACAGTAAGTGTAGAAAAAAACTAACTATAACATGAAATAATAAAATACAATGGTAAGATGTTTTTATTCAGTTTGAACTACCCTATTTTAATCTTTCTGTATAGCCAATATGGTTAATAGAGCCAATTTGATTCCTGGGTGGTTACCATTGATACAGTTTAGGTTTTAGCTTTGGATTAAGTTTTGGGGCAGAAGAATGGCTAGGATCCTAGAGGAAAGAAAACTAAAAGCAGAGGAAAATGAATGGATATTTAAAAAAATAATTGAAACTCTTTTTTTCCCCTCAACTTGAAAATTGAGTGAATGGTTGGCTGTCTTGCATGTTTAGGAAGAGCGCAACATGAAATTATTCCTATGAGAAATATATTTTCTCAAAGAGATTGACTAAAGCACATTTAATAGACATGTAAGAGACTTTCTTGATTAGGACTTCCTTTTAGGATAGCAGATGGCTAACTCCAACCACTCTTGTATTATCTTTGCCTAAGGGCCATTTGATTATAGAACTTTCATTTTAGACACGTGTAATAGTTGAATCACTGCAGTATAAGTCTTGTAGGCTGAGTACTAAACCTTTACTCACCTGCTTACAGCCATGATATCTTTACAGGTGTTATGAAGCGGAGATTGAGGAGATAGATGAAGAAAACGGCACCGCTGCAATCACCTTTGCTGGCTATGGCAATGCTGAAGTGACTCCACTATTGAACCTCAAGCCTGTAGAAGAAGGAAGGAAGGCAAAGGAGGACAGTGGCAGCAAACCTATGTCTAAGTAAGTGACTTTTTAGCATTTTAAGTGTAATCTTCCCCACTTGGGTATTTGAGGTAGTCTGCAGAATCTATGCAGGCTAGTTTAGGGTAAGAAGGTTATAATATTGTTTACCATTATTTTGAAGATTAGCAATATAAGGTCATTCATTCTCTGTATTTGTATGTCTAGGTAAGGTGAGGGCATTTGGGTTCCCACTTAGGTATTTAATAAATATTTATTAAGTGGATACTATGTATACTATCACTAACCCAAATGCTGGGTGGGGTTCCATGATAGTGAAGACCAACTTGGGCCTTGTCCTGACTGAGTTTATAGTGTAGACAACAAAATACATAATTAAAGAAGAACTTTAATATTAAAGTATAGAAGTTATGAAGAAAACGTAATGGGTACTTTAAGGGAACTAAGAAACGATACCTAAACTGCACTTAGTCATTAGGGCAAATTTCTTTGAGACAATGACATCTAAACTTTAGAGATCTGAAAAGAAAAGGAGTTAGCCAGATAAAGCACTAGAAGGTATGACTTTGAGCAAGCTGCTTATCTTGTTTCCTCATCTGTAAAGCAGGGACAATAGTATCTACATTATGAGGTTGTTACTTTTACATGATAGCATTAATAAAGCATGTAGCATTATTCTTCACATATATTAAGAGCTCAGTAAATGTTTACTTTTAAAAAGGAAAATAAGGTGAGAACATAGAAATAACAAAGAAATTCCTGTGCTAAAAACTTGGGGCTTGAGGCTGGGTGGTTTGACAAGAGAAGTGGTTAGAGAGGTATCGGCCGGATCATAAAAGCTTGAAAGCCACTGATGGCATTTCAGGTAGAGGAGATATGTGATCAGATTTGAGCAATGATGACTGGCAGCAGAGAGAAGGCTGCTACTGTTATGATCCAGGTGTAGATGGTGGCCTGAACCCAGAGAGTAGTAGAGTGAAGATGGCGAAGTGTACAGTTTGACAGGTATTTAAGGGGCAGAATTAATATTTTGGTTAACTTCTGCATATTTGCTACAATTTGCTATCTTTTGGATTTGTCAGAGTTTTATTTAAATGGATAATAGACTACTGTTATGTTTGAAAGTTTCCAAGGATGCTATATATTTCAAATAACATTTATTAGTGGCGCTGGGTGATGGGCATTGATGTTAGTGCTTTTATTCATGGGGAGAAGTGTATTACGTTTATTAGTTTTCTGGGGTTTTTTTGGTGGTTGTTCCTTTTTTTTGCACTGCTAAATATCCTCAAGGAAATCATCTTTTAAATCTTAAGAGTTGACATTTAGTTGTTATATCCACACAGAAAAGAAATGATTGCCCAGCAGCGTGAATATAAAAAGAAGAAAGCTTTGAAAAAAGCACAGAGAATAAAAGAACTTGAGCAGGAGAGAGAGGACCAGAAAGTGAAATGGCAACAGTTCAACAACAGGGCCTATTCTAAAAACAAAAAAGGCCAGGTTAGTACATTTGTACCAACTTTCATACTTTGTTAATTTGAAAAGTGCAACTATCATTAAAATAACTTTAAAATGAAAAAGGAGGTACTTAGATTTTTAAAAATACACAACTGGATCTTAAATTCAGAATCCTCTTCAATCTTCATTTGGCTTATTGAAAAAAATCTTCATTAGCCACTGTCTCTGTAATAGAAACACTATGAATGAGAGAGTTTATATTGGGAATTACAGAAGATCTAGGTTTTTTCCTTCTATAAATTAAAATTTGAAAAATTATTTGCTATTTTACCACTTAAAAGGGAGCGTGTTGAACCATACTTGCTTCGTTAACATGCCTTATGATGGACATCACTGGTAGATTTAATTTAAAAGAGCACAGGTTCCCTTGATGTACTTTTCCTTCTAAGTGTATTTTGTAATTTGTATTGTTTCCAAAGCTAATCAAGAACAATGGTTTCTGTTTCATTTCCCCTAGGTAAAGAGGAGTATTTTTGCTTCACCTGAGAGTGTAACTGGCAAAGTTGGAGTAGGAACTTGTGGAATTGCTGATAAACCTATGACACAGTATCAAGATACCTCTAAATATAATGTCAGGCATTTGATGCCTCAATAATCAGAAAAACTTGGATTTCATCTCTGCAGGGCTTTACATTTACCTTTTTATCCTTATATTTTTCTAAAGGTAAATTATTTGTTAGATGAGTAAGGAAGATACCATTGTCGTCATTGTTTGACTTCAATAGAATGAAACTTGAAGAAATTGCATTTGATAACTGCTATTCATTTAACTTTGCTTCATTACTACTACCACCACAGTTTCCTCACAGTTTGTTGGGTAAATTTAGCAACTTTTCTAGATAGATGCTGCTTGAATAAAGCACTTAGATGAATTGTTGATCTTCCTAATATCAGGCCCCATATTTTTTGTAAAGTCCTAACCTGGAACTTTCAGAACCTTTGAACTTACGACGTATTCTAGCAATTCACTGGAACATCAAGGCAAAACACCAAACTTCTACAGAGATCTTTTCATTTTTTTCTTATCTTCAACTTAAATTTAGCTATTGGCCAATTAAGCCTAAAATAGATTAATTTATAAATGGCAAAGTCTGTTTTGAGGTTTTTCCTTCAATAACTTGTTTCCTAAGTCTATTAGGCCATCTCGAAATGTATCCAGCTCTTTTATTCTTTTCATCGAGTTTTAGTTTTATGTAAGAAACCATGTAGGACCAGCTACCTTTTCTAATTTTTTTTTTTTTTGTACGTTTGCTTTTTTCCTGTGTTGGTTTTTCACTTATGGTAGTGCTACCATTTTTTGGATGTGAAATGTTTATATGAGAAAAAAGCTGATGTATAGCCCTGTATACAGTGTAGATACTATTTTTGTAAAAAAAAAAAAGAAAAAAGAAAATAAGAAAAAAAACCAAGGCTAAATTAATGAACAAGAGTACTGAATGTTTCATTATTAAAAATTTACTGTATTTCTTGTGCATTAATCTGACCATAATTTCCCTGTATATTATGTTCATGTAGCTGAGTTTGTAATTTTTGTTAACTAGATCAAGTTGTCAGCATTTGCTGGTGTAAGTGAACATCAGTTATCCTGAGTTGAGTTTAAGCCAAATATATGCATAGAAAAGGGTCTTCCTGTTAATGGAAGATGGTGATTTTTAGGATGTGTTAATTTCAGTTTTTGTATGTTTAACTTTTATTAAATAAAGTGTTTTTAAAATCTCCAGGATGTGTTATCAGAAAGGTAAAGTCTTTGATAATGATTAAGCCTCAGTGTCCTTACACATCATTTCCACAGAAGAGAATGAGTATGATAAAGGTTTCAATAAATCCTTATGTACTCCCCCCTTCCATTAGACATAAATTGGATTCTAAAGGGAAACCAGTTTTATTTTAAGGAATTATGTTTTGTGTAGAGTTTTCTGTAAATTTTTTATATAAAGGGAAAAATAAAAATTTTTATTTCACAAATTTTAATTTTTTTTGTATATTGAAACTTTTAGGAGGATAATGGCGAGAGGTAGAATATTTCATCTTGCCCTTCCACCTCCCTACCCAGGAAATTATTTTTTCCTTCTTAAATTTTTGGCCACCGGGTAGAGAACATAGGATAGAATAAAAGGTGAAATATTTTGTAAATACAAGGTATAAATTACAGTAGAAAAGGGGCCATTTAGATTGAAAAAATAAAATTATAAATAAAATACATTAATACTCTGTCTGCACGTATCTTGGTTGCGGTTGGTCCCCAGCCCCAGTTGGGGTCATGCGGCTGGCAACCAGTCAATGTGTCTCTCTCACAATGATGTTTCTCCCCCTCTCTCTCTTCCTCCCATTCTCCCTCCCGCTGTATCTGAAGAGAAATGTAAGAATATCCTCGGGTGAGGATAAAAAAATAAAAATACATTAATGCTGTTGTTACTAGTTGTAATGTACTAATAATCAGTATCCTTGAAGGATTGCAATGGAAACTATTTAAAAAATTTTTTTAATCCTCACCCGGCGATATTTTTCTATTTATCTTCAGCTAGAGTGGGAGGGAGAGAGAAACATTGACATGAGAGGGACACATCGACTGGTTGCCTCCTGCACAACCCTAACCAGGGCCAGTGACGAACCGCAACTGAGGTGCATGTCCTTGGCCAGAATCAAACCCAAGACTCATTGGTCCATGGGCCGATGCTCTACCACTGAGCCAAACTGGCCAGGGCTGCAATGGAAACTTTTTAATTAAAAAGCACAGGACAGACATTTGGTATAATTGAGTGAGATTATGGTTTTTGGTGAGATTACCTTGGTATGTTTGTCATTCACCTGGTATTTGTGTAGGCAAGACTCTTGTGTTGGGACTTGTGCCTTGTTTGACCCTGTGGGTCTTCCTTTCTGCACATTCATTTTTCTGGAGGGTTTTGCAGTAGGAGGAGAGAGAAGGAGTAAAGATGGTCATATTCTATAAAATACATATATATATATTTTTTTTTATCCTCACCCGAGGACATTTTTTGCATTTATCTTGAGATGGAGCAGGAGGGAAAAGGGAAGAAGAGAGAGAGAGAAACAACGATGTGAGAGAGACACATCGACTGGCTGCCACCCACACAACCCCAACCAGGGCCGGGGACAAACTGCAACCAAGGTATATGCCCTTAGCGGGAACCAAACCCAGGACTCTGTTCCTCGGGTCGACGCTCTTAACTCCTGAGCCAAACCTGCCAGGGCTAAAATATTTTTTGAAAATAGGCATATATAGCATGAGATAAGGAGCCCTTGTGTTAAAGACTTAGATGTGGGTCTTTGAAAAGTGTTAGGTGTCAGGATGATGATAGTGTCTCTGGACTAGACTAAAAGTTAGGATGCCTGGGGAGATAGGGTGCCTGTCTTGTGTCATGTTAAAGATGAGAAGCATCTCATGACACCAACAGTATTTTACAGATGGTGGTGGTTAAGCTCTCAATATTGTGAAACCAAATATAACACTTGGTTTTATGAAGCCTTGTTGTAAAATTTAATGTAGAGTTTCCCATTAAGAAAGGAGACTGCCCTGGCTGGTTTGGCTCAGCCGTTAGAGCATCAGCCCACAGACCAATGAGACCTGGGTTCGGTTCCGGCCAGGGGCATGTACCTTGGTTGCGGTTCGTCCCCGGCCCTGGTCGGGGTCGTGCAGGAGGCAGCCAGTTGATGTGTGTCTCTTGCATCAATGTTTCTCTGTCTCTCTCTCCCTCCCTCCTACTCTGAGGATAAATAGAAAAATCCTCTGGTGAGGATAGAAAAAGAAAGGAGACTTGACAAGCTCCGTAACTGACAGATCGTGGTGTTAGTCATTTAGGCCCCCCAAGTAGCTATGATTGCATGCATCTTTTCAAAACTTGACATTTGACTTTATTGTTATTGAACAGTTTAAGGAAAAAACAATCCTAACACCCCAAAAATAAGTAAAATTTAAAATTTTAATATTCACAGGTAACATGCTTTTTAAATTAACATGTAGAAAGACCGTATTAGAAGAGCAAGGACTTGAGCCCAGACTGCTGTGTTTGATTCCTGGCTCCCTTATTTATTACCTGTGTGTATAAATCTTTGCTTAATTTTTCAGCTGTAGAATGAGAATAGTTCCTGTTTCAGTAAGTTGTAAGGATGAATTAGTTAATATGTGTAAGGTGCTCAGTAGAGTACCTGGCATGTGGTAAGCACTATAGAAGTGTTTGCTGTTTCTCTGCAGAGTGGTGATGGTGAATATCTGATCTTTTTTCCTTAATTTGAACAATAATTCATATTAAAATGCATAATAATGCCTATTGCTTATAACATGTAGCCCCTAATTATAAATATACTACTGAAATGTTATCAAATTACCAAACTTACAAGAAGTACATCCTAGTAAAGGTTACAATTTTTAGGTCAAAGAGTATCTTTGGGCACGTTTCTTAATGGGAAGGGGGTATCAGTTATAATAAAATCACCCCTAATGATTGTTTAAAATTAAAGAGGGATTCCTGGGTTCTACCCTATACCTATCTAGGCCAAGGTGATTTTGATGTGCATCCCTGGCTGAGAACCATGCTTTTGGGTAAATACAGGGGTAGGCAAAAGTAGGTTTACTATGCCATTGTGACATTCTTTGAGTTAATAAAGCTAGTGTAATAATCATAACCTTTGTATCTTTTACCATACAAACTGAAAACCTACTTTTATCCATCCTGTATAAAAGTAGTTTGATTTTTGAAATGAAGGAAAAATTACCTTAATAAGTAGCTGTTTTCTTAGCCCAATCATGAAGACTAGGCATCCATCTAAAATGAAATACACTCATTTATTTTAACAACTCATTTCTTTTAAATGCTTGTTTTTCATGCAAGGTTGTCCATGTGTATGTGTTTCCATTACAATGCAGTTTTAATGCTGAGTGTGTCTGCCTTTAATATAGCAAAGGAAAATCATCAGGTAACATAAAGGAAAAAACAGTTTTGTAAATTGTGTGTGTCTATAGATTGTAATTATAAAAGGTGACAAATAGCAGTTGCAAATTCAGCCAAAAAATATTTTTAAAGCTTTGATTTGACTTTCTGCCTTGAATAGTAACTGAAATATAAAAGAAAATTATTAAAACCAAAAAGGTTTTATATTTGTTAAAATCTTTAGAGTTCAATAAATACCTACTGAGTTGTATTAAGTATTTGTATTATACTATGAAGCAACGAATTACGGTAAATGGTAATTTACAAGTAAATGTGAACATTCTTTATATCTAGGATTTTTGAGTTGCAAGCTAAACTGAATTTTTACTGCAGTGGAAAGGAAGAGCATAGCAGGCAAAATAACAGGTAATACCTTAGTTTAAACAAAGAGAAATCCAAGTAATTGAATCCCCTTATACTACATTTAAAAAGCATTATCTGTGTATAGATATGCTCTTAAGAGGTTCAGAAAGCAATATATTGACATTTTAAGAAGTTTTGGCCTGTCTAAAAATAAATAGTAAAAGAAAACATAAGATGGAAGGTATTAGATTTCTGTGAGGTTCTTCAATTGCCTTTTCTACCTTTCAGCTTATGTATATACAGAGGTGGTTCTTTTGTGGCCTTAAGTGGGGTAAAGCAGATCTGAGACTAACACTGGGCTTGTAGTTGACAGCTGAACTAGCTAAAAATATCAAATTATGAATACTTAAGTTATCTTTCAGTTCCCAGGAAATAAAAACTGGTAATTTCGAAACCAAGCACCTCACCAGTTCATTTTTATGAAACTAGTGCAGACTTATGTTACTGGAATATTAAAATTATAACTTGTATCCTCAATCTTCTAAGAGCACAGCTAAAGAAGCCATGGTTATACTCGTTATGAGAAAAGGTTTGCTTTTCGTTTGAAGAGCTACTTTGTCAACTTGAGGGCAAAAATCATGGTTATTTTGCTGGCTCATGATTTCCCTTTCTTGGTGAAACTGATGTGCTTTTGTTTTGTTTTCCCCCCTTTCAAGCCCTGTACTCACTTTAGCAAGATGCAGTGAATTTCTGACCAGAGAAACAATTCAGGCTTGGAGGAGACACTTGACTCTTAAGTCCTTGGAAAACTAAGAGTTTGAAGCCTGAGGTCTGCAGCTAGGCTAGTCTTTAATAGATGGTAATTGTCCAATTGTTCATTGCTCAGAAGTATGCAGAAAGCAGGAGTAAGTATCCCTTTGGTTCCTTTGCCCAGTTTTTTCCTCCAAAAGTACTGTCAGGTTTAGTTGACCTAGCTTTCAGAGTAAGTGTGATGAAGCTGCTAATTTAGAAGAAACTGACTTCATAAATTTGTGTTTTTTATATACACTTTATAGACATTTTATGGCTTTTATGTTTTTACAATGCTATTCTGTGTCTTGGTCTGAAATCTAAAATAAATGTCCCAAGGATAGCCCTACCAATACAGACTTTAAGCATTCCTCCATAGCAAAGGGCTTAGAGCTTGAGGAAATGGAAAAAATTCCAAAATTTTAGAAAGTTAGCTGGTAGTACTTGAAAAGAGCTTCATTTAAGCCATTTCCCCTAATAATTTATGACTCTATAGAAAGGTAAAACACAACCAAGAAGTGAAGTTGTCAGCCAGGACATATATTTTGAACTATACTGATTAATTAAAAGAGTCAGATGCATTCCACAAGAAAACTAGTTCCCTGTCAGATCTAGTATATGGGCCAGGAAGATTTTTCTTTCTTGGCAAGGCCAGCACTAAATATTAACTAGGACATTCAATTATTATGCTGTGGTTACTTTACTATCAGTGTATAACATACTCAAGCTCAGGGTAGCCTCCCCCCTTCTTTTTTAGAAAGACCAGGTAATCACTAAAACCGATGATACATCAATCTTGTAAAGGCTTTATTTTAAAAATTCTATAGGACATCAAAATTGACTTCTTACAAAATATAACCTGCCATGGAATTTTGTGAAAATGAACCATTTTACTTAATAGAAATCGTGCTTGGCTGCAAGACCTACAGTCAGAATAACTAAAATTCAAGATTAAGGATAGAGATTAAAAGATTGCATTCACCAGAGCAAGTAGAGAAGTTACATACCTCTTAATTTCCTTTTGGTGCTACAAACTCCTAGGTGGGGAGGGAGATATAATTTACATTTATCAATTTTAATCCTTAACAACCTTTTGAGATAGAGGTAGTATTTATCACAACTTTTCAGGAGGAAACAGTCTCCATGAAGAAATTCAGTAACTTACCCATGGTCCTTAGCAAATGCCAGAATTGGGATTTAAAGTGACCAAAACCCTTCTTCTTACCAAATTATGCTGTTTTTGGTAGGAAGTATGGGATTTTTTAGATGGAAGAAAAAGGGAAAAAGGCAGCTTGTTGCTTCCAGTGGAAGAAAAACTCACTAAAAAAACCTTCCCCCCAAGGAGCTAAACAAGTTTCTCATGAGAAATGACCCAGGAAGCAGTGTGGCCTTAGGTTGGGAGCTTTGCCTCAATACTCACTTTTAAAATCCCTTCATAATGCTAAAAGCTATCATTGTCGCCAGAGGAGTTATCCCTATTCTAATCAGAAACTAGATGACACCATCACAATCTTCTTTGGTAATAATATGCACTGAAATGGGGTTTACCTGTTCCATCACTCAGGTGTTTTACATACAGGGTACCTTTACTTCAGATCAGTTGGGACTAAATAGGAACTTCCGGACTTGTTTTCAATGTAAATAATATGTGTAGCCAAAGGGATTCCTTAAAAAGTTATTTGGAGAACAGATAAAAATGACAAAGGGCTTTATGTCCTACCTGAAGCGGTTAAAGATTATCATGTACAGTAAACCATCTGCAATTCTGCAATTAGGTTACGTGGAGTTAATCAGTCAAGAAGGCACCTGTTTAAATTATAGAACAGGAAATGGCAATGATTCAAAATTGCCATTGGATTACTGAAGTAGTATCAACACAGACATTTAGGTGACAGTTGGCTCTCAAGGTGTGGATGCTCGTTTATATATTTTTCCTTCATAGGAGAAAGGTGGTACAAAAAGCACTCGGGAATTCTTCATTCACAATTTTTATTTCTTGCAATTAACTTTTGTATCTTCAAAGTCGATTTGTCTTTTAAAAAATTAATACTTCTTACTCATCATACAATCCACCCCCCCACCCCAAGTAAAATAAACCCAGGGAAGGAGTAATTTAGGGGGCAGTTGAAATAGGTACTCTAGGTTCGTGACAAAGGCTTCTCAGCCCACCATCCTATACATATACAACAAAATGGCAGCACCTCAAGTTCACCTGAATGAATCGTCCCAAATTCCAGCCCTAGGCAAGTGATGCAAGTGAATGCCATGGGAATAACAAAATGGAAGCTTAGTCATTGGCTTCCATTTACTTTCCATGGTAGTTAGCAGAGTCTTCAAACTGTCTTACTTGGGAAAGTCAAAAATAAGCAACTATACAGAGCAACATTTTGACCTAGCCAAGAGTAATTTAAAATGAAACCAGAATAATTTATCTGGGCCACAGAAATGAATTTATGTTTTTCCTTAAGTCCCCAGCACCTGAAGTAGCAAGTTCTAATAATGGGCTTCTAAAGGCATGCAGTTTTTCACACATCTACTTCAAAGGATTTCTTCCACTCAAACATAGCACAATCAAGGATAAAATATTTTTGGAGGCACAGGAAGAGCACAAGAACAAGTAAGTATATGCTGAGGCCTTGTGTATGACCAAGATGGTACACTTCATATATAAAAGCAGTGAAAGCTGTTAAAGTGCTACTTACAAAGGATAGTCTAACATTACACACACAACTCAACTGCACTGCTAAATATGGTTGTCTTTATTTTCTTTTTCCTTGCCCAGCCCTATCTAAACAAAATAAAACTACAGGACTGAAATTAACAACCCATTAAAATCAGCAATAAGTTATGAAAATCATAAAGCTTTTTTTTTTTTAAGTAATTATGGGTAGTTAAATTATTTAAAGTATACAAAGTTCAAAGAGCCAGGGGTAAGGTCTCCAAAAAGGCTTCCTGGGGTAAGGGGGAGAGGAGAGGGCCAGGGGGAAACTTCGGAACTTGAAAGACAAAAGGGAACACATGACATCAAAGTGCAGGCTAGGAATTTCACTTAAAATAACATTTCTGAAAATATTGATAAGAGCAACAATAGCACCTGCACAGTGGGACTGTGAGGAAGGAGAGAGACTGCCTGTAGGAAAACGGAAGCAAGTCTTTACATTAAAATGAGACAAGTGCAGAACTTAACTATGTTAACTATGATAGTGTGTCTACTATAGATATCAGATGGTTAAAGCTGGTAAAAGGTAATGATTCTAAATGAAAACAAAAACAGCATTGACCTTTTTTCTACCTAGCCCAGACCTCATTCATTTTGTGCACTATAAAGAGTGAGGTGTGAGGTGTTTTATCATTATCAAATGCTGCATCAAAATAGATGATTTTTTCCCACGTTTTTCCACTATATAAAAGACATCTATGTTTTTTATGGACAAGCTTTAAAAAGATGTCATTTTGGTTTTCAACACATACAAACAGTTATCAAAATCTGAAATAAAAATGCTGCCGTGGCTCAGACCTTGGCCTGCTAATCTGCGTGCACAACTCTTCTGGCCCACGCAGACACAGAGGCACGTGGAGCTTTTTCCTTCTGGCCCTTCAATCCGAACTCATAGGCCCTGTGGTAGAGGCTGTCATCCATGGACTGCCCTCATGCTGCCCAAGGGCCTAAGGGCGGCTAACTGTCGAGCTGGCGGTTGGGTGCCCTAGTGCTAACAATGCAGGATAAGGTTAGCTTGCTTAGCATGGAATCCAACAGAAAGCTGAGCTGCATGATGATCCCTTTCAAAAGGCTTCATGGGAGTCTCTCCTTTTGCAGAGCATGAAATGAGTTGTTTTTTTTTTTTAAATTAAAGAATTGATCATCCACAGGCTTCATGATAAGCTAGCCCAGGGTGACTTTTAATAGCTCTTTAGCTATCCAAGATTAATGCCTGATTATCTTGTCTTGCCAATACCATAGATTTGATTTTGTTTTTAGAACCATAAAGCTCAGGAAGGGTTCAGAATCCCATCCTTAAATGTGTCTACACAATGTACTATAAGCAAACTAGAAAAAAGAGGATGGAATTTCCAATGTCCTTTCAAATCAAATCAAGAAAATTTCACACAAGTTTTCTGCTGCCATTAGAAATTGTGATTTTCAAAAATGAATGTTATGAATATTTGTTCTGCTGGGGAGGCTCTGCCCCATGTTTTGCTAAGTATTTGTTTAAATAGAAGTCTTCTGACCCTTTTGTTCAAGTATGATTTTGTTTAAGTTAGTTTTAAAGGAGACGGCATCATGAACCCAATTTAAGAGATTGTGTGGATTGAATTGGCCCAGTGAATATTTTGCCCTGCACTGTTATGTCATGCTGGGTTCTAGGAAGTGAACGAAAGTTTGACACTGGCACTGGAGTAACCCTCGTCGCTCCCAATACTCTGCAGGCTGCTGTGGTCATCAATGTCACTGATGCTGGTGGTACTGATATTGTCCACTTCTCCATGGGAGAACTCTGTGCTTTCAACATCCACTTCAATCTCCTCTGCCAAAGGGGAAAAAGAAAGAATGTTAGTAATCTAGTATATGGGCACTTTAAAAAACTAACAGAGGAAAAGTGATTACTTTTTATAGTAGAAAATTGTTGTTAAACAAGCTTATTATGAGTGATGTCTGGAGAACAGAAGGAACCAAAGGTGAAGAGACAACGAATATATTTTGCAAAAGGGAATGTCTGGTATACAGTGGTGGTCTCAATTTAGGCAGCAAGTTTACTAAAGCCTTTGACGCCAGTCTGTCTGGACCTCCCACCAAAAGCACTTGGCCTATTTGGGAATTAGTGCTTAATATTAAAAGATCCCAACCCCAAGTGGTTTAACATCTGTTTTACATTAAACTAGAAACTAATTCTCAGTGCTGTTTATTAATCAGAGTTGCCTTAAAGGGGGAAAAAGCATAAACTTAATATAGGCAAACTAGAAAATTTATCCATCCAGGCCTTTGGTGGTATCATTCTTCAGACTTCTAGGATTCATCATAAAGATCTTTGACTATTCAGTAACCCAAATAAGCCAGTCATTATAAAGTGGACTCTATAGGATTTGCCTTCAATTTAATTTTCTTGCATCAAATATAGCTTGAAATGAGGGCCTGATGCTTAAAGTCTCTGGATTATAGTGAGTTCTATAGTAAAGATTATAGTAAAGGCATTTCAGTGGAGGTATTTAACTTTACTTCAAAAATCAAACATGATGAAAAAAACCCTAAATACATATGACCCAGCTATGGGTAGATATCTTAATTGTTAAATACTACATATATAATCACCCTAATATATAAAAAAGCAATATACATAAAAAAAAAAAAAGGCAGTTAAAAAACTGTTTTGTCCCATAACAGCTAGAATGAACTCAAGGTTTTTCAATTCTCTTAAAACAAACTCAAAGCCTGATGTTTCATATTTGGCACTGACTTGAAGGGTTCACACTGATCACAACTGCTTTAGGAAAAGTGGATTCTTGCTGAGCCCAAGAAGACTGAGTAAGTTAGTTCAAAGAGTATAACTTTCAAAAGGGCTTGTTGCTTCAAAAGTTTTAGAGATCTGTTTTTAAAATGCAGGCAGCTGTCCAAACAAGCTGTACAAATAATCCTATGAATTCATAACTATTTGTTTCATACCCACAATGCTTCACATGCTATTTAATGTTTCCCAGCATCGTAGAACATTCATCCAACCTCCAATTGGGAAATACAATGAAGACACCCTATCTAACAGAGTGTGCAGAACTCAATCAAAACAAAGTAAAATGAGAGACTGCTCTAGCTAAATGGACTGGAGATGTTACTAAAAGTTACTGGGAAAGAGGGCTGCCAGATAAGAACAAGAACACGACTAGATAAGGTACTAGCATACTGGGGGTACTAAAAAAATGAGAACTATAATGATGAAGATATACCCTCTCTAAAATTTGGAGGTGGGTAGGTAGGAGGAGATAACAGCAGAAATAGCAGTTAAAGCCTAAAGACCTGACAGGTCACACAGCTTGTAAAGCAGTAGAAAAAAGACTAGGATAAAGGTCTGTCTCCTAAATCGGGCGTATTTCTGCTATACCTCACTGTCACTCATAAATGTAGCATGTCCTACAGGTTCTTGCTGTTGCCCCTGGTAAACTTTTGTTCTTCAAAACTGAGTGCCACATAAAAATAGACTTTTACATAAGTAAAACAACAAACCCAGGGACTCCTAGTGTGTGTTAAAAGAGATCAGAAGGGGGTCAATGGAGAAAAAAGGGGGATATCTGTAACACAATAATAAAAAAAGGGGGGGGGGTCAGAAAATGCCCTGGCCAATTGGCTCAGTAATGAGAGCGTCAGAGCCCTCCAAACCGACGCCTTGAAGGTTCGATTCCAGTCAAGGGCAAGCACCTGGGTTGCAGGTTCAATCCCTGGCCTCAGTCTGGGTCATGCATGGGAAGCAACCAATTGATGTGTGTGTCTCTCTCTCCCTCCCTTCCACTCTAAAAATCAATAGAATCCTCAGGAATATCCTCTGGTGAGGATTAACAACAACAAAAAATGATCAAAAAAACAATTTGAAAGGCTCCTACAGAATATAGGAAATTTGAGTATTAAAATGAAAAAGAATGACTACAATGGATTTGAACACATTCAATACATGAAAACATGAGTTCATAAGATAATAAAAAAGAAACAGCAAAACAAAACACACTATGAAGGTTGCCAACGCACCAACTTATTCAGAAAATTGATAAAGTGAAAACAAAACAAGCATTTATCCCATTTTCCCTGTATGGACTTTATTTCAGAGTAACCATAAACTTGATGAAGAAATGTTCTTCTTTATAGAAGAAAAAGTTAAACATAAGAACAATGATAGAATTGGAAAATCACTTATTTTATAATACCTAATGAAATAATGATGGGGCAATAATCAATGATTGCTAAAACTATTAAATGAAAGCTTGATACATTTGCAAAAAAATATCAAGATGACAACACCTGAACCTACTAACCAATGTTTTCACTAGAGTGGGACAACTAGACATAATATTGATGTACCAGGAAGTACACAGCACCATCTATGAAGTATTTTTGCTTCAAAAAAGAACCTGAGTTTAATCAACCCATTAGATCTACCAACTAGTTTATAGGAAACTATGAGGTATTGTTAAATGACACCATGAAGATTCAGTCATACAAATCTAAAATGTGGGAAATTCTATAAGAAAAATGACCCCGTTTCTACAATAAATGGTAGTGGAAAAAAAGTGGGGAAGGGAAAATTTTATAAATTAAAAGTATCTTAAAAGGCATAAACAAATGCAATGTGGACTTTGGATTCTAATTCAAACATACCAATGGTAAGATGCCATTTTTAAGAAAATCTATCATGACATTGAATAAGATCATCTGATTTTATTAATTATGTGGGATATTATAATAGTATGATTATGTTTTTTAAAGATACCTTACTGAAGTATTTAGGGAAAACGATAATGTTATCTGGAATTTTATTTAAAACATTCCAAAAAAAAAAAAAAATGGTGAGGGTGAGGGTGGAGAACAGATGAGACAAGAATGATAGAATATTGACAGTTGTTCAAACTAGATGATGGGTACAAGAGAGTTCATTATTCTATTCTACTTTTGTATGTTTGAAATTTTCCATAATAAAGTCAGAACAAGAAATTTTGCTAACAATTTTTGTTTTAGAATCCTCAAGAATCTCATGAGCTCCCATTTTCCCAAATGTAAAGTTTAAAATCACCAGAGTTTACTTCTGGGATCCTTTATTGTGGTGTAAGGCCTGATGTAGTGGGAGCTACAGATGAATAGATCAGTACAAATCAAACAATTTCTGTTTGGTTGATTTTTCTTTTTAAATTCTGCCAAAGACAAATATTCTGGGACAGATGGAAAGAGAAATGAAGGGTGTGGCACTTTAAAACATAGGTATAAAAATTAGTATCACCAGTAATAAGACATCAACATCACGTGACTTCCTGAGACAATAAATTGAGAAGGGCACAATATCATTTCTCTGATATTTCTTCCCCCAAATGTATAACTCCAATCTACTAATAGGAAAACATCAGACAAACCTAAACTGAGGGACACTATATAAAACAATAAGCCAATATTCTTCAAAAGTGTCATGGTCATGAAAGAAATGCTGAAGAACTATCTAATACAATGTAGAATCCTGCTTTGGATCTTGTATCAGACCAAGGACATTAGTAGGAAAACTGATGAAATCTGAATAAGGTCTACAGATTAATAATACTGCATGAATGTTAATTTCCTGGTTTTGATAATTGCACTATGGTTATATAAAGATGTCAACATTAGGGAATCCTAGGTGAAGGGTATATGAGAACTCTATAATTTTCTACAGAAAACTTACAACTTTTCTCTAAGTCTAAAATTGTTTCAAAGTAGAAAATTAAAAATACATATCTAATCAAGAAAAAAGTTCTATAATTCATATGGGCATTACTAGACAATGTTGTGATTGCATAAAGTCTAGAATGTTACAGTGTTGGCCAAAGAGAAAAAGCAAATACAGTCCCTCCCAACCTACCCTCCCCTAAATCTAGATACAGGGATTCTTAGTATTTCATTAGTGAAGAAGCACACTGCCTACCTCGCTCTGAATCAGAGCGATCTGAAGAAATAGTTGATCCGATGCTGTCCATTCGTATTCGTTCCATCTCCTGAGGACCCTGCAGCTGTTCCAGTCGCCGCTTTAAAAATCTCTGTTCTCTTTCCAAGTTCTCTAGCTGGTGCTGGCTCTTCCTTTCAGCTTCTTCAAGTTTCTAAAATGATATTTAAGTTTGTGTATAGTCCAGTACAAACAGTGAAATTAATTTTTACCTAACATCTCAAAAGATTTCTTTGACAGACATAAATGAATGTACAAGTATATATGTGTATATGCATATAAAGACATATATAGATACATATTTTTAAACATCAAAAATAGTTATTTCTTTGGAGTTTTTTGGGGGGTGGTGTATAATGCATGCCACATTACTAGAATAGTATGGAATTCTCAAAGTCTGTAAAGTTATCTCCATGAAAGAGAAACTTGCTCTGCAGTGTAGTTTTATGGAAAAATACTGAGGGACACAGTCAAATGAAGTCATCTCCACCAGAGGGCACAACTGCCTTCTTTCTGGGTATCACCAGAGTAATTGTTATTTCTCTAGTATTCCCAGCTCTTCAAATGGCCATGCTGTCAAAACAATTTAGTTTAATCAGGTTATGTTGCTCCCCCCCATCAGATCAGCTGATAAGTTTTTAGATTTCTCTTGAGTCACTTATTAAGGAGGACATGGTAAGCTAGTTGATGTATATGAATAGGAATCATTGCTTCTAATGAAACCAGGTCCAAGAGAATCATATGCAAATATGAAAGTAAAAGTTCTCACCTTGATGTGTGCTTTGGCTTTGTTGAGCAAACCAAGTGTTGTGTGCCTGGTGCAGTCTGGTCCTAGTGGAATCAGAACTTTTAAGCGTTCTAAACATAGGCGCAGATGAGCTCGTCTAAGAAAGACAAAAAAGTCAAATAAGTTTAAATATTCCACTAGAAACATCCTAAAACCTATTTTAAGACAAATAATTTGCACATTATTCAGTGTATAACAATGTTACACCCCCCCTACTTCTTCCATATGTGCAAGTACAGGCACGCCTACTGATTTTCAGTCTGCCATTTCTGTTGTACTCTTCTATAGCTACCGATCACTTCAGATGATTATCCCCAGTGGTAATCTCAGTCAGAGATGATTTAATTTTAACCCACCCCATAAACTGCCTCCTGCACGTCCCCTCCTGGGGATTGAGCCCAAAACCCAAGCATGTGCCCTGACCAGGAATTGAACTGGGACCTCTCAGTCCATGGGATGATGCTCAAGCCACTGAGCCACACCGGCTGGCAACTATCTCAAATATATTAATATGGAAGTAGGAAAGCATACTAGGGCAATTGTATTTGATTCTGAGTGCCTACAACTGCAGGCTAGAATAGGGGTTTTCAGCTGGGGTATTCCAAGGAGGTATAAAATGCTCACAGATTTCCATATCCACCCTTCCACCTTTCACACATACACACACACAGCCATCCTACTGTTACATATTATTATGTATCAGGTTGAACCATATAAAATTTCTCACAGGTTTTTAAAAATTCAACCATTTCTCATGTATAGACATAACAACTTCATATGATCCAACACATAGAAACAGCAAAATTCTGTGACCAGGTAGGATAGGATTAGGCAAAATATATGGCTCTGTGGTCAATTCTAGCCACTGAAACCACAACCTATAAAACAGCCCCTGGCTTTCTAATATCTAAGTGTACCAACCAGCTCATTAGTTTTTAATTTTTATTTCTGTCTCTCTTCTTCTCCTCTCTCTTACTACCCACCTGTAATTTTCTACATATGGGAAAAAGCCAGGTGAAAAATTCTTTACTAAAAGTCATTGCATTCTTTAATCCACCTAGCCTGTGGGCAAGTTAGGGGAAACTTCAGGCAGCCTTATGGATTTACCTTCCCTGTACCCTAAAGGAACTATGATCACCATGAAGAGAGTTCTGGGTACATAATTCCACCCTAAAACAATTCTAGTCCATATCTTTGGTCCTATGTTTCATAAGGCACAGCATAATTCAGCAGTTCATAATATATCCGAAAAGAAAATTCACAAATGTGTTCACAGTTTACCCCTATTCTTAAAGAGCTATAATTGAACATTTAGCAACTGACTCAACTGTACCAGATACAAAACACATCTTCCATTTTCTCCTCAAGGAGGGCCAAAATGGCTGTATTAGCTTACTCACAAAACTATGCATTCTCTGTCTTAATATACATGAAATAATGTCAAGTGAAATTCCAAATGCTAGTAGTCTGAAAGGGGTAGGCAAGCAAGGATGATTAAAGGTTATAAGGTCAGAGACTTGATGAATTGTTAAGATTCTTCCAGTACCCACTACCCCAGCTATAAAGGTCTGTTAGTATTTCCATTCCAAATCTCTCTCCTGGGTTCAATAACTCAAATCTAATAATTAGCTCCAGGCTGAAACTCGACATACCTGATGTGGATAAAGGACTTTTTTTATTTTCTCGAAATCAATGGATTCTCCTTAATGTGATTTAATAATTAAAAAGTCATTCTCCTCCCCTGCTGTGCTACCCCAAATCACAGAGCCTTTAGCAAAATTTTCATTTTTAACTGCAAAACATCCTAGGTGAGGTCTCTCACATGACCACAGAGTGCTCTTGCTGAGTACACTACAAACAAAACAAAACAAAATCCACAGTAAAAAATGCCTTTAAATGCTTCATTAGGATTATTATAGCATATGCCTAACAAGTGCACTCATATATGATATGACTGGAGGTTGGAGAGATTGTGGTTCTCTTATTAATAATTAGAGGCTCCCAGGGGGGCTCTGAATTAAGTCACGTAAAAAAGTTAGCACTGCAATTAACTAGTAAAGTTAACAGGTATGTTGCCACAAGAATAACTTGCCAATTTTGTTTAAATTACTTTTAAACAAGAAATTCAGGGTATACATAGGAAATATCCTTTAGTTTAAAAAACTTTAGAATGATTTCTTTACATCAAGGAAAAAATGTGTGGGTCAATTTTCTATTTTGTGAGACATAAGTAAAAGTCATATTAAAATGGGCAGAAATTGACTAACAATATTAAGATATTTGTTTTTTCTCTTTTTAATCATTCAGTTGTATATTTATTACATTACTTTTGTATACGCAGCAATAATCCAGACACTTGCTTGAGTAGAAGTAAAATAAGAAATGTAAACTTTAAGAGTGTATAATCTAGACTACAGAACAAAACATATTGTTTTGTTTCATTTGGTTCATAATAAAATGAGTCATATAGATAGCAAGGGCAATGTAATTTGAATAAAAGGATACATTGTAACTGGAGGAGGTAGACTTACAAAAGGTTAAAACTCGACTTTGGATGTCAGGAATATTGAATTTGTCTATGAAAAAGCAAGTATTTTCAAGGTAATTAAAAGAAGAGTAAAGGACTCAAGTTCATATATTGGGCCAAACTTAATCCTAAAATTTAAAATACCTTAGTTTTTTTTCATCCAAGGGAAAACAACTGAGTTGGAATTCTGTTTTTTAAAAGTATAAGCAAAGTTTAGCAGTCTGGTGATCTGCAATTATGCAGTCAAATCAGGAGGTGCACAGGCCAGGGGAGTCAAGGTGTAAATAATGCCTAAATAAACAGGGAAGGCACACTGTCCTCTAAAATACTTATTATTAGCAACTACTGAACATTTCTCCAGTCAAATAATTATGTGTTCCAAGACACAGCTTACACCAAGAAAACATATCCTGAGATATCATGTCTTACAAAGGCCAATGATGCCATTTTCTGTTTTATCAATGCAGTCCTCCAAAATAGATAACAGTATAAAGGATGAGTAGTGAATCATGTCCTCTGCTCTCCTGTGGGAAGAAGTGTATCTGTGGAAGCCAAATGTCATTTCTTACAGTTTTTGTACTTATAACTGAATCGGACATTTGGAAAGTAGAATGGCTACGGGTTCGTGGCAGTTGAAAGGACAGTAGTCAACCAAGGGGAAGCCACATTTTTCAAAGTTGCCATCCAAATACAGCACACAGTTTTCCACGTGTGCTTATATGCCACTTTTAGGTGCACACTTCCAAGAGCAATGGACACCTTGTGACTGTAAACTGGCAAAATTCTCCTTCCCTTACAATGGTGCTGTACTACTCTCCACCCTTTCTCCCATAGTCTCCCTGCTGCTAACCAGATTGCTAGCTTAACCACCAACGACCTAGAAAGGCATATCTTTTGATGCCATCTGGTCCTTTCTTTTCTTGCCTTTCATTCTCATGTGACTGGTGGCTCAGAAGCCTCCTGTACGTGGCTGACAAATCATGGGTTGTAAGATACTGGAGGAAGAAAAGTGGACGAGAGACAAGATAAAAGCTTGGTTTGATTTGAAAATCCTTATGCACTGAGAAAAAAATTGCAAGTATCATAAAGATGATGTTTTTCAAGTCTCCAAGGAGTGGAAATGATGACAGACAACAAGGTACAATCCTGCACCTTTTTGTATTATTATTTTTTTTATCCTCACTTGAGGACATTTTTGCATTTATCTTCAGATAGAGTGGGAGGGAGTAAGGGAGGAAGAGAGAGAGAGAGAAACATCAATGTGAAAGAGACACATCGAGTGGTTGCCACCCACACAACCCCAACCGGGGCCAAGGACAAACCGCAACTGAGGTACGTGCCCTTAGCGGGAACCGAACTCGGGACTCTTCCGGTGCGCGGGCCGATGCTCTAATCGCTGAGCCAAACCGGCCTGGGCCAATCCTGCACCTTTAATCAAAGTAGGGTAAGAAGGCTGGGGAAAGTTAAGGCTGCTGTGTTGACTATTCTGATAAATACTGGACTAGCAACCAATATAAAAAAAACCTGACATTGTAAAATATATGGAACTAGACATGATAAAAATGAAAATGAAAACAAAAACTTAGCTCCCTGCTTAGCATTTACTTAACTTTTCACAACACATGGATAGCACAATAAAAACTATAAAACAAAAATCTTTCCTAATTTAGCACGAATGACTGTAAAGCAAAGTTACGATTAGACACCGCAGTAGGAAGTACCCTATGAAGAAAAAGGAATTTTCCTTGCTGAGAGGGAGGGGGCAAATGGAGAGATACCAAAGTACTTTTATTTTCAAAGATACTTTGAGATCTATTTTAAAATGAGATTTAAAACTGGGTTTTACCCAGGGGAAGAGGCAATTCCCAGTGACTAACCCTGCTGGAGAGAAGGTCCTATCAAAATTACCCACACCTTCAAAAAGGGCAAGCCCCTTGTGGGAAAAGGAACAATTAGAGTCTGTTTGGCTTTTATTTTGGTAGATTGGGATCATTTTTCTCTGAAGGAACCAATGCTGCTTTTGCTTTCAAACTTTGTAAACTCTACTGCAAAACTGAAATACCACAGAACGTGAGAGGAAATGATTTTGTTATTAAATGGCCCCTCTTAGTAGCTGTGATATTTTAAAGCATAGGTATATCAACCACAAGAAGCACAGAGTGTTGAAGGAGAAGAAAGAATTCCCTTTCAGGATAAAAATTGCAAGTATCATACGGTGATGTTTTTCAAGTTGTCTCTGGAAACTCTAATCCCTCTGCCCAACAATAAGAAATTTAACGCGCCTGCCCAGCCTCACAAACCATCCACTGGCTGATGCCCTTGAAGGCACGGTCCTTCATTGGAACTTGTCTTTCATTCCTCCACTACAGGATACCAAGACTTTGCCAAGTAGCTAAATCAAAATGGAAAACAAGTCAAGTGATAGAGACAGTACTTGCATTTTCCTCTCTGCTGAATGTTACGCAATGGGCTTTGAGTCCTCCCTTAAGCCACATTCTTCAAAGCTGCAGTGGCTTGTGGCCAGGTTTCCCAACTTGCTACACAACACTTTTGCACACATCAGTTAGGTGATTATCCTACACATTTTATATTCCAACGTTCCCCTAAAGTTTAATGTGTTAAGAATCTTCTGAAAATCTCCAAAATTAAGGAAAATAAAAACTGCCTGTCTCCTTTTCTTATGAAAAATGACATTGAAAGTGGATCCCGATAGCAAGCACATTCATGCTGCTCGCGAATTTTATTTATAAAAACAAATATGATCATATTGTACCATTCAGCTTATTTGTGAAATAAGAAGGCTTGTACAAGCGGTTCCCATAAAATGGCGTATGATAATTATGTTTCACTTGCAAATTATATATTATCTCCTTCACAAAAAATAAATGGACTATTAACTCCCGGGTAGTAACTTGGTAAATGGCATTTCCCTAGAGTTAGACCAGATTGTGGTGTCATGGGGCTTGAGGACAACAAAATAAAAACTAAGAATAGCTAGGACCCTCTTCTCAGTTTTGAAAGAAAGATGCTTTCATTAATATTCCTCTTAATTCAATTGGTATCTTGTAAAATAGCCAGATAGGAATATCAACAAGTATTATAATAAAGTTTCAAATTATATATACTATATATACATTTTTCTACAGTCACATTGTCCACCTAAGCACTAAACGGCTCATTTATATACAAATAAATAAAATCAGTAAGGCTCAGATACATGTTACTCGCTCTTGGAAGACTTAAATATCATCTTCTAATAAAATCTAAGTAGTTCTTAGGGTAGGGAGCCAGAGAGTATTTAAAGCCAGAAGGTTAAACATAGTATGCCTTCCAGAAGTCATAGTTTTCCTCAAAGATTTGGAAGAAAAACACATATATAAAAACAAGCAAAGATAATGCAAAGTATACTTTTAAGATGAAAAAAAAAAACAAAAAACCCTTCAAATAAATCTCACTATTTCACACTGCATCCCAAGACCTCCAGGAATCTATGTTCAAACTACCAGAGCATATTACTGCAGATCACTATCACAGCTTTGGATCTCAGAACATCATTTCTGAGTCACGGCTGGGATTATGTCTTTCAAAGGTTTAGACAGGGAGGAAGAGTGGAGGGGGAGAAGGGAGGGGGAGGAGAGAGGAGAGGAGAGATGAATTAATGATGACAAAATAGTGGCATATTCTTTCTCAAACTACACAGATTCCATGTAGGCGGAAATGTATTTAGTCTTTACATCTCAGAGATATGAAGAGGATGAAGTTGCCACTCAGGCAATAATAATGATCACCAGTAAATAATGAGTTCCACCCTATTATGTCATTGAACTAGATGTAAAGATTTTTTTTTTTATTCCTCACCCGAGGATATTTTTCTACTTATCATCAGATAGAGTGGGAGGGAGGGAGAGAGAGAAACAGAGAGAAACATCAATGTGATAGAGCCACATTGACTGCTTCCCACATGACCCCACCAGGGCCAGGGACGAACCACAACCAAGGTACATGCCCTTGACTGGAATCGAACTCGCGACTCATTGGTCCGCGGGCCAATGCTCTAACCACTGAGCCAAACCAGCCAGGGCAATGTAAAGATTTTTAAAAGATGTCAGTAGTAATCTTTATTCACTTGAAGACGCTATAATTTAGCCTTCTGCCTACCACCTTTCCAGCCCCACTTCTCATTACCTCTTGAAAACCTATTCCACAAACCAAATGTGCTTTCATATTTACTGATTTCTCTACCTGGAATGCCTTTCTCTCCACTTTCCAACTAGTGGGCATCTAACTCATTTGGTCAGTCCACAGACAAACTATTGTTTCTCCCAGGAGGCCTTCCTTGCCATACCCCTTTCTCAGATAATTAATACTTGATTTCCATACCAATCACGCTATATTTTAATTATCTTCTAGATAAGGCTGAATCCATACTTTTAGTCATTTCAGGTCTTCAAATACCAAACAGAAAGACTGGCTCACAGTGGGGAGGAGGCATGTAACAATTTCCAGTGTCTATAACTAGGACTCTCTAACTCACCAAAGTTGAGGTAACAATAGTGGAGCCTCTAAACAGTATAATCAGATTCGAGGCCAACATTCATCAGAGATCTGCTTATGGATGCCAAAATTCTACACTGGGTTTTTTGTGTGCAGCTGAGGTCACCACCAAAGATGACTACAAGTAGAGTAACCAACAATCTCCAACTTAACTCTCGATTAGAGTCGACATCTCTTTTAATAGTGACGCACAGGGTTAAGAATTGCAGACATCACACCAGTGTGTGACTTATTTACAGTGATGAGGACTAGGACAACAATGTCAAATGAAATTCAAAAGTAACATTTTTAAATTCTTTTTGGGGGGCACCAATTTTGACTTTTAGACTTTATTAACAACAGGCTTCCTAGCAAACAGAAAATCTGACTGATTTAAGTTTGGCCTCTGTTCCAGTTGTTGTTCAGCAAATAGTGATAATAACAAGTATAATACTACTGCAATTACTAAGAAAAAAATAGAAAAGAAACAGCTAAGAACACCCAGGTATGAGAGGGAAAAGTCTAAAAAGAAGTATTCCACAATGCACGTGTGTGTGTGTGTGGGGGGGGAGTGATGGAGTAGGGGGAGGGATTAAATGAAGAGTTTTTATTCCATCTGGTAATATGAGAAATTAGTGTTTGTACAGTTTTACAAGATCCCAGGACTGCTGATCACATGAAGCCTACAATGTAGAACACACAAAACAATTTCATCTCTAAGGAAGACTTGACTTTTGACAGCCTCATTTGAAAAAAATAATTAAAATCTGGTTCCAGAGGCATATATTCTTCACTGAAACTCCCACAGGAACACAATCTCCAAAGTGATTTAACAGAAATTGCTCACTTGACGTCCATTCTGAGCTAAATTTAGATTCCATGCATACATCTCATCCCCTCTGTTTATGAGGATTTGGTTTAAAAACAATAATAACAACAACAAAAAAAACTTATTCATTCACCATATTTCTTCTTTGGTCACACAAGAACTTTCTGTATTCCAACTTTCAAAGTCTGGGAAATAGGGCTACATCACTGGAGAAAACAGTGGCAATTTGTTCTAAATACAAAATAGCTTATTTTCCTTTGGCAACTCTCCAGGGGTTTTGGTGGAGGGAAAAGATACTCTTCTCTAGAGAGATCAGGCTCTGAACCTGGCCTACTGTCAAAACTTAGCTGTGGGTGGAAAAGAAATTTTAAAAAATTATTTACCTTTCACATCAATTAGGAAATTGATTAACGGTTTTTTGCATTATTAACAGTTTTTCTACTCTTCAGCCTTTTGTTGGGTTCATCCCTATTCTGGCAGCCCCCATTGGCTGATTTAATGGTACCAAGGGGCTGAGAAGTGTTGCTGTCCAAAAGAAAAAGCATTCTCACAGGGACTGGGAAGGCAATCAGCAATCACAACAGTAGCTGCTTGTTAATTTTCTATTTGAAACACAGTGATGTCAATAGTATTGTATCCTGCCAGCCTCCATGGGGTAAAGTACATTTTGAAACCAAAACAAACTTCCTACGTGCTGGCAAGTCAGATCTGAGACACAGTGATAACGTTCCCTAAGACACTGCCCTAGTTTCATATGCAAAACGTACATAACAAACATTAGTCTACACTTCTATAAAAGTTTAAGTCTAACTCTCACAGCCCATTCCTACCCACAGCCCAGTGAAGTTATTTTATTATGTCAAATTATAGTCCAGAATGGCAGAGGGAAATGAAGAAATATTGTTACTGATCTCTAATAAAATGGTGAACCTACATAGCACAAATAGCACACTGAAAGAATACTTTGTAATGTAAATGTTCATTTAGAGGCATAAAAATGAAAATAGCACAATGCCTTTAAAAAATGGCCCTGCTAATAAGATGATTAGTATAATAGTTCATTTTAAGGGGGTGTATTCACTAAGAAGGAAAGACACGTTTTATTAAATGGAACAAGAACACTCTGGCCTAAGACTTGATACATCCCTGGAAGATGAATATTCACAATTTGTACTGAATATGAGTAACCTGAAATAGGGAGCTAAATGATTAAAAGTGGTGACCATGCTTACTATTGGCAGACAGCAAATGGTTTGGCATTGCTGGATATCTGCCAATTTAGTCAAGCCAGCCAGGAATTATTTTTAAAGTCCCATTTTAGTACAATTTCCCCAAAATCAAAATGCAAGAAGTTATGTTTATTTTTTATTTTGTTTTGGGGTTTTCTTGGGGGAGGGTAAAATTTGGGGCAGGATAACGTAACAATGAGCAATTGTTGGACAATCTGTAATTAATTCATTGGGCATTTGGAACCTCTAGAAAAATCAGATTCATAGAAATTTAAGCATCATAGTTCTGACAATGACAGAATTAACATTTTGGTATCTTTTTTTTTTTTTTTAGATAGAGTGGAAGGGAGGGAGGGAGGGAGGGAGGGAGAAAGAGAAACTTCGATTGGTTGTCTCCTGCACAACACCAACTGGGCCGGGGATAGAACCTGCAAAAGAGGCACGTGCCCCTAACCAGGAATCGAACCCAAGACTCTTCAGTTCTTGGGCTGATGCCAAAACCACTGAGCCAAACTGGCCAGGGCTTGGTATCTTTTTATTTCAAAGTTACTTAACTCTTCTGATCTTTCTCTTTCATTATACTGTATCACTTTTTTTTTTTTTTTCCTGACCACAAAGGGCCCAAATGAAGAGTAGTTTTTGAGTTACTTTTGGAGGCAGCCTCGCATAACACCTGGCATCAATCCTGGGCATGCTCTCCTCTGATAAAGCAAAAATTTTTTTAGTATTGTATTTGGACACTGACAGATGAGCATTTTTAAGTAGGTAGAAAGTGAACATGCCTTAAGAACTACTTTACTTTTTAAAACTGTTCTGAAAAGGAATTCAGAGGATTAACAACAAATACAATCGTCTCCTAAAAGGCAAACTCTTACCAGTAAAAAACTGGGTTCAAATTATGACTGGGTTGCAAAATTACACTTTTTGACTTGTTTCTATTTATTTATAATTTTCATCAAAATTATAATGACTAGAATTAGGGAGTACACTCCCTTGAAGCTTGAAGGAAGAATTTTCAGATTAAAAAGAAAGAAGACAGTCCTGCTGTATATAGTGAATGATTAATTTTTTTTTCCTATATTGATTTTAGAGCGAGAGGAACGGAGAGAGAGAGAGAGAGAGAGAGAGAGAGAGAAATATCGATGAGAGAGAACAGAGATTGGCCGCCTCCTGCATGTCCCACACCGGGGATTCGGCCCACAACCTGGGCATGTGCCCTGACCGGGAATCGAACTGGCGACCTCCTGGTGCATGGGTCAACGCTCAACCACTGAGCCACACCAGCTGGGCAACTTGTTTCTATTTATATTGTCTAAATTTTAGTTTGATTTTCCTCTGGATCAGCACAGGTTAAAATTAAATGAGAGAAGAATCAGAGATCTAATATTTATTTTGTGTGATTCCAGCCTCAACTCAATACCATCACAGTTTTCTCTCCAAGAAGGAATGTTGCACAAGTGCCATTACACTTTGATTACAGGAGAACAGCCCTGAAAAATCTACATTGTTCTGTGGCTTTGAGAATAAGGAAAAGCCAGGATGAGGGAAGATGTTCTATTTTGTTACCACTGCCCATCAAAATTCTGGCTGTTCATCAGGGCAGGTTATATGGCTCTCTCGCCTAAGTATATCCCAACAACAAGAATATAAAAACCGGTGCTTCAACCAAAAAGAAGGTGGTAGAGTTTGGAGGATAAGTTTGCCCAACATGGCTACATTTCCTTTCAGATATTAGAGATATTACAGGATGAAAGTCCTAAAACATCTTCCAGGATTACTAACATCTCTAATCTCAGTGAACACATGATATATGAAGGATCCTTTAAAATGATGAAAAATAAGACCCAAAATCTATTCAGTATTTTCTTTTAAACACACCAATATTTCCTGAACATTCAAGCTAGCAAATACAGTTTATATTTCCTCCTCATCTGACCTAATATATGCAGCAGTAAATTCCGACTGCTTTCAAAGGAGTTCTCAGAGCCTAGTATCACCAAATTGCTCTTTAGAAAAGCCTCCTCTGTTACAAAAATAGCAGTCTTGCAAAGTTGTTGGGCTCTATCTAATTTGTGTTATGTTTACAAATGTTTTAACTGCAAAGATGAAATTTCCAATTGAAAAAGAACCTTATTTAGATGAGACTGGATTTTTTTTTTTATAGTTATGCCAAATACAAGCTGTTCTATAATTTGTGAACCAGGCTGGAATAAAGTGAATCAAGATAGAAAAACCATACAGACGTTACAATCCTAGAGAAAAATGCCGTAATTGGTCACACCAATGATCCAAACGCCAGAGTGTTTTTGTCAGTGACACCAACAGATGGTTCTGGGAAACTATGATGATTGTCCTCCATGACCATACATATATATTACAAAAACATACCCCTAACATCTTTATAATAAAACACTATAGCAATATTTTATCAAAGAACTGATCTAAGCTGCTTTAATTTTATTTTCATTTTTTATTAGGTAATAAATCCCTATATAGTTAGCACTCACTGTATACAGTAGGACTGTCTTCTTCTTCTTTCTTTTTAATCTGAAAATTCTTCCTTCAAGCTTCAAGGGAGTGTACTCCCTAATTCTAGTAATTATAATTTTGATGAAAAAATCTTAGAGTACTCTTTCTTAAGTTTCATATTTCTCCCTTATTCTAATTTAGCTATTTCATTTCCAGATTAGCCCATATTTTTATCATTTAATTTTAGATTATTGTAAGGGGTCGGTTGGCTTTGCTCTAATTACTTTTGGATAAAAGTATTAAAAAAAATAAAGCATTCTATGAAAAATAGATTTTTTAATGGCATAAAATCCTATATCAACCTCTCATATCAGTTTTTAGACCATTTCAAAGAGACAGGTGGTATGTTGAAAAATTTAAAAGTCCATAATCTAAGGTTGATGTACTAGAGTAGGCAGCAAGTTTATAAAGGCACAGGATTTCCCACAGAAACATCTTGATTGGGGTTCTCTATTAAAGGATAAACTGAGAAGCACTCAGATGAAATGCAAGTTATAAAGGTAAATACATGATAGCAAAAATTACTAGGCTCTTCATCACATAGGGCTTACTGGAATAAAATGAACATCTTCAACAGCACTTGAAAACAAAATGACATCTAAGAGTTTCTGGAGAGCTACACATATTGGGGTTTTAGTTATCCTTATTTGCCTGAAGCTACAGCAGATTTATCTGTCCCAGTTGAAGCTTTTGGTTGTTTTCACAAGACACTTGGGCATTCACCAATATTGCCACTACAATAAGGGGAGAATCGTACTAGACACTCCTTCATAGGGAAATGATACTTTCATGATTTAGCTATCATTAAAGACATACCAGGAAAGCAACCACAGATTATGAGAATATGAAAGTTTTATCACATTCTCTAAATGTAGTCCCAGACCCATGTCTATCTTATCTAGATTGAATAGCTAAAAGTTCACTTTCACCCCAGAGTAAGTGACAAACTATATTTTAATGCTTAAGACAGAGCAAAAAAGCTTCTGATGCAACATTTCTCCTGAAAGCCCTTTCAAACATACTAAAAATGTGATAAAACCAATTTGGGCAACCTCCTAGAGAGAACCATGCAAGTCACAGGAATAATCACTCATAAGTTGTTCATACTAATTTCAGCCCATGATAACCCCCTGATATGAGTTTATCTCAACTCCCATCTGGAACACACACACACTTAACACTTAATAATATATATTGCTTATAGGGGCTTTATAATAATATCTTTTGTATTCTACCTAGTTAGACTATAAATCATCAAAAGCAGGGCCCAGGACTACTTTTTTGTTTTTAAATATGTTTTTATTGACTTTTTAGAGAGAGAAAGGGAAAGATAGCAACATCAATATGAGAGAGAAACATTGATCAGCTGCCTTCTGTAGGCCCCCTCCTGGGGATTGAGCCCGAAACCCCAGGGAATGTGCCTGACCAGGAATCCAACAGGGACCTCTCAGTACTCGGGATAACGCTCAATCCACTGAGCCACACCAGCTGGGTAGGACTACTTGTTTTATCCTATCCCCAGAACCCAGCACATAGTCAATGCCTAATAAGTTCTTGTCAGTTGATATGCAATTATCATTATGAGCCCTTTTTCAGTGTCAGGAACTAATAAGCTACTTCAAATGAACTCCCACTACCACCAAATATTTTAAATCAGAAAACATAACATGATCTTGGGGTTAATGGTATATAAGACTGTTAAGAGACATTAGCACAGACAACTGACCATTACCCATTGCTTATGAGTCATCCTAGATTGATTTTCAAAGGAAGTTGAAAACAAATCCTAAATTTTCAAGATCAAAGAAGTTTGAAACTAATCCTAAACCTAAAATTACAACATATTTCCTAGTTATCACAAGTAAAAGTGCAAAGGGTGGGGAAGAGGACAGAGTTAGAGAGGGGGTCAAATTGTATTTTAATGTAAACAGTAAAACTGTTGCTAAAAGATGAGTAATTCTTAACTACTGTTTATTCCTAACCACTGTCTGTTGCATCTGTACCAGCATCTAACCCCTCTGTACTAAAATACTCAAAGCTCTATCAAAAATATTGAGAAACCTCTAATTAACCTTCACTTGCCAAGAAAGAAAGGGCCATTTTGCATACTGAAGCTGCCAAGTTCAAACATGTGCTTGAGCTCCAGCTTTGCTATGTCTAAACTAAGAAATCCTAGATAGCCCGGCCGGTGTGGCTCAGTGGTTGAGTGCTGACCCATGCACCAAGAGGTTGCTGGTTCGAGTCCTGGTCAGGGCACATGCCCAGATTGTGGGCCAAATCTCCAGTGGGGGGCATGCAGGAGGCAGCCAATCAATGTTCTCTCTCATCAATGTTTCTATCTCTCTCACCCTCTCTCTAAAATTAATAATAAAAAAAAGAAATCCTAGATAGACATAGAATATAGTTATTTATATTGTTTCCAGAAAATGCCCTAAAGCTAATGTTTAAAAATACATTCTTTTCTACTTCATTCAAATAAATATTACTAAACTAAGCGTTGTTGACTACAATTAAAAAAAAAAATTTATGCCCTGGCCAGTTCTGCTCAGCAGTTAGAGCATCGGCATGCAGTCCAGAGAGACTCGGGTTCGGTTCCCGCTAGGGGCACGTATCTCGGTTGCAGTTTGTCCCCGGCCCTGGTTGGGTCCTGCGGGAGGCAGCCACTCCATGTGTACCTTTCACGTCGATGTTTCTCTCTCTCTCTCTCTTCCTCTCTCTCCCTCCTACTCTATCTGAACAAAAAATGGAAAAATGTCCTTGGGTGAGGATAAAAAATAAAAATAAAAATTTTTTACTATGGCATAGTCTAAGGCCAATTAAACATTTGGAAAATGCCTATTAACTTTATCACAAGTAAATTAACCTACATATCTATCTGCATGAAAATAAAAAAATCTATGACCTCAAGAATAGTGAAAAACTAATCACAAATATTTTTCCTTCTAAGCACAGGAGATCAAAATGTGTTAAACATATTTTCCCCTTTTTATTGAATTTATTAGGGTGACACTGGTTAACAAAATCATATAGGTTTCAGATGCACAATTCCACAACACATCATCTGTACACTGTATTATGTGTTCACCACCCCAAGTCAAGTCTCCGTCCATCACCATTTATCCCCCCTACACCCACCTTCATCTTCCCCCAAATCCCTTCTCCCTGGCAATCACCACATTGTTGTCCATGTCTATGAGTTTCTTTCTCTCTCTTTTTTTCCTCAATCCCATAATTTTTAAACGTTTCTAATAAAATGCTCAACAGAGCAAGAAAAAGTTTTAATATGCCATATTTGAAATATACTAAAGTAGTTACAGATCATTTCCTATTTAATAAACTCTTGTTATCTTTATTTAATTACTTCACAGCTTTCAAAAGAGCCAAACTCATTACTGCTTTTTAAAATAAATAAATAAATATTCATACACACATATACACATACATATTTTTAAATTCTGGCATAATAAGAATGGCTCTAGATGAATACCTGTGAGCACCAATTGGCCATTTCAATACAATTTCTTTGGCTAGAAGCATTTATGGAAATTCCCAGCATTCTATGATGTTTTCCTAAAGCTATTAATTCTAAACTGAGAGAGACATTAGCTTTCCAAAAAAGAATAAATCTTCCTAAGGCTCCACCCAAGAACAATGTTCAGCTGATTATGGAAACTTCCATGAAAGAATCTGTTTAAATAATTATACAGGCTTTTAATGATGTCAAATTAAAGAGCTATAAAAATAAACCAAGTTACCAAGAAATCAGAAGCAAAACAGGATGAACAAAACTGCAAAAATCATAGGGAAGAGTCTATATCTCAAAAAGCAAGCTGATATTTAATAAGATGCAAATACCAAGTAATAGAGCTATGCAGACAAAACAGGGGCAAAACATGTCTAAATTCCAAACATTTTGAGGAAATGCTTCCACAATAAAAAAGATCTGTCACAGCTCCTATGTTATTTATAGTAAAATTTTAAGTCACAATTGAGTTTCTTGGTCTGCTGTACAAATTCAAATACAGAAAGAAATGTACTTTCATCTGTATAACCAGCATACTCAAGAGGCACTTTCTTATGGTACAACAACTTTAGTAGAGGTCCCATTATGAAGCACAATCACCACATATTTCCTAAGTGGGTCATATTACCTAGAATATCCTATGGGGACAAACTGTTCTCTCTGAAGCAGGAGTGGAGAACAAAACTATTTTCCTTGGAAAAGAGAAGACATTCGCAGGGTAGCAAATATCTCACTCTGTGCCTTCCTAAAATATTTTCTATCTTGAAGTGGCAGATCACACACACACACACACACACACACACACACACACACACACCAAACAAAAACAAAGCAAACAAAAAACCCCAGCTATTTATTTGACTTGGCATTTAACTTTTTTCTCTTAATCTAACACAAGGTGCATAGCTTACTACAAAAATCAAACACCAAAAATGTTAATTACTAGTTCACTAAGTACCTGTTCTTTGCAAGACACTGTGTCAGATACAAAGATGAGCAAGTTACATTCCCTCCCCTCACAGAATATATATAATATAGAAAGTGAGGACATTACAGTATAAGGATTAAAATTCACTGTTCAAGTGACACAAACAGTGAACAGATAGGAATTTAGAGGAGATACCACTTTGGATAATCAGGAAAGACTTCATGAAAAACACACGTATTAGCTGTACCTTGAAGACAGTGTGAAAAGGTTCTGTTTTGGGAATCAGAATATTCTCATCCTGACTTTGTCATTCATCAGCTCGGTGGAACAGGTAACTTGGAGCGACTTAGGTTTCTTTATTCATAAAATAAGGATACTAGACTAGATGATTAAAAAAAATTTTTTTTTCTTTGGGAGAGAGAAGAAGGGGAGAGGGAGAGAGAGATAGAGACATTGATGAGAGAACATCGATTGGCTACCTCCTGCACGCCCCCCACTGGGGATTTGGCCCACAACCTGGGCATGTGCCCTGCCTGGGAATTGAACTGACGACCTCTTGGTGCAAGGTTGATGCTCAACCACTGAGTCACACCAGCCGGGCTAGACTAGATGATTTTTTAAGATCCTTTCCAGCTTTATTATCTATGGAAACGTATGGGTAAAATTACCCATACATTATTGCCTTTTCAAAGTCTTTTTTATGCCCACTTTCGCCACTCTTATTTAACATAGTACTGGAAGTATTAGCCACAGCAATTAGACATGAAGAAAAAATAAAGGAGATCCAAATTGGAAAGAAGGAAGTGAAACTCATTATTTGCAGATGACATGATGTTGTACATAGAAAACCCTAAAGACTCCATCAAAAATCTACTAGACTTAGTAAATGAATTTGGCAACGTAGCAGGATACAAAAGTAATGTCAAGAAATTGATGGCATTCTTATACACCAATGATGAAATCACAGAAAGAGAAACTAAAAAAATAATCCCATTTACCATCGCAGCAAAAAAATTAAGATACCTAGGAATAAACTTAACCAAAGAAGTAAAGGACCTCTTCACAGAAAACTACAGGTCATTGAAAAAAGAAATAGAGGAAGATATAAAAAAGTGGAAGCATGTACCTTGTTCATGGATTGGAAGAATTAACATCATTAAAATGTCCATACTACCCAAAGCAATCTATGGATTCAATGCAATCCCCATCAAAATACCAATAACATATTTCACAGAACTAGAACAAAATCTCCAAAAGTTTATATGGAACCAAAAAAGACCCCGAATAGCCACAGCAATCTTGAAAAAGAAGAACAAAGTAGGAGGGATCACATTACCAGATATCAGGTTATACTACAAAGCCACTGTAATCAAAACAGCCTGGTACTGGCACAAGAACAGGCAGATAGATCAATGGAACAGAATAGAGAACCCAGAAATTGACCCAAGACAATATGCTCAATTAAAAATGCTCAATATTCGACAAAGGTGGCAGGAGCATACAGTGGAATCAAGACAGTCTCTTCAATAAATGGTGTTGGGAAAATTGGACAGCTACTTGCAAAAAAAATGAAGCTAGACCACCAACTTACACCATACACGAGAATAAACTAAAAATGGATAAAAGAGTTAAATGTAACTTGTGAATCTATAAAAATTCTAGAAGAAAATGCAGGCAACAAAACTTTAGACATCATATGCAGCAGAATTTTCACTGATACAACACCTAAGGCAAGAGAAACAAAGGAAAAAATGAACACATGGGACTACATCAAACTAAAAAGCTTCTGCACAGCAAAAGAAACAACCATCAAAACAGAAAGGGATCCCACAATATGGGAGACCATAATTGGCAATGATGCATCAGATAAGGGGTTAATTTCCAAAATATATAGAGTGCTCATACAACTCAACAAAAGGAAGGCGAAGAACCCAATTAAAAAATGGGCAGAGGACCTAAACAGACACCTCTCCAAACAGGACATACAAATGGCCAAGAGACATGAAAAAATGCTCAACGTCACTAACCATCAGAGAGATGCAAATTAAAATAACTATGAGGTATCACCTCACACCTGTCAGAATGGCCGCCATCAACAAATCATCAAACAACAAGTGTTGGCGAGGGTGTGGAGAAAAGGGGACTCTAGTACACTGCTGGTGGGAATGCAGACTGGTGCAGCCACTGTGGAAAACACTATGATGTTACCTCAGAAAGTTAAAAATTGAACTGCCATTTGACCCAGTGATCCCACTTCTAGGAATATACCCTAAGAAATCTGAAACACCGATCAGAAAGAATATAGGTACCCCTATGTTCATAGCAGCACTATTTACAATAGCTAAGATCTGGAAACAACCCAAGTGTCCATCAGTAGATGAGTGGATAAAAAAGCTGTGGTACATGTACACAATGGAATACTATGCAGCTGTAAGTAAGAAAGAGATCTTATCCTTTGAGATGGCATGGAAGAACCTGGAGAGTATTATGCTAAGCGAAACAAGCCAAGCAGAGTAAGACAAATATTACATGATCTCACTTATTTGTGGAATATAATGAACTAAACAAACTGATGAACAAAATTGACCCAGAGACATAGAGGTGGGGTACAGACTGACAAGCTTCAGAGGAGGGGGGATTGGGGGGGAGAGATAAATCACAGAACTTATATGCATGTATGCATGACCAATGGACATGGACAACAGGGCTGGGGATGGGGCGGGGGGGGATGGGGAGGAGGGTGTCAATGGGGGAAAAAGGAAAAACATCTGTAACAAAAACAAAATAAAAAATAAAAACAAACAAATCTTTTTTTAAGTTCACAAGTAACATACTCTTATGACAAACACTCTAGCAAAAAAATCAGCATGATAGTTTCTCCTTGACTCTAACTCCCTTTCCCAGAGGTAACAAGTTTATCAGTTTGACATGTATCTTTCTAGAACTTTTCCAATGTATTTACATATGTGATTATTGTTTTGTTTTTTTTTATCCTCACCCGAGGACATTTTTGCATTTATCTTCAGATAGAGTGGGAGGGAGAAACGGGGGGAGAGAGAGAGAAACATCGATGTGAGAGAGACACATCGACCGACTGCCACCCACACGACCCCAACCGGGGCCAGGGACAAACCGCAACCGAAGTACATGCCCCTAGTGGGAACCGAATCCGGGACTCTCTGGTGCACGGGCCGATGCTCTAACCACTGAGCAAAACTGGCCAGGGCGATTATTGTATTTTTTTTATCCTCACCCGAGAACATTTTTGCATTTATCTTCAGACAGAGCAGGAGGGAGAGAGAGGGAGTAAGAGAGAGGGAAACATCGATGTGAGAGAGACACATCGAGTGGTTGCCACCCACATGACCCCAACCAGGGCCGGGGACAAACTGCAACCGAGGTACGTGCCCTTAGCGGGAACCAAACCCGGGACTCTCTGGTCCGCAGGCCGACGCTCTAAACACTGAGCCAAACCGGCCAAGGCTGATTATTGTATTTTTTAAACACAAATAAGATCATACTGGAAATACTATTTTGCAATTGGCTTTTTTCACATTATATGTCTTGGAAATCTCTCCACATACACACATAGAGGTCTAAATCATTCTTTTGATCTCCTCCAACTTTATGGATGTATTATCATTTATTTAGCCATTCCCCTATTGACAGGAATTCAGAATAATTCTAATTTTTTGTTATTATAAACACTTTTGTTATTCTTGTTCATGCCTCTATGTGCATGAGAAGATTAAAAGGGGAGTGGGGAGAAGAGGAGTCAAGGAATTTGAGCCAAAAGTATAAAGGTAGAAAATATCGGGGAAGATGAAGAAGTTTGAACCAGGAGTCCATATTTTCAGCAAAAGAGGAAATAGGAGTCACAATAATATACAGGGAATTATCTTCAGACCAGGAGTTATAAGATATGGATCCTGGCCCTTGGTTCAAAAACTAGATCTGAGAGTAAAAAGTGGGATTGAGTACTTAAAATCTCAAAAAAATTTTTTAACTGGAAGAGATCTTAATGATCATTGCATTCTACCACCTAATTTTAGAGAAACTAAAGTCCTACCCTTAAACTAGAATGTGATACTGATAATGCCTATCTGTGTGCTTTTTGCCTCACACTCTGCTGAGGGGATTTAAAAAAACGTTTGAATAGTCCCTATGATAAACACTATAAAAAAACAGTAAGAAGTGAGAATGGCTGACCCATAAGGAGGTTACAATTAAATATAGCATACATTTCTAGTTTATCCAGTCAGCACAGCTCTGATTTCCAGCAGCCCTTAGCAACTATGAAGGAGAAAAAAATAAACAGTGGAGATGTTGCAAAATTAGAGATGGAATTGCAAACTATCAAAGCAGTGAGGACATTACTGAAAAGCTACCTTGATTGTCCAAATGGTAAGGAAGAAAAATTTCAATATACTGACCTGCAGCTACTTTCTCTTCAGTTTCCAGACCAATGTTTTAAATAAGCTAAGTTGTCCTTCCTTGGAGTTTTGTGTAACATCAGTGTGCTTCCCCCTCCTGGTGTGACACACCCTTATCTAGTGATCACTAGTGCCTATTAAAATGACTGATTAGGTACAGCAATACCATACAATAACCACCACAAAACTGGATTTCTGGAGCCTGAGCAAATATAAACTTGTCAGAGAATACAACAACAACAAAAAGTGACCAGGAGTTAACACAATAATGTTTACATATTAACTTGTTACATTTCCTTAGAAGTCAACAGTAAGTATTTTTCCAAAAGGGACAAGGTCTTAAATATTCACTAGTATTTAAATCTCAGAATTCATATCTATGTCTGTGTTTGTGTATGTATATATATACAGCTTTGAGAAATGTATTTATACTATTTATACACAAAGACACATATGCTTCTTAGGACAAATTCTACTTTTATAGAAATATTTACTATTTATCATTATAAAATAAGTACTTATTATAAAATAACCTTTTATCATTATAGCTATAGCACCATGTGTTATAATAATCTTTAGATATTTTACAAAGTTCTAAACTTTTAATGAGGTGAGGTTCTATGCTCATTTTTCCAACTGTTCTTTCATTTTGTGTATGTATGTGGCGGGGAGTAGTTTACATACATACGTATGTATGCATGTATTTATATCAAGGAAAATGCTTTGGAGACAACAGAATAATAATTAAGTTTCTAATATGCCTATAATTACTGAACTTAAAATATTCAGGATCTCTTCCTTGCACTCGAGTGAACAATAACCAACATATCAGGGTGAGAGTCTTACTACAAAAAACAAGGGCAATGAATAAGAACAAGAGGAGGGTCATGAAGCAGATGAAGAACACAAATATATTCAGGAAGAGCCCAGCTGGTGTGGCTCAGTTGGTTGAGCATCATCCCATGCACCAGGAGGTCAACTGGTTTGATTCCTGGTCAGGGCACATGCCTGAGTTGCAGGCTTGATCTCCAGTAGGGAGTGTGCAGGAGGCAGTCAATCGATGTTTCCTTCTCATCCATGTTTCTATCTCTCTCTCCCTCTCCCTTCCTCTCTCTGAAATCAATAAAAACATATAAAAAATTAAAATAAATAAATATTCAGGAAGAGATAGTTTGATTTTTTAAGGGGGGGGGTGTTGATGCTTCTAGGGCCATGTTTAAATCTCAGGGTGAAGATAAACTGACTCCTTTTGACATAAGTAACCAGTGTATCTGGAGTGTGTACATCAATAAGATCATAAGCAGTGATCGAGATCTCTTGGCAGTGGTGTTCTATGATACCGAGAAGGACAAATCCTCAGTGAATTTCAAAAATATTTATATCTTACAGGAGTTGGATAATCCAGGTGCTAAACAAGTGCTAGAGCTTGCCCAATTTAAGGGGCAGCAGGGGAAAAACATTTCTAAGACCTGATTGGCCAAGGATGTGTCTACTCTAAGTGCTGTGAGTCTGTGCCGGCCTCTTTAGCGATGTCGAGTTCAAGATGAGGCAGAAGAGGATCATGTTGCTCACCAATAAAGATCACCAGTTTGGCTCAGGGGTTAGAGTGTTGTCCCACAGACCAATGAGTCCTAGGTTCCATTCCGGTCAAGGGCATGTAACTTGGTTGCAGTTCGTCCCTGACCAGGTTGTGCAGGAGGCAACCAGTTGATGTCTCTCTCTCACATCGATGTTTCTAACTCTTCCTCTCTCTCTCTCTCCCTCTCTTTCCCTTTCTCCCACTCTATCTGATGATAAATGGAAAAATATCCTTGGGTGAGTATAAAAAAAAAAAGATCACCCCCATGGCAATGGCAATGGCAATGGCAATGGCAATGCTAAAGCCAGCCGGGCCAGGGATCCTTGTGACACAGGTATCTTCCTTGACTTCATGTACCTGAAAAAACGTGGAGGCTTTGACATATCCTTATTCTACAGAGATATCATCAGCACAGCAGAGGATGAGGACTTAGGGATTCACTTCAAGGAATCAAGCAAGCTAGATCTGTTGAGGAAGGTTCATGCCAAGGAGACCAGAAAGCATGCACTCAGCAGGTTAAAGTTTAAGCTCAACAAAGATATAGTGCTCACTGTCGGCATTAAAATATGGTCCAGAAGGTTCTCAAACCTCCTCTAATCAGGCTTTATTGGGAAACAAACGACCCAGTGAAAACCAAGATGCAAACATTTAATGTAAATACAGGCAGTTTGCCTAGTGACACCAAGTGGTATCAGACCTATGGGAGTCATCAGATTGTACTAGAGAAAGATGAAATGAAACAGCTAAAACAGTTTGATGAAACAGGTTTGGTTCTCATCAGTTTCAAGCCCTTGAGAATGCAGAAGCAGCATCATTACCTGAGGCCCTCCTTGTTCATGTACCCTGAGGAGTCCCTGATTAATGGGAGCTCAACCCTGTTCAGTGCTCTACTCATCAAGTGTCTGGAGAATAAGGTCATAGTAGTGTGCACAGACACCCTCCACCAGAACATCCCGCCTTATTATGTGGCCTTGATGCCAGAGGAAGAGGAGCTGGATGACCAGAAAATTGAGGTGGTTTCCTCAGGCTTTCAGCCTATCTTCTTACCTTACGCTGATGATAAATGGAAGGTTCCCCTTACTGAAAAAGTCATGTGAAACCCAGAGCAGGGACACAAAATGAAGGCTCCTGTTCAGAAGCTCTGCTTTTAAATACAGAAGTGATAGCTTTGAGAACCTAGTGCTGCAGCAGCACTTCAGGAACCTGAAGGCTTTGGCTTTGGATTTGACAGACCCCAAACAAGCAGTAGATCTGACATTGCCCAAAGTTGACCAATGGATGCAAGACTGGGCTCTCTCATGGATGAGTTTAAGGAAATTGTGTATCCACCAGATTACAATCTTGAGGGAAAAGTTCCCAAGCAAAAACATGATGATGAAGGTTCTGGAAGCAAAAGGCCCAAGATGGAATTATCCGAAAAGGAACTGAAGGCCTGTGTCAGCAAGGGCACACTGAGTAAGCTTACTGCTGCCCACGCTGAAGGAAGTCTGCAAGGTGTATGAGCTGAAGGGAGGGATGAGGAAGCAGGAGCTGCTGGGAGCACTCACCAAGCACTTCCAGGACTGACCAGAGACTGTATACCCAGCCACCTTTCCACACTGTTGCCAGGCTGCCTGGTTTTGTTCTCAAGTTGAAAAATGTTTCTCCCGAGCCAGGAAGAATCTGCCTGACAGAAGCCAGGACTTTACATTTATGAGACTTTTGTTGCCATGGAGACAGCGTAGCCCTCCCACTTTGTTGTGCCTTATTCTACTGTCTGAAAAAAAGAGCCCTAATTTTGTACTATTAAAAAAAAATTCACAGAACTATAAAACTTTTCATGTAGGGAAGGAATTCAGAGATCATCTAGGTCTCCTTTTACAGCCACGGAAAGCAAGACCCCAAGAAGTGAGGTAACTTATATGATATCCACAGTCTACCAGTAGTAGAAACAAAAGGAAAAATTCTCTTCTGACTTCTGGTTCAATTCTCTCATCAATGTATTACATATCCCCAAAGAAGTCATCTGTGTTGGATTCCAGGTATCTTTTTGACAATTTAGCTCCTAAACCATGTATAGTATTAAAATCTACCTTTTCCCAAAATAACAACAGAAGTCATTTACTTATGAGTCATTACATTTCAACTTTTCTTGATTTAGAAGATATGAATATAAACAACATGTTATGTGTTTGTCCTGGAGCTGAATTATTTTCCAAACAAATTTGTCTTTAAGAATTGGTTAGCAAGTAACCATATTAGGAAAATCTATTCTCATTACTGAATACTCCCCTTGAGACCTGTAGTTTTTCACTAGTAATACTCATGGGACTTTCACTTGGCATTATTTACTAGAATACATAGAAAAATATAAGCAAGTATAAAATAACTATCATCTTCTCTGCAAAAGCAAAAACATAGCAAAAGAATCTGAATCTCTTCATTTTTAAAAGATAAACGCAAGATAATAAAGAAGTCGCTCATTTAATAAAATATTTCTTATTGATATACCTCTTGGCATACCTGAAATGCCAAAATTTGTACCAAAATAAAAATTTCTTCAAATGAAAATGCTAGTTTAAGAAAAACTGTTTGAATTGCATTTATTATTATTAAACCAATGTTTATTAGAACATTTACACTGCTGTAATTACTATATGTAGCAAAGGAATTTAGTAAACTAGCATATTGCCTTAAAGTCTAGTAGAATTCTGCTACTGTATAATTATTATGAGCATCAGTATAAAATATATAGTCAGTTTTATGGATCAAACACAGTCCTCAAAGTTGCATGTAAAATAAATTTTTGTATACTGCATCTAAATCTAAATTAAACTATTATTTTTAAATTACTAATTTATAGTTTGAGAGGGAGTGTTTTCTTTTTTTTAAATATGTTTTTACTGATTTTTTAGAGAGAGGAAGGGAGAGAGAGAGAGAAACATTGATGTGAGACAGAAATATCGATGGGCTGCCTCCTGCACGGCCCCCACTGGGAATCGAGCCTGCAACCTGGGCATGTGCCCTGACTGGGAATTGAACCAGAACCTCTCAGTGCATGAGATGATGCTCAATCCACTGAGCAACACCAGCCAGGCAGGAAGTGTTTTCTTAAACAAGTTACAGCTGCACGGAGATATAGACTCTGCAATCACTTAGATAAAAAGCTACTACATACATCTTCACTATAACATTCACCATGTAAATTATTAAGGTCTGACTTAATTATTTGTTTATTTCTAGACATGATTTAGAAGCTGAGTTTCAAGTTTAATATTTCTGGGTTATTTTTAAGACTAATGATCTCATCTCTTCCCATGTATCAGTTGTAGAATTGATTTAAACTTTAGGAATTGGATAGCTGAAGTTCTGAGAACACTTGGTTTCTAGAATGCAGTCCTTGTCTGAGTCAGCCTCTGTCACCTTGCAACCGGGGTTAGGGAGTAGAAAGTTTAGCCTTAATGAGCTATTTCTGACAAAGGTCAATATAGAGACTGTGAATCTATCTAGACACTACTGCAATGACTTCATTGCATAGGCTGCATTTTAGATGTGTAATTTCATCCTGGCTATGCTTCTTCTATTAACCATAAATTTTATCTCTGAAACCCACTCATTACTTCATCTCTATCTCATATAACATTCAATTCTTACGCTAACAGGTGCGTATCTCTGTACTCTAACAGCTATTTTTAGTTTGCCTACAGTTTTCAGCATTCCTACCCACATAAAAATATAGTTAAAATATTCATTTATTTGCATACAAAAATAAATGCACCAATTACATGTCTGACAAATGAGATTACCCTGCATACTGTTTAAAATGTTAATGTCTATATTTATGTTTCTATCATTTCATAAACAGTCAAATTCTATTAAATAAGTGTCCTATACTTCCGAATGCTTAGCTACTTTTTTTAGTGTTTTATAGCTACCCTTGAAAACTCACTACAAGTGGACTCATACTGTTTAAAAAGTACAAAGAATAAATTTTTCTTCCTTAAGATTTCTACATAAATTAAAAATAAGAGTGTCAGTTTTCCATCTTGAGACCAAAAAAAGAAAGTAGCCATCATTTTTATATGCCAAATCAGAACGAGATCAGTAGCTATTTCCTGGTCTTTTGACAATGCTGTTTTCCCTTCCCTACACAATTATACTTTTTAAATTTTGTTGTTCAAGATCTAACAAATATGATCAAGTCATATTTTATTATACCTTAAGTGAAACTGATACAATTACTACATTCATTTAATATATGGTTTTAATTTTGTTAGACTTCGTTGTTAATTAGAAGTTCTTAAAAACCTTTAACTATATACCCTTTTTATATGCTACAGAGGCTCAATCTTTTCTCATTATCAAGTAAACTACATTAGGTAGTAGCACCATATAATATATTGTAAACTTATCTGTGGTTAATTACATGTCTTAAGTAATTGTTAAGTGTTGAGTCATTTGTGCAGTGACGACATGAGCACCTTTTAAGAGCCAAACTGCAAAGTTGATGGACTTTTCAGGACCTTTCCTCCAATCAACGGTATCTGGTATGCTGAATGGATGACCACAAAGTTGGTGAGCAACACTAGTTAGCCATTTTAGTGAGTATGAAGTGATATCTTGTAGTTTTGATTTGCATTTTCCTAATGACTACTGATGCTGAGCATCTTTTCATGGGTTTATTGGCCCTTTGTATATTTTCTTTGGAGAAATATCTATTCAAATTCTTTGCCTGTTTTTTGTTTGTTTGTTTGTTTGTTTTTTAATTTATTTTAGAGGGAGAGGAAGGGAGAGGGAGAGAGAGAAACATCGATGTGAGAGAGAAACATCAATCGGTCACCTCCCATATGCACCCTGACTAGGGACCAAACCTGCAACCTGGGCATGTGCCTTGATCCGGAATCAAACCGGAGACCTTTCGGTGCACAGGATGATGTTCAACCAACTGAGCCACACTGGCCAGGGCCCTTTGCCTGTTTTTATATTGGGTTGTCTTTTTATCATTTAGTTTTAAGAGTTATTTATATATTCTGAATACAAGTGTCCTATCAGATATATGTTCTACAAGTATTTTCTCCCATTCTGTAATTTGTTTTCACTTTTTTGATTGTATCCTTTGAAACACAAAGGTTTTCAATTTTGATAAAGTCCAATGTATCTATTTTGTTGTTGTTGTTGCTTGTGCTTTTGGTGTCATGTGTAAGAAACCATAGCTTAGCCCAAAGTCACAAAGATCTACTCTCATATTTTTTTCCTAAGAATTTTATAGTTTTAGCTCTTTAATTCAGGCCTGTGATTCATTTTTTAGTTAATTTTTGTATATGGTGTGAGGTAGGAATCTCACTTCATTATTTTGCATAGTTGTGCCAGCACCATTTGTTGAAAATACACTGAATTATCTTAGCACCTTGTCAAAAATTAACTGACCCTAAATATGAGGGATTAGCTCTGGACTCTATTCCACTGATTTATAAGTCTATTCTTATGCTGTTGATTACATAGCTTTGTAGCAAGTTTTGAAATTGGGACAGATGAATCTTTTAACTTTGTTCTTTTCAAGATTATTTTGGCTATTCTGAGTATCTTGCATTTCTCTATTTAAACTTTAGGATCAGTTGTTAATTGCTGCGAAATAGAAACCTGGGATTTTGATGGGGCTTGCATTGAATCTGTGTATCAATATGGGGAGTTCTGCCATTTTAACAATATTAACTCTTCCAATCCATAAACACAGGATGTCTTCTTTACTTTCTTTAAACAGTGTTTTGTAATTTTTTTTAAAAACCTCACCCGAGGATATTTTTCCATTTATCTTCAGATAGAGTGGGAGGGAGAGAGGGAGAGAGAAACATTGATGTGTGAGAGACACATCGACTGGTTGCCTCCTGTACAACCCCGACCAGGGCCAGGGGCCGAACTGCAACCAAGGTACGTGCCATTGACTGGAATTGAACCTGCAACTCTTTGGTCCTTGGGCTGATGCTTTAACGGCTAAGCCAAACCGGCCAGGGCTATAATTTTCTTTCTTTTTTTTACTTTATTTACTGATTGATTTTAGAGAGAGAGATGAAGGGAGAGAGAGAGAGAAAATAAAAAATATCAATTTGTTGTTCCACTTATTTAGGCATTCAATGGTTGATTCTTGTATGTGCCCTGACTGGGGATCAAACCTGTAACCTTGGCGTATTGGGATCATGCTCTAACCAACTAAGCTACCCGGCCAGGGCTAGCAATTTTCAGTGTACAAATCTTTCACCTCCTTGGTTAAATTTATTCCTATGTATCTTATTCTTCTGGATGCTGTTGTAAATGGAATTGTTTTCTTAAATTCATTTTCAGATTGTTCATTGCTGGTGTATAGAAACACGACTGGTTTTTGTGTGTCAATCCTGAACACTACAATTTTGCTAAATTTGTTTATAAGCGCTAATAGTTTTTTGTGGATTCCTTAGGATTTTCTATATATAAGACTATAATATCTGCAAACAGAAATAGTTTTACTTCTTCCCTTCAAATCTGGATGCCTTTTATTTCTTCCTCTTGCCTAGTTGCCCTGGCTAGAACCTCCAGTACAGTTGAGGAGAAATCATGAGAGAAGACATCCTAGTCTTGTTTCTGATCTTAGGGAAAAGCATTCAGTCTTTTATCATTAAGTATGATATTAGCTGTGGGTTTTTCATAAATGCTGTTTATCAGGCTAAGGAAGTTAATATAAAGTATTTTCATACTGAGATTTGTACCTTAGTAATAAACCAAGACTAATAAGAGCTTTTGACTAAACTTTCCATAATTATCAGACCCAATTCAAAACTGTAGATTTTGATCCAGCTACAGTTATATATATCAAACCTACAATAAAGGTTTAGTTTCCTTAGCCCTATAACTTGTTTTTAATGCAAGTTCTGCCAAACCACTCTTGCAATTTGTTTTTCTCTCCTAACAAATGTACATTTTTTTTCCTAGTATGTGCACACACTATATAAAAGTGTATGTTCTTTTTAAACAAATGTCATACAAGCACCCAAAATATGCAGCTAAAATCAGTTATGTTCCTCCTGCCAAGAAATCCTAAATAGTCAGGTGATATACTAAGAAACCACTGCCTTACCCATAGTCACAAAGATTTACTCTTATATGTTGTTCTAAGATAAGACAGACTAAAACAACCACTTTTTCAAAATTTTCACGTTAAATGGGGACATGTAGATAATTTAGAAAAAAAATACTGTATTTATTATCATGTCCAAACCATTAAGTTAAATATAACTAATACATTAAAAATTCTAACAGAAAAAAGTTGAAATTATTTATGACATTCTAGTGTCCAAGTATATAAGAATCTTGAATCTTTACTTCATAAAAATGCTTACCATTTTCAACTCATGGAATGAGAAAAGAATAAAGACCTATATACTATATAATATCCTAATGCCAAAGTTGCAATAACAGTGAGCCTTTTGTTTCAATGGAATGACGGTTATTAAGGTTGGATGGCCTCTCCTGCCATCAGCACTAAGGTTCTTGACCATTAAAGTCCTGTTAAAGTTGTTGTTCTTTCAAAAACATCATCAGTAATTTTGATTTAATAAAATAAAAAACAATAAGACAATCTAAAATCTGTACTGTTTCTACTCTGGCAAAGGACCCAACACATAAGATAAACTAATGTAAATTCTTATTTCTTAAATCTCAAAGATTCATTCATTTTCCCATGAGATGATTCATATAGGTTTCTGAGGAATGCAGAACATCTCAATGTATACTCTGCTTCCCTTTTACCTTCACCTGCTAGTCTGTTATGACCTGTTACGGGTCTAGGGGAGACAGAGTAAGTAGACAAGTAACAAATGCTCTGACAACTCAGTGTAACTGTCAGGGTTTTAGGCAGAAATAAGCCCCCCAGGACCTATCCAAAAAAGAATCTGAATTTATCAGTCCTGAAACTTTCTAAAGCTCCCTAATGGGCTGTAGGCATTTTGGCGTAATTGTGGACCAGAACAAACTACTCTGGGCCAGTAAGACCCCAAATCTCCACCATTAGCCTTCTCTCTGAGATCTGGGAATATTAACCTAAATATTTGTTGGCTATTGTCTCCTCAAGGACAGACCTAGGGCTTCAACAATCTTGGGGCTTTGTTTAAGAGAGCCACCTGGAATTATTCTGTTGTTCACTAACAGTTTAAAACTATCTACTCTAATTCTCACTGCACTGTCCCAGTAGAAAACACTAAGTCAAAGGAGTTTCATATGCAAGATTTTAGAACCAAGCTAAAAAAGAAACAAAACCAAAAAAACAAAAACAAAAACAAACAAACAACTTCTGACATCAATATATATGTAAATTGGCAAATTTTCAAGAATATGAATTACTTCAGGAATATATTTTCACACTGAAGACAAAAATCAAATTGCCCTTTTGATAATGAATTACTTTCCTCATATGAGCTCACACTCAAAAGCAAATGAAAGGTAAAGCCAAAATTTGATATATTTTAAAGGATGCCAAAGTTGGGTTAACATTTTTAATTTAAAATGTCAAATAAAAATGGTGCCTTGGGAAAAAAGAATCGTTAAATAGAACTAGGTGGGGGCTTAAAAATGTAATAACATACAGGCTTAAATTTTTTTTTTTTTAAATCCTCACCTGGGGACATTTTTTCATTTTTTGTTCAGATAGAGTGGGAAGGAAAGAGAGGAAAAGAGAGAGAGAGAGAGAGAAACATCGACGTGAAAGGGACACATCGAATGGCTGCCACCCGCACAACAACCAGGGCCGGGGACAAACTGCAACCGAGGTACATGCCCCTAGCGGGAACTGAACCCGGGTCTCTCTGGACCGCAGGCCGACTCTCTAACTGCTGAGCCAAACTGGCCAGGGCCAGACTTAAATTTTTAAAATATTTTTTATATCTGGCTTCTCGCAAATTTGGCTAAAATACCCCCCTCCCTTAAATCATCCTATATCTACCAGTATGTTTGTTTTTTGCCAGATCACAAGCCGGTAACTTTTCAGAAGTGAAATACAGGTTATTAAATTGGATTCTTCCTTTGACACTCATTCTATGACATATTCCCCTAAATAAGATTTATTTATGTTGATAAACACTCCTTTAAAAACAAATTCATCTTGGAAAGGTTAATTCTATATTGCCTTTTAATTAAGCCGTAAGGAAGAAAGAGAGGGATGGAGGGATAAAGGAAAGAAAGGAAGAAGGGAGAGAGGGGAAGAAATAATTTGAGAAATAAAGGCTATCTAGGACTATCAGAACAGGACAGAAGAGGATGAGGGAGCCATGCCTTAAGTGAGGTAGGGTAGGAAACCAACCAGAAAGCCTTAGACCTAAGTAAATAAAATGAAAACAAAAAGCCTTCACTGGAGACTGGAGATTGTATACAGTCCAGGTAATAAAAGCCACACATGTTACACCAGTGCCACAGACAGACACTACTAGATTAAACAATTTATAGGGTATACCAAAGTTATCAGTAAGTCAGAAATGATATGCAGAATGCATTAAACAAAGTTTACTCAAAGATTTAAGGAGCTCCATTCCAAACAGATTACTGAAAAGTCTCTTCACGCCAGTGTTTTTTCGTTGTTGTGGTTTGTTTTTTTTAAAGGTTTTTTCCAGGTTTCCAATGAGGGTCTCTCAAGGACCACATTCAAGTATGTAAAACATGTGGCCCCAAATATATTCTGTGCTCTAATTTCAAGTTCAATGTAAGGTTTTCTTTGTCAAATCCTCAGCGCTGTTATTTCTTGGTCTTTGTGCTATGTTTTAACTATCCATAATATAAGGCAGAAAAGAGACTTTTTTTTTTTTTTAATCCTCACCCAAGGATCTTTTTCCATTTATCTTCAGATAGAGTGTGAGGGAGAGAGAGAGAAACATCGATATGAGAGAGACACATCAATCAGCTGCCTCCTGCACACGCCCCACCGGGGATCGAGCCTGAAACCCGGGCATGTACCATGACCAGGAATTGAACTGGGACCTCTCAGTCCATGGGACGTCGTTCAATCCACTGAGCCACACCGGCTGGGCAGAAAAGAGATTCTTTAAAATGAAAGGTTTTCTGCCAAATTGCTTTGCCACAAACTAGCAAACATCTTTGACTGAACTTCGCTCCACTTTTATCCTTTACTCAGTATTGAAGCCATCATCTACTATACATGAATCAAATGATAGAAACTAAGGATAAAAATTGAACAAAACAAAAACTGAACAAAACAGAATCCCTGCCTTTGAGGCAATCATAGTCATTTGGCAGAAAGAGACATATGAATAAATAATACTACCTGATTAAGTTTACAGTAGGAGATATGAACAGAGCATAGTGCAAACAAAGTGGTAAAAGCCACTAAGTCAGCTTGGAGGACTATGCTAAGCCTGTTCAACAGAATTTGACATTTAAGTTAATCTGCAATGAGGCAGTTAGGCTAGTCAATCTGTAAGGTCCCATCTATTTTAAAAGAAAATAGGCAGGACAAAAGTTGAAGGTCACAGAGATCTTTTCTGTCAAAAATGACTGGTGCAGACAATTCCAATTTGTTAGTTATTAATCTAATCCTTATCAAAAAGAGAATATTTGTACAATCCTCATCTTCTCTCCCAAACTTGTCCTCTTCCTATATTTCTTTTCTCAGTAAATAGTAATACCACCTAAAACTTAACCTTCCATATGCAAACAATCACCAGGTTCTATTGATTCTACTCCATACTCTCTCTTTATTCTATCTACTTCTATGTCCAATGGCCCTCATCATCTCTTACCATGGAGGCTTCCAATAGCCTCCAAGACTGTTTTTGTCTCTGAGATCCCTTCTCCCCATCAACCAGTTCTTCACACTGCAGCCAAAGTGATCTTTCAAAAATACAAATCGGAGCATATGACAACCCATGTTAAAATCATTCAACTGTCCCCTATTGCTCTCAGAAAAAGTCCAAACTCTTCAGCATAGGTGTTAACCTCTGGCCTGGCTTGCTTCATGATACAATTTTCTATACTCATATTGAACCCCTTGCAGTTTCTTCAATATACAGAAGGCCTTTGTAGAGCCTTCCAAGACTCCCTCAAAAGAGAATCAGGTGACCCTCCAAAATAATCTTTCAGCACCCTCTGCTTCTCCATTACCATATTTACCACACTACATAGAATTTTAAGTATGCTTTTTCTTTTTTTCATTTATTTTTTAGAGAGAGGGAGGGAGAGATAGATAGAAACATCAATGTGAGAGAGAAAGATTGATCGGTTGCCTCCTGCACACCCCCTAAAGGGGTTTGAGCCTGCAACCTGGGCATGTGACCTGACCAGGAATCGAACCAGGACCTCTCAATCCATGGGATGATGCTCAATTCACTGAGACACACTGGCTGGGCAAATGAAATAGTCTTTTTGTTGTTGTTGTTGTTAATCCTCACCTGAGGATATTTTCCCATTGATTTTTAGAGAGAGTGAAGGGAGGGTCCCGGAACAGCAACTGAAGTATGCGCCCTTAACCGGAATTGAACCCGCAACTCTTCCGTCTGAGGACTGATGCTCTAATTGCTGAGCCAAACTGGCCAGGGTTCACACTACATAGAATTTTAATTACCTGTCTGTCTCCCCAGGATGCTATAAAGTCCTTAAGGAAAAAAAACTATCTTACGCATTCTTATATTTTCTATGTAAAGCATTATGCCTGCCTCGCACTGACATACAGTTCATGCTTGATAAAGATTTGTTGCATGAATAAATGAACAAACTGCAAAGAAAGAGAAATTCAATGTTCTACAATTTGTCATAATATGTATTAGTGATACTACAGAAACCTAATCCTTTAGCAAGACTATATTTAAGCCATAAGCCTATCACAATAAACCTGTTTTCAGAGACAGAAATAAAGAAGGCTATACCATAAACTCAAAATTCAAATGAACTTAAAAATATATTTCTAGTTTGGATAGTATTAGCTTACTATTTAAGTCATTTTTGGGGAGGGAATACATATATATTAGAATCATGATACGTTATACATTTTTTTTTAAATATGTAACTACAGCCCTGGCTGGTGTGGCTCAGTTGGTTGGGCATCACCTGTGCACCAAAAGATTGCAGGTTCGATTCCAGGTCAGGGCACATGCTAACGTTGTGGGCTCGATGCCTGGTAGAGGGTGTGCAGGAGGCAGCTGATCAATGTTCCACTCTCCCATCACTGTTTTTTTCTCTCTCTCCCTCTCTGTTCCTCTCTCTCTAAAAATCAATAAAAGTATTAAATATGTATATATAACTACATATGCATTATTACATTATTTTCACAGGTAAAATGTTCAGTTTGCTTTTTAAACATAAATGAAAGCTACATCACTGACTCACCGATTCTTTTCCAGCTCATTGTGTGTAGACCTAAAAGGAAAAGAAAAAAAAAGAGCATTAGCCATGTTTTGTTGCTCAGGCTACAGAAAGGGGGATTAGTTTAGTTACTGCTATACCTCATTCAGTGAATTTATTTAACATGTAATATATGATCACACTTCTATAATCTCACTCAGCAAGAAGAAATAAACTACATTCATTAGGACTGTTCACTCAGTTTTCAGTATCTGAAACTGGAATTTAATTGTTTTTTAATAAAGTTAATACAAGCACATATTCTTTTATCTATTTCCAGTATCCTACATTTTGTTGATTTGTAGACATTATATCAGAAATTTTAATTCAAATACAATCTCATTTTTGTTTAAAAAGAGAAATAAAAAAGTGTATGTACTTCTATGTCCTCTTCCATCTCTACTTACTCCTAAACATGGGGAGAAAAAGTTTTGGCTAGCATAGAAGGTGAAACAGCCTTGCCTTACTGCTAGGTGATACAGACAAATTTAAGCCTTTCTGCCTTTTGTGTAAAATATAAACAAGAAAAAGTTATAAAAGTAAGAAAAATAACATAAATAGAAGATATATTAATAAAATCAAGGAACACATTTTTAAAAGACTGGGAGGATATACCTCAAAATGTTAACAATGGTTTTCTTTTTGTGACTTTTTTTGTTTCGCTTATCAGTATTTGTTATAACAATACCATCTATTGAAGAAGCATAGTGTCTGCTAAAGAATGTGCCACGCAGTTAACATACATTATCTCATTTTATCCCCCAAACAGCCCTTGTTTTATAAACAAGATTACTGGGGCTCAGAGAGGTCAAGAGAGATGCTCTTGTCCCAAGAGTATAGGTAACAGGCCAAGATTTAAGCCTCGGTCTTTCTTACTCCAAAGCCTAGGTTCTTAACCACCTGGTGACAAGCAATACTGAAGAGGTTAAGAGCACAGACTCTATGGCCAGAATGCCTGAGTTCAAATACTGTATGGCCTTGCCAAAGTCCCTTTATTTTCTGTGCTCAGTTTCCTCATCTATGAACTAAGAAAAATAATACTACTGCCTCATATTACTGTTAGGAGGAATAAACAAGTTTACATTGAACGGCAAAATATAACAAACTCTAAATTTAGCTACTATTAGAACTATGTTATACTAGTTCTCTTGAATGAACATGTATTACTTTTACAATAATTTAACATTAACAATAACAGCAATTTTATAAAGGAGAATTTAAGTTCTTGTCACCAGAACTAAAACTTTAACCATTTAATAGAGTATATTCTGGTTAATGTCAAATGCCATCAGAATATTATATTACTGATTAATCTATTTTTCCAATGGATGTTTAATAATCAAATTTTGGAATTTTAAAGATAAGAGTATTTTTGTCAGTCTCATAATTTTGTGGATATTTTACCCACTGTCTTAGTTCAAAAGCCAAAAGGCTTCTCTGAGTTACTGTCTCCTGTTCACCTTTTGCTTTCTTGGCAGTTTCATAAGGTCCAAGTGACATAGGATGAAAAAGGCTAATGTTCATTTCTTTTCTTTTTGTTACTCCTCACCCAAGGATATTTTTCCATTGATTTTTAGATAGAGAGGAAGGGAGGGAGGGAGAGAGAGACATCGATTGGTTGCCTCCTGCACAACCCTGACCAGGTCCGGGGATCAACCTGTAACCCAGGTATATGCCCTTGACCGGGAATCAAACCCGCGACTCTTCGGTCTGAGGGCCAACGCCCTACCCGCTGACCCAAACTGGCCAGGGCTAATGTTCATTTTCAATAGATTATCTTAATAAAAGGACTTCTCCCTCAAAGGAGGTAAAAAAAAAAAAAAAAAAAAGAATCTTAGGATCCTTTAAGAGTTCAGCCAAATTGAAGGCAAGGATATGTACAATTCAGATGGAAGAAACTATAAAAACTAGTCAGAACTTTTAGTCTAACAGAGACTCAAGAATTTAAAACCCGATAAATTGTATTACAACTAAATCTCTCTCTCCCTTCCTCTCTAATAAAAACATATTTTAAAAAATAAAAAATATAAATAAATATCAAATGATAACTAAAATGGCATCAAACCAAGAAATGCATGCCATATCTAGTTATACTACTAGTAAAATTAAACAAGATTTCCAAATACCAAGAAGCAAAAATGATCATATACGCACAAATCTTTATCATATTGCCATGTTCTTCAAATTTTTAAAAAATGCATTAGTGGTGTTCACTCCTATTTTGATGGCTGTTTTTTGCCTGAGTATCTTAAATGTTCAAGGCTGTCTTAGGCTGTGAGGAACAAAGACAGTTTCTAGTTGGTAAATTAAAATATGTTTAGAAATAATAACTCAAGGCAAAATAAATATATGAAGAAAGGTACAAAGTGTTGTGGGGATTTAAAGGAGGCAGAGTTTACTTCCAAATGTGGCTATCCAGGAAAACTTCAGAAAAAGGTAGCATTTAGTATGGGGCTTAAATGATGAGTACATGTGCAATTAGTGGAGACTGGACCTGGTAGGACGAGGACATTCCAAGTGGAAAGGATAGCATAAGCAAACAAGCAGAGCTGTGAAGTCCAAAGCAAAACCAGAGAACAACAATGTAGGTCATACAGACCCATGGTGTTAGAGGAAAAAATTGTAAGTTTAAATATTAACTCTCATACACTAACTGTGTAACTCTGGACAAATTCTAACCTCTCTGATTAACAGTTTCCTCATTTGTAAAATTGGAATAAAAATCACATGCCTTGGCTGGGTTACTGTGAGAATTACAGAAAAATATGTAAAAGCATCTAGCAAGTAATAAGTATTTGGTAAATGTTAGCCACTGTAAATAGTCTTATTTTTAGTAAGCATTATTAAGTATTAAGTATACTACATGGGGCAAATGAACAGGTTCTCATTAATACCTGGAATTAGCCTAGAAATAAACAACCATAATGATGAAAAAAGAAACTGAAAGAAAAGATTGGTATTTTCATTATTTAGTCAGCTATGAGGACAGTACAAGTTTTAGGGTATGACACAGAGAAAGACACCTAACTATATGTACACAGAGATAATAATAATCCAAATAGTGCTGGCAACAAATGAGTAATTGAACTTATCATATACTGGCACACTCAGAAACAACCTCTTTGCTCCTCTGAGCCTATGTGCCCAACCAAGCCCTTCCAATAATGTGTCACTGAAATATTCAACTATGATAGATTCCCTATAAGGTTAAAATGTTCTGAATAATCCATCTGGTTAACCTACTCTTCTTCTCCAAATAAAATGCACCTCTGAGAGCAAACCCTAATGAACTGTCTTTCTTTCAGACATCCTTACTCTGAATGCTTAACAACTTTCAAGGACAGAGAGAATGACATTTCTATCATTTTACCATTGAATCACAGGTAATCTTTTTCACAAATAACATCCCTATAAGAGAGACACGCTAGTTCATTCCCTATTTGACTGGGAGTCATTATCTCAATCAGATCTGTGACTTTTCATTGACTACAACCACAGCTCTAATACATAAACTTTTAATTCTTTAGGGTGCAGTTTACTGGCAGTCAATAAATGAAGTATAGAGTTGAAACTGCACAAAATAAGAGTAGTGCCACCATGGAATGAAAATAAAAGCTCCCATTTCCAGAATTAATATTCACTTCTAGCAAAAGAAAAGACCTCTATCTTTGTTGAATTAATGAGCCAACTCCCAATTTATTAACATTTGTGTTTCATTTACTTTCTAATCCTAAAGTGCCTAATAGATGTTGCTCTCCACACAATGAAAAGAACACATTCTATGAAGCTAAATGAATATTTCTTAATTGTATCCTAAAGCTTATACTTCATATACACATACTCAAAGGACAAGAAAAACAGAAAAGTTCACCTACATTAGAGAAAGGGTCTGCAAAGTATATACCTTGAAGGAGGTTAAAAATAATTAGTGGAAGAGTAAAACTTGTATTTATATTTATTCTTCTTAAACTTTATCTTGTATTTATGAAATATTAGTACAGTAATACAAGTATACAATTATAAATACATTCACATATATTGGGGACATAAAATATATTTTTTTAATATTGCAGACTTTTTGGAAAAAATGCATCATAAGAAATTTGTTGCATAACAAAAACACATCACCACCACAATAACTAAGACCACAAAAAAGCAAGTGTCTAAAGGATGCTTAACAAAAACTACAATAAATTTTTCCTTAAAACTTACATATCAAAGCTGAATATATGCATACCTTATGACTAAGCATTTCCACTTACAGGCATATACCAAACTAATATATGCATATATGTTCACCAAAGGTCACACAAAAGAATGCTCATTCTTTTCACTAGCCCCAAACTAAAATAACTCAAATATTCATCAATAGTGGAATGGATGAATAAATTGTGAAATATTAATATAATGTAATACTATATAGAGCACTGAGAATGAACAACTATTATGCAATAACATGGATGAATCCTCATAATTTTAATATAATGTTGGGTGAAAGAAGACATATACACAAAAATACATACAGTGTAACTCCATATAAAGTGCAAAACTGGCAAATTTAATTTGTTATCAAGTCAGGGAGGCAGGTGACAATGACTGGAAAGAGTCAAGAGAAAAGCTTCTAAGAAGAGTCTATAATATTTTATTTCTTCACCTTTGTGAAAACTCATCAAACTGTACACTTAAGATTTGTATATTTTCTATATGTACATTTTCAAATAAACGGGAAAAATGAAAAAATTACATATAAACTGAATTCTGTAAAAATCAATGCATTTTCAATTATAGCAAACACCCTAATTTAAGTCTCTGGCAAAACCTTTGGCATATTACATAAATATCCCTAAGTTATGCACTTTGTAAAGCATAATTTTCAATAAATTTATAAGTACGAAAACCATACAGAGAGTTTTCTAAGCACAATGGAATTAAATTAAATCAATAACAATAACATAACTAGAAAAAAATCACTATTTGGAAGATGTGTCACAAATCAAAGAATGAATTGCAGAGAAATTAGAAAATATCCTGAACTGAAAAATAATGAAAAGATAACATATCAAATTTGTTGGATGTAGCTAAAGCAGTGTTTAGAGAAATATGTTTAGCTTTAAATCCTTATGTTGCTGCTGGGGGGAGCCCAAAATCAATGATCTAAGATTCTACCTTTAGAAGCTAGAAAAAGAAACAAAATGAACCAAAAGAAGTTAACCAATGGTTCTCAACTGTGGGCTATGTTGCCCACTAGAAGACATTTGGTTATGTCTGGAGACATTTTTGGTTATCACAACTAGAGAGCTGCTTACTGGCATTTTGTAAGGAGAGGCCAGGGATGCTTCTGATGCTTATGATGCTCAAAACAGAATTATCTGGTCCAAAATGTCAATAGTGCTGAGGATGAGAAATTCTGAAGTAGAGGAAAGAAATAATAATGCCAAGAACAGGAGTGAACAAAATAGAAAACAGGAAACAATAGAGACTATCAATACACCTGAAAGCTGACTTTTAAAAGAAATCAGCAAAACTGATAAACTTCTTCTAAGACTGATGAAGAAAAAAGACAAAAATTACTAATATGTAAAAAAAAACACCCAGTATCAAGAGTGAAAGAGGGAACAGCACTACAGATCCTACATACATTAAAAGGATGGTAGGAGAATATAATGAACAACTTTATGCCAATAAATTCAACAACTTAGATGAATGGACAAATTCTTAAAAATATATATTATTAAAACTGACTCAAGAAGAACTAAAAGCCCTGAATAGACTTGTATCTATTAAAGAAATTAAACTTGTAATAAAAAAACCTTCCCACAAAGAAAACTCCAGGCCCAGAAGTCTTCATTGGTAAATTTTACCAAGCATTTAAGGAATAAATAATACTAATCTTACAGAAAATCTTTCAAAAAATAAAGAGGGAACATTTCCCAGTTCATTTTGAAGACAGTATTATTGCCCTGATACCAAAAACCTGACAAAGAAACTACACTGGAAAAAACAACAACACAGACTCTACTATCCCTCATGAACATAGACATAAAAATTCTTAACAGAATGTTAGCAAATTGAACCCAACAATGTATGGAAAGTTATCAGTTTAACCATAAAGAATTTGTCTGGTCTTTATCTCGACTTCCTGAGACAGAGCTTGTAAAACCTTAGAATTTCCCGAGTTATAGTAATGTCTCCATTATTCATGGTTGGCCCTTAGACTGAACTTGAGTTTATGCTAAGGAAATGACTCACATTGGAGGCTGACCATGCCAGAAAGACCAACCATGTGATTAGAGGGTTGGGGCTTTGAGCCACTGATATCAGCCCAACCTCCTAACCTCCAGGGAGAAGAGGATTACTAGAGATCAAGTTCAATCACATGACCAATGATTCAATCAATTGTGACTACATAATGATAATGAAATAAAATCTTTGGAATCTGAGGCTCTAGTGAGCTTTCTCGTTGGTGAATACATCAATGTGCCAGGAGGGTAATGCATCCTGATTCCATAAGGAGAAGATACAGAAGCTCCATGTCCAGAACTGTCCCAGACCTCACTCTATGTGTCTCTTCATTTAGCTGGTCTTGATTTATATTATTTGTAATAAAACTTGTAATCATAAGTATAGCATTTTCCTGAGTCCTGTGAGTAGTTCTAATAAATTACTGAACCTGAGGGAATTTGGGGAACCCCCAAACTTGAAGCTAGTTGGTCAGAAGAGTGGGAGGTCTACTTTACCTCACAGCATTGCTCTGAAATTCAAATGAGATAATAAATGTATGTAAAAGAACTTTATATACAAGTAGTATATTACATGCAAGGTGTCGTTGTTGTTATTATTACTGAAGATGGATTCTATCGTTTTAACCTCAATATTCTAATTCTTCATGTTTATCCTAAGGATCTGGGTGGATAAATGCACAAAGGTATCTGTACAAAACTGTTCATAGTAGCCCTGTTTGGAATGAAAAAAAAATCTAAAAATAAACTTAAATGTCATTAATGGATGATTGGTTTAACAAATTATGGAACACACATGAAATAGAATACCATGCTGTAATTAAAAATGATTTTAACAGATGTTTATGAACATGAAAAAATATTCAGGATAAGTGAAATCAAGATTGCAAAAGGTTCAACCCTGAGATCATCTATCAGACTTGATCAGGTTCTCTGTTATATCCCTCATAGAGTCTTCTATTTTCCCTATATTAAGCTCATAACAATTTGAAATAATATATTTTATGTTTACTTGATAACATGTGTTTCCTTTATTAGATGGTAATAAAGATGATACACACAAACACACACACAGACGGGGAAAAAGTCTTCTAGTATTTAAAAATGTAGAAAGCCAAAATAAAAACTAAAAACAATCTAGCAAAAAAAATGCAAGCTTAAATTACATAACTACTATTGACCAAAAATGGAGTCTAGAAATATATTTTATCCAATCATACCATCCAACCTCTTTGATTAGATTAGTAACTGGAAAACTGTCTTCACTTAAGAAATGACAAAGAATTATGCTATATCCAAAATGAGGCAATGCTGTTTCATTTGCAAGGAGAAATTTAGAAGAGAAAGCTTTCTTCAGGTCAATAGTCTTGCCTGTTAGAATGGTGTGTAACTGCTTAAAATCCAGCTTGATCATAAAATGAGTGATAATATGTTACCTTCATAAAGCAGAGAACTATATGGGATGAAATCTTGAATTCCATTTCTATGATTTGTGATCTTCCACATCATATATTTAATATTCTGGCAAAAGGCCTCTCATCAAATAGGAACAGAAGCAGTTATTCTACTGACTTACAAGGCATGATCATTTAAGTCTCCTTCAAAAGATACTTCCACAGAGGTCTATATCTTTAAGAAACCCAGCAACAGCAAACTTATGCTTCAGTGAAGCATTTAATGGAAAGTCTGAGTTTGTTTAGCATGAGATATATCAATAATTTTTGAGAATTTTTCATTTAAACTCAATTTTAGTGGAAGACAGAATATCACAGAACATATCACACAGGATGTGTTAATCACTCAACATTCGGAAAATACTGAAGAACAATACTAACACCATTAAGAGTTTAACTGCTATTAATCTCTATTTTTGTCCTAAAACTTTGGGAGTTTTCTATTGGACAAAGACCCAGAAAGTATTTATTAATATAGAAACTTTGAAAAACACAGAATAGTAAAAAGAAACTTCACAAAAAATAATAAGGCTTTATCCAATTACTCTGTGAACAAATTGGTACATACTTAAGAATAAAATTAGAAGATACTGTAACAAATTAAATGCAGAAGCAGATATAAAATCCAGCTATCTTCTGTTAAGCCAGACATTAAAGGTATTTGTAAAAATGCAAAAAAAAAAGATAATAAAAACAGAAGATATAACAAATATCAAATTACTTTCACTGGAAAAAAAATCTACAACTATCCTAGAAAAAGAATTCACCATTACCGCCCCCCCAAAAAACCCCCACTAATAATCCATGAATAAGACAGCCAAAAAAGATATAAAGCTGAAAATATAACAATATATATTCACTTCCTATAAAATAAAACTAAAACATTTCATTATTCTGTAGCTGAAGAAAAGTTAAACTAATGCCATATAAGCAAAAGGAAAAGGAAAATTGTTTTGTTTTTTAGTGTCCTCAATCTTAGTAGGTGGAACTGAAATACTGCTGCTGTTAAGAGATTCTTTAATATCCAGAAGATATTAGAGAGAAGTTTTTCATCAGCTTGAAATTCAAATATAAATTGGTACTCACTACTTTCTAGATCACTTTAAACTAATGCAATTACTATATATGTGTCACAGATACATACCAATATTTGACAGACACATGGTTCTTTGCATACACAAGTTTTGATATTTTATTTTCATGACATAGGATGACAATAAGTGTTCTTTAAAATTAACTGTAGCATTCTGTAGAACTGGTAGTTTGAAGATTTTTATTCTTCAAATATCACATATTGTTTTCCTTTCTAAATGTATTATCATTAACATTTTAGAGTACAAAGTAATCAAAGAGTCTGCTGAAGCAAGAGTTGCATATTCTTCCATCATTTCTCATTCCAGAGTCTAATATGGTACTCAGCACAAAAGAGAAAGTCAGTTCCAACTTAAAACAGTATAACTGGAGTTTTAAAACCTTCTACTCTTTGCCTTGGCCGGTTTGGCTCAGCGGTTAGAGCACTGGCCTGTGGTCCACAGAGACCCGGATTCAGTTCCCGCTAGGGGCATGTACCTCGGTTGCTATTTGTCTCCGGCCCTGGTTGGGTCGTGCGGGTGGCAGCCACTCGATGTGTCCCTTTTACGTCGATGTTTCTCTCTCTCTCTCTCTCTCTCTCTCTCTCTTTCTTCCTCTCTCTCCCTCCCACTCTATCTGAACAAAAGGTGAAAAAATGTCCTCGGGTGAGGATAAAAAAAAAACAAAAAAAAAAAACTTCTACTCTTTAAGAAACATCTACTGTATACAGGGCACTGTGATAGGTACTGGGGATAAATCTTTAAGTAGAAGAGATTCATTTCCTGCCTTCATGGAGTTTAGTCCAACAAATGAGACATGGATTAATCAAACAATCAGATAACTATATTTCTACAAACTGTAAAAAGGAAAAATAAGGGTGCCATGAAGTATATGAATATCTCATTTACTTTGGCAGGTGAGGAAACGTTTTCCTGAAGAAGTTATGATTGAGTGGAAGTAAGAGTGTTATTAGGCTCAGATAACTTAACAAAAGGGGAAGAAAAATTATTCCCAGCAGAGAACAGAGCATGTGCAAAAAGAAAGAAAGGAACATGGTATATTGAAGAAACTGAAAGAAGGCTAGCCAATATAATTCATCAGAATTATATTTGGGGTAAGAGTGGTTGCAGAGATACCAGGTAGTTGTCCAGGTAAGAGATGATGGTATTTGAGACTAGGAGGGTAGTAATGAAGATAGAAGGCATATTAAAGAGATACTTAGGAGGAAATCAGTGTTACACACTGAAGCCACATAGAGTGGAGTTAGAAGTGTTTTAAAGATGACAGATCTTGAGATTTTTTTCAGTTGTGAGACAAAACCGTAAAGAATCTGGGAATTTGAGCTTATCTGATGCTCCTCAAAGAGCCTGATAGCGATTGTAGCCAGGTTCTCTAATAGCAGTAACATCTTAGCAAGGGTGATTTCAGGAAGTGCACCAGAAGGCCATGATCAAGAATACAGTAAAATCGAACATGTATTTAAAAAATAATTATATATTATAGATCCCAAATGTCAGTTAGAAGGATCCTAAATGATAAAATTACTGGGATTTTTGAGGTACACGCTTATAACATCACATTATATCACTTATTTTCTCTCCTTTGTACTTCTGTGAAAATAAGATTTCAAGACTTGAAGGAAAGGAGGAATAGGAATTTATAATATTATGAGTCAACTAGCAACATATATTTATAGAATAACATTTTATATCAGGAATATCTTATTATACCTGAGAGTAGTAGGGAAAAAAAGTCAACCAACATTATATCTTAAAGATGCTACCATATCAAGGAAACAAAGGTCATTTTATGACATACAAGATCAATGTTCAAAATGAGTAACAGGAACAGCAACTTCCACATAGGTAGCTTTTTAATCAGGAAAATAAGACATATACATTCATTAACTCTATTCCTTTCCTTGTTTCAGATTACTAATAATGGAAAATTTTTACATTTTCTTTCTTTCGGCTTTATGTAACCAGTATAATAAAATTTTTATTAAATCCAGTAATAGGCTTAAAGTTAACAAGAAGTCTACAGTTTCCCCTTACAAATGAACTAACAATACTTTTCCAAGTACTCCAGTATTGGAATTTGATCCTTGGCTCCCCTACTTCATGAAGCAGATTGTTTTTTTACAGTAAGGAGGAATAATTTCTAGTGTTTCAGTTTAACATACTAGTTTTTATCTATAGGCCCTAGTTTAAATCCCACACAAGTGAACCCTGAGATAGTATATTCTAAAATCTATTTCTCTCTCTACTTAGATTCCCATGAAAAGTTACCTTCCTTAGCCTTAGGTGGTCCAATGTACATATATTTTCCCTTAGGTACTGTAAGAAAATAGTATGCTTATAGTTTTACAAAATTTCTGACATGCTATGTTAAAACACACAGTAATTAGCACTATGGTCCCACACACTAGTAGAATCCTAACAGGAACACTAGCATGAAAGAGAAACATCACTTAGTCAAAACCCCAAGCTGATCAAAGTATAAGTCAAAAGATGACAAAGACTTATTAATGACCTGTAACATAATTGGTAAAATCTAGAAATGCACATTTATTTATGTCTCTGTAATCTTTGAGTTGTTAGTAAAATGTCACGTCTGCAATGATGGGGTGGTATAGTGAATAACTAATAGAGTAACTGGTCTCTAATACTGTCAATAAATCAGTGTCAGAACTTGAGGGAAGAAAGGACCTTAGGGAGCATGTAGTCTATCCCCTTATCTTATTTTTATTCCTACTATTTTTTATTTATCTTTATTGTTGAAAGTATTACAGTTGTCCCTCCTTCCCCCCCCCCCATTGACACCTCCCTCTCCACTCCCGCTACCCCCTGCCTTCACTGCACTGTTGTCTGTGTCCATTGGTTACACACATATGCATATAAGTTCTTTGGTTTATCTCCTCCCGCCTCCCAACCCCCTTCCCTCTGTGGTTTGTCAGTCTGTCCCCTACTTCCATGTCTCTGGATCTACGTTGTTCGACAACTTATTTTGTTCAATATATTCCACAAATAAGTGAGACCATATGATACTTGTCTTTCTCTGACTGGCTTATTTTGCTTAGCGTAATAACTCTCCAGTTCCCTCCATGTAGTCTCAAAGGGTAAGTGATCTTTCTTTCTTATTTTAAAAACAAGAATGTTAAGGGACAGAGAGAAAATGCAATGAGATCATGTACTGATTTCTAGAAGAAAAAAAGACTCAATAAATACTTGTAGCATGACAGAACCCAGGTCTGGTGTCCTAGCTGATACTCTTCCCAGGTCTCCACAATTAAAAAATAATAATTTTTTTTAAATCCACACATGGATTAAAAAAACCCATAAATTCCTGAATATAGGTCTTAACTGCTGATACCTTAACCAGAGAAACTGAAGAGAAAGAAAATTTATATGTAATTTTTTAAATGCTGCATATTTTCATCCCAAACCTACTAGACCACAATAAACCCTCTAGACCCACAGATAAACATAAATATGGCATATAAAGCTTATGATTAATTATTTTTAAATTAAGTTTTAAAAATAGAGAATAGTCTTGAAGAAGAAAAAAGGCCAAAAAAAGAAAGATGCAGCTTTATGAGGAGAAGAGAGAATCCTAGTTTTGCTTCAGTGATGTCACAAATGCAGAGTAGGAAGATCTAACCTTTTGAGCTCTGTCATCTACAGGGACTTCAGGTTTTCTGCATCAATTACTAAGAGCCCCTAGTCCTGCTGCCTATCTAAGTGACTACCCAACTACCTGTCTGGAGTCCTCCAAAGCCTACAAGCAAACTTAGTTACCCAGAGATTGCTCTATGCCTCTCCAAAATGAATGTTTATATTATCTAGACAAAGCTTTGGGAATCAGGGAAAAAGGTCTCAATTCCTCTCATCAATGGAAAAGGCATCATCTGTTAATTTTCTTTTAAGACAGCCTTTTGAAAATTTCATGAGATGAATCCTTAAAATTCATTGGCCCTCTGGAACAAAAATACTGAAGAGACAGCCAGACACTACCAAAATTTTTTTAAAAAATGGAATTCAACTGTGTCTGAGTACATCCAGACAAGCATTTTTCTAGTGATCTGTTCTGAATGAAGAATAAGCATCTTTCCTTTTTTAAATTTTTTTGCTTTAAAAGCTCCCTTACCAATTCAATCTTATCATTAAATAAGAGGCAAAACTTTCATAGCATGGTCTTTCCTTTCATCCCTAAACAACAAATAGACCATGCCCGCTAACTTCCTACTCTACCTAACAATAGTTGTTCCTTTAACAAAATCCTTAATTCTGCTTTATATTCTGCCTGAGATATTTCTTGATTTTTAAAAAATTCTTCTTGGATCATCCAAGTTTAAAGCTGGCCCAAGATTACTTTTAGCATGTAGTTGCATGCATGTACGCATGCTGCGAAGTCTCTCAACCTACTGTCCCTAGAAATTATAGACCTCTCCACTTAATAATTCCAGTAAGAACTTCTTTGGTTGTCTTCCCAGATTCTATTCCTTCCCTTCCACACAAAGTCAGGTTATGATTCCTAGACTTTATTAGTTTAAAAGGGCCAAATCCCTAGGGGTGGTGGTAAAAGAACCCATTTGGCTGTTCAGTGTTGCTCCAGACTTGGTATTAGAGAACTGAGGTCAGTAGGCCTGGCATTTCTGCCTAAGGGTGTGCTTCCTCCCTCCAGCTGTCCTTTCTAAAACTCCCCTACCTGTTGGCAGTGCTGGTGTTGCTGCTCCCGCTGCTGTGTTTCTGCGCCCGGCTTAGCCTCCGTGGGGGCTTTGAATGCTGCAGCCGGGGGCTCGGCATAGAGGGAAACGTTGAGGCGTAGCCATGTTCACACTCTAAATTGGAGAGCAAGAAAAAAATACATGAGAGAAATATACTCAAATGCAGGGATCCACAGATCTGAAGTCCTTGCCGTAACAGGCTGTTAAAACAGGAGAAGAAAAAGGGGTAGTGATTTTCCATTCTTTTTGGTTGAAAAGATAAAATTCCCAGTCCTTACCTGGACATCAATACTGTAGCATTATATGCAGACTCAACCAACTGCCAGGAAGGTGTATAGACACTTCCTCTAAATCAAGTAACTTATCCCTCTACAAAATCCTTTTCTCCAAGAATTCTTGACTTACTCTCATTTCTGAGCCTGGTTATCATTCACCTTAATTATTTCACTTGTCTCAAAATGCCCCTTTTCCTTTAACTCTCCCCATTCTAGAAGGTGTCACTCCAAGCGCCACATTTTCTTGTACTTAAAATAACTCAAACACCTGGTTTCAGAAGGACATTTTCTCTCCTGGCACCACAATACCCACTGTTCCTACTCTTCATACCCCGATCTCTTGACATCTCCTTTGGTATCCATCCCTAAGGGATCCCGAGTCATCACACCTTGATCGCTCTTCGGAGGTCCCTTCCCCACAGTGTGCGTCCTTCTCTCTCCCCTTCAGAAGCCATTCCCTTCCTTTGCTCTCAGCCTTGTCTCCCCACCCCTACCTGTGCAGCCCCCCCCCCCTTCAGTTCTTTCTGTCCCCTTGCCTCCCAAGTCCTCAGAATCACCGCACCCTCAGAGCCCTCCCTCCCTCTCCTAGCTCCACCTCCTCCCTGGCTCCCCGCCCCGCCCCCTCCTGCGCCTACACACCCACAAGCGCCTCCCCTCACACATGTGCGGCCTCCACACACCCCTCCCCTCCCAAAATCACACGCGCAGCCACCCTCACACGTGCACCACTCCTCACATCCGCATCTCTGCTCACGAGAACACACTCCGCACGCGCACACCCCTCTTCATGCGCGCACCCTCTCCATACGCGCACTGTCCTCATACATGCACCCTCCTCACACGTGTACCTCGCCTCATACGCGCAAACGTCTCACCCACACACGCGTCCTCACACGTACACCTTCCTCACATGCACAACTGCCTCCTCATACACGACTCTTTACACATGCACTGCCCTCACACACACATCTCCCCTCACGCGCACACCCTCTTCTTGCGGGCAGCCCCCCTCCCTCCTCGTGCGCGCACCCTCATACGCGCACCTCCCCTCACACACGCGTCCTCACACGCACACCCTCATATGCGCGATCGCCTCCTCACACACGACTCTACACACACACTGCCCTCACACACACATCTCCCCTCACGCGCACACCCTCCTCTTGCGTGCAGCCTCCTCCCTCCTCATGCGCGCACCCTCCTCACATATGCACCTCACACGCGTCCTCACCCACACGCGCGTCCTCACCCACACGCGCGTCCTCCTGACATGCGCGATCGCCTCACACACGACTCTACACACACACTGCCCTCACACACACATCTCCCCTCACGCGCACACCCTCCTCTTGCGTGCAGCCTCCTCCCTCCTCATGCGCGCACCCTCCTCACACGCGTCCTCACCCACACGCGCGTCCTCACCCACACGCGCGTCCTCCTCACATGCGCGATCGCCTCCTCACACACGACTCTACACACACACGGTCCTCATACACACATCTCCTTCACGCGCACACCCTCTTCTTGCGTGCAGCCTCCTCCCTCCTCATGCGCGCACCCTCCTCACATATGCACCTCACACGCGTCCTCACCCACACGCGCGTCCTCACCCACACGCGCGATCGCCTCCTCACACACGACTCTACACACACACTGTCCTCACACACACATCTCCTTCACGCGCACACCCTCTTCTTGCGTGCAGCCTCCTCCCTCCTCATGCGCGCACCCTCCTCACACATGCACCTCACACGCATCCTCACCCACACGCGCGTCCTCACCCACACGCACACCCTCCTCACATGCGCGATCGCCTCCTCACACACGACTCTTTACACATGCACTGCCCGCACACACGTCTCCCCCTGAGCGCACCCTGTTCACGCGCCCGCGCGCCCTCCTCGCAGGTGCGCCCTCCTCACATGCGCACCGGCCTTCACACACGCACCCTCCTCATATGTACACCTCCTCCCGCGCGCACCCCTCTTGATGCGCGCACCCTCCTCACACGCGCAATCGCCTCATGTACACACGACTCCTCACACACGACTTGTTTTAATTCTCCCCTAAGGATAAGGATATATTTCCATTTATTTTCAGATAGAGTGGGAGGGAGGGAAGGAGGGAGGGGGAGAGAGAAAACATGGATGTGAGAGAGACCGCCACCGGACCAGGCCCAGGCGAAACGCAACCGAGGTCGGTGCCCTTGACCGGAACCGAACCCACCGCTCTCTCCACCACCGACGCTCTAACCGCGGAGCCAGACCGGCGGGGCAACACACGACTCCTAACACACGCACGTCTCCCCTCACACGAGCACCCCCTTCACGCTGCACCCTCCTCATACATGCATCTCCCCTCACGCACAACAGCTTCATGCACACACGCCTCCTCACACACGACCCTTTACACACGCCGTGCCCTCACATGTGCACCCTCATGCGCGCACCCTCCTCATGCGCGCACCCTCCTCATGCGCGCACCCTCCTCACATGCGCAAACGCCTCACCCACACACGCGTCCTCACACGCACACCCTCCTCACACGCGCAACAGCCTCGAGCAGACACGACCCCTCACACAGGACTCTTTACACACGCACATCTCCCCTCACACACGCACACTCCTCCTCATGCGCGCACCCCTCCTCACACGCGCACTGGTCTCCTACAAGCCCCTCTTCATACATGTTCATATATGCACCTCCCGTCACACGCGCAACCCTCATCATGCACTCACTTCTCTTTACACGCGCACTTCTCACGCGCACAATCGCTTCACACACACACTCTCCTCCTCACACATGCACTGCCCTCACACGCATATCTCCCCTCACGCATGCACTCTCTTCACACGTGCAAACGCCTCACACACAGGCGTCCTCACACGCGCACACTCCTTACAGGCGCACCTCCCCTCACGTGCACACCCCTCCTTACACGCGCACCCTTCCTCACATGCTCACTTCTCACACGCGCACACTCCTTACACGCGCACCCCTCCTCACACGCGCACACTCCTCCTTACACGCGCACCGCTCCTCATGCGCGCATCTCCCCTCACACGCGCACCCCTCACCCGCCGCACCGCACTCCCCGCACGGAGCAGGAGTGCGCGGGCTCAAGCGGTGGCGGAGGCGGCGGCGCCCAGCCGTTACCTCGGTCCCGGCGCTCCAAAAACTCGGCCGCCTCCAGCAGGCGCTGCACGTTGATCATCCGCACCCGCTCCATGGGCACCGCGGCAGCGACCAGGGCCTCTCCGCGCTCCCTTCCCCGGCCGACAGGAGGCGCCGCAGGCGGCTACAGTCCGTCACCGCCCCGGGACATGAGCGACGGGCGGGCGGGCCAGCACGGCCGCGGCTCGGCGCGCTGTCCGCCGCCCCGGGCCCCGCCGCGCCTGCCGCCCCGCTGCCCTGGCCGCGCCGCCGGCAGCCCGCGCGCGGTTTGTTTACCTCTCCGCGCGAGCACGGGGGAGGGGCGGGAGCAGCGCCGCGGCCCGCCCCCTCCCGCCCCTTCCTCTGCCTCCTGGGAAATGTAGTCCCGTCCCGCCTACTGCACGCCGGGAGTTGTAGTACGCACACCACTTAGGCGCTCCTACGCTCTGCGGAATTCCGCAGTGACAGCTGGGACGTGTAGTCCCGTTTGGCTTCTCTATCCAGAGTAGAAAGACTAAGAAATTACCTGGGCTTTGCTTCTGCCAGGGAAGGATTTGAGCGAGCTGAGTGTCTACTCGCAGGAAGCGCTTTTCTCAGCAACTACCGGCGGGTGCCCAGGAGCTGGAGCATTCTTTTCCCAAAGTTCTAGTCCTCTATCCACTGCTACTTTCTCATGTAACTTCTGTGCCTCAGTTTCCCCCTCTGCAAAATGTGCTGCTCTGACAGCACACACAGAAACACTTGAAAAGCCAAAATCACTGTTCAGAAACGAGGGAAGATCCCATCAGAACCAGAGATGGCTCCATAAGGCCCTTTTTCCACCTCATTTTCCACGCAGAGGTAGGTGTTTTCTTTTTTAATCTTATTTTTTTTTAAACTCCTTTCTCCTCCCTCAGCTCTTCACTAATGATTTTAGAGGCTATAAAACCTCTTTGGTGCTGCAAGTGACGGATATAATTCAGTGGGTAAGTGAGTTGGTGCTGAAGTCACACATGGTCAGTTCAAATCCTGACTCTGCTACTTACACTAGCTGTGTGGACTTTTCAAGCCTCGTTTTTCTCATGTGTAAAATGGATATAATTACTCCATGTATCCAAACGTTGAAGGCCTGCCATGAGCTGGGCACTGTACTAAATAAGTGTACAGTAATGAAAGAAACAGACATGAACCCTGCTCTCATGGAGTGTATAGTCAGTACGGCTTATTGTGAAGTTTAAATGAAATAATTCCAGCACTTAGTACATGACACTCAGTAAATGGAAGCTATGACGATTGTTTCCTCTCATGTTTTCCATAGAGAACTGAAAGCAATGGTTAATGACAGCTGGAACCACATTAAAAGACTGTCAATGGCTGCCCTCACCATCACCCTCTTTCCAAGTCCTCAAAGTCCAGACCAGAGTTTCTCAGCTTCAGCATTATTGACATTTTTGGGCAAATAATTCCTTGGGGGTGGGGGGAGCAGGATAGAGGATGATCTGTGCATTGTGGGATGTTCAGCAGCATCCCTGGCCTCTACCCATTTGATGCCAGTAGCACACCACCTACTCCCAGAGGTAACAACGAAAAATGTCTCCAGACATTGCCAATGATCTTCTGAGGCACAAAATCACCTCCATTTGAGAACCACTGGTCTAGGGAGAGGAAGGGCAAGAAGGTCATAACTGTTAAATATTACAGGACCAAGCTGGGAATTGTGTAAACATCCATAACTTTTCCCTACCCTGATTATTTTAACCTGCTGGTGGACATCCAAAATAACAGGAAGCTCTTGGTGAGGGGAGAAATTCCAGTGGCTACTGCAGAAAATACCATCTCAGGATGAAAATCTTACTCTCAAAAATGTCATGGGCTTCATACTGCATTTTAATACCCTCTCTCTTTTTTTAAGTGAACAAGATTTCCAATGAGGTCAAAAACGGCAAAATTCTGCCAGCCCTTTTAAATATTACACTTGGCACCACATTTAAGAACCAAATAGATGTTCCATCAAGTGCAAGGAGACCCAAAATGAGAGGTGTTCACAAGCCACAGGAGAATTAATTTTTTTGTAAAGGCTTTAAAATAGGGACTGTGCTTTTTCAGCTGTTGGCTAGGCCGCTTCAGATCTGGACTTTCCCATTGGGTATTGGTAACAACTACCCTCCACCCTCAAAAAGGATCATGTCGGGTAGGGAAAGAATAGAATAATGTAAAAAAAAATACCTATTCACTCAGAACATCTGTTAGTTGAGGGTAGAAATTATTAGGCTGCAAGTTAGTCTCTACCACTTGTAGAACTGCTTTAAGCTTTCGATCCCAAACTGCTAAGACCTACCTGAAGAACTTAAAAGAGGTAGTTTTATGACAAGTAGAAGTCTACCAAATGGGAGTTAAACCATGTGATGTGCAATCAAGAAAAAAAGTACAAACTGAAAACATACATGGGTTCAAGATGGGTTTAAATTCATAGATTATAAGCCCTAAGAGGTTATTAAGAGAAAGCAGGATGCTTAACGCACATGCCTGACCTTTCTCAGTTGACCTCCAGATGAATTAACCAGTGCTTCTCGCTCTCTCTCTCTCTCTCTCTCTCTCTCTCTCTCTCTCTCTGAAATTTTTATTGTTCACATTGGGGGGAAAAAGTCAGTTTTTCAGTTGAAACGTATTGGAAATTTTAGTTAGCTTAGAAAGAATAATTATTACTGGAAATCTTATAAAGTGGATACATAAGGATTAACCTAGATCCAATATGTCTGTAACAATTTTTAATAATATATTCTTAAGTGAATATATATTATATAAAAAGTATAAAATAAGAGAAACATATAGATAAACTAAAAGTCACAAAATAACACTATATTCTTTTCTTTTAGTATACTTTTTCAAAATAGGTATTATAAACCAGATAAACTATTGCTTTGAACCAGCTCTTCTTTAGAGTCATGGCCAAGAGGGAGATGAAGAGATTGAAAGTAGGGCAAGAGCCACGAAAAGGCCACCTGCATACACTGAAGAAGAGGAGAGATGATGGTGATGGTGGGCAGTGGAAAGTGTTAAGGGCCAGTTTATGTATAGAAATACCCAGCCTTTTCTCACAGCAATTGAAGATGCCACTTTCTACTCCCTGCTCTGGGCAACTTCTGAAGTCTTGCTTGGACATTGGCCACAAGGACCTCCGACAGCACAAAGCTTGGGGTTCTAGCCTCAGGAAAGTGATGCTACCCACAAACCATCCCTCAGCATTAGTCCCAGCCTGGAGGAACCCAAAGGCAGCCATGGCCTTTCTTTTGCTCACATGAATCTGTTTGCACTACAAATACAGATGGGGAAACTGAGAAAAAGCATGGCTTCCAAAGTCTACTGACAAAAGAACCTGGAATCTTATCTATAGTTTCTGGTTCTGTCCTCTCCTTAAAGTAGCTCTCTCAGGGAGTCTCACTGAAGATGGAAAAAGCCCCCAGGAGCCCTCCAGGCCTATAACAAACGAAGCTCCATGGGGACTGTCTGCCTTCTGGAGGAAGCAGGCAAAGCTCTCCGTTTTTAGGGGTCCCTTCCCTGCACAGTTTACTCAATGAAGATTTTCAAATGATTTATTGCATATTCATGAGCACTGGAGAAGGCTGGTCTGTGTTATATCTTTTCTGCAGATAAAAGACATGGAAAAGGGGGAAGGGACTATGAGGTGAAACTACATGTGCAAAGTCACTGTGTTGGTGACACCTGGGGCTTAAGAGAACTTCTCTGAAACTGCATGGTGCTTACTGTGCAGGGCACTGTTTTCTGCAATTATCTTTAATGATGGGGGTTTCAAATAATCAAGGTTGGGGACAGGGGAGGGTGAGTCCTGAGCTCCTAAATGAGAACCATAACAGTTATACATCTTTCCATTCCCCCCATCCCAAAATGACAACCGCAGCCTCCTCCCCTCCTCTCTTCAGAGCCCAGAAACGTGAAGAGCAGCAGAAAACCTTTCCCTCTGCCCAGTGAGTCAGCCTTGCCTAACTTCATGCGTAAGCGCTCCTCAAGTCAGTGGCAGCTCAGAGCTGCGGGTCTGTGTGCAGCCGCGATAAATTTGGGTCTAGAAAGGATGACGTAATGCTAAACCCGAGAGGTAGCTGCTGCCTCCCAGAGCTCCAGTCGCCAGGGCTGTCGGCTGACATCCCAACCACAGGGAAAAGCACCAAGCGACCCAGGTGCCTGAGCTGGGGAGAAAGGGACAGAAAGGACAAGGGGATGAGAGGAAACAGCAGGGGAAGGCAGTATTAATCTGAGCTCTCTGAATCTGGAAGTTTGTTGTTTTTTAACTTCAGTTTTCTGGTGAGATCAGGCCACTGGCAGGGGCTCAAACAGCTGCACTTGACTTGCATCGTGGCCTATCTCTTCCCCCTTATAGAAAAGGGCTTCTTACTTTATATTAAATGGCCTTTATTACAGCAGCCTTTCAGTGATATAATGGAATTGTATTTGTTAATCTCTCAAATGTCCCTTTCATTATTATTATTATTATTATTTTTGCATTAACTTTGATCCAAGAAGAAATCTGCATTGCAGGACTCAATACTCACATCTAAGAGGCTTGCTTACTCTGGAGCACCCCACTTGAGGGGTACAACTCATAAGGTATTCAGGATGCCAAGTTAATGTTCCCCCAGATAACATTTCGTGGTTCATTTCATAGAAGTTTTTATCATTAATCTTATTGCTCAATCCAGTCTTCATTTTTCAGATAGGAAAACTGAGGCTCAGAGAGGTATGGTAACTTACCCAAGGCCACACAGCTGCCTATCAAGCAAGGGTTAGGACTCAGGCCTACAGACTTGCCTTGTGCTCTCTGCCCATCTCCATAATTCTTTTTCTTGTTGATTCATGTTTTAAAATATATATAAATAAAATGGAGTGAGTTTTCTGGTCTTTTAAATTTATGAAGCCCCACTTCTTTAAATATCAAGATCAAGTTACATTCCAAAGGGATCCAAGGCCTGCTTTTGTTTTCTCTTCAAGTTTCATTCTTCCCTAAGGAAAGGATGACCTCATAATCAACTCCTCTGCTGGTGATGACCACAAGCCGTGGTTCCAACTTCACACTATAACCACCTTAATTAAAAGACCACCACAGGTAAATAATCTCTGTTGTGTGGAAGTATGTAGCCTCCTTCATTACAAATGCCTCCCAAATACTTTTTTCCAAATGACGTTTTATCATTTGTTGCTGTAGTCATGTACTGTTCTCCTTTAATTTGTGGTTATAATTATTTATAGCAGTAGATTTTGTGACTTTCAGCCATCTCTGGCATATAGCCTGGTCAGCCATGGTATGTTATTCTTCTGAAACACTGCCATTCCATGAGTTAATATTTGTTTAGAATGTTTGTATCTATATTCAAAAGCAAGATTGTACTATACATTTTGTGTACTATACATTTACTCTTTCAAAGTTAGATGCAACTTGATTTTAAAACCTTAAAAAAAAAAAAAAAGACTGCCAGAGGCCTTCCCCTGCTGCTAAGAGGATGCCCCACATTCTTGCCACAGCCCTGGGTAACCCTCCATCCCCTGCCAGGATCCTGCCTAGAGTTGCCCTGCCCCCACCTCTTGGCATCACCGCTCCCTTCCAGGCAGCAGGAACTTGTGGAGGTCACTCTTAAGCCCAGCCAGGCCCTGGACATTAAATCACACACCCAGTCCTTTTGCCTTGTGGCTGAGTTCTCAACCTTAGGTGCACCATTTAGAATAAAAATACTAGGCCCTTGCCTGCCCAAGGACATCAGCATCTCTTCCAACTCCAGCATTCTGAGTCTGGTATTTCTGGGATTCTCCAGAGATCCTAGAATAACATGCCTCCATTTGCCTACTAGTAATGAGAGCCAACTATGTGCATGGTGTTGCTCCTACAGTCAGTTCATTTAATTCTTAGCACGCCACTGAGATTCCTGTTTCACAGATGAGGCCCAGAAAGATTAAGTGATTTAACCAAGGTTACATAGATAGTGAATGGATTCCAACCTGATTTTCTAACTCTTGGACCCCACAGCATACATCGGGGTATGTTCAATTGGACATGGTCAAACAAACTTAGTTAGGGCAATGGTCTCCACCAGGGTAATATCATCCCCCTATGAGGCTTTGGAAATGTGTAGACGTGTCTTTCTTGAGTGTCACAATGACTTGGGGGTTCTGCTGGGATTCAGTGAGTGAGAACCAAAGATGTTAAATGCTGCTGTATTCTGGACGAATCTGCACAAAAACTGTTCCACCAATAGCTCCCTTGTTGAGAGACACTAGATCAGAGGGTTAAAGGCAGAGAACTCAACATTCATTCAACAAATGTTGCTTAAGCACCTATTATTTACTAGGCACTAATCTAGATGCTGAAGATAGAACATAATTACTTATGGTCCTTGTCCTCAAGGTGCTTATATTCTAGCCAAACATACTGATGATAAGCAAGTAAAATCATTGTAAATTGTGATAAGTTGGATAAGGGATAAATGATAAATGAGGGTAGAGATAGTTTAGGTGGGTAGAAGGATTAGAAAAATCACAAGGACTGTCTAGGCCAGCTTCTCAAACTTTAATGAACACACAAATCACCTGGGAATTGTGGTAAAACGCAGATTCGTATTCAGCAGGTCTGGGTTGGGGCCTGGGAGTTCCATTTCTGACAAGCTCCCAGAGGATGGCAAGGCTCCCCATCTGCAGATTGCACTCTAAACAGTAAGAGTGAAGGCCATGCAAGGAATTTGGATTTTAATCTAAGTGAGACGGGAAAGAAACTATTGAAGGGCTTTAACAAGTAAGTGACATGAACCCAGTTATATTTAAGATAACTCTGGTTTCCTAGATCTCAATCGAGGAAAGGAAGAGGCTGGACCTATGCCGATTGACTGGAACCAGCTGGCCCGCGCCATCACAGTGACAGCCAGGGCCTAAAGCTCATCTCTGCAGCTCACACTTGCCTCTCTCCTTTGGCTTCTCTGGCAGAAGCCCTTGGCTCCAAGCATGGGCCAGACCAGTTGCCCTACAAGCTTGGGTGTCTTAAGGAGACCTAGTACAGCCTGACAGGGTGTGGATTCACACCCCAACACCCCAACATGCAGAGCCACAGGAGCCCTACTGGTTGGGTGAGTTCCCCAGGGGGTGCTGGGCAAGGTAGTACTGCACGTGGAGGTAGCAACACCCTAGACCATTGCTCTCAAGAAAAAAAAAGGGCCCTGTCTGGCTTCAGTGTCAACACCCAAAGAGGTCTGGAAGATTTTGGCTGCCCTCTCTCTGTCCTAGGATGAGTGGGAAGTAAAAGGAAGTTGCTCCAGGGAGGCATCCCCAGGGGGACCCTCTGCCTGGACTTCAAACATTCTAGATTCCATTTCTTGCCTCTTGCTTCCTGAGGTTTCTCTCAGAGCCCTAAGTTCTCTTAGAAAGAAAAACTTGGGTTTGAGTCTCAGTTCCACTCTTTGTTAGCATGTAGCCTTGGGAGTCAGTCAGCCTTGCTAAGGCTAAGGCATTCCTCATGTATAAAATGAGGATAATTATAGCACCCTCCTATTGGATGGTTGTGAGGATTTAATATAAAGCACTTAGCATTGTGCTGGCACACAGTAACTACTCAGTAAAAGGGGGTGCCATGATCACTGTTCCTTTGGAAAACAGGAAACTTGTCAGCAGCCCCCTTAGACACAGGTTATCAGACTCCCAGGAGACAGACAACAATTACTTATTGGTTTCTATTTGTCTATCATGTGCACTGGAATATAGAACTGGACATCATACATACTGCACTTTGGAAGCACCAAGTGCTTCCATATAACCTGGCTCCTGGCAGGTTATAGAAGTTATTTGTTGAATTGAGCTAAATTTTACAGCTGGTGGAAAGAAAGAAAGTTGTATGCAAGGCACTCGGAGTCCTGGGAGCCAAGAAATATGGTAGGGATGATCATGTGTGATAGAAATAACACAGGGACACCATAAGTTAGTTCTGGGTCCCTATAGAAATAAAAACAAAGGCCACATGAACTCTCACTTGCCACCCATGGTCAGAAATAAGCAGCCCTCGGCATGCCCTCTATTTTAATATTGTCATATTTTCTTTATCCAAGTATCTGTGCTAATGGCAATAAAGATACAGGGTAAAATATCTCAAATAGTAGGTATTCCAAGTCCCCTTTTATTGGCTTTAGTTTGACTTTCCCAAACTCCCTTTCCCTAAGGATACTGCTTATCTTTCTAATTTTGCTGTGTTTAAATTTTCTTAGCAGACACTGGAGTTGGATATTAGAGGTATGTGGCCAAGGGCATGTTGTATGAGAGAGCAGGCTTGGTAGGAACACTGGTACAGACTGAGCCAATCTGTAAAGAACTGAGAGTGGAATGTGTTTACAAGGCTGCTTACACGGTACTTGGTTTCCTAAGCTCAGGCAATTAAAAAAAAAAAAAAGTCAGATCTGTGAAAATTACAAGGACAAACACAAAACACAAAGGATTTAAACAAGGGGGGCCACAAAGAGAGGGTGGAGGTACAGGTACAGGGAGAGCAGAAACGATTCCTTTTGAAAGCCCAAGATATATTTTTCTTTTATCTGTAATGATGGCTAGAACCAAAGACACAAAACTCAAATCAGATGCAAGCCTACCTTGTTGAGGTCTGCTTTAAGGCAACTGAATTCCTAAAACCTGGTACTGTATTAGAGTACATACTCCATGAAGAAAGGGACTGTATCTCCAGGACCTAGTACCGTGCCTACATAAGCAACATGTGCTCCTTAAATACCAGTTTAATGAATGAATGAATGAACTCACCAAATAAATTAGGGAGAATTCCTAGCACAGAACAGAATTCCACATTTTATAAAAGTACTTGCCACAGAGGCCTTTTAAAGAGAGATTCTCTAACCTATTTTTTAAAAATGACCCTATTTACATATATTTCATGGAGATTTATTGCTCAAAGCAAGAGGTACCTGAACTTTCAAAATATTTCATAAGTAAGGGCCCCAGCACAGCATTCTGCCAAGATGAGGAAGCAAAGAAGGAACCTCCAGCTCAGGAGGATGGTGGCAAATGCCCCATTATTTTTGGCCAGAGAGAGCAAGTCAGCTGTTGACAGCTTTAACACCTCCAGCCAGGCCACTCAGGGACAATGATATCAGAGACAATTACTTCCCTTTAGTTAACAGAAGAGCCAGAGAGCAGGTGTCTGTCCCTGCAGAACTGAAGCCTCTCTCCAGAGTGAGCCCAGAGCTCCACCTTCCACCCCCAGAACAAGGCCCCTCTGGGAAGATTTGAATTTCTCCTCCTCAGTTAAGGCTTGAGTAGCCACCCTGTCACTGTCACTGACTTCCCACTCCCCACCCCCAAAATAAAAGAAAATGTTTTTTCTAAATGGTAAATTCAAATTAGCTTCATTTTGAAAGACTATTGAGAATGTTGCAATGACCTTGCAATAACTGGACACACCCTAGAATCAGTAAACCAGGTTTGAGAATTGCTGACTTTATGAGCACCTAACCTCTAAAACAAAAGCCCAGTTTGGTGCTTAGCCTGGGACCCATTCTCATATCAGGGAGGAGAGAACACAGCCCAGAAGGACAGTTCTGCCTCTGCTATGTCCTCTTAAGCAAGCCACTGTCCCTCTCTGGGCCTCAGCCTCCCCATCTGTATAGTGAGGATGATGGATGCTCTGTGACCTCTGGGGCTCCTTCTGGCCCTGAAGCTCTGTCTTACCACCTGCCTCCTTTCAAAACAAAACCCAAAATGGAGTGGAAGAAAGAATAGGAAAGGGAAGAGAATAGTTCAGAAGGCCAGACGGCAATCAACCTTCCTCTCTTTCTGCAAGAGGATTCCATTTCTTCCTGGGTTGTTGTTTTTTTACTACTTTCTCTCTCTCTCTCTCTCTCTCTCTCTCTCTCTCTCTCTCTCTCTCTCTCTCTCTCAACTCAAAAGCCACAAAACCACAACTTACCTCCCCCAAACGGGTCATTTGGAAGCCAGAGTTGTCAGGGGTTAGGTGTGTCAGGCCTGGCATACTGGTGGTATCTAAGTGAAGACCAGGCCAGGGCAACCATGTGCTCCTCCTCCAGAAACCCAGTTTAAATCAATATTTATCTAACTGTATTTATAGAAAGTGGTGGTGGTAGGGAGGAGGGGTGGGTGGAGAGGCAGGGGGGATCTAAAACAGAACAAGCCACAATGACTGATGCAAATCTTTGTGGCCAATTCGTTTCTACAGGGCCGGGCTTTTTTTTTTTTTTAAGGAAAAAACCCCAGCTTTTGATGAACCTGCTGTTGGCTCCAGTACCATAGCAACAGCCCCAAGTCCTCTAATATGTCCAGAGGACAGACTTGGGAAAGGCAGCAGGGGGGGCAGGGGGGGGGTGTTTCCTAGGAGCGTAAACTTGAGTTAGGGCCAGGAGCATTGAACAACTCTGAAAAGCAAGAAAACCTCTCTGGTTGGCTACTCTGTCTCCAGCCTAACTTCTCAACCTTCTGTAAGCAAGGTGTGTATAGGAAGACCTTGGACAATCAACAGGGTATTTCAAATACCAGCTCTGTTCCAGGTTGCTGGGTGACCTTGAGCAAGTCATTTCACCTCTCTGGACTTCATTCCTTGGTTGTAAAATTCATACCTGCGTATATGATTAAGATCTCAGACTCATTCTGGAATCAGAGGCCTAGGTGCCAAACTCAACTCTGCCACTTACTAATCATGTGACCTTTGGGTAAATTACCCAGCATCCCCGCTCCTATGTAAATGGGTGTAAATAAAGTGACTTGTGTCAAGGGGTTGTTATAAAGACTGGAGGAGATAATACATGTTTAGCCCCATACTTGGTCTAAAGTCAGTGCTCAATACATGGTGGCCAGTATTGACACTATGCAATGCAATTTGTTGCTGTTGCTGCATGCTGGTATCCTTTTCATTTCTGTCATTTCTACCTCTAGACTTTTGCTCAGTCATCCTCAGATGAAAATCCCCATTTCTGGGAGTGTCAGTGGGAGAGTGTTTTGGTTAGAGAGGGAAGGTAGGTGAGCAGCTACTGTTTTGCCTTGGAGCTGATGGAAACGTCCTTTTCCCCCCAAACCAGGAATGTCTTAATTCAACTTCTCCAACTTCCTAAGGTCCTGCCCCCTTTCCCTGGGTCCCCTCCACAGGGTACCCAGTCCCTGGGAGCTCTGGGATTCTAAGAGCCACAACAATATCCTTGAAAGCCTACTTCTGGCACTTAACCAGTGGGCAGAAATCATATTTAAAACTAGAAAAAAAAGTTGAATCTGGGGAACATAATATAGGATGCAGAGGAACTAGGAGCCTGATTTAAGAATGTTCTTTATACAACTCCACCCAAAACAAATATCCCACTCCACCCCCAGCATAAATCAACCCAGAGAGTTTACAGAAAAAAAGCAATTGCACATAGTAGGTGCTCAAAGCACATCTGTGGAATGAATGAATTATAAGACAGCTGCCAGCCCTGGCCGGTTTGGCTTAGCAGTTAGAGCTTTGGCCTGTGGACCAAAGGGTTGCAGGTTCAATTCCCGGTCAAGGGCAAGTACCAGGGTTGCAGGTTTGATCCCTGGCCTTGGTCGGTTGGGTTCAGGCAGGAGGCAACCAGTCAATGTGTCTCACATTGATGTTTCTCTCTCTCTCTCTCTCTCTCCCTCCCTCCCTCCCTCCTTCTCTTCAAAGGGAGTTTTTCAAACTCTATCTAAAAAAAAAAAAAAAAGGTACCTGCCATGCAGAAATGTGACCTGCTTGAACATTAGTTGCATCGAAGCCCTCAAATGTAGCATAAGTTGCCCTAGTCCAGCGGTTCTCAACCTGTGGGTCGCGACCCCTTTGGGGGTTGAATGATCCTTTCACAGGGGTTGCCTAAGACATAACAGTGGCAAAATTACAGTTTTGAAGTAGCAACAAAAATAATTTTATGGTTGGGGGTCATCACAACATGAGGAACTGTATTAAAGGATCACGGCATTAGGAAGGTTGAGAACCACTGCCCTAGTCCCTTGCTCTCTAAGCCAGTAACTGATTCACTTTCAGAATCACAGCTCTCCAGGCCTTACCTACCATCTCCTTGCAGGCTCTGTTCTTTACAGCACAAGGGCAGTCTGTGGATTATGGGAGACATCTCCCTCCTTGGAAGAGATCAGCATTTCTAACTTTTCAATCCAAGTCTTCAGAAAATCTGTCATGTGTCCCCTGGCCTTCAAACCTGATCATTTATTGGGTGCCATAGCCAATAAATGACAAATCCAATCAATCAAAGAATGTATATTGTCTGCTGTATGCCCAGTGGTATGCTATATGCAACAGTGACATATACTGAAAAACTGTAGGTGATCTTTTCCCTTAAGATGCTAATAACTCCCTGTGAAGATAAAGCTAATACACAGGAAACAAGTAGAGAATTGCATAGTACTGGTTATCAAAGCTAGGAGAAGTGACTGTTTATTGAGCACCTACTATATTCCAGGTACTTTGATGTTTAAAGGGAGTGCCTCATTTAGTTGTTCAGCAATGCTGTGAGGCTGGTTCTATTGTTATTCCCCTTTTACAAAAAAGAAATGGAACCTCACAGAGGTTAGGTAACTTGTGCCTAAGTTCATACAGCCAGTAAGCAGCAAGGAGGAATTCGTTCCCTGCTCTGGTGACTGTCTTTCATTCTCTCAATTAACCTGACTTAAGAAATAGCCAGGGAAGGCTTCGTGGAGGAGGTGGGTACTGACCTAGGTCTTGGAAAGTGGGTAAGATACACCTAACCCCAAGGGAACAAGAGAATGAGAGCATTCTAGACAGAGGGAAGAGTCTGAGTTGAACACAGAGGCATGACTGTGAACCCTGCTTGTTGGTGGACCTGCTGGACAGGAGTAGAGGAGATTAAGTCATGAAGACAGGGTGGGGCCAAATGATACCACACAGCAGCAGCTTCCTCCATTAGGAGGAAAAGGTTGCTCCTTGGCCTGTTCATGCCCCCAGGAAAGTACCTTACCCTCAAACCCAGGTAATCTATTCCAGACCATGGCTTTTACTCCCATTTAATCATTATTCTCTGTCCTAAGCACTGTCCCAAGAGTCACCTTCCCCAGACACTGAGAAGCCCATTTCTGTTCTCTAGACCTTTACTTGTTACAGTAGTTTCCACTTGCCTACTGAACAGCTTTTATTCACATAGCACCCCTTTGTGAATCTTTCTTTCTCTCTCAGTTTTAACCTTTTCCAAAACAGGAAGCAAATATTTGTCAATCTTAAATCCCACAGGTTATTTATATATAAATTCTGAATTTATGGTAACAGAGTCACAGTCTCCATGATTAATGTTTCTGGAGGTCTTTGAGATTCTTAAGGATTTACATCAGTTGGAACTTCCGGAGAATGTACCTGCATAGCATAGGGAATCCTTGCCTTGCACAGAGCAGTCAATACTGGGTGACTTAATTTGGATCCGCCGCCCCCCCCCCCCCCCCCCCCCCGGAAAACTCACCATATCTACTGGGAACATAATTCAGCACTGTGGCCACAACTTGGTGAGCACTCCTAGTACGGAAACCTCAATCAGGCAATGAAAAGCAGTTCTGGCGACAATGGAAAATAAGGCAAGCTCCTGCCAAGTAAGTACTTTGCAAACAACAGTAGAAATGGAACGTGTGAACTCATGACCAGGGTCTGTCGGTGCATTTCGGGAAGGTCTTACAGAATCCGAAATGGAGAATCGAATAGGGGCTCTACAGCCATCTCCAGGGAGAAGAGCGTTCCTTTAAGAAGGGATTGTACCAGCTGGCTGCACTACAGCTCCCAGAGATTTCCTGGCTTGCTTCCTGGCCCCACCCCTTGTCTCTGGCCTCAGCAACGCGTGACGTCATATGAATGTGCAGCTGCCTATTGGCTGAACGACGCAGCTAGGTCAAGTCCAGTCAGAGGAAAGAAGTTTGTCTCCATGTGGAAACCATGTGTCTCTAGCTGGGAGGGGGAGGAGGAGGAGGCGGAGAAACTGAGATCAAGTGATTACAGGGGAACTGGCTGAAATGAAGGCGGGGAGGTTGTGCACCTGAGCCAGCCAGCAATGCCCTTTGCAGTAGTGACCTAAAATTAAAAACCCAAAACTTGCCCAACAATCAAAACTTGAACCTTCCCATTATAATAATTAAAAAGCCAGGGTCCCTGCTTTCTTCCAAAAACCAGGGACCTGGGAAATGCTGGAATCCTATCGGAACGCCCAGATCCCCATCCCTCCTCCCAACGACTGAATGATGTAAGCTTTTCGGAAAGCGGGGCTCTGAAGCAAAACAAGCCCCGCGCGCGCGGAGCGACCCGCAGTGCCCGAGCCGGGAGCACGCACGACCCGCCCCCCGACTCGCGTTATTGCTTGTGCACACGCGGACCGCCGTGACGCGCGGGCATTGTGTGCAGCGAGCAGAAAACAACCGCGAGCGCCGCCAGCGCGAAGAAGCACCCCCCAATAAAATGAGGCAGATGTAGGGCCCGCGGTTTTCTGTACCCAGATCGGGAGTGGGTGTTGGTGGTGGTGGAGTGGGTAAAGTGGACACCGTGGACATCGCTCCAGTTTGCAAGGGGGATGGATAATAGAGGGCCCGGCAAAGGGTCGCCCGTAGTTTACCGGAGGTCGCTCTCGCCTGTGTGAGCTATTGGGGAGGGGAGCGAAGGCCTGGAGTGGGGTCTCGGTAGCCGAGCTGGGCACGGCGCAGCGTCCCACGCTCTCGGGGAAATCTGGGGGCTGTTGACATCACGTCTTGCAGAGCCAAACGGCGGCTGCGAAAAGAGGCAAGAGAGCTAAAAATACTCTCGCGGGGTGCTGGCCAGAGGCGGGGAGGGGGGGCCGAGGGACTGATTACGCACTCGAAGTTGACTTTGGGGCGCTGAGGTTCCGAACCCCTCTGGGGGGCTGGAGGACCTACAGCGCCGACGCCTCTGGAAAGAGACCGAAGAGGAAGCCACTAGGCTTTCTCAGCCTCGGGGCCCAGCTCTGCTGCTGCTGTCCCGCCCCGTGCGGGGCAGCCGGGCCCGGCGCGCCCGGCCCTCTGCTTACGTGACTGGTGGCCACGCCGGAGTCCCGTCACGGGGTAAACAAGGAGGTGGCGACGGCCAGGGCTGCCGGGGGAGGGTTGTGAGGGGGTGGCGGAGGTCTCCGATTGTCTGTGGGTGCAAAGGGGTGATGGGACGCGGCGGAAGCTACAGCACCCTCCTTAGTACACCTCGCTGGGGGAGGGGGGCAAACCAGGTTTGGCACACACTTCCAAGGTGCCCTCTTAAGGTGCACCCCCCGCAGGAGCCGGCGCCACGCGACAGACTCCAGAGAACCGGGAACCCGAGCGGGGGGCAGCTAAAGAAATCGCGCCCCTCCCCCCTCCAACAAAAGCAAACACACAAAACAAAACCACATCTTCACCCAGATCCCCACCAGCTCTGGCTTTTCAGTAACCATCACCCCCGCCACCACCATTACCCCCCATACACACACACTCCGAATAATCACAATCTGATTCGGCTACACAGCCGGCGATGCGCCTTTCTTGAAACCCAGGCAAGCTCTCCGAGAAAACAAGGGAGAAAAGAAAAGATCGCACCACCGACCTCCCAACACAAATCCTTGTTTTTATGCCTTACAGCTTCTGCAAAATTGCGTTGCCAACACAGGCTTACTTTAACCCTGGAGGCCTGGAGTGTCGGTCAGCTAAGGTGTTTTTGTGTTTGAGGGTTGTTGTTGTTGTGTTTTGGGGGGGAGGAGGTTACAAGATCTGACACGTTGCAATCGGACTACCCCCCCCCCCTTCTCATTGATCTTCCTACTTGTTCGGACAGATTAAACAGACTGGTTTTCTCTAGTCTGTCCTTCTATCTGCCCCGGCCCCTTCCCCCTTCTCGAAGCTATTATTTGTGAGGACCGCGCTGGAGACACCGCACACGCGTGCCCCCGTTAGGGCGCAGAGTCTACTGCCTGGGGAGGACTGGGGGAACCCGGCTGGCCGGGCAAAAATGAAACAAACAAATACAAAAAAAAAAAAAAAAAAAAAAAAAGGAGGCCAGTCTGGGGTGGGGCTCCCAGCAACCCTCCCCCCAACGCATCGCTCTCCACCTGAATGGGGGGGTGTTGGGGGGGTGAACGGTAGAAATCGAACAGAAAGGCGTTTGCCTTACTAGCTAGCCCTGCGCGCTCGCTCGGGAGCCGTCTCTCGGAAAATAAAGAAACCGCACACAACAGCCCACACCTTCTTCCCCAACTATTGTTTCCTGCGAGATCCCAAAGTTTCCTTCTAGCTGCGTCCCCCTAGCCAAGTTTCCCCATAGGACGGCGGGTCCCGGGAGAGCTGCTGGCGCTGCTTGGCCCTGTCGGCCTGTTTCTTTGTGGGGGGCGGGCGGGGGGGAGGTGGCACCCCCAGGGCAACAGAGGCACAGGGGCACTGTAGCGGAGGACGCGTTGGCCTGAGCCCAGCCCTGCTGTGAGAGCGGAGGAAAAAGCGAAGTAGACAGGAGGGAGAAGCAGAGCCGAGCCAGCCCGAGCCCACGCCGTGAAGGGCTTTTGGTTGCTGCTGTTGTTATTGTTGTGTATGTCTGTGTGTTTTCTTTCTAAAACCGCTGAACACTGCCTACGGTTTCCAACTTTCGGCTTCTAATCCTCCCCACCCCACCCAGGAACGAGCGACAGAAAAACAACACTTGTCTGCCCGAGAAGGCTCCGGAAAAAAAAAAAAAAAAAAAGGGAAGAAAGGCGACCTCGAAGAGATGAGCTCTCGGCTCAGTTGTCAGAAAACAACAACACCACAGCTCCTCGGTGGGGCAATCCTCCCAGCCCCCGGGGGACGGACAGACAGATGCACGGACAGAACCCCCCCTCCTCATGCCCCCCCCCCGCTCGTCTTTGTTACATCTTTAGAAGCTTTGTGCGTGCGTGTCCTTTCTCCCGTGTCATCGGCTTTACTGCCGAGTGCTGGATGTGTGTTGGGGGGAGGGGGACGCTGGCAGAGCAGGCGACAGGGGTCGCCCAAGTGGGCGAAGAAGAAAGAGCCGGGCGCCGAGGAGGAGCGGGGCCCCCAAACTTACTTTTGTTTTCTTTCTCGATCTGCTCCAGGTAGCTGGCGGCCTCGAGCAGAATCTGCACGTTCTGCAGAAAAGTGTTGATGTGCTTCTCCATCGAGTTCTCGCTGGTGTTGAAAATGTCCGAGAAGGGGCACCTGAGCTTGGCCCCCGCGGACTCCTCCGGCTGGGCAGGGGGCTGGGGCGCGGCCACGGCCGGGGGCGCGGTGGGGGCCAGCCCCGCGCCCTCGCAGCGCGCCTCCTTGCGCGGCCGCCCGCGTTTGCCCATGGAGGGACCGGGGTCCGCCGAGCTCGTCCTCTTCTAGGGCTGCGCGGCCCGGCCGAGCTCCGGGCCCCAGGGGAGACCCGGCTGGCTGGATCGAAGGAGGCGCCGAGGCGAGAAGGCGATCTGACTTCCCGAGCCTCACTACGTGCAGTTGTGTGCCTGAGTGTGAGTGAGTGTGTGTCGGTCTCGCAGTGGGTCTGTGTGTATGGGAGATTGAATGAACCTACAGGACAGACGGAGGCGCTCTGGCGCCTGGGTCCTAGTGCGAGCCTGTCGCCATCGGACGGGTCAAAATAAAAGGTGGAGACATGCGAGGCAGGGACCGCCCCCTGCCTGTCCCCGCACCCTTCCCCGCCTCTCCCCAAATCTTACCACTGTGTAGAGCACTGTATTTTAACCGGAATGGAAAAAATACTTGGTGCCTCTTACTGCACCTGCATGAAAACAAACTACTAAACTATTTTTCTCTTCACATAAAAATAATACCTCATAAAGCGTCCATCACAAGGCCTGGCACATAATAGATCCCCAATAAATGGTAGCAGCTATGACTTTAAAAATAAATAAATAAAAGCCCAATAAAAACAAAAACTCATCACATGCAATCTGAAGTCCCCTACCCCCAATACACACACCCCTACACACACTCACACACACAGAGGCAAGGCCATGTGCCTTCAAAGGGCCAAAGAAATCCCCAGGCCAACAAATCCCAGGTTACAGATTTACTCACTCTTTCTTTCTCCCTTCAGATGCAAAGTTATTTTCCAGGAAGGGGAGGAGATGTAAGCATCTCTTCCATACTCCTCTTCCCAGCCTTGGTCCAGCTGTGCAAAGCTCACACTAGGGTGCCATCACACCTGGCCCCCTTTTATTTGACAGAGAGGCATAAGTGGCAGCCCAGGATCACCCCACCTCAGCTGGATTCCACCTTTTGGCTCTGAAGACCCCTATCCCAGTTCACCTTGTTTTCACTGCTGCTTCTGTCACCCAGTCAGGGTCTGTAGGAACCCTGGATGCTTTCCAGGCCTGGAAAGTGCCCTGGGAGTCAGGGATATTTGAAGGCCTCTGGGGAGTGCCATAGAGAAGGGTTCAAGTCCTACCTCTGCTGCATACAGACTGTGTGAGCTTGGGCAAGTCCCCTAACCTCTCTGGCCTAAGTTTCCCCACCTGTGAAACCTCTAAATCTTGTCCTGATTAGGTTAGATCTGCACTGAGCACACTGCCTGGCCCATAGTGAGGTACTTTTCTTCTAATCCAGACCCAGACAAGAGCCTGGGCCCCCTACTTATATCCAAGAGAAAATAAGTTGCAGGAAACAAGACTCTTCAGCATTTTGTTGGAAAACATCTCTGCAAAAGCCCACCTTGCAAGGCCAGCTGGAGTTTTCCTCCAGGGGAACCATTTTCATAGAAGGCACAGGAGTGCTGCCCCCTACAGTTGTGCCACACAGCCACCCTGCTCAGAGGCAGCTTCATGCACATTTGTCAGGAAGACTTACTGGAAATGAAAGCATTGTGGGAAAAAAGAGATAAAGTGCATTTCTTTGTAAAATGCTAATAAAAACTTAAGAGTACATACACCCTCACAGAGCCTTCAAAGTCTTTGGTACTTTTAGAATACAGCAGGTCCTCAAATAACATTTTGTTATAATGTTAGCTGTAGGAACTTAACTCTCATTTATATCAATTAGCCAATGGGTGTCATTATAAGTCGTTTTGCTTAAAGTCACAGAACTTATTGACGATGTTAAGTGAGGACTTACTGTATACTAATAACATGCTGCTGGTATGACTGGAACAATCAGTAATTGACATTTCAAAGTCAATGTATTCCTAAGGGCTGTGAGATAAAAGTTCACCTTCCATTATCACAACAATTACTGACTTTTTTGTTCCTGTTAGAACCACAACCCAAGTTATTCATGTTTAAAAGTCTATAAATGTCTAAGGGCTTTAGGAAAGTACAGTTTCAAACAAGTTTTATCCAATACCATTTTGCAAAACTTGGCACTTGTGTGAAACAGCCCTGATCTCTCTGGCCCCAAATGAAAGATGATAGTGAGACAATGAACCAGGGAAGCCCAGACCCTAAACACCTTGGTCTCTCTGATTCCCTGGTGGAGGCCTGGGCCAATGTGCACATATACAGTCCTGAGACCTACATGTATGTACATACACACACACACACGAGACAGGCACACCCCACGAATGAGTGCAGGGGTGGTAGGAGGGTGTTTTGTAATTATTTATTTATCCGTATTTCATCTCTCATAGGTCTGTGAGCTTCAGAAAGCCCAGTGGGAATCTTCAAGCTGGGCCATGAATCTGACCAAAGCCAAAATAAACAATGGCTTGAAGAAATCTACAAAAAAAGTGCTGATTTGCACTATTCCCACAGTCGGCCACAGCCCCCACCATCATTCCCATGGAAAACACCACTGCTGGTGCCAAATCAAGTTTTCCCCCCATCATAGGGGCATTGTTTTTTGTTATTATGTGAGTTCTTAGCATCAGACAATGGCACCACAAGAGACACAGTGGAGGCAGGAGAAATGCTCTTTTGTTTCACAAAGTCTGTGCTATTGTAGCCCAGAGTCTCACATGTAGTTTGGTTGCATATATTCATTTGGGTAACATGTATGTGGAATGATGAATGTGCCGAGCTAAAGCTCAAAGCCCTTTTCTTGTTGTTGTCTTTTTCAGAGCCCATCAAGTGTTAAATCATGTTAGCATCATATTGCTCTCCTCCCTCCCCCACTGTCCCCAATTAACGGATTTCTCCAATAAAGTTGGCCTCAACAGAAAGAGTGGTGGTTCAGGGGTTATATCATGGGACAGGCATCCAGGATGCTGGGTTACAAGCTCAGCTCCATTCCTGATTAGCTTTGCTTCCCAGGAGGAGCCATTCAAATCCTTTGCACCTCACTTTCTCCAGAGCTTTGACTCCATAAATAAACAGGCCTCTTTGGAAACTGCTTGAGAATTTCTGCAGAGAACAGGTAGGGGATGAGAAGGCAGGCGGCCAGCCTGATAAGAACGTGTGCACTCTTTGAAAGGAAAGCAGTGACTTTTTGCAGTGCCCAGCAAGGCCAGCCACAATGCTCCTAAGGCCCAAGGTATCTTGGTGCCTGCTCAGCATGAGTCTTATCTTCCCAACCTTCTTTTTCTTTGTTCAGCCTGTTTGGTAATATTTTTCCATCAACTTCGTTTGCATATTAAAGCAAGATCAATCTCTCTTTTATTTGCCCCTTTTTCCCCAGACATTCTACTCTTACATCAAAGGAGTTGTTTTGTCTGTAATTGTGTCTTCAGGTGCACAGAGGCTGGTTAATTACTGAGATGGCGCTAGGAGAGTTGCCCCAGACCTCCCCATCCTGCAATCGGATGGGATGCCCTTCCCCATCCTGGACCATTCTGGCTCTCCTGGGCTCCTTAGCTCTGCCCTTCCTCCTTGTTCTTGCCTCACGAGTCCTTTCTGCTTAAATCTGTCCAGCCAAAGTCTAGCTTTTCTTTGGACTTGCCAGCATGGCCAGGTCAGGTTCTTCCCTGCTCTTTGACCTATGGTCTTTGTACTAGGCTTGGTAAATACCATTAAGAGATCTTCTGTCTTCTGCATTGTCACTTGAGTCCTAATCCCCAGAGCTTTCCCAGCTAGGTTTTTCCTGGGCACCTTTCCCTTTGAAAAGGGATCATCCAGCAATGAGCTGAAGAGCTGGCTCAGGGCTCCTTCTCTCCTTGGGAGTCTTCATCTATTTTCTATTAAAAGGGAGAAGTGGCTTCAAGGAAAGCCCAGGACTAGAGAGTCAGGAGCTGCAAGACACAAGTAGCATGTCAGGAACAAGAACTGTGGGGCTCTGCCTCTCCCAGTGGCTCCTGGCACAGCCTTAAAAGTGCTGACCAGGCCTCCTTCAACCACTCCCCAGGCCCCCACCCCCACCCACACACTCACCAGCGGGTGTAGACATGGGCAGAGGATAAATAGCCTCCACCCTACACTGGAGCTTGCCCGGGTGTCACCTGCTCCTGAGGCATTATCTCTGCTCTTCTGGACTCTGCCCTCCCTCCTCCTGGACCTCTGAGGTTGGCAGGCCCTTCCTGTCTCAGCCAACTCCTGGGCTTCTTCTATACAACACCCAGTACTTACAGGGTTCATTAGACTATGAGCTCATCAAGGACAGGAAGCACGCTTCACTCCCCCTGGCATTCCCAGCTCCTGGCACCTGGCACAGCACAGGCATGACACAAAACAGGGGCTTAGGCCATGAAGGTCGAAGGCATGAATGCCGTCTCCTTCTTGACTGGAATCTTGGTGCTAGTCCTTCATGGCTTCCTTACTCCAGCGTGGCAAGAAGAGGCATTTGACACCGTCTGCAAAACTATTTCTGAGTCACTCACATTAAAGTTTAAATATCAAGATGCTGTCTCTGTGGAGAAGCCAGAAACCCATTGAGCCAGATGGTTGAAGTTCCCTTCCCAAAAAGTATAGAGGCTCAGGCTCCCTTTCCCCTGTCCTTACTGCTCTACAGATCTGGTAACAGGATGGTTCTCCTCTGTAATAAGAAGCCTCTGATGGAGACTTTTCAAAAATCACCAGGCTGTGAAGGCAAGTGACCTGAGATTAAGGTGAGAGTCATATACAGCTTTTGTTTTTCTCCATCTTCTCACTCCAGGGTGTCTTCTAGATGGACCTTTCAGGCCCCTACTTTCTTTAACATCTCCATTTTTTTTAAAGGGAATTAATTAAAGATTCTAAATTCATATACATTAAGGTACTAGTGAATGATACTAACTTAAATACAATCATTTCCAGAGACATTTGGCATTAAAAGGTGGCCAATGCCTTAAGCGAAAAGAATAAAGTTTTAATGGTGAAATGTTAGGTATCAGGTGATGGAAGGGAAGGTATCTTCAGGTAGAAAAGGATCTTCCTCCCGATTGTTAGCTGGATGAACTTGTGTGAGTCACTTAACCTCTCAGAGCCTCAGTATTCTCATCTACAAAGAGGGAAGAACAAGGTTTGCCTTGATGAAGGGATATATATAGGAACTTCAGAAACTGTAAAGTGTTGTGCACATGTCAGGATAGTATTAGGCTAGGAAAGTCCTGAAAGATTTTCAGGGAAAATAAAAACAATGACGAAAAGATGGGAGCGAGAGTTGGAAGCACAGAGTTTTGGGCTGGCACGTCCACAGTATTACTGTGTAATTTTGATAAATAACCTCATCATCTTCAGCATCAGGGTCCTCACCTATGAAGGGAGAGTTTCACTGGCACAGTCTACCTCTCCCTCATTCCAAAAAGCATCATTAATTCATCTTCCCCATACTCATTAATCACAGATAGGATGTGATTGCCCATTGAGGTTTTGGATTAGTAAGGGAGAACCAGAATGACCACACTGATAAAATTCTAGCCCAAAGCAAAGAAACTGGCATTTTAGGTCACCCAATCTACCTTACCTCTGGGAAAAGCCTGCTTCCCATTGCTGCTTCTTCTTCTTCTTCTTCTTTTAAACAAAACAAAACAAAATGTTGGAGGAGCCACATTCCTGTCTTCAAGGAGATCTGGGGGCTCAGGACCTCAGTCTATGAACCGCTGGATCAATAATCTTGGAGGCAGCTCCCACATCAAGGGTTATAAAAAGTCTACAGGTTAGTTCCTGACCTTCTGCCTAGACACCTGCCCACCCCCATCCTCTCCTCCCCTGACACCTATTCTCTCTTTTTCTGTTTCCAGCCTCCAGCTGGAGCCCTGTCAGTTGCCCTCTCCCTTTTCCTGACTCAGAGCTCAGTTCTCATAGGTGAAAAGGTTGATGAGCAATGAAGTGGGTACATTTATCAGGGATAACATGTATGAGCATACTCAACATACAGATTAATTCAGTCCATCAGAAGATGTGATCTTACATGTGTCTGACTTGTTCCAGGTTTAGGGACAGAGCAGTGAGTCAAGAGCCAAAACCCCCATTCTCATAGGACTGATTTCTTACCCGGGTGTACATGTAGACATAGGATCAGTGCTACGCATGCACGTATGCACATGGGAACATACATGCACTCACAGTCCCCTTTACTCCTGTGTCTTTCAGAAAATGAAATTAAACTCCAAGTTGGAGACAGAGTAATAGGGATTCATCCAGAGAGACTACTACATCCTCTTATGCACCATAGAAATAGTCATAAAAGAGAAGAGGCCCCAGTTGAGTGGCTCAGTGGGTTGGAGTGTCGTCCCATGCACCAAAAGGTTGCGGGTTCGATTCCCAGTCAGGGCACATACCTAGGTTGTAGGCTCGATCCCCAGGAGGCAATGGCTCAATGTTTCCCTTGCCCAATGTTTCTATCTCTCTCTCTCCCTTCCCCTCTCTCTAAAATCAATAAACATATCCTCGGGTGAGGATAAAAAAAAAACGAGAGAGAGAGAGTAAGGAAGTGTTTGCCTTCATGTTTCTCTTCCTCTCTTCTTGCTTACATTGGAAATTAATTTTTGTTTGCATATGACTGACCCTTGGCATGTTTCCAAGTAGTAAGGCATACCATGTTATATATCGGAATAGTTAATTTTTTTAAAACTTCATGTCATTCTAATTGACAGAGTTCATCTGATCTCACAGATATGTGTGGCCTGCCACGGAGTCACACCAAAACAAGAGTCTGAAATTATAACCTACCTGGAAAAGTCAGAAATGTAATCAGAGGCTATTTTCATATAACTACACCCTAAAAACACCCATCCCAGACAGGCAGGCACATGAGAATAACATGTTGGCATAAAGTTGCAAGAATCTGCCTTAGGTTTTTGATACTTAATTGCATCACTGTTAAAGTAGAATTGAATAAAAAATCCCAGACACAGAGGCTAGAATTGGGAAATTCTTCTTCATTTCCTGTCCATGTTTCAAAGTTGTGGAAGAACTGGGCTCTATCAAATCTCTGGCTGAACAAATGTTAAGGAAAATGTCTTCTCATCTTGTTAATTTTAATTTTATACTCTTTGGACATGAACACTTTTGAGTGCATTATACACATGTATAATGTGGTCCCAGATTGTCTTAGAGATACTGTTAAGAGCTGCTATTCATAAAATGCTTATACTATTTCAGACTTTATTTTTCAAGCACAATTTTATTTCATCCTCATAATCACTCCATGAAGTATTATCATCACTCCCATTTTACAGATGAAAAAATGGAGGCAGAGGAAAATAAATGCCTTATCCCAGATGTCACAGCCAGCAAATGACAGAGCTGGGATTGCCCCTTGGTCCCAGACTGGCAGAGCAGAATGTTCTTTCCTTTTGTTTATAGCCAGCCCACTTAACTGCATTTGGTTCTGTCCAGCCAACACATGCAATGGGTGGTAACGTGTGCTGTCTGGCTAACCAGGTTTATATGCATAACAAGGGTGCTTGTTCCAAATCCTCATCAGATTTTAGACTGAAGATTTCTCCAATAAAGGAAACTTGGATTCTCCCCTCCCAGGTTGTGGTTGTTTCAGAGCTTCAGTGGCATCCCTTGAGTGCCTAACAAGCACCCTGCATAGCGTAAGTGTGCAAAAGACATGCCTTGATTACTAGGAACTCAGCACAAGACCAACCCAGGGAGTAGGCAGCACCTTCAGTGTCGTTTATCAGACATCACCAATCTCCCACTGGCACCCCAGCTAATCTCTCATGGTTTGTCCTCCCCTTTACACAATTAATTCTGCTGCCGAGTTAAAGGCCAGACATGGTGCCACAGAAGGCCCTAAGAAAACACACATGTTTGCTGCCTGAACCGGAGGTTGTGAAGCTAAGAGCAACTCATAAGTGCATACGGAAGAATTGTTATCACATAGGACAGAGGTTCTCAGCCTGTGCCGTGCATTAGGACGACCTGAGAATAATAGTACCAGATTTATCAACTGAAAATACAGGATGCCCAGTTTCATTTGAATTTCAGAGAAACAACAAATAATGTTTTAATGTAAGTATAGCCCATGCAATCTCTAGGACATACTTATGCTAAGAATTTTAATAAGTAGCTGTTATTATTTCATCGGGCTACCTTTCCCAGATGTACTCAGCAGATCTTCCTCCCCCAGAGCTTGGCAGCAAAAGAACAACCTGGAGCTCCCCAAGGAGTCCCTCTGCTGGACAGAACATGGGTTCAGATCCTCTTGTTCTCACCTTTCTGGCTTTGAGCCCTTGACCAAGCCTGGTAAGATAGGATTACTCATGGCACAAAAACATGGCTTAGATTGCACAATAGGGACCTGACTCCCTGAATTCCAGCTGTGACTTTGTCACTAACTGGTCATGATCTTAGGCGGGTCTTCGACCCTCACAGGGATGTTTCTTCATCCGTAGGATGAATATAGGTCAAATGGTCACTTATGAAACTTATGATCAGCTTACTTGTAGAAATTCTGGCCTTGACTCCATACCACTCTCTCTCCCCAGAGAATTAAGATTCTTTTTATACCTATTCCCAGGGTCCTGAAGTTGAGCATCGGGGTCCTGCAGGGTGGAGAGTTTTGAGAGTTGTGACTTTCCTGCCTTCTCTCAGGTACATATGTACTTCTGTTTTGCTAAAAGGTACACATGCCTTCCCCTTTGAGTTATGTATTAGCCAATGTCACCCCAATAAATGCAAATAAACAAACAAACAAGTAAACATCGTGTCTTCAAGCTAAATGTGAGTCAAACCAAAAAAAAAAAAAAAAAAAAAAGAAGGGAACTGCTGCACTCATTCCACCTTTTGCCCTTCTGTAAGATGGTCACAAATTCACCAACACTGGCCATTGCCGAAGTCCATGGGTACAAATATAACCGAAATGGGAAGGGGCTATTTTGGGGGTGTCATTCAAAAGCTGAAGTTCAACCCAACCCAGACTGGAGCACCCTGGATACACCTGTTCTTTTTCTCTTAAGTAATCCTTTCCTAATCCTTTTTCAAATTTCACCTGTCGTTGGAGTCCACTGCTGTCGTCATTTCTGAAGGACAAACCTGTTTTTCAAGTGGTAATTGCATGGGCCATCTGTCTCCATTAGCCATCCCCCATCCCACCATCTTTCTCCAAGCCCCTAAATGACTGAAATAATAGTGCAATAAAACACTCTGGTTTCAGCAGACAGCATTTTGTCCATGTGTACTTAATATTAGGAGGGACCTAAGAGCAAACCAGGTAACAAAATAAAAAGTCCTCTTTGGGTTTCCAGAAGTCTTCCTGCCACAGGGCTCAGAGTTGGAGAAAAAGCCAACTGTCACCTCTGATGAAGAAAATGATTTCATTAGTGGAGATCCTGAAGATGCGTTATGTTGCTTGTTTTATAAGGGAACATAACTGGCTAACGTTCATGCTGATGGATATTCTGAGAACACGCCTATCTTCTTTGGGGCTTGAGATAAAGTCCTAATCAAAGTGGTCATGAACTCCTTTTGAAGCAGCACAGGAAATCTCTAGGAAACACAGTTTAAAAGACTCTTGTTCAAAGGAAACTCCTCCTTTATTAATAATATTCAGAAATTTGTTTCTGATTTGGTTTTGATAACTTGCTGTGCTAAAAAAAAAAAAAAAAACATAATAGGAATTTGGACAGTTTTTCTGGGAAATCAACTCCAAAAGGTGGGGATGGGGGTTGCAGGTAATTAATTTTGAGGTTGGAGTGGGGGTTGCAGAGAACTAATTTTGAGGGGCACCGTTAGACACCACTTGCAGTTTGGGCATGGAAAGCAAGACCCCACAGCTGGGCATGTTGGTGTTTTTAGGATAGCCATTCTGGGTGTAAAACTCTGCCTCCCCCCTTTGAACTAGCAAGATTTAACATCCTTTGATGGGGTTAATTTTACTGTGATAACAGATTTACCCAGAGATGATCCTTGCATAATTCAGGCCTGATTATCTCTCTGGAAAGATGGGCCCAAAATATCTCATGGAGATATTCTATTAGCAAAGGACTTTGATCACTTAAAAATATTGGTAAGTGATGCTAAAAGTGGACATGATCCTAAAATCCCAGTGGGTTTTTGCTCTGGGTAAGAGGTGTAGGTAAAGGCAGGGAGGGAAGCGCTTTCACTTCCAGGAAGATGTGGTAGACAGTTTTTTTTTTTTTTTCATTCCTCCTCCTGAGCACAATTAAAAACCTTGGAAATTGCATATAAAGCAAACATAAGAAGACTGTTAGAAGTAGAGCAAGAAAGGCAGACCAGTTAGGGACCTCTGGACCCAGGGAACAACACAGTGGTGAGTTCTCTGGGTTTCAGTTTTGCCTCACTTATCCCAGACTTGGAGTGAAAAAAGCCAGCAACCTAGAACTGTAAAGTGAAGACCAAAAAAAAAAAAAAAAAAAAATGGTCAAGAAAAACCTGTTCTCTCTTTCTAAAGGACCAGAAAAGGGGCAGCCTGGCATGACAAAAATCTTTTAGATAATAACCACTCTGCTTCAGCCAAACACCAAAGAAAAACTGTGACCCCACCCACACTGACACCAGTAAAGGCCAAGTGGGGAGCCTTGACTTCTACCATAGCTGGGCTGTAACGAGGCTCCCCAAGATCCTCCATCACAGCAGTGTCAGAGAAGGCAGAATAGAGAGCCAGAACCTTGAACTCTACCAGCCAGGAATGAGGCACATCCCTCTGCACTGTTAGTGCAGATCACATTGGGAACTCCCACCCCTGCACAGCTTAACAAAGTGCCCTTCTCCTCAGGGGCCAATGAAGGCCAAGAGGGGAACCTGGACTTTTGTCTCCACCTGACAGTAACAAGTCAGTGCTCCCTCTTTCCTGCCATCGTCAGAGGAGCCACACGAAATAGAAGGTTTCAATAGGATGCAGAGTCTTATGATATGAAAATGTCCACATTTCAATTGAAATTCATTCATCATTTCAAGAACCAGGACAATCTCAAACTAAATGAAAAAGACAATCAATAGATGTCAACACCTAGAACAGAGAACTAGCCACATAAAAATGTTCCAATGAACAATGAGAAAATGTGCCTGGCTGGTGTGGCTCAGTAGTTGAGTGTTGACCCATGCACCAAGAGGTCGCCAGTTTGATTCCCGGTCAGGGCACATGCCCAGGTTGTGGGCCTGATCCCTAGTGGGGGCATGCAGGAGGTGGCCAATTGATGTTCTCTCTCATCGATATCTCTATCTCTCTTCATCTCCCTTCCTCTCTCTCTCTAACGTCAATAAAGAAAAAAATTAAAAGAAAAAAAAAACAGTGAGAAAATGTGCTTGAAAAAAGTAAAAGAAAAAGAAAACAAAGAAAGAAAGTCTCAGCAAAGAAATCTAAGATATAAGGAAGAACCAGATGGAAGTTTTAGAACTGAAAAGTACAATAACCAAAAAGCTCAGTGAATGGGCTAAACAGTAGAATGGAGGAGACAGAAGACATAGTCAGTGAACTAGAAGCTAGAACAATAGAAAGTACACAATCTGAACAATTGAGAGAAAAGAGACTGGGAAAAAAAAAGTGAAGAGAGAGCCTCAGGGTCACATGGGATAAGAGCAAACTATCTAACGTCCTGTCATCGAAGTCCCAGGAGAGGAGAGAGCAAGGTTGAAAAAATACTTGAAGAAATAATGATTAAGAACTACCCGAACTTTTCGAGAGATGTAAACTATAGGTTTAAGAAACTGAGTAAATCACGTATAAATTTTGGATATTAACCTCTTATCAGATGTATCATTGGCAACTTTGTTTGGATTGTCTTTTAATTTTGTTGATGGTTTCCTTTGCTGTGCAAAACTTTTTAGTTTGATGCAGTCTCGTTTTGTTTATTTTTTTTCTTTTGTTTCCCTTGCCTGAGGAGTTCTATCAGAACAAATACTGTTATGAGAAATGTCCGAGATTTTGCTACCTATGTTTTCTTCTAGGATTTTTATTCTTTCGAGTCTAACATTTAAGTCTTTAATCCATTTTGAGTTTATTCTTGTGTATGGTGTAAGAAGATGGTCTAGTTTTATTTTTTTGCATGTCCAATTTATAAAGAACTTATAAAACTCAACACCAAAGAAACAAACAATCCAATTTAAAAATGGGCAAAGGACCTGAATAGATACGTCTCCAAAGAAGACATACAGATAGCCAATAGACATATGAAAAGATGCTCAATGTCACTAGTCATCAGAGAAATGCACATTAAAACTGTCAGAATAGCTATCATCAATAAATCAACAAACAACAAGTGTTGGTGATGATATGGAGAAAGGGAACCCTCATGCACTGTTGGTGGGAATGCAGATTGGTGAAACCACTGTGGAAAGCAGTATGGAGTACTTAAAAAAATGTAAAATGGAACTTCCTTGTGAATGACCCAGCAATTCCACTTCTGGGAATTTATCTGAAGAAATCTGAAACACTAATTTGAAAGAGTATATGCACCTCTATGTTCATTGCAGTGCTATTTACAATAGCCAAGATTTGGAAGCAGCCCAAGTGCCCATCAGTAGATGAGTAGATAAAAAAAACTGTGGTACATTTACACAATGGAATACTCCTCAGCCATAAAAAAGAAAGAAATCTTACCTATTGTGACAGCATGGATGGACCTGGAGAGAGTATTGTGCTAAGTGAAATAAGTCAGTCAGAGATAGACAAGTACCATATGATTTCACTTATATGTGGAATCTAATGAACAAAATAAACTAACAAACAAAATAGAAATGGACTCATAGATAGAGAACAAACTGACAGCTATCAGAGGGGAGGGGGGGTGGGGGACTGGGTGAAAAACGTGAAGGGATTAAGCAAAGAAAAAAAACTCATAGACACAGACAACAGTATGGTGATTACCAGAGGGAAAGGGGGATGAAAGTAGATTGGACTTGGGGTGGGGAAACATACAATACAATATACAGATAATGTATTATAGGATTGTACACCTGAAGCCTATGTAATTTTATTAACCAATGTCACCCCAATACATTCAATAAAAAAATTTAAAAAAGAAACTGAGTGAATCCTAAACAGAATAAACCTAAAGAAATCCAGGCCAACATGCACCATAATTAAGTTTCTGAAAACTAAAGACAAAGAAAAGTATCTTGAAAGCAGCCAGAGAAAAATGTATATATAAACAGATTATTCTAAAATTTATATGGAAAGGAAAATGAATTAGAATAGCTAGAACAATTTTGAAAAGAAGAATAAAGTGAGAGGACCCTATCTGCTTGATTTCAAGACTTATGTAATATAACTCATACCATACACCACTCAGAAGAGTTACCTTGAAATGAATTAAGAAATTTCACATAAGAGTTGAAAATGTAAAACTCATAGAAGAAAACGTAAGGGAAAGGCTCCTTGAATTTTGTCTTGGCGGTGATTTTTCGGAAAGTACAAGCAGCCAAAGCAAAAATAAACAAGTGGAACTACATCAAACTAAAAGAGCTTCTGCATAGAAAAAAAAAAACATACCAACCTATCAACAAAGTGAAAAGGCAACCTACCGAATGGGAGAAAATATTTGCAAATCATATATCTGATAAGGGGTTAATATCCAAAATATATAAGGAGCTCATGAAACTCAATAGCATAAGAAACCAAAAAACAAATAATCCAATTTAAAGGTGAGAAAAGGATCTGAATGGACATTTTTCCAAAGAAGATACACAAATGACCAACAGGTACATGAAAGGTGCTCATCACTAATCATCAGGGAAATGCAAATCAAAACCACAGTGAAATACCACCTCATACCTGTTAGAATGGCTATTATCAAAAAGATAAGCCCTGGCCGGTTTGGCTCAGCGGTTAGAGCGTCGGCCTGTGGTCCAGAGAGACCCTGGTTTGGTTCCCGCTAAGGGCATGTACCTCGGTTGCAATTTGTCCCCGGCCCTGGTTGGGTCATGCAGGTGGCAGCCACTCGATGTGTCCCTTTCACGTCGATGTTTCTCTCTCTTCCTCTCTCTCCCTCCCACTCTATCTGAACAAAAAATGGAAAAATGTCCTCGAGTGAGGATAAAAAAAAAAAAAAAAGATAATAAGTGCCCTGGATGGTTTGGCTCAGCGGTTAGAGTGTCGGCCCACGGACCAATGAGTCATGGGTTCCAGTCCGGTCAAGGGTATGTACCTTGGTTGTGGTTCGTCCCTGGCCCTCGTTGGGGTCATGCGGGAAGCAATCAATCTCTCTTTCTCTCTCTCTCTCTCTCCCTCCCTCTCACTCTATCTGGAGATAAATAGAAAAATATCCTTGGGTGAGGATTAAAAAAAACAACACAAAACCAAAAGATAATAAGTGCTGGTGAGAATATGGAGAAAAAGGAACCCTCATGCACTATTGGTGGGAATGTAAATTGATGCAACCACTGTGGAAAATAGTGCAGAGATTCCTCAAGAAATTAAAAATAGAACTACCATATGATCCAACAATTCTGTTCTGGGTATATATCTGAAGGAAATGAAATCATAATCTCAAACAGATATCTGCATCTCCATGTTCATTGCAGCATTATTTATAGTAGTCAAGACATGGAAACAATCTAAATGTGAGCCCACAGATGAATAGATCAAGAAAATGTGGTATATATACATATGTATAAATGAATATTATTCAGCCCTGAAGAAGAAGGAAATCCTTCCATCTGCAACAACATGGATGAAACTTGAGAGCATTCTACTAAATGAAATAAGTCATCCAGAGAAAGACAAATACTATATGATCTCACTTATATGTGGAATCTAAAAAATACAGAATCCATAAAAACAGAGACTAGATTGGTGGTCGCCAAGGGTGGGGGTAGGGGTGAGGTGGGGAAAATGTAGTGAAGGTGGTCAAAGGGTACAAACTTCCAGTTATCAGATGAGTAAGTTCTGGGGATCTAATGTACAGCATGGTGGCTATAGTTAATAATACTATATTGTATACTTGAAAATAGATCTTAAAAATATTCACCCCCCCACACACACACAAGTAACTATGTGAATGATGGTGTGTTAGCTTAACTAGCCTCATTGTGGTAATCATTTCACAATATACATGTATATCAAATTATCACATTGTACACCTTAAATTTATACAATATTACATGTCAATTATATCTCAATAAAGCTGTATTTTTATACACACACAAGTGTACTTGTAAGATGTTACCATTGGGGACAACCAGATAAAGGGTAGACAGGATCTACAATTATATAAACAATAAACACATAATTTTAAAAAATAGCTCTGAGGGGAAAAAAATCAGAATTACCTTTGGAAGTCACAACCATATTCCCCGTTCATTAGTGTAGAGTTTAAGTACGTCTTAGTATACCTCATTCTACTTAACGATGAGAACCTCTGGTCCAAAGAGAACTAGAATGATCTTACTGTGATGCAAAATTTAAGAAAAGAAAAGAATGCATTAGTGTTGCATAGAGCGTCTCTAACACAAATGCTTGGCACAATGTGCGTATCGTCGCTTTATGTTATATTTAAATGGTATTTTCATTAAGTAATGGTTGCAGCTAAACACAACAAAACAGGCAGCAGCTCTCTCTTCGGAGTGTCACCACAGTCCTTGAGTTGGAGTTTTCTTTTTCCTGTGTGCAGCTCTCCCGCACAGCAGCAGTTTTGGTTTCATTTGTTTTTTTCTCCTTTCCAGGCTTCACCAAAAACGAGGTGACCACGTGGCAGAGTCAGGCCAAGGAGTCCAGCATCGGCCCAGAAACGGGGTCTAGCACATGCCCATTCGATTGACCTAAGGAGATGTGACTACAGAAAACAGGGCCTGGCAGTTGGTGGCGTGTGTCCCAGGGGCCCAGGTAAGGTTGTGGCATTGTCCCTGAGAGACTGTGGATGAGACTCCAAAGACACTGGAGTTTGCTTTGCTGCTCTCTCAACTCCCCCTCCCTCCCTCCCAGGTCTCAGGTTCTCCAGCCATCTAGTTTGGATTTCGTTTAGTCTTTTTTTTTTTTTTTTTAATAACTCAAAAATTTAAAATAAGTAAATAATCATTACAGAAATACAGAGAAGAATAAATAAGATAATAAAAGTTATCCAAATCCCAGCTGCTACTGATAACATTTAGGTTGGTATATACATAGAAACATACTTATTTTCACACTTCAGGCCCTTAATTTGTACCACCCTCCCCTCCAGGGTAAAGTCAAAACCTGTTAAGTGAAAAGGCTATATTACCATAATGCAAAAGACACTGCATACGCTCCTGTATTACATGTGCCTGTAGCAGGCTTCCCTAAAAGAATGTTCTCCCTAGCTACTATAAATACACACACACACACACACACACACACACACACACACATTTTTTAAATAAAAATGAGATCATACTGTATAGGCTGTTTTGTAACCTCTTTTTTTTTTTTTTTCACTTAGTAATGAATCATGGACATCTTTCCAGGTCAATAAATATGCTTTTATAATATTATAATGGCTGCACAATATTCCATTGTATGACTGGACCATAACCAGTCTCCCAATGGCAGACATTTAAATAGTTTCTAAATACTTTTTGCTGTTATAAACAACGGTATACTAAACATCCTGGAGCAAAATCTTCATGCACATTCTTACTTATTTCCTTAGGATACATTCCTGGAAGGGAATGTCTAGGTACATGATTGCAATTTTTAAGGGTATACAAAGACTTTGTCAAATTGTCCTGCAGTTAATTTTTCTCCAATCGCTGTATATGACAATGTCTCACCCTCTCTCCTCAACACGCACACAGCATCCCCATCACGTGGGTGCCATTCTAATTTTCAAGGAGCTGCCAACTAATTCCTGACTAGCTCTTAACTGCTGCTAAAGGTTTAGGCTGATGACATATGTTTGGACCCTTCCTGTGGCAATTTGTACCTTAGATGTGGGTGTCTGAGGAGGCTAGTGTGAGTGGTGTGCCCTTTCAATGGACCACACCTCGGCAACGCCAGCTGTTGGCACGCAGAGGTCAGAGAAGATATCTTTGGGGTGTCCCCAGCTGCTGCCCACCACATTGGAGGGCAGTTTGGTGGGAGCTCTCCTCTCCATACCCCTTTTGGGAAGGAATGATTCCATTAAAAACAGCTGAGTCCATCTCTCGAGGCGCTGACCTACTAGGCAGATGCACAGCACCTCTTCCTGGACTTCCAGACTGGCCTGCTGCAGCGGTGGCAGCGCCCACTTCCAGGCCAACTCTAGTTTCAAATTCCACACAGGAGGCCCTGCGCTTGCCATCCTCGCTCGCATGGGGCCTACTCAAGGCTGCATGGCAGGTGGCATGCAGTGCATGTCACTGACTGTCTGGCCAGGCTGCCCTGGAGTTGCATGGAGGAAAGAGAGTTGGTCTAGAAACCTGGGAAATGAGGTCTTGGATCTCAGATCTCTGGCAGGGCAGCTGGGGCTGTGGAGTAAAACCTTGTCCCTTCGTTTCATCCATCCAGGTGACAGGAAGAAGGGATGTCCTGTTCCTATGTCTTCCAACCTCACAAGTTTGGACAATGAGAAAATGCTGGTGGGAATAAAGACTTTGAGCCCTCAGGACTTGCTTGTCTTGTGTTTGTTATCATTAATAGCCCCTAATATGTGCCAAGTTCTGACCACCATCGGTCAGGCATATATGGTTTAACAGGGATTCGCTCCTTTAATCTTAGCAACAGCTCTATAAGGTAAGTGCTAGCATTATCCGCATTTGACTGATAAGTATACCAAGAACACAGCGGTCAAGAGTTTGCCCAAGTATCATAGTTGGTAAATTGGGGAGCTGAGAATCTGACCTAGGTGGTCTGACCCCAGACCCCACCTTCTTAGCCACCATACACAACTGCCTGTATAATAATCACAGTGACACCACTCACCAGCCACTGAACATATCAACTAGGTCTCAGGCTAAGAACTTGAAATGCAGAGTCTCACATAATCTCGTTCACCCCGGTGAGATAGGGTTTACAGTCACTACTTTACAGATTCCATGGCTTGGCCTAGGGCCACAACTGCTCACACAGAACTTCTCCAGCAGCCGGCAAAGTCCTGATCAGCAGTGACCTTGGGACCCCAGGGCAGCATCTTTGCACCAGCATCCTGAGGATCCTGGCAAAACACTCTCCCACTGCTCCCTGGCTTATCTCCTAATTGAGCATTTTGTCAGGGCAGGTGGCTCTTTGTCCTCAAAACAGAACTCCTCCACGGCAAAGTCGCCAGTATCTTTTCATCGTTGTTTCCTGGAGTGGGGGGCCGGGTGGCAGCATCGACAATGTGGCTTGTTGCAGCAGCGCCCATGGCCCTCCCACTCCCTCCAGCCTTCCTGAAGGCTCTGGCCCTAGCTTCAGGTACAGCATTATCCACTTTCAAAGGTGTTCTTTCTCTTGAGAGAAGAGAAGGGAGAGATCTACCGCTGGATTTGGGATGCCTCAAGGACCAGTGGAACCTCACCTCCACTGGGATCCACGTTCGGAAGCCAGCGATGGCCTCAGGGTCCTGGGGTCTGTCTTTTTTAATCTAAAAAGTTACATATTTTTACACATGAATGTATTTGAAATGATACAGAACTAGTGTAAAAAGTACAATTCTCATTCATCCTACACCCACCCAGATCACACACCACAATCCTTCCGGATTTGTTTCTATATTTGCATTCGCCTATGCAAAAATAAACATGTAGAATTTTGTAGACGTACACTTTTTTATGCACAAACATAATAGAGTATAAATTGTGATTTTTAACATAAAACATATCTTGGTGTTCTTTTTATTCTTTTGAATAGGTACATAATATTCAATAGTATGGATGTGATTTCTTCCTCTCTATCAAAATGGTTATTGTTATTCCGAAGGGGAAATATATACATGGATAAAGTCAAATAGTACAAAGGGGACTATGTTGTGTCTATCTTGTCCACTGATGTGTCCCAAGTGCCTAAAACAGAGCCTGACACAGTGACCCAACATAGAAAGGATGTCTCCTTCCACTCCTGAACGACTGCCACTCAGCTTCCTGGTTTCCTGTGTACCCTTCAGGACACTCTGCTCACACAAGCATAGCTGTCACTATAGTGTGTGATGTCAACACAGCCCCCCCACTACCTCCTTTCTTCCCTCCTCCTATGCCCACACGCATGGGCAGGAAGCAGAGCTTTGAGGGAGAGAGATAGCAGTCCGTGTGAGTGCCGGGGTGGAAAGAATCATGCCTGTGAATAGGATTCCAGCCTCCAAGGCTGACTAGCTCTTGATCTTATGGATGTGACTCTGGGTTTCAGTTGCTTCATAGGCAAAGGGGCACAACTGCTCGAACCACACTGGGTTGTTCTGCAGAAACTGGGGGGGGGGAATGTGTGTGACTGCAAGGGACACTTGGTAAGCTCAGTCAGTTGAAAAAGGTGACGGGACACCGAGCAAGCTGCTCTGTGTGCTGCCCTGATAGGGAAGACTCGGTGTTTCCAGTAAGTGCGCTAGATGCGTGAGATACAAAGATCCCCCATTCTATTAGGGACGCTGTTCAACATATATTCATTGAGTGCCTACTGTAGGCATAGAGGATATAGCAGTAAGCAAAATGGACAAAAATGCATAGAACCTACTTCAGGTGGTTGAATAAAGGGAGACAGACACACAGTGGCTGGGAGAGAGGGCAGCTTGATCGGCCTGAAGAGGCAGGAAGAGTTTTACGCAGAGAGGACACTTGAAATCAGTCTTGAAGGACGAGGAAGAATTCACAGGCAGCCCAAAGGGAAGAGAATTTGAGTCAGAGGAAACAGCCTTTGCAAAAACACAGAGGTGTGAAAGAAAATGGTGTGTCTGCAGGAAGTCCTTATGACTGGAGGACTGCGTGGCTGGGCTAGGTGTGCGAAGGGGGCGTCGCCAGGAGATGAGGTTGGCAAGGTAGGTCAAGGAAAGATGACAAAGGGCCCTGTATTGGTTTCTATTGCAGTTGTAACACATTATGACAAACTTAGTGGCCCCAAATGATGTAAATTTATTATCTTACAGATCTGAAGGTCAGACCCCTAAAATGGATCTTACTAGGCTCAAATCAAAGTGCCCACAGGGCTATGTTTCTTGCCTCTTCCAGCTCCTAGAGGCGCCTGCATTCCTTGGCCTGTAGTCGCTTTCTCCATCTTCAAAGCCAGTAGCATTAGCACAGACTTCTTTTTTTTTTTTCTTCTAAAATTTTTTTCTTTATTGATTTTAGAGAGAGAGGGAGAGAGAGATAGAAACATCAATAAGAGAGAACATCGATTGGCCGCCTCCTGCATGCCCCCCACTGGGGATCGGGCCCACAACCTGGGCATGTGTCCTGACCAGGAATCAAACTGGCAACCTCTTGGTGCATGGGTTAATACTCAACCACTGAACCACACCGGCCGGGCTAGCACAGACTTCTTAATTAAGCCATGTCAGACACATGGCCCTGACTGAGTGGGCGGAGCCCTGTTTGGGAGGGGGTTTTGGGAAGCTCACCTTGGTGGTCAGCAAGGAGGATGGGCCTGAGTCAGGGTAGGCAAAAGGTGGGACAGCCCTCAGTAGGCTGAGGTGTCCGTTCAGGAGAAATGGACGGTCCAAATGAAGCAGGTGGTTTGAAAATTGAACAAACAATGGACTGGAGAGAAGATGTCGAGATCTTTCTAGAAGTGTCGTGCAGGACAGAAAGGAAGCTGAAGGAAGATGCTTCTTATTTGCTTGTTGGTTGATTTTGTTCTGTCTTTTATGAAGTACTTAAGTGTGATTTTTCACTGAGGGGACAAGACAATGAATGAAAACAGAAATTGAGAGGAATTAAAGATTGAACTAGATACAAAAATTTTTAAGTTGAAAAACTCACGTTTGAGGGCAACTTTCAGCTAGAGAACTTCTTTTATTCTGCCCCAAACTTCTGGCATTAAAATAAATATCCACTAGAAGGTATTTCTAAGGAATATTCATTCACTGTCAGCTTCAGAAAAGGCAAGTTCTTCCTGTATATATTATTTTAAGTCTCTTTGTATTGGCGTCTTCAAAAAAATTTGAGCTAAAGGCAACTCAAACTCTCTAGTTCCAGTGCTATTGTAACATCAGAGCCTGATGACCAGTTTACTTTATAAAACCACCTCAGACACAATCCAGATCAGCGGGAAGAGCTCTGGAATCAGAACTGAAGACGCAGGTTCAAGTCTCCGCTCCACACATACGTATGTGACCTTGGACGGGTCGCCTATTCTTCTGGCCTTGGCTCCTCTCTGTGAAACGAGAATAATTATAATCCCTGCCTGCTTACTTCACAGTGTTGTCATGAGAGAATCCATTGAAATGGTCCACAAAGAGGTCTGTAATTGGTAAAGCACCATACAATTATGGGGCACCATTATTATTCTTTCATGCCCAGACATTTATTTGGTTATTTTTCCTGAAGATCACACTGTATTCCATCTGTAAGTGGGGAAATAAACGTTGGGCAAAGCCAGGTGAGTCTCAAATGGCCATGGGGGGAGGAGGAGATGGTCCCTTGCCCTTCCTCAGAAGCCCCAGCAACTCTGCCCTCAGGGGCTTACAGTCCAGTGGGGGATGGGAGAAGTGAAGTGACATTCACCACGTGCTGTGGTAAGTGTTGCAGAGGTCATCTGAATCTGTGGAGGGCAGATCCCTCCAGAATAGAGAATCTGTCACTGGAGACTGGTGGTCAGGGCTGGCTTCTAGGGAGGTAACCAAATGCTGAGTGAAAACAAACAAGCAGTTAAGCAAAGAAGGGGGAAGGAAAGGGCACTCCGAGTGGAAGAAGCAGCGTGTGTCAAGGCGTGGAGGTCTGCAGCAGTATAATAGGTTCCCAGGCCTCGGATGGGACAGCCAAATCCACAAGGCTGTTGCCAGCTCACTTTTACCTTCTGGACTTTGCAAAGCCCAGAGCTCATCTCAGTCTATTCTGAGCGGGCCTGGGGGTCCTGCAGGCTGCATCCCTGTCCTGGACCCAGTTCCACGTGGTTATGGAACCTGGGCTGCAGCTTCAGCTCCTGGAATCCATCTGCCTTGTAAACAGCCCGTCTGCCATGAAAGAGCTTCTCACTGAAGGCAATTTTCTTATTAGGGGGAAAAAAGAACTCCTGTCCCCTCCTTTCTCCCCCAACTCTCTGACTTGAGTTCGTGTCATTAGTTTCTTGCTTTGGCAGTTTTACTATGGAAATGACATATTGAAATACAGATTGGGACGTGTGCAGTATAATTACTGATACTGCATATTCATTTCCTCCCTTTGTTACCGGTGAGTCCCCACGAAGCCCTCCCACCAGCCACGTCCCAATCCTGCAGGCAGTTGGTGCTTGTGGCTTTTCTCCTGAGGGCCAGGCGGGACTGAGAGGGAAACACAGCCAGAGGAAGTACCTGCCTTCCCCAAGAAGGGCTATTTTTGTGACAATGCTGAGCTGTCCCGGCCTCTGAGGTCCAAGGGCTTCCCAGCTCTCCCCACACAAATAGTTCGCAGACCGAGCCAGACACCGGAAGTCCCAGCCAGGGGACCTTTCTAAAAAATTAACTGTAACAAAACAAGTATTTTCAGCGGTGGTTCAGACTGGACTGTGACATCCTCCAGGGCCCATTACTTGTCTTCCGTCAGCACCTTCTCAGGAGAAGGAGGTCACATAAGTTGGTTGACTTGACCACCTGCCAGAGCTGCACAGTCATTCAGTGCTATGTGACCTGTCCTGTCTCCTTCGATGACCTTGGTTTCTGCCTCTCCCCAGGGGAGCTGTAAACACACCTCTTGTCTCTGTCACTTAGCAGTTGTACCACTTTGGGCAAATTTGCTTAATCAATCTGTAACTCAGTGTCCCCATCTGTAAAATAGGACTACTAGTAGTTTCCATCTCAAAGAGATGTCATGAGGATTAAATGCCTCAATGTAGATAAAGCATGTAGAACAGAACTATTGTGCTGTAGATTTATTGCACTGATGGCCTCAGTTCATATCCTCTCTGTATACAGCCCTTTGCAATGTGGCTTTGCAGAAACCCCTGTCAGCAATTCGAATCTATTTCTCCACTCCTTGAAACTGAGTCAGCTTGTTTCTTTGGCCAGTGACAGTGGACCAGTTCTGAGTCTAGGCCCCAAGAGGTCTTACTCACTTCTGTTCTGTTGGAACCCTGGCTCTGCCATGAGAACAAGCCCAGGCTAGCCTGCTGGGTGATAACAGACCAAGTGAGGCAGAGATGAGTCAGCCTTATTGTCCCAGCAGAGGCCCCAGACATATGAGAAAATCCAGCAATAATCAATGAACCAACCCCTAGGCAACCCATAGCTGACAACAGGAGCATGAATGAGGCCATCCTAGACCAGAAGAACCACCTACCCAACCCACAGACTCCAGAGCTAAATACATGCTTATTATTTTAAGCCACTAAATTTTGAGGGTGGTTTGTTATACAGCAATAACTAACTGGTACATATAGTAAGTTATTAATATACTTTCCCCTCCTCTAGTACTCACTATCTAACTATATCAACCCATTACTCATCTACACTACAGTCCCCAGGGACAGAGAGACAGTAAGGTATCCGGGCAAGAACATAGGCCTTGGAGTCAGAGAAACAGAGTTTAAATCCCAGAGTTCAAATTTGACATGTACAGAGATAGGACCGTCAATGAGTAATTTATGTTCCATTACACGGAAATAACAACATTATACGAGGTTGTAGTAAGAATTGAATCAAGTGATGGACGGGGAAGAGTCTGACACCCAGATTCCCCTTTTCTTTCCACAGGAAGCTCAGTGTAACATTCAGTACATGGTGACTGAATTCATATTTTTCTTGACAAAACTGAGCTGTTCAACTCAGCTACCTGATGCTCTAAAGAGAAGGCATAGGTCACAGCTTCATTCGAAAGCACAAAGGAAGTGGTCTCCAATTAGCCAGTGATGATGACCCCAATCCCAGTAACAACAGAAATCCATGGCATTCGTTTAGGGTTTGGGAAGCACGTTCACATAGACACCGCTGAGTCTGTGGAGCCCTTGAGGATCAGCATTGCCCCCATTGTACAGCCTCCAAAGAACTCGAGGTCAGTGTTTACCCCTTGATACACAGCTGGTAAGTGGCAGGACTGGGACTCCTAGGGCTAACGCTGCCCCCAGTATACCCGTTGTTACAGAGCTGAGGGCCCACGCCCAGGCAGACCCCACTGAGGGCACATTGGCTTCTGCTTCTCGGCTTCCTGAGTGCATCTAGTTTCACATGAAATGCTCCTGCTCTCCTGGAAACACAGCCCAGACCTCACCTTGGTTCAGCACTGAGGTCTTGGGCTTTTTCTGTTCTGGAGCCTTTTTGTCGAGGTGAAGAAACTTTCCTTGTCCTCGTCACTTGCTGCCATGAGATAAAAGGAAGCAAAACAGTCCTCAAGGAGAATGATCTCAAACTCTGTGGCTGACATGTAGGCACCCAGCCTACTCCACTGAGAGTCCTACCCAAACACCACTGGACAATGTGTCCCAGCAGCTGAATCCTTCAAGGATTATGGTAATTCCCGAATAAAGATCATAAACTCCTTTCCAGTAGGAAAGTCAGGGCTCCCCCCACCCCACGCTCCCCGCAAGGTCAGTCAGCGCGTGCACAGAGCACTCCTGGTGGGCAGATTTCTGTCCTGGGTGAGATCAGAGGTTGACAGGTGGGCATGAAGGATTTGAAATGTCAGCGAAACAGTCAAGTACCGTTCCTGCCTTCCAGGAGCTCAAAATCCAAATGGGTCCTGGGAAATGCCCTCCTGGGGAAGCCATCTCTAGCCAGGAAGTTGATCAAAAGTCAAAAAGCTATTTGTATAAAGATATTTATAGCAGCATGATTCAGAATGATGACAATCTGGAAATTGCCCAAATGCCCAACAAAAGAAGATTGGTTAAGCAAACTTTGTTTTATCAAATTGAGGAAATATTACTTTGCCATTAAGGATACCAATGAAGTTTAAGTAGATCCATGGGAATGCGTCTATGAGATAATATTGGGTGAGTGAAGAATGTAAATCAATTCCCAAGCCTTGGTTACACCTGTGTAAAATCTTTTCTGCACAGTGATAATGACTATAGGAAGATATCACAAAGTAAACATAGTTGTTTTAAGGTAACTGGGCATGATTATAATTTGGGGATATATGAGCTTAATGTGCAGTTTTTAAAAAGTCTAGAAAGTAGCAAGAGATACACACGCCATCTGGCTTCCAGAACACTGAGCAAAATGCCAATAGTGCAAATGAGAAGAAAATAAGAGCCCAGTGGTGGGGGGATTAGGAAAAGTTGTGATTATTCAAGAGTTGGACTTTGAGTAGCTTAATGATGTATCACCGCTGAGCTGGCTCTCCTAAGGGCATTTGGCCACACGCAGAGAACACGGGCCGTAGCCACGACGGAATCCCAGACGCAGGGCCAGACTGCTGGGAGAGAGTTTGGAGTGTAGGGAGGTCTTTTTGGTGCCCTTCAAGTCACATCAGTGACGGCTGCTCATTCAGCACATGGAAGGCAGGTCTTTGACCTGCATTCAAGTTTTTTTGTTTTGTCTTGTGTTGTTTTTTTTTAATCCTCACCCGAGGACATTTTTCTGTTTTTGTTCAGATAGAGTGGGAGGGAAAGAGGGGAGAGAGAGAGAGAGAGAGAGAGAGAGAGAGAGAGAGAGAGAGAGAGAGAAACATCGACGCGAAAGGGACACATGGAGTGGCTGCCTCCTGCACGACCCAACCAGGGCTGGGGACAAACTGCAACCGAGGTACATGCCCTTAGTGGGAACCGAACCCGGGTCTCTCTGTACCGCCGGCCGATGCTCTAACCACTGAACCAAATCGGCCAGGGCTGTTTTGTCTTGTGTTTTAATGTAACTAGCACTGTACAATGATGAGAAAGAACAAATACAATGAGAAGGTGAGCTGCGCATCCAATTTAGTTGGAAGAAGCCAAGTTTTATTATCAGGGTGTTTAATGTAGGGTGTTCCCGGGGGTTCAAGGGAGGCCAGTGCATGTATCCCCTCTGAATTTCTATCCAGCCAGAAGTTAGTGTCCCAGTGCACAGCCTGAGACTCTACCGTCTGTTCTCAAACTTCAGTCTGAGATGCACTTCGGATACCTAAGTATGCAGATTCCAGGGCCCTGGCACCTGGTTCTGATTCAGACAGGGAACTCTATATGTCAACGAGCCTGACAGGGGATGCTGATGCATGTGGTCCCAGGACCCACTTTGAGAAGCGTTGAGCTAAAAGGCTTCCATTTATTTAAAAGTGCACATCCTAGCTCAGTCCTTACCATCCCATCTGCCTCCTGGAAGGTCCCTGTCCCCTGCAGGGAGGCCAAGACCAGAAAGCCAAGGACTTTATACCCAACTTGACTGATACCATCTCTGCTACCATTGGCCAATAGTGTATGACATCTTCTATCTTGTTTTGAATGGATTGGGGTGTGTGTGCACGGGCGGTTGTGCGTGAGTTTGGGGGCTCAGTCTGGGACAGCACAAGAATGGAATGGGAGCTGTAAGTGCCTCTCTGATCCTCTAACTCTCTCAAGGTACTCACAGTTAGAGAACGAGACCGACTGAAACAAACTATTACGATAAAATAATAAAAAGTGCCCTGAGAGTAATACAAGGAATGTGGGAACCAGGGCAGAGAAGGGAGTGACTAATATCTCTGTGTGGGGGTAGGGGGAGGGCGGGGCTGGTCAGATGATTAGTTGATGACCTGTTAAGGGCCAGGTATGGTAAACAGTAATTTCATCCTCACAACAACTACAAAAGGAGACTTATTTTGTATGGATGAATGTGTATCTCAGAAAGATCGCTTCTATTCCAGCATCTCACAGCAGAGATTTGGGCGCACACAGCTCTGTCCAACTCCGAAACATGAAGTGTGATTTCCCTCCAGGGCTCATTTGGTTGTGACCTTGGGTGAGTCATTTCCCTTCAGGTTTCTCGTCTATGAAAGAAGGGTTGGGCTCCCTGTGTGACGGTGAGGTCCTCCCAGCTTAGAGCCTTGAGGAGCCTACCAAGACCTCAAGTGGGGAATCGCTACACCTGAAAGAAAACAGAGATTCTGCTCTCCAAGAGGGACCTTTGCCTTCCAAAGAGGAGTCTTTGTAAGACAGGACAGCACCATCACCTCCTCCGGCCCCCACTGCCTGCTCCCACCCCGCTAGGCTTTCGAGCCAGCCGGGGCTCCGACCTGGGCAGGAAGCAAGCGGGGATGTTACAAAGCCAAAAGTATTTCAACAGGTTGCAGCAAACCCACCAGGGAAACAGGATGAGAGCTTTTTTATGATTTCATATTTTGACTCCTGATCTCCTATCTCTGTTAGAAAGTTTACTGACCCTCAGTGCAGTGTGGGATAGAGGAAGTCTTCTTTGTTAGAAGTTTAAAAAAATATTTTTGGCCACTGGTGGCCCAGCAGACCACAGCGGCTACACAATCAATGGGCTGGGAGGAAGGCAGCAAGGTGGGGTCATCTCTGGGAAGCCTGGGAGGACCACGTACCAGGCTTTACCTCCCATAGCTCAGCTGCAAACAGCAGGAAAATCAATCCTGGCTGTGCCAAGTCCCTGGCTCAAGGCTGTTAGGAAGAGAAAAGATTCCTTCTCTCCCCCTCCCCCAACCTCCCAGGTCACCAGAAAACCTCCTCTGATGCAAAGCCACACCCATTCCTGCCTGCCCCGGGGACAAGCCTGCACATAGGCCCCAAACTCTACTGCCACAAGCTCAGAGCAAAGGACATGGAAACTGGTCATCCCTTTCCTGGGTTAGCTGCCATGAACAGAACCCTGGGTCACAAAGGTGTTCAAGGGCAGCTCCAGGAGCAGCCCCAGGTGACATCAGTTCAACTGCCTCACACTAGCAACTAACTGTTCAGGGTTGGGGACCTTGGCAAAACCCCAACCCTTGGTCCAGAATTGTCTCTATCCATGGACACACAGTGGCTCCAGTCTCCTCAGCCAGCCTGCAGGCTCTAGGGGACCCTGTGTGGTGTTTTGACACCTAGATGTTAGACCAAATATTTCGCAGCTGTGGAAACAGGCAGACCAGCTGTGGCTGCTTAAACCAGGGGAAGCAAAGCAAAAGACACTTTGTACCATTCCCCACACAGCTCAAGAGTAGCTTTAGCTTCTACTATTAGTAACAGTGGCAAAGGCTTACTAAAGGCTTTTATGTGGGTTAGCTTGTTGATTTCTCAAAGTAACCAGGTGAAGTGGATACTAGTTATTATCCTTTTTTGTTGTGTTTTTTTTTTGTTTTGTTTTTTTTTTTTTTTGCAGATGAACACCCAGGCTTGGGGAGGTGAAGTGGTGGAGGTGAGATTTGCACTGTGGCAGCCTGGCTCCAGGGCCTGGGCTCTCACCAGTACACCCAGGGGCGGATCCTGGATTCTCTCACAGTTGCAAAAGGTCCACAGTGGCCTCTATCCCAGGATGACCAGTCAATGGGAAGTTTTCAAGGGCCCCTTTCCCTCCTGGGAAAAGAGGAAGCAGTTACTCCAGAGATCCTGGGGCACACCAATTAACTTCAGTGGAAGGGGAAGTGGGAGGGTGGGGGTTGAGGAGGGAGCATGTTCAGCACCAAGAGGTCACTTGGGATCACCTTGGCTTGCCAGGCTACTGCGGGCCCTAGGATGCTGATCCCAGCAGAGCCTGGGCCCCGGGGCCCTTTCCCTCAGCACACTGCTCTCCTCCTCCAGTGCATTGAAGCTAAGTTGTTCTCATAGGCTGTAGGCTGCCACTGAGTCACCTGTTCCCTCCTTGGGGTCACAAACATTTCTACAGGGTCTTTTTAGAAGTAATGTTGGGAAGTGTTGGGGTTTGTGGCACCATGGGAGATCTGAGGGAGTATCTACCTCTTCCTCAAGTTGAGCCTGAGACGTTGCCACCCAGCCTCGAGCAGCCTCCCATTCAAGGGACAAAAAACAAAAATAAAACAAAAATAACCACTTTGTGGGGATGGGAGAATTAAGTGGGGTCTGGCCAAGACATGGAAACAACCTAAATGTTATAGACAGATGAATGGATCAAGAAAATGTGATTTATTGTATTTACATATTTAAGTATAATATAATCAATCTATCATATATGTGTGTGTGTATACTATGTGTATATGTATATATTATATATTATGTATACTATTATATAATAGATTTTATGTATATTATATATCTACATATAATATTTTATATATACACCCATATATACAGTGGACTATTATTTAGCGTTAAGAAAAAGGAAATCCTGCCATGTGAGACAACGTGGATAAACCCGGAGGACTTCATGCTAATTGAAATAAGCCAGACACAGAAAGACAGATACTGCATGACCTCACTTCTGTGTGGAATCTGAAGAGTCGAACTCACAGTAACAGAGAGTAAAGGTGATGTTCAAGGTCCGTGGGGTGGGGCAGACAGGGAGGCGTTAGTCAAAGGGTACAGACTTTCAGTTATATGGGAATAAGTTCTGGAGACCTTATGTACAGCATGGTGAATATAGTTTAAAATATTGTATGATATACTTGGAATTTGATAACAGCATAGATCCCAAGTGTTTTCATCACATACGCACAAAGATAACTATGTGAGCTGATGGATGTGTTAATTAGCTTGATTGTGGTAATCATTTCACAATGTACATGTATATCAAAACATGGGGCTTACACCTTACATATATACGATTTACATTTGTCAATCACACCTCAATAAAGCTGGGGAAATGTGGAGTGTGGCATCTGCCTGAAAGGCTGTCACAGAAGAAGAGAGTGGGAAGGGAGGCTTCGGAGAGCAGAGCGGTGGGTACACAACCCAGGGGAGCAGATGTCGGTTTAACATGAGAAAGACCGCAAGACTACTTTCTCTCATTGGTGTTATTATTCTCACAGCTGCCATGTATTGAGGACAGTGTCAAGCATTATGCTAAGTAGTTTTATCTACACTGGTTTAAGCAAACCTCCCGGCCACCTGGGAAGTAGATGCCTGTGGTGAGTTAGCGTTCCTAACATCACAGATGAAAAATTAAACTCAGTGGAGTTAACTGGTTAAATGCGGCTGAATTAGCCTCTGGGAAAGCTGAGGGCCCTACCCACACGTGGCTCCAGTCCACACTCAACCATTAAGTCTATCATCTCCCACCCCCTCTAGAGAGGATGGCTGAGTTCCTCATTCCCGGAGGTACTGTAACTTACCTGATCGGAGGAATCACCCAAGAGGCCCTTCCACATCCGGCTCCCCAGGCCTCACCCCAGAACCGCAGCTGAATCTCTGGGGAGTTCCCCAGAGTCTGATTTTGGCAAGTACCAGGCAAGACTTGGAAGCTGGGCTCTAGGGAGTCCTGCACAGAGAGGAAGCTGGACCAGACTTCTCAAGGCTCCCAGTCTCTGTGTGGCCTAAGATTTTGTCATTGTATGTTTAGGCAGGTCCTCCCTGAACCAATGTGTCAGACTTTCTGGCACCTTTTGATGTCTCCGGGGCACCCGAGCTGTCTTCAGAGCCACCCTGATGCCCCACAGATACGTGGAGCAGGGTTGGGAGGAGCCCTGGGAGCCAGGGGAGAGCGGAGAGCAGAGGGGAAGAGGCGAGAGGGAGGAGGCCTTTCATTTCCAGCTGACGCGGTCCCTGATTCTCTCCACACCTGTCCTTGCTTGCAGAGAAGTTATCACTTATCAGAGAGCACGGATGGAGGGAAGGATGTTCCCATGGACCATTTTCTCAGCTGCTTTGGTGGATTGGAGGGTGGCTTTTGGGTAATGAGGGGGGGAGCTGCTGCAGAGAAGTCCTGCCTCCTCGAGCCAGGGTGATGGGAGAGCTTGGGGAGCCCTCCAGAATGCTCGCTTTGTGCCGGACACTCTGCTGAGCAACCTCCACGCAGCCTCGCGGTTACCCCGTGGAAGTCTCATGACACGTACCATGATGGCTCCCATGTTACAGATGAGTCAATAGCTTAGAGAGGTGAGGTGACGTGTCCCCAGCCCCATATGAACTGGCAGAGCCTTCAGATCCCAGTGAGGATGATACCACACTCCTGACCACCCCACTGTTCAGACTCCTAACTTCCCTTTGGATCATTCATTCTGAAGATGTGCCAACAGCTATTATTTTGCCCCAACAGCTAGTGATCAGTAATGTTGACCATGGGCTGGACACTGTTTTAGGTACCGTACATGTACTGACTCATTTAATTCCAGCACCAACCGTAAAGGGTGTTGTCATTATGCCCATTTAACAGATGAGGAAACAGAGCCCCCGAGACGGAGCACGTGTGGCAGCAGCGGCAGGCTGATACGGCCACGCTTCAACTCCTGGGCTGTGGGCTCCGAAGTCCACGCCATTCACCATCGCCGCACAGGCAGCCTGGTTTTGTCACACTTCACCTAACCTCGCTTCACAGATGTCATGTTTTTACACATTGAAGGCAAGACCCTCTACCGGCAAAAGGATTGTGACTCATTCTGTTGTGACACTGGAAATAAAAGTGGTGGCCTGGAACCAAAGCCGAGGGTCTGCGATGTGCCTCCTGCACGGCCTTACTCCCGAGGGGCACCCCACACACGGAGACACAGCTGTGTGCTGTTTCAGTGGATTTGGGGCTCTCCTGAGATCCTCTTTTGGGGTATAGTTCTAGGTTGATGATACCTAAGGATTTTTTAAAAATACAAACCCTGAAAACAAAGATTTGGCTTTATGCTTCCAGGAAGGCCACGGAGGAGGGAAGCACAGGCCTGGGGCCTTTGGGCCAGCTGCTCTGAGCCATCTTTTCCCCGTCACCAAGCCGATTCTGGGGTCTGCCCCACGGCCGGGGAAAAGGTCCATCTGGCCATGCCTTCCTGGTCGTTTGAACAAAGGCCATGCTGTGGGGCAGCCCCATCTCACACCCCATTGCCCTGATGTGACTGGGCCTCCGTTTGCCTTTCTGGTGGGCAGCAGACTGGGGTCAAGTCCAGGAAGGTACGTGGGAGGGGTCAGGTGAAGGAAGGGCTCCCACACGTCACAGGGGTCTTCGAACTTAGTTCACATCAGCTTCACCTGTTCAAAGGCAGGCTTTGGGCCTCCCCCCCAAGATTCTAACGGCGCCCGTCAGAGGGTTTTATATAAAAGCCTCGCGTGTCCCCGAGGAGGTGGCCCATTGACCAGGAGTCCGACCAAGGTCAGAGGCCACAGCACCCTGCCTGCTGGCAGTGTGTCAAGAGAAGGGCTGTGGTTAATTCTACTCTTGCTTGGGCTTCAGTGGAGAATCCCAGGGGCCGGCAGGGGCTCCTGGGTGTGTTCGTTGAGCAGGGAGGAAAGGAGAAGGTTGTCCCTGGATCTTCTTCCAGTGGCTGCCCCCCGATTCCCAGCGGCTGCCCCGTGCTCAGCGCCATCCTTCCTCCCTGACCTGCAGCCTCTTGGTGGCCTTACCGAGCCTCCTGCTGAGTCTGCTCTGAGCTGTGAGAGCTGCTGAGGCCACAAGACGGACCTTGATAGGACCAGACATGGTTCCTGGCCTGTACAGACCCAGAGAGGAGTTAAAGATGGACAAGTCAAACGAGAAATGCCAGTGAACCAGGCACTGTGGGAGCGGGAGCCCAGCCCAGCGGGCAGGACAGCAGTGTTGGGAGAGGCTGTGTGACTGCCCAGTGGGAGTGAAGAGGCGACTAGAGGGGAACCTGGGAAGTGGGGTGGCTAACCTACCGGGTTTGCTGGGGATGGAGGGGAAAGTCCCGGGCAGACCCTACATGGAAGGCAGGTTGAGGTCATCTTCAGAAGGCCCCGAGTGCTACCCCAAGGCACAGAGGGCCTCCTGAAATCTTCATGGCATTAGACTCTTTCCACCCAGGGAGGAGGTGAAAGAAAGGAAGGAGGTGGAAAGGCTGGAGGTTCGGGGACCTACTTCTGACTACTCCAGGCTCTTTTACAAACCTTGGAGGAGGCCTGGCCCAGATCACCTGGCGCTTCGAGTAAACAGATGACTTACATTACGAGAAGCAGTAGGAGTGGTGACTAAATCAGCTCTTAGCTGAGCTCTTACCATGCATCAGACTGCGATGAATGTCTGATGGAGGCGGCTTTTATTACGCCCAGTGGACAGATGAGAAGGCAGAGGCACAGAGGGGGCAGGTCACCTGCCTGAAGGCACACAGCTGGTTGTGGCTGAGCTGGGTCTTCGGCAAAGCACACATTAGTGAGGAATAAAGATCCACAGGTTGGCCCCAGCCGGTTTGGCTCAGCGGTTAGAGTGTCGGCCTGCGGACCAAAGAGTCCCAGGTTCGATTCCGACCAAGGGCACAGTCCCGGTTGGGGTCGTGCGGGTGGCAACCAGTCAATGTGTCTCTCTCACATCGATGTTTCCCTCTTTCTCTCTCTCTTTCCCTCCCACTCTGTCTGAAGATAAATGTAAAAATATCCTCGGGTGAGGATTAAAAGAAAAAAAAAAAAGATCCACAGGTTGTTTACTCTAATTGGCCAGCGTGAAACTCCCCACAGGGCTCAACAATCCTCACCTGTCACAGAGCCTTAGCACCAGAATGAGGAAATGACGCAGTTCACGGCACAACATTGAAAACAACAACTTCAACAACTAGAGACGAAGTTAAAATGAGTCTGTGGAGGTGAGGTTGCATTCTGAACGTCCGAGTCTAGCCAAGAAGCTGGAGCCTCCACAAGCCTGTCTCCCCGGGGAGAGGTGCTTTCTGGCCGGGGCTAAGCAGTCTGAGAAAGAATGAAAGATCAGTTGCATTTCTGGAGCACGGTGAATAACAAAGGGGGCCTCTGTTGTTCTCTGGGTCCAGCAAGGTGACACTGCTAATCCTAAAATCTACCCCGCAATCACACTGCCAGGGAGAGGCCCCTGTCCCCAAAGCCCTCACCAGACAGTCACCCAGGTTCAGGCGGCAGGCGGGGGCGACCCTCCTGCAGCAGTTCCCCCTCTGGAGAGAGGAGAAGCAGTGTTTTTCAAACTTTCTGGTGACAAGTCACCATAAGAAATACATTTAGTGTCACAATCCAGCTTGTCCATGTCTGTATGTGTCTCAGGAAAAATACCCATAGAAGTGCAGTGCACTGTTCTTTTCTGTTCCATCCAAATTCGTTTGTTTTAAAGCTGGTTGCGTCAGTAAATTGATTTCACTCCCCACTAATGGTTTATGATCCACAGTTTAAAGCACCTACACTGTGGTCGGGGAAACTGAATAGGAGGCGTTAATGACGGAATTTTGATGGCAGCCATTCTCTAGACCCCTGTGCCTTTGAATAGTGTTTTGTGTTTACCCAACTTTCCTCTAGTCAGTATTTCTCAAACGTGTTCCATGGAGTATTCCAGGGAGATCTGAGTAGATGTTTTCCTTTAAAATGGTTCTGTGGTCAGAAAAGTTTGGGGAATGATACACACTATAACCACACTTGACGTGTCATAATACACTGAGCATGTTCAAGGCTCTGAGAAGGTCTGCAGTGAGGGACCTGATGAACTCTGCTTACCCAGCCTTTCCCAGACTTTTTTTTTTTTGGACCACAGGGCCACTTACTTCCTCATGGGAGCATTGGTGTTCCCCAGAAATCAGGGCCTGGCTGCATCACATTCTTTGTGATCCTCTTGCTGTGTCCCTGTGAGGCCAGGGAGGCGGGTGTGACAGGGGCATTGCTGAAACAGAGCTTCCCTGACTTGTCTGATCTGCCACCTCCAGCTGGGGCCAGAGCCACACCTCCTGACTCTCAATCAGATGGGGGAGCCCCAGGCAGTCCCCGGGCTCCTGAAGGGCCATTTTCCCAAAGGGCTGAGGAGACACCTCCCCACGGGGCTGCATTCAGGGACCTGTGCTCAGTGTCCCAGGAGTTCAGAGCTCAGCCTGAAGAACCTTTAGCTCCTCAACCTCCCTGGAGGCAAGAAGGGGAGGGGGCCTTGTCCTGCCCTCCCCTCCACACCTGAACAGGGTTAAGTAACTCCCACAGCAATTATGCCACCCACCCCCTACTTCCTGCTTCTGCTGTGCTCCAGGGCAGCCTTGGCCGAGGACCCAGGTTCAGATTTGTAAAACAGCTCTGCTGCCTTCGTTGAGGACTTATCTTGAATATGTCATTTATTTCTCTGATACAAAAGAAACACGGGGATATATAACAACACTTTTTCTCTTCCAAAAAACAAAGAATGTCCTTCCTGTCTCAGTCATCAAATCACCTGGTTGCTCTCTGGAGTCAACCAATAGCACCTGTTTCTAGTATCTGCATCTACAAAAACAGACATATATTACATACCCACCCCACACTCAGGGTTAAACACAAATGAACACACTCTGCACGCTGTTGGCACCTCACTTTTTAACCTAATGATGGATTTTAGGAATTGTTCCCTGTTAGTACACTGAGGGTTTTCTTACTCTTTTTCACTGCTGTGTCCATTAGGGCCACTTACGGAGGCATCACAGGGTGTTTAACACATTGCTGACCGCTCACGAGTGAACTTGTGTTTTCCTGCCCAAACATTGCTGACCACTCATGAGTTAATTCGTGTTTGCACTTGCATTAGCTATTTCAATTTTTGAAACTCAGGGTAATATAGGATTATTTGTGACTCTTTGCCCTGAGGGTCGAAGTTCGAAAAACAGCACACCGTTCTATATGCTTGAAGTCGCTAGGGAAAGGATATCTGCTGGTTCAGATGAGTGCAGCTCAGAACCTAACACTTCTTCTGGTATTTCTAAAAGAGCTCCTTACATTGATTCACCTTTTAGGCTTTCAGGGCAACTAAAAGACCACGTTTTAGAAAAAATAGTCACTGGTATAAAAAAAAAAATCCAACTAGAACGTGTAAAGTGTGTGTTTCAAAAGGTGATTGCTATACAGTAGACCACACCAAAAAAATTACTAAAATATATAATATGTATAAAATATAATATGTAGCAGATATGTACAAAGTTTCATTTAAATTCATTATGTATAAAGTATACTAAAGTTTATTTAGATTTTCATTTTCATACACAATTAAGAAAGAATAGCTGTTGACATGAGATAATTTCTGCGTAAAATTGCCGGTCAACAATGTTTAACTATCCTCCCCTCCGTGAACACGGATTCCTTCCAGTGCTTTCTGCTGGAAACGATGCTGCAGCGGATAATTGTGTCTAAGCTGTGCTCACCTGTGAGAGTGTGTGTAGAATAAAGTCCTAGGAGTGGACCCAGGAAACGCGGGGTGTCGTCCTGCCCTGTCTACACCAGCTGTGTGGCCTCAGGTAAGGCACACGCCCAACTCCAGTCTTTCCTCACCTTTGTAGTCAGGATGGGGGGACCCACTGCTCCTTATTCCTCGTGATTCTGATGTGTGTTCTCAGTGAGTTTTCCAGGGGTGGGTAAGGGCAGCACTGAACTGTTCTGAACTCCATTCTGGAGACACTTCTTATGTATGAAACCACTGGTTAGAAACAGGTCTTTGGACTTGTTCTTTGAGAGAAACCGGCTGAGCTGTGTGACTTGCTTCAATTATCTCCTTCCACAAAAACAGGATCTCCACATGGCTGGGGTTTTGTGGGTCTCCCTCACTGCTGTGTCCCAGTGCCTAGAGCGTCCCTGTTTAATAAAAATACAAAGTGACACAACAACAATAGAATACCGATTAGAAGGGCACAGTCTGGAACACTGACAACAGCAAGTGCTGGCGCGGACGTGGAGCAGCAGGAACTCGTGCTCACGGCTGCTGGGAACACTGGGTTCCACTTAGAACAGGCCAGTCGCTGGAGGCCTCTGAGCAGGGCCCATTGGTGGGGAGGGCCTCTGAGCAGGGCATGTTGGTGGGGAGGGCCTCTGAGCAGGGCCCGTTGGTGGGGAGGGCCTCTGAGCAGGGCATGTTGGTGGGGAGGGCCTCTGAGCAGGGCATGTTGGTGGGGAGGGCCTCTGAGCAGGGCCCGTTGGTGGGGAGGGCCTCTGAGCAGAGCATGTTCGTGGGGAGGGCCTCTGAGCAGGGCACCTGTGTGGGGAGGGCCTCTGAGCAGGGCACCTTGGTGGGGAGGGCCTCTGAGCAGGGCATGTTGGTGGGGAGGGCCTCTGAGCAAGGCATGTTCGTGGTGAGGGCCTCTGAGCAGGGCACATTGGTGGGGAGGGCCTCTGAGCAGAGCATGTTCGTGGGGAGGGCCTCTGAGCAGGGCACCTGTGTGGGGAGGGCCTCTGAGCAGGGCCCTTTGGTGGGGAGGGCCTCTGAGTAGAGCATGTTCGTGGGGAGGGCCTCTGAGCAGGGCCCTTTGGTGGGGAGGGCCTCTGAGCAGGGCCCTTTGGTGGGGAGGGCCTCTGAGCAGGGCACCTGTGTGGGGAGGGCCTCTGAGCAGGGCCCGTTGGTGGGACTGGCAGAGAGGAGACCTGGTGAGTTCTGGGAGCTGAGGCTCTGCTGGGCGCTGTGCTCCACATGCCAGGGGAAGAAGAGGAATCGCCAAGACTCACTGAGCGCTTACTTCCTCTCCATCTTTGCAAACAACACCTCATTTAAGCTTCAAAGCCAGATCCGGTGAGGAAGGTACTGTTAATTATTTCTTTTTCATAGGTGAAAAGACGGACGCTCTCAGGGATTGAGCACCCCGAAGTCACGACCAGGGAGAGCCAGGCTTCAGGCAGGTCTATTGGACTCCAGTCTGCTCTTTTCCCTCCCAGGCATTTCTCTAATCCGGGCGCACTTAGAGTTCTGGTTCCGGAGGAGTTGGGACACGGAGAGGAGCAGGATGCTCGGTGGGCAGGTGTACGGAGTGGTTCCGGGTGAGGTGCTGGTAGGGAGAGGGCAGGAGGGAGACACAGAGGAAAAAGCAGTGGCCTCTGTGGCAGCCCCTTCGCGCGGGTTATAAGCCCCACAGCCCTCCCAAGTCCTTCCTGTCGCATGGCCCGCAGGCTTCCCCTGTCCCAGAGCTCTGTCCCTGCTCTCCAAGACTCTGACACAGCCGGTATTCCTGAGCACCTCAGCATCGGGAGTAGATGGCATTTCCCGATGAGGAAACCAAGGCATATGAGAAAATCCAGCAATAATCAATGAACCAACACCTAGGCAACCCATAGCTGACAACAGGAGCATGAATGAGGCCATCCTAGACCAGAAGAACCACCTACCCAACCCACAGACTCCAGAGCTAAATACATGCTTATTATTTTAAGCCACTAAATTTTGAGGGTGGTTTGTTATACAGCAATAACTAACATCTCAAATCTCACAACAGTTCATTCTCGAGGCTGAGGCTCAAACTTCATGTTTGACTCCGTCCGGTGCTTTCCCCTCTATCATAGTGATTCTTAATTGGGGGCAGATTGTGGTCCCTTGAAGATTCCGATGAACGTCATGCATGAGTGTAGGTGTTGGGGGCTCACTCACAACGCCACGTTTTAGGGCAATGCTCAGGCCGTGGTTAACATGCTCTGCTTTGCTCCCAGTTTGAGGGACCCCTCACAGGAGCAGCAGTTTCACAAGAACATATGAACACCTCTCAAAGAGAAAGGCAACTTAAAAAGGCTGGTTTATCACAGAGACGGGTCCCTTCTTTGCAGGCCCAAGGTTGGGGGAGCCGGAAACCATCAAAAGCTTAGGCTGGGAAACCCAGCTTCCTGCTTCTGGCCTCAATTCCCCACCACCATGACCACCATGACCACGAAAAATAAGGCCGAACCCAGCACACGCCCCCCAAGTCATTCTCCTGTGATTTATCTCCCTGTTTCCTGTTGATCTTGAAGCTTGTTTTATTTCACAGCCTCTGACTTCTGTTCACAGCCCACTGGGCACTTCCCCAGCTTGAGAGGAAGCAACATTTAAAAAAGAAAGACCAAGAAAAAGGAGAAGGTGGGAAACAGCAGGGTACTGAGGCTCAGTATCCTGCCTCTCTTCACCCACTTTGCTGGGAAGGTGGGGACCCCTTCCCACCCACTAGGGTGGCTGCCCCAGGGAGCTCTGGCCAAGCCCTTGTTCAAATGCTGCCAGGACCAACCTGGACAGATGCTCTGTTACTGGTTTTAATAAATGCACCCACTCTCCCACTAATGGTTGTAGGGATATGGAAAGCAAAATTGCTGTCTAGAATTTTTCACCCAGCTTTGGGGATGCAGGAGGGACAGGGTCACAGGATACAGGGCCATTGGAAACAGTTGATGAGAAATGCACATTTGTCCCCCAGAAAACCAAGGGTCTTTGGCCTAGTTTTCTGGTTCTGCTCCCCAGATGCTTTCTTCCAGCCATAATTTCAAATTCCATCCGCTCCAGATCTCCCTGGAGCACCAGTAAGACTTAACTCCACCCTCTCCCAATCTGTAGTCTCCCTTCATAACATTTGTGTTTGTCTTCCTATATAGTGAGCCCTTGGTGGTGGTGGTGGAGAGCATGGATGACTTCTCACTCACTCTTTTTTTGTTTTTGTTTTTTAATTTTTTTTCTTTATAGATTTTTTTTTTTTAGAGAGAGCGAGGAAGGGAGAGAGAGAGAGAGAGAGATAGAAACATCGATGAGAGAGAACATCGATTGGCTGCCTCCTGCATGCCCCCCACTGGGGATCAGACCCACAACCTGGGCATGTGCCCTGACTGGGAATTGAACCAGCAACCTCTTGGTGCATGGGTCGACGCTTAACCACTGAGCCACACCGGCCGGGCTCACTCATTCTTTTTTAGAAATTACACAACTAATACATGTTCACTGTGTGGAAATATCAGAAAAATCAATGAACAACCCCCCTCCCCCCAAAAGGATAAAATGTATCCACGATGCCCCAGCTGGGACTGTAACATTTGGGGGATCTCTCCATTTTCCTGGGCGCGCATGCACACACAGACACTCACCTCACATTTACTTAAGAGTGGAACCAAACACTCTATTTCGTGTTCTGTAACTCCTTTTGTGCCTGCTCAATAATCTTAACATGATTTCGTATCAACATGCATATCATTGAACATCACTGCAGCGTATTCTATCAAACAGTTGTACCACAGTTTTCTCAGCCAGTCTCCTATTGTTGGGCATTTAGGTTGTATCTCGTTTTTTAAAATAACAGCTTTATTGAGATATAATTCACATACCATGAAGTGAATCCTTTTGAGGTATACAACTCAGTGGTTCTAGTGTGTTTACAGACTTTTACAACCATCCCCACTATCTAATTTTAGAACATTTCAACACCCCTAAAAGAAATCTCATAGCCATTAGCAGTCACCATACCTCTGGTCCCTGGAAACCTCTGATCTGCATTATGTCTCTATGGATTTGACTATTCGTAACTGCTCATATATATGGAATCATAGAATAAAGGTGGCTTCTTTCGCTTAGCGTGATGTTTTCAACGTGCATCTCTGCTGTAGCATGTATCAGTACTTCATTTCTTTCTGTTGCTGAATAATATCCCATTGTGTGGACAGAACCACATTTTATTTATGCATTCAGCATTTGATGGGTATTTAGTTGTTTCTTCTTTTTGGCTATTATGAATGATGCTTCTGTGAACATTTGTGTACAAGTGTTTATGTGGATATATGTTTTCAGTTCTTTTGGGTAGATACCAAGGAGTGGAATTGCTGGATCACAGAACAACTCTATGTTTAACTTTTCGAAGAATTGCCAAACTGTTTTCCAAAGTGGTCTCACCATTTTACGTTCTCATTAGCAATACATGCAGACTCAAATTTCTCCACATCCTTGCCAGCACTTGTCTTTGTCCACCAAATGGTGTTGAACCCAAGACCTGTCCCTTGAATACCAGAACTCCTGAATCCATGCTTGCCGGACTGAGCGTGCACTTTCCCTGGACAGAAACGACTTGCTTCTCTGAAACCCGTCATCACACGCTGCCTCCTCAAACACCACGCCAGATCCAGCCTCTGCACTTGGAGTGGGGGAAGGCTTTGTGGAGGAGGGAGCGTTTGAGCTGGGAAACAACTATAACAGAAGAGCACGGATTTGGGAGCACAATCGGCCACCTGAGATTTTGATTCTGTCACTTGTTTAGTGGAGGCTAATTATAGTACCTACGTCATAATACAAATAAAATGCTCAGCTCAGTGCCTGGCCCACAGCAGGTCCCTCCCCCTTTGCCCTGGGAGGATGAAGAGTTGGCTGTCAGAGCTGGGGCAGGACAGCCACTCCTGGGACCCAGCACGGGCAATGCCATAGTGGTGTGAGAGCAAGGGGAGGGAGTGAGCGTAAAGCCAGGAAGCAGCTGGGGCCAGATCCCCAATGAGCTCCTTGTATGTGAAGGGATTTGGAGTTCATTCTTCTGGTAAGTCATAGACACTGAGTGGGGAGTGGCAGGGTCATGACTTACGTCTTGAAGAGCTCCCTCTCCAGCAGTGTGAGGCTGGACTAAAGAGGCTGGGACTGGGAACAGCAAGACCAGGAAGGGACTGTTTAAATGAATTCGGGTAGAAGTGAGGAGCCCGGATGAGTGTGACAATGGGGCTAGAAATTGTGAAATAGCATCACTGGGATATGACGGCCATGTGGCCTCTGCGATGGCCTGGTGTTCTACAGGCCTTGCCTTGTGAAATCTTCACAACAACTCTGCAAGGAGGGACCCAGTTTCCTGCCTATAGGTTAGGAGACTAAGGCTCAAAGAAAGGAAGTGACTTGCCCAAACTCAAAGCAGGAGGGTACAATTGGAACTCTGTCTGCTTGCTTTCTTTGTCTTGGTGTCTCTCTGGGAAGGACGTAGCTACGCCGTGAAGCCTGGGATGAATGGAAAAGGGAGAGAAAGCAGGGGAGGACAGGTGTCCTCAGCGAGAGGTGATCTGACTGGCGTGTCCGAGCTCAGGTGGACTGAAGCGAGTGATCGGACCCATGGCCCAGCCAGCCCATATTGTAGTGAGCATGGTGCGTGGGCCCAGGGGGAGGCCAGCAGCCCTCTCCTCAGTCAAAGCCCCATCCAGTGCTGGATGCCTAGATCCTCTGGGTGTGGGACCATGGCTGTGGTCTCTTGTCTGTCAACCGTTTCTCCCAGACCATAACCCTAACTCCTGGGGTAGAGGTCAAGGATGAAGAGCAACATGGCAAGATGCTTGAGTGAGGGGTGGGTGCGAAGGTCAGAGGTATGGGGTGTGGCTGTCATGGGACACGTGTTCCCTGATTGACTTGGGGCCTGGCTCAGTTGACTCCGTGGTTGGAAGTGTTCTAGGCCACCAACAGGTATGGCCAGTGACTCCTCCCTGAGTGTCACTGGACACTCACATCTCTCTGGTCACTCAGAGGCCTCGGTCATGAAGGTGGAGGAAGAGGAAGGAGACAGGAATAGAAGGGGTGGGGCTGGGCTGGGACCAGAGAGAGGTCCCAGGAGGGGCCTCGCATGCCCTTCAGTGACAACATCTGGATGCCTGGAGTTCGCCAGCTCCAGGGCCTGGCACTGACTCACTAGTGTTTCATCCCCAACATCAACCCCATGAGGTTGACAGGCTCATCACCACTTTGCAGCTGAGAAAACTGAGCTCAGGGGAGAAACTGCCCAAGGCCACGCAGCTGGTCTGTGCAGAGTTTCTGCCTCCTAAGTTCACGTGCTTGTTTTCCTCTCAGCCACCTGCCTCTCTCGCCACATCCCTCGCTCTGGGACAGTCGGTCTGTCAGCTGCGATCACAGGCCTGAGCACCCACATCCCAGCTCCTCACCAAGCTGGGCTCTGCCTTCTAAAGGGACACACACGGCCCCATTTCAGGCCCCAGATCTGTTCTGGACAAGATCATGTCACAGCAGGGATCCCATGAGCAACCCTAACAGCTCCCAAGGCCAGAGGGCCCAGCCTCTATCCTCAGAGGAGGGTGGGGCAGGGCAGAGACACAGAGAGGCAAGAATTGGAGGGGCCTCCCAAGCATTGAAGCAACTTCTCTCCGAGAGACAAAGGGCTCAGGAGCCAGAGATAGCAGCCTTTGAATCCTGAGCCCCACTGACTGACTACCGTCACGGGCAAGTACGTGAGCCGCTATGGGCCTGCGGGTCAGCACTCAGAAGACAGGAGCAGTGACACGGTGCCTGTCCCGGGGCCATCGTCAGGAATGCGATCATCCGTGTAAAGCACCCAGCACACTGCCGTAGACATGGAGTTTATCATTCCTGCACTTTCTACCCTTAGGCTGACTCCTCCCAGGGCCCATTCTGAACACTCCTGAAGTTTCAGGCAACGTGGCTAACAGTCGGGGCAGCAGGCCACCAGGCAAGACTTTCATTCACCTGTACATGACACAGACAGGCAGTATTGTGGCTCACGCTGCTTTGGTCATCACTGTCACATGTCCTGGGGTTCACAAGTGAGGGATCGGCCCCAGCCAAGGAACAGGAAACTTCAACCCTACTTGCTGACCAAGAAGCCAGGAGGAAGATCCAAGGGGAAGACGGACAGCCAGCAGCATCTGCTTGTATGCCAGTGAGTGCCAGCTCGGATCCAGCCCAGAGAAGCCCTGCTCAGAGGGTAGCCTGCCCCGTGACACACCCCTCCAACCAGGGCAGACAAGCCCTGAGTCCTTCTGTGTGAGCTAACAACCTGGTGGTGGTCCCCAGCTCATAATCTCTCTATACTTGTTACTCCTTCACGTAGAGAGGAGGCTGAGCACAGAGAAGGGTGGAGGACCGGGTGGGTGGGGTGGGGTGGGAGCAGCAGTGGGCTTGAATGCACAGGCCACACCCAGAGGAAAGGCCCTGCTGTTAGCCAGATCTTCATCCTTGGCAGTGAATTGAAGCAAGAGGTCTCAATGCCTTCCCTCACCCCAAAGCGGTTCACCGTGGTGTTCTTTCATCCAGACGGTTGGAAGGTACTTCCTAAGAGGAGTTCCGGAAAGTTGGCATTCTTCATCTTTTCTATCTTCATCGGGATGGTCTTCAGGCCGGAGCCCTGGCCCACAGCCCAGCTGACGCCCTTCTTCCTCCAGCTCTGCCTCTGACCACAGCACTGCTCCGTCACCTTCCAACCCAAGGATATTCTCTGCATGAGGACATGTGCCTGGTGACTGAGAGGCCAGTGGTCCTGCAGGCATGAGCTCTCAGCAGCAAGGACGGTGCTGACCAGGGACTCCATCAGAAAAGTCTGTTTCCTAAGAGGAATGGAGTGGCCAATGCTGAGAAGTGGGGGTTGGAGAGGTGGGAATTCACAGAGCTTTCTCCATAGCCCCTGGCCGGTAAGCCTCGTATCCCAAAGAGCTGGTCCTGCCCTGGATCAGGTCCCATCTCGCAGCAGCAAAGAGGCTGCCAGCTACCTTTGGAGGCAAGTAGCCATGTGGCAATCAACGGCTGGGAGGGCAGTATTGGGAGAAATCTATATTTGGAAGAGGACACTAGGTTGGGTAGGTGGTTCCCTGGCCTTATCAGGCTCCCGCAGCCCAGCATGGCACCAGGGTAGATGAGCTGTCTCATTTCCACCCTATTGGGCTTGGCTCAGTTCCCATAAGAGGGAGGGCCTTGTCTTCACACACCCCTGTGCTCCGAGTCACCCTACTCCACGGACCCCACCCATTGGCCTCCATGTCACGGCCAGCTGCCACGGGAAGAGGAGTTGGCTGGCTTTCAAAGTCAGGGGTGAGGACGGGCATGGCACTGTGCAAACACCGGCAACGCCAGAGCCAGGGCACGTGCTTCTGAAGGAGAAGCATCACCTGTCTGATTCCAGAGGGTTTAGAAAGGACTTAAACATCTCTGTTAGAATTCATTCAGCTTGGAGCATTAATTCTATTTCTCCCTGGCAGCAGCATGGCCGTGGCTGAGACAGGCCAAGGTAGCTAGCGGCTGGGACACTCTCCATTTCTCACTGAGTAGGGGGGATGCACCTGTGACTCCAGGCCACCACGTATTTGCCATGCTCCTTTGACGCTAGCTACGTGATCTTGGACCAGTTATACATCCTCTTAGAGTCTCCTCTCCTCATCTGTAAAACCGAGGATCCGTTTTTCTGAAATTAAAGCTGACACCGCCTGTGAAGTCCAGGGCCCAGGGCTCAGCAGGCGCTCCGCGGGGGTTTCCTCCGGAAAATGACCTTCCTTTCGTTGCTCCTCGTCTCTGTCTTCTTATTCGACGACTTTCATATTGACTCATTCTGATTTTATTATTCCTCGTGGTGGTTTTTAAATGACTACACATTCTTGGACACTCTTCTCTTCAAAAGGTGGAAAATAATAGCGCCCCGGCCCCCCCTTGAAGAGTGGCTGGACTTTGTGACGCCTCATGGAGACGATACGGCAGAAGCGAAGGTGTGTGGCTTCCGAGGCAAGGCATCGCGGTTTCCGCCTGGTTCTCTCTGTCTGCTCTGTGGCCACCCTGTCACGAGGACACTCAAGCAGCCCATAGAGAGGCCCATGTGGGGAGGATCGAAGGTCTCCCACCAACAGCCAGCACCAACTTGTCAGCCTCTGGAGCCGTCTCCAGCCGCAGTCGAGCCCTCAGACGGCTGCAGCTCTGGCTGACGTCTCCGCTGCCACCTCTTGATCGACCCTGAGCCAGAAGGTCTCTGAATTTTTTACCCCAAGGAACTGTGAGATATAATAAATGTATACTGTTGCTTCAAGTCTCTACATTTTAGACTGACTTGTTACATAGCAATAAATAACTAATATATATCCATTTCTTCTAAAAAGGTTTTGAAACCGTATATAGGCAAATGGGGAGCCATTGGAACAAGATTTGAAAGAAGAGAAAGAAGAAATACATGGAGTGGTTATAGGAAAGAGTGTGGCTGTTCCCTTCGACCAGAAAATCTGGTTGAAGACAAAACACAGCTTCAGGCTTCTTGGAAGCGGAGGCAAAAATGGAAACTCGATGGGTAGTATTAAAACTATTTTTTCTCCTTTCGGTTCTGAATGAGGGTATGCATTTGACAGGGGGGCCTTTCGACAAACAGCACCACACAGTGTGGGGAATGGCATCTTGGGGTCCCGCAGACATTCTACCTGGGTCACGCTGAGCATGCTTCATATGGTGAACACAGATCACTCACAGTGATGTGCTTTCTGACCATTTTCAGGGACTCTTGGCATTACAAAATTAGGAGAAAAAAATACAAAGTGTATTTTTAAAACTTTTTTCATAGTTACTAGATAAAAACAAAGTATTAGAGGATTTATAGCGAAAAGTCTTCATTTCACCCCTGCCCCCCACAGGCCAGATCCTTTCCCGTGGTCAACTCTCCGTGACTGGTTTCTGGTTTAAGTTTTCAGGGATATTTTATACAAATACAAACAAATGATAGGTATTGTTAGCCCCTTTAATGCATGAATGGTAGCATAATACAGGCACTGTTCTGCACTATGCTTTTTACTATTCAATATTTACATATGACTTAAAAATAACATTTCCCCTAATTATCATAATTTTTTATTTTCCTGAGTTTTTAAAAAAGATGTTTTTATTGATTTTTTAGAGAGGAAGGGAGAGAAAGATAGAAACATTGATGTGAGAAACATTGATTGGCTGCCTCTGGCATGCCCCCCACTGGCATGTGCCCACAACCCATCAGGCCCACAACCCAGGCATGTGCCCTGACTGGGAGTCGAACCGGCAACCTCTTGGTGCATGGGATGACGCCCAATCCACCGAGCCACACGGGTTGGGCCTGAATTTTTAATATAATTCATAATTTGGAAAGAGAGAGTCAAGCATATAAAAAGCATTGCAATCCCACCACCAAGAATTCACCACTGTCAGATATGTGCTGTTCGAGTGTCTTCCTTCCTGTCTTTCCCCATGAATATGAAAGTGTACAATATGTTTACTTTTTCAAATCGTAGGAAGAAGTTTACATTCTGAGGTCCCCTCTGTTTACTTTTATGTACACCCTTTCCCTTTCTCCCTCCACTGACCATTTGTTATATCATGAGAATCTGCAGGCTTAAGAGGCATGTTTATTTTCTTTCTTTCTTTCTCTCTCTCTCTCTCTCTCTCTCTCTCTCTCTCTCTCTCTCTCTCTCTCTCTCTTTCTTTCTTTCTTTCTTGTCCTCACCCTAGGACATTTCTGCATTTATCTTCAGATAGAAGGGGAGGGAGAGAGGGAGGAAGAGAGAGAGAGAAACATCGATGTGAGAGAGACACATCGAGTGGCTGCCACCCACATGACCCCAACCGGGGCCGGGGACAAACTGCAACCAAGGTACATGCCCTTAGCAGGAACCGAACCTGGGACCCTCTGGTCTGCGGGTGAATGTTCTAACCGCTGAGCCAAACTGGCCAGGGCATGTTTATTTTCTTAATAATGCTCTCCCCAGCCCAGGGTTGATAGGAATTTGCCTTTTTGGAGTCTTCTCCAGGCTGCTGTGAGAACAGCTCAGAATAACCTGTCACCAGAGCACCCCCAAGATGGAAAACTGAAATTGTGAAGCATCAGTCAGTCAGCTTGTTCACACAGGACTTTCTGAGATGGCCGAGACGAGGCAGTTGGGGCCACAGAGCCTGCAGGTGACCAACCCCTGTGTGATGGCATTCAGCTTTCAAGGGGCAGAGAGTGAGGAAGTGGAGTCCTCTACAGGAAGAGCCCCAAAGACGGGTGCTTCCACCAAACACACCTTAGAACCCAGTGATCGGTCACAGTCCTCAGGACTCTCCAGGAAGCTGCCTGAGGCCGAGGCATCTGGGGGATCTTGTCTGGGAGGAATCAACAGAATGCTTCCTTCATCATTGCCTTCCCAGAGCACAAACCACACCTCCCAACGACAAGGTTTCTTACTGGAATAGGGCAAGCTATGTAGGGCTATCTGTTCATTCCTCACCACCTTCTGCCCTCTTTTTTCAAAGACTGGAAATCTGGTCACTGTTGTGTTAAGAATTCTGGAAATAACAGGAATGACAACATTTCAAATGGATAACACTAAAAGGGGTAAGCCAACCAGAGCTGAATCTTTATCCTAATATGCATTCTATTCTAGCAGATACAGGAGATCCAAAAAAGTGGCACTATCAATAATACCAACATTGAGGGCTTGATCCTGGGCTCCATGCTAAGTTTTGTGTATATTGTAATCTTGTTTAATTTTTTGGGTAACCTCTCATGTATGTAGGGTCTTTGATTCTCCCATGTATGTAATTACATTTGGGTATTTTCTTTTGTTAATCTGTCTCATGTTTATTTATTTTTTTTATTGAATTTATTGGGATGACATTGACTAATACAATTATATAGGTTTCAGGTGTATAATTCTATAATACATCATCTGTATATTGTATTGTGTGTTCACCACCCCAAATCAAGTCTCCTTCCATCACCATTTATATCCTCTATACCCTCTCCTACCTCCCCCTACCCTCTTGCTTAATTCTTATAACCACCCTAAGAAGGTAGCGTAATTATCATACCCATTTTATAGGAAAGTGGAGAGCTAGAAATCAAACTCAGGTCTCTATGACTCCAGGGCATACGCTCTTAATTACACAGTCCCTGTGTTCCCAGAACTCACAATCTTGTAGGGGAGACAGATCTATAATCAATAACGTTAACTTAAGACAGGCTGAGATAAGTATGATCTTAAAGTGCTACTGGAATTTGGTAAAAGAAAGTCATTTTGATGAGAGAAACATCCTCCGTCAGAGGGGCCAGGTGGAGGTTGCCTGGAGAGCTAGAAAGGCATCTGGGAGGGTGCAAGCTCTCTGCTTGGTACGTAGGTGAAGGGAGGTGGGTGCTAAGCAGCTGTCTGCAGGGAGTAGGAACGGGTGTTCTGTGCACAGCTGCTGGAGTGGAAGACAGAATGATTTACACAGACGATGACGACACACTGGAGCTCCTACAGGTAAGGGTCCGAGGAAGCCATCTCGCTAGTAGCAGGCCGAGGAGTGAACAGAGAAGTCATTATTTGGGCAAGTGTGGCAAGACAAATTAGACAGGTCTTCTGACTCGGGGGCAAAAGACTGTTACCACAACCAGAGGGTTATGGAGGACATACCAGGCAGCAGCAAAGCTGTTCTTCCAGTCTGCACTGATAGGCTCATTTATGCCAGGCGGAGGAAACACAGACCACTCACTCTTTGGTTCTCTTCTACCCCATCAGTACTCTTGAGGGACATCTTATAGTGACTCCCAGTAGGGAGGCCAGAGTCATCATGAGAGCTCATTCTTCTAAGGTGAAATTGTGCCTTCAGATAGGAAAAATTAGTTTGTAAGAAACAAGGCCATTTTCACAGCAAGTATTTGGGTAGCACTTGCCCTTGTTCATTAGTCATACTCCCGGTAGCTTCCGGTGTGAATTACTAAGCCTCTCCTACTGCCCCGAAGCACTCTTGTGTGGCTGTCTGTCATGTGGGGCTGCTTTTATTGTGGAGGTCAGGTCAGGTCCCTGCCTGTCTCAGTGGCATTCCTCTCCCCCAGCCAGGGCCACTTGACCCCCTCCCCTGGCTGTGGTCTCCAGGACTAGTCCTGATGGGGCAGGAAGAACTAAGGTAGCTCTCTAGCTCCAGGCTCTGAAACACTCAGCACTGAGCCTTACTTGTCTCCAGGCTAGTCGTGACCTTGTGTCTGGTTCCGAGCATTGACTTGTGCCTGGGATTCTGGGCAGTGTCATGTACCCCAGCTCTGATCACGGGATCGCTATCTGCCATTCTCCTTACATCTGAGTTCCTGTCCTGAAGAACTCTTCTCAGGCCCCTGAAGCCCGAGGTCCTGCCTCTGTCTTGCCATTGCCCCACAGGAAGCGGAGGAAGTGCTGCTCTCGAAGCTGGGCTTGGGGCTGGGCTCCTACACCTGCCGCAGTCCTGCTTTCCTGCACCACATTCCTGATCGGGACTTCATTTCCCTGATACAGACTACTTTACCAGACTGTGTTCTTGGTTGATTGCCACGTCTTCCAGATTCCATGTTTCACCTGCTGGGCTGGACTTCCTAATAGCTGCTTTGGCTCCAGCTGTTCCCCCAAAGCCGCCTTTGCTCAGTGGGTGGGCAGAATTCCAGAGCCGGCCCCACCCAGTCTGCCCTGTTCCGCCGTGAATTGAGCCATGCTCAGTTTGACTTTAGCAAGTGCATGTGTGTGAACTCTTGCTCAATATTAACCTAAAGGTTAAGATGGAGTCATAAGACCATACCTACACAAAATTATTTCATATATGTGGCTCTAAAATATAAAACTATTTAAAAGATATTTTGAAAATGAAAACATCTCTCAGTTACCACACAATGTATTTTAAAAGGCTTAACACACCCAAACATCAGGGTGCAGTGGGAGCCTCAGCCCTCCCTCTCCCCGCTGTGAACCGGTAGATAATATTTAGAATGCATTTTTGGTTGTCTTAACAGCCTCAAATGACTTTTATTTCAGTGGAAACAATTGAAGCCAACATATCCAGAATAGAAATCAGGTAGGAAGTAATGTTTAACCTGAACTTGTTAGTCAAGCAAACACCTTTGGAAGAGAGTGCCTGTGCCTGCCAACGATTGGGCTGTATCTCATGTGCCCTCGTAAAGCTGTCAGGAGGTCCTCTATTGTGAAGTCAAAGTCTATCACACCAGTCACCGCTGACGTCCAGCTCCTAGAACATTACTCAACAGGAAAGGGGTGAGTTATAGAGTGCAACGACTTCCTCCATAGCTCCTGCTCAGTGAGAATCATCAGATGCTACTACTTTTAGAAAAAGCAATTCATTTAAACCCTGCTTATGAAAGAAAATGCCCTATGTTTAGTAAGGACAGACACTAGTCCGGCAAATCATTGAAAAGAGTCTAGCAACACTGCAGCTCCAGGTCCAGGCTGGGACTCTCACTACCAGCTTTTTCTAAACACCCAGGAAAGATCATTTAAGTCAAGAGTACTGGTGGGAAATCCACAGAACAGTCTACCTCTTAACTCCTGCATTTTATAAGCATACCGCTTCATTTCCATCCCCGTCTAATAGGACATTACAGCTTTGGGAAATCCAAGTTTCTTCTTGAAAAATCTCAAGTCTCAATATCAACCGGCTAGGACATTGTTGGTCTAAAATTCCAATTAATTAACACCCCAAACTGGTCTTTCCACGGTGCTCATATATTTACTGGCTTTTGGAGGGGCAGTCTAATATAAGTAGACAAACAATGAGGAAAAATATTGTGTATAAGATTTTATACTACATATTTGTTATTTCAAAAGTACATTTAAAGTTTTTAGAATTTCTTAGAAATATAATATTTTTCTGTGCAAATCCAAATTAGAATAAAATCAATGCTACTTATTTTAAGGTATGGAGTTTAGCAAGGAACTATTATTTTGTCTAGAGACAGGAGTTACCTAGACTGAAAATATGGGATTAAAAAAACAAAAAACCATTACTGAGGTCAAGGCTAGCTCTGGAGAGGGACAAAACCTAAAGTAGTTTGTGCAGGGAAAATACAAAAGCTAGCATAATCAATAACCTTCACCATTGCTTCAGTCAAGACTCACCCAACCAGAAATTATATAGGCCTTAAAAATAATTGTGGACTGGATATATAGCCATCTATTTTCCTGCTAAATAAAACATATTACTTTTTTTTCTTAGCAAAAGGTATGTCATTTAAGGTATAACAATAGCATTTAAAATATAGCTTGCAGCAGCAAAAAACTCAGCATCATGATTAACTTGAGAAAATACACAAAAGACTTTCACAGAACATCTAACACACCTGAAATTTTAGGAAAAACAATTATTGATAAATAAGAATCAAGCTTGGTCCTGTAATATATCTCTTAATTATTCCCATAATGAATTTCTAAACATTAATTTGCAGAGAACTTTAGAGAAGTATATTTACTACATTTATCTATTACTAGGTTATGATCCGAGGGGCTTCCCAGGGAGACTGCTGTAGTAGAAAAGCGTGGGATGCAGACTTAAGACCTTTGCTTGTGTCCTGGTGTAGCCGCCTCCCAGCTGCATGGTTAGGCAAACACCACTTCCCTGGAAGACAGTCTTCCTAAGAACAAAATAACTAAGCTGTAAGGAACCAATAAAGTAATTTGCACTCCATAAACTTTCCTCAACTTTAAATTGTGTCTAGCATTGCATAGTCAGAATGAAGTTCTCAGTCTGAGCTGAAAGGTATTTTGAAGGAAATTCCTCAAGGAACTAAAACTAGATTTAGACTCAGGATTGCCCCCTAATGGTCATCTCAGAAATAAAATCTCTTTGAAGACTATTGAATTCACAATTTTTTTTTCTCTGAAAAATTCTCAGAGGCTTATCCTTGTTCTCATCTCCAGCACGTACACTAGGTTTTTCTTTAAGAAAGATAATCTCCAAGTATGTCCATTTAACTAAAGCTGTAAGTAGATACAGTATATTTCTCTTTAAAATTACTTCTTTACCCAGATTAAAGTCTTTTCAGGTTTTTAAAATAACACTTCCCTTAGAATGTCTCTCCCTGCCCCCAACATTGGAAGTCAAAAAGGAAAAAAAAAAAAGATAAAGGGCTTCTACCCAAGTCTTTTGCCTCCTACACAAAGGTATAGATACCTTGCCTTCCAGGTGTCACGCTGAAGACTCAAGAGCTGGTTCTCATCCTAAAGGGATGACATCACACTGGGCATTCCCTCTCCAGGTTTTCATCAATTTCTTCATTCTTGAGGTAATTTGTTGAAAAAAAAAAAGTCTTCCAAATCGGAAGTTATTATTTTATCCCCAATCTATATCCTATATCTTATATCAAAACATGAAGTCACCATGGCTGGACTTAGAGTCCAAACTAAGGAGACCGCCTCTTCCTAAAGAAACTCCACACCAATGTCCACTGGAGCCAAACTGGGCCCGGCATACAAATCACACTCGTCATTTTAGACATCGGAATCTCTATGGGTGAAATACCTGCACCTCCTTTTTTTTTTTTTTTTTGCAAGCCGTGGTCTCATTATAAAATAGGGATATCATCTACTTTGTTGGGATGTTGGGAAGGCTAATGAGGTAATACATGTAAAGCACGTAGCATGAAGTGATAGATACTATCAATTATCTCCTCAGTCAAAAAAATGCCAAATATTTAAAAAGAGGAATTACATTGCCACTCAAAGGCATGAAAACTCCCCTGAGCAGTCATTTTCTATCATGGTTTCTTTCTGAGACTACCAAAATTTTCCAATGTGCTCTCCATAGACATCAGAGGTATTGGCGAAATGGGACGGCAACGTTGAAAATAGTCGAATGTGGAGAATGATATGCAACAAAGGAAATGTCTTCTAGTTCAAGTTTTGGGTATTTCACAATAAACATGGTGGTATCTACAGACTAATAAAAGGGAAGTTCAGTGCAATGACTAGAAACATACTGGATTGTTAGGTGCATTGCACCCTCTAGTGGCCACAAACACTTCTTTTTTTAAAACCTGGTTTAGCCCAAATTGCAACTTAGATGTGTAATATTTTATGTGTTTTCTATGTCAAAAAAAGAGCTAATGTTTAGAGAAACCAATGTGATCCCAATTTGATCCATTTGGTACTCTTTATTCCCTGCTGAATAAAAATAATAATCAATAGAGGAAAAGGTACAGGCAACATCCCCTTGCTGTCGATGCTCAAGCGAGTCCTGAAGACAATGGTCTTTGTTGCTTTATGGAAGGGACTTCTGAAATGAGCATCTTTCTAAAACAGCAATTTTTCACCACAGGGTTATTTACAAGCCAAGGTAACAATTAAATATGCCCAAGAACTATGAATCTATTCTTCTCTGCCCAAACCCTTCATTTTTATAATGGTTAAGTATAGTAAAAACTTCAATTAACCAGAACCCTCAATTAACATGATTTCCCCTCTTGCACTCTATTTTTAATACAAAGTGGAAAAAAAATCACAAGAAATCATTCATGTGAGGAATTTAGTCTGAAAATCTTCCAGGATAGATTATGCTATGTTAAGAAGGAAAAAAAAAAAAAAAAAAAAAAAAAGACCAGAATAAAATTACATTCACACCACATGATAACTGTTATAGGCAATACATATATAAGTGAACAAGAGCTGAAAAGGAATAAACATTTTTTTGAAAAAATTTTTAATGTGGTGGAATTGTAACCTATTTTCTATTTCTGCTGTTTTCTTACTGTTACTTTGTTCCATAAAAATCAAAGAGAAGGGAAGGGTAATGTATATAAACTCAGCACATATATTCTGTAACATTTTCTATTCTACATCCAAAGATCTGAAGAGTAGAATTAAGACTGAGAATTCCAAATCCTTCAAAGATCTTTAGATCTCAGAGATACAGTTAAGGTCACCATACCCTATCAAGACAAAAAAATAGGTCACTTGGAGTATATTTCTTTCAATATAAGCTGAAACAAGAAAGGTTTTATATAGTTAATTTTAAACTAATTTGGAAATAAATTTATCAGGACATCCCTTATTCAGAAGCATCAATCTTACTCAAAACCTCACTGCAGTATAAAACTCACTCCACAAGTAATTCAGGCTAAGTAACCACCCAGAGTTGAAAGGTCATGATACCGCCCCGGCCGGTCTGGCTCAGCGGTTAGAGCGCCGGCCTGCGGTACAGAGAGACCCGGGTTCGGTTCCCACTAAGGGCATGTACCTCGGTTGGTTTGTCCCCGGCCCTTGTTGGTCGTGCGGGTGGCAGCCACTCGATGTGTCCCTTTCACGTCGATGTTTCTATCTCTCTCTCTCTCCCTCCCACTCTATCTGAACAAAAAAAAGAAAAGAAAGGTCATGATACCAAATCCATCTATTTAAAATACTGTTTATTTGTGATTTCACATTAATTAGCATTACATCTAAGAGCAATATCAGATATCATTTATACATTTTCCACAGGACACAGAAGTTCATTGGCTCATTCTTTATGCCAAAGCAAGTAAATAGAGGCATTAGCAAAAGGTGCAAATAGTTCACTGTTGTAGTTTAAAAAATATTAATGCACACTGCATTCATTTAAGATATATATATATTTAAAAAGTTATGGAAAAGCATAGTTCACAGGTTACTGTTTCTACATACATTGTAATATAATATAAAAGATGTAGAACATGAAAAACATCCTCAAACACAGAATTAAACTGAAAGAATCCACTAAGAGATTAAAACACCGATTCCAGTAGTTGGTGAGATCTAGAATGAAATTTCAGGCTCTGTTTCAACTTTTCATCATCATACACGTACAGTCAAACAGAACCAGCCCAGAACACACTGTTATCAATGTAATGTTTTACATGCCAACTCACCCTCCAGAAACACTTTGGATTATTTTTACCCACTGACCACTTTGGATCATTGATTTTACATTGATTTGTGACATCACTTGGGTGAAGGGGAAAAAAAAACTATATTAAGCCTAGGTTTAAATTTGTATTTACATTAGAAAGAAAGTTAACTGAAAAGATAAAAAATTTGTAAAAATAAGAAGTGGTAGTTTTCTCACTGGGGGAGGGAGGTCAGACCTGCCGATTTTTTCTAGTGCTGCCTTCTAAAGGTACAGCAGTTAAAACGATTTGACCCTTTAAAACTGGACTACTAACCAAGTACAGTGATTTTGGTAGAGAAGCGGAATTTTATAAATTTGGGACTTGTTTCAAATAAATTACACTTCAAATCCTATGAGTCATTATCAAACTAGAATTCTATTCATGACACTTTTTTGTTCCCTCCATTCTTCACTTTCTCATTCTTTTTTTCATTTGGTTACCACGTGAGAGCTTCTTCATTCATCAGCAATACTAAGAGAACAACACATTGTAAGGTTCAAATATGAATCTAGTTATACCTTTAAATCCTCTAATCCTGTTTGATACCAAGTCCCTGGATTCTTGAATTATATTTGAGTACACTTAGTACCAAGCAGCCTCAAATCTGCTCTGTTCTTAAATGATTGGCTAATATGTTTATGACATTTTTATACTGAATGGTATACAAACATCTCAACATACAAAAATCGTTTTTGCCAGTTAAACTAAATAACCCATGTTATGTGTACAAAATCCCCTTTCTTGAAAAATAAGGGGCTTTCTAAACTAATAAAAAAGGAAGTTTTCAAAAATTATATTTTACTAAAATGATCTTTTTTGGCAAACAAAGTTACTTCAGGTGAAGAAATTTTATACTATGAATAAAATTCCAAATGAATCTTTTCTTATATTTTCTTTTTAAAAAATTATGTGCCAGTGTATACTAATGCTATAGATTCTTTTCTTAGAAGCTTTTTAAAGCATTCTGTTAATGCCCATTGAAATAATGGGAACCAAAAAGGTACAGTCAATAATCAATGATAAAAAATTATAATCTGATTACCAAGTAAAGCAGGTGTAGAGAAATAAAAATTCTCTCCCTTGTTCACTGGTAATCTCTTTCCAACAGATACTATAGGGGAGGCCTGAAGTGGTAATTCAGACGGATATCTGTTTGTGGTGAATTATAATACCTCACGAGGGTAGAGCTAATCAAAGCAATTGTGTAAAAATTCAAAGCCTTTTTTCCAACATATAAAATGAGAGATGAATTTGAAAGCTTTTCTTCATCATATATTTTTTTAGTAAAACCCCTTTCCAGTTCTCAGAGTCCAGTTTGCTACATACCCCCAATCTGATCTACCACTGCATATTAATGATCAACTTAAATGTGGTATTTAAATGTGCAACGTCACATTGTAATAATAGTAATTATAAAAAGACTTTCTTTAGGCTTCGACTTTCTCCTTTTTTTTGTTCTTTTTCAGAAAAGAAGGAGTGCGGAATTTCTTCTTTTTCTTGGATGGTGATTTTGAAGGTGAGCCTTCAGGTGACAGGACTTCTTCAATTTTTTCTGGAGACTTGATGGTGATCTCGATGTTTTCTATGGTGGTGCTTGTAGTTAACCTACTCACTCGCTTAGCAAGCTCATCTTCAACATCATGCATATCATCCTTCCCATTCACTACCATGACAGGCACTTCCATGGACATGAAGCTCTTGGAAAAAAACTCATGGTTTTCTACAAAAGGAGAGAGTTTTTTGGTTATTTTATATAGTTAATATCTTTGCTTTATTTTATAAAACTGAAATGTTTTAGCAATGTACTAAGGCATTATTTAATTCCAATAAATATAGATCATTTTTTTAATGGATGATAGATCTACTGGCATGAGGCACATTTTCTTAAATAGTATAAAGGGGAAAGTTAGACCAAAAACTGAAGGCTAGGTAGGTCCAGTTTGATGACTAGACAGTTCACTGTAAATCAAGTCAATATAAGTGAGGAAGACAAGATATATTTTTCTTTAATTTGGGGGTCATTTGGGAATCAAAATTGAAAAGATTTCATGCTTCTGATTGGAAGACATATGACAAAGCAATTTTAACTTCACAAATTCTTAAAAACTATGAGTTACTAAAATCCAGATTAAGGTAAGTCAATTTAAATGCTGAACAAAAGTAGCACCCCACTTAATAAAAATATAAAATAATTGGGAGCTTTAAGTAAAATCTATGGCAAACTTACTGCAATCAGGTGTCCACTTTCCTTACATAAACACAAATGACAGAGGAACAGATTTCTTTAGGTTAACCCAATGAATGCTATGGGAAATTACATTGAATACCTTCTAATTTTTCAGGGATATTTTGCGGTGACTGAGTTTGAGACTGAATTTGTGAAACAGATGAAGCGTCATCTGAGAGTAATTCCTGCTCAGCATCTGTTGGATAAGAGTTTAGTTAAAAGCCATGCAAAACAAAGAAGCCTAAGATTTCAGGGGGGTTAGTGCATACATCAAATGCCTGCATTAACAGAGATGAGAAACTCTTCAGCAATGAGCCGCGCATGCTAATGGTCACCCCATATCTCAGTAATTGTGCATTAGGAGGAAGTTAGTGTGTTAGAATCTCTGGCTGCGAATACTAATTTTATACGCATGCTTACTAAGGAAGCATGGCTACTGGCAGCCCAGGCAAATAACATGTACGCATGTAGCTTTTTCTAGAGTGTTAGAAAACTAAAATACACTGAGCAGCCAGATGAAAAGAATTACGAGGCCTCACCAATGATGCTACATTAATGGGGCAGAATGCTTCACTGAGTTTCCGAACAATATCCAATTAGTGATTTCTGTCAGGGCAATATTAGTGAGCCAATTCAGAAGGTCATAATGAATGTGGAAGAAACTGTAAAGTTATAGATAAAAGGTGGTGGTTCTAGAGTGTAATATTTGTTACCTGGCATCTTTAGGCTTTCAAAAAATAAGAAATTAAAGAGGGACATTTTACAAAATACAGAAACAGATGTTAGAATAAACAAATTCAACAATACCACAGAGCATTTAGTATAATTACACTAATGAGTGAGGATGACTCCCTTTTGTGACAACAACACTAACACAATGATTAAACTGTTCCTTGGATGATCCAAATGTCATTCGTTCTTCCTACTTGATACCTAACATGGATAAACATTCTTCCACTACTAGTTCTGCTTTGCTTTGGGTAAAAATTAACTTTATATTGTGGATCCTCTAAAGCAGAGGCTCATTTCTTCTTTTGGGACCACAGATTTCTTGTCCCCCACCCTGAACCCCCTTCCCAAATACCATACACAATTAAGCATATATATGTGTGTGTGTATATATATACATATATATGTGTGTATATATATATATAATGTTTTTGTTGATTTTTTAGAGAGAGAGGAAGGGAGAGAGATAGAAACATCAATGTGAGAGAGATACATTGATCAGCTGCCTCCTGCACGCCCCCTACTGGGAATTGAGCCTGCAACCCAGGCATGTGTCCTCACCAGGAATTGAACCGAGATCTCTCAGTCCATGGGATGACGCTCAATCCACCAAGCCACACAGGCTGGGCAAGCATATATTTTTAAGATGGCTCGTGAACTGTCTAAATATTATCCAAAGACCCAAGATTGAGAAGCCCTGCTTTAAAAAATCTCTTATTCTTGAGAAAATGGGACCTTGTATTTGAGCTGGGTGTTTTCATGAACAATTTTAAATATAAACCTTATTTAGGGTTCTGAAGTCAGACGAACTCAACCTAGAGTGCCCATGTGCTTTAGAAAAGGCACATCAAAATTCTAGCAGTTTGCTTTATATTTTGACTTTGAAATTACAATCCTGGCACCCTGAGACACCAGGAACAATAGAGATTATACAAAGCATTTAAGCCATATACTTGTGAATCTATAATTATGTCAAAGTAAAAAGTTTTCAAAAAGCCACAAACTATGAAGTGTTTAAGTCTATTAACATATACATTTACTTCAGCTAGGAATTCTTTACTCATCTGGGGATTTCACTTTACTTTAGAAGACTTTTTGCTACGAACCGAATTACTTTCTCAGGAAAAGAGTTTTCACTACATGTTAACTAACAAACATGGTCTGTGGTAGCTCTTTAAAGTTCAGCCTCATCTATACTCAGGAATGGGAGAGATGACATAGAACAATCAATCGTGAAACATACATTTCAAAAAAAACACTGACCGCCTTCTATCATTCAACTCAAGGTGCTCCGTTGTCAACAGTATGGTTATCCTAGGCTTAACCTAAAAATGAACTAACCTTCCAGGCCTTGCTGTTTACGTTCGATTGCCTTCGTATACTCTTCAAGTTCTCCTTCTGTCAGATGGCTGAAGGGGTTGGGAGGAGCTGGTGGGGCAAGATCATCATCTTCAAATTGCATGGTCTTGCAAAGAAAAACATCGACTCGTTACCAAGAGCTTTACGTATATCTATATATTGATTCATATATATATATATTTACATATATATACACATGATTTCACACACATACACACATATATAAATATATGATGTTTGTGACACCTTATAACAATCATAAGAAATGATAGAGCAACATGCTTTGTTTGAAATATTCATATCAGATTAGTGCTTTTAGACTACTGATCCAATGAACTAAAATTTCCAGTGCTGTTTCCTCAATAAGCCTATATAGGTCAATTTTAATAACTCTTTCACAAAAAATAAATAAAACTAAACCTAAGTTCTAGTAAGCTTCACATAATTAAGAAATATCTTAGAAACCAAGAATTGCTGCATTTCCAAAAGCCTTTGTGAAAAAAGTATTAGAAAAATGAAATGGTGCTATGAAAATAAACCTCTATTTGCTCTAGGAAAGGAATTAATGATATTTTATCTGGCAGATTGAACCCATGCATTTTTAAAAAATGTATTTTTATTGATTTTAAGAGAGAAAGGAAGGGAGAGAGAGAGAAACATATGAGAGTGAAACATCCATCGGCTGCTCCTGCCTACCTGGGATGAGCTCGCAACCTTTCGGTGCTTGGGATAACACCCAACCGAGCCACACCGGCCAGGGCGAGCCCATGAATTAGAAAAAAAAAATCCTTCCCCAAACCCCACTAAAATGATAGTAATGAATCAACAACAAACATGGTATTTTAAGAGAAAAGAATGGGAAAGGAGACAACAGAGGATGAGAAACGCTAACACATTTTTGGAAGCTGGAAAGAAAGCAGGTGACAGAGTGGGTAGCAGAGTTGAGAAAGTAGAACCTTAGCCCCGAAAAGAAGGATGCAAATAAAAAAATATGCTCATTTTCCCTGTAGAAAGGCTCAGAAACTAGAGGCATCAGGAACCACAGAAGGTAGTGGTGAAGAAAAGTGAAAAGGGAGACAAGCTAACAGTCTGAATAAGGAACAGAGTCTCAGGTCTCTTTTCCTATTCCACAGAGCCAAGCATTTACCTCTCTCCCATCTCTGCAGAAGATCAGAGGCTTATTCTTCAGAACAGCTGATTAGGGGACACAAGGCACAGATGAGGGCTCAGAGAACACTGGTGGCAAACTGGCAGGAGACTAGAGAATTCTCCAGATAAATTAATGGCCCCAGATAAAAGAACTGCAGATATTAACATTTGGGAATTCCCCAGAAAAACAACCTGCGGTGAAGCTCACCCATCCCCAAGCTCTGCACACGCCCAGAGCTTCTGACTGGCTCTCTGTGCCCCATTCTTAAGTATAAACAGACTACCACGGATTGCCAGATATTTGAGGAAAGCTTCCAACATGGAAGAGAGAGACCAGAATAAACAAGAAAAAGGAAACTCAGAAGAAACAAAATAAAGGCAGCTGAAGAAAATTTAAAATTGATTCCCTAGAGCAATAAGAGAAAATACTGTAATGGTGAAAGTCCAGGATGTTACTTAATAATAATAATAAAAAGAAACATTCAGGGAATAAGAAGTCTTAAATTAAAAAAAATAAATAAATAAGACAGCAAAATAGAAAATTAAATAGAAGGGTTAGAAAATAAAGTCCACAGCAAATCTCCTAGAAAGTAGGATAAAAAGACAGAGATGGCAAGTAGGAAAGAAAAAATCAGAGGCTCGGTCAAAGAGGTTCAACTAACAGTACATCCTGATGGAAAAGAAAGTAGTAGGAGGGAAAAAACTATTTAAGAAACACTTTTTAAAAAGTCCCAGAACTGAAGGATATGCAGATTGGAAAGGGTTACTAAATGCTAAGAACAAAGACTTAAATGAAATCTACTACAAAGTACACCATCATAAAATTTCGGAATAGCAAGTGATGTAAAATCGGTCCAAAAGAAAAAAAACCCGACTTATACAAAGGTACATGAATCACAATACTCTCCTACTTCTTAACAATAACATGGAGTTGGGGACAATAGAGGGATACTTTTCATATTTTGGGGGAGAATTTTTCCTAAACTAAAATTCTATATCCAAGATATGCACGTTTGAAGGCAGAATACAGGATTTCAGATGGTTACCGCTATGTATCCTTTTCCAGAAAGCCATGACAGGATGTGCTCAGTGATAAAGGAGTAAATCAAGAAAGTGGAAGACACGCAATGCAGGAAATGGGATACTACACAGGCGAGAAGCACAGGAATCCTCACAATGAGCCTGTGCAGCTGGCCTGAAGAACCACCAGCCCAAATCTGTACCAGAATGACAGGGGCTAGAATGGAGAGATTACCTGTTACCTTTGACCCCATGGAAAATAATATAAAAAGGAAGTCTATAATTCTATTGAAAAGTTTGGGAAGAACTAAGCCAGTGCACTCAAAATACTAAGCAATGAATAAAGAAGGTCATTATTAACTCCAGGGGGAGGAAAGTTGTCTAAGAAAGGAAATGTAACCACAGGATACTATCTGAATCAGCAGTAATCATTAATAATATAAACAGTAAAAGGTGATTTAACAAAAAACCATACACTGTGATATAATCTCACTGGGGGAATGAAAGAGGAAAGCATTGTGTTAACAGGCTAACCCCTCATCTTCTATAGAAGAAGTCACTATCATTTTTCATTGATTCTGAGATGTACTTTTCTCCATCTCTGACATTGGGATTCATCTTATAATTGATGGCTTCCTACTGTTATAATTGCCAGGGTTGTTTCTTTTTTAGTGATGCATAAAATAATGGTACTTCTTATAGTTGATGATATAGATTTGATGAAATACAGGTGAAGTCTAAAAGTGACAAATTAAGAAAAAGCAGAATAAAGTTGCTCTTTGGAAACATGAAGGTAGTAAATGCTAGAAGAAAGTCCTTGCCCCTGGAAATTGGAAATTGAAGGTGACATTTTAAGTCTTATGGATTACTTGACTTTTTAACTTGTGCTTATATTAACTTTAATAAAAATAAATATTCATATTTAAAAAGCAAAGACATTAATATGGTAGAAGGAAAAAAAAAAAGGTCATACTACTTCATGGACTTACAGAAGGAGGCTTATCTACTACAATTCCAGCAAGCAACTGAGATTGTGGTCCTGCTGTTTTCAGGTCATATCGGTTTTGTTCGCGAATCTGAATTGAAAAACAAGAACAAGTTCTTGGGGGCAACTATGCAGATGATCTTACTACCTGATCATACCAGAGAAAGAGTCTCTTTAACTCCCACCTCCATATAGCCCTCCTTTACCATCCTAAAAACTCACATTAATCTCCTCCATCCTTCTTGACATGTGATTTCCTATTGTCTTGTATTGTTAAAGAACTACATTTTTCACTAATGCCACAGTTCTTAACAGCAGAAATAGGTTTAATACTTCTTCCCCATGTAGCCTGCTCACCAGTGACTAGCACAGAGCTGGAAGTATTCGATACAAGCTAAAATTATACTGAATGAAATTTCAAATTCTTCTGGATTCAAACCCCTGAGCTTAGTATTAATCAAATCCAATCACTAATGATTTAAACATAAAACAGCATAAAAATGCCTCCCCTGGGCACAGAAGACCATGTCTTACCTTATTTCTCTTTTCTAGTACCTCATTCGGGTTTGTGTTTAAAGGAACAAACTGATTTGGATCTTCAATTTTGATAGGTGTTCCACTGCTAACTTTAGAAGAGTCCTCTGCTTTCATCCACTAAAGAATAAAAAATTTTCTAGTATAAAACTCTGTGTTAAGGAAATATGGTAGGTTCTGTTTTTTGACTCAAGGAGGGGGCGTATATACTGCCAATGGTCTAAAGAATTTCACTAAGCAGTATTTAGTGGTCAATTAGTATATATCCCACACTAGTTAGAAAAAGGCTCACAATCAGCATTCACTTAAAAAAAACAAATATTGTTAGATATTCATATGAATATATAATTTTGCTGCTGTGTAAATTGTCTCCTTTTGGCATTTGAAATATGATGCTGAAAATATTTCAAGCATAGACATAGAGCTTGATCTCACATTAACTCACATTCAGAGTTGTCACTTGCATTGCATTTTCAACTGACGGTGGCTAAGAAATCACCAAAAAGGACTGAAGGAATCTCTTAAGATTTAGTTTTCCAGACTTCACTCTTTATTTTTGGCTGACAGAAAATGCCAAGGCCCTGACCAGCATTTTAGAAAAGGGATAATTTGGTAGTAATCTACAGTATAATAGAATCACAGGGATTGAAGAGCCTTGTATAATTCTTGTTTACCCTACCTTACATCCTTTAAACAGGCTAATATTCATCAAGATTAATGATGGTGGGCCATCAGTCTCTGTCAATAAAATTAATTCTGAGAAACATATGAGATTATTATGTTCTTCAGGAGACAAGAAATCTTAAAGACCAGGGAAAAACACTTTGATACCCAAACATTTCCATATTAAATGTTACTGATGTATATGATAGGATGAACTAATTTTGAGTATCTAGGGAATATTTGGTGATAAGCACTCTAAAACTAAACCAAATTTGAAGCAAAATGCTGAAAAAGATAAGAGAACCCATTTCTCTATCTATGAGATGTTACATAAGGGTAGCTTTGGGTAGTAAGTCCTGAAACTTTGGCATGTTGATAACTTTTATAGTTCTGATTCACTGTTACAATACAAACTACAAAGCGGTCTCATGTAGTGGGTAAGAACTGGATTCCAGAGTCAGACTGTCTGTATTCAAATCATTTACAAGTGATTAGTTAACCTCTCTGTGATGTAGTTTTCTCATCTATAAAATGGGGGAGAAAAACAGCATCCTCTCTGTATTAGAATCAGATGAGATAACTCATGTAAGGAAAGTGTCTTGCACAAAGTTAATACCTGATAAATGATAGTGATATAATTATTGTTAATATTATATTCTACTTTCCCAATATTTTAGACATAGGGCATTCAATTCATGAGTAACTAGACAAAACATTTAGTTAAAGGCAAACCATGTAAAATAGTGGCATACTGTGATTTTGGTCCTGGGACTGGTCTCCCCATTCCGAGACTCCTCAGGCACATTCACTTTCATGTAAGTATTTGGCGAGTTCAGCCATCTGGTTTTCTCACGCTGCTGTTTCTGTGCCATGTATTTGAGAGGAGAGAGTGGCACTGTATCATCTTCAAAGGAAAAAGCAGTCACGGTTGCTGGGATTTCCACATCACTCTTGTGCCTAGGCTTCTCTCGAACGAGAGGGTGCCTATACGCATAGCCTGTTCTATACCCCTAAGGGAGGGAAAAACCACATTTGAAGCAATCAAACCTGTACCAACCACAGCAGCTGGATTCCAGTTCTTTAAACAAATGATTCCAAAAGACTTCTTTGTTGAAAAACAAATAAAGGGGAAAACATCCTTCTAAACCCCACACTACACTAGAGTTGAAATTAAGCAAATTTCAAGATCTGGTCAAAACTATTCCAGCTGACAATGCAATTTCCACTCACACAACTGTTCCTGACAAAGGTAATTTCAAAACTGCTGACCAGAAACATTTTTCCTAGCTATAAACTGGTTTTCTGGAGGCCAAATCACAGTGCTCATTTAAGTCTTTGTTCCTGGGTCTGAAGTCAATTTGCCTCTGACCCTTAGTAGAAGAGGGTAAAATCTAAGATAAGATGACATTAGCAGGTTTCACTGTTTGATTCTTAAACATGTGGTAAGATTACACTTGAATGCCATCCTAGGGTCAAACTCGCCTCCCGGAGGGAAAAGGAGCATGTTCCAAAACCAAGGGACGTGAAAGCATCTGCTCTTCAATCTGAAGGTATGAAATAGAAGTTTATTTCAATTTTCACCTACCAAATTGTCCAAAGTCCTCATCAGCCCTTCAAACTCAATTTCGCCAACCTTCCATTTCTGATGAGAGCCCATATTCACTCCTCCTCCTCCAGACATTGCGATGTTGTGAGTGAAAGCTTTGTACTTCTGAAGATCCAGTACAAGCAGATTGTCCACTCCACCTGCCCCTGCTAATGCCCGCACCTGTAACCAATGCAAAGTACACACAGGCACAAAACTGTGAAGACTATAAGGGGTGTTTTACTTTTAAAAAGGCACACATTTAATCCAGCAAATATATAATACTTGTTCAGGCTATTAACATAAAAAACAAGGCAATGCACTTATTTATTTATTTATTTTTTTAATCCTCACTCGAGGACATTTTTTCATTTTTTGTTCAGATGGAGTGGGAGGGAGAGAGAGGAAGAGAGAGAGAGAGAGAAACATCGACGTGAAAGGGACACATCCAGTGGCTGCCTCCCGTACGACCAACCAGGGCCGGGGACAAACTGCAACCGAAGTACATGCCCTTAGCGGGAACCGAACCCGGGTCTCTCTGGACCGCAGGCCGACGCTCTAACCACTGAGCCAAACCGGCCAGGGTAAGGCAATGCACTTATGAAAGTAGGTAGCTGAAGTATCTTTTTCCATCTATCTGAAAAAGATACTTGACAGGACTCTGATCCTCCCTGATTAAAAAAAAATACTTTTTAACACATTTCAAGAAACTGAATTCTCTTGCCAAATTTTAAAGTTCTTTTCTGGCAGATTTCCCATGGCTATATAGTTAATACTTTTGCTGAAAGTTATAATTTTAAAGGAATATAGACACTATACTTTGGATTTAAGGATATTTAGGCAGAAGAAGTCAGCTCATTATCTTAATTTATTTAAGCTCTTTATAGGGCCATTTGAGAAGACGAAGGACTGTTAAAGCAAAAAAAAGAACTGGTTGCTAAGACAAGTTAAAGTTGGTAGAAAAAGGTCCCCTCCCCCCCTTTTTTGTGGCCCTTCCAATAAATTAAGATTTTTACCACTTGCTTCAAGAGAACCTGCTTGGTTTTCTTGAAGAGAGAAATTGGAGTCATTAAATACATTCAGCTTCTCTGAGGAAAAAACTGGTTAGTAAATATTCAACCTATTATTACAATAATGAGGCCAAGGCTGTGGTATAATGGAAACTGCTTGAGTTCCTAAAACTTCTGTCCCTGCTCTTACACTCTTTATAGATTGGCCACAACACATCTGACCTTTGATGCTTGGTGGCTGTCTTTGTGTCTCAATTAGCACCATACCACTAGAGGGTGAAAACAGAGAAATGTGCAATTATACTATCTTAAAAAGGAAAATAATCTTTATGAGGCACTTAGATTTGTGTGTGTGTGTGTGTGTCTATATGTGAATTTAAATTTTCTTTCCTCCTAATTTTAATTCAAGAGATAACTGAGTTGACCCTTTTTATTCAAGTAAAGCAGAACTTCTCTTAAAAGACAAAACAAAACAGCAGTCATCAACTAATAAGACTTTGGAAATAAGTAAACACGAAACCCTACTCCACAAGCAAATGAACAAAGCAAAAAAATAAGAGGGTGAGAGATTGAATAATTATTCCTACCTGGATCTCACAGGCTATCTGCACACTAAAAATATAATGAAAAGCCTCCTCAACTGTTTCTCCAAGTACTACCACACCGTGATTTCTGAGTACCAGCACCTAAAATAGAATTCCAAAGCAATCACTTTAAATAACTGGCACAGTGTTCACTGCTTCATCAACAGCAACAAAAATAGCTCCTTAGATAGAAACTCTACTACATACCTTACAACTTGGCCCCAGAACTTTCTGCAGTTGAATTCTCTCCTCCTGTTCATCAAGTGATCCTTGGTAGTCGTAATAGGCAACATCTCCCAGGATCAGGGACTCTTGAGAAATTGGAAGGATTCCGCACTTCATGGAGGATACCTACATGATTGGGTCCATGCCAAAATAACATATCCAGTTACTAATTACACCTTCACAGGAAACTGATTCTTTAGTCAGCTCAGGAAACATTGGTCTATTTAGTGTGTTCATCATTCCAACCCACCTCCCATTTTAGTTCTTCGCTTCTTCCAGAAAAAAGAAGGACTTAGGGGATACACACAATTTAAATGCTATGCCAAATATTACGCAAGAAGCTTTGCTGCAAAGAACTCAATGACCCAATTATTAAACTGATTAGTCAAAAAATGTAAATGCTGCCCTGGCCGATTGGGCTCAGGGGTAGAGTGTCGGCCCGCAGACCAAAGAGTCATGGGTTCGATTCTGGTCAAGGGCACGTACTCTGGTTGCAGTTTGGTCCCAACCCTGGTCGGGGTTGTGCGAGAGGCAACCAATCGATGTGTCTTTCTACATCAATGTTGATGTCTCTCTCTCTCTCTCCCCCACTCTACCTGAAGATAAAATGGAAAAAAGTATCCTTGGGTAAAGATTAAAAAAAAAAAAAAAGTAAATGCTATCTCTCCAGTTGTTTCCTAGAATGGCAGCATTTGGACCAAAGGGCCTTTGCTTTCTGGGTATGCAGAGGATTAATATTTCAAATATAAGTTTAAATGATGGGGTCTTGAATGAATGCAGGTAATAGAGTATCGTGTAAAAATAATACGCTTCCCAGAGTCATTGTTGGTTCTGGCCCTTCAGTGACTTACAGCTGCTGTTGCAAGGGTATGGATGTGTATCACACACTTAACATCAGGACGTGTTGAATAGATTGCAGCGTGGGGACTGAATCCTGTATGGTCAATTTTCAAATTAGTACTTCCCTGATCAACCACTTCTCCTATTATATTGACTTTCACCTGGAAAAATCAGAAAGATATTAAATTAGTACACAGTATCAAAGTTTGCCCATGTTCCACAAGTTAAACCATGGGGGTGGCAAACTATTTTATCAAAGGTCGGATAGGACCTGTTGCAACTACTCAACTCTGCCACTATAGCACAAAAGCAGACATGAACAAGTATAAAAAGCAGGTGTGGCTTTCTTCCTATAAAACTTTACAGAACAGGCAATCTACAACAAAACTTAGTATTTAGCAAGAAGCACAATTCCTAAGAAATGGAATGACTTAAGCTTATCGCCAAAGGTCTGGACAAGTTTGGCATTTACTGAACTGGCTGGAAAATTTCCATCTGCTAACACTGCAGCGCCCAGAACCAACGTGGTTCCTGCTGTTCTACAGGGTGATGGTAGTGGCTAGGAGTACAGTCCTGGAAAAATGAAATGCTATGTCAGACCCTATACTCATACCAACTGAACTTAGTTTAAATCTATGAAATACAGATTGACTGTGTGTGTGTGCATTTTTTAAAACAAATCCAAGAGTGCACAGAGTGGAAAAAAACTGAAAAGATTCCCTTCAAAACATGGACAGGTTAATTGATAAGACCAACTCATTCTTAGTCTCTTCAACTACCGTTTTTGTTTTTAACCCTAAAGCTTTTCTTACAAGTCAACATAACTTCCCAAACTTTTCTCTGTTCCCTAGTATTTTTTCCATCCATATCTTTTATTGTTCTATCCTGTACTAAACGCTAAAAAACTGTCAGAAAAGATCAAGGAAACACAGAAAAAGTAACACAGTAATGAATGAAAATTATACCAAATTGGAGGCTGTGGCTTCAGAAAAAGACAGGCCTCTGGGAATTATTATAATGTGGTCTTGCTCCTTACTTATTCTTACCTGGGAGAAAGAAAAAAAAAAGAAAAGGGAATTACTGTGAGGTGTTCATATTTTGCAATATAAACATGACTAGGAATAAATGTAAGAGATCTGGGAGAGAAAAAAAATAACAAAGCAGAAATTAAAGATGTGCAACATGAAACTTTCCCTGAAAGGTTTTCTTTCCTCAAACCTCAAGTACTTGCTAGAAAATTCCAACATTAGTTTCTCATTTACTGAACTTGTCTGAAGTGTTATTTTGGGGATTCAAAGGTTGCTTAGGGTCAGCTAACATTCATGCAAAACAAATGCCAATATCATTCAACTGAATGTGGTAATGACTACTTCTGATTTACAACATGGAAATTAAGGTAAAATGGACAAAGGAGAGAAAACACTCTCTTCTTAGGAAGGAATTAAGGTGGACATGGAAAGGGCAACAGAAAAAGCCGGGAGAAAGGGAAGTTGTAGGGAGACCACACTTCGAATCTGTGCTATTTCCATCACACAATTATTTCCATACTTTTTTGCTTCCAAATATTGTCTTGCTACCAAGTGTGGAAATATGAAAATAAGATAATCGTGAATGGGAAAAATATATTTTAAAAATAAAGACCAGGAAGGATATTTCCCTAACCATATCTATTTTCCCTGCCCCAAATACTTTTTTAATGTCACTGATGCTCAGATATAAATAACAAGGAGAGAAAATTCTGCCAGAAGGATTTCTTCCTGTACAGGTTCTAAAACTGGTCTGAATTAAAAGACGTCCACGGATAGTAAATGGAGAAGTTGGGGTAATTACAGCCTCTCCCTTAGAGATAAGGTTGAAATTGGGATTAGGCTGTGATCCAGCATGTTAGGTTTAGAGAATAAAGTCTGAAAACTGGACTTCTGAGTGAAGGTGAAAAGAGTATAGCTGCCTTCTAGTTAGGATTAAAAAAAAAAAAGTAATAGAAAGCCCAAGAACTCACTGAGATGTATGTATTTGCCAGGTGTGCCCATCCAAACAAGTCCGCAAGTCTGTACAAGCTGGCAAGTTTACAACGAGTAAGTTTCTCTCCCTTCACGTAGGAAGATGTATCTGCTCCAGGAAGGTCATTGATAGGTGTAACCATGCCGAGACCTAAAAGAGGAAAGATTGTGGAGAGAGATTCAGGTCAAGTAATCCCTTACCTGGGAATTAGTTGCCAGGAAGCAGTCTGAGTCTCAGAGTGTCCAGCCTTGTACATAATGATCTGAAACTTCTCAGCCCACACACTGTTTCATTAGCTTATCTTCCTTCAGAGAAATACGCTGAGAGTAAAAACATGCATCAGCTATCTTCTTTGCTGTTTCATCTAGTACTTGTTAGGGAGTGACTTGTTAGGGAGTAAGGCTCACACTACCGGGGGAAAATGGTCTCATGGTGAAAGTGTTATTAGTACTGAGGTCATTGTTAATTTTATGATGACAATCACAACAGAAAGCTACTTTCTAAATAGCTTTTACTTTTATTCAACCAAAAAATATTTAAGATGAAAAAGAATACATTTAAACAGTAGTCTGGCTTCTGCCCTCACCAAACAACAACTATCAGGTGTGGTCTTTAATGACTCAGTTGCTAAGTTCAACTTTTGCTCAGTCTCCATTCCCTTTGACACCATGTACCATCTCTTCCTTAGTCTTCTTCTCCATGTCTGTATGATCCTGTCTTGGATCTCTTGTTCCCTTTTCACCTGCTTCTTTGTTCTTTGGCAATTTCTCTTCCCTTTCTCCCCCCACCCCACACTGTGGCTCTTTTACCAAAGCTCAGTCCTCCATGATGTTCCTTTCTCATTTTACTTTTCCCCATGAAAACATTATATACTTTCAAGCTTCCAAACTGTTACTTCTGTGTGACACTATGATTTTCACCTCTGACCAGGCCCTCCTGACCCTTCCTTCAGCCTACTGTTTCTAACTGCCTCAAGCATAATAACATAAAAATTAAAAGGGTCTAAAGTGATTTTATCTCCTCTGATTTTTATCTTCTCTCTTCTCCTTACTCTTCTTCTGATATTGATGGTATTACAATCCCTGCAGGTTCAAACACTGAGAAACCTTTACCTCTAACCCTTTCCTGGGCCACCACATGTAACTGATCACCACGTTCTATCACTCTTTTATTCACAAGACCCCTCATTTCCATACTTGAGTTCAGGCCTTACCTTACATATAACCCTTGCAACGGCTTTCTCTTTCTTGTCCTTGCTTATAACCCCTCTCTTTGTAAACCCATTCTGCATAAAGCCATCAGACTGAATTTCCTAAAGTACTACTTTTAATCTCACTACTCTCCTGCCCAAAGTTTTGCAGGAGCCCCAAGCTTGAAGGCCGACAGATGCCAGGAAATCACTGTAAATGCATAAACTGGGCCTGGTGCAGCCTGGAGGCTACGAGAGAGCACATACCTGGTATAAATGTTCTGAGTCCAGGACTATTAGAACATTTAAAGAGAAGCCCCACATCAACACTCTAATGTGAGATATCCAAATTCTTAAATGTTGTGAACTAATTCAGAGGAATAGTTTTAACATATAAGCCATACAAGACAGTATAATTTCTCGCAAAATTTCAGTCAACCATTAACCTATCTCCTACTTTCTCTACCTTTTCAACTTTAACTTCCACTTTTCACAGCACAACATACATATTCTAGCCAAACTGGTTGACTTCTACTCCATGACCTCTGAACACGAGGACATGACTTCCCTGTTGCCACAGCTTTGTACATCACAGCCAGCACCCCTTTCCTGCCGTAGTATCTAGGACACTCAAAGGATAGCTCCTCTTATTATTTCTCTTCCTGACTAGTCTTCCTCTCCCAACTTCTGGAATTCTTTTATTTTAGACTCTTTTCTTCTCTGCCTATACCCTCTTGTGTGCTTATTTAATTGACATCCACAGCTTTGAGTAATACTTCTCTATGTCCACCTGCCAAGCCACTCTCTGAGGCTCTACGACTGCATTTCTAACTACTGCAATGTCTTGGCAACCCTCTCTCGGCAATTTTGGCATGTGTAAAGTCAAACGTCCTTCTTTTCCCCAAGCCAAACTAGATCCCCAACTTTGGACATTCCTATTCTTATCTAATAACACTGTGAAATTTCCCAGTTAATTCTTTACACAGAATCTATAGTGGTCTTTCTACATCCTCCTCTTGCTTAAGGTGGCTTTCCACAGTTAGAATAAAATCCAAACTTCCAACCCTGATTGTGAAGCCCTATATAATTTAGCTTCTGCCTGTTTCTGACCTCACTTTTTCTACTTGTCCCCTCAAAGGAAAGCTCTAAATCATAATTTTTATTTTTGTTCCCTGAAGAGGCAGCCGAAGTCATTCTCACCTTATTTCTATCTGACACTTGCACTTCTTGTTCCTTCTACCTGGAAGAGTTTCTCTCGATCTTGGCATGGATTGCTTCTTGCAATTCAGATTTCAGTTTAAATGTCACCTCAGAGAGGTTCTCTCTGATCACTCAATCTAAAGCAGTCACCTAGTTACTCCTATGGAATCACCATATGTTCATTTTCTGCATAGCATTTCCTATTACCTGACCATTTTCTTTATTTACTTAGTCTATTTTCTGTCTCCACAAGCAAAAGAATCTTGTCTGTCTTTTTTACCACTGTATCCCCTGTCCCAAAGAGGAGGGTGCTTGACTTATACTAGATACTCAATATTACAGAAAGAGCAAACTAAACTAGCCCAACCTTATAACTTTTCAGTTTCTTCTGCCAGAATGTCTCTCCCAAGCTAGAAGAGCAGGTGGTTTTGGAACTCATCCTTCTTCCCAGGACCCAGTCCCACCACATCAAACCTGTTGCTGAGTCTTCTCTATTCTTCCTTGGTGAGGCCTTTCTCATGGATCCCTTCCTTCTTGTAACCACAACCACTACTTTAATTCAAGCACTTACACCTCACACTGGGACTCTTTCAAAGATTCTTGAACCAGTATGTATGCGCTAACATACCTGCACACTTAGAGTTCCACAAACATACCCACACCCTGCATGTCTCCACTATCATGTCTCCCTATATGCCACTCCTCTATTTGGAAAGTATCCCAAATCTTTGAACTCTTACTTATAAATCCTTAACCAAAAAGAAAAAAAAGGAAGGAAAAACAAAGGAAGGGAAAAAAATTTAAAAAAAGAAAAAGGAGGAAAAGAAAATCCCTAGACTCTGACATGAAGGCTCACCACTGACTCTGATGTGATGCTGTCCCTGACAGTCCCTCTGGCACTCTGTACCTGCTTTGGAATTGCAGTGAGTTCTACACATCTCGCTGAGATGTAAAGTGCTTTAACTTAGTGTCTTTTGATTCTTGATATCCTTCCAGTGTTCAGCTCACCAACTTGGTGCTCTCACTGAGAGTTATTAGTAATATAATGTCCTAACCTCTCTTTAACACCAAGTTCTAACTACTCCATCCTTTAAAGCTGGTTAATTTAGGCCTCTCTTCTTCCCCCAAGTTTTCTCAGTCTACTTCAGCCAATAATCAATCCAACTCTGAGTTCATAGCATAATGACTTGTTAAGAGTCATTAGACAATTGCTTATGAACTGCTTTGTAATTTTCCTCTATAGTTATCTTGCAGTTTTACTCTTCTGTGCATTCATGGTATGTGTCCTCAACTAAAATATACATTTATCTAGGGCAGAGACCACATCTTGTAACTATTTTGCAATCCTTACAAAGTCTAGTGAATGCCTGGTTGACAAGAAAAAGTAAGAGATTCTAACACTATGTTACTCTAAGTATTAGATGTTTAAACTTACTGAACCAGAGCAGAATATGCTGCTAGAGATGTACAGTGGTCAAAGTAGAGATAAAATTATCATTTTTTAAACTTTCCAAAACTGACATACTGAGGGGAGGTGAAGTAAAGCCCGAAAAAGAACTGGCCATGATGTAATCTGCAATCTGCTGTAATGCTAGTAATCCAGTTGGGTTGTGGCCTTTCTTCATCTGTTCTTGAATAAGGCATTCCAGGTCTTCCCGAAAGGCCTGCAATACACAAAAATAACCACTGAGCACATACATCTCTCTTGGAGCAGAACAACCCAAACGTCACCTTGCTCTGATATAATCAATCTTTTTCTCCCTACCCTTCTTTTGAATAGGTTTCATCTACACTATTTTCAAACAAATATAAAATACAAAATAATAAAATCAAAACACTGGAAGAACCAAGAAGCTTGTTTTCAGGAAAGAAAAAAAATCATTAGGCATTCTTAATCTCAAAGAAAATTAGCTATTATAACATCTACAACAGAGAAGTATAGGTATAGTAAAAGCAAATCTGTTAATAATTTGCAAACTAGAACACCAAGTATGGACTTATAACTAAAACAGACCCGTTCCTTGCCCAGCAGCCTCATTATTCAGGTTAGAATAGAGTCCCTGTTTGAATGGGGCACGACTCTGGACTACAGAGTGCTTCACAGCAAAGGTCTTCGCTAAGTCATACTAAATCGTGGCTTCCATTTTATGATTTCCATGGCAGTGCCTTAGTTCCATGAACTCTGAAAGCAAACTGATAAGAAGAGTTAAGAACTGATTACTTCCCTTCTGCAACACTGTACTAAAGAAAGAACATTTCCCCCCAACTTTGGGTACAGTACGTTCCTGTTCCGGAGATCTGCTGTATCTTTTTCTTTTTTGGGGGGGGGTGGGCAGTGTGTGTTGCAGAAAGTGTTTATATAAAAATCCTGAACATTAAGAGAAATTCTCTATTCCCATAACCCTTGAGTTGCTAATATCGATCATTTGAAATCTCTCCCAATCTTTGACATTAGTTGAAATAGCTGGTTTTGTTATTTCCATCACACCCAACCAACACTTAATTTATTAAATTCATCATTTGTTCTCTTGCTAACGTCTACTCTCATTCATTTGAAACATGAAGGCTCTTGCAATATAAATCATCTAAATTATGCTCTTGCATTTGAGATTGGTTACATGTGTAGCAGAATGCCCTGCCAGAAACTGAATTCAATTTTTTCCCCACTTCACCTAGGAGGGAGAAGGCAGACAATTGCTTTGGACTCACTGCCTCCAAGAGGGGTAGGTATGAAGGCCCTGGAGATCACTGGGGAAATATTATTTAGAAGGGTTGATCTCCTCTGAGTCACTAATAGAAGCCTTCCTCATAGGGCTGAGAGTAAGATCTCCTGGAGTTCCTGCTTAGATGCAGCCTTGCTTAGAGAATGGCTGAATAACTTAGAGGTTTTCAGAAAAAAATACTTAAAAAAAAAATAGCCCTGGCCGGTTTGGCTCAGCGGTTAGAGTGTCGGCCTGCGGTACAGAGAGACCAGGGTTCGGTCCCCGCTAGAGGCATGTACCTCGGTTGCAGTTTGTCCCCGGCCCTGGTTGGTCATGCGGGAGGCAGCCACTCGATGTGTCCCTTTCACGTCGATGTTTCTCTCTTTCTCTCTTCCTCTCTCTCCCTCCTACTCTATCTGAACAAAAAATGGAAAAATGTCCTCAGGTGAGGATAAAAAATAAATAAATAAATAAATAATGGCATAGGAGCCCATAGTGGGAAGTAAAAATGTGGCTCTGAGGCTATGAAATGGCAGATATTAGGACCAGTCCTGAAACAATGCTTGTGTTGATTTTTGAACATTTGAGAGGTTATCTGTGACATGAACTGAAAGAACTGAGTGCTAACAGCTGTAATCTTGGGAACTCAATCATGGGTCATCCTGGAACACCCTAACTAAGCTTAGCACAGGAAGAGGGACAGAGAGGTCATCCTTCCCTGATGCACCATGGTGGCCTGCACAGGCATCTGGGTCAATAGTGAACCTCCATCTTCTGTTGGACAGGGTAAGACTAGTTTTCAACACCACCATGTCCCAGGGAGGGGCAGTGGCAGTGGTGGACTCAACAGACTTTAATGTGACTCACATAGGCAGACAGATGTGCACACCACATCTTGGATATGGAGGCCACTGATGAACCCTTCTGGACTATGTAAGCCACTGAACTTCTTGGGACAATGTAGGGGAAAGTAGAAATTCCAAGTGGAAGATGCTGTACTTTCCACTAATATAGCAGGTAGATGTTTGAGTGATTACTTTTAAAAATACTAGCTGTGACCATATTTGAATTCTGAGTTCATGGAGCAGTATACACCAGTTAAATATGGTTTTTCTTTTACAAATTCAAGGCTTGTCAGATGAAAATCATTAACACAATTATAAAAATTCTAAACATTTAATTCCATTGTCTGTATCTAGTTCATTTAAATACATGATTTAAACAAGAGAAACTATCCTATAAAATCTCTTCCACAAAGATACATTAAATGGATCAGAAAACTCCATTAATATATTTCTAAGACCTTAGGAACATAAAGCAGTTATGAGCTGTATATAAGATGGACAGATGCCTTCATACAGATGAGTAACATGAGTGTTTTACCATGTTTAAGGCTGAAAAGAAAAGAATCTTCCAGATATACTTATTTATATAAACTAAAGAAAACTTCTGGACACCTGGAAATGGGCCAATCTGCTCTTCTGAAACGTTATCTTCTGTTTAAAACCAAATTCTATTTAAACTTTCCTCAATTCAAAACAGCTATAACCAATAGTCTTTGATCAGTAAAAAAAAATTATGGATACCTACTATATCACTCACTATTCACATTACAATGGCTCTGAGAAGCAGGTATTATTTATTTTATTGAATGTTGTTCCAGGAAGAACTGAAGGCAGATTCCACAGATTAAAATGATACAAAAATAAATTAAATATACATTAGAAAAGTCAAGCTAATGAGAAATAAATATAAGGAGGCGAGACAGAGCCAGGAATGAGGTTAAGATACAAAGTGCATGCTATAAAATTTTATGCATTCGCTAGAGATGAGTCAAATTTTATCTAAATTCTCTAGCAGTCAACATGAATCAAGAAAATCTGCTCAGTGTGCTTATTGACAATGGCCTTAAAGTTAAAATTAAGCAGTTGCTCAAGAGAATCACAACTATTTGTAAAACTAATGAGAAATTTCTGCTGAGTGAGATGAGAAAGCTAAATGAGAAAAGTTGAAAAATTTGCCCAAGGTCACACAGCTGTCAAGTGCCAGAGGCAAAGACTCAGGTCAAATGGGTTTTTCATTAGTGAAAGTGCTTTTTTTCATTACTACATATCCCACAATATGGTGAGTACCATCCTAAAGCTTTGGGATGATCCATGGTGTCATACAGGGGAATTTATAAGTTCTTCTGTAGTCAATTAAGAGAAAAATATTACTTCCCCCTTTAAGGATAGGGAATAGCTTCCATAAAGTATAAGAAAAGGAAAATTTTAAAGTAAATAAAATTTCCCTGGCCTTCTTATATAGTTGACAGTGCTTTAACAGATAAGAATTTTTCTATTCCAAAAGATGTAATGTTTTTTGTCATAACATTAACTCATTTGTAACATTTTAAATATTTTTGAAATATTATTCAGATAATTACCTAAGTCATAAAAGTTAGCATAAAAAATTACTAATGATACAAAATTATTTCAGCTGGTTTTCAAAACTTATCAATACAATTATTAAACTTTCATTAAAATACTAAAAAATAAAAATTTTATTTATCTTTATGATGGACAATTAATCATATTCCTACTAAAATCCAATGTTAACAAAATAATCCTTTATAGTTGATTCATTTGAATCTCACAACAAGTCCTGAGATAGATAGTGATTTGCTCAAGGTTATACTGCTAATACATAATGAAACCAAGATTTCAATCTGGACTCTCATTTGGGCATGTGATCTTTTCCTAATTTTATCAGAGATGAGTTGTATCACTGAAACCAAATACAACTAATAAGGCAGTAGGCATGTTCTGATCAGAAATACTGAGTAAATCTCTTAGGCTAGATTACAGCATTAGGTTGAAACGATAGAGCAAAAAATTACATAGCAGCAGATTATGATGATCCTGGAGTACTTGTCCTCTTACAACTAGGAATTCTCCAATCAAAGCAGAATGAGAAACTAACTTAGAGCAGGGCAGCAAGATCACATGCTGGGCTTCTGAAGTCAGGTTAAAAGATCAAACAACACATATATAAAAGCATAAACTGTGGCTTCCATCTCAGATACAGAAGAGCAGAGAGGAGGAAGTAGTAGGGGTTGATACACCTTGAATACATGAAAACAGGAATGTGAATACCCCAGAGTGCCATCAGGGTGATAGATTCTTTGAGGCTTTCAAAAACCATAATACAGTTTAAGGAATTATGATTATAATCATCAAAGTGTTGCCACAAAAGCATAAACTGTTTTAAATTAGCAATATTGTATATAACTTTATGTATACAATTTTCACAAAAATATTTGCCTACTATATGCTAAGTATTGTACTATATGCTTTTATGTTGTTATAGCAACTATATGAGGTCCGTTTTACCAACAAGGAAACTGAAGATCAAGTTAAGTGAGTTTCTCAGTGTCACATAGCTAATAAGTGATGGTGAACCCAGGTCCAAAACAACCACTGTATGCATATATGTATAAAAAAATTATATAAACAGATTAAAACTGGAAATGATGAGAAAATGGGCTGACCCTTAACTTGGACCAAAATAGTCTAGTATTACTCCAGGAGCTCTATAATCTGTTATGTAATTTTTTGTCTGTATCTACCATTACCACCTTGTGCTCTGGTCTAGCCTATGAGGTTCACTTAAGCATTGTCTAATCACAACTTGTACTTTTCTATCCTTGCTCACTATATTCCATCAAATGAAAATGCTGGCTTCCACTGTTCCTCTACCTAACGAATTACCCTTTATTCAACATTCATCTTAAATACCACTTCTTTTTTAAGTCTCTACTCCAGTTAGGAAGGATCTTTGTATTTCTTTTCTTTCCACCCCATTCCGAATTCTTTTAACATATGCCTATACTACACTTAGGGTACCTACCATATGACTGTGATTTATTCTTCCTACTCTACTATACCACAGTATCTGATGGCCGGGACTGTCTTCCACGGCCATCTCTCTGAGTGTCTAGTTCAGTGATCAATTAGTAAAATGTTAAGTTAGAGTTCTCTTCTTATTTTCCTAGATATAAGAAACAAAAAAGAATCTGATCTCAATCTTGACTGAGTTAATGATAGCAAAGATCCATTTTATAAGTTATTAGTACTAGAATATAAAGCTCTAGAAAACAGTCTCATCAGTCTATCACTTGAATGAGAAAATCCTCCTGTGTGATTAGGCCCATTCATCATCTAATGGGAGAAATGATTTTTTTTTAAAAAAAGAAATGAATCTTCAATGAATGTTATAAAATTTTTAAAAAGTCACTTAATTATTTAACTCAAATAAAATCATACATGAAAACTTGGTTTGTCCTAGAGTATTATAGTTTGGACAGCTCCCTCATCAAACACATGTCTAAAAAAGTATGATAAAAAAAATCACTAGGTGAAAAACAAAATGTTTAAGTTAGAGAGAGGGTGCCTTAAAAGCCTTATCTGAATCTCATACCTTTTTATTCTATCAATGGTTAAGGGAGTGATCCTGTAAACTTGAATTCATAAGGTATGCATAAAAATAAACTTATGAAAGATTCAGAGATTTGAGATTCATGTAGGGTAAGAGTATACTTTTAAGTACATATATACTCATTATACTATAAACCAAAAGTAGAATTAACTTGAAATGTCAGATCTTAAGGCTTCTGCATCTAAGATCAGAACTTTTAGGAGAAAGTGGCAATAGAAGAAAGATTTTTTAACTCACAAAAAAGAGTACCACTTTGATGAAAGAAACTGACCGGATGCAATTATTTCAGTTAAGACTAAAAAAAAATAATAATAATAAATAAATAAAAATAAAAATATCATATGGGCTAATTTATAAGTAATATCTAACTCATGGAAATCAGGTAACAATACTGATAAATATCAGAGCTGGATTTAAAATATCCACATGTGGATGTTCTACCTCAAAATAATTACTAGAGAGAAAACTTGGAGCAAAAAGAAAAAAAGATTACAGACTTGCTGCTCCCAAGGCACCCTGCAATTATGTTATTAGATCTCTCCCCTAAAGAGGGATTAGGAGCATAACAAACTTACTTAGAAATTCTCCATTAAGAAATGTATTCATTTGGAAATAGATTACCACTGGTCCTGTTGAAAGGAGAAAAAACAAATAAACCAAATTTTCTTCTGGATGGTCTTTCTCCTATATCTAAGTCTTAATTAATATGATGCTAAAGGTTAGAATAATATTTTTTCTTGAAGCTGGTATGTAATACAATGCAAACAGTTAATAAAGAATACTTGCATCTTAAACTTCCAAAGTGCCCAGATAAATCATGGTGATTTTGACCAACTATTTTAATTAAGATGCCATTAAATTTTAGACCTTAATTACAGTGATATTCTAAAATGTATATAACTTTGAAGTTTCTCCTATCTTTAAAATAAGCTTGTAGCATCACACATAGCCCTGTTATAAGAAATGCTAGTGTATCATGTGCCTGGACTCTCACCACCTTCACTCCTGTTGTGCTATCTGTCAGAATAACATTGCATACTTTTGTATTGCAGCAGTCCTAACTGCTTCCTATGAGCGGTAAGGCTTAAGAACTCTCATTCTTTTTCTGAAACCCACAAATTGTTTTCCATGTTAAGCAACCCAGTTCTAGTTCTGTAGCAGCTTGTGGACAACATTCAAGTGTTTAATGATTCAAAGCCCACCTAGCTATTCACATATCCATTCATCCATGTATTCAGAATTTACTAAATATCTATTATGCACAATGTGCTGTTAGTTTTTCAACTTACATGCTTCTTTAACTTTGATGAGGCATCATTTAATTCCAGTGGTTTGCCATGAACACTTCATTCTGAGACAAGGGGTTAAGTGACAATCTAGGGTCTACATAGACATATAAATGAGGAGTATATTGGGCAAAGAAAACTTGTGGCTTCTCTCTACTGCATTAACAAAATCTCTAGCTAAACCAGTTTACTTACCAGCATTTTATTTCTAAGACAAATACTTTCTTAAATTAAAAAAACAATTGGCAAAAGGCCATGAAATGAAGTAGTACTTGGAGTCCAGATGAGATAAATTCTATGCTCTTATTTTCTCAGCTCAAGACAATAATGTACTATGTTTGTCATTCAAATTTATAAACACCAAAATGTCTTCTGACTGGAAGCTCTTCTTGAGTTGCGTTGAATTAACTTGAGCAACAGAATTTGAAGATGAATAAATAATATATGGGTGAAATTATTTCATTGTTGAATGTTTTAAGTGGTACAGCTCAGTGGTTGAGGGTGTGAACTCTGGAGTTTAAATTCAGATCCCAGCATTTAACTAAACTTGTAAAAACTTGAGCAAGTTATTTAATGTCTCTAAGTTTCAGTTTATTCATCTGGAAACTAGGGATACTAATACTTCTTTGACTGAGTTTATGAGGAATAAACAGGATTCAATACATAATAAGTGCCTGGCACACAGTAAGTGCTTAAGAAAAAAAAAGTATTATGCTTCACTTTTATTAATTTCTTTCCTGATTTCCTTTCTTCCCAAATAAACTCACCATTTTAAATAGAAGGCTTACAAATTTGTTTCTTACAAACACGAATTAGGAATATCTCTCATTTTTATTTTATAGGCTATAAGTTTTGTCTAACAGTGAACCCCAATATTCATAGAAAACCCACAGGTTTTAAGAGAATTATATTGGCAGAAACAATGCAAGCTTAGGCTTAAAGGAACAAAGACAGTACAAAAGGAAAAGAGGTCTTTGAACTCCAAAACCTCTACGAGAAAGAAGCAGGTTCAGGAAAAACAGTTGCAAACACAGGATACCTTTCAAGAAAAAGGAATGATGATTCAGAGGATGAAACCAAAAGCCCAGAGGGCTGAGCCAAGAGCTAAGGAGACTCATCCCTGATAAGCAGAAGGAGTGAGTTCTCATCAGGAGAACTTCCAAATATTTGCCGAGATGGATTTCAGTATTGCTATGGACCAGTTACTCCTTTGTAACCCAATTTTCCCCTTTTTTGAACAGCAATGTTATAGCAGTTATCTTTGCCTGTCCCACCACTTATCTCTTTAGTTCTCAGGTCAATAAACTTGTCTTTTTAGTTCTTACGTCAACAGGTTGAGAGGAAGAGCTGTACTTAAGGAATTATACACCTGGACCAGATTTAGATGAGATTCTGGATTCAGGCTAATATGGTACAGAAATGAGACTTTTGCAGGGGTGTTAGGAGACGGTAAGTATATTTTGCAGTTGGGAGGAAGGTAAATAAACTGTGGCAGACTGTAGTGTTTTAAAATAAATTGTGATCAGAGAGTGAACAATCCTCTCCTCAAAAGGCGGAGCTTAATTCTCTCCTCTTGACTACGGCTTGAACTTAGCGACTCACTTCTAACTAATAAATATGGTAGGAATGATAGTGTTGAATGTCATAAAAGGCACTGCAGGCTCCTCTTTGCTCTCTCTCAGATACCTGCTCTGGAAGAGAACATTTAAATAGCCTCAGGTAAAGGTCCATGTGGCACGGTACTATGGCCTTTTGCCAATACCCATGTGAGTGACCCTCTGGGCCAGTCAAGCCCTCAGATGGCAGCAGCCCTGGCTGATGTCTTGACTGCAACTTCATGGCAGACCTTGAGCCACAACCACTCATCTAAGCTACTCTAAATTCCTGACCCACAGAAACAATGAGATAATTAAAGCTTGTTGTTTTAAGCTGCTAAGTTTTGGGGTAATTAGTTATTTAGCAATAGGTAACTAATACAGGCCACTAAGTATAATTTCTTTTGGTGAAAAGTTTGTTGTGTTAAACAGGGCAGGAAGACAAAATTTTATACTTTCACAAACAAGATTTTAAATTCACTAGCAAAATTCTAGGGCAAAAAATAATCCACAATTCTTTTTTTTTTTTTAAATTAATTAATTAATTAATTTTTGTTACAGATGTTTCTCTTTTTTTCCCCCATTGACACCTTCCTTGTTACTCTCTGGGCTGAAGATCATCACTCTTGCTACATGAACATGGAAATAACAATCTATATATCGTCCCTTTCTCATTTTATTAAGTTCCCTAAGGCATAAGTAAAATTGATACTTTTAAGCCAAGTTACAAATGAAAATACATAAGTATTAAAAATTAGACAGCCTGGCCAGTGTGGCTCAGTGGATTAAGCATTGTCCCATGGACTGAGAGGTCCTGGTTTGATTCCTAGGGCACACACCCAGGTTGTGGGCTTGATGCCCAGTTTCTCTCACATGGATGTTTCTATCTTTCTCTACCTTTCTCTCTCTCTAAAAAAAAAAAAAAAAAAAATCAATAAAACATAAACAAAATTAGATAATCTACTCAAAGTTATGCTGTCCTTGTTTAATGGGGAAAGTATAAAACAAAAACCCTCGCATGGGAATGCAGTTTAGTATTTCTTCCTTTTAAACTTTATAGTTAGAATTGAATGGTCCTCTTTGGAGCACTTCCCAAAGAAATCTCAATATTTAACAACCCAAACAAAATCTGAACTTTGTCTCATTCTTTCAGTTACTTTACACTATATGTTACAGAATCATTTAGCTAATAAATTTGATCTTAAAAGTGGGGTTTCTTTAGAAGAAGAAATATATCTGTTTTGATCTAAATAATTAACATGCCCTTCAAATATTTCTAAACATAGAAACTCAGGTTTGCATAAAAGGATGCACTTAACATTTACTCCCTCATGATGAAGTCTGGTTAATCTCCTTTCCATTGGGAAAGGGTTTCTTTAAGGGTTTATTTAAAGGATAGCTTTAAATTTAAGCTATACTTAAATTCCTCAAAGCTTGCATTGCTTTTATAACTTGTACTTGCTTTTATCTAGGCCACTGGTATAGGAGAATTACTCAGAGTGGAATTCTCCTTTGGCTTTGGACTTAACCTCTGTGATTAAATTCACAAGGGCACAACAAAAATGATTTACCAGGGCCACCCCAGGCAGTTCTATGCCTTGGTGCTTATTTTAGCACCTAAGTTGGAAACCTAATATAACTCTAACCTGGGCATCATGTGTCAATGTGTGCTGAACTCTGTCTGCCTTAAGGGGCCCATGACCTTCATTATGCATAAAGTTATGAATTAATTTTGCATCTTAAACTAAGCTGTTCTCTCATTTTCTATCACTTATACATGTCCTTTGCAATTCCATTAAGGAAAAGAAAACTAACAAATCACTTAAATATGATTTGTAAATCTAGATACTACTGTGCAGACAGAATTTTCATTTTGAGATTAGATTATAATCCACTTTTAATCTAGTTAGTTTGGTGTGTATGCATATATGTGTGCCTGCATTAGGTGTCTGTAACATGAGGATGCCAAATCACAGATCTCAAAAACCTTGTCTTCCTATGCTGCTCTGAGTGTCAAGGTACCCAATGGAAGGAGAAAATAAGTGCATGAGCTGTACCTAACTCCTTTCTTGGTTTCTAACATTTCAGTCATGCCTTTCATTTCTTCACAGATATCCAGTCTGAATTGGGCGTTCATGAGCTCAGAAGCATCTTTTTTCCTCCTTTAATGAAGCATTACATTCAGAAATCACCCAAAGAAAATGGACATCATCAAGACAATATCAGTTTGTCATTAAAGCTTTGCAAATTAAATATATAAATTAGGTGTGCATTTTGCCTCTGCAAGATTGGGGACAACTAATCATTCTTCCTCCACCCCTCTTCTAAGCTGAGAGTTAAGATACCTGCTACCTCATTATAGCAAGGTTTCCAAAGAAGAAAAATTATAGCCTTCTAATTATTTCAACTCACAGGACTTTGCAAGATCTGAGTAACTCGTTTCCTCTGTTCCATCATATTGAAGTCTTGTCGCAGATCAGGAGACATGTTCCTCTCCCTGATGTATTCTGGGTCATTTTCATTGATGCGGTCAAAATACCTCTCTTTGTGAGGCATGCTGGGAGGAGGAGGAGTAGTGATCACGCCTTGGCTGGCATCTGAACTCATGCTTCAAGCCTGCCGATTCCCCTTATCTGTATTAATAAACACAAAGGAGGACATCCATGGTAAATTCATTATAAAACTCAAATTTTACATAGGTCAAGCAGAACTTATTTTTTCCCCCAGAGTAACAGTGGTAGCTTTCTTTAAAAAGTAGCTTCTCAAAAAATATTAGAACAATTTTTTTTATTAAGGTAAAAATGTCTTAGATTAAATTGCTAAATTGGAAATTGACATTTTCAGAGCTAATGGAAACTTGTGGTTCAATTATAATGTCATCAACTGCTATTGTATTTTTAAAGGAAGCAAGATCAAAATATACACGCCACATCTAAGATGGCAAATTTTCACAATTAGTGAGTACTGTCAGTAGAGCTCTTTTCTCTCTCATTCATGATTTGATGTTAGTCCAAACTTTGGCCATATTTAAAAGCCACTACATTTTGTATTGACTATAACTTACTAACATGAGAGAAATACAGCTTTAAGTTTTTTAAATTATTCAACAACTTCCCAAGGAAAATGTAGGAATTATTAAGATTGCTAGATTATATAACTTCAGCATATAGTGGTTCAAATCCAAGTAAGAAACAATGAAAAGCTATTCAGAAAATACATGAACAGCTGATTCACTTCATTATCATGATTGTCACTGACACTTAGGATTATCTTCAATTTTATGCTAGGGAAACAAATTCATTTGGGCTTTTGCTACAACTGAGCATCTAACCAACTATAGCTAGATCAAGGACAGCCATTTAACATCCCCCCTCACCTCCACCTGGGATCTCTGTGTTAGAAGTTGATGTCATCTAGCTCGGTGCTTTTCAAATTGTCTATGGTGACTTTCTCCAATTTGCTGTGGGCCAATATTTTTGTAAAATATAAAATGATGCATTTAGATGTCTTGGCAATGTCAAACTGTAAGAAGTTTCTAAACACTTAATATCATAGTCTGTACTTGTCACAGTCCAGTCTGAAGACTGGCACTAGATCCTGGCACTTGGAGGAGCAATGATCGAGCAGAGAGTAACAGTCACTGCCAACTAAAGGAATGCTTCCTCGAACTTTTTGAAGTGATATGGCAATAAGCCTAAATGAAAAGAAAGGGAGACCACTGATTGGTGTATTCCTTTCACTAGTTCTTTTTTTTTCTTTTCTTTATTAATTTTTTAAAGAGAGAGGAAGGGAGAGGGAGATAGGGATAGAAACATCGATGAGAGAGAACACTGACTGTCCACCTCCTTCATGCCCCCACTGGGCTCAGGCCCACAACCTGGCATATGCCCTGACCAGGAATTGAACCAGCGACCTCTTGGTGCATGGGTCGATGCTCAACCACTGAGCCACACCGGCCAGCCTCACTAGTTCTTTTGAACTGAGTATAGAACATGCAAAAATGTGCAACAAGGAAGAAGAAAAGAAAATAGAAATTATAATAATAGTTTTGCTTAACATAATTTTCTTTACAGGTGGCGACTTCCATTCATGAAACCTATTCAATATAAATAATTGGGTAACAGAAAAACCATTCTGACTAACTACAAAATGGTATTTTTTAAGTCATTATTTGTCTGGTAGGAAGAATCACTTCATAATAAGAAGAGTTAAATGTAAAACATCCAAGTATTCTTTTTCCATTTATGTCGAAAACTAAGGGGAGAGAAGTTTCTGTGTACCCACAACTGCAAATTCTTCACAACCTCAAAGTCCCAGAAGAACACTTTTCTAGATAGAGCCAGAAGGGGAAAGGCAAAAAAGATCATGTTCATCTTAGGGATCTGAATCCCTGATAAAGTCCAGACACATCTGGTCTCACCTTTTAAACACAGTAACAACCAATTTGTCTCTAACAACAGTCTTCTGTGATAGACTTCATCTCTAAAGCCACCTTACCCAACTTAGCCCACGCAAACTAATGATAAGGCATTAAAAATGCTTGCATTAATTCTGGTCCTAGAAATGCCAACTCATTCTGTTAAAAATAATTTTTTGCAAAACACATCAAAACTGTTTCCTCTTTTTTGCTTTCTTTATTGATTTTAGAGAGAGAGGAAGGGAGAGGGAAAGAGAGATAGAAACATTGATGAGAGAGAACATCGACTGGCTGCCTCCTGCATGCCCCCACTTGGGATTGGGCCCACAACCTGGGCATGTGCCCTGACCTGGAATCAAACCGGTGACCTCTTGGTGCATGGGTCAACACTCAACCACTGAGTCACATCAGCTGGGCTGGCATTCTCTTTAAAAACTAAATATGCAACTACCACATTACCTAGTGATTACATTCCTGGTCATTTAACCCAGAAAAAGGAAAACATGTTTTCATATCAAAAGACAAAAATATATATGTAAATTTTTATAGTAGCTTTATTTGTAACAATCAAAAATTGGAAACAATCTAGATGTCCTTCAACAGGTGAATGATGAAACAAACTGTGTTATATCCATACTATGAATATTATAAATACAATAAAAAGGAATGGATTACTGATACACACAACAGCTTGAATAAATCTCCAGTGAATTATGCTCAGTAAAAAAAAAAGGAAAAAAAAAAAGCCAATCACAAAATGTTACATAGATCATGATTGCATTTATATAGTACAGCAGGTCCCAAATAATGTTTTGTTATAATGTTGATGAGATGTTGTAGGAACTTAACTCCTGTTTATATTAATTAGCTTATGGTAAAATTGGTTTTGTTATATGTCGTTTTGCTTAAAGTCGCAGAACCTATGGACCATGTTAAGTGAGGACTTACTGTATTCTCCAAATGAGAAAATTATAAAAGTGGGGAACAGATTAGTGGTTGCTAGGAATTGAACAGGGCTATATGCTCGAGAGGAAGAGAGGTGTATTCAGGAGGGAGGGAGGTGGCTGTGACAAAATAAAATATTGTTAAAAAAAGCATTTAATAGATACTGTTGAGATTTCAGAAGTAGTCTTTATAAGCCAGGAGACACAGTAAGTGGAAATATTAACTCAATTCTTGGACTCAAGTCTTTGCATTTCCATCAACTGTTGTGTTACATTAGAATAGCCATGGAATATTCATTCAACAAGTGTCTGAGCATCTACTCCGTGCCAAGGTCCTACTATGTGGGGATACAATGGCAAATAAGAAACAGCTCTTCCTGTGTAAAATGGCAATTACATCATACAGGTGCCACGATCAACTGTAAAATGAAAGGACTATCTCAAAACACCCTTCAGATTTCCTGAGGTCTTACATCATATGATTCTGCTAGTGTCCTCTGATCTATTCCCACAATGAGGCAGATAAAGACCTTCGATTTAGGTTAGTAAAACAGCTAGTGATTTTCTACCAATAACTCAGTGTTCCTTACTTTAGTGATCAGTTAGCACAGTATTTAAAAATAATCAGTTACTGGGCCCTTACTATGTGCTAGCCACTGGACTTGACATACATTAGCTCATTTACTCCTTAAAATCCTGAGGTACGTGTTATCATCTCCATTTTACAGGAGGAAATAAAGTCATCGAGAAGTAACTTGTTTCAGGTCAAAGAACTGACAAATGGTGGACCAGGGATTTAAATCTAGTCTGTAGAACTTTAAGGCCCATGATCTTAATTACAATCCAGACCCAGGGGTAGCTAGTAATTTCTTTTCAAATGCCAATTCCAGCCCAGTAGCTCTGAATGGTTTTACACACGTTTTGGTGTGTGTGTGTGTGTGGGGGGGGGGGGGGGGAGGTGAAATTGCCATGGCTTGGACAGGGGTCATATATTTCCACTGTACTGCCTTAAAAGAAGGATGTTTTAAGCAAAGTAAATGGTAGATTCTAGTTCCTCTTAACCCTGAACAACAAAATCTAACATAAATATTTCTACTTCCAGGTGATATGTGAAACAATTCAGTTCCCGGTCTCCTTCTCTTTAAAATTAACGAACCCTGTTTTTAATACTCCACCACTATTGTACACAATCAGGCTTTCTAGAACTTCACAGCAATATAAACCAGTGCAAACCAGCATGAACTCCATTAAAAACAGAAAAAAGAATAGTCTTTTAACAGTGTTCTTTGAATTTAAAATGATGTGGAAAAAGAATATATTTTTTTTAAGTAACGTTATAAAACTTGTCAGCACTATGGGTTTTCCTCTGGCCATGTAGATTAGAAACAAGATATCAAGCATAAACAAAATTCTAGTTTTAAAAATCTTATCCAAATATTTATGCAGTAACTATTCAACATGTATGTTTAAAGAACATTAGGTTCAAGACACAAATAGATGAAACACTCTAGAAAGCTGGCTTTCAAACTTTTTAAAAATGGCAATCAATGCTAAGAATATACTTTATATTATTATCACATACAAATACATGAGATACATAACTGAAATAAATTCATGATATGATACTTTCCCTTACTATGTGGTACATTATGATATTTTCTTTTTTTTTTTTAAATGCAGGTCAAATTGATTCATAATCTACTAATGAGTTGTGACCCACAGTTTGAAAAACACAATCCTAAAAATTCAAGTGATGACCAGATGAGAAACAGAAAAAAGAGGTGTGTGTGTGTGTGTGTGTGTGTGTGTGTGAGAGAGAGACAGAGAGAGAGAGACAGAGAGAGAGAGAGAGAGAGAGATGGGGGAGGAGGGGGAAATGAATATATGCTAGAGAGAGAGAAGAAAATAAGAAATGATTCATTGATATATACATATGTATATGTGTATGTATATATATTTTAAATGTTTATGGCAGGCTATAGAAATAAAATCTTAGTGATTTGTGGGATAATTAAATTCTCCTCCATTCGGGCACTAAGAAAAAGTGCCATCTGTATAACTCAATCTTAGAATTTTATTTTTTCATTTTTCCTGACTCTTACCTACTTCTAGTTTAATTGTCCAGATCTCTTCACTCATGTTGTAGTCCCCATAATGGCAGAGTACTCCATAAGTGGCGGCTGAATTGAATTATTTTACTATATCACAGCTCCTTTCAAATAAATCTGGTTTGTATTATTTCTAGGCTGGGAATGGTAAAAACAATCTTATGAGAAGTTACTACTTATAAAAAGTCTTTCCAAACTTAAAATTCTTGGCAGTTTTAACAGCTTTCTCTAGAATATAAGCAACAAAATCCTCTACTTTCAAGTACCAGGCCTAATGTTCCATATTTAAAACAATAATCAAAGATATGCCAAGACTTTAAAGCAGGATATTTGGTAACAACAACAACAACAGCTTATTTACTGAGTTAGAATTTTTCTTGATGAAAGGTACTATAAAATTGTGAAGGTATTTAAAGTTCTAGAAAACAAATTGGACTTGGCACAAACTATGACAAGTCACATCCTCATATTGACCAGTGAAGTTTTATTCATCTTAAAATTTAAAAGACATGAACTACTTTCAACTGCTAGCCAAATTTTTATATACAACTGAGTTGAAATTAATAGATCTGAAAAAGTAGATAAAAGTCAAGGAAAATGAAAAACCAAACATACAAACTGGCATTGAGTAGAACCGATGACACTTTCTAAGTACCCAATGGAAGAAGATTTAATTATCCCACAAAACACTTATTGCTATAATGAATATTAATGCTATGACAGCTGTCTTCGAACATTTCAGACTAGATTCAAAGATCAAATTTTACATTTTACTGTTTAGAGGAAACTATATTCAGAGATGTTGAGTGATTTTTCTTTTTCTTTTTAAAAAATATGTTTTTAATGATTTCAGAGAAAGGGAGAGAGAGGGAGAGAGGATCGAACCCACAACCTGGGTATGTGCCCTGACCGGGAATTGAACCGGGACCTCTCAGTCCATGGGACGATGCTCAATCCACTGAGCCACACTGGCGGGGCTTGAGTAGTTTTTCTGAAGCGACAATGCTCAAGTATCAGATGACTACTATATCTTAATTAGAGGTTTTCAAAATGACATTGATTGTGCCCTAGGTAACAATAAATAACGTTCAAGTTTACACTTTTACCACTCACGTTAATCTGGCACCATTTTGAAAGAGTTGAGGGCCTTTAACCATTTATAATGAATTAACTCTCAGAAAAAGATTATGTTGGCAACATCCCCACTACATAGATTAAAAAACTGAGGTTTAATAATTTGCTTCAGATAACCAAATGTTCTTCAAATAAGGAATTATTCATGGTTACAGATATTAATAAGCGTGGAAGAGTTGACCAAAAAAGATGGAACGGCTCAAAGGACTGTCATTTCCCAAAAGTATATATAGCTATTACAACCTTGATTATGGCCTTCCTTTATTGTGGTGTCTGGAAATACAGGATCACAATATTCAACACCAAAATAGAAATGGTAAATGTTCTCAAAGTAGTAAAATTAAAAAGCCTTCTATGGCTATAAAACTGGTATAAATGTAGAAACTTAACTCTCTCTGGCCTATTGCCAGAATCTTAACATTGATCCAAATCATTCTTAAATTTCTGAATCCTTTTCTGTTTTGTTTTGAAATGACTTCTGTTAAGTATATCTTTAAAATAAAAGTATAAATTCCAAACTTCAATTTAAAAGTCTAGGAAACAATGAATCTACAGTTTATTAGTAAAATATACTATTAATCTAAGCCTTAGCTAAAAATCCAGTGTAAAGGAAAAAATACCAACAATAACAAAATAAACTAGTAATAGTAGCAACAACCCATTACATTACTAAGTGCCCTATACTTAATAGAAGTTGACAGCTAGATTAGCATTCATTTAAAAAAAAAAAAAAACAGGAAAGAAAACTCAATTGGAGGGCACAGCTATGAGAGTATTTTGGTTTCTAACTTTGTTTTATAAATAAAAATAACACTGCTAATTAAGATAAACTTTTTTAGCAAACATGAAAAACGCATTCTGTACTTGTACAACTGGAACATCTAGTAGTAGTTAACATGCAATCAAAATACACATTGTTCAAAGTGTAAGTGCAGAGCACAAATTTCAGGTAGACGATTGCCAGGTCAACATTCAGCAGGCTTTCACTGCTGTATAAAGCAGAGGACAAATCTAACCCCTCTCTCACTAAAGTACCAATGACTGATGAAGAACATTTTATTGATCAACATTACCTGTTGCAAGGAACAGTGAGCTGAACTTCTGTATTTGAAGAGTAGAGGTTGGGGAGAATAGAGGCAGTTACTTGCTTAAATACATTGGTAGGAGTGGAAATAACATTCATTGGTAACTTGAAAAAAATATTTTGTTATAAATTTACCAATGATAATGGCCAGCAAGGGGCAGAGTTATAAACTTGCAAACGTGTACAAAAAGTTCAGAGGAAATGTATTTTCTAAAGTCCAAACTCAATCATTATCCAGACTAAGTTCAAGTTGTTCCTAACATGAATCATTTGTAAAAGCAAATATGAAACTGATTTTTCAATAAACATATAGTCCTGTAAAATGATTAATAAAACAATCAACCAGAGAGAGGAAATCCTTCACGTATCTTTCAGAATCCAAAAACACATGCCTCGGTGACTTTACCCTCCTTTCTACAAAATATGATGAACGCTCTGCATATATTCCCTCAGTCATCATTTGTCTACAACATGGGAGTTTTTGGAAATGGTTGGGGGAAAAAACAAAAGTGGGATTTTTTTTTTCCCTAAGAGAAAGTTGACAAAGACAAGTGGATTGATTACTCAAATGTGCCTCTCAGACATTTCGTTTCTGTTATTAAGTCCCCTGCTATCACTGAAATTTTAAAAATTGAGATCCAGGAAACCGTCCAGAACTCGACAGCTTATGATAAATGAGAGGTTTCAAAAAATGGAATCACTGGAGATTATGATTTTTAAAGAAAGATTCATTGCTCTTAATTTCTGGAGATACCTTAAGTCTTTGGTTCTTTACTATTAGGTACATAGTTCTTCTGGGCATAAAACTTTTTTTTTTTTTAAGAAACATCTACCCTCACATACTTCATGAACTAAAGTCTACTTAAGTATTTGTCCAGCACTGAGCTTGAAAATTTAAAGCCTTTGCTTTTGACATTTTCTTGAGAGTAATGTTTGAGGTCAAATTCACTCTTACCTATTATTGCATATCTACTCTAGAAACCTGGGAAACTTTCCAAAGTGAGTATCAGAATACAAGTAATATAGAAAACTTAACTCCCTGAAATTCCAATCTTACATCTACTTATTTCTCAAGGATTTTTGAACTCAAGAAATTCTAGTTCCTAACTCTGAAGAAATGCAAACAATCCTCCAAAGCTCATTATTAAAAATGAGTTGAGTTTTGCAAAACCAAACTTTCACCCAAAAGGCTAACCTAGAAAATTGATTTGTTACTGTGGACAATACTTCTAATAGATCCATCCCTAATGTGGTCATTGTGACCAGTGAGTGACAGGAGGGAGGCTGGAAGGGCACAAAAAATAGGAGGCAAAGTTTTGTATTTTAAACACTATACAAATATATGCCAGTAAATGTTAAAGAACACAGGGTATGAGTAAGTCCCAAGAGTTCATCTTGATCTCCTATTTCAGGTATTCCAGCTAAAGATTTTTGGCTTTTATGGCTATAACTAATAAAATACAGCTGTGAAAGTCAATCCAAAAGCTGTAGGTAACTCAATACATCATTACTGCAAAGAAGTCTGATTTGAAGGAGCTCCTACCTTCAGATTTTGGCTAGTAAGGAGGATTTCAAGATCATCACAACCTCACCTGTCCCCCATGCCCCTCCCCCCACCGCCTCTCCCCATGGAAAGTCTAATATTGAGCCATGAAAATGCAACTTATTAAATACAGATAATAGTACTTGAAAATCACTTTAAAAACCACTTGGTCATAACCTGTCATTTTAGCAATCTGATAACAATTTTAAGTGGAAGTCCATGAAAAGAGAAATTTATCAACCTCATAAATCTGTTAAAAACAAACAAACAAACAAAGCATTTTTGTGAAACTAGCTTTTTCAAATGAATCATCTTTAGATCTGAAGTTCAACATCACATAGTGTACTGAATTTAATAGTGTCCCCTAAAATTTATGTCATTACCTCAGAATGTGATCTTATTTGGAAATAGTCTTAATTTGTAATCAAATTAAGATGAGGTCATACTAGATTAGGACACAATGACTAGTGTCTTTATAAGAGAAAAGTGAGAGAGATGTGGACACAGAGGAGACACACAGGGGAAGAGCCATGTGATGATGGTGGCAGAGACTGAACTGACGCATCTGTAAGCCTAGAACACCAAGGACTGTTGGCAACTACCAGAAGCTACGAGAGAGGCATAAAACAGATTTTCCTTCAAAGCCCCCAGAAGAAACCAGTCCTGCTGACACCCTGAATTTTTACCTCTGGCCTCAAGAACTATGAGAGTAAGCTTCTGTTGTTTTCAGACACTCATTTTGTGGTACTTTGCTATGACAGCCCTACATTACATTACATTAAATAAAATGTTAACTTCTATGAAAAAGAAAAGCACCTAATGACTCAAGCTCCAATTTCTTAATTTTAGGGGTTTGTAGGTATGCATTCAAGGTTAACAACACAAAACAGATATTTTAAAATGTGTTTTCATTAGAATTTAGGGCCATTTATACCATTTTTAAATCATGAAAATACTTCTCTTTCAAGCTTTCGTAGTAATTCACTAGAGAGTCAATGATATGACTCAGCTTCTTGTGCCCACTCGCACATACCTGAAGGGTCCACTTAAACTGCTTGCTATATTTTAAATTGAGGCTTGCAGTAGGACTCTTGTTTTTCTGAGGCTCACAAAGACTAGACTCACAGCTTAGTTCAACAGTACTTATTTAGCTGGACTTAAGGCACACATCAAGCACTTTATTGTCAAATAAAAAGCAATCTTCACAGAGCTTAGTAATTTAAGTAGCTCTCCAGAGTTTGGTAAATGTTTTGTGTCTACTTTTGATCTCTATTGTCAGGGAAGGGTTCCATAGAGTTGTAAAGTGGTGAAAAGTGTTATTTCAAACATCTAAAATATAATATGGATACCAGAACTCTTGGGGTTCATGGTTACAACTGAGAAGCACAAAGCTACCTACTATAATTTACCACAATATCATTTTCTTAGTTCCTGCCTCAAGGAAAAAGAAAAAGCATCCTAGAGCCCCATCTTAAAACAAAACAAAACTTAGGAATCAGCCTGGGGGTTTCTAAAATCCAGGCTCTAAAAATAGGATGGAAAAGTCTTCAAGTCAATCCTTTATAGACTTAGAGGAAAATTATGCCTCTCCCAAACAAAAGCCATTTCCCTGATTGAGGCTTTACTCATCTTATTTCTCATATACTAGAACTGTTTTCCTCTTTCATCTTCATCCATTCAAAATCGAACCCACACTTGGAGGTCTTAATTCAAAAGCCACGTCTTTCCATTATGGCTTCCCCAATCTCTTCCATCAGAACTAGCCTTTGTTTCCCCTTGGTGTTCCCAAAGCACTTTGTCATAGTTTGTGTTGCTTTTAAATTATTTGAGTATGTCTGTCTGCCCCAGTCACTGAGTCAACATCTTTTTCCCTTCTTCACTGTCCACTTAAAATCTATACTTACTGCTGTGTTTTGAGACTAGGTACAAATAATCCTACAAAAATGTCATCTTAAAATAATCCCATATATGCATCTATGCATAACCAATGGACACAGACAACAGTGCCTGGCTGGGGGCGGGATAGGGCGGAGGGTGTTTGTGGGAAAAAAGGAGAAACACCTGTAACAAAAATAAGCTAATAAAAAATAATAATAATCCCAAAAAACTACTGATTCAACTAATCAGCAAACACTAAATCAGCTGTTAAGGGTATAAAGAAATATAAGGCACAGGTCTAGGTCCTGCCCTTAAGGACTTTCCAGTTTAATCAAAGAGAGAACTAAAACATGAGCAAATGGAAAGATGACAGTAAAAAAAAGTTTGTGACAACTGCCAAAAAAAGATAAATATGATATTTCTAAGAGCTGTTGAGGATTGCTAATAAACACAATTTTGGATTAAGATAGTAAAGGAAGATTTCAATGAACAGGTAAGATCTGAAGTTCTTAATGTATAAAATGACCATACGCCCTCTAGGTTTACCTTCCAGCTCTGAAATTTTATTATACTCTTATCACATAATTATAGTACTGACTTGGTATTAATTGACTACCCCTTAAATGGAGTTTTCTTCTTCTTAATCATTATGAAAAATAACAGCTTTTAAAAAGCTGTCAGTCCCCACATAAGCAGTATTATAAAATGATTTTAAATATAAATATACAAAACTGAATGAGACATCTCATTAGAGGGTTTGATATTTCATAAGAGAACTTGAGTTGGAGGCTTTTATTCTTTATGCCAGTTTCTTGCTGTGGCTTCCAAAACTCAAAACAGACTTTTAAATGGACATTTTTCATACCTGAAAGATGCATTTGAAATTATTAAATTTATCCTTGTCTCTTTGTGGACAGGAAGAGAATAGAATAAACCTGCAAAAGTTCATCACCATTATTGAAGCACTTTTTCTTCTGTGTTCTTTTTAAGTGTCATGGCTTTTATGTCCAGCAGTCACTGATGGTCAAGGGTACAAATGTATTCTGAAGCCCAGCCAAAAAAAAATTTTTTTTAAAGTGTAACACTCAAAACAAAGCAAATATTGGCTTAGTTATGACACTTGTTGTTCTAATACATTAATAGCCTATTGTTCACTGTGGTTGTCTCAACAAGATAATGCATTGAAAAACAGCGTTTCCTGATAGGAAGTGAATTCCCACTGTGTGTCACAGGACCCTAGCCAAAAGCTGGGTGGGCTCCAAAGGAGAAACATCAGTCCCTTCTGGGATTGCATAACAGACCAGAGCAATGATTAAACTTTCTCTGCTCTCTTTCTGGTTTAAAATGGTTTTCTGCTTCAGCTCAACTTGAAGATGATCTACTTGACTAATTTTGCTATCATAGGACTGTTTTTCTATAATGATTTAAAATGTTTCAGACAAAGTTTGTTCAACATCCTGTAGACAGCAGTATCCTGTATCTTTCTAACTATAGTGAATTTCCTTAGTCATAAATACCATAATGGATGGGGTAACTTGACAAAGAAGGTATCAGGATGTGTCATCAAGACACAGTGTGACCATTTTCAAGGTTAATTTCATACAAGCAATTGTTAAAGTCATTAGACTATCTGAGGCACAACAGGTTTTTATAACTCAGACATATTTTAGTAGGCTAAAATTGAGGCTCAATTAGTCCCAGCATCACAAGTTTATTTTGTTTAGAATTTGATTAGTAAGAAACTGATTCACTAGCAGACCCACATATAGAAGAATGTGCCTGCATAGTAACTTACAGTGTCCTAGCAAGACATGAAGACCCCTTTTTATACACTGCGAATATGCTTTGTTTTCATCTATTTCCACAAACTCAAATTTGAAGAACTTTCTCTGTCCAGTTCCACTTACCAGTGGACATTAGAAAACTCCAACAATGAAATAAATAGGAACAGTTATCATTTTAGTAGACTCCAGCGAGATTGTCTGTCATCTAGGTAGTCCCACCATTTAATGCAGTGCTTGGGTCCTAGAAGGTCCTCAATACATTTTGATAAACTGAACCACATGTCAAACAATTGATATAAAAGTTAACATGGGCCCGGCTGGTGCAGCTAGGTGGTTGAGCATTGATCTATGAACCAAGAGGTCACCAGTTCGATTCCCAGTCAGGGCACATGCCCAGGTTGTGGGCCAAATCCCCAGTGGGGGCATGCAGGAGGCGGCCAATTGATGTTCTCTCTCATCAATGTTTCTATCTCTATCTCCCTCTCCCTTCCTCTTTTTCTAAAATCAATAAAGAAAAAAATTATACTACTGGAAGATCAGTAGTATAATTACCTAATATTACTTCGATAATAAATAACATCTCAGATTTTAGAAAAATATACTTACTCAAAGTATATCAAGCCTTCTGCCAAGAAGCTAGGGTAACCAGCATACAAATACACACGGACTCCCCTACCTCCAGGCCAAGAAAACATCTTTTTATCTTCCTGTTGTAATTACATAAACCAAACATTGAAGTTCTTACACCATTTTGCTTTCAGGACAGCTGTCATTTGACAGAATTACAAAAATAAAATTGTGCAGCAGGCAATGCTAAACAACCTATGTGTGATGCAGCAAAGATTCCTACTTCTGTTACTTGATAACTTTGCTGTGAAACTTGATGACTTTGCTGGCAGGATGATGGTATACAGTTCACCTCTAAGGCTGCTCCCTCAGCACCAAATCAGAAAACTTTAGCTATGTCAAGCAATATCAATTTTAGCACTCAGTGAAACAAGGAGATGGATTAGAGGGCTAGAATGTGAAAACAATTTAAACAAGGGGGCTGAAGCCAAGTTTCAAAGCTCTTAGGATTAGCTTTGAATAGTTAGATTCATTGAAAATTACAAGGATCCATTTTAAAAACAAACATCATCTCACTTGGAATCTTCTCCTCAAGTATTCAAGCTTGATAAAAAGATTTGCTTTTACTTCTGGAATGGGTTTTATGCTTTGGAAACTGACATTTTACAAAGGAGAGTTTATGTAAAATATAGTATAATATTCAACTTCCCTTTTTTTTTTTAATATCCTTAAACTTTCAAATAGCTTAGGCCATATGGCAGGTCAAATAAATTACAGACCACACAATATATACAAAAGATGTTTTCAATTAAATTATAGAAACTTCATATAATTTAGGTTATACAGCTTAAGTCAATATTCCAACAAAAATACTAGGTAAATATTACAGTTGGAAGGGACATTAGAACTCATCTATTACAACCTCTCATTTTATAGATGGTAAAACTGAGGAACAAAGCGATTAGGTGATCTGCCCATAATCTCACACTCAAGTTACTGAACTTTGAACCCAACATTACCTCATCAATCTGCTGAAAAAAAATGACTCCTAGGGCAGTGCTTACCTACATGTAAATAGCTGGGACAGTACAGGCCTACCTTTGGTGTTCTAGCCAGAAGAGAAGTTGATGAGGGGTTTTTCCACTTCCACACAGTACTATCACCCCTTTCCTATAGCACCTGGGTTCTGGGTTCTGTCCCAAAATGGAGGTAGGAGAGGACTAATAGCATACATATATCTGATAGGGGAGAAAGGGAAAAACTTGGAAATGATCCAGATATTTATCAAATAAATTATAGTACAACTAGCCATGTACTGAAGTACTATACAGCCATTAAAAAGAATGAGGTAGATATATATATACTGCTTTAATATACTTCTAAAAAGTATAAATTTTATAACTTAAAAAATGCACATGGTAAAAAGATGAAACAATACAAAGGGCATATATATATATATATATATATATATATATATATATATAAAATGGGATGCATAGTATAATTTAATTTGGATTTAAAAAAAAGATTTCCATTCATATTCATAAGAATTTTCTGGGAAACTGCTCCCCATTCCCCAGAAGTAGAGTTCAGGAATTAGAATGGGAAAGAGACATCTTATCATAAGCCCTTTGTATTGCTTCATCTTTTTACCATGTGCATTTTTTAAGTTATAAAATTTACACTTTTTAGAAGTATATTAAAGCAGAGAAGGGATCTTCTGTAGAGCCCTGGAAAAACTCTGGTGAGGATAAAGATGGGGTCTATCAAGGGTAATTTGATACTCTACATCTAATCTACAAGATACATTATATCTAATTCTCTAGAAAAGACTTCCCATCTCTTTTTATGTCACAGAATGTGTCTTACTTAGTTTTCACAAATAGGATAAAATTTGTATAGCATACTAGAGTAAACAGAAGGGGATTTGAGGGCAGCTTTATAGCGCTTGGTGAAAAAATTCACTCCATTTTCTTTCTATGACAGAATTATTATAAGAAAAAAAAAGAGTATTACTGGGGATATTAATTATTGACTTTTTTCAAAAGTTACAAATGAAACCTATTTAGAAAATCTTCTAATTTCAATATTTGACAGCAAACTGGTTGGCAAGCTTTGCCCTGGAGCAACTTTAAAAGTCTAAGAGTAACTTAGACTTCTCCTAGGGTTCAAAGGGACAGTAGAAATCATCTACTGATATAAAAATTAACATGGGCCCGGCCGGTGTAGGTCAGTGGTTGAGCATCGACCCATGCACCAAGAGGTCGCCGGTTCGATTTCCAGTGTACAGGATGTTGAACAAACTTTGTCTAAAACATTTTAAATCATTATAGAAAAACAGTCCTATGATAGCAAAATTAGTCAAGTAGATCATAGGTTGAGCTGAAGCAGAAAGCCATTTTAAACAAGAAAGAGAGAAGAGAAAGTAGAAACCAACATTAAAAAAAAAAAAGAAGAAATAGAACAGAAAGTAGCAGTGTTTTCTGTGTTGTACGAGAAATTTATTCTACCGATTAAGTGCTGTGTATGTGGTGTACACACTGGGTCATGATGTAAAACACACTGAAAGAGAGTTTTAAAGCCGCTTATCCAAGGTGATACAACTAAGAATTGTACACCGAGTACAGGTAATGTTTAATAAAATGTCTACACAACACTTGAGTCAAGAGGTTTACCTAGTTTCAACTTGAAAATTATTTTCTAGTTGAGATGATTTATATAGCTAATTCTACTGCTCAGATACTAAAAAGTAAATCTGCAAAATTTCTGATATACACACACAATTTATTTAAAGCAAAGCTTTGGTTTTCATGTCATTTATAAGAGTGATTCTGAGTTAGTATCTAAACATTTCTTCTCAATCCTAATACATTCTTTTTAGTATTTCTGGAATAGGCATGTGTCTTTACAAAGAATATTAGGGAATTCTAAGCTGGAAAAGATCTTAGAGAGCTAACCCAAATTCCTAATATTACAGGTGAAGAAATTAATGTTCAAAGAAATAGCCTCTTGATTCCCAGGCTAGTGCTTTTTCCTATGATACAATGATTTTACTTTATTTTTACATCCTTATGACATTAGAAAATTGCTAAACACAATTACTACCAAGTTACAAAGAGGAAGCTGAAGCAAGGAAATGCTAAGAAGTTTAAGTTCAAAAAGGATGACACAATGTCACCCCTGCAAGCTTTACTGAAATCTACCAATTTCAACATTCAGCTCTGATTTTATCTGGGGCAAGTGGTTTAACTTGCTTGTACGGAAAGGGTGTGTCTACCCCACTAGGGCACACAATGAACATGCACAAGAGGAGGAAAACAGTCAGTTTAGACATCATGAAGCACATCCTCTCAACATACCCACTCTGGTCAGTGCATAATTAAACACTTCACAGGCATTTAAAACCCAGCTATAAACTGAACCCCAATATGTGAAGGGGGAAAAGTCAGACCCCATTTGCAAAGAAAAAATTGCTGAACATGAACCTCATTGAATAACAATAATTCTTCTATAGTTCAACTTACCGTTCACGTCACAAACTCTAGAAAGAACACAGAGGCACAGACAAGGCATGGAACAGAACTTCGGGCTGCAGCCTTTCCCAACTCTTCTGACAAATACCCAACAGCCACAAGACAAAGCATCATTATGACAGAAATAAAGGCGCTTTAGATGCTGCCTTTTTTTAATTCAATGAACCCACTCTTACACACCAAGTTCATGCCATGATGTCTCAAAATATAGTACTGCCAGATTATGCTGCTAATGCATCCAATAAATTCAGCACAAAACACTACGTCATGTATTTTTATGTTAAATAATTAGCACATTTATGAGATGAACAGTATTTTCCTTAGTTTAAACAGTCAGAGTCATCCCCAAAACAATTAATCACAACAATTCAATAAACTGCTTAAGAAATACAGAGCGGAGAAGTGAATAGGAAAAAATTTAGTTGAGTGATAAAGCCACAGGCTCCTCCCCAAGAAGAATATTGCATGTTACTAGCAGCTGGCACAAAATTAACCATCTATCTTATCTATACTGTCCTCTAAGCTGTGTGCTATCAGTATTACAATAGACAATCCATTACTTACAAAAAAATAGAAGCTGCTGTACATTTCTTAAGCTGGTTTTTGTGTGGCAATTCTGATGCAATGCTGCCCTAAAAATGAACTTTGTTTTAAACAGCGAGATATCCACACTCGGTGTGGTTAGAGCAAGGGTGGAGCCCACTCTGGGGGAAACAACACACCCAGGCAGACTTCAGTGAGAGCAAACTGCACGTTAATATGGCCATAACATTTCTCAGGGCCTCAGAGTCTAAATTAATTGGTTAACCCTCCTCAAAGAAACAGGGGAAAAGTTTATGTTTGTAGAACAGCTTTCCTGCCATGAAATGAAACAGACTCGTTTCTTTTTCTTTAAGAAAGTAAAGGTAAAATGCAAGGTAGATGACACAGCTCAACCAACAAAATAGAATGTTAGGTGGAAGTGAACTACTACAAAGGAAGTCCAACCATGCCAACTTCTAAGTTTAGCAACAGCAGCTTTTACATATCTCAAGGTGTCAGCAACATTGTTCACTCTAGAACTTTACTTTGGCCCATTTGGCCAAAATAGGGGACTTGAACATGAACATAAGTATTACCTACTCTTCTGTATCAATGCTCTAGCTCTTCTGGCAATCAGGAACATTAAAAGCATTTTCTTATCAACTAACTAATAAATATTGCCTTAAGAAATAAGGGATTTGATTTATGAACTTCCTTTGGTAGAACTGAAATGAATACATAAATTATTTTGATGAAAATCACTAATATACATACTATACTTTGAAAAATTTTGTAATCACCCACTTTTTAAAATAATTTCACGAGTTTTGATTTTTTACAATTTTTAATTTAGTTCCAAATAAGATATTCAGTAGGATATATACATATTGTCTAAAATTTTTAATGGTATCTAAAATAACTTATCAGTTATTGAAACTGACACCAAACATCTGATTATTCAAAGTGATTTTAATCCATACTACTTTCTGAATATACACATTCAAAAATACAACCAACTGTTACATTTAAGTGAACTCCTATAACTCATGAAATAAAAAGTGTTTCTCAGTGAAATACCCAAGCATGTAAAAAATAAGCTATATAATAATTTACATAGAATTTAAAACAAATAATAGAAAAGGCTTTGGGAGAAAAAACAGGAAAATGTTATTTTTAATGATACATGTCTCATTCCCCTTACCAACAGCTACTCCCCATCACATTGGAACAATAAATCAGTCTGGAGCATTGACTATTTCAATATTTTGAGAGATGGTCTAGAACACCCTCTTTCAGGATCCTAGGGAGGGGATGCTGACTGATCCAGCCTTTTGTTGAATTATGAGATCACTCTTACCATAAGATAAAATCAATCCATCCCAAAATAATCCTTTCATAGTTCAAGTGCCTGATTTAATTATTTTTTCAATCATAATCTGTAATTATAAATCATCTGTTTGCTCCTCCCCAAACTGAACAACTCAAAGGTAGCAGAGTTAGATATTATATTTGAAAAATCCCATCTTGATACTTTTTGGATTTGCACTGCTGGAAATGTCTGTTTTCAAGTCAAACTTCACTTTCACAGCTGCAAAGGAAATGACAAGAGAAGAAAAACACAGCCAATATATATCAGCAATTAATTCCATCCACAACTGCCCAGCTGTTTGTGCATGGAAGAATCAGTCTGTTTCCTTTTGGGGCTTTCACCACTGAAAATTGATACTGCACATTCAGAGACACAAGCTGTTTGTAACATGTCAGGAATGTGCACAAGATCACACAGAGTTGAAGAGACAAAATGAAATCCAGATCTAGTATTCTTGGGACTTGCCAGTAATATTTCATAGCTTAACACACACACACACACACACACACACACACACACACACACACACACACCCCAATCACAGAAAGAGCAAAATACATGAAAAAATATTCTCCCCTCTGAATATCACCCTTCTAATAAAGAGGAAAATCTGCCAATGACATCAGATTTAGTATCAAAAATAGACACTCTGATTTACTGGCATAGACAAGGTGTGACATTCTTAGGAATCCACATGCCCCCAGTACATTAAATCCAGCCAATACTTTTTGGACTACATAGTTGGTTGTCCAATGTGAAGTCAGTCCCTTAAAAAAGTCCTTAAAACGTGAAAGTTGTTGGGAACCAATGCTTTCACCACAGTCATGCAGAAAAGCAGGTTTTTCTTGGTTAGTTCTGACATTATCTGGCATTCACATACACCTGCCTGTTTCAGGGATTCATGTAAATTTACAGATCCAATCTTTTAGGGTAACTCTCAAGCAATCAAATTTCTCCTTCCCTCTCCCAATCAGTTTTGTGGATTTTAAATAAAAATACTCCTTTACTAAGCGCTACAGGCTTAATATAAATAATAGTTTGGTGCATGTGGAACTCAAGAAGTATTCTATTCCCCTCTCTCTTCCTGCTCTCCAACTCCAATTTTATTTCAAATATTTATTTCACTTAAATCTTGTAAAATGCCATTTTGTTGTTGTATTTTCAAACATACAATATGTAACTTGTTTTAGTATGAATAATAACTTGTGATTAGTTATTGTCATAAAAATTAGAAAAAAAATATTTTTAGAACATTATAAAATAATTCAAAATACAATTTAGCTATCTCACTGTTTTTTTAATATATACAACTAAGTATCCCCATGATTGACTTCATCATTCTAACATAATTCATTGCTCTCCCCTTTTGCTGTACAAGAGTTCCTATACTCCTAATGTTTTACATTCTCAAACACAAGTTGGATGAGACTCATTTTGGGCACCACTAGGGGCTGGAGCTTAACCAATGAAGAAAAAGTAAACTGTTTGCTCCAAATACAGAAGTGACATTCCATAAGCTTCAGAATGAAGATGCTCTCAAGTGCCAGAACTCAAACCAAAATAATGAGAAGTTGTCTGCAACTAAATTGCTATGAAAGCACCAAGTGTGATTTGTTAAAGAAACACAAGGCATATCAAACATGTGATAGGCTAAAAACAAAGCATAAAACCAAAAAAGGGGCTATTTCCTTAACATCATCTGATCAAGGGTACATCTGGGGTGGGAGGGGGAGCAGAGGAAAAATTTAATCTTTGGCTTATGGTGACACTAACTTCTAGAAATATAACTATCAGTGACTCAAACAGCCACAGGGATGAGCTTTGCTTGGCAAACTTCAGCTGAGAGACATTCAGACTACATTAAAATGCCTAAGGAAGCCCAGCCGGTGTGGCTCAGTGGATTGAGCGTGGTCCCACGGACTGAGAGATCCCAGTTCGATTCCCGGTCAAGGCACATGCCCAGGTTGAGGGCTCGATCCCCAGTGGGAGACGTGCAGGAGGCAGCTGATCTATGTTTCTCCTTCATATCAATGTTTCTATCTCTCTCTCTAAAAAATCAATAAAAACATATTTAAAAATAAATAAATAAAATGTCTACAGGAAGAAACCTCCCAACCTACAGATTGGCTAAGGAAAGAAAAGGTCTCTCTGAGCTATTTAAATTAGGTCACTTAAACTCATGATAGTCTAGAGACTGGGGTGGCATTAACAAAGACCCTTAAAGGAGGGGAAGGCTGTTGATATGAAATTGTCAATTCAATTTATTTTTCTATTAAAAATTTCAAAAATACAGCAATTTGAAAGAATTTTACAGTGAAAACCATTTACGTACCACCTAGACTCTACCATTAACACTGTATATAAAATAAGTACAGTACAATGTTAACACACATATCGCTTCATCTAGCCATCCCTCTATCCTTCTATTAATCTCTTATTTATTTATTTATTTATTTTTGTTAATCTTCTCCTGAGGATATTTTTCCACTGCTTTTTTTTTTTTTTTTTTAAAGAGAGAGTGGAAGGGAAGGAAGGAAGGGGGTAGAGAAAGAGGCAGAGAGAGAGAGACAGAAACATCAATGTGAGAGAGACACATCGATTGGTTGCCTCCTGCATGCACAGGGCTGGGGATTGAACCTGGCTGGAATTGAATTGGCGACCCTTCGGTGCATGGGTTGACGCTCTAATCATTGAACCACACTGGCCAGGACAATCTATCTTATATTTAGTGAATTTAAAAAAAGTTTTTTTTTTAATCCTCACCTGAGGACATTTTTGCATTTATCTTCAGATAGAGTGGGAGGGAGAGAGGGAGGAAGAGAGAGAGAGAAACATCGATGTGACAGAGACACATCGAGTGGTTGCCACCCACACAAGGGGACAAACTGCAACCGAGGTATGAGCCCTTAGCAGAAACCGAACCTAGGCCTCTCTGGTCCATGGGCCGACACTCTAACCGCTGAGCCAAACCGGCCAGGGCTATTTAGTGAATTTTAAAGTAAATTACAGACACCAGTATACTTTCCCCCAAATACTTTAGCATGCATATCATTATCTAGAGTTCAATATTTGTTTATAGCTTTTTTTCTTTTGATGTAAAATTTACATACAACGAAATGCAAAAATGTAAGTGTATACTTGTATAACCCAAACTCCTATCAAGATATAGAACATCACCCTTCACCCCAGAAAGTTCCCTCATGCCTTTTCTCGGATAATCCCCTCTCCCACTTCCCCAGAGGCAATCACCATTTTGATTGAAAACAACTCCAAATAGCCATGCTTTTGCAACCTGTGCATTAGAATATTCTCCACTACATGACATAGCTTATACTTGGTTGCACAAAATAATCAGACATGAACAAAATAGATGAAGGAGCTTAAGAAAAAAAAAAAAAAAAAACATAGTTAAAAGAAGTGTAGCTTCATCTGTTCCAACTACTCCACTTCTTAGGTGAAGGAAATACACACTTAGAAAGTTTGGCTGCCTGTACCAGTCATCCAACTGGTCAGTAATTTATTGGCTGGGCCTAGTGTAAGGCTCTTAGGCAGCAGGTCTGCACTTCATTTTAGGATAAAAGAACTGAAGCTTTGGAGATAATGCTGGCTCCAAGGAAGAGCTCTCCCACTTACAGGCTAGGCATCTTAAATAAGTTTTTTTTGGTTTTGGTTTTTAAAACTCCTTTGACTCTCGGTGCTCTCATCTGGAAAAAAAACAAGGAAAATCTTAACTCATAAAGCTGTGTGGATTAAAAGAGATAATCATTGCAAAGTGCCTGACATGTAGAAAGTGATCAAAGTAAAGAAACACAGGAAGTGGAGGGAAAACTGATAGTACAAGGCACAGTTCAAGAATATGTACATTCACATACCGCTTCTAAGCTTCTGTACGTGCAAAGAAAACAGCAATATAGCAAATAAAGCAGAACTCTTTATTCACTACTGAGACAAGCAGTTTTTACATCTAAAAAGGGGCTACTTGTTTTCTCTTTGCCTTCCTACTATGACAGAACTGGCGTGGTAGAGGAGGAAAGCACAGACTTGACTCTGAAGAGACTACTTATATGCTACTTACATACTTGTATCTTCACCTGTCTTTTTATAAACAGCTCCTGTTGCCTGGCAGGAGAATTCAAGGCCCAGTTAAAAATCTAACTTACTTTTCTGATCTACTCCAAAAAAATTTAAAGCTCCTTCATATGTATCCCCACAATGCTTTAAACAACAGCATTCCAGCACTCCTCTACCAGCTGGCTGTTTCCATGGGTTTCCCCTACTTGAATGGGAGCACCTCTGTATCCAATGCCTAGCACACAAACCATCCATGTCTGCTGAATGGGTATGTCTGGGTAATGGGTATTCAGTTACAATCAAAGTAGCAAAAAAGCCTATGGCTGAACACTCACCAGAAAGGAAAGCAAAGGGACAGAAAGATAGAGGGCAGGGAGATGATCATAGGGCACAGTAAAAGGCATGAAATTAAAAAGAGATTAAAAGCCAACTGTGTGCAAACTTTTGTGTTCTCAGAGAAGTGACTGCTACTAAGCAGTTGAAGTGCCACTGGAACAAGGCAGACCACTGTCTGTTTTATATACTTATCCCATGTACTCCCCATAACAACCCTATCATGTAGTACTATTATGCTCCTTTCATTGATGAGAATGCAACTCTCAAGGGGAGAAAAAAGGCCTGGACCAAAAACAAACCAAAGCTGAGGTGATAAGAGGTGTGTGAGTTCTATGTAGGAGAACTCTTCACGGAATAGTCTACCATCCTGGATTATGAAACCTTAGTCATAGGTGGCCCTAGAAGCTTAGGAGTGCTAAAGAGTAGATCTTACTCTTTCATGGCTACTCCCCCACCAAAATACTTTTCTTGGAAGTGATAACACAACACGGATAACTCCATGACAAAAATGCTGCTCATGATGTTCATGCTTCAGAAGATAAGAGCCTCACCAAGCTGGTGAAATGTAACTCTGTCTGTGGGCATCTCTGGCTACATTCTGTAATTTCCCATTTAGGAATACCCTGGTTTTGCCTCCCTTGCAAAGATGGATTTGTGAAGGAAAGCCTCCACCTTGAAGTTTAAAGCCTCAAACCCCACAGCCCTCTGGCTTACCTCCAACACAGCACTCCCGACACATTAACTCACAACTATCTGTGCTGGTATAGCACTCACACATGCTGTGAGCAATGGAGGACAGGGCCCCTCAGGACAAGTTCAAAAAATGTTATGGATGGTAAATGAATACTGTCCTTTGCCTAGTTAATATTTGATAGATGGTTATTTGTTAAAAGAGGTAATCCAGGATTTAAAGAGGAAGCAATTATAGAAAAGCTTGCAAGGTTGGGGATAAGTGAAATATGGTTAGTGTTCAAATAGGTTTTCTTCTGGACAAAAAAAGTAAAAAAATATAACCAACAATGATTGGCAAGTTAAGACTAATAAAGCTGAGGTCGAAATTCAGTAAATCATTAGGTCTGAAGATTAGGCATGATCCCCATTTAAAACAATAATTAACTGTACTAGTGAGCTTCTATTGTATCCAAACTTGAAGTGAAAAAAACAATATGTGGCTTTGACCCTACCATGGCATAATGCTTTCAAAAACAACCTATGCCCTGGCCAGTTTGGCTCAGCGGTTAGAGCATCAGCCTGCGGTCCAGAGAGACCTGGGTTCGGTTCCCGCTAAGGGCATGTACCTCGGTTGCAGTTTGTCCCCAGCCCTGGTTGGGTCGTGCGGGAGGCAGCCACTCGATGTGTCCCTTTCACATCGATGTTCCTCTCTCTCCCTCCCACTCTATCTGAACAAAAAAAAAAAAAAAAAAAAAAAAGTCCTCGGGTGAGGATAAAAAAAAAAAAAAAATGTTTTGCCCGGCCAGTGTGGCTCAGTGGTTGAGCGTCGACCCATGCACCAAGAGGTCACCAGTTCGATTCCCAGTCAGGGTACATGCCCAGGTTGTGGGCCCAATCCCCAGTGGGGGACATGCAGGAGGCAGCCAATCGATGTTCTCTCTCATTGATGTTTCTATCTCTCTCTCCCTCTCACCTCCTCTCTCTCTGAAAATCAAAAAAGAAAAAAAATTTTTAAAAAAATTAAAAACAAAACAACCTATTTTATTAACCACCTCTTAGAGGAAGATCAAGACTACATGAAAACACACACACACACACACACACACACACACACACACACACACAAAAGACATAATACCTATCTGCTATTAAAAAACCTGAATTCACAGATAATCTCTGCTTGGAGGAAAAGTCCAAAAAAAGAACAGAAAGCAAGTAAAAATAAAATGTAATATGAATATATAACATATGAAAACATTAATTATACATGCAATCTTTTGTTAAAAATACTACTTTTGTGATCTTGTCCAGTCAAGATGGTGGCATAGGTCAATACAGTACTCGAATCCTCCCACAACTACATCAAAATCCTCCCACAACCACATCAAAATGACAACTACAGAAAACCATCATTCAGAACACCTGAAATCTAGCTGAACAGAAGTCATTCAATTAAGGATATAAAGAAGAAGCTACATGGAGACTGGTAGGAGGGCCAAAGACATGTGTGGCAGATTAAGGAATATCTTGGCTTTGGAGGTCTCCTGTGAGGAGCAAGGGGTCCCAGTGCCAGGAAGTGAAGCCCTCATAACTTATGGCTGTAAAAACCAGTGGAGATTGTGGTTGAGAGAAACAAAGGGCTTCTGGAGTCCCAGGGAATCCTCTAAAAGGGCCCACATATGGACTTACTTGGATTCACTCGCTCTGAGCTCAAAAAACCAGGGACACAAGAGGAGGAACTAAATCTTTTGGCTTCAGGGTGAAGGGGCAACTTTTTCCTAGACAGAAGTGCTGCCAAAGGCCATTATTTACTTGTAGAGCTCTCTCCCCACAGAGCCAGGAGGCAGGTGCCATATCTGAGTTTCCATCAACCTTGCTAAACTGTCATCCTCCCCACCCCGGTGATTCCCTGATAACTGCCCCACCCTACTTGTGGGCCCATTCACGCTGTTTCCAGTGGCTTTTCCATACAAATGGCCTGTTTGGACTCTCACTAAATGTCCCCAGCCTGGGTACTAGTGTCAGCTGGCCTTGGTTTGCAGCTTGGCCTCTCCTAGGCACCTCCAAGCCCAACAGAAGTAGCAGCCATCTACAGATCACTTTGTAGCTCAAGCCAGGTGGCCCTAAGCAGCATACAGGTGGCTATTGACCTTGGCCTGCACCTCCCAGAGGCCCCAGAACCACCTCCACAAGCAACACACTCAAAGGGTAGACTCAGTGGGAACAAGAGCCCTGGTGGAGTAAGTCCTTCTCTGTGGGATTGGCCACTGCACAGCCAAACCTCCATGGTGGTTGTAGTCAGTCCTTGCAGCTGATTGGCCTAGGGGTTAATCCCTCCCATTGATGTGCCAACAGCAATCAAGGCTCAACCACAACAGAAGGGGATGTACAGAGCCCACACAGGGGAGGGGACGAACCTGGAGTGCCCAGCTCAGGTGATCAGGAATGTTGTGCCACTGGACCCTACAGAAAACCTACTATATTAGACCACTCTACCAAGCCTGGGAGATGTAACAGCTCTACCTAATACATAGAAACCAACATAGGGAGGCTGCCAAAATGAGGAGAAAAAGAAATATGTTCCAAACAAAAGAGCAGAACAGAACTCCAAAAGAACTAAACAAAATGGAGACAAGCAATCTACCAGATGCAGAGTTCAAAACAATGGTTATATGGATCAATGAGCTCGGTGAGAACTTCAACAAAGAGCTAGGAAACATAACAATGGAACCAGAAAACATAAAAAAGAACCAGTCAGAAATGAAGAATACATTAACTGAAATGAAGAATACATTACAGGGAATCAATAGTGGAGCAGATGAAGCAGAGGATCAAATCAGAGGTTTGGAAGATAAGAAAGCAGAAAACATCCAGAGAGAATAGCAAAAAGAAAACAGAATTAAAAAAATGAGGACAGTATAAGGAGCCTCTGGGACAAATTTAAGCATACCAACATTTGCCAGAAGGAGAAGAGAGAGTGCAAGAAATTAAAAACCTATGTGAAAAAATAATGACAGAAAAAAGTACCTTACCTGGTGAAGGAAACAGACATACAAGTCCAGAAAGTACAGAGTCCCAAACAAGATGAATCCAAAGAGGCCCACACCAAGACACATCATAATTGAAATGTCAAAGGTTAAAGACAAAGAAATAATCTTAAAAGTAGCAAGAGAAAAGCAGTTAGTTTCATACAAGGGACCTCCCATAAGACTGCCAGCTGATTTCTCAAAAGAAACTTTTCAGGCCAGAAGAATTGGCAAGAAATATTCAAAGTGATGAAAAGCAAGGATCTACAACCAAGATTATACTCTGCCCTACAAAGCTATCATTTAGAATCAAAGGACATATAAAGAGCTTCCCAGACAAGAAAAAGCTAAAGGAGTTCATCACCACCAAACCAGTGTTACATGAAGTGTTAAAGGGTCTTCTTTAAGAAGAAATAAAAGATAAAAAATATAAATAATGGCAATAAATACATATCTGTCAACAACTGAATATAAAAAAAACAAAATAAATGAACAAGCAGAACAAAAACAGACTCATAGATACAGAGGACATTTTGAAGGTGGCCAGATGGGAGGGGTGTTGAGGGGATGGGTGAAAAAGGTGAAGGGATTAAGAGGTACAAATTGGTAGTTATAGAATAGTCACAGGGATGTAAAGTACAGCATAGGGAATAAGGTCAATAATATTCTAATAACTACGATGTCAGATTTATGATGAGATTTATCAGGATGATAACTTAGTAAGTTATATAAAGTCTAATCACTGGGTTGTACACCTGAAAAGAATATAATATTGTATGTCAATAGTAATTGAAAAATAAAAATTTATTTAAAGTAAAAAATACATATATTACTTTTGCCTTGATCAGTTCTATCTAAGAGTATAGGGCTATGTAGACATATTTGAATTGTTGCTTTTTCTTTAAAAAAAATTTTTTTCTTGCCCTGGCTGGTTTGGCTCAGCGGTTAGAGTGTCGGCCTACGGACCAGAGAATCCCGGGTTTGGTTCCCACTAAGGGGTACCTCGGTTGCAGTTTGTCCCTGGCCCTGGTTGGAGTCGTGTCGGTAGCAACCAGTCGATGTGTCTCCCTCGCATCTATGTTTCTCTCTCTCTCTCTCTTCCTCCCTCTCTATCTGAAGATAAATGCAAAAATGTCCTCGGGTGAGGATAATAAAAATAAAAAAAATTTTTTTTTCCTTATTGATTTTAGAGAGAGAGGAAGGGAGAGGGAGAGATAGAAACATCGATGAAAGAGAACATCAAGTGGCCGCCTCCTGCATGCCCCCAACTGGGGTTTGGGCCCACAACCTGAGCATGTGCCCTGACCAGGAAGTGAACCAGCGACCTCTTGGTGCATGGGTTGACGCTCAAGCACTGAGCCACACCAGCCAGGTTGAATTGTTGCCTTTTCTAAATATGAGACAAAATCTCTTTAGTTGGAAAAATATGTTTCACATTTCAAATAATTTACCCCATAAAAATTTTTTTTAAATCTTGGGAAATTTAAGTATTCTCACCCAAAAAATTCAAGTACTTAGCTTCAAACACTGCTATAAAATAGGTAGGTGGTCAAGCTGACAAATCAGATGACTTAGAGGTCTAAATTTCTCCAGCATCGAGCTCTAGAACACGGACTGCCTCTTCATGATAAGAACGACATCTCTTTCTCTAAAATTAAAGCTTTCGGTCCCCCAAAACTATCATAAGCTCTTTCCAAGGCAGGGCAAGACATAGGTTTAGAAATTTTCTCCCCATCTTCACTCCCATTCCTCACCCTTCCAGTTCCACCTGCCCTCAGTGAAATTATGTTTGGATGGTTGGTAGATTTGCCACTTTTCTATTTCCTCAGGCATGATAGGTCGTTTAAAATGAAAACAAACAAAACCAGAACTGGCCTATAAACACATCTCTTCTTTGCATTTTAGGGGCGGTCCAGTTTACTGCATCACTTTCTGCCCCCAAGTATTACTAAAGTTGGAGAATAACTTGTTCTGTGCCAAATCTATGGCTATATTGATTTTAATCTGTGATTTTAGATTTAAAAATTTTATCTTTAAATCGAAGTTGGTAAACCAATTAATGAATAAATCTTTCTACTTTCTGTTTAGATTCAATTATTCTTTTAGCAACAAATCATTCAACACCTATTATGTGCTACAATTGAGGGGGTAGCATAGTGGAGAATGCAAAAAATGAATGAGACATTATCCCTGATCCTAAGCTAATAGCAACTTAGTCGGTTGATTGGAGGAGGAGAAAGGAGAGACAGCTTCTTAAACAATTATATAGCACATACTGTGTTCCTGTGTTATAATAGATGTATTACAGACCCAGAGAAAGCCAATTTGAAATGTTCTGGGCAAGTTACATTTGGAGCTTGGTATTTGCAGGATGTACAACCCTGGCAGGAAGCTATGCAAAGAGAACATACTTCTTATTAAACTGGTACAATGACACATGGCTTTACTTTAAACGAAAGGATCACACATTGCAACTAATACAAAAGGGAAACAGAAATTGTCACCAGTTAACAACTTATACTGGTTCGTATAATTTAAGCTACGGGAACCCTACAACCTGCTAGCAAACCATACAGTTTAGTGTCAGGTGCTTTTGCTTTCACACCAATTTTTTTTACTTGTATGCTAAGAAAAACTCAAAAGCCATTTATACACTTTTTTGGAACAATGCTTATTTTTACACTGTACTAACCAATGACTTAGAAATAATTAAGATCAATTATCTTGAAGCCATTCAAACTGTAATCTGCCACCACATCATCATGGAAGGAGTAAAAGAATGTTCTAGGTTAACACCAAGGTCAAAAAACAAAGACATGGTTAACATGGAACACTGGTACCTATGGGCTTAAATCCTTAAAAGTATGAGCATGGAAGATTTAATGGAAGGGGCTAGAAAGAAAAAAGAAAAACATAACTAATCTCCAAGCACTGTGTAAGACACCTAAATTCTCAAGCTCACTGGCCCAGAAAGATGTTGACACATATAGAAAAGTTACTTTGTGGGTTGGAAAACTGGGCCAGTCTGATGAAAGGTGAAAAGATGCCATGTTAAATTGCTGAGAACAGATAACCCATTTTGATCAAGTTACTACTGATGTGAAAATGCCATAGGTTAACTTTTAAGAGATGTTTTCACATCCAAGTACACATAAATAACAAATTCTCTTTTACAGAGACTATTATGAAAACCATTATTTACAAACACACCCTATATAACAATGTGAATGAAAAACAATCTTAAAACAGAGAAAGTAGGTAGTATTATTTATATTGTGAACTCTTTACTCTAAAGATTCCTTGCCAAGTTCTTTTAAATAGTAATCTCCCCTGCATTTAATATAGGATGCAGCCAACTTTTTAAAGCACATACTTACACAAAGCAAGGGCCATCTGTACTTTATATTCATGAATTCACACCTATAACACCTAATCTCTGACAAAAAAGAAAGAAAAACAAAAAAACCTCTGCAAAATGTTCAAACTCAGGGGGTTAATCCTCATCTAGGAATTCCTCCATGAAACATGTACCTTTGGAGAGTGTATAAGTCCCTTCCTCAGAATATTTAAAGAAAAGGAAAAGAAAAAAAACCAACAACAACTCATGAGAACTGCTCTTGAGTCTGAGAAGGGCGCTGACTAGAGCAGTACAAAAACTGGATGGAAGAGGGAAAGGAGGAGCTCAGAAAGCAGATGAAGAGACAACCTAAGGAGCCCAGAGTGGTTTGAGATAAGGAGGATCAAGTAACTGTGGCAGCTTCTGAGGCTGGGCACACCCACAGGGAGCTATGTGGCTTATTTCAAGGGGGTGGAAACTGTGAGCCAGTGAACAATTTTGGTTTTGTTTAACTGAAAGGTTGTGCAATCCTACAAATGGGAAAAGGAAAAAGAAGGGGTGTTCTTTCTAATGCAGAAAAAGTTAGGGTGTAATAAATGGTTATCACTTTTAAAATATTAAAATGAAAAAATAAAAGTAAATATACATGAAAATGAAAAATTGAGAACTTTGAGGAAAAACACTATCAAGTTCATGTAAACCCAGAGCAGCATTATTTATTGTCATGAAAAGCTTTTTATCCTGTGGACTCTGCCATCCTCCAAACAACAAGATCCCCATAAAGCATACCGACAAGAATTTGGGGGTATGTGGATCAGTGTAAAGTTTTTCTTCATTCCAACTTTCACTTTGGCAGCCTACAGAAACAATTCTCAATGGCAAAGTTTTTAAAACTCACTCCAAGATAAGCAGGACTGTGACTCCAGTGGGCTATTTCCAAGTTGCCAAGCCATTAATCTAAAACAGCTCTCAACCCCTTTAAACTGATTCCTGCTGGTCCAATATAATAAATGATATGATGTTTTAAATAAAAAGGGGAGTGGGAGGAGAGAAAGGCCCAAACGCATACCTTTGGAGTTGCTTTTAAATTTTAAAAAAGTAGAAACGAGAAGCAATAAGATAATACACATTCACTACATTTTTTAATCATGTGGCTAAAAATTACAGAAAAGATTTTGGAAAGGCCTTCTGCCAGAAGCAAATTACTTTCTTCAATTTCAAGTTTAACAGTTATTTATTACCTTTGCTACACCCCCAGAAAGGAAAGCAGGAAAAAAATATTTCAAGCTTTTTGCAGATGATTTATAACATTAATCAAATTTGTTCATTCTTCTAAGCATTCATTAGTACCTTCCCACAGAACTGGAAAAAGAACATTGTACATTCAACAAATGTTGGCCTTTGACATGACACAAAAGTCAAGATGTACCTGATAAACCAGTAAGCAATCAGTGCATCTAGACCAATGTTTTGAGAAGTCAGAACAGAGCAATCATCTGCAGCACTAGGATTCTGACTCATCAGTTTAAAAACAAAATTTGTAGCTAGGGCTCAAAAGAGAAATCTAAACATGGAAACCTCTCTCAATATAAAGTCATTATATAGATCATATCATTATTAAGTTATTCAAAAAATATTCTTTTGAGTAATTTCAAAAAAACAAAACAAAATGCCTTAGGCATTTAATTGCATCACAAAGAATATAAACAGCTTAAAACTTATGAAAGAAAGAATCATAGTCAATTTACCAGGGTGAGTAGGATCAGCAGTAAAGAATGAAAGTTGCCTGGTCTTCTGAAAATAATGAGCTCAATGTTGTGAAGACAAAAATTGCTAAATTAGAAACCAAGTTTTCTTCAGGTCACCAGTTATAGGGGTAGATAGAGAGTTCTTCCTATAAGATAGGGAGCTGTTATAGACCCCCAACACACACAGTCAGAGGCCAAAGTCCTGGAAAGGTAATACCCTCAGTTAAAAGGTAGACCCCAAAAAACAAAAAAAAAAACAACAAAAAAACCACACACACACACAAAGAAAATCTGTCCACCAACAGATGGAATTAAAAAAAAGAACAAACAAACCAAAAACATTTGTCTTTTCCAAAATGTTGAGTGGGAAAAGAAAGTCTTCCCTGAGAATCTTTAACAACAGGCCGACCCCCTCCCGAGAGTTTAGAATTTGAATTTATACACCAGCGTGGTCCAGCCTAAGCCTAGAGAGTAATACGAGGTGGTCTTAGGTTGGTAGCACCCCCCTCAGGCACCTGGCAAAAAGGAAACATAAACTATGTCTGGGTAAAGGTGCTCTCAAAACAGGCTGCTTAAGGATTCCCACAGATAAATCCTGCCAAGTTCAAAATTCAGAATTACAAAGCACATGAGTGAAAAAAACACATTAAACAAAAGTCAGTAGAAACGACAGTTTGACATCTTCTCCCCTCCCCCCACCCCACAACTGCAGACAATAGAATACTGATACACAGAATACATAATAAGTATTTTTAAAAAGTTCAAAATCCTTAAAGATAGAATTGGAAACATGAGAAAGAAACAAGATATTATAAAGACCAGTTAATCTGAAAAACTACTGACTATAATAATAGAAAAAAAATGAATAGATTAAACAGGAGACTAGACCCAATGGAAAGAGAATAAACTAGAATATAGATTTGAAAAAATTAGCTAGACTGAAGCACAGAGCCCCCCCGCCCCCACAAAGGAATACATAAAAAAGAGAGGCCAAGAGGCTAAAAGACAGAGTAAAGAAGGTTCAACATACTTGAGGTTCCTAAAAGAGAGATAATGGGGGAAAAGTCACATTCGAGGAGATTATGGCTAGGAATTTTCTAGACCTTTCAGAGACAAATCACCTATAAAGGATTGACAATTAGATTTGCAGTAGACTTCAAAAGGGAAAATAAAAGTCATAAGACATAGAAATAATATTTTCAAAGTACTGAGAGAAGATAACTGTCAGCCTAGAATTGTATATCAAACAAAACTCTTTCAAAAGTAAAGTAAAACAGCCCTGGCCGGTTTGGCTCAGCGGTAGAGCGCTGGCCAGCAGACCAATGAGTCGCAGGTTCAATTCTGGCCAAGGGCAAGTACCTCCATTGCAGTTCATCCCCGACCCTGGTCAGGTCGTGCGGGAGGCAACCAGTCGATGAGTGCCTCTCATGTTGATGTTTCTCTCTCTCTCTCTCCCTTTCTCTCCCTCCCACTCTATCTGAAAATAAATAGGAGAAAAAAAAGTAAAGTAAAACATTGCCTCACTGAAGAGTTCTATATGCACATTAAAGAAATTGTCAAAGGATGAATTTCAGAAAGCAATTGAAAGGAAGAACTGAAAGGGAAGAAAAAGTAAGCAAAGATATTGGTAAATGAGTAATTTTTTAAAATATTGACCACGCCGGTGTGGCTCAGTGGTTAGAGTGTCAGCACATGCACCAAAAGGTCATGGATTTAATTCCTGGTCAAGGGCACATACCTGGGTTACAGGTTCGATCCTTGGCCCAGGTCAGGGCGTGTGCAGGAGACAACCAATCAAAGTGTCTCTCTCACATTGAATCTATGTTTCTCTCTCTCTCTTCCCCCTCCCTTCCTCCTTCCCTCTCCCTTCTTCCCACTCTCTCTAAAAATCAATGGAAAAAATATCCTCAGGCGAGGATTAACAAAAAAATATATTATATAAAATTATAACAGTAATAATAAATGTAGGGTGTAAAAGGCGGAATTAAAATTCTGGCCAATAGGATCATATAAGATGGGAATGGAGAATAAGAGTTAAAGTGTTTATAGATCCTGTATTGTTCAGAAGGGGAGAGATAGATATTAACTTTAAACTGATAAAACTTTAATCTGATAAAAGATCATCCAGAATGTATTGTAAAATCCACTAAAATAAAAAAAAAATAATAATAATATAAAAGACAACCTAATTTTGCCTATCAGTAAAAGATCTGAACAGGCACATTGTAAAAAAGAACACCCGGGGGGTGGGTGCAGGGAGGAGGGGGTCAATGGGGAAAAAAAGGGGGGACATCTGTAATACTTTCAACAATAAAAAGAAAAGAAAAAAGAGAGAACATCCAAATAACCAATAGACACATGAAGTGCCCATCATCATCAGTCATCAGGGATATACAAATTAAAACCACATTGAGATACTGCTATCTAACCCACCAGTATGGCTGAAATAAAAACAAAAATAAAAACCTTAATACCAAGCATTGGCAAGGATGAGGAGCATCTGGAACTCTTAAACATTACAAGTCCTTGTGACAATTAGTATAAATACTTTGGAAAACTGTTTGACATTATCTACAAAAGCTAGACACACACATGCCCTGTAATCCAGCCACCCCTCTCCCAGGAATACACCCAACAGGAATGCATACATATGAACACCAAAAAAAATAAAACAAAATGTTCATGGTAGAATTATTTTTAATACACTAAAACTGGAAACAATCTGAATGCCCATCAATCTGAATATTCATAAAATGAATTACATACAATAAAGAAAAGAACTATTGTTACATGCAACAACATGAATTAATTTCATAGATAAAAGAACAAAAGAAGCCTGATGTTACAAAAAAGTAGATATTGAGTAATTAGATTTATATAAAACTCTAAAAAAGGAAACACTAACCTATGTCAGGATTATGGCTACCCGGTTGGAAGAGGTAATGCCTGAGAGATACATCAGGGTGTTTCTGGTGCTTATTTCTTGATCTATGTGAGACACAGGGTGTTCACTCTGTATGTATGTATCAAGTGTACTTCATGATTTGTTCACTTTTCTATATGTATGTTAAACTCACACTTTAAGATTTATCTGAAAAAATTAAAATTAAGATAATTTAAAAGAGAGAAAAGACTCCTTTCTGTGGCAAGACCTTATAAGTTATGCAATCTTTTCTGTTGGCTAGTCTAGCTCTCTAGAGACATTGTTAAATCCTCTTCTCACAAAACCAAAGCATTTTCTTTAAATCTAAACTCTTATCAGAAATAATGCAAGCTCTTTTACATGTTAAATTGTATTTCCTATAAAAACAGGAACAAGTATGTAAGTCTTAACTACTCAGCATGGAGGCATAATAAATTAAGAAATTCTCAGAGAATTTAGGTCTCAAATCAGCATACAACATACTACACTTCTCCATATTAATAATACAATGAATGGATTGAATTGTACAGTGTAGCTTAAATGATCACAATGATCAATCATTGTGGCCAACAGCAATATTTAAATATTAACATGTTCCATTATCTCAATGTATTCAACAGCTTCTCCCACCTTCAGATCCTGGTGCTTTTTTTCAGTGATTAGAAACATTCCCAACATGTTTACAAAACATTAAAGATAAATTAGACCTCATAGTCATTAAACAAATTAAGACATTGTTCAAAACTAAATAATTATGCAAAATGAAAACAAAAAAACTGCATGTAATCACTAATGAACAGCAAATAATCAGGGATTCTCTTTTTCCCTTTATCACATTCTCTGATGAGTTAAGACTAAAATTTCTGTTCAAAACTGATATATTTCAGTGTTAAACAATCTTACTCTGTCATAAGAGAATTTTCTGGATTCTTACTGTACAGAAACTTTACATTCATGTTATCCTACTTTAGCCTAACACTGTTTTATATCACAGTCCAAGATTCTGATAGAGAATGTGATATCGATATACATCTATTGGCAGAATACTACTTTCAGAAGTTGTTGAAGAACAAAGGCTGGGGAAGAATTCCTAGGGGGGAAAAAGGAAGACTTAGTCTTATCCATTAACTTACTAAAAGTGTTTACCATTTTGTAAATTTTTGTGGGTACACTTCATACTTTCAAGGTTTGTATTCTCAATAGTAAAAATCTAGGAGAAATCAGAACTACGTTCTAGTTCCAATTCTAACTCCAAATTTAATTGATAGCATGATTTTGGCCAAGTCAATACCTACTCTCTTTCAGCTTCAATTTTCTCAACTGCAAATGAGGGGATAGAACTAGATTCCCTCAAAGATTTCATATAATGCTGAGCATACTGAAGAATGTATCTCAGACTAAAAATTTACATGGATTATGCTACCCAGATAAAAAATAACACAGCAACACAAAAGAAAAAGCAAACAGTTAATACTTCATTAGCCAATGCATATGTTATGGTAGGTCTCCACACAAATGGACATTTGTTATTCCTCTATAAGCACCTAGATTTTTAAAAATATTTTTTATTGATTTTTAGAGAGAGGAAGGAAGAGGGGGGAGAGAGAGAGAAACACTGATGTAAAAGCAAAACACTGATTGGCTGCCTCCTGCATGCCCCCTACTGGGGATTAAGCCTGCAACCCAGGCACCTGGAATTGAACAGGCAACCTTTTGGTGCACAGGACAATGCCCAATCAACTGAGCCATACTGACCAGGGCTATAAGTGCCTAGATTTCATCTATGTATTTCAACTTTTATGCGCACTGAAGGAAGAGCTTACCCTGTGTGAAATACAGCGCCAATTTGCTTCACTCCTTACAAAAGTATTTCTTGAAGGTGCTCTCACTTGGTGTTCCCAAAGGAAGGCTTGATTACAGTCAGTCCTCTCACTTAGGCTTCCCCAAGACCAAGTAGCTGTAAAAGAAAAGAAAAATCCTTTTCTAAACTGTGCTGTACCAATAAAAATGAGTGCCACTGAATAAATCAATCCATAAGCCCTGTCCACTACCTGCACTGCCCAGGTCATCAGTATTACTTTGGTCTTTGGCTGTAGTCTGTGCCCTGCTGCATGAGCCTCACTATATGGAACACTGAGGCTTCATCCTTCTAAATCAAACAGCTCAACAGGCTTACATTCCTCCCACCTTTCATATTATATAGTGGGTCTTTGGGAGTAATTGACACTAACTTAATAAGAGAGACAACTACGTTTTGTCTAAGCAGAGAGCTTAGGCTCTGTGAATGTCAAATACAGCTGAAAGGACCTTAAAGGTCATCTAGTCCAATTTCTTCATTTGTGAGAATTCAGAGGTCCTAAGGCTGCTACCTAAGGTCATACAGAAAATTTATCTCCTGATTTCAGGTCAGTACTCTTTCCACCCTATCAAAGTTGCCACTCAGGAAAGAATGCTAAAATTGTAATACTCTCCCCTCTGGAACATGTTAATTGCCATTCCTCTGTATCATTAATGAAACATCCCACGTCAACTGAGATAATGAAAAACATCTCCAAGCTATCTGTCCAATATCAAGAAATGAACTTGCACTGATGTGAGCAACCTACTAGTGTATTAGGCTTAAACAGAAATCAGAGTATAAAATAGGAAGGAAGGGAGGGAGGGAGGGGTTCTGGGTAATTAATATTGTTCCAGTGGCAATCAAAGATGTTTAGGATGGTAAGATGAAAGAAATAACATCCTAAGATTGTTCTAGATCTTTGGGAGAATAAAATGGTGGAACTGTTAGAATCCAGAGCAAGTATGTGATTCTTTGTAAAGGAATTGTGTGGTTTATAGAAGAAACAAAACTGCTTTAATTATAGCACTAGTCTAAAACATCCAAATGCTCTTCTTGGGAACTTCTTTTAATGGACATAGACAACAATACTGGGGGAAAGGGTGGATTGGGAGAAGGGTGTCTAGGAGGGAAAAAGGAAAAACATCTGTAACAAAATAAATTAATAAAAATTGCAAAAACAAAACAAAACAAAAACTTTATTCAGAAGGGGTTTCTCCTTGTCATTCAGTTTTTATAGCACACATACCCCATATTTAATTCACTCTCTGCCTATACCCTAGTATTTAACCATTGTTCACATCCTCATCTAGGCATATATCCAACCTCTTGCTCCATGAAACAATGGAATAAACTTTTATTAGGAAATTAGAAAAAGTAAATGAACAGGAGGGAAAGCAAATGCATTTTCACACAAAGTATAGGTTACAGCTGTGATCTGTCAAGTTTTCAGGACTATCTCCTTAGCTGTCAGCAAAGTTATAGGACTCCCTTTAGCTGAACAGGAAGTAGCAATTTAAAAAATATAAATGTTCCAAAGTCCAAATTCTATTCCCTTCACTTCACATTTCCAGCATACACTCACCCTTTGACCAGTCTGTGTAATACACCCAATCAAATAGCCTTAATGAAGTGATGAACTTGATGGATGACAAGTTCACAGAATAACCTTTAATTATGATGTCCCCAAATGAAAAAGCTGTGTTGGATGTACTCTTCTGAAGAAACAGGTTGCAGCGAAAATGACAAAACCAGCCTTGGCTCTTAAGAAGTTCATATTTGTATGGATGATCTTTAGTTTCCCATTTCTGAAAGCTGTTTCCATGGCACCAAAATATAACTAAAAAAATATAATTTTCTTTCATAGCCTTTGCAAAAGATTAATACTATGTGAGCTAACAAACAAGGAACCTAACCCAGGCCAAGGCAACAAAGGTGAAAGGAAGCATTTCATAAGAGAGCTAATGTGATTTATAAATTATACATATAGATGCACATATGTGTGATTTATACATTATAATTTAAAAGGACAGTGTTAGCTAAGCAAAGAAGCAGCAAGAGTGTGTTTTAGGCACTAGGAGCAGCATGACAAAAAGCAATGGGCTATTTGGGACCAATGATAATTAACAGTAGTATGTCAGATCCTTAATGACTTTGTAATACTGAAAGGAGTCAGTTAGCTGGATACTTAGATGCTGAGTAGAGGTGCCCAGGTGCATCAATAGGAGATCATATTTCAAATGGTAGTTCTGCACACATAAATAAAAGAGGTTCAAAACAAAGGAAACAGTGATATGCTCAAATGGGTGTGTTTAGAGAAGAGAGGAAGTGGTAAGCATTTTAATCAAGAAAACATTATAGAATTACTTTAAAAATAACATCCCTTTCAATTTCTTGATTTTCCCAGCTTACCTCTTAAATCAATCAGAGGAGAGAATACCAGTGTTGCCACAGTCCTCACAAAGTACTATCACCATGGGTCTAACACACAAAAACAGAGCTAACTTTCAGATGGTACACATTAGAAATGAAAAGATCAGCTGTATGAAAAAAGCAGTAAGAGAACACGTGTAATAGACAGAAGGAACTTTTTCTGAAATCTTGCCCTCTCCCACAGCAGGCTTCACAATTTATAAACAGCTGGGAAACTTCCTTTACAAGGGAAAAGGATGACTTCTTCATTCACATTAAAGTGAAAATGACAAAAACTGCCTCACACAGAAAAAAGGTGTTTCCTGAAGGAAGGAGACAGAGCACTGCCTTTATTTAAAACACACACACACACACACACACACACACACACACACACAGCAAAATACATGCATACAACAAGCAGACATCTTTTTCAAGAGATACAGGAGAAAATAACTAAATCAAGGAAAGGTTTCATGGTAGAAGTTAGCCTTAGAGGATTCATCATTTTGCATTTTGTCCCAGTGGGTTATGTCAAGCACAAATCTGCTTAAAGGGAATGATAGAACATATATGTACTTTACATTCATTCAGGGATTTTTATCCATATATATTTTAATAAGTATCTAGTTTCAGCTTGTCTTCCACACATACACAAAAAGGATCTATGTTTCTTAACTAACTTATCACTAGTTCTTATAGGTCAGATTATTTCTTTATTTTTTTCTTTATTAACTTTAGAGAGAGAGGAAGGGAGAGGGAGAGAGAGATGGAAGCATCGATGAGAGAGAACATTGACTGGTCGCCTCCTGCATGCCCCCCACTGGGGATCGGGCCCACAACCTGGGCATGTACCCTGAACAGGAACCGAACCAGCGACCTCTTGGTGCATGGGTCGATGCTCAACCACTGAGCCACACTGGCTGGGCTAGGTCAGATTATTTCAAAGAACTGATGTTTGAATGGTTTATTCTTTAAATAAATTTAAACTGATCTGTAACAAGCATATTTGATCATTCAATAAAAAGTATCCTTTGAGTGCCTCCTATGCACTAAATACCAGTTTACATGTTGAGGACACAATGGAGAACAAGCTTCCTGTCTGTCCTCAAGGAGCTTACCTTAGTCACAATTGTGAAGAATATATTTTTAAAATCCCTTTGCCTAAGTCACTACCCTCATACCCCACCTCAAAAGATTTTGACATCAAAAGATTTTGCAACCCAAGGAACTCTTAAGGAAATCATTGGAAACTGTTAATAACTCAGTGTTTCCTTACACCACTGACCACAGGAATCCAAACGACTTTCTAATAAAAGATATGGATCTAGAGAGAACTGAAAGTAATCTAATTATAATTCCACCTTCTTACTAGCATAGCCACTGTCCAACAGTACCTTTGGAGACTGAAGAAGACCGATCAAAAGAGTTCTTCATTTGCTCTACATACATGGTGAGGGTACTTCTGAGGAAGGTGGGCTATAATGTAACATCATCAAGTTTCACTCAGTAGAAGTTGAGGACAAGGGTCTTGGATTTTGAATTTACATCAGTGGTTTCAAATTCAATATTTTTGTTAATCTACTCAGTGTTGACTAGACGAAAAATCTGATTTGTTCATTTCTTATTTCCTTCTGTTAATTATTGGTTAGAGCAAATTAACACTCTAAATCCAAAATTAACTTTCTACTCCAAATCCTGGAATTATTTTGCAAAACGTCCCTTCTCCCCAAAGCATAAAGAAAGGTATTTTACTTCTGAAAATTATGTCTACTATTGTTTTTGACGAGGGGAAAAAAACCCCCAACTTCAGCTGGACAGTCATATTCAAAATAATTTTAGTTCCCAATATAAAAAAAGGTCAAGGCAAATTTTTTAATCCTTGCTAGTTCCCCTTTGCACTTTCCTGCTTTTTATACATATTACTCTTTTTTGGTTGTTGTTGTTAAATCTCACTCAAGGATATTTTTCCATTAATTTTTAAATAGAGTAGGAGGGAGAGAGAGAGAAACACTGATGTGAGATATTACTCTTCATGCCTAAAATTGATCATTAAAGGAACCAACTGATTAGAAAACACACCATTCAATCCAGGAACAGAATGTCTGCAAATGCAGAATGGAAGTTAGTAACTCTGGTATGCAATTTATTCACAGAACTAATTATTATATACACGTGAGGCTCATCAGAACCCTTTTGAATTATGTCAGCTCAAAAGGCTTCCTCTCCAAACCTAAACCTTGGAACTGTGGGAGAATGACAGTTATGCAGCTAGTCATCTCATTAAGAACACTTGGAATTGCGATGTGATTTTGGATTAATGTTTTTGCGGACTTAAAAAAAAAATCTGTTTGCAATTTAACAGTCCTCAGGTCAGAAGCTCATATATACTATCACAGGCACTATATTAGTCTGCATGTTTAGCTAGGCCAAAAGATTTCATAGTGGTTAGCATGGATTTACAATAAGTGTTCCATTTTACCATTATTGTCTCATTCCATTAGGAAAATTGCCATGATGGACTTTTATGTCATCTAATAAAACATACTGTGCAAAGAAAGTCTAAATTAGAAAAAGCGTATGTAGCGCTTTCTATGTGCATAGTGCCTTCTAGTTTACAACACACTATTTTTGTTTGTTTGTTTCATTTTTTGTTCAGATAAAGTGGAGGGAGAGAGAGGAAGAGAGAGAGAGAGAAACATCGACGTGAAAGGGACACATCGAGTGGCTGCCACCCGCACGACCAACCAGGGCCGGGGACAAACTGCAACCGAGGTACATGCCCTTAGCGGGAACCGAACCCAGGTCTCTCTGGACCGCAGGCCGACGCTCTAACCGCTGAGCCAAACTGGCCAGGGCTACAACACACTTTCATATCTGTTTCATTTTACACTCAAGTCAACTCTGTAAAATTATACCTGCATTACAGACTAAATCCAGCAAGGACACAAGAGTTATAAATGGTGAAATTAGGACCTGAATCCAAGTCTTCAGACACTTCCCTATTCTTAGGCAGGTGAGCTGTCATACTTGAGTCACTTGAAGTTTTAGCTTATCAGTTTATTATTTATTTATTTATTTACTTATTTATCCTCACCCAAGGACATTTTTGCATTTATCTTCAGATAGAGTGGGAGGGAGAGAGGGAGGAAGAGAGAGAGAGAAACATCGATGTGAAAGAGACACATCGACTGGTTGCCACCCACATGACCCCAACCGGGGCCAGGGACAAACTGCAACCGAGGTATGTGCCCTTAGCAGGAACTGAACCTGGGACTCTCCGGTCCGTGGGCAGAGGCTCTAACCACTGCGCCAAACCGGCCAGGGCAGCTTATCAGTTTTTTAAATCTGTGCTTTTCTTATACTTATAGTATGAATAAAATCAAGGAAAAATAAGTTATTAACATTGTAAATACTTAGAGACTTTAAACAGTTACTGGGCTAAGTTACTGGGTATTATCTTAGATTGTGTAATTTAGTAACTCACTTATTTTTCAATTTTTTTATTGTGATAAAATACACAACATAAAATTTACCATCTTAATCATTTTTTTTTTTATATCTCATCCGAGGATATTTTTCTATCGTTAGATAGAGTGGGAGAAAGGGAGAGAGAGAGAGACAGAGAGAAACATTGATGTGATAGAGCCACACCGACTGGTTGCCTCCTGCACGACCGGACCAGGGCCAGGGACAAATTGCAACCGAGGTACGTGCCCTTGACCAGAATCGAACCCGCAACTCATTGGTCCGCGGGCCGACTAACTGCTGAACCAAACTGGCCAGGGCCCATCTTAATCATTTTTAAGTATACAGTTCAGTGGTATTAAATACACTCATAATGTGCAACCATCACCACCACCCATCTCCACAACCCTTTTCACCTTGTAAAACTGATACTCTATACTTAATAAACAATAACTTTCCATTTCCCCTCCCCCAGCCCTTGGTAACCACCAATTCTATTTTCTGTCTCTACAATTTTGACTATTCAAAGTATGTCATATAAGTGGTATGATACAGTATTTGCATTTTTTTTGACTGGCTTATTTCTCTTAGCATAATGTCCTCAATCCTTATCCATGCTGTAGCATGTGTGAAAATATCCTTCCTTTTAAAGGCTAAATAATATTCCATTCTATGTACATTCCACATTTTGCTTATCCATTCATCTGCTTTTAGACACTTGGGGGTAAACCAGGTTTCTGATTGACTGACAAATATGGAACCCTGTACTCAGCACTTAGCCCCAAATGCACATATTTTAAAGCAAAATAATGTTCAGGAAGTATCACATGTTGTATTTCTGAAATTAAGGATAATAATAAGCTGCTGAGTGGTCTATGTAAACACACTAATGTACCACTATTTTCTATATATCTACATAATACCAAAATAATTAAGAATACCTGAGCAAGAAGTTCAGCAGTTCAGTAAAATATTTTGAAAACTTCTGCCTAAATGGTTTATCATCACAGCTTATTCTTGTTTCTTGTCCTTCTGGTATTTTTTCCAGTTTGATGTCAATCAAGAAAGATTTCAGCAGCATTATAATAACAGTTAAAATTCCTGGACACCCACAAGATGCAAAATACTTTACATTGGTTTCATTTAAAAATGAGAAAATTGGCTCCTAAAGACTGTCTTTCTTCCAAGGTCTTGCAGCTCGTTGGGTAGTAGCTCCAGAATATGAATCTAGGACTTCTAACTCTAAACCCAGTGCTCCATCCATTGCATGCAAATAATATTAGCATTATCTGAGAGCACTAAAATATTTTGTGATTAAGAGTTACGGCTTTTTTTTTTTAATTTTTTTTTTCTTTTTCCTTTACTGATTTTACAGAGAGAGGAAGTGAGAAGGAGAGAGAGAGATAGAAACATCGATGAGAGAGAACATCGACTGGCTGCCTCCAGCATGCCCCCCACTGGGGATCAGGCCCACAACCTGGGCATGTGCCCTGACTGGGAATCAAACCGGCAACCTCGTGGTGCATGGGTCGATGCTCAACCACTGAGCCACACCGGCTGGGCAAGAGTTACAGCTTTTAATCTTTATACTACATTTTTGATTTCTAAAAATATATTATTATAAAAGTAATATATACTCATATTTACATGCCATTCCCCAGAAGTAAATTTTAATCAGTTTGTCAGGTATTTTTTCATACTTTTCCTCAGCATATATTGTGTTCTACACCTTAGTTTTATTTATTATTATTATTTTTTCTTTACTGATTTTAGAGAGGAAGGGAGAGGGAGAGATAGAAACATCAATGAAAAAGAACATCAATTGGCCACCTCCTGCATGCCTCCCACTGGGGATTTGGTCCACAGTCTGGGCATGTGCCGTGACCCGGAATCGAACTGGCGACCTACTGGTGCATGGGTCAATACTCAACCACTGAGCCACACTGGCTGGGCTACACCTTAGTTTTAAAATTAACGATTACATAATGGATATTTTATTCTAAGTCAGTATATATTGAGTGATGTCATTCTTCAGTGGTCTCGGTGTATGATTATGCCATAGTCATTATCCATTTTCAGGTTTTTATTTTCTTTTTAAATCATAACCAATTCTGCTATAATGGACATCCTTATACATACAATTTTGTACATTTTAGCGGGGGGGGGGGGTGGAATATAAGGTAAATTCCTAGAAATGTAATTGATGGGTCAAGGGGTGGGCATATTTAACCTCTGATAAATATTGACAAATTGCCTTCCATAAAAGTTGGAACTTATTAATAGTCTCATTACCAGTGTATACATTAGAATTAAAGTTTTATTTATAATTTCTTTTCCAGGGAAACCTCACCCACTCTTATTTCTATATTTGATGAAAACAATAATGCTCAAGGAAAAGGAATCAGTGGTTTTATTAACTTCCCAGAAAAGATTAGTCTGCTGATGGTCCGTGAAGATTCCAATTATTGAGTGTTTTAAGTAAACAACATAAAAATTGAGCTATAAAAACAAATAATTCAAGTACATTCTGTGATACAAACTTTACTACTTTAAGTTCATGCATAGAAAAATAATAGTTTTAGGTACTAGAGCATATACTGGCTTCTACAGAGTATTATTGGAAATGCAAACATAAAATACATCTAAACATCCAACAGTGACTTTGTAGAATCCAATCCAGACAGAGGTTTAATAGTAATAACCAAAAAGATGATATGTTGAGAAATGCTCAATGAAAAGTGAAAAGCTATTTCATATCCCATTATCATTTGACACAAAAAATATTCACTTTAAGCCCAAGCAGAAAACAGCATTATTTAAATTCACCTACTTTAAAGTATCAGTCCTTCTGTATCTGGCTTATTTCTTTTAGCATAATGTTTTCAAGGTTCATCCATGTTGTAGCATGTAACAGAATTTCATTTTTTTAAAGGTTGACTAATATTCCATTGCATGTATCTATCACATTTTATTTGTCAATTTATCTGTCAATGGACATTTGGGTTTTTACATCCTTTGGCTATTGTGAATAATGCTGCTATGAACATTGGTGTACAAGTATCTGTACATTCCCGCCAGTGATTTCCAATTTCTCCACATCCTCACCAACACTTGTTATTAATTATTTTTGATAATAGCCATCTTCTTGGCATGAAGTGACTGATATCTCACGGTTTTGATTTGCATTTATTTTCCTAATGACTAGTGATGTTGAGCATCTTTTCATGTGTTTATTGGCCATTTGTATATCTTCTCTGGAGAAATCTATTCGAGTCCTATTTTTATCATTTTTGAATTGGGTTGTTTGTCTTGTTGAGTTGTAAAAGTCCTTCATATATTTTGGATATCAATACCTCATCAGATATGTAATTTGCAAATATTTTCTCCTATTCTGCAATTATTTCACTCTCTTGATACATAAGTTTTGATGTATAAAAGTTTTTAATTTTGATGAAGTCCAAGTTCTCTAATTTTTCTTCTGTTGCCTGTGCTTTTGGTATCATATTCAAGGAATTATCATGAAATCCAATGTCATATACATTTTCCCCTATGTTTTCTTCTACGAGTTTTGTAGATTCAGCTTTTAGTTTAGGTATTTGATTCATACATGGTATAGGGTTTACTTATTCTGTTGCATCAGGACATCCAGTTTTCCTAGTATCATCTGTTGGAAAAGACTGTCCTTTCCCTATTAAACGGTATTGGCTGTCAACTGATCATACATGCTAGGGTTAATTTCTGGGGCAATATTAATTTTGATAGTGTCAAATTGCCCTCCAAAGAGGATATACCAACTTATCCTCCTTCTGATATTGAAGAGGATCCATTTTCCATATCATCCAAACACATTTGAGAACAATATGGCTTGAGATAAGATATATTTAATATTACACTTAGGTAACTATCTTTTTAATAATGTTTATAAATATCATGCTTAGGTAAATCTTTTTGTAATATGTTTGTTTCACATGGCTGGTGATTCTCATTAGTTGAATATGATTTTAAAACATACTTATTTTTACGTTAGGACTCCTAGATACTCTCCAGATGTTCTTTAATTGGAGATACACATGAAACTATTTTTTTGGTGAGAAAGCACTAGGATTTAACTTCTCTTTATATTCGCTAAGACACTCACTTTTTGTTCTGCAACTGTCTTTTTCCTACGGTTGTCTTTTCTTATTTTCCTAAAACACCTATGATAAGTAGCATGACAAGTGTTTCTCTCCAGTAGCCCTAAAATACTCATTTAAGATTCAAGGAAGAATAAATATTACAGGATAGGGGTTGCACAAATTTTCATTTGTAAAAAGGTTTTTAAGCATCTGTATAAAAATTATATAGACTTCACCCAAGAAAGATTCTGACTTAGAAGACCTGGAATGGGGTCCAGACATATATATACTTGTAAAATGCTGGCATCTGATTCTAATGCATCTCTCTGTTTAAGAACCACTAGAACTCATATGACCATTATGACATTTCTGTATTAACATTTCTGTGTTACAGTGTGTATTTACAGATAAGCAACATGAGGCTGAATTAACCAAGTGACTTGCCCAAGGTTATGTAACAGAATCCAAGTCCTCCAACTATAAATACATTACACAAAACTGCCTAAGCCCAATATTACTCAATATTATGGTTGCTAAAATATACTAATTTGTATGTATCAACAAAAAATTTTTGTTGAAATTATTTAAAAAATGATTTTTACAATCTATTTAAATCAAAAAAATACAAAAACAATTCTTTTTATATAGTAAGTTATTTACATGAGTTTTAAACATACAAATGATCTATCATTAGGATGACTCTTACAGCTACCCTACAGGTAAATATTAAAGAATAATGAATAACATATATTTAGTTACTTTGAACTAACTATCCTTATTATTGAGGCACACTAGGAAAACATGACCCTTAAAACATATAGTACCAAGAGACCTGGGGAAAATTCCATTCCACTGTTTTTAGGATGGCAGATACTTCACCTCAAAACAGCCAGCACCTGTGACCTATGGACAAACCTCAATCGCTTATAGTAGACATTACTTCAGAACTGCACTGGATCTCAGCAGTGCTGAATATAAACTCCATAAAACAAACCAAAAAAGGTATAAAAAATGCTGAATTACGACAATATTTCAGGTTTTATTCTTTTTTTTTTAAAGAAATCCTCACCTGAGGAGATATATATATATTTTATATATATGGATGTGTATATATATATATATATATATATATATATATATATATATTTTTAATCCTCACCTGAATATATCTTTTCCATTGATTTTTAGAGAGAGTGGAAGGGAGGAGAGAGAGAGAGAGAGAGAGAGAGAGAGAGAGAGAGAGAGGGAGGAAGGGAAGTGAAGGGAGGGAGGGGAAGAGAGAGAGAGAGAGAGAGAGAGAGAGAGAGAGAGAGAGAGAGAGAAGTTGACATGAGAGAGACATATCTATCAATCGGTTGCCTCCTGCACTCTCGCTAGCCAGGGCTGGGTTTCAAACCTGCAACCCAGGTATGCGCCTGTGACCAGGAATCAAACTTGAGACCCCTTGGTATGTGGGCCGACGTTCTAACCACTGAGTAATACCAGTCAGGGCTGAGGATAATTTTCAATTGATTCTTACAGAGAGAGAAAGTAGGGAGGAAGGGGGAGAGAGAGAAGGAGAGAGAGAGGGAGAGAGGAGGAGAGAAGAGGGGGAGAGAAAGGGAGAGAGGAGGAAGAGAGGGAGAGAGAGAAAGGGAGAGAGAGAGAGGGAGGGAGGGAAGGAGAGAAACAGAGAGGAAGGGAGGAGGGAGGGAGAGAGGGAGGAGGAGGAAGAGAGAGAGAGATTGCCTCCAGTTCCTACCCTGAATGGTAATGGAACCTAAAACCTATGTATGTGTCCTGACTGGAAAACAACCTACAACCTTTCAGTGTAGGGGACGACACTCCAACTAACCGAGCCACACTGGTCAGGACCAGGTTTTACTCTTTTTCAATTTCACACCAAATATTTTCAAACCAGTATTTCATAAGTGCTTCATTAGCAACACTATTTTTTAAAATTTAAAAAAATTGTTGACATTATTACAGATGTCCCCCATTTTCCTCCCCTTTGTCCCCCTCCACCCAGACTATCCCCTCCCCTCCCTCTGACCCTAAACACATTGTTGTCTGTGTTCATGGGCTATGCATATATGTTCTTTGGCTATTTTCTTTACCTTCTTTCATCCTGTCCACTCCACCCACCTCCCCCTAGAAAACATAGGCAGTAAAATCTCAGACATCTTTTTTAACAATATTTTTGCCAATATATCTCCTAGGGCAAGGGAAACAAAGAAAAAAAATGAACAAATGGTACTACATTAATCCAAAAAGATTCTGCAATACTATTTTTTGAATTACTTATTATATACAAGGTACCTATGCTAAATGATTTATATATACATTTTATTTAATGCTAAGCACTAACTTAAAGAGGCAACCATATCTCCATCCTGTAGATGAGGAAAACAAAGCCTAGAATAGTTTAGCAACTTCCACAGTTACAAGAGTAGCTGGATTTGAATTCCATGCTTTTACTGCTTTCCAATTAACCTATACATTTATGTACATTATCTAAAAATTTCATGTTACATGTGATTTCATGTTCTTCAAAGCTTTTGATCCTCCTCGTCTCTAGAATTATATAGATAAAATTTATACAAATTCTTGATATAACTAGTAGCTCAAAAATGCTAAATAGCAATAGAGAACCCTAAAACAATGTATTCTTTCATCATCAGGAACAAAGTCCTGGTGGAAGTATCAGCATCAGTACTCTAATTCAAATTTTGTGTGCTGGAAAAAATACTGTAGGAAAGCCATCAGCGATCTCTCAGTGCCCCAAACTGTTGATGCTCTTCCTTAGGCCAGGGAGTGTTTTACAGTAAGAGTCCATTGGTAAGACTGCAGTCAAAATGCATGTATACATTAACTATGAGTATAACACTTTCAGAAATAGTACTTGATAACATTGTAAAGTTACCTAGTTACAAAGTACAAATCACAATAGTTTTCCATTTTGAGTTAAAAGGTCATTACTTTTTAATTTCAGGAAATATCTGAAGACTCTACCACCAACTCTCCTGACACATTTTACTTCTGCAGTTTACAATTTTATTGTGAAGGAGTATATTTGTTCCTTTCCCCATCACTAACTATCCTGGAATAAAAATTTCATTGGTGTTACTTATAAACTAGGGATGTTCTGTGAATATTTTTAATGTTTTGAAGCTCATGTTACAGAGGGCAGTATCTGTGTTAGACTAGAATACAAAAGTATATGAAATGCTTGTCTTGATTCAGTGAGTAAATTTCTAGGTTCCTAGCTGATTCATTCTCTAAAAAATCATGTAATAAACATCAATCAAGTATAAAGTTCTGGCAACACAAGGATAATATAAGATTCTTACTGGCAAGGGGCCAATGGTCTAATAGGCCAGAAGACACAATAATACAAGATGATAAATTCTTGCCAAAGGTTTCCTATAGGGTATACTCAAATTATAAAGTCTCATTATATAACCAGAAGTCTCTTTTCTGCTAAGTATTTAACAAATTTTAACATAAAAGACTCAGACTATCTTCCCTAATTCTCTGTCTTCCCAAACCAAAAATACTCAGTCTTTCCTTTGAGCTACCACAGTCCTTAATCTGTACCTTCTTACTACTTTGTACTTTACAATGTAGTTATTTAAGTACACAGCATATCTTCCCCCATTGACTTGATATTCCTAAAGATTCTATCTCATATTTATCTTTGTGTCCTCTATCCTGTTTAGTACCACCAAGAATGAAAATATTTATTAAATGAAGAATTTAATGTAATGATTTAAAAATAGCATCCCAGTTTCAAGAAATTAATGTAGCTTTAAATATTTCCCAATCTATTTTTGAGAAAACGTATTCAGTGGAAAAATGTGGCTACAAAGGTGACATTTCCACCCTCAAAGAAAGATATGTTCTTTTTACCATGTAATTCTTCCCAAGCTATTCATTCTTGGTTGGAACAAAAGTAAAAAAGCAAACTGGGTAAGTTACCCATACAAATGGAAGAACAGTAAGTGGGCGAGTGAAATGTTCAAAATCATTCAAATGCAACTTATACAGTAAAGGTAGGAAATCATAGGAAAAGGCTAGCTATGCTTAAAAAATAAATAGAATTGTTAGAAAAAACTGAGGGGCGGGGAATAAATTTCTTTACACGATAATGGTATAGCTTTCTCTAAAAACATTACTTCAGATACAGCTGACCATAAATACTCATTCTCTCAAAAATATACATGTGAAGATTTGAAAACTTTCTATTACATGATTTTAAAATATCAAAAAAGTCTGACAGATATACTAATCCTATTTTTATTTAAAATTTTGTTTTTCTTTATTGATTTTAGAGAAAGAGGAAGGGAGAGGAAGGGAGAGATAGAAACATCGATGAGAGAGAACATCGACTGGCCGCCTCCTGCATGCCCCCTACTGGGGATTTGGCCCACAACCGGGGCGTATACCCTGACCTGGAATCGAACTGGTGACCTCTTGGTGCATGGGTCGACGCTCAACCACTGGGCCACACCGGCCAGGCTTAATCCTATTTTTAAATGCTTAAAATTATTTCAGCAAAAAACTAACTCACCTGGATTTAAAGGCCAAGACAACCTCAAGTAAATTTACAAGTACTACAAGAAATAAAAGGGAGAAGAACAGGAAGAAAGGCCCCCTATGAAGAGCCAGCGGATGGACTGAAATTTGGACTGGTCCAACACCATACAGACAAGGTCTCCAGCACGCAACTTAAACGCAAACAAAATTATTATGCTCTCCCTCAGCTATTCCACAGCCTGGAAATAAGTTTTTTAAAAAGTTAACATTCTTGACCACTGGACCAGGATTAATTATTACTGGCCCAGTGCATGCAATTTGCCTAAAACCTGGCATACAAGATAATTCATGAAAAATAAAAGAAAAAGCGACTCATTGAAATTTTAAAAATGCATTCTACTTTTTTCTCAAAGTTTTAATAACTAGCTTAGATCAAAATTAAATTTTCTTTGGTATGTGTATCATTTTAGACAAAGAACCAAATCAAACTGTTTCACCATTAGTGGAAGTTTTCTTATGAAACAACTGGATGATAAAAAAATTATTAAAATAGTACTTATTTATTATCAGGAGAATTAGATTTGGTTCCTGAACCTAAGCAGTCAAAAATAAAAACAAAAAAACTACTACACAAAACTCAGTTATGAGTAAGATTATTATTATTGTATTAGTGTACTAATTCTAAATTAAAATCCACAATCCATGTTATTCGAGAATTTTTCCTGATTAAAAATAGCATTTTAATTGAAATAAATTACTTTTTCTCTTTTTAAAGCATGAGGTTTTCCTGTAAAAAGATTTATAGGATCATTTATTTCTCAGCTCACCTAAACACCTCTAAGTCACTTGGGCAATACTGACTTTTGACAAACACGCTGCCATGATCAAGCAAAACACTTCTGAACTAGTCAAACTTCCTGAATGCCTGGGCTATTTGTCACCTTCTGGATGCCTCCCTACCACTGCCCTCACTGCTTCCTTCCCAAGAAGACAATATAGAATGTTAGTTTAAAATAACTAATAGTTATTTTAATATGGTTGTTTCAAATCACTTTATTGTTCATGTTAATGTGGCTCAGATTAGGCAGCTATTTTCTAATTATGGCAAGCTCTGATATCAACAATAATAATGCCTTTAAGAAACAACACTATTTAAAAATGACTATGGGATTCCTTACCTACAATTACCTAATTATCTAATGACAAAGTATATTTCCAAAGAATGAGGGCTCCTTTTAAAACATATCAAGTCATAAAATCTTCAAGGAGGAGATTTTTCTAGATAGGGAATTTAACACAGGTTGGTCCATGGATCCCAAGAGATTCCATGGATAAACTTCAGAAAATTTCTCAAATTAAATACAAAAAATTATAATGTGCAGTTTTCTGGGGAGAGTCCAGTGCTTTCATCAGATTCTCAAGTGGCCTGTGACACCCAAAAGGAAGTGACGTAACTAGATTGGTTTTTATTTTATTTTAATTCTTTCTTTATTGATCTTAGAGAGAGAGGAAGGGAGAGGGAGAGATAGAAACATCGATGAGAGAGAACACTGACTGGCCCTCCTGCATGCCCCCCACTGGGGATCGGGCCCACAACCTGGGCATGTGCCCCGACCGGGAATCGAACCGGCAATCTCTGTGCATGGGTTGATGCTCAACCACTGAGCCACACCTGCCGGGCTAGATGGGGGTTTTAATTCTGGTTTCATGCCAATCAGCTGTGGGGTATCTGTCACAAGTACCTTGTTGCTGATAAAGTACTCAAGTTAATGAAATACTCGCTTTTTGAAACATATAATGAAACAGACTCAATATTATCTTTTTATTAACATAATTTCTCATTTACTTGCATTTCTCATATGACAGAGCCAGAGTAATGAAATTGCCCATAATTCTGAGCACATCTGTGAAAATGTGGGGTGCCTGTGAACATCCTATGTTACACATAATCTAGCAGAAAAATAAAGCCTGAGAACCAATGATTTAAACTAACCCCCTCGCCCGGCCAGTGTGGCTCAGTGGTTGAACATCGACCCATGCACCAAGAAGTCGCCGGTTCTATTCCTGGTCAGGGCACATGCCCAGGTTGTGGGCCGATCCCCAGTGAGGGGCACACAGGAGGCGGCCAATCCATGTTCCCATCTCTCTCTCCTTCTCCCTTCCTTTCTCTCTAAAATCAATAAAGGAAAAAAAATGTTGTTCTTTTTATTTTAACTAACCCCCTCATTTTATAGCTGAAGGAATGTAGGCTCAGAGATTTTAAGCAGTTGATTCAAAGTCACACAGGAGTCCTGTTACTTCAATCAATGTAACCTCAGGCAGGGCTAGGATTTGAATGGATTCCTACAGTGGTATTTCCTTACTATGGACTGAGGCTTTCAGAAGAATGATTTTATAGCACCTTACTTTGTATTTAACAAAGTTCTGTCCTTGACATACTGCTCTCACTCTGCACATTCACCTTGGACAACTTCATCTTCCTCCTACAACCTCAACTATCATTTCTCCTCTCATAATTCAAACATCTATATTTACAATTCTGTCAAACTTCCTGTGCTCCAGATCTCTGTCAAACTGCTCATCTTACATCTCCTACTGCTGTCCAAGTTCCTCAACTCCCAAATGATGAAAAATAAAACTTATATGACCCACACAGTCTTCTAGAGAGAGAGAGAGAGAGAGAGAGAGAGAGAGAGATCTTTGTCCCAGTTTTCCTTCTCCATGCCAGAAACCCAGGAGTTTTTTTAACTTGACCTTCACCTCCCACATCCAAGTGATAACCAATTCCTTTTGATTTTACCATTTTTCCTCTCAGCCCAGTCTCTTCCTCTCTGTCCCTAAGACTACTGATTTATTTTAGGCATTCATTTTCTTTCTCCTAGAATACTATAATAATATCTTTGTCTTCAACATTTCATCCCTCAATCTACTTTTGATACTGCTGCCAAATGAGATTTTAAAAACAAAATCTGACCACATCACTCCACTTCCTATAAATCCTTCAATGGCTCCCCATTTCCCAAATAGAGTTCAAATTCCTTAATATGGTATGTAAATTTCTCCATGATATGATCTTTGCTATAAAACTACTATCTGCTTTATACTGCAATGAAATAATGAGTCCTTAATGGATGATGATCATTTAAACATTACTGTATAAGTATAAATATACTAATTGGTTAAGCTGGATGTGTACTGGGTAATCCTTCCAGTGCCAATCTTTTCAATCATGCTTCTTTCAGTTAAGCTGGCCCATTAATCACCTCTCATTCTTGGCAAAAGTTTTACACAATCTTTCTTCACTATGGTAAGACAAAAGCCATATCACGTTTTCCACTGAGTGTATTCTCACCCAACCAAGCATCTCTGGCAATGTCTAACATCTTATTAGACAAAGGGTTGGAAATCTGTGAAAAAAATTAATTTCCCTGATGATTTACCTAAAAAGAACATTGATATTTGTGGTAGGCAGCCTCTAAGATGCCCTGCAATGCTGCCACCCTCCTGGTAGTCACACTCTTATGCAAGGTTGTCTCTCTGTTACACACACTCTACCACTTGTTCTGGGGGAAGCCAACTGCCATGTCCTAAGAACAACTCAGACAGCCCTGTGGCAAGGCTTATTTTGCAAAGAATGGAGGCTCTCCAGCCCATGCAGAACTAAGGTGTGCCAATAAGTGTGTCAGCTTGGAAGCAGATTCTCCTACCTCAGTCAAGCCTTCAGATGACTAAAGCTCTAGACAGCAGCTTGACTGCAACTTCAAAAAAGATTCTGAGCCAGAATCACCCAGCTAAGCTGCTCTTGGACTTCTATTCCACAGAAATTGTGAAATAATAAATGCTTGTTGTCTTGAACTGTTCACTTTTGTGGTGATTTGTTACACAGCAATACATTAATATAGTATGTGAGTTTTGCTTATTTTAACATTAGAGAGTGCTCACGTATGCTTTCCTCTTATAAAAATGAGGCACACAAATTCTTCCCCTATCTCTCATATATCATCAGAAATTCCTTAAAGCAGCATTTCTCAAACATGAGTAATATACCAACTTTAAAGGAAAAAAACCCAAACACTACGAAACAGAACCATAATAGGTATTTAGGTACCTGTTACCTGTGAAAGGTGAGAAGGGGAGGCAAAGGATATGACTTTGGGCTCTGGAGTTACTTCAGGTCCTGTATGCACATTTTAACTATGATTACAGACTAAGTGCATTTTCTAAGAAAGAATATAATGGACAGGTGGAGATACAGTAGTAAATAAATAGAAGGAACACATGACAATAACTTTGAAAGAAATGGTTCAGTAAGAAAACATAGCAATAGTCCAAAAATATATCATATAATAGGGCCTACAGTCCATAAATGAACGTAGTTCCCATGTCTGAGGTTTATAAGTTCAGCATTTAAGCTAGTTCCTCATGGACAAAGGATCATTACACACTATGTCTGGAGCTCTGACTACACTGGGACTTCCTCTACAGGACAAATGTGACTTTATAATTCTGTCCCATAATAATTAAAGAATGTGTAACTTTGAGGTTGAAAACATACTATAGAGAACATCTGAGCAAATCAATATATAAATAACCCTGAGCATATTAATCTTCTAATCATAATTTTACTAATTTTATTGATTTTATTAAAACGATTCTTGCCCATTGTTAAAATTAAAAACTACTGAAACATTTCTGAAAAGTTGACAAAAAAAAACAACACAAATCTAACTCAGACAATCATTGTTAACATTCTGGTAAACATCCTTCATACACACATAAAGACACCTATCTCTTCAATTTTACATATTACACATGTCACTTTACCTGTTGTACTTGTTGTGACATCTTTCTAAGCAAAGAAAAATCATCACTGCTAATGGCTACACTGTATTCCAATGTCATATATAGTAACCAAAATTTATTTGACCAGGCCCTTTCAGTATGTTCAGGGTGTTTCTAGTTTTTTACTATTTTACAGATATAATTTTCATCCCTATGCATACAACTTTTTACATTTGTGCTCTGTTGGTAAATTCTTGGGAGAATTAGTCAAAGAATATAAAACATTTTAACATACACACACACAAACCTTCAGAAAGAGGGCATCAAGAAAATGTGCTTTTAAAGATCAGCTGAAGTAGAGAAGCTGTCTTTCATGTATGTTTAAAAACCATATGGTTAATAATGAGACTATTTGTAAGGGCTCCATAATAATATTCCAATAATACTTCATGACTAGGGGAAAATGATAAGTAAATGTTTGAATAAAGATACAAAATTGTTTTTAGACTGTTGTCCCAGGTTTGAGTGCCAGTTCCTATAAACTACAATGGGTTCCTTCACGGTCTCTCTCTTTCCTCACTTACCAGCTGGCTGCAAAAGATCCAAGATCCAGTGCAGGATTGAAAGGCCTTAGGGATGAAGCCACTGGATGAATGAGCCTAGGTATGAGAACAAACTCTCTCCTACCCCCTTCACGATCTATGCTGAACTGCACATAGTGAAAAGTAAACCACTGCATTAAATCACTGAATTTTGGAGGTGTTTATAAGCACAGATAACCTATTCTAATACAACAGGCTATGGCTGGGTGGTTTATTCCTGATTTTAATTTACTAACTTGTATCTGTATTTTCCAAACATTTTACAATGAGCTTGTGTTATTTTTACAGTCAGAAACAAACTATTTAAAAAAAATAAATAGTGCTGAAGGCACACATGCACACAGTATATGTTATATGGCAGTGATTTCTTTGAATTTATATACATTTTAAATTACTAAAACCATTATTTAAAAACTAAATATTTTATGCTTCTAATTTCGTAAAAAGCTGAACTATGTGGCTAGTTACCACTAGACTGTGCCACAAAATTTCCCTTCATGCCAGTGTCAAAGAGCAGCAGAAGCCTTGAGGCAAGATGGAAACAGTGGTCCAGTGATCTGTGATTAACTAGCCATTTGACATTGGGTAAGTGCAGGGAATGTTCTATTTCTTACTGTGTAAAATTAGAACACTGAACTACACAACCTCTGAGGTCTACGAACAGTTTTCTCCAACTAACATTTTCTTTATTATGATGCACCTAGTGCTCCTATAACTCTCTATCCCCCAGAAAACCCTCCTGCTTGTCCTAACTCCGTACCTGGTTACCTCTGATTAATCATGGCTCAGGTAGGAAATCAGATTACAAAAGAGGCTATATTGTTTGTGGCTAAAGCAATAGTTGCTTGAAGAAGGATACTCTGTTTCGCCTCACCTAACTTCTAACTCTAGCAGATTGGTCATGACACTAGTTACTACTGTTGGGCAATGATCTGCACACCCCTCTAAGGAATACTTCCATACCTGAAAAAGCCAATATGAATTTAGAAGATCACATATATGGCATTACCCCCAGAAAGTGGGAATCATGCAGGGGTGGGGAACCTTTTTTCTGCCAAGGGCCATTTGGATATTTATAACACCATCTGAGGGCCATACAAAATTATCAACTTAAAAATTAGCCTGCTAGCACTATTTACAATTGCTAAGATCTGGAAACAGTCCAAGTGTTCAACAGATGAATGGATAAAAAAGCTGTGGTATATATACACAATGGAGTACTATGCAGCTGTAAGAAAGAAAGATCTCTTATCCTTTGAGATGATGTGAAAGGACCTGGAGAGTATCATGCTAAGCGAAATAAGCCAATCAGAGAAAGACAAATATCACATGATCTCAATTATTTGTGGAATATAATGAACAAAATAAGCTGATGAACAAAATAGACCCAGAGACACAGAAGCAGGGTTCAGACTGACAAACCTCAAGGGGGGCGAGGGGAAAGGGAAGAGATAAACCAAAGAACTTATATGCATGTTTGCATAACCAATGGACATAAACAACAATACTGTGTGTAGGGGGATGGGGGGAAATCGGGAGGAGGGTGTCAATGGGAGAAAAAGGAGAAACACCGGTAACAAAAATAAATAAATTTTTAAAAATGACATTGAAAATAAAAATAAAAATTAGCCTGCTATATTTGGTCAGGCTAATTTGGTGAGGTGTGTGATGTTAGCTGGTATTGATTTCGAGGGCCTAGTCTAGGGGCATACCTCGTTTTATTGTTTCACTTTATTGTGCTTGGCGGTCTTGTGTTCTGCAAGACCCTCCATCAGCAAAAATATTATGACTCACGTTTTTGCAGTGGTCTGGAACCGACCTGTAATATATCTGAGGTATGCTTGTATTTAAAATTAAAATGACCCCTGGCCAGTTTGGCTCAGCGGTTAGAGCATCAGCCTGCGGTCCAGAGAGACTCGGGTTCGGTTCCCACTAAGGGCACATACCTCCGTTGCAGTTTGTCCCCAGCCCTGGTTGGGGTCATGTGGGTGAAGACCAGTCAATACGTCTCTCTCACATCGATGTTTCTCTCTCTCTCTTCCTCCCTCTCTCCCTCTCGCTCTATCTGAGGATGAATGCAAAAATGTCCTCAGGTGAGGATAAAAAATAAAATAAAATAAAAATTAAATTAAAATGTGACAACTTTAAAAAGTAAAATGTTCACATGAGAAATATCAAAACTTAAAGTATAAAGAATTCCAATCCTGGTAAAAATAGTTGTCATAGTATTGTACTGTCCACCGTACAATACTGCTTCACTGTAGATGGTTAAAAAATAAAGGGACCGATCTAGAAAAAGCTCATAAGAAAAGTGGGCTTCTGGAACAGTCCATAACAGAAGAGGGCAGGTTTTGATGAGGACTATGGTAGCATGAGGAAGGAAAAGGACAGAAAGGAAAAGAGAAGATTAAAAAAGATTTCCTAGTCTTAAAAAAACAGTGGTTCTCAAAATTGGTCTTAGACCAGCAGCAGCAGCATCACCTGGACACTGGTTAGAAATGCAAATTCTTGGGACTTACTCCAGACCTACTGCATCAGAAAATGTGTGTGTGTGTGTGTGTGTGTGTGTGTGTGTAGGGGGGGCCAGTATGTATCCAATGCAAGCTAAGTCTGAGAACCACTAGTCTAAAAGGACTCATGCTACTCCTGATGGTAGAAAGGAGAGCAGGTCCCACTACAGGTAGAGGACAGCTCCACATGTGCAGTTTCTGTTTACTCAGCTATTCTAACTTGGCTTTAGAGTTTTTGGTCCCACTTCTGCTGCTGAGCAGTTCCTTTCTGGTAGTTAGTTATCACTGATCTTTAGGCTTCCTAGTAAGTTATCACTCTGATCTTTAGACTTCCTCACCATGTAATATCCTTTAGAATAAAGATCGTTCTAGTGGGTCTATTCCCTAATACCTGTAATTCCTTTAAAACATGGGATGCTGATGGGGTGGGATTGGGCAATGGAGATGGAAAAGGAATATCAGTGAAAAAGAGTTATTAGCAGCCAAGGGAAGCTGAGTGGATGGACCTGCTGAAGAAAGGAAACCATATGGCTGATCCATATGTTCCATAAGATGATGTTATGTTCCATAAAAGAGTAAGTTTAAGGATCTTGTACTGTCTAATTTAATACTAAGGAAAAAATGTTTATTTTATATTTCAGTATGAAAGAATTCCCACCTCAATTCCATTTGGGGTTTGATGGCCTAGTCATAAATACTACTTAGCATTAAACATGCCATTTTTAGTTATTCAGTAAATGGCAAGCCAAAGCTAACAGATACATGGTTTTCCAAATACAACTGAAAATAAAATATTGTCTCATGGTTTGGTTTGGTGGTTAATGGTAAGAGAACTATTTTTTTTCCAGCAGGAGGTTACATGTATATATTACATGCCCCCAAACCTGAAACATGGCTGGTTAAGCTTGTTTGGTTTAATTTATGCTCTGGCTCAAACTTAGAAACCTGAATATATTTAGTATTTTCTTACTCACAATATGACACAACTTTCCAGTTTTCTAACCTGGGGATGATTCAAGATCCACATTTAGCTGTAACATTTTAAAAACCATTCTGAGATGTCATTTTTAAGGAATTCATGGAAAGCAAAATGTTTAAAACCCTTGATGTATACTCAAGTTAGAGAATATAGATAGTAGGCTTTGGTATAGATAAGAAATTTGTTTATGCTTACACTGTTAACTGTCTAAGCTGACAGTCTCAAAATAGAATTAATTACATGGCAGTATCTTGGGTTATTGTAAATCTCTGCTTTTCCTTCCAGTTCAAATGAAAACAATTACAGATTAGTTTAACTGCTACTAAAATGTCTCTTTACCTAATAGTTGAATTTAAAACAATTACATTTTATTTTGTTCTTGAAAAATTTATAATTTAAATTTGAAAACAGCTTGCAAAAAATATTATCTGGCCTAACCACAGTAAATATAAAATTTTAAATATATGGAAAATTACTTTTACAAAAACATCAAAATGCCCCCTAAAGATAGTATCAATTTAAAGACATACCCCATGGACATGGACAACAAAGACGGGGACGGGGTGGGGGTGGGGGATGGGGAGGAGGGTGTCAATGGGGAAAAAAGGAGAAACATCTGTAACAAAAAAAATTAATAAAAAAAGAAAAATAAACAAAATAAATAAATAAAGACATATCCCATAGAAACAACTATTTGTATGTAAAACTGGCTTATAATACAGATTTTTTTTTTTTTTTGGTGCGTGCCCCTAGTGGGAACCGAACCTGGGACTCTGGTCCACAGGCCGACGCTCCAACCACTGAGCCAAACCGGCCAGGGCTATAACACAGATTTTAAAACAAAACTTTTATACACAAGCATTATATCTCCCAGGCTATCTATAACTGCCAAATATAATTTTAATTGTGATTTTTTTTAAAAATTAATCACAAAAATAAACTCTGAGAACTGCTAACACATTACTTAAAGTCATTGGTTCCCTCAAGTATGTTCTAAAAAACAAGAGTTCCACGGGCTATTAATACATTTTACTAGAGATCGATTTCCTTGGTCTATGTGGCATATTTGCAGTACACAGAGTGTTTTTTCCAAAGGTAAACCCAGTACTTAGCAATACTTCTCAGTCTTTGCTATGCTAATGTACATTATGAACCTTTAGAAGAGTGCAGAAAGTAGTTTCCCAAACATATTTGGAACAACTTTTCCTGGGAAATCTCTTAGATTTAATGATCTACAAAACATACTGTGGGAAATTCTACTTTGGGGCATGAGGTTTCTAATGTGAAAATGACAATGTATTACTCTTATACTATAAGGCTAATCTTCAGGTTAAAAGGGATCCATATTAGTTCTTCAAGTCTAATCCCACCTATGATGTTTGAATTCCTTTTAAAATGTGCCAAGTGATCTCTGACGAGGCCTATCTACCTGCTTACCTTAAACAGAGGATTAGTTTAGAGTTTATTCTACACAGAAAGTTAGTTGCCCAAATTATTAGGCTTAACTCATCTGCACTTCAGCATCTTTCTTGTTCATACAGATTAAGAAGGAAGCAAGTTGTGATACCAGGAACTCAAAATAGAAACGAAAAACAAGTGAGTACAATACAACGAACTTATTGTGCCTGCTATTTATTATTTACAAACATGCATGAAGTATTTGTACTATATATATTACAATGTTTATACTATATACATTTTATTAAAGCACATGAGAATTTTAAATTAAAAGTTAAAGTATAGTTACTTTAAAAATAAGTTAAGAACACTGCTCCTACTATGAAATCCATTCCCCAGAAATGAGCTCATCTGATTAGTACAACTGATCTGCCAGCTGGATGGATCCCAAGTAAATTTCAAACTGGCACTTGGCAAAATATCCCTGTACCCAGCATTGAACATGGAACACACATTAAAGATGCATTCTGGGACTGCCCTGAGAACCAAACAATTATATGGTAACATGAATATATTCAACTTGTCCTCTTTATGCTAAATTGCCTAGATGAACAGTTTAAATAATACTTCAAATTCTGTGCTTAAATTGTGTTTACATCTATTCTGTACTAGTCTGTTGGCATCTAACTCTGGATTAGGAAAGACTGACATCTGGTAGTTATAGCAACCCTTTACTAGGTCGGAAGTTGAAGACCATGAGCCTCAAAGAAATGCAAACCAGGTTTATTACAATGAATATATCAAAATCTTTTTCTAAAATAGCCATTCAATAGAGCTTTTCACTTAAAAGAGAAACACCATGTGTGTGTTCTCCTGCTCATGCATTATATAATTGACCTACAAAAGTCAAGTTTTAAAAGGGGTTAAAGGGATGAATGATTAAATTAAATAAGTACTTAGGCCTGCATTCCCTTCTCCCACAAGGCTGCCACTGTCCCTTTTATAAAGACCAGGAATGAGAACCAAATTAGCCCTATTTAGGTTGGCCATTTAATTTAACTCTCACTTCCTTAATCATAATGTGTGTATTCTTGGGTATACATTTTTCCTTCTCAAAGAAGTTTCATGTAGGCAATACTTCAGATGAAGAGTAAATAATTAATGGTATAAAAACAGTAACAACACGTATATAGCACAGGAACACACACAAAGTTTTAAAAAATTCATCACAATCTTATTAAATCATGAAAAAAAAAGCAAGATATGTAGAAATACAATTATAATTTGATTCTATACTTTCCTAAAGTTACCCAGTTAGGGTAATGGAGCTGGGGAAATTGAATCCAGAACACCTACTTAGAAATGTTATTTTCTTTCCAGTACATCACAGTTTCTTTTCTTAAATAATAGCATTTTACAGTTTACATAGCTTTTAGTATTATAAATATAATGTACATATGTAGGGGTATAAAGGGCTTTGCAGTTTGAACTTGCCCAAACCTCCCTGCAGCCAACATCCAGTCTAGTTTTACTCTTCAAAGATCTTTGTTCTGCCTTTTCTCTATCTTTCCAAAGTCACCACAACTTGCTTGAGACCAAGAGAAAGCAGTAGTTAGTAAATGCAGCATCCAGCCTTCCAGAGCACTCATGAGTTCTGATTACATCTATTCTAATTTACAGACTAGCATGCCAACACATGGACTATTTCCCTTTGCTCTCATTCTTAATGCAACAATGTCAAGGACACAGCCATTAAGAGATGACCTAGGATTATACAAGACTTATCCAGCTCAATACGCTTATTCTATCTCATTATTTTACTTCAACCCTCTGTCTATAAAAAGCCCTTTCCTTCTATGGCCAGTCTCTGAAGTCTAAGATTTTATATTCCTGGTATTTAGAGAAGGAAACTCTTCTTGTATCTCTTCCTGAAGGCATCTGAAACATACTTTGTTGATTTTCAAGATGGGAAAGATGCTCTTTCACAAGAGGCTTTTCAATGATCTAGCTTGCTCAATAGGCTGTCAAAAAGTCTCTTCAATGATGTCTGGATCGCTCACTAGATACTAGACAGGGGAGAAGGGTGCCCTGGAGTGAGGGGCACTGAAGTTATTCACCAAGACAAAGGAAAATAACTCAAGGATCAGTCAACACCATTTGGCAAGAGACCCCTTTATACACGGTACTTTGCTTCAAGATAAAGGACACGTAGTTGATGGAAAACACAAGGAGAGCATAATATAACAGAAAAAACAATGGTTCTAGAACCAGGCAGACTTGGGTTGGAATCCTGATTCTGCTACTTACTGGCTGACCCACCACAAAGTTACTATATACCTGAATCTTTTTCTTTACCTTATAATATCAATCTTGCAGAACTGATGTGAAGATTCAATATTTTATGTAAAGTATCTGGCATAGTATCTGATACATGGCAGGTGCCCAATAAAAAGTAGCTACAAATTTAATTTTTTTAATCACCTGTATTTAAGAAGCTGGACAGAAATTAGCAACCATTAGAGGTGGTGGTGGAGTAATTTTTTAAAATACCTCATGAAATGTGAGAGTTAGAGAGGGAAGAGAGGTAGTAGCTACTTGTGAGCAATAGCCCTGAAAACAGCCCTGTAACACAAAGTGGCCCAGCCAAGTCAGCTGAAATAACTGTACGCAAGGCATCCCCAGGGAGCATTTCCCTGCATCTCTGCAAGTTCCCACCAGACCAATAAGACCACAATATAAACTCTCTTGTTTTTACAGCAGCATTGTCCAATAGAAATATAATGTGAGCCACAAATACTTTTAAATTTTCTAGTAGCCACACTTTAAAAAGTAAAAAAAAAAAAAAAAAAAACAACAGGTGAAGTTAATTTTAATGTATTTTATTTAACCTCAAATACCCTCATTTCAACCTGTAATAAATATAAAACATTGAGTTATTTTACATTCTTTTTCCCCATACTAAGTCTTAGATATCCAGTATGTATTTTACACTTAGTGCATCTCAATTAAGTCTAGCTACAGTTCAAGTGGCCAATAGCCACACAGAGCTAGCAGCTACTGTATTAGACGGTGGGGCTCTACAATCCTGGCAACAAACTTGGGCCAAGTCCAGAAAATGTACCCTAATTCTTGTAATTCCACAATTTTACGAGGAACCTTAAAAGTCTTGTTATTAAAAATATATCACTTTTAAAATGTAAATGTCTCTGAAAAAGCAGTAAACTAATCAGCTAATATTTCAGCAGGGATTGTCTGAGACAGGTTAGCCACCAGGGAAGTTAAGAGGCGGGAAAAAGCAAAGGAAAGCTAAAAAGGCGGTGTTGAGAAGGGAATCTCAAGAAAACCAAAGACATATTTACCTAGTTGACAGGTTAGCCTAGATCTATGCCACTTAAAATCATCTCATAAGTCTTTGAGGTTGCAAGCCCTAGAATACTATAATCATAAGACACTTGCATATCAAAAGCTCAGAGTCAGCTATGACAAACATATACACAAGTATATAACCAGTAACAGCAGTTGGGAGGTGTAAGAAATTGGTAGGGGAATGCCAATCAGGTCAAGCAACATCATTTCTTGATTGTGCATTACTAGGGTATTCCAATCAGGTCAGCACCTTCAAAATTTCACAAACCTGAAAGAATGTTTCATAAATAAGATCTTTGTAAGAGGTCACTAGAACAATGTAGAAGTTTGGACAAATTTTAAAAGCTGATAAATACCGGAATCTTTTCTCTATGAGGTGTTGTGATAATCCATGCACTTAGACAATTATGCCTTTAGTTAAGTTAAATTTGTTAAAGTTCAACTATAACTGTAAACAACTTTCAATCAGGTAAGGAAAGCCTGTGTCATATGGTTTGCTTTTTTGCAATTCAAGAAGTACTTTCAAAGTATGTAACGTAAAGTGCAACCAGATGCTGTTGGCAAAGAACTAGATTTTCAAATGTGACTGATTTCCAAGAACATTACCATAGATGTGGCCTACACATGGGTGAGTATAAAGTTTTGAAAAGCTTATATCTAATCTAATCATCTATTCAGATCTCTCCATGCCTTCCCACACATTTCAATGATGTCTCCAATTTTCAAATAAAGTAAAATTTTCAAAATGTATAGCAAATAAAAAAATATATACAGGGTGGGACAAAAGTAGGTTTACAGGTGTGAGTATGCAAAATACAAGAGTTTATTCTTATATTATTTATTAATTATTGTATTATTTTCCATACAAACAACTGTAAACCTACTTTTGCCCCACCCTGTATGTATGATTGAAAACTCCTTCCTCGCCCTGGCCTTGCTTCAGCGGTTAGAGTGTTGGCCCATGGACCAAAGGGTCTCAGGTTCAATTCCTGGTCAAGGGCACCTACCTGAGATGCAGGTTCCATCCCCAGCCCCGGTCAGATTCATGCAGGAGACAACCAATCGATTTCTCTCTCTCACATCGATGTTTCTCTCTCCCTCCCTCCCTTTCACTCCATCTATAACTTATAGAAAAGTATCCTCAGATGAGGATTAACAAAAAAAGAAAAAAGAAAGAAAATTCCCTCCTACTAAATAGATTAAGAACACATCATACAGCTAATGTCATTCTATCTAAATATACAAATTGATGTTAATACCTGAACCAGAACAACAGGTCACTTGCATTGTAACAAAGTTCAGTCACAAAGTGGCAGTTTTCTTCCATTTAGAAAAGTTTTCCTTAGTTCCAACTACTACACAAGTTTACAATCATCAGTATACTATTACTTGGTAGGCAAGCATGCCACAGTAGATGCAAAACATTTAAATTCCAAATTGCAATAACCCTGTGATAAAACTTAATGAAAAGCAATGTATTTGTATCCTATCTTGAAAAAGAAGTATCTTTAATGATTGAGATTTTTCTCTTAATTGAAACAAATTTAGAAACATTTACAGATGCTATTTTTACTGATTAATGGGAAAAGTACACTGAAATAAAATTAATAGGCAAAATTCATTTCTCACTATTTAAACAATGTACAGTATAACCTATTTCATACCATCACTTTCTGAACCTTTCAGATAATGATCCTGAATTAAAATCTCAATTAACTACAATGCTCAGGGAATAGTTTGTTCTAGACAAACTCTTAATCCTAGTCAATACAGTACATGGGCTGAATTTCTTGAATATATTCCAACGTTCATTTTAGGCATGCCTCCTTCCTCTTCCTTTCTCATAAGCAGAAATTTGGGAGTAGGGAATATAAGTAAGCAATAATCATTTATTAATTTAACATAAATTTTCTGAGCACCTAAGTATCAAATACACAGGACATATTTACATATAATCTTATTTAATCGTTTTTTAAAAATATGTTTTATTGATTATTTTAGAGAGGGAGAGAGAGATGGAAACATCGGTATGAGAGAAACATTGATTGGCTGCCTCCTGAATGCCCCCCACAGGGGATTAAGCCCGAAACCTGGGCATGTGTCCTGACCGGGAATTGAACAGGCAACCACTTTGTGCATGGGTTGATGCTCAACCACTGAGACACACCAGCCGGGCATAATCTTATTTGATCTTCATAGCAACTTAAGAGATAGGTAGCTTTGCCCCAATTCTACACATGAACAAAGTAAAAAGACTCAGAGAAGTTAAGTAACTTGCTCAAGGCCAACAGGATTCGAAGATCTGTCTCACAGCAAAACCTGTCCTATTTGGACTATCCAATGTTGACTCTTCCCTTTTTTACCCCACCTCTCCTCACTTTAGTACAACCAACTGAACTTGCCCTCTAAATTTCTCATTCAATAACATTTGCATTTCTTCAGAAGTATTTGTTTTTGATTATCATATTATAAAGGCAAAACATGGTTAAAACTATCATGCCTTGGGACAGTTTAATGTTTGTTTTTCCTCTCTAAAGTGTTTCATTTTCCTTTTAATTGTAGAAGAGTATACATACAGATGGCAAGACATTAGCCCCCCAAAATAAACTTCTAGTAGAAGACTCCTCAATACTGACAGGACAAAAAGAGAAAGATATTCTAAGATTGTGCTATCCAATTTGGCAGCCACTAGTCACATGTGACTACTGAGTACCTGAAATGAATTGATATGTGCCATAGTGTAAAATGCACATAGGATTTCAAAGACTTGGCATATAGAAAAGAGCAAAATGTCTCATTAATTTTTCACTGACTCATTATTTCAATGAGTCAATATTTCATTAATATTGAGTACATGTTGAAAGATATTTTTAAGCTGTTAAATATATTATTAAAATTAATTTCACATTTTTTTTAAAAGTGGTTACTAGAAAATTTTAAATTACATATGTATTTTTGGGGAGGGATAATCGTAGTCTAGGGCCTTCCTATGAGACTTCAAACTATGCAGGTAATTTGTTCAAAATCCATCCCCCTATACAAAAGTCATCCCTGAAGAGAAGGCCCAAACCCTTCTGATTAAACCTCTTTAAAAGAAAATGTAGTAGGTGACCAAAGAAAAACAGTTTGGGAAGACCCATATAATTATTCTGATCAGAAATAGCAAATAAATGTCAGTTCAGTGATAAGCCAAATAAATGTAGCCTTCTCTTCCATGACCCCCCCAATCTTAAAAGCCATCCTTCCAACTTCCAGTTTCATATACTTTCATGAATATAGTATCTTTACTGCTTAAGACTTGTGCAAGATATTACAGTCTTATTGGGGTGATCACTTGTAAGGTATTTTAATGTCTAATCACTCTGTGGTATACCTGAAACATAATATTTTTATGTCAACTGTAATTAAAAATAAAATTTTTAAAAAAGATAGTAGGGTCTTCATTCTGAATACTGATTCCAAGTATAGGAGACTATGAAGATGCTGGGGTCAATGTGCACTGACATTAGGATGCACTCAGGAGTTACTGATTCCAATACATCCCTGAAATCCATTTGATTAAAAAAAAATTTTTTTTCTTTATTGATTTTTAGAGAGAACAGAAGGGAGAGGGAGAGATAGAAACATTGATGAGAGAGAACATCAACTGGCCGCTTCCTGCATGCCCCCCACTGGGGATCGGGCCCACAACCTGGACGTGTGCCCTGACCGGGACTCGAACCAGCGACCTCTTGGTGCATGGGTCAACGCCCAACCACTGGGCCACACTGGCTGGGCTCTGAAATTCATTTGTATTTTTAATCATTTGGTCCTCCTTTCATTGGAGGACCCAAGGAATTTCAGCAAATGAAGTTTCTATTTAATCAACATTTTATTCTCTATAAACCAAAATCTCAGGAGAAAAACACTAGCAGAAGCTTTTAAGAAATATCAATAAGTTAAAAGAAATATTACATGGTTTTCGCAAAAGTTGAACTACAAGATTTTAAATAACAAATACTGTCACCATGAAATACAGCTAGTCCCCAAGCAGTTTAAATCAACTTTATAAAACACTGAATTCAAAGTTCTCCAGTAAATACCTTGACCTTGGACTTGTTCCTATTAAAACTGATTTTTAGCCTTGGCTGGTTTGGCTCAGTGGTTAGAGCGTCGGCCTGCGGACCAGAGAGTCCTGGGTTTGGTTCCAGCTAAGGACATGTACCTTGGTTGCAGTTTGTCCCTGGTCCCGACTGGGGTCATGTGGGTGGCAACCACTCAATGTGTCTCTCTCACGTAGATGTTTCTCTCTTCCCCCCTCTCTCCCTACTGCTCTGTCTGAAGATAAATGCAAAAAAAATGTCCTAGGTGAGGATAAAAAAAAAAGATTTTTAATAAAGATCAAAAGGCGTCTTTTATATTCGTAGTAAGATCAAAAGAAATTATATTTTATTTAGACCCCCCCCCACCATAATGATGAATCTTTTTAGTTCCTCAGAAGGATGTACTATAGAGGGCTTTATTTTGAAAAGACCAGGCTATCTTGAAAAGTGCCTTCTAAAACTGTTGTCATGAACCAAAGGCCATAGCCAAACATTAAAAAAATAAAAACAAATCTGATAAATTCCATTCAAAGTCCTTGATATAACGCAACATAGATAAAATGCATTCTTGATGGCTAAAATCTTATTTGATGAGTTTCATTACAAAATTAGATCAAAACACTAGTATTTCTAATATGACAGATTTCTTTCTTGACTGTGTCTTATGTAAAGGCCCACTTACTTGAAAATAATGGAAAATTGTGGCCATGAGTTCTATAATCTATTTTACTAAAACAAAGGACCTAAAACTTTTTCTTTTCATTGGAGGGTGAGACTTTCTCATTTATTTATTTTTTTAATTTAATTTTTTCTTTATTGATGTTAGAGAAAGAAAGAGAGGAAGGGAGAGATAGAGATAGAAACATTGATGAGAGAGAATATTGACTGGCCACCTCCTGCATGTCCCCCACTGGGGATCAGGCCCACAACCTGGGCATGTGCCCTGACCAGGAATCGAACCGGCAACCTCTTGGTGCATGGGTCAACGCTCAACCACTGAGCCACACCGGCTGGGCAAGACTTTCTCATTTAAATATGTTCTCTTCCAACAGAATATGTTGAGGCAGCCAAATACATCTAGTTTGGATTTTCAATATAATGTTCCTAAACATGTCAGAAACATTCACCATGTACATGACTTGCATCAATGAAGAACATGCAAAAACTGAATACACAGAAGATCAGCATAGCTTTTTGTCAAGAAAACAAGAAAGTTCATGACATCCAGACTTTTTTTTTTTAATCTTCACCCGAGGACATTTTTTTTGCATTTATCTTCAGACAGAGCAGAAGGGATAGAGGGAGGAAGAGAGAGAGAGAAACATCGATGTGAGAGAGACACATCGAGTGGCTCCCACCCACATGACCCCAACTGGGGCCAGGGACGAACTGCAACCGAGGTACGTGCCCTTAGAGGGAACCGAACCCAGGACTCTCTGGTCTGCAGGCCAACATTCTAACTGCTGAGCCAAACTGGCCAAGGCAACATCCAGACTTTTTAATGAATTTCTTCACAAGACTTTCCTGAATTCAATGAAAGATTTAAAGAAACAAAAACAGAGACAGATACCAACTATTTCTTGAAAAGCAGCTTCAAATCCCTAAGAGACTGAGTTCTCATCCTGCCTAACCCCTACTCTAGGGAAGGTCAAATGGAATTCTGGAGAAACCCTCACTCCAGAATTGCCTAAATGGGTTAAGATAGCTGGTAATGTGGTAAAGTCAAAAAGCACCGACTGGGCCCTGGCCAGTGTGGCTCAGTTGGTTGGAGCATCATCCCCTGCACCAGAAGGTCGTGGGTTCAATTCCCAATCAGGGCACATACCTAGGTTGCGGGATAGATCCCCAGTTGGGGCGTGAACGGGAGGCAACTCAATCAATGTCTCTGTCTGTCTGTCTCTCTCCCTTCCTCCCTCTTTAAAAAAAAAAGACACTCAACTGAGAGTCAGGAACCATAGTTGTGAGTCTAGAACGTATCACTTCACTCAACCAGACCAGGTTATTCCCTTTATACATAAAATGAGGCAGAGGTTTCCAAAATTCTATGAGTCTAGAGGTCATTCCGCTCTTTACTCCTATTTGCCTCTCCAAACTTTAAAGTTTACAGAACATTCCCACTTCCACTCAAAACAGAAAGCCTGGATGATTCACACAAAGGAAGAATTTTAGCATTCACAACATTATGAATTTATTTAATACCAATGACTGTACACTTAAAAATGGTTAAGATGGTAAATTTAATGTTATGTGTATTTTATCACAATAGGACAGCAGACACCCAGGACTCCAAGATGGCATCAGTTGTACCAGTGAAGGAAAAGAAACTCATAGATCTTAAAATAGGGGAGTGCCAACCTGGATACTGATGCAGGATTTCACCCCTAATGGCACTTTTGAGTATTTCAAATAGGTTACTACCTGTATTACAACAAGCATATCAATGTGAACAAGGGAAGCATGCTGGGGTCTCTATGGTGCTGGCAACTTACATGCTTTTCAAATACCACCTTTCTTACAAGGAACTCAAACATTAGCGGCTATGCAAGTAATAATGAAGAGGACCCAGTATGGAGGGCACATTCTGCATTCCTGACCATTACCTTCTCTGTACCACTCCTTGAGGAACTTAATCATTTCTGAATCCTTTCATATCCTAATTGAGAATAATGCCCAATAAAAGATGACTGGTACAAAAATAAAAATATATTGAAAAATAAAAATATATTGAAAAATTTAAAAACGGAAAAAATATAAGACCATTATTTATAGTTTCTGCATAGTAATCACATTCTATTAAATACCATTCAAAAAAAAAAAAAGATAAAAGACCAAGTCTAGTAACAGTAAATTTAGAGTCAGGTAATCCCAAAGTTTAGGACAAAATCTTATGATTTGGTGGGTGGCAAAAGGCAAAGTCAACAAAATACTGCCAAGTACTAAAAAAGTAAAGTAAAGTTTTAGAAGAGGTCCAGTTGAGCTGGCATAACAGGGCAGAAACACAGACAGAAAAGGCTGACCATTCCTGACCTCTCCTTTGCCCTCCCTACTAGATATTTTTCTGTGGGAGCACTTCTCAGCTGGAATTCGCTTTGTTAGCATGCATCATTTCATAAAAGTTATTTGCCATTGCCTAGGGTAAGATATGAGTGAAAGATGATTACAATTACCACCTCCCATTTTCCATAGCTCTGCCATAAGTGGAGGAAAAGCTGAGAAAACATAATCTTCAATAAAAGACACAATGGATCTGGAAACCATATTTAAGAGAACAGGGCTGGCTATTTCCCCAGGTTGTTCTGGGCCTAAAGCTATATTTCTTACGCAGCAATTCACCACCAGGTGTAGGCAGGCTAAGTCTTGATTCAGGAATTTAAAAATAAACAATGAAAAATATCTCTGGAATAATATACAAGAAAGGAAGAAAGCTGAGTGTTGAGGGAAGGAGGTGACAATTTCACTGTATACCCTTCTGTGCCGTTGGGTTTTTGTTCCCATGCCCTTACATTCTGTACTCAAAAACTATTTCAAATGTTTAAAAATAAAATTGCTTTTATAAAAATGTGACTCAAATAGTAAGTTTACCTTAGAAACCAAGTTAATGAAATCATTCTTGCTTTTAAAAAACCCAGTGAGAGTGCTCTTTACATTTCTAATTTTTAAACATTTAATTGTATTTTGTCCATAAAGTAGTTTTAATTTCATTAAGTTACTTTTGTATAAATAAGTTATTTTAAACATTATTTAATGCTTAAAAATTTTAAGCATGAAAGCAAGTTTTTTACTGCAATATTTTAGAAGTTAGTCTGTCAAATCTCTTACTTTCTTCCACCCATTTACAAAAATCACTATGTTCTAGTCAACACCCTCTTTTGTTACATGTCCTATTAAAGGGAGCTACAAACAAACAAAAATGGCCATCATGCCTGTAAATAAGCTATGAGTAACATTAGAGGAGCCAAATCTCACATTAATTGTTTTATTATGCAAATGTGCAAAAAAGTCTTACTGACTGGATTCTCCACTAAATTTACATAGCAAAAACAAATGATTTTGCATGTGCTACTTTTGACATTTCTCATTGTTTCTTATACATGCTTACCACAGGCTTAATTCTGAATTTCCAAGACGAACCACTAAATGTTATTAAGGGGAAACTTTAAGATGGCACAATGACTTCCTGTATATAACAGCATGCAATATTTGATATTGCAATGCTCAATGTCTTCAATTCTTTCTTTTTTTATTCCATTACACAAGTTTAAAATGAAACACAAAAACACAGCATAGGGAGGCAGTTTCATTTGGAAACAGAAAGACTATTCTTTAGCCAAAATGTTGATTATTCAACCATTTCCAAATGCACAAATGAAAACAAATCCAAAGATTAGACAATTGGGTAATAGCTGACAAGCAGTAAAAATTAAAGAAAATTAAGAAATAGTCAAGTTCCTAAAGTCTTTTATGTATGGTAAGGAAAAGATATCTTCAAGACTTGCTGAATCTACCTAATTTCTAGTAGTATAGGTATATCTTCCCTCTGTCACAAATCAGAGTATTGGAAATGTAGTAATATGCAACATTTCAATTTCTATCCCATGATCAAATGTCCCTCCAACCCCTGCACTGTTCAGCGAGATGTATAGATTTCTGCTTCCAAAATATCCCATTCTTCCCTTTCTAATCTCAAAGCCACTGCCTTAGCTCATTTACTTATCTCTACATACCTCCTAAGTTGTCTCTTTGCCAACACGCTGTCACAACATTCTTCACAACACCAAATCTCAGACATATCTGATTATGCCTCTCTCATCAGCTAAAATAAGTGCCACAGAATAAAATCTAAATTTCTTAAAATAGCACCCAGGACCTTCATGATCTGGTTCTCCCACCACATCCATCAACAGATCTACATGCCTGTGCATATTCTATTATCCTGGTCTGTAACTCACCCTCCTCTTCAACATTTGAGAGATCCTCTAAAGATCAACTCAAATGCCATCCTCCTCCATGAACTATGTCTCCCCAGTGAGATAAACATTTTCCTTCTCTGTGCCTACCTGCACTTCCTTTAAATCACTGTTATACATGACTCTCAGGCTGGTGTTGGCATCAGTTACATTAATATCTCTCTTCCCTACCACAGTTCTTGTCTGGTTCACATATGCTTCCCTTAAAGTGCTGAAAACATATCAAACCATTCAAATAATATGAACCTCTATTTTCTAGATGTTTCCATTACAATAAAGGAATATATAAATATTTATATATTCATAATAAAATTAGGGGGTAAATTTTATGGTACATGAATTATATCTTAATTTAAAATTAACATTAGGATAAGCAGTACAAGAAAGTTAAAAATAATCCTTTCATGTACTTCTTCAACAGGCAACTCTTTAACAGGTAATAATGTTTTTAAGAAGGTAAATATCACCTTGGTTGGCTAAAAGAATTGAGTTCTCCTTATTTTAAAATTATAAGTATGGAGAAAAAAAAATCAAACCATCACTAACTTATAAACTGGTTCCTGCTATCTGAAACCTATGGAAATGATAATCGTAAAGCATTTTTTTGCTTATCTAGCTCATCTCCATAAAATTGGGTATTTAAAAAAAATTTAGACTCACCCTTGACTTGCCAAGGATAAGATCACAAACTTCTTCCTGACTGCTACCTGAATGATCAAAGTATCTTAACTCTGCCTCTTTAGGCAAAGCAAGCTAAACCAGGTTTAGTGCAACAATTATTGCTTCCTCAACTTTTTACTGCAAAAGCAGTTCTATTTCAGAAATAAGGTCCACTTAAGTTGTTTTAGTTGTTCTCATTTACATGGATGCACACACGTACTTTTTTCCTGGTGTCTTTTTTAAAAATTGAGATAAGATGCACTCTTTTAAATTGCACAAGTTCTAGAACTTTTTCATCACCCAAAAGGAAAACCCAGTACCTATTAAGCAGTCACTCCCTATATCTCCAGCCCCCAATCCCCAGCCCTTGGGAGAGGAAAGGAGAGAGAGAGAGAGAGAGAGAGAGAGAGAGAGAGAGAGAGAGAGAGAGAGAGAGAGAGAGAGAAATATCAATGAGAGAGAACATGGATTGGCTGCCTCCTGCATGCCCCCCACTGGGGATTTGGCCCACAACCTGGGCATGTGCCCTGACCGAGAATCGAACAGGCGACCTCTTAGTGCATGGGTCGACGCTCAACCACTGAGCCACATCAGCCAGGCAGTGACAACACTATTTTTATTTTCACATTTTGATTGAAAGCAAATTGCTCTATCTGTAGAGAAAAAGATTTCCTTTGGGAACAAGTGCGCTTAGAAGTTAAAATAAATTCAAGGCTTTGCAAGATAGACTAAATGTCTTCAAAGCATAAAGATGTAAAGCAATATAGCAAACACTTATTACAGCAAAGTTTATTCTAGTCACCAAAGGGATTAAATATGCAAATATTTAAAAATGAAGAAGGAGCCCAACTGGTGTGGCTCAGTGGCTGAGTGCTGACCCATGCACCAAGAGGTCGCCGGTTCGATTCCCAGTCAGGGCACATGCCCAGGTTGTGGGGGGGAATGCAGGAGGCGGCCAATCGATGTTCTCTCTCATCGATGATTCTACCTCTCTCTCTCTCCCTCTCCCTTCCTCTCTCTCCAAAAATCAAAGAAAAAAAATTTTTTTAATAAAAAGGAAAAGGACAACTCTCAAGTGTATACAGTCAGCCAATAACTATGCACTGATCTCCACTCATAGCAATTTCCTCCTCAAAATCTCCAAATAGATGTCCAGTAGACATTTCAAACTTAACATTTCTCAAGCTGAATGCCTATTCTCTCACACACCCCAAACTTGTTCCTTCTGCAACTTCTGCCTAGACTCCAAACCTTGGTGTCAAGTTTGACTTCTTTCTCTCACATCTACCCCCACATCCCAGTTAGTAAATCCTGTTGCCTTTAAAATTAAATATACCTAGAATTCAATCTATCTCACCATCTCAACCAGATACATTATCTCTCACCATGATTAAAGCATCAGTATGCTCTAGTGTTAAAACAAAGCCAAAAGAATTGTTTAAAAATCTATGGCAGATCATGTCCCACTTCTGTTCAGTCATCCAGTGGCTTCCCAACACCCATCCCTCATTCTATTTCATCCATGCCACATACACTTGGGCCTCGGGGACTTTGGGCTTGTTGTTCCCTGTAGCCATGATCTTCTTGATATCACATACATTCTCAAGTCTTTCCTCACATGTCACCTTCTCAGTGAGGACTTCACCTTGTCACTTGATTTAAATTTGTCATTACCCCCAAATACTCCCTTTATCTTCCTTCCCTGTTCTATATTTCTCCATAACATTTATACCCACACAACATACAATCTACTTGTTTCTATTTACCTTCAAGAATGTAAACTCCATTAGGGCAAGAGGGTTTGTCTGTTTTATTTACTGCTGAATTTTCAGCACTTAGAACTGGGCCTGGCACATACGTGCTCAGTAAAATATTTGTTGTATGAATAAGTGAACAAATGAAAGGAAACATAAGGCTGCTCAGAAAAGAAAAGATCTAAACAGAGGTCAGAGAAATATTTGTGAGGAACTAATATACTAAACATAAAGTTGGGATGAGAATGGAAAGCACCGTTTCTAGAAAAATACGCCACAATGTTTCTACAGTTTGCTTTAGGAAAAACTGCTATCCTTGCTCATTTTTCATTGTTTTTGAAAAGGATCTGTCCATTGTCCATTGTCCATTGCCAAGGACCCTTAGCTTCTGAAGAACTAAAACAAACCCTGGAAGTTGACAAGTTCCTGGAGTGATCATGTCCTTTTCTCAACAGCCACATATATATACAGTCAAGGACTTTCATGGCCTTGGCCTTCTATTAGGCCCACTCTCAGTACCTTCACACAGTATAATCACAACTAAAACCACTAATTGTTGAATTCACCACCCTTGGAAGTACAATCACAGCATCTTCAAACTATGGAAATTAATCTTAGGATGACCTATCCCACCTCCTCACATATTTACATATAAGAAAACTAAAGTTAAGAAAAAAAGGAAGTAAAGTGATTTGCTCCAAAATATCTTGAATAGATACACTAAGAATTTTCAAATAGTAAGTGATAAACATTAGCAAGTCTAAGAGTATTCAGACACTTTGGAATAGATCGTCTAACATCCAAAACCAAACAATGTTATTTATAAAAATTAAGTAGAAATGATTGTATCTCATAATATCAGCAACTCTATCTATCTACACATTAGATTTAAAAGTTATAACAGAACCATCAACAGAACTACAGAACTATACTCTAGCATTCAGCAAACAAAGTAAATGATGGACAAATTTAGATTGTTAATAAATGTAAACCTCTTCCCAAAAGGAGACTTTCCTTGTCTGGTGGTGGGAATGATGAGGATTTCTAATATATTTTTTTAAATACCAACTTTCTTGCTAAGCATTACTATCTTCAAAATAGCAGTATAAGGATGTTTCTATGAACTAGTCATTTTTATGTGGGGTTCAGAGGGAGCGTTGTTAAAACCTACATGTTCTTCATCACCACCAGCTGCCAACGCTGTAATATTCTAATGTACCTCCTAGGGAGGTATGTCGTTGGTACTGTTAGTGATAGGAGTATGCATGTTCTAGCCTTCAAGTGCCTTACAGTGGGTAGAGATTGTGAACCACTGTTATAAACTATCTCCTGTCATGCTACAGGAAAAATCATTATTATTTTCATGGACAGTAATTTCTTGCCAAAACCCTTTCCATAGCCTACACGCAGTGAAATCCTACCCTGTCTTTCAAGGCCCACCCTTGTTCCCCTTTCCTGGGGATCTTTTTCTGACCACTCCATCTATGGTACGCTTTTCTTGACCAGATGACCTGTGACATTTGTTATCTGTACCTGTCATTTAGCATACATCACACACTGTCAAGTAACATCTTTTGTACTGTCATCTTAGTTGTTGCTGACCTTTTCTATGTTTGACTGGAAAGTCAAGTCAGAATCCCAAGGAGTTATATATGAAATTTGATATTCCTATGGGGGTTTTCTGGAAGGTAAAGCATTAATTCTCTTACATATGAAGGGGAAGAGTCAGAAGTCCTAAAAAGTGATTGGGTTTTAAAGTACACAGCACAACTGTCACTGAACTGTAAGTTTAGAAGTTTTGGGTTATACAAAACCAATAATTCCCAATCTTTCAAAGTAATAAGGATGCCTTTTACAGTTAAAATATTTTTAAAAACTAAAGCCACACTCAAATAGTAGTCAGGTATTAAATATCTCTTAATTGAGAGGGTACATGCACTCAAAAGTATATGTGAGGTACAGTATACATTTGGTCTACAGAGCATACTTGGTGTGCACAAGAAGTTGAGGTTCCTCCAGGACCTCAGGCTGGCATATGGTTGAATGTGGACATGGGAATTTACTGCTATATCAAAAAGTACTACTACCTAAAAATATTTAGGAGCAAGCAAAATATAGAAAGACAACAAACTCCCACCCTACCCCACACCCAGCATAAAACCCCTTAGTAACTCAACCCCTCCTCCCATGAAGTAGCATATTTTAAGCAATGTGAAACAACTCACTTCAATGTTTCAATAATAAACTTTCTTTGTGGTTTAAATTAATAAATAATATAGGAAAAGGAACAAAGAAATGAACATTACAGACAAAACCAATTAGCAAATATTTGAAGGTCCATCTCATAATATAATTCCTGATTCTGGTGAAATCTCAATACTATTTACCTATTTCATTATCCTCTTAAACAAAGCAAAACAAACAAACAAAAAACCAACAGTGTTTTCCAGCAGAGGCAGAAATATCATTCTAATCTTGGTTCAAGTCTTGGTGCAATCGCAGACAAGAATGCACTTAAATGAATTAGCAGTAAAGCATAGTGTTTAAAGGAAACTGGCCCTGGGCTCAAATCTTGGCTCTGCCACTTATTAACTGTATGATCTTGGGCAAGTTACTTAACTTCAGATAATTTATGTCAAGTGTTTAACATGATCCTTGGCAGGTTCTAAGGGGTGAAAAAAATAGTTACTAATTAATTATATATAATAGATACATAACAACGAAGATATTCTTTTTTTTATTTTATTTTTATTTTTTTTTATATATTTTTTTAATCCTCACCTGAGGACATTTTTTCATTTTTTGTTCAGATAGAGTGGGAGGGAGAGAGGGGAAGAGAGAGAGAAACATCGACATGAAAGGGACACATCGAGTGGCTGCCACCCACACAACCAACCAGGGCCGGGGACAAACTGCAACCGAGGTACATGCCCTTAGCGGGAACCGAACCCGGGTCTCTCTGGACCGCAGTCCGACGCTCTAACCGCTGAGCCAAACTGGCCAGGGCAAGATATTCTTCTTATCAAAACAATTTCAAAGCTTTCTTTCAAGTTGTCAAAGTTCCTTCTTATCTGGCTCTGATAGGCCTATTCCAGGTGTCCTAAACCTCCACTGACCTATATTGGTTCTACTACCTCCAGTTCTACCCATAGCTACTACTATAAGCATTTTCTGGAAATTTGGAAAAACTTGACCAAAAAAAAGGAAGAAAGAAAAAAAAAAACAAGAGGTCACTTAAGTAAACCAAAACAACAACAAAATCCACTCTGAAAAAATTGAATTGACTCAAGTAAGAATCACTGCCTTAGAAACTGAGACAAAGTAAAAAGGCGCGAGAAAAAAAATAATCAAGTCTCTTAAAACCCCTTACTCTAGTTAAGCAGATGATCTGTTTGATGATTTTAAGCCCAAATAAATTTTAATCATCATCATTCCTGTCTGCAAAAGCCATCAATAACCACAGCCATTAATGACACATGCCTCATTGAAATAATTTTCTTTACCACTTTTAATTTAATAATGATTTCACCATCGCTATGCTATTTTTAAATATAAAGTCTCAACAACTTAGTTTCTCCTTTCCCATGCACTTCAACAGGCGGTGAATTAATTCTTCATCATGTGTCGGGGCCTCCTGCTGGGAAGCATAATTAAAAATTAAGCAAGCAACAATTCCACTTGGTAGTACGATTCTGCCAAATCCTTCAATGAAGCTGAGCCTGGTTTCTCAAAGCCAGATGAGCGTTCCCTAAGAAAAACTTGGGGCTGCTCAATTTGATGCTGGCCATTCAGTAGATGGCACTCTTCCCTTTGAGCCCAAATTAAACAAGCTAAAAGAAACATGTTCTTTGACATTCAGGTGTGATACAAAGCAGGGATTCTATCTTCAAAGTACTTAACTGATAGTCACAATCGCTCTAGAAATACATTCATCAAAAGCTGATGGTCCAACCAGACACTTTTAAAGAGCCCAGAAAGTTCAGATTATAAAACATCAAACACAACATAAAATCACCTAACTTAAGTGATTACCAAGTGATCAGCTTCTCAGAAACTTCACTATGTCAAGCAGATACACTGTTCTTATTCAGGCATAAAATGTTCCGTCCCTATTACATTCTACTATAGAAGTGACTGTCTTTAAGTGGTCAGTAACCAGACCCTTGTCTATCCATCAAATATTTCATTAGGGTATTTAACACTAACAAAGTGTTTAGAGAACTATGATTTTCTGTCATTATCAACATTCACTAAGACCAATAAAAGATGTATTACTTTCACATTACTTTCAACATTTAAAAAAAATTTTTTTTTCTTTATTGATTTCAGAGAGAAAGGAAGGGAGAGGGAGAGAGAGATAGAAACATCGATGAGAGAGAACATCGATTGGCTGCCTCCTGCATGCCCTCCACTGGGGATCGGGCCCACAACGTGGGCATGTGCTGTGACTGGGAATCAAATCGGCGACCTCTTGGTGCATGGTTCAATGCTCAACCACTGAGCCACACCGGCTGGGCTACTTTCAACATTTTTTATTGCAAATAATTTCTGATATCCACTTAAAAAGAGTCAAATATCCTAATACAAAATTACTGTATATATAGTTTTGCAAAAAAAGTGGGTACAGCAATATGGATTTCTGATTAATTAAGGATATGTATTTTACTTTAATACATAATAGATCCCAACTATTACATGATGAGTAAGGTTTCTCACACTTCTGTTTGAGATCTTTTTTGGAAATGTAAAAAACTGACAGTTGTGGAGTGAGATGGAAGAAAATTCCTTTTAGTGTAACCTCTGGTTGAAAGCCAAACTTTTCAGCAATATGATAGGTAATCACCTTAAAAATTCCACCTTTCTCTAGTAGAGATAAAACTCAGTCCTGGCAATAAAAGTCATAGCAGGAAGGTAAGAGGAAAACTGTTTTAAAGTTAAAAACAAAACAACAACAAAAAGTTGGGAGTAGGGATAAGGAATAAGACCAATAACATATCAACTTCACTGCCAAATCTCCTTCCCCTTTCCACCTCTCATCCTATGCACTTAAACCCATTCACAACCCCACTTGAGCTTTGACCATCACCCTTCCCCAACCACTTCCTTAGATATTAAAAGGCTGACCTTACAGAATCTTTTTCTTATGTAGTAATAAGACAAGTGAGATTAGAAGTGACAATGCAGTTAACAGTTGCTGGATTTAATTTCTGAAGGATTAAAAGTAGAGTGCTCTTAAGAGTCCCTGGGGATTTCGTGATCCCCAAATACACTTCTTTAGACATATCAAATAAGCCTAATTACCTTCTCCACGAGGATATTGAGTAAACCCATCTTTTTGCTATGGCATTTAGTCATTCCAGATGATCAAAAGATGACAGGATGAGAATACTGTATGGAAAAGGAAAAAGGAAATGCTGTCCTTGCAAAGGATGAGCTGAGCCATTGTGGAAGAACTTCACAGAAACATTGCTGATGATGACAAATTAAAGTCATACATCAAGTCCCCAAGATATTGAAAAACTCAGCATTTTCTCCAGCCTGATTGCTTTCTACATCGTTGGAATTCCAGTTCCCCTAAGCAGGCAACCAACAACAGCCATAGGAACTGAATAAAGCAGGCTCTGAACTCACACCTGCACTGTCCTTCCCCTCTTCCATCCAAGGAGATAAGTACTTCCTAGGTGGGAAATGGGGGAGTAAAAAATTACAGGAATAAATTTAAAGGGGTATGAGAGTTAGCAAAAAAATAATTCATGTATGTTACTTAGAGTTAGGTTTGCATTTTGCTTAATCCATTGCTTGCCTTAATGTTGACTAGCCTTAGTGCACATTGTAGCATTAAAATTTTTTATTGTTTGCCCTGGCCAGTTTTGCTCAGCGGTTAGAGCGTCAGCCCGCGGACCAATGAATCTCGAGTTCAATTTTGGTCAAGGGCACATACCTCGGTTGTAGTTTGTCTCCAGCCCTGGTCAGGTGGTGTGGGAGGCAACCAGTTGATGTGGCTTTATCACATTGATGTTTCTCTCTCTCTCTCTCTCTCTCTTCCCCTCTCTGCCTCTTCCCCCCCCCCCCACACACTCATCTTATGATAAATAGAAAAGTATCCTCAGGTGAGGAATAAAAAATAAATAAATCAAATTTTTTATTGTTTTACTAATATATATAGTATACTTCTTGAAACATTGATTTTTAAGAACATTAAGTTTCTAAAAAGTGTTTTTACCCCCTGGCTGGCTGGTTGTGGGAAATTTTTATCCTATGGAAATCGTGTATGCCTACTCCAGAAAAAGTGAGTTTCACAACCTGAGATTCAAATGGTAGCCTTGTTTGAAGAGGTAGTGATCTTAAATGCTAGTTAATGTATTACCTATATATACACCAATATCCTCAGGCCCAGTTTCAGGCAATTTTAAACAAAGAGGTTTCAAAGTTCACCTTACATCAGGGAATCTTACTTTTCACAATTAAGCTTTAACTAAAACCAACTTTAAAAAAAGAGTAAATGTAAAGTATATGGTGGTGATACAGATCACAGTGACATCAGGTAAAAGCTCTATTTAGATATAAACTTGTTATAAAGATATAACTATGTGTCAAAGCCTATACATCTTTTACAATAACAATACAGCTTTCACATAATTAAAAACTAGTCTAAAATATCTCCAAAAGAAGGAAATTTACTAGAACAGTAAGCCTTTCAACATCAAAAATGGGTTCCATCCACTTAATACCTTTTGGTGATCAGGCTACTACTTTTTTGGGTTATGCTAGATAGTACTGACAGCCACATTTATTCTTTAAGGTTTCTAAGATACTCTTCATTAAATTGCTCCTTCAGTGTAGTAAGTAATGTCCTAGAAACCAAAAAGATTATCAATGCAGCTTTTCAAAGATACCCCCAAAAAATAGTTTAAGGAAACAAGAGACTCTGATTCTCATCTATGCTATCATTTAAGACATTAGGATAAGTTACACAGTACTTTCTGAACATTCAAATATGTTTTCAACTGTGTAAATAAGTTTGAATGTTATTTTGAAATTTGTCCAGATAAATGAACAAATTCCCATGAACCTTTATTCTTTAACACTTTTGGTTAATTTTCAGTTATAGTTCTTGTTCTGTGCATACTGTTGGTATTCAAATATTGTGTGAATGCCAGGTGAATAATTTTTAACTTTACCTGAAAGAAGAGTATCCCCCAAGTAGCATGGTTACACGCATGTGTGTCCATATCTAGCTACTGCTGGAAGAAAGAAATAATTAAATTCATCTAATTATTATACATAAGGGATAACAGACTTTTTTTTTCTTTCAAGCCATTGTCAATGAAAGACTTCTAACCTGTAGAAGTAAAAATATGAGACTGTCTTGGCTTTTGGCCATGAGAATTTAGTCTCTGGCAGAACCCGAAAGATCTCATAACAATCTCATCTATAAATACTCTGGCATGGACCCCAAGATTAAATGATAAAGCATTAACAGAGAAGACATGAAATAAAGTATTAGGTCACTCACTCATTTTTAATCTTGATGAAATGACAGAGCCTATGACTGCTAAATTAATTTCAAATAGGGTGTCTATGTTTAAAAGGAAAACTAGTACTCTGGATTAGATATTAAAATTTTTTCTATTCAAACTCTATAAATTTAATATTTCCAAAGAAATCAGAAATAGCACTGAATATTAATTGTAGCCCCCCAAAATTAGTGTTTATTTAATGTGAGAAACAGATTAGCTAGTAACTTGTCTTTGATACAGCTTGAGCTTTTTAAATTCAATGTATACTTGTTTTTAAACATTTTCCCTTTATATTATATCTTACTAAATTGTCAACAAATGACTTATCAGCTCTCTACAATAATAATCCTATACATTACTTAAAACGGCTCCCAATTCAGGTTATAATTAATTCTGCCTGAGTATCAACCACACTGGTGAAGCAGCAACATACAGTTCCTTGAGGAATGTGAGTGAAGCCACAAGTTATGTCTTTGCACTTAAGGCTAATTTTAGGAGGCAACTCAGGTGGAATTTAGAACAAATGTAAGTTAAACATCCATCTCAGGTGGATATGGTATTGATAATCAGAAGATCAGGCCCAATGATTTAGTGCATAACCTGAATCTCCTATAGGTGCCCGCTGGGCCAGTTGGAGCCCTATAAACCTGGCAAGCAGTTGTTGTTTTTTTTGTTTGTTTTGTTTTTAGGCTTTAATGTCATTAGTAATTAAAAAGAAGTAACATACTCTAGCATCCTAGCTAAACATATGTTGTGTGAGACTCCTTTTCCAAAGTCAAAAGGTGATTCTACTTAATAAGATTAATAACTGCCCTGCAGATTTAAACACAACCTGTTGGTGGTATTAATACCGGACGGTGTGGCTAAACGAGACACATGCACACCTTTAGTCTTGGGGATACTGTGAAGTATCATTGATTTGCAACTGTTACCAGGAGTGTAATAGAGTTTAAGGGCCTACTAGGTACACAGGCTAACTCCTGAGCCAGACCCCAGGTTCAGAACTAGCCTGTGCCACCTAGTAGCTGTACACCTTGGATAAAACACTGAACCTCTCTGTGTCTCTGTTTAGTCACTAGGTTGTCGTGAGGATTAAGTAAGTTAAATCATATAAAACTGTGCCTGGCACAGAGGTAGACAAATAAATTTTAACTGTTACAAATATTTGCTGAGTCTTCACTTGGTGGGTAGCATGATATAACTAGCTTCAAAAAAGTGTCATTTTATATACTGATGATAAACATATAAAGCACTTACTCAGCACCAGATTATATTCTAAGCACTTTACATATAACAGCTGGGTTAAGCTAAGGTTCTTATACTATTGTTCCACAACATTCTATAAACTCAGTTTGTTCAGAGTTGGGTTTCTATGCTTTTACATTATTTCTTCCCTTAACAGAAATGCTTCTTATACCCCGATGACATGCATAAGTTTTGCCCAGGACTGCTAACAAACTGTTTTGGAATAGGTGACATTAAACAGCTAACAACCTGTATAGGCTTAGGTATGACAAAAACACACATGATAGACCTGCTACAGGAAGCTTTACAACCTTAGATGTCAAGCCCCACCCTACATCTAGGTTTTAGGATTGTGTGTAAGAGGTGCGCTGGCACTATGTCCTTAGTCTCAAAAGACATTCTGGTTTTACAAAGACCAAATCCATACTTTAAACATCATTGAGCAGAACTCACATTCATTCCAGTATAACATTATTGGGAAAAAAAAAGAGGGGGGAGTTAGAAATAACAAAGTGAATAATATAATTTTCTTGTTCTTTTTCAGAACATCAAATTTATATTCTGAAAATATAATCCTTCTACCATGCAAAATATTTCCCAGGTAGATGATCACCTATGTCATATATCAAATGTTAACCAAACTTTTCCTGATATCACACGTGTAAAAAGCAACAAAATATTGAATGCCTCATAACCAACCATCTCAAGGAGTAGTAAATTATGTTTAACATTCAAAATAAACACACCACTTCTTTTCTTCTTCAAAAGCAACTACTATCAACATGCCAATACGTGAGGTCAATATTAAGAGTTAGCACAGACTGGATTCTTTAGAAAGATAAAAAGTTAAATGTAGCTAAACTGGCCATTTATTTCTGGTACTCCCTCTGCAAAGTTAATGTGCTTAATTTAAGAATAGGAAAATGAGTTACAGGGCAATTATAATGCAATCGAGACTTAAATATAAAAGCTATATATATATATGCTCCAAAAGTAACTCAATCCTATAAATGAGTTGGTCTCATACCTAATTACACACAAAATTTTAATAGTTAAGCATCTTAATTTTCAAACGACAAATTACGTTGTACTCTTATTTTATTCTCTTGAACAACACCCTCATTGGAAGTCTTCTAAAGCTAAAATTAAGAAGCACTGGACTCCAAAAAAAGTAACCATTTCATACTGCTAAATCTAAAATGTATAATTTAATGTAATCGTGCATACATGTTTATGTAGCTGGTTCCAATCCCCAGAACCTTATCAACTGCTTCACCAAACTTGCAAATAATCGCAAGGTAAGTCTCTTGGTTGAGTTGAATTCCATTTCTCTCCATACCACTCCAGCAGGTCAACTGCAACCGCACATGTGCCAAAGAAATTAGTGGTTTTCCTTATGCTCCCATTTTAAACGGGCACCTACTTGCAATTAAATCTCTGCAACAAAAAAGTTCACCTGAGGCCATTCTTGGCATTTTAATAGAGGCCTAGCTTATTCTTTCTACCTGTCTCTGTGGTCTTGCCTCAGCTATAATAGCATACCTCCAAAGAAGCTGGACGTGTCCCAAACACCAGCAAACCGGACCTACTGCCAACTCTGCTTGTCATCCCGGGTAGGAAGCTCAACCTAACGAACGTGTGTATGTTTCTAGGGGTGGGGTGTGTGTGTGTGTGTGTGTGTGTGTGTGTGCGCGCGCGCGTGTTGGGGGGATGGCGACGCGGATTACAAGAGAAAGGTGGTTGACCACTTTCAACTTGTAACAAAAAGTTTTTTAAACAAGAAAAGCAAACCAAACCAACACTCCCTCCGGTGTTACCTCCACCTTTTCCAAGCGCGGGAACTTCCCACCCTCCTGGAGCGCACCTTCACAGTTTGAGGTGCGCAGGTCACCGAAGCTTCAGCGAGCTCTGGATTGTTACAACTCCCCACCCTCCCGGGGGAAACCAGGGGGCGCCGGAGAAAGCCGGGCCCACCCCGCGCCGTCCCGAGACCCTCCGCTCAGATCCACTCCCCTCGGGCCAGCCCGAAGTTCCCATCCCGGCCCCTTGGAGAGGAGAGGGGGTCACCTGAGGCCGCAGGGGCAACCAATAGGAAGTCCCCTCGGCCCCGAGAGGCACCGCGCTCTTTACCCGCGCGCGACCCCCTGGAGGGGTCCCCGCACCCCAGCCAGCGCGAGCGACCGCGGTCCCCGCCGAGAGGGGGGGCCGAACCACAGCGCCTTCTCTCCCCTCAAGATTACCTCGAAGCGCGCAGCCGGCTTTGTGCTTCCCTCCCTCTTTCTCCGCGGCCGCCGGGGTTGCAGCGGCCGCCCGATCCGCCGCCGCCGCCGCTTCTTAAGCGCCGCACGGCTCCAGAGGGGAGGGCAGAAAGGGGAGGGCAGAAAAGGGGAGGGGGCGTGAGGAGGGTGGGACCTAGGCGCCGAGCCCTGTGTAGCAGGAAGCGGCGACACCTGAGTCGCTGAAGCCTCTCGCTCTGGCTCTCAAAAATATAATTTAAACCCCACTCCTTCCCCTCCCGCCCCGCGTCCTCGCGACCGTTACGGGCTGGCGGAGCGCGCTCTGGCGGGACTGGCCCAGCGCCTCTCAGGCGTCCGTGGCCCCGCCCCTAGGCCCCCAAGCGTCCCCGGCCCCGCCCCCTATAAGCCCGCCTCTCGCAGCCCCCGAGCGCCCCTAGTCCCGCCCCTCGGAATCACAGGACGTTCCGGGCTCCGCCTCTTCAAGGCCCCGCCCCTCTCGGCCCCTCGCGCCCCTCCTGAGCCTTGGCCCCGCCCCTTGCGGCCCCCTCCACGCGCGCGCGGGCACCCAGTCTGTGAAACCCCGGGGCCTCCGCGAGGGCTTGGCGCAAGGCGGCCGCCTGGCACTTCTTCCTCCGGCAATGCAGCGCGGATCGGCGGCAACCCCTGAGGGTCGGAGGTGACGGAAACCCGACTGCGAGGGGAGGAGAAGCGCCGGCCCTAACCTGAGCGAGACCCCCCCTCCCCATTCCTGAGGCTGAGCCGCCTCTTTCGGAGTGAGCCAGTGCGGTCTACACTGATTGTTGGGTCTTCAGGGTTAGGTCGCGGCTGAGGTTCAAGCTCCGCACGCCCCCCATTGGAGAGGCCTGGATTTTTCTTCTGAGCTCAGTTGCCAGTGGGGGCGCCTCCTCCCCCTTACCTCCACAGAGGGGCAGGGCAGGGGTTCTCTCAATTCTGCTACACTTCGACCCATCGAGGGTCTTCACCCCCACTTTGGCCTCTGGCCTTGTTACTTTATGAGAGCTGATCTCTTGGAGGCAGAAACTCGAGGCACTGCCAGCCTTCAAAATGAACCTGAGGCCTGGGAAACTTTGCAACACGCAATTACAGGGTGGTGAAGCCATCCACAGGTGACACTGGGCCGCCCACCTCCGCCGCCCAGACACATTTCTCACCCCAACCTATTCTCGAAACAGACCTCCCAGCAATGCACACCTTTCTCTGCCACCTACGACTTGCACATCCCTCCGGCACACATGTCCTCCACCGGCACGAATCCACTCCCAAGCACACCCCTCCAAGCGCCATTCTGGTTATTCATGGTCCCTTGGGTCAACCCCACCCTAACGCACACAACAAACTTCATTCCCCACCCTAGATCCCTTCGTTTCCAAGGCACTGGCGACAGTCCGTTTCATTTCCTTCCTCCTCTGCAGACTCTTCCCCCTCAAATACTAACGCCATCCCCTCATCTTCATCCCCTCCTTCTTCCCTGAAAATGTGCTAATTAAAATGTAGTTTCCTCTTCCCACATATGAAGTGTGGAAAACGAACCTTGTCTTGGTACAAACTGTGATTCATTTATCCTCGTTTTCTCTCTTCACTGGACTAAGGCTGTAGAAATTTTAGTCTACCACCATCTCCCATCTGCTCAAAATCTAACCATGCTTTATGATTTTTAAATACTCCTATGGGATCGTGGGGAAGGCTTCCTGGCTTTGGGGAGAAAATACTTTAAAAATGCTCAGCCTGTCATTTTTATTTGGCATTTAAAAATATCTGCAGTATTTGAGAGAGAGATTGGGAGTGGCTGGATATATATATATATTTTTTTGCATTTAAAAAGCAAAAAATGAAAAGCCTTGCATGCATCAAGGTTAGCCTTTTTATGAATAGCAACAAAAAAAAGTATGTTAAGGGCACATATCAGACAATAGTCTCCACTATACAGGGCATTTGCCAGTCACAAATCTAGACCCCCCCCCCCCCCCCTATCAAAGGAAGGCAAATTAACACAACCCATCTTAAGCAGGTCTGATGAGCAATCTTTTCCATGATCATTCCCTTTCCCACAGTTTCTGGGCAAAATGGATAAAAGGTCTTGCTTACCCTCTGAGAATCCAGGGCTTTCTTGTGTCCAGGGCAGTAGACGTATGTGTCTTCTAGGTGTGGATTCTGCAATGCTGCACAGAAACCCGCTGCAGCCTCAGACCCGCGGTGGCAGCAGCGGCAGAGGCAGCCGACAGCAGCCAGCCAGCCAGCCAGCAGCAGCAGCAGCAGCAGCAGCAGCAGCAGCAGCAGCTTCTCCCAATGCCGAGTAGTAAAGTGTGTGACTTAGTAGAGACTCCACAATTAGCATGAGGCGCTTGCTTATAAGAGAGGAGGCGGTATCTTTCTTAAAGGAATGGGTTTGGTTTTTCCTCCCCGCTATTGCTTCATAAGAAGCAGAAAGGGTGGAAGCAGGGAGTTTTTTTGGACTGAGTAAAGCAGTACAGCTGTGGGAGGTCAAGGTTAAAATTAACTGGGTGATCGAGGGACCGATTTAGCGTGAGTCAATGAAATGCTACAGGAACTAGTTTTAAAGAGCCCTGATAACTTCAAACATTGGGTCCATGCAAAAATAAAGTCGTGTGCATTTAAACTGATTAGTATTTTGTGCTAATATTTAATTTTCAGTCATTGCACCAAAATGGAAACTATATAAAGGGAGTTATTTAGTATTTAATACAAGAATGTGAAAAGAATAATAAAATAAAACTCATTTATGTGACTGGGAGCAATGGAGTCAAGTCCTACTAATACTTATAAGCATATCTGGGATTTCAGTGAGTATCAGTATTAGAAAATATGTTATTGACAGAGGCTAATCTGTTCGCAAGTTATAAAAATCACAAAATTATTCATAGAAAAACAAAAACTATATAACATCTAAAATAATTTTAGAAAATAATAGCAGAGTACTATGCTATTTCAGTGACAACCCAAAGGTCAGCAAAATTAAACTCATAAGCAGATTAAATGCATGCAAATCTTCTATTTAAACTATTAAAATGTGACATGTCCACACATGAGGAACTTGAGAGACTACATTATAATTTTAAATTTTATTTTTAATAATATTCCTTGATTTGAGCACTGAACATCTGTTATTTTTTTCTTCATAGGTAAATGAAAAGATGTGGTCTCAATATGAATAGAGAAAAATACAGAAAATGTTCTGCAGTGGTTTTCTTTGCACAGCCTTTTTAACCACTTGTGTGATCCTGAACACTTTTTTGTTCCATAGTTTCCTATTTTGTAAAATGAGGACAATGGATTGAACTTTTCCTTTAGCATTCCAAAAATACTATGATTTTATGACATTTATATGTTTATATTTGTGTTATTTAATGCATGTATCACTCTAAATTACTTTTCCTGAAAACTTGCATTAAAAATAAATATTTTGAGGTTGCGCGCCGTTTCGTGTGGTCGGTCTTTGTTAGCTTCCGCCATGGCGTACCACGGGCAGGGCCAAAAAGTCCAGAAGGTGATGGTGCAGCCCATCAACCTCATCTTCAGATACTTGCAAAACAGATCTCAGATTCAGGTGTGGCTTTATGAGCAAGTGAATATGCGAATAGAGGGCTGCATCATTGGTTTTGATGAGTATATGAACCTCGTATTAGATGATGCAGAAGAGATTCATTCTAAAACAAAGTCAAGAAAACAACTAGGTCAGATCATGCTAAAAGGAGATAATATTACTCTGCTCCAAAGTGTCTCCACCTAGAAATGACTAATGAAATTATTGAGAAGCAATACAGTTTGGTTCTCAGTTGTCCCTGTTGGAGTTGAAGCCTAAACCTCAAATTTTTATTCATTTTGCTTTCACTACCCAGTGCCGTATGCCCGTTGACAATAAATAATGTTGAATTGTTTTTATTAAAAAATAATAATAATAAAAATAAAAATAAATATTTTGAATGCATAACCAGGTTTGTTATTTATTATTTTTCAGGAATAAACTTAATTTTTATTTGACTTATGATAGGTTTTCCTGAAGCAGGATCCTACTATATGGCTAAGGATATTGAATGACTGGAATACATGATGGATGTTTAATAGCAACAAAAACATTTAAAAACCGGAGCATCATCAGATGATACAATCAAAATAGAGTTTAGAGCTCACTGACTCTAACCCTGCAATATCACAAGTGGGAAAATTGGAAATACAGAGAAGCAAAATGGGGACAGAATAGGGACAGAGGTAGAGTTAACTCTGTGTCTTCACTCTTCACACACACACACAAGGCAAATAAACAACACATGTGAACATACACATTGTTTCACATACCTACATTGGGAGCTGAGCAGGACCTGTCACAACAACAACAAAAAATGGAGTTTCACTCAATGACACTATTTGTGTACATGTAGTATAAACTAAAGAAATATATCAAACACGTACTTATAATGTGTATAAATATTAGCACACATTTTGCCTTCTGGTTTGGAGATGATTATGCTAGAAAGTAAAGAAATTTGTCCAGGGAATTTATTTTTTAAGTGACCTCCAAGGAAACTTACAACACTCATTAGCAAACGTTTACTTATGTTTCACCGAATGACAGGGCCTTCAACTCTTGTCAGTTTTCTCATGCCTATTGGTGCCTCTGTTCTTTTTTGTCTACATCCTTATGCATGCCTGCCAAGAGGGGAAGTTCGCTTTGGAGTCCAGCAGGGGAAAATATTGTAGAGAATTAACCCTGGCCTTCAGAGATGCTTTTTGGAAGTTACTTTTGGGGCTAGATACTAACATTTTCTCTTAAATCCTGATCTGGCATTCCTGATAAGGAACCTGGCACTAACCTAAGCCCACTCCCTCTAGTTTCAAGGAGGTATTACAGTTAAAGTCTGTGTTATATTAGATGACATAGCAAATTTTGTGTTTTGTGTACCTGGCAGGACAATTTATCACCTTGATTTTTTTTTTAAATGCCTCCTATAGGAAAGAAATTAGTTGCCCAATTTCTTCATTTGTTTTTGTTTATCTTACTCTTCTGCAAAGAAGGCATTTTATTTAATCTACCAGGTTGTAATGGCCAATGACTATAATAGCAATTATCTGTATAATTCAAAGCAAACCCCTCAAATTAAATGCATTTATTTGAATCGTCCCCAAAGTGCTAAGCACACTGTCTTATATAAAGACATTTAATAGGTACTTTTAAAAAAAATGAATACACAAATTAATGAATGAATAGCCCCCAAAATATCTAGAAACTGATTACAAAGTGTTTTTGTTTGTTTTTAATTTGCATTGTCTAAAACAACTGACTCCATTCTCTACCTCCCTTTTCTAACACAGTCCTGATCTAAGAGAAACAATCTCCTTTCTGTAGAGCTCTTTAGGCATGCCTGATTTGTATTCTCCAATTAAATTGTAGCCACAAATCTCCGCATGAACTCTGGGTAGATCAAACAGTAGCCGAGACACTTTCTGCCAAGAAAACACAGGCTTAAGTTTCAAAATTCTGGTGCTCTAGTTCTTCTAGCTGTGACACCAACTGATTTTGTGACCCCAAACAAGTTTCTTGACATGCTTGTGACTCAGTTTAGCCATCTTTTAAGTGGTGGTTGTGGATATAATACCTGCTGTACCTACTTCATAGGGTTGTTGTGAAGTTCAAATGAAATAATAAATGTGAAAATGCTTTGAAATTTTCAAAGCACTATGTAATATAAGGTGTTATTATAGGCAGATGTACTTAAAATCAAATATCTAGTTCAAGGGACTTGATCCTAAACAACCTGTTTTACTACTTATTGTTTCAGAAAGCAAACAGGTTAATCTCTCTCCCTGTGTGCTTGCACACACACACACACACACACACATGCACCCTGCTGCTCCGAGTTTAACTTCTCAGTTCTGAAGCTTTCTCCTGGTCTGGGAAATATGCATGTGCAGTTGAATATGAAAAGCTAAGAATTTACAGACAGAGCCCTCCCCCATCTCTTCCCCCAAATTTCCCTTTATAAAGCTCTCAGAAAAGTAAAGTCGATGAAGTACAACAGCCTTTTCATACTGCGTAATGCCATGTATTTAATCAGTAGGGTTAGATGAGCCATTCATTTGAAACTTGGCCATGCTACATACATTTTGATCACCCTTTTATGCCAAGCCCATCTGGAAAGTACTTGGGGAACAGAGCAGGAAGGACTGACAGGGAACTCATGCTAATGAGTTCTCCATTCCCCAAGGAGACATAATCAGGGCAATACTCAGGATTCATCAACATATTTTATTAGCACTATGTGACCTATATGGTTTATTTTAAAGGAATTACCTCAGCTAAATATCTGACACATCCTTATACAACTGTTTAAGTAATCAGGCCTGATAATTTCTGTAACATCAATGAACTATCATCCTCAGGGTTCTCCTCTTTCTTTCTTTCTTTTTTTTTTTTTAAATGTATTTATCCTTATTTATTCATTTTCCATTTGGTGAGCTTTTTAAAATCATCACAACTAAGTAGATAACTTCTAATAAACAAACAACTAGTAAATAAACAACTGCTGTAAATAAGATATTCCAAATGAGAGACCCACTTATCGGTAGTATATAAAAACTCATACAAAATCAATTTACCAGTTTCCGTGCAGAGAAACTGCAAAGTGAATATAAAGCGTGCAGTTGCTATTTGAATGCTAAAATATGTCAGCTTACCTATGCATCTTTTCATCACATGATCATATGCCTTAAGATTTCAACTAATCTTTAATATATATGTCTGAATTACATGGTTTTAAAATGGTGTTTTTTTTTAATTGTTGAAAATATTACAGATGTCTCCCACCCTTTTCCCCTATTTACCCCCTCCTCCCTGCTCCCACTCCTCTCTGCCTTCCCACACTATTGTTTGTGTCTGTTGGTTGGTTATGCATATATGCATATAAGTTACATATTTGGTTTATCTCTTCCTCACCTCCCCCCTTCCTTCTGAGGTTTGTCAGTCTGTTCCCTACTTCCATGTCTGGATCTATTTTGATCTTCAGCTTATTTTGTTCATTATATTCCATAAATAAGTGAGATCATGTGGTACTTGTCTTTCTCTGACTGGTTTATTTCATTCAGCATAATACTCTACAGGTCCCTCCATGTCACCTCAAAGGGTAAGAGATCTTTCTTTCTTACAGCTGCATAGTGTTCAATTGTGTAAATGCACCACAGCTTTTTTATCTACTCATCTGCTCATGGGCACTTGGGCTGTTTCCAGATCTTAGCTATTGTAAATAGCGCTGCTATGAAGATAAGGGTGCATATATTCTTTCTTATTGATGTTTCGAGCTACTTAGGATATATTCTGAGAAGTGGGATCACTGGGTCAAATGACAGTTCCATTTTTAATTTTTTGAGGAAACACCATATTGTTTTCCAAAGTGGCTGCACCAGTCTGCATTCCCACCAGCAGAGTACTAGAGGACCCTTTTCTCCATATCCTCGCCAGCACTTGTTGTTTGATGAATTGCTGATGGCAGCCATTCTGGCAGGTGTGAGGTAATACCTCATAGTCATTTTAATTTGTATCTCTCTGATGATTAGTGATGTTGAGCATTTTTTCATATCTCTTGGCCATTTGTATGTCCTGTCTGGAGAAGTGCCTGTTCAAGTCCTCTGCCCATTTTTTAATTGGATTGTTTGTTTTCCTTTTGTTGAGTTGTATGAGTACTTTATATATTTTGGATATTAACCCCTTATCCGATGTATCATTGGCAAATATGTTCTCCCAAAGAGTGGTTTCCCTTTTCGTTTTGATGCTGGTTTCTTTTGCCATGCAGAAGCTTTTTAGTTTTATGTAGTCTCCTTTATTAATTTTTTCTTTTGTTTCTCCTGCCCTAGGCGATGTATAGGTAAAAATTCTGCTATGTGTGATATCTGAGAAAACTGGGTGTTTTAATCCTTATGGCACTATTTCTAGAATGGGATCAGGAACTAGCTGCAACAGAAATACTTGTAATGTACATGTCTAAAACAACTCCATTCTCTACCTTCCTTTTCTAATGGTCATGATTTAGGAATTTCCAAAAATCTGATGCCTGGGTCTCATCCTTGAATTACAATCTTTTAGGGTGGGCCCCTGGATTGAGGATTTTTTTTTTTTATCCTCACCTGAGGACATTTTTCATTTTTTTTTGTTCAGATAGAGTGGAAGGGAGAGAGAGGAAGAGAGAGAGAGAGAAAAAAAAACATCGACGTGAAAGGGACACATCGAGTGGCTGCCACCCGCACGACCAATCAGGGCCAGGGACAAACCGCAACCGAGGTACATGCCCCTAGCGGGAACCGAACCCGGGTCTCTCTGGACCGCAGGCTGACGCTCTAACCGCTGAGTCAAACCGGCCAGGGTGGATTGAGGGTTTTTTAAAGCACCCCAAGTGATTCTCTTGTACAGCAAAATTTGGGCACAGTATCCTAGGAAACAATGCAATGAGTGTAGAATCTCAGAGACATGATGAGTAAAATGTAGGTGGGTCCTTTTTCATTATGTGAGAGGGATTCAGAGAAGAAGATTAACTCTGGCTCCACCATATCTCTGGGGTAAACTTGGGAAAGATATTCACCTCTCTGAGTCCAACTAACCTCACCTATAAAATGGTACCTGTTTGACTGTGTTGTTGTAAGGATTAAACGACATAAGGAGAATTTCTACTCTAATGCCTGACATAATGGAACTTAAACATATGTTCATGCCCTCTCTCCTTGTTTAAAAATAAGTTTCCAGGTGTATTCTTCATGTCTAGTGTCCTTAGCATGCTGAGTAGAGGAATTTGAACTCATAATTTAATGATAGCTCGTATTTTGTGTTCTTATAGTATGCTAGTACTGAATGTTTCATATGCATTATTTTATTTCATACTACAATAATTCTTAAAGGTAGGCACTATTATCTTCATTTTAGAGATGAAGGAACTGAGGCTTAGAGAGGATAAGTAACTTGCCAGGATCTCAGAGCAAAGAATTAGTAGAGTTGGGATTCAACCCAGGCTTTCTGACTCCAGAGCCTAACTGTTCATTATGCTGTATGTTTTGTATATTCTATAAGTGCTTAGATTCCAATATATGAACTAGTCCCTTGGAAAGAATAACCAACTGCAAAAGTGAAGTTTATAAACATACCAGATATACAAACAACTGAATGCCACCATTTCCCTATTTTTGAAGCCTTTGTTAGTTGCCTAAATCAGAATGGGCATATAGTAGGTGTTCAAAAGTATTTATTGAATGAATGGAAGGCAGAGCTTTCACCAGCATGCTTTTTAAGCAGCTGATAGATCTAAACCCAAGTTCTAAATTATAAACCAAATTGATCTGATTTTTCAGAACAGTTTATTATCTGACGTATTGCAAGTCACTAAATTTCAGAGCTAGAGATCATGTATCATTTGCAACAATGAGCAGTTGCTATAAATTGTGAACTAGTCTGGCACTGGGAAAACTATTTAAAAAAACACACAAAAACAAACAAAACACCTTACGACATAACCTATGTCCTACACATCTAGTTGGGAAATGAAACACAAATGTATGAAGCAACTGGATTGCAAAATCACCACAAATGAAATAATAAATGTGAAACTCTTAGCTAATGGTAAATGTTCAATAAATATCTGCCTTATTATCAATATTATTTTCTATTTTAATAACTATTAAGACATAATTCTTATAGTTTTATTAACAATAAGAAGAAATAATCATTGTTATAGCTACCATTTAATGAGTGATTATGTAGCAAGCATTCTGCTTGGCATTTTATATATGTTATATTTAATAATCTTATCAATCCTATAAAATCAGAATCATTCATACTATTTTTTCAAATGAAGAAACTAAGGCTCAGAGAGGTTAAATAACTTGTGCAAGGCATGCATTTAACAAGTATATCAGCATCAGGCTAAATAGTATATATAGCCCTGGCTGGTTTGGCTCAGCGGTTAGAGCATTGGCCCGTGGACCATCTCGCTGAAGGCGCATACCTCGGCTGCAGTTTGTCCCCGGTCCTGGTTGGGGTTGTGTAGGTGGCAACCAGTCGATGTGTCTCTCTCACATCGATGTTCTTCTCTCTCTCTTCCTCCCTCTCTCCCTCCCCTCTATCTGAAAATAAATGTAAAAATGTCCTTGGGTGAGGATAAAAAAAAAAAAAGAAAAAAAGAATTTAAAAGGAATTGGGGAAGAGGTCAATTCCTGCTGGAGAAAACAGGGACGATGTTTCTGAGTAGGAAGAGCAGAATTGTGATGAGGGAACGATGGAGGAGAAAGGCCTTTGATGATGGAGGTGGCAGGAACAAAATATGTGTGTGTTTTCAGAGACAGGTCCCTAGCACTTTGCTCAGGGCCATGCTCATGGCGAATGCATGACCTAGGCCTCTTTACTGAACAGAGGAAAGTATGAGGTGTGTTGGTAGAACAGCAAGTAAACCTGTTTGCCTGGAATGAAGAGTTTGTGTAGGGCAAAGTTAGAATTTGTGTAGTCCCCAAACCCATGACCCTGAAAACTCAGCCTTCATTTTCTGATAGCCTGTTTAGGTAGCCTCATCTCCAGTTACTTTTCATTAATTCATTCACTTATTTTCATTCATTGAGAAAACAATATTTATAGAACTGCTACCATGTACCAGCCACTATTCTGGGTGCAAGGGATAGCCCAGTGAATAAAACAGACAAAAACCCTTGCACCCATGAAGTTTTTATTGTACTGGGAAAACACAGATATTAACATATAAACAAATTGATAAATAAAGTTATTTCAGATGCTAAGAGCTATGAAGAAAATAAAACAGACCATTGAAAATGACTAGGGTGGGATTGAGTGCTACTTTAGTTAGGATGGATGAAGAAGGCCTCTTTGAGGAGGTGACATTTGAGTTGAGACCCAAATGATCCCAAGTTGTCAGCTGGAGAGAAAAGCAAGTTCAGAGGTCATGAGACAGGAATATGCTTGGTGTTGGAGCACTGTGAGCAAGGGACAGAGAGGCCCCAGATTTGGCCAGAGAGCTAGGCAGGGACTAGAGCATGTAGGTCTGGTAGATCAGGGTGGGAGTTTGACTTTTAGGAAGTTTTAAGCAAAGGAAGGATAGGGTCTTGTTTACATTTTTGAAATTTCACTCTCAATTCCGTGTGAAGAATGGACTCTAGAGAGATTTGATTAAAGACAGGGAAGCCATCAAAGTCATTCATACAAGAGGAAATGGGGTCTTGCTGTAGGGGTGGCTGTGGAGATGAGAAGTGATCTGACTTGGGGTATATTTTGGAGGTAGAGCTGACATACTTGCTGATAGAGTGCCTGTGGGGGGTAAGGAAATGGCAAGAAAGAGAAGAATCCATCCAGAATAATCTGCAGGCCTTTGGCCTGAGCATTTGGGTGGATGGGGACACCATTATCTGAGATACAGAAGACTTGAGAAGAAATAGTATGACAGGTAAAAGTGAACACCGCTGTTTGGTTGTGTTAAGCTTGAGATCACTCTCTTTTTCTCTTCAGAATACTTATTTCCACTCTACAATTATCTTGTTCATTTTTTTGTACTTGCTCATCATTAATTCCCTCCTCATAAGAACCTTCAAGAGAGCAAGAAATTGTTTTATAGTGTTCATGGTTGTATCCCTAGAGTCTAGAACACTAAATGGCACAGAGTATATGCTCAATAAATATTAGAATTTGTTGAGTCTGGTTCAGTGGTTCTCAAACATAAGTGTACATCAAAACCACCTGGGTAGCTTACTAAAAATTTAGAATCAGCCCTCACCCTAACCTCTCCCCACCAGGACTCTGTTTTAGTAGGTCTGGGGGTTGTACTCAGGAAACTGCATATTTAGCCAGCACTGTAGATGGGCAAGGGTCTACAGTCTAAACCAGTGGTTTAGATATATTAGTGTCCATTCAAAACTTACCTTAGAAACCACATTTCAGCACCATACCAAAATGGTGCAAAGTATGGCTTTAAGAATTTAATGGTTATTTTCAAATACATTCAAATCAAAAGGTGTTGATTTGAAAGATTTTGAGAGAAAACCATTGAAAGAATCCTGGAGTTCCTACTACCTCGTTTGACTTATATGCTATCATTGGAGACCAGGAGGGGTTCTCTTAGAAGGGACCTTCATGTGAAAAGAGGTGGCTACCTAAGTGCTGGGACAGTCCTCCTCCTTTACCACATCTCAAAAGTGTGTATCCCACACCTGTTTACAGGTGTGTGAAATTCTTTTATTTGGTGATTACAGTAAATGAATGTTTTTGTTTGTACAGCATCCATTCCCTTTTCCAGTAAGAATGCTTCAGTATTCCTTTGTAGAAACTTTTTCACCCTGTTACTGTAGTTTTGATACCCTGCCCTCCCCAGAGCAAGGGGTTAGCACCAAGTTGGACCAACCAGATGTTCTGTCTCTGGCATTTGATTTTTGAGGAGGGAAGACATAAGAAGATTAGAGTTATCTTGAGGGAGGTCCTTGAGGAGAATGTGATTGGATATTGCTACAAGGGTCACACAGATTGACTTGGCCCCTGTCTTCCAAAACCCAATTCTTTAGCTTTTCCTTCAATTCTACAAGCCATGAGCCTTAGTCTTCCAATAAATTCCTATTTTGCTTAAGTTAGAGAGGTCTCAGTTGCTCACAGTATAATCTATGAAACAGCAATTAAAATCCTTGCAATCTATAATTAGAGGTAAAGTTTTTAAAACAAATCCTTCCAGGGAGTAGGAACACACTGACCTAAGTTTTCACTATAGTGTAAATGTTTGATAGTGGAGCCTGAACAGCACACTTTACCAGGCAGAGGAGAGTGGAAAGGCTCCATGGCTTGATATCAGTTCTACCACTGAGACTGGAAGTAAAGGGATGACTGGGACATGTGAAATTTCACTTTACAAGTTTGCGCTGAGTTTACATATGAGATAAATACCTTGCTGGAAACTCTCAATACTTTTATTCCATAGTTTCTGCTGAGCTTTCCCAGCTTCTGAGTTTCTATCTTCAGATTAAACTTTCAGGGTAAGCCTTTCCAAAGCAGGGCATAATTACTAGGACACATAAACCTAAGACATCAATTTATGAACATGAGAACTCATAATATTAAATTTAGTTCTCATTTCCTTCTGTGGCCCCTAGGGGAAAATAAGAACATCCTGTCCTTTTAATCATTTAGGTTAAATCCTAGTCATTTGCTGACCTCTCCCTTCCCCCCATTTAAAAAAAGACCTATAATGCTTTAAGACTATAAGAAATCGACTTAATTCATGTCTTATAAGCAATATTCCTGGAGCAATATAAGTTTCTCCCAACCTCATTCCTAGTGTTTACTGAAATTAAGTCACAACAGATAGGATGCTAGACTAAGTATGCTGAGTGTGAACCACACCCAGGGAAAGATAAGGAGCATGTAATAGTTTGGCAGGAATAATAAAAGTGAAATTTAATCACTTGCAGATCATAGGCAGTATAAATGAAAATAAAATACAAAAACCCAGTCTAATTAATTTTTGTTTTTTGTTTTTAATAGTGGTTGCTATTTGTGAAAACTAAACATAGCAACAAAATCTGGATATAAATCTATGTAAAGTTTGCATGGCTAATTGTTTTCATTTCAAATAGGGGTGGGGATCATTCTTATCATTGAAACATAAAAATAGTATTACTAACATTTGCTGAGAACTTATTATGTACTATTCAAGAGCTTTATAACGTAAATATCTCATTTAATCTTTACAACAACCCCATGATTTATAATCCTATTATTCTTGCTTAGCAATGAGGGAACTGAGCCACTGAGAAATTAATTTGTCCAAAGGGCTGGTAAATGGTAGAGGTTGGGTTTTGAGTCCATATAATAAAATGGCTCCAGTCTGCGCTCTCAACCCCTTCTCCTACTTCCAACATTGTTTGATCAATTAGTGAAACAGCACCTAGTCTTTCCTCCTACCATCATTTGAGACCCTTCTAATCCTCACTTTGAATATTTAAAATTACATTTTGTAAACTACCTGAGCCCGGTAATCAAAATAAACGGGCTTTCCAGAAGCCAAATTGCTTGGATGTTACTAGTTAACTAATCGATGAGCCTTTCCAGCAGCCTTGACAGAAATTTACTTACTCGGATTTCACATTAAGTAAAGTAGTAAGAATTTAGGGATCTAATCTAAGTCAAGTCTACAAATACATGAACAAGACCTTGGTTTTCAAATTCCCCAAAGTTCATACTTTGTTCCAGTGGATTTGAGAGGGGGCAATGAGTTGCAATCTCTCTCAGAAAAGTGGGTTCCTTTTCTGATTGGTGGCTTTTTCTTCTTTGCCAGAAGGTGGTTGAGAGACCAATCCTGAATTTGCACCTAGGAGTAACCTGGGTACGGAGAGAGAATGGCACAAACATCAAACGTCCTATTCTCAAATATTTGGGGGTTCTTCAAATACAATGTGGATTTTCTGAGCCAGTTTCCCTGTATTCTGGCCATGATATAACCTGCTTCAGCCCAGAAGATGGTAGTTTCTTGAAGACTCTTCTTAGTCTCTTTCTTTTTCTTTTCCATGAGATATAGAATTTTATTTTCTGTGGATATAGAATTGATCCAACTCTGACTGCTTTTTAAAAGTTTGCCAGAATTTTTAAATCAGATGTCCCTCTGATTGAGCTTGGCCTTGTATTTTCTGGGAACAAGTATCTACCCTTCCCTCATGCCATTGCTTTCTTTATATACAACATTAATACTTTTATTACTAAATTAAGAATCCATGGCATTAAAAAAAAAAGAATGTAGGGTGACACCAAATGGTCCTGCCTCATGTGCCTTTGCTCTTAGAAGAGACGGGGTAGGGGTGGGGGGGACAAAGGCATGACTCGCCCTGCCCCTAATAATATCTTTATGGTAGGAAATCAAGGTGGAACCTAAGTTAGCTCAAGTCACCAACAAATCAGCAAAGGGATTCAAAACCTAAAAATTATGCTAGAAAGTCTACAATCTTGCATTCTGGTGGAATGGTCAGTAGAAGAGTCACTATTATGATTGGGTTCTGCACTAGTTAGCTGTGAACTTGAGCAAGTTACTTAATGATTTTGAATCTCTGTTTCCCTATCAGTAAAGTGGGTGTGGGAGTCGGACTATGCATTAGTAGACTTGAAAGTCATTTAATCTAGCCTCTGATCAACCACAGGAATTTCATCTACACACTCCTCACAGATAACCAATGACCCAACCTTCCATAAAAGAACACTTCTTATCTCCTTATCCTCCTGATGTTGAGCTAAGTTCTGCATCTCTGAACCTCCATTCATCGGTCTTCCTTCTTTCCTACGAAGTTCTAAGTTGGAAACTTGGATGGCAAGAGATAATATACTACAGTGGAAAGAGAATCAGGCCAGCCTGACTGTAGACCCCATCTCAAGCACTTAACTAGCTGTGAAATCTTGACCAAATTGCATTAGTTCTATGAGGCTCACTTTCTTTATGTGTCTAATGAAGAAATTGCAATCTACCCTGAAAGTCTGTTGGAAAAATTAGAAATAATTTAAATAAAATACTTCTACATAGGGAATGCTTAATAAGAAGACAAAGAGGGTTCTTTTTCTTAGAATATAACAAAGTAAATATTTATTGAGGCCTGAGGAGTTTTTTTATTATTCTTCTTTTTTTTCTTTATTGATTTTTAGAGAGAGAGAAAGGGAGAGGAAGAGAGAGACAGAAACATCGATGAGAGAGAACATCGACTGGCCGCCTCCTGCATGTCCCCCATTGGGGATTTGGCCCACAACCTGGGCATGTGCCCTGACCAGGAATTGAACTGGTGACCTCTTGGTGCATGGGTCGATGCTCAACCACTGAGCTACACTGGCCAGGCAAGGCTTGAGGAGTTTTATGGCAGGATTTCAGGTTTTTTTTTTTTTTTTAATAATTTATTTTATTATTAATTTGTTTTTGTTACAGATGTTTTTCCTTTTTTTCCCCCATTGACACCCTCCTCCCCCTCCCCTTCTCCTCCTCCCCATCCCTGTTGTCCATGTCCATTGGTTATGCACCCATGCACATAGGCTCTGTGATTTATCTCTTTCCCCCGCCTCCCCCCCTCCTCTGAGGCCCGTCATCCCATACTCCACCCTCCATGTCTCTGGGTCAATTTCGTTGTTCAGTTTGCTCAGTTCTCCTGTGTGTTGCCGGCTTCCTCCGTTGGTGGGGGGGGGTCACCCGGCTCCCCCGCTCCGCCTGGGTTCCCCCGTGGTGGGGGGGGTCGACCGGCACCCCCGCTCCGCCTGGGTTCCCCCGTGGTGAGGGGGTCGCTCAGCTTCTGCAGGCGCCCCTGGCTGCAGGATCTCGTTTCCTTTCCGGCGACAAGGAGGGTCCTGGAGGGCAGTATGCCGTCTCCATTCTGCTGCTTCTTTAATTTCGTAGTTGCAGGGCTTCCATTCAGCTTGATTTCATGCGGTCTTTAAGTGATAGTTATTCTGTGATTTAGTTGTAACTTTGATGTGGTTGTGGGAGGACGCGATTCCACGTCCACTTAGGCTGCCATCTTGACCAGAAGTCCTAAACTATTCTTTATTTCAGTTAGTGCCTCCTTCATTTCTAACTGAGTATCCATCATTTCTGACTGGTCCCTTTTTATGCTCTTGAGGCCCTCACTAAGTTCACTGAGGTTCTCACTAAGTCCATTGAGCATCCTTATAAGCAGTATTTTGAACTCTGCATCTGTTAGGTTGCTTAACTCCATTTCACTTAGTTCTTTTCCTGGAGTTTTGTCTGTTCTTTCATTTGGGACCTGTTTCTTTGTCTCCTCATTTTGGCTGCCTCCCTGTGTTTGTTTGTATGTATTACTTAGCGAGAGGTGTGGGGTTAGCTGAGACCAGATGCTGCTTGTTTGAAAGAATTTAGGAAAAGCTGAAGCAGGCTCCAAGACAGGCCAATCCTATGGTAAAGCAACTGGCAACAGCTTGGGTGGGCCTGGAAGTTGGGTGGGGCGGAGCCTCAGGGAATCACCAGGGCGGGGCCAACAGTGTGAGCCAGGTTGCTGGAGTCCCAGAAATGGCGGCGTCTACCACCCCAGGGAAGGGCTCACCAAAGGAACAAAAGCCTCTGATAGCACGTCTGTCCAGGAGAAAGCTGCCTCTCCAGCCCTCGCGCCAATGCCAAACAGCTCAGTTCTTCCCCATATGACTCTGGTGCCTTTCAGGCTGCCTCTCCCGCGCTGGAGCCCGGAGGGAGCGAGTCTGAGTAAGTCTGTGCGCGGGCCCTTTAAGAGGAGCTGCCGGGGGCTCCAGCCTCCTCAGCCTCAGTTCCCCTGGTTTCTCCAGCCAGAAGTTCTGGGGACTTCTCTTCCTGGCACTGGAACCCTCAGCTGGGCGCCTGGTGTGGGACGGGGAGCCCTCAGTCCTCAGGGAGGACCTTCCCAGCTGAGGTGTCCTCCTAATTTTTATCCGCCACACGTGGGTGTGGGACCAGCCCGTCATGCCTCCGCCCCTCCTACCAGTCTCGATGCGGCTTCTTCTTTAATTTCGTAGCTGTCAGACTTCCATTCAGCTTGATTTCAGGTGGTTTTGAATGATGGTTGTTCTGTAGTTTAGTTGTAACTTTGATGTGGTTGTGGGAGGACACGATACTGCGTCTACCTACGCCGCCATCTTGACCGGACTCAGGTTCTTGTTACAATAGTTTGTTCTGAAATTTTCTTAACTTTTCCCCTTGTTCCAGTCCTAAATAAATAATCACTTCCTATATATTCCCCTTCCCAATAAATCCTCATGTTCTTTTGCTTGTACAAAAACATGAAAGAAGCTTGGCCATGGACTTAATGAAGTTGTAGTTGAGTGTATGTTGACCAATTAGGAAAAGTCCACAGTAGAGGTGGAGTTTAATCTTTACTTTGAGGCAGGAGGGGCTTCTGAGCTTTGCTGCAAAGAAATAATTTGCTTCTAAAATAAAGGATAGTTTTGGTAGGACCTGAATTGTGCACTGTGAAGAGAGATTATAACAATACAGAGAACATGTTGATGCTAGTGGAATGAAAGGAATTCTGTGAGTTTAGGAGTGAGGTAACCCAGAGCTGTGGATCTCACAGCTGAAACTTCATAGAAAGTTTCCTTAGGAATGGAATCTTCATAGTATCTCCTCTTGAAATTGGCCATCACTATAAAAAATGAAAACATGTGACTCTTTGATCAAGAAAACACACTTAAAAGAAGCTACCCTACAGAAATCTTTGTATGAGCATTTGAACAGGTTACTAGATGTTCACTACCATCTGGTTTCCAATAGCAAACAAAAGAAAGAACAATCTAATTTTTTCAATAGGAGAATAATAAAAGCAATTATAATGGACCCATGAAATAGGATACTATGTAACCTTAATGAAACATAATGTTGACTTTTATATACTAATATGACATGTCATCCATGATATAAGGAAAAAAGTATGTTGTGGAACAATATGCAAAAAGTAATGCCATGTTTGTATGTCTGTTAGTATATTTGTGTGTGTATATATGTATATATATATGCACATAGATATAAATATATTTTGTATGTATTTAGAAAAAAAGTTTAGAAATCTATACATGAAACTATTAATGTTCGCCTGGCTGGTGTGGCTCAGTGGACTGAGTGTCGTCCCATGGACTGAGAGGTCCTGGTTTGATTCCCAGTCAGGGCACATGCCCAGGTTGTGGGCTCGATTCCCCATGGTGGGGGGCATGCAAGAGGCAACCAATTGATGTATCTCTCTCACATTAATGTTTCTATCTCTCCCTTCCTCTCTCTCTAAAAAATCAATAAAAACATATCTTTAAAAAACTGTTTATGTTTAACAGGACTTCTGAGCAGTGGGTTAGAAGGATGAGGAAAACTTTGATTTTTTTACTTTAAATAATTATATATCTGAGTGGTTTTACATGTGTAAATATTATTTGTATAATATTTTTAAATAATGAAATAAGAATACCTAAGTTCAGGAACATACATTTGAGCACTTAGTTACCTTTTCATAAATTTCAGGAGTCCACACTTGGAAAATATCTTTTCAAGAGAAATGGATAAAGTCAACCTGTTTCCCTTGGCTAAAAAGAATCTCACAATTGAAAGACCATCTTGTTTGATTACCTATAAAGACACCCACCTATCCAAGCCCTCAAGGGAGGAATCTGGAATCCCTGACATCACAGGGTTCCTTCCTACCTCTCCACTACTTTCTATGGACTTCAGATAGGGCAAAATGTTTTGAGTGGAGTGTGACTGTTAAGAGTCTTTTCCTAGAAAGGAGGTGAGATTTGGTCATCAGATCATTTTCCACAGGCGACTTGATGTGTGCACTTGGGGTTAAGTGCTGGTTACTATAAATAAAGCTCTGTGGCCCAGGAGCCTGCCTTCTAAAGCTCAGCACTGTTAATATTGGTCACCAAACCAATTGGCTCGATGCCAATTCAATTGCTTAAAGAACAATATTGATGAGCACTTGGGTTTGATTTTTTCCAAGGGACCAAATTGCCTCACACAAAAGAATATTCTTCAACAACCAGACTGTATCAGCAATTCCAGCTGATTGCTTTTTGTCATTGTTCCTCTATCTGTAAGGATTAGAAGAATAGTGGGTATGACTGGATAAGTTCATCCATTTGTCTGTTCAGTTATTCATTTATCTCTCCATTCAGTCATCAATAGTAAAACATAGAAGTGAGCGGTCCCCTGGGAACCTTGGGGTCAGGAACACTTGAGTTTGAATTCCTGGTCTGCCACTTACTGGTTGTAAAATGTTGGCAAGTTATATAACCTATCCAAGCCCCCAGTCCTCGTCTACAAAATGGGGGCAGTAGTCAAAGGTTGTCATGAGGCTTTTTTTTTTAATTCCTCACCCAAGGATATTTTTCTACTTATTATCAGATAGAGTGGGAGGGAGGGAGAGACAGAGACAGAGAGAAACATCGGTATGATAAAGCTACATTGACTGGTTGCCTCCCACATGACCCTGACCAGGGCCTGGGACCGAACTGAAACAGAGGTATGTGCCCTTAACCGGGATTGAACCTGAGACTCTTTGGTCCACGGGCCAATGCTCTAACTGCTGAGCCAAACCGGCCAGGGCAGATTCTGAATTTTTAATATGGTTAGGATATAATCTTCTTTTTTAAGGTGGTTAAGTCTAGACCAGAGGTGAATTCAGGGATTCCTGAACTTGGATGGGGAAAAAAAAATCACAACTTTATTTTCACTAACCTCTAACTGAAATTTAACATTCCTTCAATTATGAATTTATATAACAAATCACAGAGGTATTTACAATATGTGTCACGTTGTCAGCAACAGAAATCATGTTTAAATTTTATAGAAATTCTGAAATTTCATTTATGCACATCATTACTTTGAAATTATCATAGTAATCAAACCCACTGCTAGATCTGGGAATTGTGTCAATAAAGAAGCACATACATAACTATATCTCAAATGTTGTTTTATATTTTGAAAACTATATATTAGTTTATTTATTTTGCATTCCTATGTATTTTATTTTATGCATTTAAAAACTGTGTTCTGAAATGAGTACATAACATATATTTATACCTTGTATAAGGATGTCCATAACGGCATTCTTCATTATAATGAAAAATGGAAAACAATTGAAGAATGGGTACATTAGTAATGGTATATTCATACAATGAAATACTACCAGCAACAAGAATGAATAAACAATTGCTACATTCAGCAACATGGGTGAATCTCACAAATATAAGGTTGAGAAAAAGAAACCAGACACAAAAGAGAACATACTATTGATTCAATTTATATGAAGTTTAAGAACAAATTAACAAATCTATGGAGTTAGAAGTCAAGATAGCATTTACCCTTTTGTGGAGTGGAGGCTGGGAGGGGTGTTTCAGCTTTGGGTTATTTGTTGATATGGATGTTAGTGATGTGAATGTGCTCACTTCGTACAAATTCATTGAACTATCACCCATCTGTAACTTGTAAACTTACAGTTGTTGTACTTCAGTAAAATTTTACTTTAAAAAGAGGGGTCCGTAAGTTTCACCAGTCTGCCAGAGGGATTCGTGGCACAGAAAGGATTAAGAACCTCTGGTCTAGATGGAAACATAAATTCAGAGAAATTACCATTTTATAATGTTTTATACACAGCCTGGATGTTCCAGGCCATTCCTGATCCCAGTCTTCTATCTTATTGACCCTTTAAGTATAACTCATACTTCAGACCAAGAATCCTGTGGGTATTTTTGTTTTGTTTTTATATTGAAAGTATGGTCACTGCAGCTGTAGGAAAAGAATTACAAAGCACTGTAAAAGCACAGAGAAGGGAACCATTAATTTTGCTGAGGGTGGTCAGAAAGAAATCTCAGGAGGAGGTGATATCTGAATAGAGCCTCAAAGGATAGGTCGACTTCCAGCTGAAGGGCTTCCTGTCGAAGTGAGCAGCAGCCGGAAAACATCGGAAGTGTGCTGTGTTTGTAGAACACTGAGTCATCTGGTGTGGTTGGATCCTGGGGAAGATGAATGAGGTTCGGAGGGGAAAAGGTAGGAGATATGCGAAGGAGGGTTTATCATGCTGGGAAAGCAAACAATGCTGTTTGTTTTTATCTTTTACTGAAGGAATATACAGAGAGAAGAGTGCTCAAAACATAAGTGTACAGTTTGATGGATTTTCACAGATGGAACACATCTATTTTACTAGCATCCAGATCAAGAAAAAGGACATTAACAGTATCCCAGAAAGCTCCTTTCACGATCCCTACCAATCACTGCTGCTCCCATCCCTGCCAGGAAATGCTATCCTAACTTCTTTTTTCTCTTAACCACTTTATTGAGGTATGATTGAAAAGCTGTACATATTTAATGTATACAAATCTGTGAGTTTGGGGGTAAGAATCCATCATGAATCCATCACCACCATCCAGGCCATAAACATATCCATACCTCCAAAAGTTTCCTCCTGCCTCCTTTATTATAACTCTCTTCTTTTCATGATAAGAAAATTTAACATAAGATATACCCTCTTAGCAAATTTTAAAGTATACAATACAGTGTTGTTAGCTATAGGAACTACAGTGTATAGTAGAAGTCCAGAAGTTATTTATCTTGCAGAACTGAAACTTTGTACTCTTTGACTATCACCTCCCCATCTCCCCTTTCCTGGCAACCACTATTCCACTCTGTGCTTCTAGGAGTTGGACTATTTTAGCTTCTACATATAAGTGAGATCATATGGTATTTGTCTTTCTGTATCTGGCTTATTTCGTTTAGCGTAATGTTCTCCAGATTCATCCATGTTGTCACAAATGGTGGGATTTCCTTCTTTTCTTTTAGGGCTTGAAAATATTCACATTTATATCTCACATTTTCTTTATTGGTTCATCTGTCAACGGGCACTTAGGTTGTTTTCATATCTTGCCTATTGAGAAGAATGTTATAATGAACTTGGGAGTGCAGGGACACCTCAAGATTCTGATTCTGATTCCTTTGGATAAACACCAGAAGTGGGATTTCTGGATCATATGGTGGTTCTATTCTTAATTTTTTGAGGAACTGCCATACTGTTTTTCACAGTGGCTGCACCAATTTACATTTCCACCAACAGTGTATTGGGGTTCCTTTTTCTTCTCTACATCCTTGACAGCCCTATTTTTTTTTTTTTTTTTTTTTTTTTTTAGTAACAGCCATCCTAGCAGGTATGAGGTGATATCTCATTGTGGTTTTGACTTGTTATTTCCCTGATGGTTAGTGATGTTGAGCACCTTTTCAGGTACCTGTTTGTTGGCCACTACAGTGACTTCTAACACCAAAGACTGGTTTTGTGCTTTATTTAACATATGTAGTCTGTTGTGTCTGGCTCTCTCACTCATGTTGGTAAGTGAAACATAATGTCTTTGCGTGTTGTTGTAGACCATTGCCACCTAAGTTTTAGGCAGGAATGGCATGGCTGACCTCTGTGTTAGGAAAATCACTCTAACAGCTTTGAGGAGGAGGGTGGAAAGACAAGAAGTCCCATGCAGGGAGCTAGAGCAATATTCCAAATGAGAAATGATGAAGACCTGACTCAGAGCCCAGGCAGTGGGAGTGGAAAAAAGGCGGACAGATCAGAGAGTCATCCTGAGCTCTGGAGAAGGAATTCAAAACACATGTTCCATTTACAGTGTCCTTCAAACACAGAAGAGAGCATTCCACTGAGTGCTCAGATCCAGAGCAACATTAATTGATCACGGCATTAGTTTGGGTGTTTGTCAAGATTTAAATGAAGCAGGCCACATCCCTCTAAAAGTCTATTATCATAGATGATAGAAATGAAACAGACCAAAAGCCAACACAATGTGGACTAATGAAGGGGGGTCCCATTAGATTTTAATGACCCCACATGGTTATTGGAGCTGTTTTGCAGTTGAGTTATTTTTCTTAAATATTTTTGAGGAGTTTCAACATAAAATTTAGAAAACAAAACCAGGATTGAAGAGAAAACAGTGATAGGGAAGAGTTTTAGCAGAAAGTTGGGAGGGGTGAGGCTGCTAAGGGGTGTGAGATGGTTGTGTAGGACAGACAGATGGGGACATAGTTGGTGAAACATGAAGTGAGAGCTCATTCACTATCTATCTTAATCATGCTTCTCAAACTCAGGTATGCACACCCCTGGCAGCATGTCAAGAGGTGCTTGAGTCACCTGATAAATATCGTACATCTTTCTGGAGTGTTCATTTTACCCAAGGATTGGGGAGAAGGATGCCATTTATATGGAAGCAAACAATATGTTATAAAGTAGAATACAAATTTTATGTGAAGTTTATTGATAAACCACAAGACTTCAAGTAATTTTCTAGCCAAATGCTTTGGCCTTCAGCCCCAATGTCTCCCTTGCCATTAGGTGGAATTCAGAGGAAAAGTTTTGAAAATCCTCATATCTGTCACTCCTAACTCCATGCTCTACTCTATGATGCCAGGACCTTCACTGAGTTCTTTTCTAGAATGAGTGTATCACTCATTCAACAACATTCCTTCCTTAACTCATTCATTCTAATGATATTAAGTCAGGAATCACTATGTACTAGGAACTGAGAGATTTTTTTTCTCCTGTATAATATCATAAGCTCCAAAAAGGACTGTGTCTTTAAAAAAGTTAGAGTCCCTTCAGCATTTGTCAAACCTTTCATATATTAGATGTTCTATAAATATTTGTTGACTTGAAATGAAATGGGATCTTTGCAAAAACCCAAGGAATTAGAAGAAAGACAATAAAGGAGAGAAAGGGATGATGAGTGTATGTGAACTAACTCCTAACCAATAGGAACTAAACCTATTGTTTCATCCATGAACAACCGTGAGATAGACTTTAAATTATATCCATTTTATAGCCAAGGAAATAGAGAATGAATAAAGTAACTTGTCCAAAGTAACACCACTAGTAAGTGACAGAGCACAGATTCAGTCTCTGCTTTGTCAGATACTAAAGTTCATGGAAACAAAACACATATACCCTTTGACCCAATAATTCTGCTAGGAATTTATCCTTGTGATACTGTGATTTATAATAAGAAATATATTTTTGGTCTTTGTCAGTATCTGGCATGCAGCTCCTAAAACTCTTGGAATTGCTAAGTGATGAGAGAGAGAGAGAGAGAGAGAGAGAGAGAGAGAGAGAGATATGCCTTTTTTTCGGTGCCTTTTATTAGGATTGGGATTGCTTGCCAGTGGAACCAACCACGTCATTAGAGGATTGGAACTTTTGGTCACACCTCCTGACCTCTGAGGAGGGGAGAGGGGTTGAAAATTGAGTTCAACCACCAATGGCCAATGAATTAATCAATTGTGCTTATGTAATGAAGGCTTCATAAACACCCTAAAATATGGGGTTTGGAGAGCTTCTGCATTGGTGAACACATGGAAATTTGGGGAGAGTGGCACCCTCAGAAAGCATGAAAGCTCTGTGTCCTTTCCCTATACATCTCTTTCATAAGGCTGTTCTCGAGTTATATCCTTTTATAATAAATCAATAATCTAGTAAGTAAAATGTTTCTCTGATTCTGTGAACTGCTCTAGCAAATTAATCCAACCCAACCAGGGAGTCAGAACCTCCAATCATAGCTGGTCTGTAAGAAGCACAGGTGATAACCTGGAATTGTGATGATGTCTGAAGTGCTGGGCAGTCTTTTTTTTTTTTTTTTTTTTATCCTCACCCGAGGACATTTTTTTCATTTTTTTGTTCAGATAGAGCGGGAGCGAGAGAGAGGAAGAGAGAGAGAGAAACATCGACGTGAAAGGGACACATTGAGTGGCTGCCACCCGCACGACCAACCAGGGCCGGGGACAAACTGCAACCAAAGTACATGCCCTTAGCGGGAACCAAACCCAGGTCTCTCTGGACCGCAGGCCGACGCTCTAACCGCTGAGCCAAACCGGCCAGGGCGTGGTGGGCAGTCTTATAGGACTGAGCATTTAACCTGTGAGATCTGATATTATCTCCAGCTAGACAGATATTGTCAAAATTGAAGTGAATTGTAGGACACCCAGCTGTTGTCAGATAATTGCTTGGTGATGTGGGGAAACTACCCCTGCATTGTAAATTGGATTCAGAATCATTAATCCTTTAGAATATTCAAATAAGTGCTCAAGTTACAAACACAAGAAGTTCATTTTGGTGCTGATTATAATAGCACTAAATTGGAAATAATCTAAATACCCTTTATTGGTGAACTGCTTAAATAACTTAAGGAACATCCATAGTAAGAAGAGTCATATTGCCTGGCCGGTGTGGCTCAGTGGTTGAGCGTCAACCCATGCACCAAGAGGTCGCCAGTTTGATTCCCGGTCAGGGCACATGCCCAGGTTGTGGGCCTGATCCCCAGTGAGGGGCATGCAGGAGGCAGCCAATCGATGTTCTCTCTCATCGATGTTTTTCTCTCTCCCTCTCTCTTCCTCTCTCTCTAAAATCAATAAAGAAAAAAATATATAAAAGAAGAGTCATGCCTATCTATACTGATATGGAAAACTGTTCAGGATATATAATTAATGGAAGAAAAACAGATTATAAAACAGCATTTTAAAATTACATTTTATTTTTCTAAAAACAAATGCATAAATCATAGATGCATACATGCTAAAAATTCTGGAGGACTGTACCCAACTGTAACAGAGTGCCTCTGGGGAGGTGATGAGAAGGTCTGCCTAGGTGGGTATGAAGAGAGAGGTCGCTTTCTCTTCACTTTACTTCCCTTTGAATTATATGAAAGTAAAATTTTAAACATGACTATGTATTACCTTATAATAATAGGAAACAAGTTAATAAAATTAAATAAAAATAAAGCCTGAACATTTTTAAATATACAATGATGCATGGAGTAAGTAAAAGCCCCAAGAGGCAGGAAACTGGAGGGAAGAGAGTTGAATAAAAGCAGGAGCAATGAGGCAAAAGAATCAAGGAAAAGGGAAATGGTGGTGTCAGTGAAGCTCATGCCAAGGCTTTTATTTATTGGCTTAAAATAAATCTACTGTCTCACAGTTCTGGGGTTTAGAAGTTTAAGGTCAATGTTTCAGCAGGCGTAGTTCCTCTTCAGGGCCATGAGGGATCTCTGCCTCTCCCCTAGCTTCCCGTGGTTTGTTGGCCATCATTGGTGCTTCATGGCTCGCAGATCTCTGCCTTCATGTTCACGTGGCATTCTCCCTGAGTATGTATGTCTGTGTCCCAATTACCCCTTTTTATAAGAACACCAGCCATATTGGACTGGGCACCTATCCTACTCCAGTATGACCTCATCTTAACAAATTACATCTATAGGACCCAATTCCCAAATAAGGTCACATTCTGAGGTACTGGGGATTAGGACTTCAGCATATACATTTTTTTGGTGGGGGTGGGAGTGGGGAGACACAATTCAACCCATAAAAGTAGGTATAAAAATTTTGTGAACTGTGTCATGTGCAGGGACTTGAACTTCAGGAATTTCGGGTTGTCCATTTTAGAGATTAACCCATTTTTTTCCTCTATTGAATCAATACCCAAGTTTCTAAATTTTGGTCAAAACCATATTTTACACAAAGGAATTGTGGGAATATTGACAAAACTGGAATTACAGATACATATATATATCTGGAGATCAACTTGAGCTGAGTGGAAGCTTGAGAATTTCAGGTAAACAACATATAAATACTTGGTCTTGGTTGGTCTTTCACTTGCTATCTATTTACACTGCTTTAAGCTGATGTTTTTGGCTGCCTTAATGCCCTGAGATTTTACCAGTGAACATTCACAGTTATGACTGAGAAATATAATGAGACTAATGAAACTATTTAAAATAACTGTACATATGCTTATAACAAACTGTACAGGACTTAGACACTCCAGTATCTCTCTCAAAAAAAAAAATTTAACTGTGGTAAAATACACATGACATAATATTTACCATATCAACCATTCCATGGGGGATTGGTTCTGGAACCCCCATGGATACCAAAACCCTTAGATGTTCAAGTCCCTTATATAAAATGGTGTAAAATAATGCATACAGTCAGCCCTGTGCATCTGTGAAAAATCCACCTGTGGCTGCTTGAATCTGCAGATGTGAAACCTAGGGACACAAAGGGATGACTGTTTATTTATTGACAAAAATCTGCATATAAGTGGACCTGCATAGTTCAAACCAGTGTGGATCAAGGGTCAACAATATACTCATTTGTTTGCAACCAATCCTCAGAACTTTTTCATCTTGCAAAATCAAAATTCTATACATATTAAACAACAACTCTCCATTTCTCTCCCCCCCCAACAGCCCCTGGCTACTACCATTCTACTTTCTGTCTCTATGAATTTGACTATTCTATATACCTCATATAAGTAGAATCAAACAGTATTTGTCTTTTTGTGACTAATTTATTTTACTTAGCATAATGTCTTTGAGATTCATCCACATTATAGCATGTGTCAGAATTTCCTTCCATTTAAAGACTGAATAACATTCCATTATATATATCACATTTTGTTTATTCATTCACCCATCAATGGATACTTGGGTTACTTCCAGCTTTTGGCTACTATGAATAATGCTATTATGAACATGGGTGCACAAATATCTTTTCAAGACCCTGCCTTCAGTTCTTTTGGCTATATACCCAGAAGTAGAGTTGCTGAATCATATGTAGTTTTTAAAAGTATTTTGAGGAGTAGCCATACTATTATAAGTTTTTTAAAAATTGTGATACTCTTACTGCTCATTTAGAAAGATAGGAGGCAAGAAGGTGGTTGTTTTTCAATACATAAATTACACAAAAACCAGGAAAGCAGACTTGCCATCAGCAAAATCAAGAGATTTTTAAAAAGAACTCAATGACATGTAAAGCAAATGTAGGAGCATGCTTGACTATTGCCTTGAGTGAGAAGTGGAGAAGGAAAAGTAATTGCTGACTAAACTGCTTAAGGACCTAAGTATTTCTACTGGGAAATATTTATGTTTGGTGGAGTTGCAAGTTCTTGGGAGTGCCCTCATTAGAAAATAGCTGATGATTCCAGGAAACTTTGGAAGAATCACCATGGTGATAGAGTGACCCATTTAAAGGGCAAAGCCTATTGTGAGTTGAACTTCAAAAGATGCCTGTACAGAAGCTTCTCTTTCATTTTTCATTGGACATAAGATATGAAATAAAGTAGCATTATTATTATTATCTTCATTCCTCTTGCAGTCTGATGTACCATGGAGAACCCAAGACACCTTCAGATTCTAGTCCTGGCTTGGCTTTCCTTAGCTGCATGACTTTGAGAGGGCCATGAAGCTCTCCAACCTCAGAGGGTTGACCTAACAAACCTCTAGTGTCCCTTTAGTCTGTGGATTTACTTCTATGCATATATATATAATTGCTACAGCTCCTTTTTGTTTGCTACTCCTTTGCTCTGGAACTTGCCCATCACCTAATCAGACACAGTGGAAAATGAGGAAATAAGTCAAAAGATGCTGAACAGACACAAAGCATCATAGTTCATGTGTTAAAGCTCCTTCACCTTACTACTTTCTTTGGACCTCAGGTACATGGAGTTGAGTTAATCACACTTGTGGGTTCACATCATTTTTCATCATTAGTCTGGACAAGGTCCCTCTCTGTTTAATCTTATTCTATTATTTTCATCTTCATCTCCCATTCCTTTTCTCATTCCAAACACTGTGCCTGGTGGTGTATATGGACAATTGTATTTAATTCACTACAATGCTATGAGGTAGACAACGATATTACCTCCATTTTTGACATGGGGAAAACAAGGCTTAGGGGAGTTAAGGGACAGAGGAAGAATATCAGTCCAGCTAGACAGATCCAGAATCACTACATCACCACACCAACTAATCAAAAAACCTTGTTTAAAATACAACTCGACTATAAGTTATTCCAAATTGTCTGTAGAACGCCCCCCTTCCATTCTTAAAAAGGAAATGTTAACAGATCTATTTTGAGGCACTTTGATTCTCCTTGTTCATCCTTTGCAGAGCTTTATCACCAGAGGCAATTTTCTAAAACTGGGATCACTGTCTCTTTGGATTTCCTTCTCTTTTTGTTCTACTTTTCTTGCAAAACTTGGAGTTATAACTGTCAGCCTTGGCCTGGACTCTATTCCTTGCTGAGTACATAATTAGAATAATATAAAATAACATTTCCCCTCCTTAAACAGAATACCTTTCCACTCACATTGTACTCTTTCTGCATCTCATTTATAAGAAGATGATTGTGATGGGCAGAATATGCTCACATTTCTCCTCTGGATGGATGAAGAGGGTAGGGACTTACAATAGAATGAAGTGTGTGTCACCTTTAAGGTAAATCCATCCCAAACTGATGGTTAGCCAAGGTGATGGCCATTTGATATCCCTGGCATTCTTAGACAACTCTGCTATGTGATGGGACAAGCTCGTTAACATTGGCTCCATTTTGTTTGTGAGCCCAGGTGGAAGAAGAGGACTGACTAGGAAGATTCTTCCCATGGGAATCTGAAGATGGATTATGAGGATGGGGAGATCAGATTATAGTTAAGAGAGGCCAAACTAGGAATAATAATAATAATGTTAATGATGATAATAATGCCAATCTCTATTGAGTGCTTACTATGTATGTATCAGACTCTTTATATGCATTAGCTTATATACATTACCTTATTGCTTTATATGCATTATCTTATTTAATATTCCAACAACTTCAGATAGGTACTATTGTGGGGATATGAAATAGATTCTATTACAATCTCTTTTTATATTGGGTAAATTGAGGCTTAGAGAAGTAAAGTAATTTTTTTAAGTTCACATAGCCAACTACGATTCATTGGTTTATCTTTTTAACCATCACACTCACACAGCCAGTGGGCTTTGGAAACAAGGGATAAGATAAGGAGAGAATGGAAGAATGCCTTTTGAAGGGGATGATTGAAGGGGTCTACAGTCTGACTCTGTGAAGGGCTCAGGTCTGGTTGAATGGTTCAGGATTTTACCCAAATGGGCAGAGAGAGCACCCCAGGGGTCTTCCAGATTGGTGCCAAGCATCCATGAATCCAGGCCAGGCCCATACCCTATCCTTAGAATTATCTCTTCACTACTTTCTCCCTAATTTTAAGGCCATGCTATTATATAATTTGGATATAACAACCAAAGATAATTTTCTTCTTGAAACAATTATCCTATTTTATGTTGGGTAGGCTGACTGAATACGAGATTTCTTTCTTCAAGAGATCATTTTATTCTGTTAATTGTAAAAAGTCTTTGCAGAGACATCTTTGCAAATGGTGGAACCAAACCCTTTCCCTAAGAGAGGAAGGGTCTAAGACTTTATAGACCTTGCAAGAAAATCATGTACCCTCCTCCCCCAGCACAAAATTCATTTAGAGTCTCATCAGAGCATTCTAATGAATTTTTATGAAGTGTCTTTTATTTTGTACTTGGTTCCTCTTTAACAAATGAGTCATTGATTTTCAGAAAATTTTAAATGTATCCAGAACTTTTTTTTTTTTCAGTTTTTGTTTTGAACAGCCATTTAGAAGCCAAACCCAGCAACTCTGTCCTCTCTCCCTGCTGCTTTGTTGTGAAGATAGCTTTCCTCTATGTGGGTCACAGTGGTTCCTTTGACAAGAATGAACAACCCTCAACCAGCTAAACTGTTGCCCCATGTGAAAAGAGAGCCTAAAGAGTCTTTCTAAAATGTTGCTTGGCAATTATTTTTTAACACTTGTGTGCTGCATTCCGGGAAAGCCCGAAAATAACAATAAAATAAAAAAGGAACTTTAGGGACAATCTCAGTTCCCTTTGTGATTTATGAGATATTCTAATCTAGAGCCCTTTGGAAGCCTTTCCATGTAGGTTGAAGTAGGGAAGCCGACTGGAGCCTCACCATAAAACTGTGGTTGGGTACAATAAACCCCTGAGGACTAGTCAAAGACGGATTCACTTGATGCCAAATTCTTTTCTATCATCCAAGAGTGGCCAACGAGACCAAGGGTGGGAGTGAGAATTCACCAGGGTTTTCAACAAAACATTCCAATAAATTAAAAAACAAACAACCTTTGTTAGAATGAAAAAGTGCTTGCTAATGCTGTCTGGTTAGAGCGCCCTCATGTGTCTCAGCATGGTAACATCATTTGGGGCTTTTCAAAGGGCATAAAATGCTCTTCTAGTCACTTCAGCATGGTTTAATGGCATTCTCCTCCTTCGCATTTGTGTCTAGGGCCACAAAGGAATCTCCTTCTTTGGGTGTTAGAATTTCCAGTGCGATGGTGATTTTTAATAGAGGCTGTGGGCACAAACGATCTCATTTTCCAGTCTTCAATAAGTGCTGTGGAATCAGTGCTCAGTCCCTGCCAAAGACTCAAAATAACCCAAATTCCCATCATCTGGTGAATCAGTAAATGAAGTATGGTAACCCACACAATGGAATTCTATTTAGTAATAAATAGCAAAGAACTATTGATATACACAACAACAAAAGGCTGTATATTATAAGATTCCATTCATGTGACAGTCTGGAAAACAGACATGTATCAGATCAGTTGGTAATCAAGGGCTAGGGGAAAGGGAGTGAGGTTGGCTGCAAAGGGGTGCAAGAGAACATTTTAAGGAGTCAAAAATGTCCTATATCTTATTTGATGTTGGCTACGTGACATGAGTGAACTGGCATTGGTGGTATGATATTGAAGACAGCTGCCCACAGAAGTGTACTCTCAAAAAGAGTGAAATTTACTGCATGTGAATTATACCTTAATGAGCCTCACATAAAAATTTTCAATACCTTAAAGAATCACCATGGACTTCTTCCAAAGTACAAATCCCTGATCCTTCTAGGTTAGCCTCTTGGCCTCCTTTTCTTTGCCCATCTGAAAAAGACACCACGATGAACTTTTGTGAAAGTCTGCAAGTTCCAGTCCAATTCAAAGTCCTAATGGGGCCAGACCACATTCCAAACAGTACGCTCCCTGACTTGACCATTGTGCCTGTGTGTGCAGTGACACAGAGCCTCCCTGGCATTTAGTTCTTGAAAAAAAGAAAACATCAGAGTTCCAGGCCAATGCTAGTCTTGCTACCAACAAGTGGGAACCCCTTGAAGGGAAATGAGATATGGGCCTTGAAGGAAAATTCATACTGTCAGTTTGCTGGCCTCCTTCCCTGATAGACAATAATCACTTGTTCCTGCACAGAAGTTGTTCCTTGAGCAAATTATTCATTAGCTACGAGACTGAACACTCCACCCAGACAGGACCCAATGTCTGATTCTGGAAAACAGCGTTGGTTTAGTGGTTCCCAAAATGTTCTACCCCTACTCATTCCCAACAATGGTGACCCACAAATATTGATCCAGGCCAGTAGTTCTTACACTTTGCTGGGCTTGAGAGTCACCTTAACTTGTTAAGAAAGTAAATCTTAAGTATTCTCACCACACCCCCACCCACAAATGTAATAGATGTATTAATTAATTTGAATGTGGTAATCATCTCACAATATATCCATGTATATTAAGTCATCACATTGTATGCCTTTAAAAATCACATTGTACAACCTAATTATATATAATTGTTATTTGTCAATCATACCTCAATGAAGCTGGAAAAAAAATCACCTAAAGAGTATATTTTGTAAATGCCAATTCCCAGCCCCTCTCATACCTGCGGCTCTCATACAGTAGGTCTGGGAGTAGTCCCTGGAAACTGCACTTTTAATAAGCTCTCATATTATTTAGATGTAGGAAGTCTAAGGACACACTTTAAGAAACGATAATCTAGGTCTAGAAAACTCGTATGTATAGGCTTTTGTTTTCAGTTGAGAAAGTTGAGCAATTTACTCATTGGAAATGTTTGACCTACCAAGTGGTGAATAGCACACAGATGAAGAGTGGGGCTCTGGAGTGGGGTTCCTGGGTTCAAAGCCCACCTCTTCCTGTTATTACTCATGAGGCCTTACACAGGTTACTTAATCTGCCCACAGTGTGTGTGTAAGAGAGGGTAAGATCAAATAAGCTAACACTTATAAAGCACTCAGAATAGTGCCAGTAAGATTAGATAAACATCAATTATCATCCTGTCCAGATCAATAAAGACTGAGGGAAATATTGCAAACCATGAACAAAGAGAGTTACTTCAAAGAGCTTTTCATTTAAAGCTTGGACATCTCCAAATACTTCAGATGGTAGATGGTAATGTAACTACTGTATGCGTGCCAAGTTTCCTACATTCCTAATTTCTTTGTCGTTTTAAATATTTAAAATATAAGCTAAAAAAGTAAGCTAAACTTAGCAGTAGCCTTCTTTCATTAAAAGGCTTAAGACAACTCACATATATTAGCTTGTTTAGCTTTACAAGTTATGCATAATCTTGTTGAAAACGGATACAAATCAGAATCATGTGTAGAGCTCTTAGAAAGTACAAATTTTGACTCAGTAGAGATTGGGGCAGAGCCCGGGGAATCTGAATTTCTAAAGTGTTCTCTCTGTGATTTGACTATACATTCCAGGTAAAGAACTACTGTTACAGGAAAAGGCTAGGATCATCCACCTTGTTTTATAGCTTAAGAAACAGAAACCAAACATGTTAAATACTTTGCCAAGGTCAGTCAGCTAATCATTTGCAGAGGCAGGAGTTGGATTTGGGTCAGTAATTCTAAGGCCAAAATCATCTCCATTATATCTTATATTGTAGAAGCTATTTGTATAGGGCAGGACAAGGGTGGTAAATTTTCGCTCCCACATTTGCTTATGAAATAATACTCTGATCTGAATTCGTAGAAACTTTGAATTAGAACTGCTGATCTGGATTCTGAGTTCCTTTCAGATTCCACCTTTTACCCTTTTACCCACATGTCCCCATTTACTGATTATTCCCATTAAGTCCCTGGAAAGTGTAAAGTAGAGATGGTTCATGTGGCACCTGGATCAAATCTGAATGGGAAATATGATCATGAACTTGAAGATTTGTTCTTCTCCGTTCTTACAGCATAAGAAACTCAAGGTCCACAGTTTCATCATGAACAGATCCAAGATCAACTGGCACATAAAACTAGGAAAAAAGAATCCCATAAGATCATGATCCTGAGAATACTATCCTGTAAATCACCAACTAACAAATCACAGGGACATGAATCAGGAGGATATCCAAAAGGCCATTCTAGTGGCTGAAGTCAGTGGCATTTGGGTGGCCTCTACTCTTGGTTGAGTTTTTTGTGAATTCCCTTTTCTTCTTGGGACATACGTGTGACCTATAAAGTCCCTCAGAAGCCATTTTCTTTAAGGTATTATTGCAGAAGAAAATCTGTCAAATTAAAGTCTGTGGTGGGAAGGGGAGTGGCCACCAATCAAGTGAAATCATTCTGCTGAACTTGAGCCAGGGAACCAAACTGGGGCAGTAGCATTTTGCTTACAAAAATGGCTGCCTGCAGACCTTCACACACCACCAACCCCTTGCTAATAAAACAGACTCCTTTATTTAGATACTTCTTGGCACCCACTGGCTGCTTTCCTTTCAGATTTTCTGTTGCCCATATTTCAATATCCCGCCTTTGCATTCTCCTCCTGCTCTTGTTAAAATACTGTTTCTTTCTTTCTTTCTTTTTTTTAAGATCCCTTTTAATCAGATAGCTCCTGCTGGCACGAACTGTCAGAGGTATTCATTTCAGTGGACTCTGGCCTTACGCTGCATTACCTTGGCAACAAGATTTAGAGGCAAAGGCCTGGCCTTAAACTTGTCAGAGTCTCCAACGATGTGAACAGAGCACATATTACTCTCTAGCATATCAAGTTGTCATGCCAACCACTAACAATAAAACCCATCTCTCTCTCCCCTAGGGTTTTAATTCAATAAGTTTTCAAATTGGTTCCTTCTGTAATTCAGTTGGTCTGGAAATGTAATATATGAATGTGTGTGTGTGCTCATGTGTGTTTTTAACCAGTCACTAATGACCTTCCATGAAATGACTGGAGATTGGAAATACAATTTAGGTCAAAAGTTCATCCAAAAGCAAAGACAAGTGCTGGATCTAACAAAAGGAGCCTGCAATTTTGGAAATCCCGACTGAGAGGTAAGTAAACAAAATCTTAAGAGCTGACTTCTGTCCTCAGACATATGTACATGACTTCCATCAGTACAGCTGTATAGCACGTTTGATACCCAGAATAGCTGCATCCCATACATATTTAGAACTCCTTTAATTAGTTTTGGGTATTTAGCCAACTTCAGTTTCTTAAAAACACTCCTATTTTTATACTTACATTTCATTGATCTCTAAACCAGAAAGTTTCGTAGGAACCTGTCCCCTAGAAAGTCTCTTAATCCTCTAGGGACACTCAGACAAGACACTGTATGGAATCTAGGAGCTAGAAGTAGCTGGGGGTCAGGGTTTCTCAAATTTGTTTGTTTCAATACTTCCTTATCCTTGTGCCAACTGTACAATTATTTATTTGTTGTTTTCTCCTTTAATTGACTTATTTACATATGTAAATTTAGAAGTGTGACTTTATATCATGGACCTGACAGTCTGCTCTCTTAGGCTCTCTGCCATGGGAACATGGTTATTCCTTAGCTCTTAATAACTAATACATAGAGGGTTGATGATGTGCTAGACACCCTTGAAAATACTTTTTTGTTTACATACCAGCTCATTTAATCCTCACCAACACCATCACAACCTGTTGAGGCAGGTAACACTTTCTAGCACCCCAACTTCATAGAGGAAGAAACAGAGACACTGAGAATTAGGCAGCCTGTCCACAACCCCACAGCTAGTAAATGTCAGGACTGAGGTTCGAATCCATCAGTCTGGTTTCAGGCTCTCTACTCGATATATTGCTTCATTGGATTCTGGTTGATTGACTGAGCCTCTGCAAAGTTTTACCTAAAATCACAAACTTCTTGAAGGCAGGAACCATATCTATTATGTTTATCTCCTTCTTAGTATCTAGTTGAATGCCTTTCACATAACAGTTACTGAGATTTATGGTTAGCTTGTTAAAGAGGGATCCAGGAGAATCCTAGAATATCAAATTCAAGGCCACTTTGAAAATATACTTTTTGTTTAAGTTGGAACAATAGGGGCTATCATCACCTCCAACCCACAAGGACATAAGATCTTCTAGAGACCAAACTCATTGAGAACAGGGGCTGTATGTCATGGTGTGATGGGTATTCTCTGCTGGCCCCACTGGAGACACGTCCATGCTTTCCCATTCTGCTCTCTGCCTTGGGCACATGATTTTTACAGACTGCACCCACTGGGCTCTCTTGCCCTCTGGCTTTGCATTAGCTTATGAGGCACTGGCAGGAGAATGAGAGAAAAGTTGGGGTGTTTATTCCCTAGCTTGCTCCTTGCCAAAACACAGTTGGGTAATGTTTGTCTCCTTCTGCCAGAAACCACTGGCTCTGTTGTGCAGCCTCTCCGACAGCTTCAGCTGCTGCTAGGATAGGAAAAACTTTCTGCTAGTAATAGTTTCGGGGTGCTGCACCATTCTTTACTGGTGTCCTGTGACTGGCTGAAATTTTATTACTAGTCCCTCCAATAAATATATCATTTGTCTCCTGACAGGTTCCTGGCTCTTGTACTTCTCACATGAGGATCACCTACAGGTCTTAAAATGCAGATTCTGATTCAGACTATTGGGGTGGGCCCTGAAATTCTGCATTTTTAATAAGCTCCCAAGTAGATGGATGCTCCTCAGGCCACACTTTCAGTAGCAGAAAGCTAATAGATGGTCTATAGTTGTCACTTGATAGGTATTTTATGAATGACTTGGATGCTATGAATGCTGTATTGGTCAACCCTGGTGAAGGTGGTCATGTCCTTGCCACACCTATCTTGTAATAACTTACCCCTGAGGTCCGTGTGGCTGCAGCAGACCCACCTGGTCACACCATGAAGCTCACGGCTGGCTTGACGTCCTCATCTCTGTCTTTCTCATTGCCAGAGCTACCCTGGTGATTCTCATCATTCTGTTTATTAAAAATAGCAACTACCACAACTGACCTCCAAGAAATTGAATTCACACACATGAATTTTTTCCCTCAGAGATGAAAGTAAAGCTGATTTATTTTCAACATCAGAATTGATCCCCTTAAGGGACAATCTTTGCTGAGTGAAGGATGGTAGAGGAATTCATGGTTTGCAAAACAGTAAGTCTTATTTGCTCAGATTCTTGTATAAACAGGTTCTGTGGGCAATCAAGCTCTAAGAGATCATTCAAAACAAGACTCAGCTCAAGGAACAATACACCTGACTGTGCCTGTAAGCAGATCAAGCTGTCAGGAAATCCGAATTCCCTTTTATATTTAGCTTAGCAACACATATTTTTTGAAAACCTACTAAGTGCCAGACACTGTATCTCTTTGCAGGCCATGATTATGTACACAGTAAAATCTTACTAATTTCAAGTCTGTATATTGTGATAATTCATAGATGCTAACCTGAATTTGACTATTTCCCTAACCATATAAAAGGATCTACTGTGCCAATATATAGGTCAATCAGTTTGTAAAAAACTACTTAAAAGAATAAATGGTTTTCAAGACCTCTCAAGTGTTTTAGAAAGGCATACTTAGGTTTTGACTATGGAGTCACTAATTGATTGATTAATAATGTTGATGGTTGTGTCAATTAAAAAACATTCTTCTAAATGCCGTGTGATATCCTAGATTATATCCTAGAATAAGAAACTGTAAAATCTGAATAAAGTGTTGAGTTTAATAGTAATAGCAATGTTGCCCTGGCTAGTTTGGCTCAGTGGTTGGAGTGTTGGCCCACGGACCAGAGAGATCCGGGTTCGGTTCCCGCTAAGGGCACACACCTTGGTTGCAGTTTGTCCCTGGCCCCAGTTGGGGTCATGTGGGAGGCAATCAGTCCATGTGTCTCTCTCACATCGATGTTTTTCTCTCCCTCTCTTCCTACCTCTCTCCCTCCTGCTCTATCTGAAGATGAATGCAAAAATGTCCTTGGGCGAGGATAAAAAAAAAAAGTAATAGCAATGTTAATAGTAATAGTTAATAGGAATAGGAATATGCCAATGTTGACTTCTCAGTTTTGGAAAATGTACCACAGTAATGTAAGATGTTAACATTTAAAAGATCTGGGTGAAGGGTAGCTGGAATTCTCTGGACAATTTTTGAAAAATTTTCATAAATGTAAAATTATCCCCAAATTTTAAAGTTTATTTTTAAAAATCATGCACATTCATTAAGTCTGATTCTCTAAGAACTCCTAGCAGCAACAATAGAAATTATGTCTTGAACTCACACTCTGATTGGCTCAATGTCAAGTGCCCTACACATGTGCTCACAACAATGTCATAAAGTGGGTATGGTTAGTTATCCTTATTTTGTAGATAAGGAAAATCTGGTTCAGAGTGATTAAGCAACTTGCTAAAAAATACACAGCTAAAATTGATGGAGTCAGGGTGTGACGAGGTCTCTCTCATCATAAAGCCTGAGCTCTGAGCAACTCCACAACTCCACTGGTTTGTCTCTTTTAGTTTGAGTTTCTCTGTGTAAAAAAGAGTTATCATTTACTCACTTTGATACTCGTTTTTCATTTGAGTTGGTGAAAGAAACATATGAACCCAATTATTTGCACTGCACCTTTAAGTAAACCAGAGTATCATTTTGAAAATAACCGAGTTTAATACAAGGTCAAGTCTTCTACCTTTCTGTTTGTTAAATTGGGCTCAAATTTTCCTGGAGGAGGGTGTAGGGGAGAGAGGCCGGAGAGGCATCTATTCCAAGGAGCCTGGAATGTTTCCAGAGCTAAGCAACCAGCCCTTTCCCCTTTGCTCCTGTCTTTTCTTGCCCATCATCATGTGCTTACCTTGGGATGCTGGGCCTGTTGCCCAGGATTCTCCCAGCACTTTTCAGTCGGGCTTTGGCCATGGATGGCTTGCTTAGAAATGAAAAAAGGTGGCATACCACAGCATGGTATGTAGTTCAGGGTCAAGAATGCCAGCTCTATATGCAGAGAGTAACTGGCTCCCTTAACAGTTACTGGAGAGGCCCTAGAATGATCTCTGTCCTCAAATACACTCCTGCTGGTCCAGCTAGGTGCCTGTGATCAACGAATTAACTTTAAATGCAGCACACAGTTTGTCCTAGGCACACATTCTTCTCACAGCCCCTCGTAGATTTGCTTAGGTACACCCCTTGGCTCGTTCCATGGGTCTCTGCATCCCATCTGGAGTTTGGCCTGATTTAATCCATCATTCATTTATTTGTGAAGGGACAAAAATGATTAATAGCAGAGTTCCCAACCTTTTCCCTCTCTTGACAGCCCAAGAAGATTTTGTATTTGTGAATTGTTCCATCCTTTAGAGGGATTCTGGCATTGCCAGATAAATGGTTCTTTGGACTTTCTTCATACACAATCAGAAAGGAAGTGGGAGATGAGGAAGAGGCACATTAACCAGCAAGAACGTTTTTGGAGAAGATTTCGGGTGGGGAGGTTTTAGTGAAAGAAACACAAGAACGGGGCAAAGTTTATTAGGAAAAAGTGGGGCTTAAAGAAATATCACTCTACACTATTTTTCCTTTCTTTGTGTTCAGAAAAATGCAGGTAAAGAACCAGTCTTAAATGGATTAAAGACTTGAACATAAGACCTGAAACCATAAAACTCTTAGGAGAAAGCACAGGGGGTAAGCTCCTTGACATTGGTCTTGGCAATGATTTTTTGAATTTGAAACCAAAGCAAAGGCAACAAAAACAAAAATAAACAAGTGGGACCACATCAAACTAAAAAGCTTCTGCACAGCACAGGAAACCATCAACAAAATGAAAAGGCCACCTACAGAATGGTAGAAAATATTTGTAAATCATATATCTGATAAGGGGTTAATGTTCAAAATATATAAATAACTCACACAACTCAATAGCAAAAAAACAAACAATTGATTAATAAATGGGAAGAAGAACAAAATAGATATTTTCCCAAAGAAGACTGATAAATGGCCAACAGGCACATGAAAAGGTGCGCAGCATCACTAATTATCAGGGAAATGCAAACCCAAACCACCATGAGATATGGCTGTCATAAAAAAGACAAGAAAAAACAAGTACAGGCAAGGATGTGGAGACAATGGAATCTTTGTGCACTCTTGGTAGAAATGCAAATTGGTGCAGCCACTATGAGATTACCCAGAAAATTAAAAATAGAATTACCATATGATCCAGCAATTCTACTTGTGGATATATATCTGAAGAAAATAAAATCACTATCTAGAAAAGATGTCTGTTACCCTCATGTTCACTGCAGCTTTATTTACAATAGTCAGGACATGGAAACAACCTAAGCATCCATCAGTAAATGAATGGATAAAGAAAATGTGTGTGTATATATATATATATATATATACACACACACACACACACACAATACAATATTATTTTGCCATAAAAAGAAGGAAATCCTGCCATTTGTGACAACATGTATAGAACTTTAGGGTATTACGCTAAGTGAGATAAGTCAGAGAAAGGCAAATATTGTATGATCTCACTTATAAAAAACCTGGAATATAAAAAACTTGAACTCAGAAACAGATGGGTGGCTGCCAGAGATGGGGTGTGGGGGGTGAATGTGGTCAAAAGGTACAAAGTTCCAGTTATAAGATAAATAAGTTCTGAGGATGTAATGTACAACATGGTCATTATAGCTAACAATACTGTATTGTATATTTAAATTTTTTTCCTTTATTGATTTTTTAGAGAGAGAGGAAGGGAGAGGGAGAGAGAGATAGAAACATCGATGAGAGAGAACATTGATTGGCCGCCTCCTGTATGTCCCCTACTGGGGATTTAGCCCACAACCTGGGCATGTGCCCTGACAGGGAATTGAACTAGTGACCTCTTGATGCATGGGGTAGATGCTCAACCACTGAGCCACACCGGCCGGGCCTGTATTGTATATTTTAAAGTTGGTAAGAGTAGATCTTAAAAGTTCTCATCACAAGGAAAAAAGTGTAACTACAGAGTGGGGCAAAAGTAGGTTTACAGTTGTGAATATGTGGAACAGTTTCTTCTTGTATTATTATTTATTAATTGTATTGTTTTCCATATGAACAATTGTAAAATTACTTTTGCCCCACCCTATATGTGAGGCATTGAGTGTTAACTAAAATTATTGTGGTGATTATTTTGCAATCCAATATATCAAGTAATTATGTTGGACACCTTAAACTAATACAATGTTATATCAATAAAACTGGAAAAAAGTCATTCTGAAAAAACATAACTTTGGGATGGTGGATTTCTGAAAATTCTTAGTGGTCCAAAGCTGGGAGACCTTAATCTGTGATTCGACATTTCCCAGAAGCAAGATTTCACTATATGACAGTGGACCAAGGGGATAGGAAAGCCAAAAAACACTGGGAGATGGCACTGAACATCAGTGGCTGCTAACATCACATAAAAGAGAAAACTGATGGAAGCAAACACTAAGAAATCGTCACATCAAACCTGCTTCTGACCAAGCCTTCAGATGTAATTTACAATTGTTACACTATTCGACAGAGGAGCAATCAGTGAAATCCAGCCTGAAGGAAACTGAAGGAAAGACATTTCTTCAACAAATAAATTACAAGGTGGGGAGGAGAAATGGAGAGAGATTGTACTGATTTTTTTTTAAAGGTTATTGTAAAATGTGAATCTTATCTGGATCCGGATCCAAATAATCTGTTAAAAGTAAGTAGACATTCATGAGACTGTTGGCAATTTAAATATTTGTTGGATGTTTGATGATGTTAAGGAGTTATTGTTACTTTTTTTAAGGAGTGATAATTGTATTGCAGTTTTATATAAGAAATCTTTATCTTTTAGAGATACATGCTGAAATGCTTAGAGACAAAAATATATAAAATACTTAGAGATACTAGTATTTGGTTCACACTATATTGGCGGGAGGTACAGGGTATGTGCAGGGAAATTGGCCATGAGTTGATAATTGTTGAAAATGAAATAAAAAGGCTCTGAGACTGGACCACATAGTGCCCAAGTTCAATAAAGATGCATGACCTCAACACCAACCTCCTTCTCTCCGCTCTTGTCAGCTCTGGTTTCTGCTGGTAATACCCTGCTGAGCTCTGCCTGAGTCTTCATTGATCTTCCAACTGCCAAAGTCAATGCACACTTCCAGCCCTTCCAGGACCTCCCTGCGGCATTTGTCCGTCGCCGACTCTCTGCAGCCATGTCCCATGAACTGATAATTTATTGTGTCCAAGGCTCCAGGTGCTTTCTATTCGTTATTTATTTAAACTTTACAACTTCAGGAGGAAGGTTTTATTCCTCACTCCACTCTTAGTTTTGCTAAATGGGAAAACTGGCTCAGGGAAATGAGTAACCTATCTAAGTCCTTAGAGCTAGAAAATGACAGAAGTAGGACGTAAGCCCAATATTTGATTCTGAAATGTGTGTTATTATTGCTTAACAAATCATTATTGTATAAATATTTTATTATAAAATTTTAATTATAATACTGTAATTATTAAATTATTATTATTTATTGGTATTATGCCAGTGGCTTCAGCTTTTAGATTTCATGGACTAGAAAATAATTTTAAACATTTTTTGGAGCTCTAACATGAGGCTGCTAAATATGTGTGTGTGTGTGTGTGTGTGTGTGTGTGTGTGTGTAGTCATTAGGGCATTTTAAAAATGCCCAACTACACTATATCATCACTATCATTGAATTGTTTAAAAAAAAAGATTCCCCAAATGTACTGATATGAAGTGTCCCTATAATATGTTATCAAGTGATAAAAGCAAGCTGCAGGATGCTACCTATTGTACTAAAAATGAGTTTCTATGAACATATCTGCTTGTGCATGCACAGAGCATTTCTTGAAGAATAGGACATTAGTAACTGGCTGCTTCTGGCTTTGGGAACCAGAAGTCTGGGGTAGGAGGGAGATGCCCCACATGGTCATGCAGGAGGCTTTTGCATATTTTGAATTTGGCACATGGGGCATCTTGTATCAACTATTCAAAAAAAAAGAAAGAAAAGAAATATCTAAAAGAGAAGATATTGCTATAGACTGAACTTGTGCCCCTTCCCCGATTCATATGTTGAAATTCTAACTCCCAAAGGTGATGGTATTAGGAGGTAGGGCCTTTGGGAGGTGCCTAAGTCATGGGGGTGGAACCCTTGTGAATGAGATTAATGGTTTATAAAAGAGGCTCCCTCAAAGTTCCTAGCTCCTCCTATCATGTGAGGATACTTCAAGAAGGTGTCGGCTATTAACCAGGAAGGGGACCCTCAGCAGAAGCCAACCGTGTTGGCACCTTGATCTTGGACTTCCTAGCCTCCAGAATCATAAATGATAAATTTCTGTTGTTTATAAGCTAGCCAGTCTGTGGTATTTTGTTATAGCAGGTCAGACAGACTAAGACAGATGTTTCAACATCTCCAGAAAGATATGGCTAACATAATCACAAAATACTTTATATAAATGTAACTTTACCCTTACTTTTCTCTTTCTGACATGCCTTGGTAAACACTTGGTAAGGGTATGACACTAGCCTTCTGGTAGACCCCACATTGCTCCAGGCTCATCCTGCAGTCCTCACTAATGACTCCCTGGGAATGTAGGAACTGATGTCCTAAGTCTTCCTGGACCCACAAGCAGGGGCATCTCTTTTGGTGGTCCCTTCTAAGTGCCAAAATTCAGAACCATTTTCCCAGCATCGGAGCATACATAGGGAAGCTGGGCCTGGCTGGAGTCAGTGGCCTAAGATTAGGAACCTGGATTTTTGCAGTTCTCATCCTGATGCAAGTTCTTGAACTTGACTGCACTTTAGAATCACCTTCCTATTTTGCCAGAATAGCACCTTCCCAGAGACTGTCTCAAGGTAGGGCTGGAAATCTGCATTTTAAACAAGCCTCCTGGGACTTCTGATGAGCTAGGGATCACTATTTGAGAAAATGAATAGTCCAAACTGTGTATCCTACAAACTGAGGATGATGGCTGAGTTTTCATACTAATTTAAGCTTTTTCTAAAAAAAAAAATTGGAGGCCCTCCTATTGGTGACAGTCAAAAGTCAAACAAAACAGTTCCCCTCCCCCGCTACATCAGAGGTCAAACAGGATGTGTGTCAGATGGAGTCTGCTGATGCAAACAGGATCTGGAGAGAAATAACAATTTTTCCTTTTCACTCTGAACCTCCATCCGACCAGTTCCGGAAACAGTCCTGATTAGAGCATAATTGATTTGGACTTGGAGAGCAGAGCAGCCAGGCCTGCACATGGCCTTCCCGTGCTGGGCAAGCTGTGCAGTATCATCTGACTCTTCACTGCGTTAAAAACAACATGACATGACATGCGCTGGTTTTCTGACAACTCTGCAAACCAAGTAAGATTATACAGTCAATGACTGTGCCAACCATCCTTTAGAAAACCAGCAGGGCACTTCCACTCGGCCCCCAGCGACAGCAAAGAAACTTGAGGTATTTTAGTTGCATAAATACTAACTCTGGTCACACAGGATTTGGGGTCTTTTGCTGGTCAGGAAATGATCCTGTATTACTTTCAAAGCTGAATCAGTTATTCCAGTTTAAACAAGGATTCTAAACAGTTTGCTTTTTTGTTTTTTTCCATAGCACACATCATAGAGCGACTATAATTCAAATTTATCAGAGATTGAAAAGACAAACCAAATAAACAAAAAGCCCATAGTACCAGAAGGCTAGGAGGAAATGAGTTGAGTCAGAGAAGAATTCCAGTGGGAATTTTTTGGACAGTGTGTGAGACTCCTTACTTTCAAGTACTTGTTTCCTCTTTTTGCCACAGTCTGTGTCAAGACCCTACTGAACTGCAAACGGGCCACCAGCCAACCAAGTAATAACTGCTAGACTGAAGCATCTCTTAGATCCGCACCATAAATTCTACTCCTTGAATTTATTGTTTCCCGAGATCAGGTCTACACAATCCAGTTATCCAGGAAAGTAAGTATACCAATAGTACTATGCACACGTTATCTGTGAATTTACAGGAAAGCATAGGCATTCTGCCATGAAATATTCAGATTTATAAGATTTTTATGCCATAGCTCCAAATGGCTCAATTTTGCCAGTGTGCCATTTCATTTTGCTCTATGTAGACCTGAAACCAATGTCCTTTGTGCTAAAAAACAAAACAAAAAAACAAGACATATATTCTGTTAGAGCCTAGTTTGGAGGTTTTTTATGATACAAAATAAACTTTTTGGATCATATATAAAAGTAGAGAGAATCCAGCCTCTATTCCTGGATTATTTTGAAGCAAAAACACATCATATTATTTCATCTAATAAATGTTCAATATGTAGCTCCAAAAATAAAGGTTATTTTAAAAAACATAAACACAATACCATTGTCATATTTAAAAAATTAACATGACCTCTTTTAATATCAACCAGTAGCCAGTCATCTGATTTTTAAGCAGAAATCTTACAGAAAGTCATTCGGATGAAACACAATTCCTGCATTGCTACAGGAGCTGTGTGATCTGCCCCCCACACAATGCCCCACGGCAGGGATGCTTAAGAATCAGATGCACAAAAGTTCTTTCAGGGACTTGAGGCTGAACTCGAGTGTCAAAACGTCCCCGGCTGTGGAGACTGGGTTGGATCCTCCAGCACTGTTGACTTTGGTCTGGATGTTTATCCATTCATTTTTCAGACCTCCAGTCGCTTGTTTATCTTGGCTATCCCTTTCCAGTCCCAGACTTCCCACACCCTGCCATCTGGCACCCACTCTGGTTTCATTCCCACAACCCCAGCTCCGAGCAGAAACCTCACCGGAAGTCCAGATCCTGCAAAAGGTCCCGAGTGCTGGGTCCATGCTTCTGTACCCTAGTCTTCCTGCAGCAAAGAAGGGGGCAAAAGGAATTTTTGGAGAGGATTCTTCAAGTTTGTTATCAACAGAGTACATCTCTCTTTATTGTCAACTGATAGATAGATTCAGTCAATAAATAGCTCAGTGCCTTGGTGAAGGTTATTCCCTCATGATAAGCTTAGAAATGAAATTTTAGAACTGTACCTGGTGGCTCCTTTTCTAAAAAAAAAAAAAAAAAAAAAAAAAAAAAAAAATCCATCATATCGCTAAATATTCAACCTGTGTCCTTAGACCTACAAATCATTCTAGACAACACAGTAAAAATTTTAGCTGCGAGGACTTAAAATTGATTTAGATGAACAACATTTTTGTTGGTAAAGAAGTTTTTTAATTAATGCCATGCAAACTGAAGCAGCTAGGTTGTTAAATTCGGGCAATAAGTCTGCTCAACATTTGACTCACCAAATTGCCTCCCACTCTCCTACTGTTCTGCTGCCCTGACTTGTCACATTTCCCAGTCCTTGAAGGTTCTGTTGCTCACCCAAGCCAAAGAGCTTCTCTCTCTAAATTCCAACGAGTGGCACCATCTCTACCACCACGACACCTTTAACAGTTTCTGAGAACTTACTATGTGCTGAGCACCGTGCTTTGTCCTTAAGGCATTATTTCATTTACCTTTATTGTAGTATCTGAATTAAACAGCTCCAGGAGGAGAGACATCATTTTCTAAATGAGGAAAATGAGGAAAGATTAGGTAAACACCCAAGGTCATGGGGACAGTAAATGGCAGAGCTGGACTATGTGGCTTCGAGGAACATCCCTCAATGTTTAAGCAACATTGCTTTAAAAAAAAAAAATCAAATTCCACCTTGTGTTGTCAACAACGTTTATGTATATGTGTCTTCTCCTTGACCCAGTCTGTGGGTTTAGCACAGTATCTGGCAAACGTAGGAGCTCAGTGTGTGGTAAATGCTAGCTGTTGTTATTGTTGTTGTTGTTATCAGTAATTATTTACTGCACGGCCCAGAACTGTCTCACTTCTATGCTGAGGGCTGTTGTAGAAGCAGACACAGAAGCATGAGAGACTGACTTTATTGTCACCAGATGTGGCATGTGAAAGTATGGGATGCAGTACTTGGGACACACTTATACAAAGAAGGTATTTGCTGCTTCTCTGAAATTCGAATTTAACTGGGCATCCTGTATTTTATTGGCAGCAGCAAGGGACATAACAGCAGTCAAGAGGGATGACCACAGATGGCGCTATGGAGAAAGAGGAGCCTTCCCTGCTAAGCCATCTGGTGCTGATTAGTAGTGTTGCAGGAGTTCTGAGAAGGGAGGGCGCAATGGGTGCTGGGCAACCAGAGAGGGCTTCATGGAGCAGGTGGGGCTCCCAAATCAGGCAGAAAGGAGATTTTAAAGGCTTTAGGCCATAGAAAGGATTAATAGAAGCAGCAATTGGCCCAGTGGCTTCTAACTTGAACTTATTATGGAAATAAATTCACAGAACAGAGCTGGAAAAAAAAAAAAAGATATCTCTGTAAGTTGTTTTTGAAAGTGCACAAGACTAAATTGTCCATGACTTTAACCAAGATTGATCCAAACAGCACAGTTCCTGCAAGGCCAGAGGGTCCGCATTCCTGGTCCCTTGTTGAAAGTGGAAATAGCACAGTCCCAACTTCTGAGGCCCACCAGGCTCCAGAGAAAAGCAGCTGAGATGTGCTGAGGAATAGGATAAGTCTGAGCTTTGTTGGGGAAAAGAAAAAGAAACATAACTGCTATCTTGGAGAGATACTTCCTCAGAAGCAAAGGTGTGGCCCTCATCCCCTCATGTGGAGATGTGAAGTCCTAGAGATGTGGATGATGCATGGCACAGGAGCAGAGCATTTATTCAGTGCCTTTGTGTATCAGGCACTGTAAGTACATGCTGTAATTTCATTCTCGTAAGAATCCTATTTTATATTGCAATCCTCACTTCACAGAGGAGGAAATAGAGGTTCAGAGAGCTTGGGTTATTCACTGCAGATCACCCACCCAGCAAGTGGCAAAGCCAGGATTCAAATTTAGATCTGTTAGTTTTCAAATCCTGTTCTCTTTCTCTTTCACCATCCCGATATGAGTCAGTTCTGTGCCCGTTATTTTTAAGGAAACACTCCTGTTGTCCTCTGCTTACAGGACAATGCCTATGTTCCCACCTCCATTGACAGATTTCTTCTGGTTCAGATTGGTAATGAGTCCTCCTGGGCACTCATGTCTTCCTTCATGGGAGGGGGCAGAGAGGTATGTCAGTGAATCTTTTTTTTTAAAACAGAGTTCAGCTTTTTATTGAATGTGTTACAAAAGAGGTTTAGTCATAAAGCCCAAAGCCCATGTCATCATCAGACTCCTCAGATTCTTTTTTCTTTGCTTCTACTTTCCTCAGCTGGGGCAGCAGTGGTGGAGGGGGCAGGACCTCCTGCTGGTGCAGCACCAGCTGCTGGGGCAGGTCCACCAGCCCCTACATTGCAGATGAGGCCCCCAATGTTGACATTGGCCAGAGCCTTTGCAAACAAGCCTGGCCAGAAAGGTTCAACATTTACACCAGATGCTTTAATGAGGGCACTGCTCTTATCCTTTGTCACCATCACCTCACTATGGTACAGGATAAGGGCCGAGTAGATGCAGGAGAGCTCCCAGACAGAGGCCGTGGTGTGGGCAAGTGCTGGGTGAGTGCTGCTGGGAGCAGGAGTGGTGCTAGTTACTGGAAGAAGTGAGGGCCTCACCCCAACCTGGCCTTAGCTTCCTCGGAAGGACCCAGCACCTTACCAGCCTCTGGGGAAAGGAATGTCAGTGAATCTTTATTCCCATCCTGTGCCCATGGGAGGTCAAATTCTCTGCTGGTGCTCTTGTCTGGATCCCTCAGGCATCTTTTGCTGCAGTTCAGGTGGGTTCTCAGCACCACCAAAGCCCCTTAAGAGGCCTCCGTCTGGGTTAGACTCTGGAGACCTCATCTCCCCCAGGCCCTCCTTATGTGGTGTCTCCACCAAAGAAAGGAGAGGAATGAAAATGCATCTAATTAAAATAACTTTCCAGGTGCAGGGAATGAAATCCAGGCAGATTACAGGCCAGGGCAGGCTAGCCACTAGCTTTTGCAGATGTCTAGAAGGAGCCCATGTTTGACATGGAGCAAAAGGAAAGACACTTCCAACTGTAAAGAGCCAAATGTTGACGTTGGAGGGCTATGAAAACAAGCTATCTAATTTATTGGAACATGTTTTTCTAGCAGCTTTGGGCTAGAGCTGCGATTGCCTCCTGCAGGGATTTGTGACCTCATCCATTCTCCCTCCCCCTTCCCAACTGTAACTATAGGGTTTTCCCGGTTATAACCCAACATATGGTTTGCAGCAGGAAGTGCGAAATCCCAGGAATGAGCAGAGGCTCGGGTTTCAGACTCAGAGAGACTCAGGTGAGCTGCAAGGAATGTCCTTTGTTTCTATGAAAACAGAGTTGAAAACAGTGTTTAGTGACCCCTTGGTTTGGAATGAGGTAATTAATTCTCCAGAAACTCTCTCCAGTTTCCTGGGCAACAAAATCAATGTGTTGTTGATAGAAATACTGGGGATAATAAATTGGTTTAAATTACAGATTTTTTTTCTTTCTTTTTTTTTTTTAAAGGAGGGATTTCCTCCCTACCAACAGCAAATATAAAACAAAACAACAAAAAGCAAATAAAAAATCAAACAACACACAGAAAGAGCATGCAAACACACATAAACCTAACCTCCTCTTCACCCTTAGACTTAGTCTTACTCTTTTAAAAAAGTTAAGTTTGGTGCTCTGTGAATATTATTATGCTCTAGAAGTAGGGAAAGTAAAAGGTGGGTCAAATCCCATGTGTAATTGCACACAGAACAAGAAAATCTTTAGCTATTCTTCAGGTCAAAGATTCTCACTCTGAGTGGGGTGACGGTGGGGTCAGCATATCAGAATTCCTGGGGGTGCCAGAAGGAGGAAACCAGTATGAAATTTTTGTTTATCAAAAAGCATCAAAGGCCTGGCTGGTGTGGCTCAGTGGTTAAGTGTCGACCCATGCACCAAGAGGTCGCCAGTTCGATTCCCGGTCAGGGCACATGCCCAGGTTGTGGGCCAGATCCCCAGTGGGGGGCATGCAGGAGGCGGCCAATCGATGTCCTCTATTATTGATGTTTCTATCTCTCTCTCCCTCTCCCTTCCTCTCTCTATAAAATCAATAAAGAAAAAAAATTATATCTATTAAAAAAAGCATCAAAGATTAAAAAAATAAAGTTGGATTAGGCTGCCTTGGCTTTTTTTTTTTTCCAAAACCAACTAAGTAAAGTTTTGCTTTTTAATGACCAATTTAAGAACTAGGTAAATGGTGTGTTCTCCCTGGAAATCATATTCTCAGCACTTGTGGAACTGCTGGCTGAAGTCGAAGCCTGCTTTCCCCTTCCCTTCTCACCAGGCAGCAAGTTCTTACTACACAGCCTGAGAACATAGGCTCCAGCACCACACTGCCTGGGTTCCACCCTGTCTCTCCCACCTTCAGTATCTCATCAAATTGCAGATGCTATTGACTGTAAAAACACGGCATTATTGTATGCACCACTAAGAAAGAACAATGGTTGTCAATTACATTCTGACACAATGCTACCATGCCATCCATTGCAGGGCACATTCTAATTTCAGTGATGTTAAAATGTGAAAAAAATTCCTCCTCGCATTGATGAGCTATGGTACTTGTTTAGGAAATTTAATCTTTCTCTGAATTAACCTCTCTCTGTTTCATCTCCCCACTTTAAAAATGAGAAAAATCATGGTATCTGCCTCATAAGGGTGGTTGTGAGGATTCCATGAGTTGCTTCACGTAAAATGCTCAGAACATTCCTTGGCACGTAATAAGCTCTGAATGAGCTATTCTTATTATTCAATCTATACCACTCAAGTGCACAAATACTTGCTCAAATGCAGTGTGGAGGTTTTTATGGTTGCCATTCCTGCTGGGAGAGAAATCAGCATGCTAACACCCACACGTTGCAAACTGCGGTTTTAGAGAAACGAAAGCAGGCCAAATCAGGAGAATGATAACAGATTGTCTCTCTCTGCCTGGGCCTCTGGGTATTCCTTCAAGTACACCCTGGTTCCCACAGAAAAGTGCCTGGCTTATCTGGTAATCCTTCTGTTGTGGGAAGAGTTTTTGCATTCATGATGCTCTTGTGGATTATTTTCGCCAAGTTTTTTGTTGCTCTAAGCACTTCCTGGAGGCACCACAGCCACAGGAGGATCCTGACCTCAGAGGGATGCCAGGTGGGGATCGATGCAAACAGTCCACACTGTGCATGGACCAGATGGTCCCACACGGCAAGAACTGTTATTTCATTCACAAAAAGTCAGAAACAAGCTGATTTTGCCATTTTAGCCCTAACAAATGGAAAAGCGAACAACCCTATCTTGATATGCAGGCCCGTGTTGATGTAACTCATTTTTTGCAAATCGATGAACATAGGTGCAAATGAGAATTTCCAAAGTAATTGCTGCTGAGATGTCGTTGACTCAGAATTAAAACCCGTAAGGGCAGGGCTCCAAGTCCACATATGCTTTCCAGTCTCTTGGAAACTCTTGCATTTTGTTGTTGTCCTTAGCCTTCTGTTATCCCTAACTTCCTCCTGAAGTTATTGAAGAACTAGGTATTGGATGATTAGAATGTGATCTAGCTGGCACTAATTTAAAGGCACATGTCTGGTTTTATACTCAACCAAGTTTGATTTAAAAAAAAAAAGAAACTGCGTGGGCTTTGGCACTGAGGCTTAGGAAGCCTAGCTCCAGAGTTTGAGAAAAACAAAACAAAACTGTAGGAGACCTAAATTTTAGCCTCTCTATTGACTGACCCAAGGGTCACTCTTCACCGTTGCCTGGTTCTTACATTCCTCATCTATAGAGTCTCTCCTAGCCCTAAATCTCTATGATGTAAGGAACTGAGGAAACATCTGGCTGTGTTGGGCACCTTTAAACACCACGTGATGCTTAATTTTATGTGTCAACTGGCTAGGCTATGGTGCCCAGATGTTTGGCCAAACACTAGTCTAGATGTCTCTGTGCAGGTACTTTGTAGACGTGGTTAACATTTACAATCAGCAGACTTTAAGTAAGGGAGAGTAACCCCCATAATTCAAGTGAGCCTCATCCAAGCAGTTGAAGGGGAGAAAGAAGACTGAGGTTTCTTGGAGAAGAAGGAATTCTGCCTCAAGACTGTAACATAAAAATCTCATCTGAGTTGAAATCCTATTGACCTGCCCTACATATTTTGTACTCAAGCCTGCAACACCAGCTCTTACTTAAATTTCCAGCATGCTGGCTTTCCCTATGGATTTCAGAGTTGCCAGCCCCCACAAATGCATGAGCCAATTTTTGAAAATAAGTCTCTCTTCTCTCTCGATATATTTACCGAGATATGTATATATCTTTCCTATTGGACCTTTTGTTCTGACTCACCTTGCACTTGACCTCCCTTCCTGACCTTCCCAGCTTCTATCTGATTGTTCTACGCATGAAGTTGCCTTACCCCACATCTGCACATTTCTAGCTTCAATCTTTTTTTTTTTTTCCCTAGATGACCATGATTTAAACTTTCTTTTTGGCCTGGCTGCTGTTTATTTCCTTGAATAAAACTTCTTCTGATCTGCTTCCAACCCTGAGACCTCACAGATTGACCCCAAGGGACCTGGGTAGGTATGACTGAACTCACCAAGGTACACGCACGACTGTCCACAGGCTCCCGGCCTCCCGGGCTCCTGCTTTTTTGTGCTTCATTGGCTTACAGCATTCTTGCCCTACATACTTCTGCTTGGAAATCACATGCTTTACTCAGCAGTTCCATAATTTTACGAAGGGTTAAAAAGCAACCGGATTCATTGCCATCTCCTGGGTGTTGTATTTCTTATTCATGTCACAGGAGACATGTGGTTATAGGAGGACATGTTTGTTAATTAAAAGGGACTGTGTATAATTACTTTTTGCTTATTTGCAAGGGAGAGTTTTAAAAGTAAGTATAGCTGTACGTGTGTGCATGAAGTTATTTTGCAGCAAATGTTTGAGGAGCTCTCGGCGATCCATGGAGGGAAGTTACTTGGGTGATGCCAAGAATTATTAGAAACACAGGCTTTGCTATTGTTGATCCTACTCTAGAGGACTCTTATCACATAAGTGTTTGCCTTCATAAGGGGCACCTCACAGGAAGGCTAGGGTATCTTATGACTTCAACGCATTGCCTGTCTGTTGAGGTCTAAAGGGCCCTATATATGTTCTCTCAGTTTGCTGTGTGTTGAAGACATTTAGAGTTTATCTCCCGAATACTCGAGTGGAACCAGGCCGAGTTCGTGTTATACAACACCACCATCTCACTCTGTAATGAGCAACTTCTGAGGAGCAGGCAGCAGGGAGAACAAAGCCACCCGCCCTTTGCCAGCCCTCCATGCTCTGCCAGTGCACCTGCAGAGCTCCGAGGGCTCGGCCAGGAAGAGAGACCGCTCATTATGTTTCTTTGTGTGGATAACACAGGGCCTTCCCAGGACAGGCCGGACTGAAAAAAATCTCTGCTTTGTTTCTTGGCCAGGTTTTATCCAAGGTCTCCTAGGGCTGAGGGATCATTAAACAGCTGCCTCGCTCAACCCCTGCCTTTCACTTCACCTGCTTTGAGAAATTTGATCGACTCAGACAGAGACATGAAATATTCAGAGGAAGCTCCCAACCATCAGTGTCTTGCCAGCTTGCAGGGTTCAATGGGGGGAAGTGTCACGTGTTGGTTACCCTCAGTAGGACTTGTCTACAGTTCCAGTCTGACTCCGTGTGCTAAGTCAGAATGAGATGTTGCCACCATTCTTAAGTATATGATAAGCATCACTCTCTGTGTGGTTGCCTGTCACTGCTAGGGTGGGAGAGATGATCAGTTAGGGCCCTTTCTGCTGAGACAGAAACTCACTCAATTCAAATGGATTTAAAAAGGAAATGTGTTGGATCGTCTAGCCAAGAAGCCCAGGGCTAGGATGGCTTCAGGAGTGGCTGGCTTCATGACTCAAATGAGGTCATTGGGACTTGGTTTCTCTCCATCTCTAGGCTCTGCCTTCTGTTTGATTGGCTTCATTCTCAGCAGTCATGTGGTGGCCCCAGCAGTTCTACAGGATAAGGGAGTGTGATTCCTGAATCACTGTGGGAGGGGAGTCATCCAACAATCAGGAACAATTGCCTTAGACTGTTATGTGAGTGGGAAACACATTTCTATTTTGCTCAAATCATTATGCATTTTGGGTGTATTTCTAACAGCAGTTTTCCTACATTAAGTAATACAAAAGTTGGTGTTAGAAAGGGAATGCTAATGTAAGAAACACCTAAAATATATGGCACTCGGCAGCTGTGTGCAGTGAGAGACAAGAAAACAAAGTAGGCTGAAAAAATGGTGAGCTGTGTTATGCAGTGGCAAAATATTTGTTAAAACTGTTGTCAGCAATCATCTGGAAGGCAGACCAAGATGAACCTGTAGCTCTAGGGAAAGCCATTAGAAAGAGACAGAATGTTAGTGTGTGTTACAGTTGAGTGTCTTGCTACTTATAACAAGTTATTACTAGAAAAATATTCCTGACAATAACTGACCAATTTATAAGCAGAAATAAACAGGAACAAAGAGAGCACACAAATTTGGGAAAACCTATTGGTTCTGGATCAATAGTTAAGAAATAAGATTAGAAGACAGGAATTAAAACCCCAGACTTGGAATAGATTAAATCTCATTAAGAATTCTCAGTTAAATATTGCAGCTCAGTCCCTGCAGTGAAGATCAGAGTAAGGGTGTAGCCTTTCCATTCGTCTGTTGTTCAGACAACCTCAAGGTAGCTGCCATTAAATTGAGAGAAAGCTAAAGAGGCAAGGAAGCAAGCAATTAGGCTTCAGAACTATGTCCAGGGAAGAATTTTGGGTGTGGTTACTGGCACTTGGAATATACTGGAAGCAAATAAATGAGAGGCTTACTAAGTTTTTGAGGGAATTGTATTACTAAAGAAGTCACAAGCTTGGATGAAATAATCTTTGATTGGTGAAACCTTACTCTTTGGTGCTAAATTTGCAGGAGCAGAAAGTGGACTATGAAAGCTGCAGAGTCTTTGAGGAGGGCAATTCAGAAGTGGCCAAAAGGGATAATGGACAAGGAAGGATATCCAGAGGGTGGAGTAAGGGGCCCTAGAGAAAAATAGACCATGAATTCCTCCCAGAAAGCAGATTAAAGGACTAAGCAAGGGACTTATCTTCCTCTTACCAGGCAGAGGGTCTTGATACTGCCCACCTAGAGGGTTCCATTGTGCTATTAACCAAGGACTCTGTTTTTCCCATTCTTCCCTTTTCTGAATGAGAGTCTTATTGCAGTTATCAAGTCCGTGTTCCACCATGATAGAGTGGATGTCTGTTAGAGGGGCAGAGAACTGGCCTTTTAGTTAATAAATTGCAGGACCATGAGGAACCACATGCAGACCTGATTGAGAAGATATTGCATCTTCAAGAATCCCAGACCTTGAGGTGTATGTTGTGACTCAGTGGAGCTTTGGGGTGTCTTCTTTGAGAAGGGCATGAGTATAGGCTCTCTTTGTGGAAAGAAGGGTGCAAATGGCAGTTAGTGTCTGGAAAAGTGGACAGTGATAGATTAACAGCTGTTCACAAAAAGTCCATTTCCTCTTTTTCTTTAATGCACAGCTAGACCGCACTTCCTGGGCTACACAGGCAGCTAGATGTGGCTAGATGAGCGAGTTCCAGCCATCTCTTTTGGGTCAAGGTGGTTGTGGTATAAGAAATTAGAAGGCCTGACTATGAGTTCTGGTTCCGCATCCTCCTGGAATCCTGGAAGTCTCCATTTCCTCCTCTGTGAGATGAAGGAGGTAGTATCTACTTGTAGGCTGCTGTGAACTTTAGAATAGCAGATGTGGGAAAGCCTGTACATAATAGGCCTTCTACAAACATTTAGTACATCTGAGTATAGGGAAGTTGCATTTTACATGAGGGCTGCACTTTATAAGACCTCATGTAAGTAAAAGAGCAAACACATCTCACGACTCAAGACTCCTCCTGGGAAAGGATGGCAGCCACTTATGTTCATCAGCTGGCAAGAAAATGAGTAGTTTCCAATTCACTGGGCTCTCAAGTTAAAAAGTTTGCAATTTTGAACAAATTTTTAAAGTATTTATATTTTCAAAAATGAGTCTTTATTATTACTCTTACATGACACACTTTTAAATATACCCCAATCAAATTTGCTTAAAATGCCCCGAATTCCATGATTTGAGAGAGAAGAAGATGAAAAATGCACATTGTGATGCAAAATGGATGCTTTATGGTCCTGCCTGGCTGCATGTTCCTGCACTGCATCAGCCTCTGGTTCCACTCAGCATTCACTCTGGAATTTTTAAAATGTCATAACAGAGGGCTTTCAAAATAATATGCTTGTGCACCCCCCACCCTGAGCATGTAATATTGTCAGGATGTTTTATCTGGTGCCATATATCTTGCACATGACAAACCTATTTCTCCAAACATACTATCACACACGTCCACACTGTCTATAAATTTTGAATACTTACATCTATGCTATTACCCTCTGACGTTTGGGTTGGCCTGAGCTGGGCATAATTAGGGGGCAATGTTTTTAAGGAAAGAAGGGGATGTCACTCCTTTCTTCCTGATGGGTCCCCTCTGGGGAAAGAGATGTCAGGAACATGCAAGGTTTAACCCTGCTGTAGAAAGCCCCAGATGCTCTCTCCAGGGTACCAGGAGATTAAACAGACCTGATCTGTAAGCATCCCCACTCCAGGGGTGATAACAAGGTCATTCTGTACTTAGGTTTGGCTTTATAATAATACATCTGGCATCAATAGAGTTTCTTTCTTTCCAAAGTACTTTTCTACTTATGATCTCATTTGCCCTCAAGAGAGGGGGAAAGGGAGTTGGTTGGGATGAACAAACCCGAGTTTCTCCTGCTGTGGGGCTGGGCAAGTTGCTTCACCTTTCTCAGGTTCAGTGTCTCTATCTGTAAAGTGGTATCATGATTGCTGTAGGGAGCTTAGGGTTGTATAAGTGCAAGTGTGCCTATGAGTTGAGCAGGGAAGTGCTTTGAGAAACCAAAAAAGCTATAGACAGAAATGTGCTGTGATGATAAAAGTCATGTATACACTCTGGAAGGAACCTAAGAAATAAATCTAAGAATGAACACAATAAAGAGATTTTTAACCTTTGTCTTGTGAAGAGCCACGGATGAATTGTGGTCATGACCAGGACACATTACTTTGGTAGGCTCAGATTTTTGGTCTCACACTTCAAGAGGCACCTAAATTATAGGTTGAATACCATTGTGGGTGTTGGCGCTTTCTTCACCCCATGCTCTCACTCAAGAAAGCCTATCAGAATGCAAATGAGGGTGATGTTATTATAAAGGTAACCTTGATTTCACTCAATTTATTTTCGTTCAATCTATTTCCCAAAAATGCAACTCAGGATTCTCATATGTAACAAAACTCTGACCCAAACTGACTTAAGCAAAAGGTCAAATTTATTGACTTCTGTAATGAAAAACTATCCAGGAGCAGATGCTTCAGTCATGGCTGGATCCAGGGGCTCAGTGGTTTCATCAGAACTTCAATTGTTTATCCACCTCTAGGCTCTGCTTTTCTTTGTATTGACATTGTCAGACAGAGTCTCTTCATGAGTGGTAAATGGCTACTGGAAGCCTTAGGCTTGTATCCTCAAAGCTTATCACCCTCTGTGAAAAGAGAACTTTCTTTTCCCAATACTTTCAGCATAAATCCTAGGATTAAGACTTATTGGACTGACCTGGACACTATCCTCTTATTCCTGCATTGGCTACGGGACTAGGGTCATGGGATATGCTGATTGGATACAACTGTTCTTTCTCTCTCTCTCTCTCTCTCTCTCTCTCTCTCTCTCTCTCTCTCTCTCCTATGTGGGCATGGGGGATGGGAGTGGGGTCCGTCTCATCAGAAACATGTAGACTAACACTCGGTGTGGGATATTCCCCAAAGGAGAACTGAGGGGTTGTTACTAGAAACTAGGAGAATGGAAGCTGGATGGGGAAAACCAACAGATGTTCACTACAGTAAACATGATACCTAGGCAGTTATTAGTAAGAAATTACTTACAGCACACATCACAAATGGGTTGTGATTTATCGGTGTGTTAGAGCAGTGTTACTGAAAACCTCTGATCGAGCTCAACTCTGTCACCTTCTGGATTTTCTCGTGGTTTGATAAGTTTATTTTGGAAATAATGAGTGAAACTTTTGTTTGTGGTTTTGATACCTCATTAGAGGTTCTCTCAATGTAAGGAGCCAACCTAAGGCCTCTTCTCACAAGTTTTCCAAGAAAGAAACTGCCCCTCCAAAAGTGAGGAGGAAATTACTAAGGCCTATTTTATACATACAGCATCCATACTTCTTGCTGTGGAAAAACAAAACAACAAAAAACACCTTACAAAATTTAAAACCTCTGATTTCCCAACTTTTTTCATGACCCAACGGCAGGAGAAGGAAGTACAGTTTTATCATCTGGATTCAGGGACAAGGGAAATGAAACAGAGAGAGAACCAGGCTCACGTGTAGGCAACATCGCTAGCTACTGCCGTGGTATGACTTGAAGCACTTCAAAAGGTCCATTATTTCTGGAAACCTCTAAAACAAGCAGTCTCTGTCATCAAAGTGCTTTCTTTCTTTCTTTTTACAATTAAACAATTTTTTTTCTTTCAATTTTATTTTGTATTGGTTTCAGGTGTATAGCTTAGTGTTAGACAATCATATACTTTACATAGTGTTTCCCTCGATATTTCCAGTACCCACCTGGCTCCCTACATAGTTATTACAATATTATTAACTATATTCCCTATGCTTTACTTTACATCCCCGTGACTATTCTGTAACTACCAATTTGTACTTCCAATCTTCACCTCGTTCACCCAGTCCCCCAACCTCTCTCCCCCTGGCAACCACCAGCCTGCTCTCTGCGTCTATCAGTCTGTTTCAATTTTGTTCATTTCTTTATTTTTTCTTTAGATTACACACACATGTAAGTGAAATCATATGGTATTTGTCTTTTTCTGATTGACTTGTTTCACTGAGCATAATATCCTCTAGGTCCATCCATGCTATCTCAAATGGTAAGATTTCCTTCCTTTTTATGGCTGAATATTATTCCACTGTTTATATGTACCACTGGTTTTTTTTGTCCACTATTCTACTGATGAGCACATGGTTGCTTCTATATCTTGGCTATGGTAAATAATGCTGCAATGAACACAGGGGTACATATATTCTTTCAAATTAGTGTTTTGGGTTTCTTCAGATAAATCCCCAGAAGTGGAATTGCTGGGTGATAAGGAAGTTCCATTTTTAATTTTTTGAGGAAACTCCATACTGTTTTCCGCAGTGGCTACACCTATCTGCATTCCCACCAAAGGTGCACAAGGGTTCCCTTTTCTCCATATTCTCACCAACAAGTGTCATTTGTGGATTTATGATGGTAGCCATTCTGACAGGCATAAGGTGATATCTCATTGTGGTTTTAATTCACATTTCTCTGATGATTAGTGACATTGGACATCTTTCCATACATCTGTTGGCCACCTGTATGTCCTCTTTGGAGAAGTATCTATCCAAGTGCTTCCTTAGTGAGACGTGTGTAGTATAACTGGATAAAGGCATTACATTGCCTGGAGGCCAAAGCATAATTAAGGCATTTTTAGGGGTCAGTTCAATTCAATCAATAGTTCAGTTGAACTGAGGATTTATTACTAGTTGTATCTCTCAGGGTACTTTTGGTTGCAAGCAATAGAAAATCTGGTTCCAACAGTCTTAAAATGTAAAAGGAATTTATTGACAAGCCCAGTGGTAGGGTAGGCTTCAGGGGAAGCTTGATCCAGAAGTTCACCAAAGACCCAGTTTCTCCTTTCTTTCTTCTCAGACTTCTAGGCTATCTGCTTCACTGGTTGCCTTATGATAGCAGGACAGCTGCCAGATGTTCTGAGAGCTACCTGCTTCCTTATTTACATCCATCAGGAAAAAAGCAGTTGTCCAAGGAGTTTATAGGGTGAGGCATTCCCCTCCATCCCCCAGAGAATATCTCCTCACATCTCACTAGTTCAAATTGGGTCATGTACTGTCTATTCCTTAACCAAACTGTGGCCAGAAGGATGGGATATGCTGGTAAACAAGGACTGTGCCTGGCACCATCTCCCCCAGATGCACATCGGCTGGGGGCAGGGAGGGGAGAGGACCAGGGGGTCTTGTCTGAATGAAAATCCACATACTGTCAACAGAAGGAAAGGAAATGATTGCAAAAATGCATTTTATTCAGTGCTGGCTTTTTATTAATGAATAGAATGGTACTGAATATTTATAAATACGATGAGAGAGTGAAATATCAAGGAGAGAAGATCATTTTAATTTTGGACATACTGAGTTTCAAGTGCCTGCAGACTATAGGGGCAATACTGTTGAGTAGAAAGTTAGGACTAAAGACCCAGTACTCAGAAAACCAGATTTGGGCTGGAGATACAGGTATGATAGTTAAAAGACGGGACAGTGGAGGCAAATGGGTTTAGGGCAAGCACCCAGGGGCAGTGCAGGGCCAGTGCTAGGGGTAGTGCAGGGTGAGTGAGAAGGAGTCCTGACATTTACAAAAGTGGGAAAAGGAAGGGACCCAGGGGGGCTGGAGAAAGTGAGGGGAACACCCTATCAAGAAGGCCTAGTGGAGGAACAGTTCATGAAGGAGGAAGGGGTCATCTCAGAGGCCAAGGTAGTGTCTGTTCAGACCAAGTCAGGCCTTAGCAGTGTCTGTTCAGCTCGGCATTTGAGAGGTCATTGGTGACTCCTGCACAGGGATGTGATGGGTTGGGAGAGTCAGTGAGTAGACAGGAGAAATGAGGCAGTGGAGGAAGTGACAGGGGACCTTGTGTTGTAGAACCTGCCTCTTTAGGTCAAGGGGAGAGAAGACAGAACTCTGAGAAGAGAAAGAGAGAGCTATCTTCTTCCTGACAGGGCCTGGGAGAGGTTAAATACTTTTTGTATCAGGTCATTTAACCTATTGATATTCCTCTCTCTGGACAGGTGTGGGCATAGGAGGTGAGAGCTGGGGTCTACTACAGATGGTGGACCAGAGCATATAGACCCACATACTTCCTTGTAGACACCCATCTGTAATGTGCTTGCTGGGCACCCATCTATAATGTGCTGAGGTGTGCAGGTACTTTCTTGCTCTCTGCCCCCTCTGGCCCCAGGCCAGCCCAGGGGCATCTTCCAGCAGTAGCTTGGACATCCTGGGTGAACATGGGTATCTCTCCTCCTCTTCACCTCCCACCTCACCTTAAAGGAAGGTATGGGGGCCCCTTCAAACTCCATACAAGGACCTCCCAGAATGCCTAATGTGTAGACTACTTGCCCCAATGTCCAGGCTACCCAAATCCTTTCACTTTCCCTCCTACCTTAATCTCGCAGCTCAGCTCTCATCGGTTTCTCTTTCAGAATCCCTAGTTGACCTGTGGGAGTGCCTGTGCCTGGGGAGAATCTGATGAACATTCTTTATTAAGTTTTAACCCCTTGGTGTCTGTCATTTTCCTGTCTCAATGGACCCACAGCCCCTTCTCCTTTCTATCTATTGCAGATAGTGCCCCAGCTGACCCCCTTCCTTACTGCCTGTCCCCATGGAAAGCACCCTAGACTGGTGACAAGCTGTAGAGACTGGACCTGTGCCAAGGTATCCCCAGCCCAGCTCCTCTTTCAATCTCTGCTGTTCAATCAGCACTTCAGAGAGAAAAATCTCAATGAGGGTTTTTCTGAGGCTTGGAGAAGGGAAGGGAGAGTTCAGGAATGCTACAGATAATGCCTCTAATTAGCACCCAGGGGAACCCCTGCCCCTTCCAGCCTGCTGCATTGTAATCATCTCTGCACTCTGCCCAGACCTGGGCATTTACCGGAAGTGTGAGCCACTTCTGAGGTGCAAGAAGAGGATTCCAGGAAATGCAGGAGGCCTCAGAGGGGTGGAAGTTCTCGGCCAGGTCTGAAGCTGCCCTCATCTGGGCACGCTAAGCGCTGGCTTCTGTAACAGGGGAGTTATTAGCTTCTTCCCCAGAATCACACCCCACCCAGCACCTCCCTTCCATAGTGGAGCATCAGCTACTTTGGCTTCCAAGTGCTCCAGGCCTTGCAGTCTGTCTCTGCCTGTTCTGAGCAACAATGGATTTTAGCAGGAGTCCAAACTCTTCTGTGCCTACACTGTGTACCAATAGTAGAGCAAGAAAGTAGATTTTTCCTACCTTTGCCTCCCTTCTTATGCTAACAGTCCAGCTCTAAACACAAGACTTATACAAATAAAATATTTAGAGAACCAATCAAATTGTATTCAGTTCTTGGAGAAATAAAAGCAAGGCAATACAGCGAGTCAGCATAGCCTAGAGCTGTGCTATCCAATATGGTAGCTACTAAACCACAGGTGGCTATTCAAATAAAAAGTAAGTAAAAGTAAATAAAATTTAAAACTCAGTTTCTCAGTCATACTAGCCATAGTAGGTACTCTCTAGCCATATGTGGCTAGTGGCCACCACACTGAACAGTGCAAAATTATTATTTATTTATTTTCTTTATTGATATTAGAGAGAGAGGAAGGGAGAGGGAGAGAGAGATAGAAACATCGATGAGAGAGAACATCGACTGGCCGCTCCTGCATGCCCTCCACTGGGGATCGGCCCACAACCTGGGCATGTGCCCTGACCGGGAATCCAACCTGCGACCTCTTGGTGCATGGGTTGATGCTCAACCACTGAGCTACACTGGCCAGGCCAAAATTATTATTTTTACTTTGCACTATTGGGCAGTGCTGGCCTAGAGTAAGAGAGACTGATTTCAGAGAATAGGTAGGGCTCTGGCAGAATTAGATAGAAGAGGAGGGGAAGGGTCTTCCAGGTGGGAGAAACTGTGAAACTGTGCAGAGGTTGGAATTAACCTGGCATGTTGGGGCCACACCCAGAAGCAGAGGATTGGCTGGAGCAGATTGTTTCATTTGAGGAGCTGTGAAAACCGTCACCACCCTGATGGTAAAAGGCACAGGGAATGAAAGGGAGAAGCCCATTCTCTTCTCAGTTCCCAACCCCACGTCCCATGCTTCACGCTTATTACCCCGTGGAAAGGAGAGAGTTCTGACTGCACCTCAGGCTCCTGATCTCAGTGGGGTGGCTGCTCGGCATCATAAGTCTAGCTATCTGCTCTATTTGAAAACACTGCTGGGGATGGACTGGGATGGGAATCTGGACCTGTGACCTCCATCTTCTTCCAACCTGGATCTCTGGCAAGCTGACCTCTAAACTCTTTGGCTGAGTGGGGAATGGGGAAGAGCCCAGAAGTCAGGCACACCTGAGTTCAACTACTGGCTCACTAGCCAAGTGCCCTTTGGCAAGCAATTTAACTCCAAGCCTCAGTTTATTCATCTGCAAAATAGGGATGATGAAAGTGCTGACCTCACAGGGTAGTTATAAGGGTTCCATAGGTAGTGTTTGTAAAAGGCTTGGCATAGTTCATAGCAAAGTAAGTGTTACCTATTCATAGTATTATTTCTGACTATACAGAAGCTGTTTGCAGGTTCACAGTGGTTACTGTTTCTGCTTCCCCTTAATTAAAACATTCATGTAATTAATTAATCGATTTTTTCCTTAATAATTTGTATTCTTTGTGTTTTATTTAAGAAATTTATCCCTCCACCAAGATCTTAAGGATAGTCTCCTGTATTTTCTTCTAAAAGTATTTTTAAATGAAAGTCAAATTGAAGTATAATATACTTACAGGAAAGTGCATAAATTGTAAGAGTGTAGCTCCATGAATTTTGATCAGGTAACCACTAACCCAACTTGTAATGTTACAGATAGGTTTTTCCTATTATTAAACTTAATAAAGGAGAATTCAGACAGCATATACTCTTAGGTGTCTGGGCCTTGTTTGTGAGAGTCATTTATATTGTGCATTTGTTCATTCTCATGGCTCTACGTATACTATTCAATTATATGGACATAACACGATTTATGCATTTTGTTAATGGACATTTGGGTAGTTTCTGATTTGGGGCTACAGTGAACAGTGCTGCAGTTGTATGTGCCTTTTGGTGAACATATGTCTGTATGTCTGTCTGTCTGTCTGTCTGTCTGTCTGTCTGTTGGGTGTGCAGACCTAGGAGAGGAATATCTTTGTGGTTTTTCACTTGATGTTAGAGTCATCAAATACAAGAGCAAGAAGCAAGAACAGGGCTTGAAGCACATGCTGGTTTTTATATTACAGATAAGGAGATTATGGCCCATTGGGGACAGTCCTCCTTGGGGTCAAACCACAGCTTAGCAATAGGCAGACCAGGGTCTCCTAAACACCAGGACCCCTTCTCCTTCTAGTTCATTCTGCTGCTTCTCAGAGAGATCATTTGAGTCCCTTTTTCTTTCAGCTCTGTGACCCTCCCTACGCCCAACTGGGAGCACAGTTGATATTCTGGGACACCTTCAGCCCCTTAGGGCATTTATAATGTGCAAAGGTCCTGAGGCACAATGAAAGAATGAGGGGAGGGTTGGGCAGAGCCTTGCCCAGCAAATCAGCTTCAATTTTTAGGCTTTTAAAGCCTGTTTGCAGTTGATAGGCGCTGAGAACTGGTGACCGTGGCATACCACAAAATATTCTTTAACGATTTTGAATCTATTACTTTTTAAAAAAAATTATTACTTAGCACCCACATGATTCCAATTCCACCTAACTTCAAAGAAAGGAAGAGAGAGACCTGGTTGGTGATGTCATACAACAGAAATTTTTGTTTTACTCTCTCTGCATTTAGAAGCAGTTCTTCCTTTGCTCTCGCCTCCTTCAGCCACTCCACGGCTTCTTTGTGCCAAAGAGCTGGGGAGAGCCATGGGGACAGGCTGTTTTTACAGCTGTGCTGAACTCCAACCCCAGAGCCTTCCATCCCACTCATATACTCGGGCAACTCCAGGGAGGAGGGAAAGGATGTAAATCATGCCCTCCCACGTGGGTTCCCAGCTCATTTGTCTCTGAGCCTCACCCAGGGACCTCTTAAGTTCTGACTATTAAGTAGTGAGCCAAAGCTGCCAGGAAAGGTGACTCTTCAGCATAACAGCGAGGCCTCCCCCATGGGCAAATCTACCCTGGTGTCTACAGGTGTGCCTTGCTTTACACAATAAGGGCATTGACAAAACCCTAGACTGATGGGACCACACACTGGTCAAGGCCACCACCTCATCTTATGGAGGAGGAAACTGCTTTTCTCATAAGTTGAGTGAACTCGATGCTCTCCATGGACTCCTCCAGTTTTGACAGTCCTGATTTTATGAAGATGCATAGATATCAGATTTTCAAAATGCACTATGGGAGTTCACCAGTAATAACAGAGCTAACACTTATTGTGTCCTTTCTGGACTCCAGGCACAGTGGAAAGTACTTTTCTTGTGTTCTTTTGTTTAGTCTTCAGAATAGCTTTTGCAGTCAGGTAGACTTTTTCCCAATCACCAATCAGCAATTGATTAGAAGAGCCTGGTGTGTTGCACAGCGGAGCAAACTGGATGGCACTTTCTGGAAACAAGCCCAGCTCCTTGCGCCAGGGGAGGTGAAGGGCCACTGCTCACGAGACTGCATGCTGTTCCCAGACTTTCTCTGTGGGGACTTGGGCTCTGAGGCAACACACTGTCTTTATTTCTCTTTGAAATCTGTAGAAGCCTTGCAGCATCTGCTGCTAATTTTGTGAACGTAGGCCAAAAGGAGGCCCCGCAGCCTCCCCCTCACTCGACTTCTCCCAGCGCTCTGGTGTTCCTGTTTTGATCACCTCCCCTCCCCACCCCAAGCCCTACAAGCTTGCAAATATTTCAGTTGCCTACCAGTACGTATTTGTCTGTCTGTCTGGTGTCTGTCTTTCTCTCTTTTAACCAGGGCCATGTAGAGTGGTAGTACTCCTATACACAACAAAGTCACCAAAGCCTCTTCTATTTCTCTATTATCTGGATTAAGAGTCCTATTTAAATACGTTCAAGAACTAGGCAGGTAGCATGATGAGTGAGGCCCATTGGGTGGGCACTGGGAAGTGTTTTTCAACGCCAGCCTGTTTGTTGGAAAGTTTAATCAGATTTTTTGGGGGTGAATCACTTCATTTTTATGAGTTGATAACTTTAAAAAACATCTTAGAATACTATGTAGGATAAGCCTCGGGTACCCAATTCACAACCTTCCATCGAGGTTTTCACTTGAATGGGGTTTGCCGTAAGAATTATCTCGTGGATCACCCAGTCCTTTGCTTGATCTGTGTATGGATGCAGCCTTTGCTGTTGAAATTATAACTGCCCCAGTGTTTGCTAAGGTGGGTTTGCTCAGCTGACCGAGACTGGGTTGAACTGACAAAGCGATAGAGGGAATCAGAAGAACTGGGTTCTAGTCTGATTCCTCAATAAAACAGCTGTGTGGACTTGCTCACATGAATCTCTTGGTTTCAGCATCCTCATTTATAAAGGGAAAGCACTGGTGAAGGGATCCTTAGGGTCCTTTCAGTTTCAAAATTCCATAAATCTATGGCTTTAATTTAAGTGATTAAATTACTTTCTTTTGCTTGTGTCTAAAATATCCAGAGTAGGTGCTTAGACTCACATGGTGCCCTGTGGAAACAAATCTGATTTACTGGAGTAAGGGGGACCTTTGAAGTATACTTTTTTCAAGTGGCTTCCATAAAAAGAGAGGCTAAGTAAGGGAACTTCCAACTCACTTCTCCAGTGGAAAAAGTCATTAGGAATTTCATTTAAAGCCTAGGGAGAGTTGATGGAGGAACAGATATATTGATAAAGAATGGTAAGAACAGACAAGGATGTGCAGAAACTGGAACCCTCATTCATTGCTGGTGGGCGTAAAAATAATATAACCATTTTAGAAAAGTTTGGCAGTTCCTCAAAATATTAAACAAAGTTACCATATGACCCAGCAATTCCACTCCTAGGTATATGTTCAAGAGAAATTAAAATAACCTGGCTGGTGTGGCTCAGTGGATTGAGTGTTGTGTCGTCCCAGGCACCAAGAGGTTGCTGGTTCGATTCCGTGGTCAGGTCAGGGCACATGTCTGCGTTTTGGGCTCAATCCCTGGGGGCGTGCAGGAGGCAGCCAGTCGATGTTTCTACTCCCTCTCCCTTCCTTTATCTCTAAAACCAACAAAAACATATTTTTAAAAAAAGAGAGAGAAATGAAAACATATACCTACAAAAAATTTATACATGAATGCTCATAGCAGTATTAGTTTACTTAAATTTTTATTTATTTACTTGTAACAAACAAAAAATGTATATATTTAAGGTATGCAATGTGATGTTTTGATATATGTATTCATTGTGAAATGATTACCACAATGAAATGAACATATCCATCACCTCCTATAGTTACTTTTTTGTGTGGTGAGAACACAAGTTTCGAGTGCATAATACATTATTATTAGCTATATTAATGCTGCACATTAGGTCTTCAGACCTCATTCAACTTACAACTAGAAGTTTGTACCCTTTGATCAATAGCTCATCTTTTCTGCTTACCTCGAGCCTCTGGTAACCATCATTCTACTTTGTTATTATGATTCGACTTTTTTTTTTTTTTTAAAGAGTCCACATATAAGTGAGATCATGTAATAATTGTCTTTCTGTGTCTGGCTTATTTCACTTAGCATAATGTCCTTCAGGTCCATCCATGTTGTCTGAAATGGGAGGATTTTCTTTTCTTCTTCTTTTTTTTTAAAGGCTGAATGATATTCCTTTGTGTACACATACCACACTTTATCCATTCATCCATCAATAGACACTTAGGTTGTAATAAACATGGAAGTGCAGACAGTCTCTCAAGATGGTGGCCTTATTTCCTTTGGATATATACCCAGAAGTGGGATTGCTGGATCTCATGGTAGTTGTATTTTAATTTTTTGAAGAACTTCCATGTTATTTTCCAAAATGGCTGTACCAATTTACAGTCCCACCAAGAGTGCAAAAGGGTTCCTTTGCCTCCACATCTTTGCCAACAATTGTTTTCTTTTTTTAGCCATCTTAACAGGTGTGAGGTGATATCTCATTACAGTCTTGTTTTGCACTTCCCTGATGATTAGCAACGTTGAGTGCCTTTTCTTATACCTGTTGGCCATTTGTATGTCTGCTTCGGAAAAATCTCTATTCAGGTCCTTTGCCCATTTTGTAATTGGATTCTTCTTCTTCTTCTTCTTCTTCTTCTTCTTCTTATTATTATTATTATTATTATTATTATTTTGCTATGAAGTTGTATGTTTTTCATATATCCCAAATGTCCACTTTAATGGATAAATAAAATGTGGCATATCCATACTATGAAATACTATTCTTCACTCAAAAGAAGCACTGATACATGCTACAACATGGATGAACCTTGAAAATATTGTGCTAAATGAAAGAAGCCAGACACAAAGTTGACATATTAGATGATTTTATTTACATGAAATGCTCAGAAGAGGCAACTCTACAGAGACAGAAAACAGATTAGTGGTTGCCTAGGGCTGGAAATGATGGGGGAAATGGGGAGTGATATGAGGTTACTTTTCAGGGTGATGAAAATGTTCTGAACTTAGATACTATGTGATGACTGTACAACTATCTGTGAATATAGTAAAAACCATTTACTTGTACACTTTAAATGGGTGAGTTGTATACTATGTGAATTATATCTCAAGAAAGCTGTTTTAAAAAAGAATAGTAAGAATAAAAAATATTTATGCCTGGCTAGAGAGGCTCAGTTGGTTGAGCACTGTCCTGTGCACTGAAAGGTTGCTCGTTCGATTACCAGTCAGGGCACATACCTGGTTGGGGAATGTACGGAAGGCAACTGATTGATGTTTCTTTCACATTGATGTTTCACTCTCTCTCTCTTTCTCCTTTCCTCTCTCTAAGCATATGCTTGCATAAGGATTAAAAAATAAAAATATTTAAATAAAGAGATAGATGAATGAAAAGTTAAACAAAAGCTAAGGAGAAACAGGTAAAAAGAATGTCATTTGACTACGCTAAGTTATTAATAAGTCTTTTGAGAGATCTTCATTTTATTCTGAGAGGGTTAGCAGGCAAATTATGATCAAGGAAAAGGATGATTAACAATCAGAAATAGCCCAGCTGGTGTGGCTCACTGGTTGAGCATCGACCCATGCACTAAGAGGTTGCCGGTTCGATCCCGGTCAGGGCACATGCCCAGGTTGTGGGCCTGATCCCCAGTGCGGGGCATGCAGGAGGCGGCCAATCAATGTTCTCTCTCACTGATGTTTCTATCTCTCTCTCTCCCTCTCCCTTCTTCTCTCTCTGAAAATCAATAAATATTAAAAAATATATTTAAAAAATCAGAAATAGTGATTTTCATTCTTGGCTATGATCCTAAGCATGAAATTGTTTTTCTGATAATTTTATGTAGTGTTTTGAAGCTCAGGCAGCCTGTTACTCTGTTTTGTTTTTTGTGTGTTTTTTTTTTTTACTCCATTTGTTTGAGTTTGGCTGGTTTGAGTTAGTAATAAGGATGTATTATGGCAAGGGACACGCATGACATCAGTACCAACAAGGTTGCCAAAATTCTGGAGGCCTTGCCAAGCCCCAGTGAGTTACCCCATGCCTTGCAAAATACAAATCGCAAAACAGGAAGAGTGGAGGACTCAACAGTTCGTGGTGCTAAGTTTGGGGGGATTCTGTGCTCAAGTGCCAAAGGTGAAAGGATTTTGGCAAGAAGTGGTTGATTTAACTGAATTGCAAGGGCAATTTCAGTGGAGTTGAAAGCCAGGCCATGCTTTGTCAAATTCTCTAGGAGAAGAGGTCACAAACGGGATGTTTACAAGACCCTAGCCGGTAATATACAAGTGACCACATGGTCAAATGGAGGGCTCCCTGTCCCATTGCAAGGGAGTAGCCCCTGCTCTGTCTATGCTGCTTGTTGCTGCATAGAAAAAAGGACCATTGTTGCCAAACCAACTTTCTGATTTTCCAAAAGAAGCTGAAGATATAATTTTTTAAAAGAGCAAACATTTTCTTTTAAAGGTTGCTATATAATTAGAATAAAAAATGCAAAATGGGACCCCTGGCCAGTGTGGCTCAGTTAGTTGGAGCGTCATCCCTTATTATGGAGGGTGGCGGGTTTAATTCCCAGTGAGGGCACATTACCAGGTTGTGGGTTTGATCCCTGATTGGGGCACGTGTAGGAGGCAGCTGATCGATGTTTCTCTCTCACATTGATTTCTCTCTCTCTCTCTCCCTTCCTCTCTCTAAAAATCAATAAAATTTTTAAAAATGCAGAATGGGAAAAAATATTTATAAATTATATATCCAATGAGGGACTTGCATCTGGAATATTTAAAGAATACTTACAACTCAATAATAAATGATTTAAAAATAGGCAAAGAATCTGAATAGGTATTTCTCCAGTGAAGGTATACACATAGCCAATAAGCACATGAAACGAAGCTCAATGTCATTAGCTATAAGGGAAATGCAAATCAAAACCACAGTGCGATGCCATTTTGTATCCACTAGGATGGCTAGAATAAAAAAGAAAGTGTTGGTGAAGATATGGAGAAGTTGGAACCCTCATACATGCTGGTGGGAATGTGAAATGGTGTAGCCACTTTGGAAAACACTTCAGCAGTTGCTTAAAACGTTAAACACAGAGTGACCATATGACTCACCATTTCTATGCAGAGGTATATACTCAAGAGAAATGAAAACATGTGTATGCAAAAACTTGTACTTGAATGTTCACAGCAGCATTTATTCACAATATCGAAAAAGTGGAAACAACCCAAATGCCAATCAAGTTATGAATGGATAAACATTATAAGAATATTATTTGGCAATAAAAAGAAATCAAGTCCTGATACCTGCTACAACATGGATAAACCTTGAAAATAATGATAAGTGAAAGAGGCCAGTTACACAAGACCATATAAGATTCCATTTATACGACATGTCCAAAAGATGCAAATCTGCAGAGACATTAGATTAGAAAGGGGAGGATGGAGGGAAATGGGAAGTGACTGCTAAAGAGTGCAGGTTTCTTTTTGGGGTGATGAAAATGTTCTGTAATTGATTGTATTGATGGCTGCACAACTCTGTGACTACAAAAAACCATTGAATTGTTTACTTCAAATCAGCAATTTTCAACCCTTTTCATCTCATGGCACACATAAACTAGTTATTAAAATTCTGTGGCACACCAAAAAAATTGTATTTTTTGCCAATCTGACCAAAAAATAGGTATAAGTTTGATTCATTCACACCAGACAGCTATTGTTGTTTTGGTTATTGTCATTTTTTAAAAAATCCTCACCTGAGGATATTTTTCCATTTATCTTCAGATAGAGTGGGAAGGGGAGAGAGAGAGAAAGAGAAACATCGATGTGAGAGAGACACATCGATTGGTTGCCTCCCACATGACCTCAACCAGGGCCGGGGACCGAACCACAACCGAGGTACGTGCCCTTGACCAGAATCGAACCTATGACTCTTTGGTTCACGGGTCGATGTTCTAACCACTGAGCCAAACCGGCCAGGGCATATTGTCATTTTTTTATTTGACAATCTAAGGGAAAAGAGGTCAGTGCCCTGACTAAACAGTCAGGTATTGCATGTTTTAAAAATTCTTGTGGCACATCAGTTGAAAATCGCTGCTTTAAATGGATGAATTATATGGTATGTGAATTATATAAAGCTGTAACAACAACGACAACAACAAAAATACAGGGAGGGTCACATAAATCATATATGCCAGGCTGTCAACTTCAAGCCCTCTGATTATGACTTGATCAAATGGAGAGCAGGTCTGGAAGGGGCTGGTCAAACCTGCATTCTTAGGAAATAAGAGAAGAGAGTGATCTGCTGGTTCCAAAGTCACATGCCTATTGCATGGCAGGGCCAAGGCCAGAACTTGTCTCTTGACCTTAACCTCCAGGCCATGCTGCCTGCATCCAAAGCCAGCTTTTAAGGCATAGCTAGGAAGGGATTGTGAGAAGTCAACATTAGGAATAGCTAGCTATATACTCTCTTCCCTTTCCCACATGTTTACAAAGGTCTCTCAAAGACTTCCCAAGAAGGGATAAAATATGGTAAAGAGGAATACTCCTTAAAGGAAGAGAAAAACATAGTACTTCCCTGAACCCTTTTTTCCTATAGCATAGGAGGTTTCTGTGTGTTTGAGTCACTTACTCTGTATGTTTCTGATTCATTTACACTTAGCTCATCAATATGTTGTTTGTGCAAGAACCATTCATTGTCCAAGAAACCCTCCAGGGCATTTTTAAAAATCTGAACCAGAGAAGTGAACTTTGCCAAGAGTAAATGGAACTCAGATATCAAAAGGTCTGAGTTCAGTTTTCATTGAATACAAAGGGTGAGTGAATTCTGAACTGAGCCAAATGCATTCTCTCACCCTTAATTTACAGTACATTGTTCTGGCAGACTCTACAGTCCTGAAATTTGGCCTTTCTTCTCTCATTCCTTTCTAGGGTGTAACCACAAGCCTATCTTTCAGTTAACTTTATAAAAAAAAATAAGGCCATGTTATAACAATTTACGAGAGCCTCACTCATCACTGTTCCTATAACTATCACTTTTATTAAAACAAATGGAAATGTTTGAAAAGGTTAAAACCCTCCTCTGAAGTGTAATTTTGTTTGCTATCCTATGAGAATTTCTATTTTTCAGTCCTTTCATATGAGGGTTTATCAAAAGGGATGTTTCCCCCTTCTTCAATCAATGGTCAGGCCATCAACCAGTTATCAAATTGAATACTGGAGGATTATTGATGATGGTGCTCAGATTTGGAGGCTGTAACAGGTCCTTCATTCTGTCTTCAAAGGAGAAACGGTCAGAGAAATGATTAGTACTTTGAGTTTCTCTTAAATTAAAAAAAAAAAAAATCTCAAAAAAACCCAACCCAAAAAAGCATAGCAAAATTAAGATCATCCTAAAATCTGCCAACCCAAAACAAGCACTGTTAATATTTTGTGGATCATTTTCCTTTTATTCTAAAACTGTATCTATATCAGTATATATATAAAATTACATATATAACTATAAAATGGGATATTACATTGTTTTATAATTACTTTTCCCATTTCTTAGTTCATAATGATCAATATTTAAAAAAATAATCTATTTCATGTATAAAATTCAGTTGTACAGATAAAACATACTTAAAATGATTAAATGAGGAATCTTTTATTTTTTGGTTAATCCTCACCCAAGGATATTTTTCCATTGATTTTTTTAGATAGAGTGGAAGGGAGGGAGGGAGGGAGGGAGAGGGAGGGAGAGAGAGAGAGAGAGAGAGAGAGAGAGAGAGAGAGAAACACCCACATGAAAGATACACATTGATTGGTTGCCTCTTGCACGTGCCCAGCCACAGATCAAACCTGCAACCCAGGTATGTGCCCTTGACTGGAAATTGACCTGCAACCCTTTGGTCCATGGGCCAACACTCTAACTGCTGAGCCAACCCAGCCAGGGTGAGGAGTCTTTTTATTGCAAGTAACAGAAAATCCATGTCACACTGACTTAAACACAAAAGGAAATTTTTGGCTGACATCTGAAAAGTCTAGTGGGAGATCTAGTTTCAAGCATGGCAGGATTCAGGGCTCAAATAATGTTATGCGGTTTCTGTTTCTCTTCCTCTCTGAGCTGCCTTCTGCTGCTTTGGTGCTAGTCACATGTTTCATGTGGAGGCAAGAGTTTCAGAGTATATGCATCCAGGTTCTTGCCTGGCAGAGGAGAACAAGGCTCTGTTCCAGCACTCACCAGGAAAATTTCATTGCACTGGTCCCATTGCAGTCTGAGCCTATCCCTGTGGCTTATCGCTGGATCACGAGGGACTCCTGGAATCCAAATGTTTCAATAAGAGAACAGACTGAGAATGAGGGAGGGAGGGAAGGAGGAAAGGATGGATCCTCAGAGAGAAACAGGAGGATGGTAACCAGAAGGATAAAGGATGAATGTTGTGCAGTCAAAATAACAGTTCCACAATTCATACACGTGGATATTTAGAACTCATTTTGCATTGTTTCCTAGGGCTTTCAGAACAAAGTACCACCAATTTGGTGGCTTAAGCAGAAATTTATTGTTTCACAGTTCTGGTGGCTGGAAGTTCAAGATCAAGGCATCCACAGGGTTGGTTCTTTCTGAGGGCCATAAAAGGAACTCTGTTCCATGCCTCTCTCCTAGCGTCTAGTGGTTGGTGGGCAATCTTGGTGTTCCTTGGCTTGTAGATGCATCACCCTGATTTTTGCTTTCATCTTCACTTGGTGTTTGTTCTCTCTGTGTCCAAATTTTCCCATCTTATGAGGACACTGGTCATACTTCACGAGGGTCATACTCTAGTATGACCTCATCTTAACTCAGTGATTTGCAACCAGTGTGCCGCAATAAATTTTAAAACATGCAGTACTTGACTATTTAGTCTGGGGCAATGACCTCTTTTCTCTTAGACTGTCAAATAAAAAAAATGACAACAGTAATAGCTGTCGGTGTGAATGAATCAAAATTACTCCTATTTTGCCTGGCCAGAATGACTCAGTTAGTTGAGTGTTGTCCTGTGCACTGAAAGGTTGCAGGTTTGATTCCTGGTCAGGGCACATACCCAAGTTGCCAGTTGGGGCACATACAGAAGGCAATCGGTCAATGTTTCTCTCTCACATTGATCTCTCTCTTCCGCCCTCTTCTTCTCTCTAAGCATGTCCTTGGGCAAGGAATAAAAACATTTAAAAAAAATGATACCTGTTTTTTTGTCAGATTGGCAGAAACTATAATATATTTTTTGGTGTGCTGGAGAATTTTAGTAATTAGTTTATGTGTGCCATGAGATGAAAAAGGTTGAAAATCGCTGTCTTAACTAATTACATCTGCAATGACCCAATATCCAAATAAGACCACATTCTGAGGTACTGGGGGTTTGGGCTTTAACATATGAACTTTGAGAGGACACAATTAAACCTGTTTCCACACACTTAATATTTTTGGCTACATTTAAAACCTATCCAGTCTGAGTTTGAATGATGAATGATGCATCCCGTTGCCTCCCTCTTTCCACTGTGTGAACTAGGTTGGATGATGTGACTTCTAGTGTTCCTTTCATATAATTTAGTGATTAAGTATTTAGGGGCTAGGAATCCATCCCTCTGCCTGAATGCACAGCACAATCCCATCACATACTAGCTTGTGGACTTTGGGCAAATGACAATCTCTAAAAACCTGTCTCCTCAAATGAGGATAACAGTCCTTCACTCATTGGGTCACTGTGGGCCGGGCACATAGCACTCAGTAAATGTTAGCCAGTGGGACTGTTCCACCTCTTCAAACGTGTGGACTGCAGAGCCATGAGAAGAGCCTGACATAACCCCAGTGTTCTCAACCTTTAGTGATAATTCAGCTCAATTTCTCCCTAAGGTTCTGCTGAAAGAAGTTCAAGAGAGGGGAGGGTGCTTTCTTATCCTGCAAACAGGACTACAAATCTGTTTCAGGGAACACAAAGTATTTCTCTTTCTCCCCTAAAGCCAGATGCCATAAATTCTGAGCAGACTTCCCTAGGCAACGTGATTACGAAATACCTGTTCCCTTTAGGTCCCAGTTATCTATCTCTCTGACTTTTCCTTTTTCCTAGTACAGCTTGATCTTTCCCACCATCTCTCAGCTGTGGGCTGGAACCAATCATTTTATTTACAAGCTCTCTCTTTTTGGCTCCATAAATTTGGGGAAATGGAACAGACGTCTGCTGCTTTCCAAGGCACCACATCATTTAGTTTTTTTTTCATACTTTTTCTACAGGGCCAGATTTAGCTTGTTGAAATGCTTATTGAATAACAATTAGAATTTCAAGCTCTTGAAGGCAGCAGAACCTGTTTGATTACAGGCCTTTATCAAGGACAAAGCAAAAAACATGGTCACTTTCATTTAGCAAATATTTCTTAAGTGTTGACTCTGTGCCAGGTGCCATTCTAAGTACCAGGGTCATAATAATAAACAAGAGAGCTACTGTCCCTACCCTTGAGGACTTCATATTCTGGGGACATTCATTCATACAGAAAATATACATGAACTTAATACATATCAAGTATTGCTCATTGAACAAAACAGACACAATTTCTGCACTGATGGCTACTGTGTGTGTGTGTGTGTAAGGGGGGACAGAATACAATACAGATATAAAATTTTTTATCATGTAAAAAGGCAATAAGTGCTATGAAAAAAATAGAGCAGAGTGGGGGGATTAGGAATGTTGAGGGAGGTTACAATTTTAAATAGGGTGGTCAGGATAGGTCTCATTAAAAAGGTGATACTTAAGCAAAGATTTGAAAGCAAAGTTAGGGAAAGATGAAGAAGGGAGCCCCTGTATTTGGGGGAAGAGCAAGTCCAAACGCCCTGTGGCATGAATGTACCCAGCTTTTCCAAGGATAGCAAGTAGGCGGATTTAGTTTGAGCAGAGTGAACAGGTGAGAACAGAAGTTAAGGGGCAGATCAAGTAGAGCTTTTAGCCTGAGTGAAATGAGGAACCATCAGCAAGTGCTAAGCGGCATAGAGACATGATCTCAGACTGCAAAGGACAGACCTGGCTGCTGTGTTTAGGCTAGACTGCAGGTGCCTGGTGGCAGTAGGGAGGCCAGAGCAATCAATCACGTGGGCCAGGCAGTAGAGACAGAGACCGGAGGAGGCGGTGCAGCTCGGGGTGGTGAGAAGTGGTCGGATTAGGGATCTGTTTTGAAAACAGGGCCAACACGATTTTCTGACAGACTTGATGTGGGGTGTGAAAGAGGAGGAAGGGATGGCTCTAAGATTTTGGCCTGAGCATCTGGAAGAACAGAGTAGCCACTGACTGAGATGGCGAAGACTGGTGGCGCACGTTTTTGTTCTGGTGCCTAGGGCCAGGAGCGCCATCCGTACACGTTAAGTTTGGGGTGCCTATTGGCTATTCAAGTGGAGTGGGCAGCTGGATTTTGAAGCTATCTAGAGAAGTGATTTTGGGGACAACTCGAAAAGCCTCAGGAAGTGAGACCCTGCTGAGATACCTCCAGAACTGGCCACGCGTCCTTCCCCTTCGCCTTCCTTGGAGGGCGGCTCGTCGCGCCGCAGTCGTTTCAGCCAACAAAGCCCTTCTTTTTCCTCTGTGGGGAATGGTGAGAAAAATGAACAGAAATGACACGCCGCGACCCGGCGTCCACCCTCTAAGTCACAGCATTGAATGAAGAAATGGGTGGGAATCGCCGCCAGGACCCCGGTGGTGGGCGGGGCCAGCGCGTGGGCGGGGCCGCGGCGCTCCGCACGCCACTGGCTGGGGCGTGGCCCTCCCGGCGCGCGCGCCTGGCAACAAGCGCACCGGCCGGCCTCCCTCCCTCCATCCCTTCCGCGGGTGATCAGCTGGTCTGTGCACCCCTGACGTGGATTGGGGCACGTCACCGCCGAATGGCAGCCTCCAGAAAGGCACCGCGAGTAAGGTGAGGAGACTCTGCCCGGGAGCCGGTGTCCGGGCGGCGCGCGGCTCCCCGGGCCGGTGTGCGCGTGTGGCAGTCCGGAGGGCAGGGACCGCGGGTGAAGAGCGGCGGGCGGCCCACTGCAGTCGGGCGAAGGCCCGGGCTTGCTGGAGCCCCCGGAGCGAGAGCTGGGGGAGGGAGCCATGCAGCGGGCAAGTTCCGGTTTGTTTCTGGAGGGGCCGCGGGCTCCCCCAGGCTTCCTGAGCCCGAGTGCAGTCCCCGGATGAAGGTGTCCGATGAGCTGCGGGGTTCGGCCGGAGGGGGCGGTGGCTGTTGCCGCTCCCGGCCCAGCAGGAAGGCCACGCTGTTGCTGGAAGTTGATGCCCCCTGGCTCCTCTGGCGAGTCCCTGCCCTCGCCTCATAACCTGGGACTCTAATCCTCAAATTACCACCCTGACAATACTGACACATGCAATTCGCCTTACTGATCTGTCACCATAACAAAGATAGGCAAATGCGCCCCCCTCCCCCCAAATGGTTTCTTTAGACTGTGGAAGGCAATCTTTTGACATAATCTCCAGGAAACTCCCATCAGTAACCTGTCTTCCCCCGGGATACAGAGAAGTGAGAAGAATAAGTCCCCAGTCTCACATTAAATACATTTGAGCCTGTTCTCCGCCCCTGCCCACCCCAAACCAGGGTATACTTATCACAGCATCTAACAGAGTGGGAGACTGAGAGAGACATTCAGTGTTCATATGGGCCAGAAGCCAAACTCCTTGGAGATCCACATGGGGTCAGCCATCCACCAACCAGTTGAAACTTGAGTGAACACGCTTGGCCGCATGGCCAGGCTTATTTGCTGAACACAGACCATGGCTTGTGCTTGTTTGTGAGTGGACAGATCACAAGCCCACCTTGACTTTGACTTGGCCTTGCCACAGCATGTTAGGGATGAGAACCATGCCTGCCCTGTGGAAGAGTGAGGTCAGGTGTGGCAAACCTGCATGTGGAAGGAGCTTCCTGCACGTTAAATGCTGAAAATGGGGTCAGGCAAGCTAATAATGATGAATTATGTGCTCGGTGGAGGACCAAGGTGATCTTTGCTGAGTTCATAGAATTACAGCATCTTAGGGGCAGAAAGATCCCTGAGCACCAGCTAATAGACCCTCTTTACCTTACACAAGAGGACACTGAGAGGCTGAGAGAAGAGAGACCATTTGCCCCAGGCACCTCCTCTAGTGGCAGAATATGAGTGCCACTCAGTGTAAAAATAACTCAGTTTAGGTGATGGAAATTGAACTCAAATTGACTTATGTAAAAAAGGGTTGATCTGGCTGCTAGTGCAGCTGAGTCCAGTAGACCAACACTGGCATCAGACTTCCCTCTCTTTCACATCTCTTGGCTCTGATTTCTTCATTGTTGGCTTGATTGATAGGCTGGCTTTCCTTATGGCAGGTAATGACTGTTCTAGGCTGACAGCACCAGCAGAAATAGAGCCTTCTTACTTAATGGTTGGAGCAGAAATCTCAGATCTGAGTCTCCCTGGGCTGATTTGATCCTTTTGACCATTCCTGAACCAGTCATTGTTGCTGGAGGGATGGATTGACCAGACTTGGGTCCCAGAACTTGGTGGCTGACTCATCTCAATTCTGGACTGAAAAAGGAAAACCAAGGTGCTTTCATCAAAAGAAGAAGATGGTGGCACTCGCCACATGCTTCTGAGGACCGTGGCGATGTAAAAAAAAAAAAAGAAGAGATGGATTCTGGATAGGTAAAGATTACCCACATCTCCACCCTTGAACTTGTTCCATTCAATCCTTATCTCACCTCACCAGGTATGACTGAGCATCTTGGTGGTCCTTGTTTTGACCCATCCTGAGCAATAGATTCTCATCATGGGCTGGGGAGAGGTGGAGGGTAACAGGAACCTTGCTGGGATTTCCTTAAAAAGAGAGGGAGAAAAATGTGCCATAACTGTTTTATGCAAAAGATTGAACAGGAAGTTCTCTGCATGCTTCTTTTCCCTTACCCACCTCATGGCACTTCATGGTGTTGAGAACGTGTAGACTAAAGAAGCCCTGGGAAGAGGAAGAGCACTGAGTTGAATAGGGAGCCCTGGACTCTAGTTCTAGCCTTTCTCTGTCACCAAATAGCTGTGAGGCCTTGAGAAAGTTGTTTGATCTACTTTTTGGATATTATGAACAATCTTGTTATGAACGTTGTGCACAGGTTTTTATGTGGGCTTATGTTTTTTTGTTTTTTTTTTAAGAAGTATACTCAACCACACTTTAATAAAGTCTTTCCTTGATAAAATACATATTTTGGTATATTTGAACTAATATCACTAAGAATACTTCTGTTTTTTGTTTTTCTTTAAAACTTATCTTTATTGTTGAATGTATTACAGATGTTCCTCCTTTTTCCCCTATTGACCCCCTCCTCCCCACTCCCATCCCCCTCCTGCCTTTCCCCACACTGTGGTCTGTGTCCATTGGTTATGCATATATGCATATAAGTTCTTCGGTTTATTTCTTCCTACCCCTTCCACTCCCCTACCCTTTGAGGTTTGTCAGTCCAACAACCAATTTGTACTTCTTAATCCCTTCACCTTTTTCACCCATTCCCCCAATCCCCCTCCAATCTGGCAACCAACAAAATGTTCTCTGTATCTATGAGTCTGTTTCTGTTCTGCTTGTTCATTTTGTTTGTAGATTCAATTGTCGATAGACATGTATTTATTGCCATTTTGTTTGTTCATATTTTTTATCTTCTTTTTGTTTAAGAAGACCCTTCAACATTTCATATAATACTGGTTTGGTGGTAAGGAACTCCTTTAGCTTTTTCTTTTCTGGGAAACTTTATATGTCCATCAATTCTAAATGACAGCTTTGCAGGCTAGAGTAATCTTGGTTGTAGGTTCTTGCTTTTCATCACTCTGAATATTTCTTGCCACTGCCTTCTGGCCTGCGAAGTTTCTTTTGAGAAATCAGCTGACAGTCTTATGGGAGCTCCCTTATAAGTAACTACTGCTTTTCTCTTGCTGCTTTTAAGATTCTCTCTTTGTCTTTAACCTTTTGCTTTTTGATGATGATGTGTCTTGGTGTGGATCTCCTGGGGTTCATCTTGTTTGGGACTCTCTGTGCTTCCTGGGCTTGTATGTTTGATTCCTTCACCAAATTAGGGAAGTTTTCTGTCATTATTTCAAATAGGTTTTTAATTTTTTGTTCTCTCTCTTCTCCTACTGGCACCCCCATGATGCGAATGTTGGTACGCTTGAAGTTGTCCCAGAGGCTCCTTACACTATCCTCATTTTTTTGGAATCTTTTTTCTTTTTGGTGTTCTGATTGGGTGTTTTTTGCATCCTTATATTCCAGATCGATGGTTTGCTTCTTGGCTTTACCTACTCTACTATTGAATCTCTGTAAATTATTCTTTATTTCAGTTAGTGCCTCCTTCATTTCTGACTGGTCCTTTTTTATGCTCTTGAGGCCCTCATTAAGTTTACTGAAGTTCTCACTAAGTTCATTGAACATCCTTATACGCAGTGTTTTGAACTCGGCATCTGTTAGATCGCTTATCTCCATTTAGTTTAGTTATTTTCCTGGAGTTTTGTTCTGTTCTTTCATTTGGGACATGTTTCTTTGTCTCCTCATTTTGGCTGCCTCCCTATGTTTATTTCTATGTATTAGGTAGAGTTGCTATGTCTCCTGGGCTTCCTAGGGTGGCCTATTGTAGTAGGTGTCCTATAGGGTCCAGTGGCACAGCTTCCCTGGTCTCCCAGCTGAACCCCCAAGGTGCACCCCTCGTGTGGACTTTACACCCTTCTGTTGTAATTGAGTCTTGATTGCTGTTGCCACATCAATGAGAGGGTTTTACTCAGGCTGATCACAGCAAGGACTGGCTGTGCCCACTATCCACCAACCTCTGACTACCTTGGATGATCAGCTCTGCAGGGGCCCACCACACAGAGCAAGACTTACGTCAGCAAGGCTCTGGTACCCACTGAGTCCATTTCTTGAGTGTGTCACTTGTGGAGGTGATTGGGTGGTGGTGCTTTGATGTGGTCTGAAGCTGTCCACTGGGTGTGCTGGCTCTGGGGCCTGGTCAGCCACTGCCTGTGTTCTACCCGGAGCCACCAGGCATAAGCTACAAAGCTGTCTGCAAATGGCTTCTTCTTGTGCTGGGCTTGGAGGTGCCCAAGCAAAGCCAAGTTGTGAACCAAGGCTGGCTGCTTCTAGTGCCAGACCTGGGGCCACTTAATGAGAGGTATGGGGCTCACTGAGACCAGATGTTGCTTGTTTGAGAGAATTTAGGAAAATCTGAAGCAGGATCCAAGACAGGCCAATCCTATGGTAAAGCAACTGGGAACAGCTTGGGTGGGCTTGAAAGTTGGGTGGGACAGGGCCTCAGGGAATCACCAGGGTAGGGCAAATAGTGTGAGCCAGGTTGCTGGAGTCCCAGATATGGCTGTCGTCTGCTGGCCTAGTGGGGGAAGGGCTCACCAAAGGAACAAAGGCCTCCAACAGCATGTCTGTCCAGGAGAAAGCCACCTCTCCAGCTCTCGTCTCAATGCCAAACAACTCAGTTCTTCCCTGTATGTCGCTGGTGCCTTTCAAGCTGCCTCCCCCACACTGGAGTTCAGAGGGAGCAATTCTGAGTAAGTCTGTGAGCAGGCCCTTCTAGAGGAACTGCTTGGGGCTTCAGCAGCCTCAGACTCAGTTCCCCTTGGTTTTTACAGCCAGAAGTGATGGGGTCTTCTCTTCCTGGCACTGGAACCCTGAGCTGGGTGCCTGGTGTGGGACAGGGACCCCTAACTCCTCGGGGAGGACCTTCACAGCAGAGGTGTCCTCCTGATTTTTATCCGCCACACGTGGGTGTGGGACCAGCCAGTCCGCGCCTCCACCCCTCCTACCAGTCTCCATGTGGCTTCTTTAATTTCGTAGTTGTAGGACTTCCATTCAGCTCGATTTCAGGTGGTTTTGAATGATGGTTGTTCTGTAGTTTAGTTGTAACTTTAATTTGGTTGTGGGAGGATGCCACACCGCGTTTACCTATGCCGCCATCTTGACCGGAAGTCCACTGTGGGCTTATGTTTTCAATTTCTACACCTAAGAGTGGAATTGCTGGGTTATAGGGTAACTTTATATTTAACTGTTTGAGGAACTCTGGTCTGTTTTCCAAAGCCACATTCCCACCATCAATGTCTGAGGGTTCTAATTTTTCCACATCCTTGTCCTTGCCCTTACTTGTTATTGTCTGCTTGGTTTTTTTTTAATCCTCACCCGAGGATATTTTTCCATTTATCTTCAGATAGAATGGGAGAGAGAGAGAGAGAGAGAGAGAGAGAGAGAGAGAGAGGAAGAACATTGATGTGAGAGAGACACATCAACTGGTTGCCTCCCACATGACCCTCACCAGAGCCAGGGCCGGGGACCAAATTGCGACCCAGGTACGAGCTTTTGACCAGAATCGAACCCGTGACTCTTTGGTCCATGGGGCAACGCTCTAACCGCTGAGCCAAACTGGCCAGGGCTCTTTCAAGTTCTTTTTTTAAAAAAATTTTTTTCTTTATTGATTTTTAGAGAGAGAGGAAGGGAGAGGGAGAGAGAAACAGAAACATGGATGAGACAGAACATTGACTGGCCGCCTCCTGCATGCCCCCCACTGGGGATCGGGCCCTCAACCTGGGCATGTGCCCTGACCAGGAATCGAACCGGTGACCTCCTGGTGCATATGTCGACGCTCAACCACTGAGCTGAGCCACACCGGCTGCTCTCGTTTCATTTTCTTAATGGTATCCTTTGAAGCAAAAAATCTTTTGTTTAACAATGTCCAATTTATCTGTTTTCTTTTGTTGCTTGTACTTTTGATGTCATATCTAAGAAGTCATTTCCTAATCCAAGGTCAGGCAGATTTATGTTTTCTAAGAAAACATTTATGTCTATGATCTGTTTTGAGTTAATTTTTGTATATGATTTGAGGGTAGAGGTTAAGCTTTATTTTTTTACTTGTAGATGTCCAATTATCCCAGCATCATTTGTTGAGAGAACTATTTTTCTCTACTGAATGGTTTTGGCACCCTTGTCAGAAATTAATTGACAGTAAATGTGATGGTTTATTTCTGAACGCTCAATTCTACTTAATTGATCTAGAAGTCCGTCTTTATATGTCAGTACCATATAAAGCTATAGTTTTATTAGCTTTGAAATCGGGAAGGGTGACTCCTCTAAATTTGTTCTTTTTCAAGGTTGTTTTGGCTATTCTGGATTATTTGCATTTCCATATGAATTTTAGGATCTACTTGTCAATTTCTGCATAGAAGCTAGCTGGAATTGATGGGCACTGTATTGACTGTAGATTATTATGTGGAGTATTGCCATTTTAACAATGTTAAGTCTTCCAATCCATGAACATAGAATGGCTTTCCATTTATTTAGGTCTTCTTTAATTTCTTTTAATTTGTAGTTTTTGGAATATAAGTTTTGCACATCTTTTGTTAAATTTATTCCTAGGTATTTATTGTTTTGATTCCATTGTGAATGATCTTTCTTAATTTAATTTTTGGATTGTTTATTTCAAGTATATATAAATACAATTGATTTTTGTATATTGGTTTTATATCCTGCATTCTTGATGAGTTTATTAACTCTAATTTTGTGTGTGAGTTCTTTAGGATTTTTTATATTCAAGATAATGCCATTTACAAATAGATTGTTTTACTACTTATTTTCTAAAATGGTGCCTCTTATTTAAATTTCATGCCTGATTTCCCTGGATAAAACCTGTAGTACAGTGTTGACTAGAAGTGACAAGAGTGGACATGTCTATCTTGTTTCTGATCTTAGGTAACCCCATATCAAATAACCTTTCCCCTTATGTCTCTGACCCTCTGTTCTCCTTGACCCACTTTACTTTTCATAGAACACATACTCACTACCTGATATACTATAGTCTTGTTGCCTTTCCTCTCCTATCTTTCCCTCCCAGTAACCGCCCTCCCCCCATCCCTATGTAAACCTCTTGAGGTCAGAGATGTTGTGTGTTTTGTTCACTGTTGTGTCTGAAATAGGGCCTGGATTATAGAAGAGTCTCAGTGAAAATTTGTTGACTGAATGGACTTGAAAGAGAAATCCTCAGGTACCAGAAATTTAGTGGAAATTAAAGCCTGAATTTTGGGGGAACCTTTGGCTGGTGAGCTGAACCTTGGGGAGGTTAACAGATGCTATAGGTCTTTGTACCAGGGGTCCAAGGCATTAGACTATCCCCATATTGGTACAGGAGTCTTTTGTGCAAATCTCCTAGCTAAGAAGTTAAAATGAAAATTAGTCTTTGGGAGCAAATGACATTGACAGTAATGCTTGTACAATCCAGGACACATCTTATTCTCATAGGTAAAATTGTCTCTACTGAAGATAAGGTCTTAATAAAAGATTACAAAGCCCACAGGAGGGAGCCAGTAGACACAGTAAACTTGAGGATTACTATCCCCAGGCCTTCTAGTGGAAAGTCTGAAATGAATTATAAAATAAGGGCCCCAGATAGTTAAAACTAAGAGAGGGAATGGAAACCATAGTGAAAGAATCGGACACATGGCCCTGGCTGGGTGGCTTAGTTGGTTGGAGTGTTGTCCCTTACACCAAATGGTTGTGCGTTCGATCCCTGTTTGGGGCATATACAAGAGGCAACAATTCGATGTTTCTCTCTCACATCCATGTCTCCCTCTCTCTGTCTCTTTCTCTCTCTCTGTCTCTCAAATCAATAGACATATGCTCAGGTGAGGATTAAAAAAAAATGAATAGGACACTATGAAGAAAGAACAGGCAAATTTGAAAAAGAACCAAGAACTTGTGTATGTGACAAAGTCATTGCAAATAAAGTCTTTTTATCCTAGTTAAACAGGTGGTAAGACACAGCTGAAGAGAATTCATGAACTATAGGCTAGGCCTGAGAAGGTTTACCTATCATGGTTAGGTTTTATTGGAGGATTTCATTTATTTCATCACTGATATTGGGGTAAGAGTTCTTTGGACTCACAAAGGAAAATTGCTCTGTCAACTTGATGGCCTCTCTGACTTAGCCTTGCCACGTTTACTGCGGTCAAAGTCTGCTATATCCTGTTCTTTCTCTTCTTAAGGGCGAGTCACCGGGATTTTCAGCTGAAAAACTTAAGGATAATTGAACCTAACGAGGTGACACACTCAGGAGACCCAGGTGTGGAAACAGGTAATAATTTTGCCTATTATTAGATGGAACATCTCAAAAGGATTTTTCTCTCAACCCCAAGGTGGGAGAAAAGAGAAGGTAAGCGGTTAATAATTAATCATGGCTAGGGATGGGAGGATGTAAGTCTGGAAATTAAAAATCACTTTGTTTCTTGGCTTCCTGGGTAGTTGGTTACTGTTTCTAAGTATTTACTACTTTTATTAGGGTAGTAAGTTAGAAAATAAAAGTCATGGCATTTTCCATTCCAGGGGTAGTTGTGGTGGTGATAGGTTATTATTGAAAAAGTCCTAGTCTAGTTTTTCTAATATCTAATATAATCTTTTATTGACTGCCTTAGAGGTTAGCTTTCAATTTTAATCAAATGATTGTGAAATGAGAAAAGTTTGTAATATGCAGGGTGGGGCAAACGTAGGTTTATAGTTGTGAGTATGCAAAATAGAATTTATTCTTATATTCTTATTAATTATTGAAATATTTTCCGTATGAACAATTGTAAACCTACTTTTACTCCACCCTGTATTATTGTGCTTTATTAATTGAATGTATATTCAGGAAAATCTGTTTGAGAAAAATTTCTGAATCTACACCTTCCTTCTCCCCGAATCCGTTAGTTGTATTTTGGGTTGCCAGAAACCTGCATTCTGAAAAGTGATGCATTTCTGTATTTTTAGCCCATGCAAGCCAGTGCTTTTCTATGGACTACCCAGGAGAACCACAAGGTTTCCTTTTAGCTGAGTGAAAAATTGATCCCTTGAAGCACACTAGATACCATGACTAATCTCTCTTTGGAAGATCAGTGCTATAATTGCACTGATCCTTTTTGTTTAAGAATATAGATGTGTGCTACACATTTTGGGCCATATTGGGAGGGAGGAGAGGCAGAAAAAAGAAGGAATGGGAAAAAGAGGGAGGAAAGAAAGGGAAAAAGCAAGAGAGACATCAAATTTAGAAGTTGAAAAGAACTTCTCTTTCTTTTTATTATATATGAAGAAATAGAAGTTCAGGGAGTTCACTAGTCTGAGGTTGCAGATCCTAGCTGGAAACTGGACCCACTTAGAACGCTTTAAGAGAGCCTCTGTTATGGTCCCCTAGATAATATGGTATACTAGAACATGGGCTTGGGAATTAGATAGACCTAGGTCCTGGTTCTTAATGATCCAGTTGACTTGGGCAAGTATTTAACTCCTGTACCTTTATCTGAAAAATGGGAGTAGTGGAACCTCCCTTGGAGGATTATTGGGAGAATTAACCACTAATGTATGTAAAGCCCTTGACCCTTGCCCAGCGGTGGGACAGAGAAACACACCATCACCTCTAAAGCTATTGATGCTGGAAGAGCAGCTTCATATCTGTGTGTGTGTTAAGAAGCTGAAATTGGAGAAAACCAGCCTGTTCTATTATTTTTTTATCTTTTTATTTTGAGAGTACGTTTATTAAAGCTGGGGACATGAAACAGGAAGGGCTTAGGACAGAAGAAGCAACAGGAGAGAGCCTAGGCGTGGCTGCTTTGGCTCCTTAGAAATGTTATAGGAAAGAAATGAGCCTAGGCGGGGCTGCTTTGGCTCCCTGGAAAGTCAGAGAAAAGGGGCCTTGGAGACGGGTTCAAGGGGTTAGTCCATAGTGAGCTGCTGCTGCCCATTGCTTTCCTAGTTGCAAGTCTCATGGGGACCCTTAGAGTTTAAGGGATGCATGCCTATGGGGGAAGAAGAAGGGGAAAGACTTGGCATGCTCCCAGGAGGGGAGCGAGCTTCCCCTTCTATTCTAATAACAAGACATGTAGGAATCCCAGCTGGTGCTTCAGATCCAGATTCAAATCATATTTCTTGAGCTCCTACAATGTACCATAGGCTGTGCATGTTGCTTTCACACATGTTGTCATGTTAAACTCTTCTAGCCACCCAGCAAGGTAAATAGGGTGTGCTTTTCAAGTACTTCCAAGGAGTGAAAAGTATTATTTGTGATAAAGGCTGAAGGTTTAGGAACTTATTTCTAAAAGCAGACCCACATATGCAAGAGACCTTTAAATGAGTCATTCATTTTAAAGCATGATTTAAAAATACTTGGCAGTGTATGGGCTAATGTTACATCATGGACTAGGTTTGTTGCTCTTGGCTTTCCACTTCCCTGCACACCCTGATTAGCTCTTGGCTGCTTCTGACATTTCTGAAAAGTAATGGGATGTGGAAGGAACAGATGCTATAATATGGCATCTTCTAAGATCCTAGCTTTCTTTCACTGAAGGTTCATTGCTGTTTATTATATTGAGTCTGAAAAGATCATAGATACAAAGTTGTGATATCCATTCAGCCACCTTTGAGTGAGTATACATCTGTGTTAGGTGCTGGGCTAGATAATGGATTCAGAGATGAAGATGACATGGTCCCTGACTGAAGGAGAGGCAGTATATACACCTGTTGCACGATTTATCACACTGCTCTCATAGTTAGTTAATTATGCATCTAACTCTAAAAATTGCAAGCACAAAGCATTTACTATGTGCCAGGCACTGTTTCTGAGTGCTTTATATATAGTAACCCATTTAATCCTTATAAAAATTACCCTGTGAGGATCGCCAGCCATGCCTTTCATCTTCTCTATCTTGAGTGCCTTTTTAACTACTGCCACCTCAATGGCTGGGTCTTATAATTGTACCAGCTTTGTCCCCTCCTCGGCTCTAGCTGCTCATCCGCTCAGTTATTTTCAAGGCATGTTGTCCTTGAGGTCATAGCTGTCTCAACACCCAGCTCATTGGACCCACAGGAGTGGTAGCTGCTTCCACTGTCTCAGCCACTGCATGTTGCTATTGCTGCTACATCCTAACTATTGATTACAGTATTGGGAGTTTTTTCTTTTCTCTCTCTCTTTTTTTTAATCCTCACCCGAGGATATTTTTTCTATTTATCATCAGATAGAACGGGAGGGAAGGAGAGAGAGAAAGCGAGGGAGGGAGATGAAGAAGGGGCTGGATCTGACCAAGGACACCAGGCGAATGTGAAGGATGAGGAAGAAGGAGCAGGGGAAGTGTTAAGTGTGGTGATGGAGGCAGGTGGCATTGTGGAGGGAAGTGTGAAAATGCCACTGTAATAGAGTAAAGCTGATGATACAGATGATTTTAAGGAGGACTGTCAAGTTGGGGAATATGATAATGAGGCAGGAGATGGTGATGAGGGTCAGAAGGTGGTGATGAGGAGATGGGTCATGGTACTAGGAAGCAGAGGATGTCTTTGACTGACTCCATTTTGCCTTTGATGGTTTGCAGTTTGCAACTGATGATTTTGTGCTTATCGTTGGTTCTGTTGACTTTATTGATGAACTTAGTGACTACTAATGTTGAGATAGACTACAGTCAACGCTGTAAATACTCAGTCAGTGCCATCAAAGTCCTTAAGTCAGAATGTACCCAAATACAAACCAGAGTCTATAAAGAAATGTAATGATCTTGAAAGAAAATATATTGGCTTCTATCATATATTTGGTTTTAAAATTCCAGATGCCCAGGCTGTACTCCAGACTAATTAAATCAGAATTTCCCCAGGTAGTTCTAATATGCAGTCCAAGTTGAAGTACTGCTCCAAAGGAAGTCTACATTTTTTCTTGACCTAAGAATGTTAAGTTACTCAGAAGTACGGTTTGGAAACATGTTAAGTCTATTTTGAAGCTCCTGAAGGTGTCATAATGAAGTTTTCAGATGCTGGCACGTTTATGAGGTCGCAACAGGCTTCATTTTGAACTCAGTGAAGGTGTTGACATATAAACTTAGGTCAGCCCAGATATGTCTGCTCCCTCTTTTTCAGATAGGTGAGAAATTATAGGCTCAGGACATCAGATAAAACGAAAGGATGCCTCTCTGAAAAGTATTCAGAAGCAGCTGTAATGCAAGGAACATGGACATGTTTGAATTAGTGAATAGGACTGTTTCCAGTAACTCTCTTTGAGTACTGTTGTCCTTCGGAGATTCCTGAGGTGGAGCCCTGAGGCCTGTGGCTGAAGCTGCCCTTGCTGCAGATTATGAATGAGGCACTTTTTCATTGAGTCCCAAGATCAATCTGGTACCTCATAGGGGAATTCTATTGGAGATAATCATATTGACTGATAGATGGAAGCCCAAGGTGCTGGTGATGAAGGAGAATGAAGCAGATGAAAAAGTTAAAGAACCAAAAAGGAATCCATACCTAGCAGGGTACATGCCACAGTGAGTTAGGGTGACAGCCCTTGAAGATAACCTGTTGTAGAGTTGCCTCAATGGAACTCCATTATTTGGAGCATTTTGAAACAGAACATTCTTAGTTAAGTAAAACATTTTTTACTTGTTTAAAAAAATGGGTTGGCAAAATAAAAAACACTGATAATACCAAATGCTGGCAAGGATGTGGAGCAACAGGAATTTTTATTTATTAATGGTGGGGATGCAAAATGAATGGCTTTATTCATAATATGCCCCTTTAAAAATATTTTTTAATTGATTTTTTTAGAGAGAGAGGTAGGGAGAGAGAGACAGAAACATTGATGTAAGAGAGAAACATTGATCAGCTGCCTCCTACACACCCCCAACTGGGGATTGATTCTGCAACCTGGGCATGTGCCCTGACCGGGAATTGAACCAGGACCTCTCAGTCCATAGGACGACGCTCAATCCACTGAGCCACACTGGCCCAGCTAAATATACTCTTTGCAGCAATCATGCTCCTTGGTATTTATCCAAAGAAGTTGAAGACTTATGTCCACACAAAAACCTGCATATGGATGTTTTTGGCAGCTTTATTCATAATGGCTAAAACTATGTAATTTTTTATTGTTTCATTGTGTACTGTTGTATATGTGGTAATTTATTTAACCAGTCGTGTATTTTCCATATTCTTACTACTATTAATAAAGGTAACACCTACGCCTTTGTATACTTGTTTAATTATCTTCTTAGCATAAAATCTCAGAAATAAAAGAGGTAACTAATCAGTTTGGAAATTAGTATTAGTAGCTCAAATTTTCTTGCCACAAGTGGCTATTTGGAAGTGGTGTTTAAGAACTGTAATCTTTAGAGTTTTTGTCAGCTTTGGTTTTGGTCTAATGTGGGGTGGTCAGTTTGAAGCTGCATCTGAACATACGGGTGCTCCTCTAGGGCTCTGTTTGAGTAGTCATTGAGTTGCCTGGGGCAGGCTGGTTTTGGAACAAACTCTCCTGTTGTTGCAGACGGCAGAATGCCTCCAAAGGTAACTTCAGAGCTGCTTCGGCAGCTGAGACAAGCCATGAGGAACATGGAGTATGTGACAGAACCGATCCAGGCCTACATCATCCCGTCGGGAGATGCCCACCAGGTACTAAGCGGAGATGGGCTGGAACTCATCAGTCTGTCCTCTCATTTCATTCTTTCCCCCCCAGACCCAGTGTGTTTATCAGATTCTAGTTGTCAACCCACAACCAAGCATGTCCAGTCCGCTTCCACTGAATGCCTGTTGATTTGGTTCTGGCTTCCTTGTTTCCAATGAATATGGCCAGATTTTAATAAATGGTGGAAGAATTAGCAGACAAATGAACGGGCAGAAGTCTGGACCTTTCTGTTGCTGACACACTTTACCCCAGCTCCTCTGGCACACCCTGTTCCTAGCAGAATTGTCTGTCCTTGCTCCCTTCTCTCCATTCAGACTGTCCTGTCCTCTGGCATAGCTAGAAGAGCATCTATAAAGTCATTATTTATCTCTACTCTAGCAGGTTTTAGGGATAATTCTGAATATCACCTCCTCCTTCCCCCCCAACCTCTATCTTTCATGGAAGCAACTCAATAAGTGCCCTTTACCTCTGACAACACTAGTGATTTAAATATGGGAGAGTTGGGTTTGGAGAGGTGGAGGCCTCATGTTATGGGACTGAAAGGTCGAAGGATGAAATGATTCTAGGATCTACTCTTTTAGGTCATTGAATCAGCAAATTTTGCATGCCTTTTTGTGGTCATGGTACTAAAGGGTTACAAAGATGAATTTAAGATTGAATTCCTGCCCTCGCTGTGCTTATGTTTTAATAGAGAGATAAGACAATATACAAAGTGCTGTTCTTCCATAGTCATCTATACATATACGTTTTTTATAGCTTTTGTGCAAGGCACTGCCTTAGGTATCGTACCATGACACAAAGGTGAGAATGGCCCTGGTCTCAACAAGCATACAGTTTAGTAATGGAGTTAAGATATACATACACATGTCTGTATTGCAGGGTAAAATTTGGAAGCACCATCAAGAACATCTGGACAAAGGGCTGTGGAAGTTTGAGGGTGAGAGGGGAGGATGATGGAGGGCTTCATGGGCAGGGGAGACATTTGAACTGGACCTTGAAGGATGGGTGGAGTTGAATAAGTGGTGGTGGGTGGAGAGGGATTCTAGGTAGGAGGATTGTTAGGAGTAAAGGCAGAGAAGCAGGGAAGTTTGGAGTGCTTTTCAGAAATGATGTGGCAAGTTCCCTAGCAAGAGGCCAGGAAAGTAAAAAGCAATAGTGGGAAATATGGTTGATGTTCTAGGAGTCTTTAGTTGCAGGTAACAGAAACTGCCTTGAGGTACTTGAGCAATAAAAATGCTTTGTAAGGGTTTAGGGTCAGGGCCACTGCACTGGCACAGCTCCAGGTTGTGAATGGTGCTTCCTGGAGTTGTGCATTGTCAAGGCTTCAGGTAGGGTGTCTAGTGGACCTGAGGGTGGGAGTGTAGCTAGTCCTCAAGAGGAACTGGAATGGGAAGGGTTTCAACTCTTGGTGTAGATTAGTTCCTTTCTCGTGCAATAAGGTAGATTGTAAATAGGTTGCCACCTAGCAGTTCCCACATTTATATCTTTTTATCTTACTTTCAAGATACCAGATTGAGATAACAGCTTGGTGTTTACCCTTGGTCCTGGGGTGTGTGTGTGTGTATGTGTGTGTGTGTGTGTGTGTGTGTGTGTGTGTGATGGCATATGGCACAGACATGACTGATGAGGGCCCACCATGATGGAGGAGGTGACAGATAAGGGTATTCCTGTTTGAGCAAAGTTCCCCAAAGATGTCCATTTTTGCTGGCTTCCATTTTGCCCCTCCTCAAAGTTGTCAGACAACATAGTTGTGACAATATCAGGCCAATATTGACCTGGGGACAACATCAAGACTGGACTCCTGCCTGAAAACATGAATTTTCTTGGCCTCAGGAGCAAATGAGGGACAGATGAATAATAACTAAAGGGATTGGGTGATTTGAGGCAACAGCATGAAGTTCAGGATCCTTTGATGTAGCAATTCCCAAACCATTTCCTACAGCATTCCTGTTGTGTCTCTGAAGGTGTTCTACAAAAAATGTATTTAGTGGTCAAGAAAATAGTAAAATGAACTGAATAGTGCCTTTCACAAAAATTACGGTTAAAAAGCTTAACAGTAAGTTTGCCTCTTTGTTTTAAGTGTACAGTACTGTAGTGTTAACTATATGCACATTGCTGTACAACGGATCTCTAGAACTTCATTTCTCAAAACTGAAACTTTATACCCATTTAACAACTACCTTCCTCCCCCACAATAACCATTCTGCTTTCTATTTCTAAGAGTTTGAGATTCTGTGTACGTCATAGAAGTGGAATCATGCAGTGTGTTTTTTAGGTGACTGGTTTATTTCACTTAGCATAATGTCCTTAAAGTTCATTCATGTTGTAGCTTATGACAGGATTTTCTTCTATTTTAAGGCTGAATAATTACACGGTGTTTATATACTACATTTTTTTATCCATTCATCCAACCTCTTGACTCTTATGAATAATTCTGCAGTGAACATGGGTGTGTTCTCTCTAAGATCCTGTTTTTAATTATTTTGGGTGTATACCCAGAAGTAAGATAGCTGGATTATATAGTAATTCTATTTTTAGTTTTTTGAGGAACCTCCATACTGTTTTCCATAGTGGCTGTACCATTTTACATCCCCACCAACAGTGCACAAGGGTTCCCATTTCTCCACACCCTTGCCAACACTTGTTATTTGCTGGGATTTTGGATACTGATATCTTAATGGGTATGAGGTGATATCTCATTGTGGTTTCGATTTGCATTTCCCCAATGATTAATGGTGTTGAGCATCTTTTCATGTGCTTGTTTGCTATTTGTGTATCTTCTTTAGGGAAATGTTTATTCAAGTCCTCTGTCTGTTCGAATAGCTTCTTAACTGTAGGATTTCTCAGGGCCCTTACTATATTCTTGTGCATTGTGCAACTCTAAGGATTGGATGAAGTATTCAGCATTTTTCAGACTTAAATATCCACGGAATTCCCATGGTTGTCTCAGGGGTGGCCTAGGGGACTCATTTTTTCCATGGAATTCCTTGGTATGGTGACCCACAATAGCCCTTGTCATACCATCATGGGTTAGAACTTGTTCCTTGAAGAGGTGAGAGGAAGGGGAAATAGTGTGTGGAGATGGAAGGTCACTGAAGATGAGTAGATATAAACGTGGATGAAGGGGGAGGTAAGAGAGTACGAGGTATGAATATAGGAGGAATAGAAGATTGAGCTGGAAAGGGGGTTGGTGGCATGGGAGGAAGCTGGCGCGACTGGGTACATTAGTGTTAAATTTAATAGTGGGGAGGTGAGGAGAGACTGGTGAGGTTTAGGGTGGGGGTTGGTAATGGAATTCTTCCATTTACCTCTGTTCTCTGGAATAGACGAACAAGGCTCACCATCTTCATAGGAACCAAAGTTTCATCTTGATCAGGGACTGGATGAGTAAGTAGTTTGACCAACACAGCCTGGGCCTGAGTTATGGGAGGAGGCATAAATAGTAGAGGAACCAGATACCCCACTATTTAATAAGGGCAGACTCGAGCTTTGTCCTCAAGGGATTGGATTCTAGGTTCCTTGGCTGAGTTCTTCTCTACCTCCTGTCAGTCCCAGGCCTCAGCCTTTGGACTTGCGCTTCACGTCTTATGGACACTGCTGAATTCACAAGGGATGTTTCTTGTTTTCTGGCTTTCAAGCATCAGGCTGTTTACCCTAGGCTGATTTGATTGCCCTCTGACCTATCTCAGTATTGGGCAGGCTGGTGGTTCCTGTGGCTAGAGTACTTTATGTAACAGTTGGTTTGGGCTCTTCTGTAAGTTCCTCTATTAGCCAGCGTTCTCCAGAGAGAACCAATAGGATATATATAGATATCTAAATGTAGAGAGACTTATTGTGAGGGATTGGCTCACACAATACCAGCTCTCCTGATTCTCAGGTCTTTAGGTTTGGACTGGAACCGTACCAGTGGCTTTCCTGGTCCTACAGCTTGTAGATGGCACCAATAGTTGTAAGTCCCTGTCTGAATTGAAGACCTGATAATCTGGAATGCTGATGTCCAAGGGCAGGAGCAGGTGGATGTTTCAGCGTAAACAGGATAAAGCATATTTGCCCTTCCTCCACCTTTTTGTTCTATTGAGACCCTCAGTGGATTGTATGCTGCCCATGTACATTGATTGGTGAGGGCAATCTTTATTCAGTCTGCTGATTCAGATGTTAATCTCTTCCAGAAACAATGTCACAGATACAACCAGAAATAATGTTCTACCAGCTAGCTTTCTGAGAAACCCTCAGCCTAGTCAAGTTGATGCATAAAATTAACCATTACAGTCTGCTAGCACACTGTTGCCTGAAATTGGGTCTCCCTCTGAAAGGGGTCTCACAGACTATCATGGAATTCCAGCCAAAGATGCCTAACAGTTTTACTTTGTTTATGAACCTTCATCTCCAGGAAGGCCTCATTGTATGGAAAGATTTGACATGTGAGTCTTACTTGAATTAAAAATTGAAGGTTTTGGTGAAGGGTGTGTTAGAAGTTTTGTAGTGTTGGTATTTCAGTTTCAGTTTTGTTTTGCCTGGAGTTACTATGCAAATCTATGTTTACTAGTAGGGGAGATTCTTATAGTCAAGGCAAGTCTATCTTGATACTCTTGTTTCTGGAGTCTGTTCTTGAGCCAACTTTCTGTCATCATAAAGCTGGTTTTGGTCCAATATCCTTACTGATTTTTAAAAATTCTCTTTGATAGTAAATAGGGACCTAATATACACCCAGAGCTATTCCTTGTTAAAACTTTGGGAATGGCAGTGACGCTGGCCAGACCACAGGTGATATTCTAGGCTTTCCCTACGTGCTTCATTACTTAATGATCCTGGGATGTTAGAATTGAATGGCTCCTGCCTAGACCAGGAAATTGAGGCTCTAATCCTAGAAAAATGTGTTTTCCAGCAATATTCTAAAAACACAAAAAGTAAAGCTTGCTGTGTATTAGCTGTCATTTGTCACAGAAGTCACTGTTTAAGCTTTGCAAACTTAAAGTCCTGTACTAATGCTGTCCTCACTCCCTCCCCCTCCTCCACCATTTCTTTTATAATCTTTAACTGTCATTTCTGTTGCTGCAGGTTAGCTACCTGCCTGTAAGGTGGGAGAGGTTGTGTTGTGTTTATTTCGTGTGTGTTTCCTGACTGCCTGCTCAAGGCTAAGGGTTGGGGCAAGTGCAGAGGGCAAGTGGTTAACATATAGGTAAGCAGAAGGGCTCTGAAGACTGTCTGGGTTCAGATGCCAGATGTGACACTTAACTAGCTGCTTGACCTCAGGCAGATTACCTCAAATTCCTAAGTAACAGTTAAACTCTTGGGGACTTAGTCTCCCCATCTGCAAAATGGTGATTGTGACGCATCCAACCCATAGGACTATTGTCAGGATGACATGAGTTAGTAGATGTAAATGCTTATAGCGTGTCTGTCACCTGATAAATCTCATTACATTACTATTGCTGCTGCTCTTGTTACTAATATAGAGACAGATGAGGGAAAATGCACCCTAAAGAGATGTTAAGAGAAGATAAGCCACAGTCACGGATGCTAACACAAAATGTTAGGAAAGCACTGGATCAGCACTGAGTAGAAATATGTGAAGCCCATGTGTAAATTTTTTCTTTATTGATTTTAGAGAGAGAGGAAGGGAGAGGGAGAGAGATAGAAACATCGATAAGAGAGAACATCAATTGGCCAACTCCTGCATGCCCCCCACGGGGGATTTGGCCCACAACCTGGGCATGTGCCCTGACTGGGAATCAAACCAGTGATCTCTTGGTACATGGGTTGACGCTCAACCACTGAGCCACACTGGCTGGGCTCATGTGTAATTTTAAATATTCTCATAGTCATATTTTAAAAAGTAAAAAAAAAATAAATAAAAAATAAAACCCAAACAGTGAAATTTATCTTAATATATTTTATTTACCCCATTATGTCCAAAATTTTATCACTTTAACACATCATCAATATAAAAAAATTATTAATGAGCTACTGTTTTACATTTCTTTTTTAAATACTAAGTTCCAATCTGGCGTGTATTTTACATGTACAAAACCTCTCAGTTTGAATGTGAAATTCATTGGAAATATTTGTTCTGTATTCAGAGAATTTACAGTTGAAAAAGTAGACTTGTATATCCAAGTTGTTCTAAACATACGTAAAAGTTTTCTAGTAACTGAATCTTGAGCATCAATTTTAAAATTTATATTTAAATTAATTAAAAATAAGCAGAATTAAGCATTCAGTTTCTCAGGCACATCGGCTACATTTCAAGTGCTCAGCGGCCACTTGGGCCTGGTGGCCACCGTGATGGACAGCGCAGATTTAGATTAAGTGTGGACTGAATTCATAGCTGAGGGAATGTTAAGCTGGCAGGATCAAGGAAGGCTTCATGGAGAAAGTACATTTAATTGGAATGTGAACAGGTTGAATTTAAATGCTTGGAGATAGAGAGGTACAAGAAATACCATGAGCAAATCCATGAAAGTAGAACATGAATAATGATAACCTTGAAAAAGGAAGAAAAATAGGGGCCAGTCATGAGTGTCCTCGACTACCGGAGTCAGGAGTGTAGCTTTTGTTAGATAGTAGGGATCCATTGAAGGTCTTTGAACAAGGAGTGACGTGACCAATCAGAGGGAGCAATGTTTAGTGTGGACTGGAGAAGGGGAAACACTGGGAACTGAGAAGGCTGTTAGGAGGCTATTGCAGGATCCCAGAGTTGGGGTGCAGAGGGCTTGGACTTGGGTGCTGGCTTTAGGGGCAGAGAAGAGGGTCAGGGTTTGGAGGAGAAGAAGTAGAACAGAGATTGGACCTTATAGGCAGATAGATGGCAGAGGGCCTTGGGAAGTTTGGAATCCAGTGTTTGTTGTGCCTTCCACAGAAAGAAATGAGAAGTCCTGAGTTCTTTGTTTTGGTTTCTGTGGAGAACTGGGGCATAGTAGGGTGACTGTTCAGTGGGTTTCTGGGTCCCTGCCAGGACTGTGAGGACAAGGAGGAAGGGTTGGCTTTGTGTGTGACCTGCCGCGGCAGCCTCCTCAGTAACACAGAGGCCGCTGCTCTTTGTGGCTCTTGTTCCTAATTGCTTCATTTCAGGCTAGATTCAGGGTTGATGGGATTTCTCCTATGGGTGGGGAAGGGAGGGTGTTGGAGAATGAAGGGGAATCTTTAATTCTGGCTTTTGTGTATTTTCCAAAACACAAATACAGACACCCACACCCTGTTCTGTGTTAGAGAGAAAATGTACCCCAAATGCATGATTACGCAAGGACTTGGCACTCCAGGGGTCTGTTTCTCTGGAACTCTGAGGGATTTTTCCTATGTTAACTCTCAACAAGGGTGTGGTATTAATGAGTTTGGGCCTAGGGGAACATTTACAGTGAGGAATCATTCATTCTCTCTGGTAATCTGAATGCTTTCATGGACCATCTAAGTCAAGCGTTGGGATTGGTGGGCACCACTCGCCCCACACCAGGAGAAGCATTGGTTGGGGCTGGGGTTGTGCCAATATGCTTTTTAGGAATCTGAATTTTTCATCCTCCCCATCCGTAAGGCCCCATAGTCCACTCTTGGGGTCAGCTTAGTCAAAGGGTCACGTTCTGTCAGGGGTGACTGCCAGCTGAGTTTTTGGTGTTGTTTATGCTTCCTCCTTCTGGAAGACATGAATTAGATTTTCTTAAACTCTTTGGATCCTATTCCCAGTCCTCCTGGAATCGGCTTCCTGTTTTGTTTTGTATTTCTTTAACAGACGCTCTCCTAGGGTGGGAGTAGGGGTTTTTATCCCAGAGTGATTTTATCCACTCTGTTAATCAGAGTAGTGCTAGCTGTGGCGACACATCTTGCAGCTTCAGTGGCCTGGCACTGTGAGCCTTAGCTGTTGTTCATGTGCAGTCCAGAATGGCTGTTCCCAGTTGGTGGGTGGCTGTCTTCCACCAGGAAGAGTGATTTAGGGCCCTTTCTGTTCTGTGACACCACCATCCTAGCTGGCAAAAGGGGAAGGAGTGTGGTGAAGACACAGCCATTTTTCCTGCCCTGACCCAGACATTACTTACACTCACATCTCATTGGGGAGAACTAGTCATGTGACCCCCCCCCAATAAATGCAAGGGGGCCAGGGAGATGAAGTCCTGGATGGCAAGGAAACCTCTTTTCTGCAACTTTAGTTTTGCTTATCTCACCGCTCAGTGATCAGCCTTGCTTACCCCATTCCATCTGCATGTGGCCATGTTGATTGCTCTTCTTAAAACCTAGCTCTGATCTTGTCAGCACCGTCTTGAACTTTCAGTCTCTCTCCAGAACTGGCAGGATAAAATTCAAGTCCCTTAGTGTGATGTTTGAAGTCCTTGGCCATTGTTTTCAGCCTCCCTTTCCAGGATTCTCTGCTGCCATTCCCTTGAACTTTTTGCCCCAGCAGTCAGGCTAATTGACTCTCTTTTTTTTTTCTCTCTCTCTCAGAGCTCTTCCTTCTGGGCCTTCTCAAGTCTGTCCCTGGATGGCTTTCTGCTTCTCCTCACAGTGGCCCTGGTCAAACCTCTGAGCTCGGCCTATGGATTCATGGCAGATCTGAGCGTCCTTGAAACGATAGCAAATAACTCGTTGCAGATCCAGCCTGGTTTATGTGGCTGTTTATTAGGGCTAATATTTCATGCATATCTGTCTTATTTTGCTGGCCAGATTGTCCACTCTGAGAAGATACTTTATTATGTTTCCTATAGAGTCTAGTATATCGCCTGTTGAGTAGTTACAAGTGCTTAGCAGGTGCCAATTGCTTTATGTGACACTTCAGCCCAACAGCGAGGGCATTTTATCATCAACAGATAAAGTTGAGCCCAAGGTTTACCCAGCTACTAAGTGGGGGAGCCAGGCTTGAACATAGGTGTGCCTCCTGGGTATAGGAGGCATCTGTTAGGTGGTTGATGAAGGTAGAGTTCAGTGCAGGGCAGGCCATATGCCTTGTATTCTGAGAGTTTATAATCTAGTTGGGTAGACTAGCTGTGCACAGTCTCTGTACACAATGTAAGAGGTGGTTTGACAGAGTGGCAAGGGCATGGGCTTTTGAAAGTCAGACCTGAGCTCAGATATCAGCTCTGCCACTTGGAGTAGTGGTTTCTTGGAGAAATAATTTACTTCTCTGAGCTTTGATTGATTTATTTTTTTATTTTTTCTTTATTGATTTTAGAGAGAGGAAGAGAGAGAGAGAGAGAGAGAGAGAGAGAGAGAGAGAGAGACATCGATGAGAGAGAACATCGATTGGCCGCCTCCTGCATGGCCCCCACTGGGGATTGGGTCGATGCTCAACCACTGAGCCACACCAGCTGGGTCTGAGCTTTGATTGAAAAAAACAAAAAACTGTAAATGGGAGGATGATAGCTCCCAGAGCTGTTTTTGGGATTAGAATTAGAGGAAATGGAGGAAATGAATATAGTTGTTGGTAACTAGTAGGTAGGTAATAAATCTTAGCCAATATTATCTGTTATTGTCACTTAAGGCAGGGCATGGGTAAATGCCAACGTGGGTGGTCCTGTAAAATCATCAATATGGAAGATTGCTGACAACTGGGTGGGTCAGAAAGCTTTGTGGAAGACAGTGCATTTGGGCTGGATTTTGAGAGATGGCTAAGGCCTTCCCCCCATAGTTTACAGATGTGCTTTATTTGGCTGCATATTATTTACATTGTTTGAATTAGATGCCAACATTTAAAAATTGGGTGATCTCCCACGAGCACACATATCTTTGTCTTCTCTTGAAATATTGACGGTGCACAATATGCCTGCGTTCCGGCACAACAGGAATCAGAAAAGACACCCCCTTGTCCTGCTTTACTTGCCTGCACCCTAAGGCATTTGAGTTTGAAACTCTGGTTATACTCCCTTCTGGTCCTTTTCCTATTGGTTAAAGTATTAGTTTCCTGTCGCTGCTGTAACAAATCACCACGAACGTAGTGGCTGAAATAACACAAATTTATTCTCTTACAGTTCTGGAGGTCTGGAGGGTAAAGTGGGTCAGCATTTTGAAAAGCTCACTCGGAGTGTGTGTGAAGAGTGGATTGTAGGGGCAGTAGTCCAGGTGGAGGCGGTGGAGGCCTGGACTGAATACTGATATTAGAGATGGAGAGAAGTGGATGGTTTTGGAGAGGAAACCAATAGCTGTGCTGCTGTGGCCTTCTCCTTGCTGCTATTGCTTTGGCTTATTTAGATTTTTTTTATGGAATGCTTCATGAATTTGCGTGTCATCCTTGTGTAGGGGCCATGCTAATCTCTGTATCGTTCCAATTGTAGTATATGTGTTGCTGAAGGGGGCACTATTTAGACCTTTTGCTGCTCTCAAGGGAGAATGTTCCTGAGCTTTGCCAGCTTCATGGCTGGTGGAAGAGTAGGAGGCCTGGGCCCAGTGCTTGTCTGGCCTCTGTTTAGCCTGTTGGTGTGGAGGTGACAGCCTTGGTAAGCGAAGTCTTTCTGGCGTGTTGACCACTTAAGGTCATGTCTAGACGTTTTTGCCCCAGACCTCATCTTGATCCCAAACCAAATATGTCCACCTGCTGTTACTATATCACCTTCCTTTGGAGAAACCATCTTCCTGCCTTTGCTGACGAGTACCTCTAGGTAAACCCTCGGGGTGCCCTGTCCCTCCTCTGAGGCTTGCCCAGAGAGGGGAGGGGCGTCCTCCAGATTTGTGTCCCTGTGTGGAAGGGTCCAGCTGAGCCAAGATCAGCAGTACCTTCTCTGCCAGGCCTTCGTCAGTGTTCTCACTGTGTGTCATAGGTGGAAGAACCCCAAGCCAGGGGCACCAGACTCCTTGTCGGTCGAGAGTGTCCTGTCTTTCCTATTATGCACTGTGATTTTTAATGTAAGAGTTATTTTTGTTAACTTAGTTTTCTCAGCCTCTTTCCACTGATTCAGGAAGCAGAAATTAATAATACCTCTTCCTTTGCCCGGCTGGTGTGGCTCAGTGGTTGAGTGTCGACCCATGCACCAAGAGGTCGCCAGTTCAATTCCCAGTCAAGGCACATGCCCGGGTTGTGGGCCCGATCCCCAGTGGGGGCCTGCAGGAGGCGGCCAGTCAATGTTCTCTCTTTTTTTTTTTATCCTCACCTGAGGACATATTTGCATTTATCTTCAGAAAGAGTGGGAGGGAAAGAAGGAGGAAGAGAGAAAGAACATCGACGTGAGAGAGACACATTGAGTGGTTGCCACCCACAGGACCCCAACCGGGGCTGGGGACAAACTGCAACCGAGGTACATGCCCTTAGCAGAAACAGAACCCAGGACTCTCTGGTCCGCGGGCTGATGCTCTAACCGCTGAGCCAAACCGGCCAGGGCTCTTATCTATGTTTCTTTCTCTCTCTCTCTCTCTCTCTCTCTCTCTCTCTCTCTCTCTCTCTCTCTCTTTCTCTCTCTCTCCCCCCCCTTCTCTCTCTAAAAGCAATAAAGAAAAATAAATAAAAAAATAATAATACATCTTCCACTGCAAATATACAGCACTCTCAGGTTTCTGGCAAGTTGTGTTAAACATTAACTTACTGTTCCTCACAATAGTCCTAGGAGAACAGTGAGACTTCTCTCTCTACCCATTTTTGCCTTTTTTTTTTTTTTTTAGTCTTGCACCAGTGATTACTGGGTTAATAAACAGATGAGGATTCTACAGTTCATACTGTTGAGCACCATTTCTTTCTGTGCCCTTACTGCTATCTCTGAAGTGTTCCTTTATGTTTTTGGGATAAAACATGTGCCTGCTGTTGCATTTAGCCATCTGAGATGACCGTTGTAGAGATGAGGAACTGAGGCCGAGACAGGTGGTGGGACTTGCTGCACCACTGAGCTGGGCTGATAGAGGGCAGTGTGGCTCGGAGCCCCTCATCCTGCCATCATGATTCTCTGCTGGCTCTCCTCACACCTCCATGGGTAGTGGTCTCGTGGCTGGTTTGAGGATGTGATTGTGGCTGCTTTGGTGAAAAGGGAAACCCTCACCCACACAGCAGGAGTGGAACATGGGCACCTTTTTCCCTCCATCATGTGGACCACCTACAATGCCTTGGGGTCCAGCTAGAAGCCCCATTTTCTATCCTAAGCATTCTTAACCCTGCCAGGCACTTCCGCTCTGGAGAAACCTGCTAACAGGAGAAGGGGCAGCAGCTCTGGTCTGCAGCAGACCCTGGCCCTGCTGTTGACCTGGCAGTGGGCAGGTTACTTAAAGATTCAGTCTTTGAGCCTCTGTTTTCTCATTTGCTATTGGTCTTATCCTGGAGAGTTGTTATGAGGATGAGACGATATGTCATATGGGAGCAGCAAGGCATAGGCTTCAGAGTCCAGGCTCTGGAGCTGACAGCCCAGGTTCAAATCCTGCCTCTGCTACTTACTAGCTGTGTGACTTCAGGCAAGTTACACACTGTGGCCTCACACCCTCTGCCCCGGAATTAGCTATTCTTACTTTTTTCAGTCCCTAACCCCCTCCCGTTCAGAGGCAAGGGGTTTATCATCTGGGAAGGACCTGCATCTGGACATGATGTTTTATTTTGCTAAAGCCTCCTGGGTTGGAGGAAGCGTTTCCCCTCTTTCCCTAACAGGAAGGGACAGGGTATGTCTGCGTGGGAGCGATTGGTGACGATACCTTAGAGCGGGACACAAACAGGAAGTTCAGAAACAAGCTAATACTTAGAGAGACTTAAGTTAGAGAATTACTGGCGCTGAAAATAGAAAATTCAGCCTTACTTTTCAGAAAAATAACAGATGCCTAAATACCAGTGGCGAGGAAGGGAGAAGGCTATTGGTTGGTTTCTACATGAGATCTCAGTGAGCAAAGAGTGGTTTCAATTGGTTTCTCTTGACTTGTTTTGTTCTTGAGATGATGAAACAGAGGCTACTGGGAAAAACTCTTTGAGCCCTTAAATAATTAGGGTCTTCTGCATTGTGCACTAAATGTTTTTTAGTGTTCAGCCTGCCTTTTAAGCTAGACTGCCTGTTCCTTGAAGGCAGGTGCCAAGGATTCACCAGCCTTTGTAGCCTCTGCTGGGCCTCACACAGGGCTGAGCAGGGTGGTGCCAGCACGTGACTGGTTGGGGTCCAATTCTTCGTCCTTTTGTTTTGCAGAGTGAGTACATTGCTCCCTGTGACTGTCGGAGGGCCTTTGTCTCTGGATTTGATGGCTCTGCAGGTGAGTCGCTAAATTCTCTCTCTGTTCTTTCTGTACTTTTGTTCGCCTCCCAAAAATAACTGGAACAGGTTTCAGCCTGTGACATAGCACCAAAAAGAAAATGCAAACCAGACGTTCTCCATCCAGCCCCTGCAGAAAAGTGTGGGTTCCCAGCATCCTCTTGCTCCCTAAGGTCCCCTTTTAGTGACCCTTTTCTCTATGTCTTGGCTTTTAAAAAGCCATTTCTATGACCTACAGTTATCTCCCGATCTCTGGAAAGAGACTGTTCACCAAGTCTCCCTATCAGGAACTCACTGACCATCCTGTAAAGACCCACACCAGAGTTTCTTTGCAGAGGACCCAGGCTCCAGCTGTGGCCACCACATTTTATAGGAAAAATAAAGTGAATAAAGCCTGATAATCAAATTAAAAAAATGTTTTTGAACTTTCTATGGAATATAACAGAAATACAGAAACTCATATCAATTAAACTGAATATACCTGAGCAACTCACACTGCAAATAATAATTAATGGGACCCTACTATCCCCCAGCAACCCTACCTTAGCTTAATGGTAATTCTACAGGTGGTTGGCTTTTGATTTCTCTCTCTGCACTTTCGGCTTGAATAACAAAGGTCAGTGCTGAGCTCCATTGGTGCCCTGCCCTAACTCTCCCCAGGCTGTTATGCCTGTGAGTTTTAGGGTGTTTCCCACCAGACTCACATCCCTAAGCTAGATTTGGCGAGAGCCCCTCTCTCCTTGGAGTTAGCCTGCTGCTTCCTTTGATGTCAGTGCTTGTGTTGGTTGGCACTTAGGATTGGTTTTGGCTGACACCTCTGCCGAAAGCCCTGAGTTCCCCCAGGTCTGTGGGAACTGAGGGCAGGTAGAGGTGGGAGGCATGAACTCCCACCGGGTCATCACGAACACTCACAGGGTCCGGGGAAAGGTGACATACTCCTTTGGGGTGGCTGGCGGAGCAGATCACTGTGATCACTAGCAAGAACTGTTTTTACGTCTTTCTTGTGGATTTTGAGGCCATTTTGGCCTTAGATCCATAGTCCTCTGTACTGCTGGCCTTGACTCATGCTGCACAGCTTGGCTTCTCTTGTGCAGGGACCAGTGTCCAGAGCCTGGCCCACAGCTGATTCTCAGTGGCTTTGCCTTCTCTTGCCTGGAGGCCGCCCTGGAGTCAAAGGCTGGCTGCCCTACTGGAGTGGTGGTGGGTGGCTGGGTCTCTCTTGCCTGGAGGCCGCCCTGGAGTCAGAGGCCAGCCTGCCCCACTGGAGTGATGGTGGGTGGCTGGACCACATAGGAGCTGGTGCTCGCACTGTGCTTGCCCATCTGCTCTCATTTTGTGCAGCTTTTGGGTGGCTGTCAGAATCCTTTCTCATTTCTTTGCTCCTTTGCTCCAGGCACAGCCATCATCACAGAAGACCATGCAGCCATGTGGACTGACGGGCGCTACTTTCTCCAGGCTGCCAAACAGATGGACAGCAACTGGACACTCATGAAGATGGGTGTGTAGAGGCATGGCCATCCCAACCTCAGTTGGCCAGCTGGCCAGCTCTGGGAAGGGACCCTAGAGCTCCCCAGGGCTCTTGGATCTTAACCCCCTTTTTTCTTTAAATCCTCACCCGCGGATATTTTTCCACTGATCTTCAGATAAAGTGGGAGGGAGGGGTAGAGAGAGAGAGAGAGAGAGAAACACCGATGTGAGAGAGACACATCGATTGGCATTGGTTGCCTCCTGCATGACCCCAACCAGGGCCAGAGATCAAATCGAAACCAAGGTATGTGCCCTTGACTGGAATCGAACCCACAACTCTTTGGGCCGTGGGCTGACGCTTTAACCGCTGAGCCAAACCGGCCAGGGGATATCTTAACCCTTTTATGGGGTCATGGACCCTTTCTAGGAACCAAGGTGTGTTAGTCTGTCTAGGCTGCCATACAAAATGCTGGTGACTGCGTGGCTTCAACAACAGAAATTTATTTTCTTAGTCTGGAGGCAGTAAGTCTAAGATCAGGGTGCCAGTGTGCTCAGGGTCTGGTGAGAGAGATCTCTTTCTGGTTTGTAGACTTCTCACTGTGTCCTTGCCTGGCTAGATCTCTCTGTCCTCTTCCTCTTAGAAGGCCACCAATCCTATTGGATTAGAACTCCACCCTTATGACTTCATTTAACCTTAGGTACCTCCTAAAACCCTTGTCTCCATATACAGTCACACTGGGGGTTAGAGCTTCAACATATGAATTTTGAGAGGACACAATCCAGTTCATGGCACAAGGAAAACCAAGAAAATCGCATCCTTGTGTATACATGTGCTTTCAATTTTGGAAAGTCCTGGTTCAGGATACTCATTTTAGTGAGGGGAAACTGAGGGCCAGAGAGGACAGCTGATCTGCTGCGGATCACGGTCCCTGCCTCGCACTTGACTCATGCACCAGGGGCCTTTCCACTGCTCTTTGCTGCCTCGTGATTCAGAGTAAGAGAAAGGCCAGGGGCCACTGGCAACAGAGGCTAGGAAGCTCTCCCCCTGAGGATCCTGGACTGCTTCTGGCACTCAGCTTTGGAGAGGAGCACAGGGCAGGAACTTCCCTGGAGAGGTTGCTCCACATTCAGTGCTTCAGTTTCCTCATCTGTAAAATGGGATGATAATAGTAAGTACCACACAAAATAGTGAGAATTAAAGAAATAATGTATGGAGAGCGTAGAGTTCAGTGTTTATTGAATAGTGTGTGTGTGTAAAAACTTTTTTCATTTCATTTTGTGCTATGTGTATTTTTCCTTGTCATTAAAATGGTCTTTAGGAACATGGTTTTAGTGGTTGTACAAAGGTCCCTTTCTCCTGGATTTGGGACTTGGAGAGTAGAAGACAGGTAATGAAAGCAATTACAGGACTGAATGAGGAAGAGAAGAGGAGGCAGATACCTGGTATTTCTTGTTTGATGTTGGAAGTAAAGAGGAAAGCAGACTCACAGTTCAGGGGGCAGAGGCTGTTGACACTGAGCTAAGTTGAGATGACACCAAGGTCCAAGCTGCTAGCCTCCTGAGGGTGTGTGTGTGTGTGTGTGTGTGTGTGTGTGTGTGTGTGTGTGTGTGTACAAATGTGCACGCACGCATGTGCAGGGCCCACACTCTCCATGGACATATATGTGTGTTGCTTATCTTAGGGAGGCCTTAGGAACATTCTTTCTCTCTCTCTCTCTCTCTCTCTCTCTCTCTCTCTCTCTCTCTCTCTCACACACACACACACACACACACACACACACACACACACACATATACCACTAGGCCTATAAACTTTTAATTGCATGTCTTAGTTAATGGTCATGCACCCTTAATATATATGTATATTTGTTTATGTCACAGTGTTCATCTGTATTTTAAATTGGAGCAAAGATTAATTTCTACATTTTTTAGAAAAAATAAATACAAAAGGAATTTCTCATATTTCCTGCTTTGACCCCAGTTGATCACTTAGTGTACCCCGGAGGTGTGGGCATCTCTCTTTGGGGCCCAGAACTCCAGCTGTGAGTTCTGTGAGTACACTGGGGGTCAGATGTCAAAGGAGCGGTACTGCCTGTCTGCTCCTTAAAGCAGGTGTGTGGCGGCCCTGGGGGATGAGTCCTTGTTCCTTCCAAGCCCCTCTCTAGTTTCTTTTTGGAGCTGCTCTTCCCTAAGCCCACCTTTCCTCAGGCGTCTCTCCTGTGTCAGGATATTCTGGTGGGTTTGGTTGGTGAGTGATTCATCCCTGGGGCTTTGCCAAATACCTGTCTACTAGGAGATGACATGACTTCATACCAGGGGCATTAAAGAAACTTCGTTAGTAAGTGGTTTGTGTAGCAGTTTGAAAAAATAAGAAAGAATCGAATAGCAAAATAACAACTCAGTGTCAGCTTCAAGGCAGTTTTTTAAAACTGAGATTCATGAGCTCATTTCCTTTTAAACCTTTGAACTTTCCTCTGTGGTTCCGAGGTTATCAGTCCTCAGTAGAGAAAACAGTCAAGATAAGTACTGTTTTAGAATATGTGACCTTTCACTCTAAACATGCATATAGTTCACCAAGATGTTAATTGTTTAGCAAAAATCTGATTAAAAAGTATATATCCCAAACATACATGGCTTGGATGAAAGAGAAACTGGAATATCAAAAATAACTTCAGTTCCTTTCTGGAAGCGTATCTGGTGTCCTATGACTGGGCTGAGATTCAGAAAGGGCCGCTTGCTCTCGGAGTCGGGAAGCCCTGGGAGCAGGTAGACAGCGGTGGTGGTCTTGTGTGTCGTCCTTAGAATCTGGAGAGATTTTTTTGCTGCCGAGACTTGTGCCTTGCCCTCTAGTCAGGCCTGGGTGTGGGGCACAGGGCTTCATTCTTCACTGCTGCCTTCCAGATGACGGGAGGGCACAGGGACATGTGTTCCCCTTGCCTGGTGTGGGATGTAAGGAGGCTCCCAGCTCCCTGCCTTCACCATGTCACCACCCAAGTCCTCACCAAGTGACCAGGAGTGGTGAAGTGACTGGAGGCTGATGAGATACTCTTCACGATGACGCTGTGTACCTATGGCACAGTGATTCCCAGGATGCCATTTTACCAGGGCTCTCATGAAAATCCTGCTTTGCTTCTTCTCTCTCACCCTTGTCTTATGCTTTCCTTACCTACCATCTTACACTTCTCACAGCCTTCCAGAGGTAATGGAAGGTCAGATTTTCCAAATCCTGCCCATCCACCTTAAGAAGGTGCTCAGTAACAGCCTTGCTATCTTGCTGCTGGTGAATTGCATCCTTCTGGGTAGGACAATGAGCTCGGGCCCAATGGGAGTTGTTTCTCATCAGCTGTTTCCTCTGTAGGTCTGAAGGACACGCCAACTCAGGAAGACTGGCTAGTGAGTGTACTTCCTGAAGGATCCAGGGTTGGTGTGGACCCACTGATCATTCCTACAGGTGAGGGAGCTTGGGCCCTTCCAGCTTGGGTGAGGAAGTGGGTTCTAGGTGCGGGTTGTAGAACATTTATGGGCTCAGCATGATTTGATATCACAATACAGGTCAAGGTGAGGGATGAATTCTGTCATAGTTACAGTTTCTCATCCTGCACTCAGTGCAGGGCCATGGAAGGATTGCCTTTCAGAAGGTGCCAGGCTCTGAAAGCCCTTCTGCCTGTTATGGGCACTCAGTTCCTGGCTGGGCCACGTGTGTTTCTCCTCAGATTACTGGAAGAAGATGGCTAAGGTTCTGAGAAGCGCTGGCCACCACCTCATTCCTGTCAAAGAGAACCTGGTGGACAAGATCTGGACAGACCGTCCTGAGCGGCCCTGCAAGCCCCTTCTTACTCTGGGCCTGGATTACACAGGTCAGGACTGCAGCTGTGCCCACCAGGGTCTCCAGCCATCGTCCCCTCTGCCTGTCCCCATCGTCTCCCTCCCAGTCCTCTGAATCCAAGTCAAGCTGATGGGAGGTTTTTGCCCCTCCCTGATACAGTGGAGCATTTGATGAAAGCAGGAACTTTATTTCTTTCTACCATTGCCACCTTCTTGCCACTTACTTGGGCAGAGTTGATTCTTGCACAGTTCTTCTGGGCAGACTTTGGGTGCTGCTAAGATTTTTTTTTAACCACTCAGTTGCTAACTGCTCCTTAAGGTGTCTGATATTGGAAACAGAGCCTAGAGGTTTCTAGGTGCCATTTCCTTTTCTTCTGCTGGCATTTTGTATGCTTACCTTCCCTGCCCTCTTGTACCTGCTGCTTTAGAGGTTTTGGGGTGTGGGTAGGTTTCTTTGGCCTGTGTCATAGTGGTGGGTAAGGAGCAGGTTCTGTGAACAGTTTGTGGGAGCTGAAAGTGTGGGTTTATGGGATAGTGAGGGGTGCAGAGGGAAAGGCCTGGGAGGTAGGGCTGCAGGGGAGGGAGCCTTGCTGCAGACACAGAAGAGGAGAGGTGGATGGGGGATGTCTGGAATGCAGGCAGATTGCCCAGAGGGGTCCTGGGAAGAAAGCATTACAGGCCAGACTCTCAGCCAAGTTTTAAATAGCATTCCTGTGCTGAGCTTCAAAGCAGCGTTGGGTTGTGGGGGCAGCCCCAGCTCACTCTCCCTGTGACAACCTCACCGAGAGTATCGCAGATTGCGGGGGGATGGGTCCACTGAGTGGCCCAGGTCAACCAAACACTTTCCATCAGTGTGTTTTGAATTTTTTTAAAAACTGAAGCAGAGGCTCTGACCTAGCTCTTGGAGGAGAGAGGAGAGCAAATGTTGCTGGTAAGACTTCTGTTCGCAAACATGTGAGTGCGAAGTACTGTGTGAGGTGCTGGGTGAATAGGACAGATGCCCACCCTGTTCACAGGTGGCTGTAACCAGAGTTCCAAGTGCTGCTTGATGGTGGGGGTGGTGGTGGTCATCGGGCGAGCTCCTTTAGGGCCATGATTTCAGCCTGGGGAGCAGCAGGGAGGCCCTGGCTGTATCTGACAGAGCAAGTGCGATTTGGAAGTGATCATCACAGTGAGTCAGACCTCAGGGAATTCCTATGGTCTTAGCTCTGAAAGGCAAATCTTGCTGCTCCAGGAACAAGGTGGTAGGTGATACTTCCCTGACCTCCAAGACTGGATGCATTCTCTCTGCAAGGTAGTGTGTTTCCAAAGCACCCTGTGCTTCCTCTGTTGCATTAATTTTTATACACTAGTGTAACTAATTGTTGGTTTAATCGCCTGTCTTCCCTTCTAGATTTGTAAGCGCCATGAGGGCAGGGACTGGGTATAGCCCAGAGCTGTGTAACAGCAGCGACCAGCACAGTGCCTGACAGATATCTATGCCTGGAAGTCTAGATGCTTCATACACATTCATTAGATGAACAAATGAGTTCATTTTGCTGGTGAGGTCATCAGGGCTCTAGACAGTCAATGGCTTGATTGGCAGGTTTCCGTCTGCTCAAATAACATGTTCCCTAGGATGTGGTGCTGGTTAAGAATGTTTGGGACACAGGTCCCTGGAGTTGCAAGCACGTTTTTTTATTTTTTATTTTTGCAGGTATCTCCTGGAAGGAGAAGGTTGCAGACCTTCGGTTGAAAATGGCTGAAAGGAATGTCGTGTGGTTTGTGGTCACCGCCCTGGATGAGATTGCCTGTGAGTGCTCTGGTTCTGCTGTTGGGTGTGTTTCCTAATCTCCTCTGGTCTCTGGGAATCCGTGTGCTCATGCCACCCAGTTTTCTGAGTGGCCAGGGAATGCTGAAGAGACTGTGTCACCAAATGGGTACACATATGCCAAGTAGGATGGCGAAGGAATTATCGGGAGTCGGGGGGGAGAGTAGCCTGGCCCTGAGTAGTGTTTCGGCCGAGGCTGATGTTAAGTCTGTGGTGGAGTCCACCTCTGGCCAGTCTCTTCAGGACTGTGACACCTATGAGGAAGGACGTTTTCTCCAAACATTGTGCACCTGTCAACATTCTTGTCTTCCTGTAGGTGTACAAGAGTGTCGCAGATCAAGGGGGGATGGGTCCACTGAGTGGCCCGTTGTGTTGACTGGCACACAATGTTCTTTTTTTTTTTAAAAATTTTTTTTTCTTTATTGATTTTAGAGAGAGAGAAAGGGAGAGGGAGAGAGAGATAGAAACATTGATGAGAGAGAACATGGATTGGCCGCGTCCTGCATGCCCCCCACTGGGGATCTGGCCCACAGCCTGGGCATGTGCCCTGACCAGGAATCAAACCAGTGACCTCTTTGTGCATGGGTCGACGCTCAGCCACTGAGCCACACCAGCCGGGCCACAATGTTCTTTATATGCTTTTCCTGTGGTTCTCTCAGTTTTTTACATTGAGAATATTCTAGAAATAATTCTACCTCAGAAAACTTAGGAACTGAAAGTTCTTCGTGAAGCCTTTTAATGCAATAGCAATTTCTCAAATTTTAAACCTTAAACGACCCTCATGTAACTACTCAGAACCTTCTGTTACCTTCTAGAACTGAAGGATCTGGGTGAGCCTTCCTGTCCTGTCTGCTGGGTTCTGACCAGGTGTGACCCAGGGCAACTGACAAGAGGCACTGCCTTCACTTTCATTTTCTCACCAGTGAGAGACCCAATTGTGTCCTGTCTCTGCCATTCCCAGCCCCCAAACTTTGTCATGTGTATCAGTGATTTATATCCCTAATTAACTTAATAATTGCAACACCAGAGAAAGTAACATATAAAGCTAATATCTCCCCTTGGTTAATAGAAAAACACATTCCCATTGTAGAAAACTTGGAAAATGCAGAAGTAGAAAGAAAAAAAATCACCAATAATCCTGTTACCCAGAGATAAATCACTTTTAACATTCGGTACATATATAATTTTGTAGCTTGGTTTTTTTCCATATATCAGTATACCCTAAGCATGTATAAGCATGCTTTTAAATGACTATTAGATATCCTATAATATGGTTATACCTCAGGATGACCTTTGGTTATTTCCAATATCCCCATGATTTTATTACGATGCTGTCATCAAAATCTTGGTGCATCAGAATTTGTGTCTTAGTTTCTGATACTTTTCTTGCTGTTTTGGGTTGGCTTCTAGTGGTGGTATTACAGGTTAGAGAATATGTGCATGGTTGGGCTTTGACCTGTCTTGCCATTTACCTGCCAGAAAGGTTGTCCAGAGGTATGTGAATAGACCCCTCATGCCACACCCTTGCCAGCCCCAGGTAGCCTTGTACTAGTTTAGTCTGATAGGCAAGAAATGGTGCCTCATTGCCTTACTTTGAGAAGCCTTTATTTTAAAATAGAGGCAGTACTTTTTATACCAGGGTCTTTTAGCACTCCTCAGGAGAGAAAGCCTTAGGCCCTGGACGGCCAGGGACCACAGCTGTGCTCTCTGCTGGTCCCTCTAGCTTCTCAGACATGCAGTGACCTCACCAGACCTCCGAGGCTGGCTGTAGGCGGGTCCTCCACCCAGCCTGCAGCACTGCTAACCCCTGGGTGGGCCGCTGGCTCAGGTTTCATCCCTGGGCCCCTCTGACTCACTGCTTTTGTTCCTCTGCCGGGAAGCTCCGCCTCCACGGGGCTCACTGACCCTTACCGGGAGGGCCTCATTTGGCCTCCTTCCTGGGTGGGTCTGAGTGTTTCTACCCCGGGTTGTTTGCCTCAGAAGGGAGACAGTGCTTGGCTCCTTCCCCATTATTTGGGAGTGCCAGAGGTTTTTCTGCGGCAAGGCCTGGCAGGTCACCACCAGGCGGACCATTCCAACTCTTTGTTTGAAGGGCATTTCTTGTGTTTTCTGACTAATAACTCCTCCATTCCCTTCTTGGGACAGTGAGGTGGCGGCAAAAGAAACAGTTCTGGTGCCATCATTTGGCGGACATGAGCAACTGCAGCTCAGAGGTGGAACCAGGAAGTAGGGTGCCCTGTCTTTCTGAGAGATAGATGCCTCTGAATCCTTCCAGAGCAGGCCGAAGCTCTTCTTCCCCTACAAGACACCCCTTAAAATCTCGTCAGGCAGGTGACAGGGACTCTGTTTTGTTTATTTGTCAGGGCTGTTCAATCTCCGAGGATCAGATGTGGAGCACAATCCAGTATTTTTCTCCTACGCAATCATAGGGCTGGAGACGATCATGTGAGTTTGCCCCACACCTGACAGTCCTGCCCCACAGCAGCTCGGAGCTGTGTCCCCTTTCCAGTCCCGGCCCACCAGCCACTGCCTAACTTTCTGCTGATGCGCTGCTTTTCTCCTGTTCTTTCCCTCCTGCCTCCTTTTTCCTCTCCCTTCTCATCCTGCCTCTATCCCCAATAATCTGAAATCTCTGAAAGTCTCTATAGTACAATGGGATGAAAGAATAAGTAGGCAAGGCCATCAGAACAAAACCAAGTGAGGTTAGTGTACAAAATTCCTGCTGCAAAGTCTTGTTCAGGCCACGTATTTGATTCCAAGTTTTGTAGTGGCCAGTGCAAGGGGGTGTGTAGGCTCAGTTATACAATCCTGGGTTCACAGTGTAAACGAACCCAGTCACTCTGAAGGTCAGAATGACACAGGAAGACCCCCTGAGCCACACCTCATCAGATCGTAGTTTATCTTTTAAAGTTGCCCATGGCCTTCCTGCCATTGCTTTTCTATTTGGATGGCTTTTTGCATTCAGACAACATATTTCTTGGTGCTTATTATGTGCTAGGGTTTCTGTTAGGTGCTGGGGTGAATGAAACAGGCAGGGTTCCAGCTAGAGTTGGGGAGATGAGTCTCCTTGGGGGATTTGGGCACATAAGTGGGCACAAAATGGTCAGTGGGATGGTGATCTGAGTATAGGGAATAGCATTTCAGAGGCTCTGGGCAGGAGCGAGCACAGTGGTGTGCAGGGCCCGAAGTGGGTCAGTGTGGTTGGAGCATAGAGTGTGAGGCCAGAAGGTGAGCAGAGGCCACATAAAGGGAGGCCTTGTGAGTCACGTTCAGGGGCTTCGGCTCTTATCCTGAGGACACTGGGGAGCTATTGAGTGAGTTTTTCACAGGGACCCACATGATCAGCTTTGTATGATGGGTAAGGAAGGCTGGAGGCAGGGAGACCAAGTAGGAGGCTGACAGATGGCAGTGGCCTGAACCAGGGCAATGACTGGGCCAGGTTGTAGCTAAAGCTGGACAGCTTTGATAGACATTTAGGCCATTGGTCTGAAGATCTTAAGGAGGGAAGGAAGGGCATCAAGGAGGCCAGTGCACAGGTTCTGACGTGGGGAAGTGGGTGCATGGTGACACTACACACTGGGACAGTGTGCACAGTCTGCCAAGCAGGGTCTGGGAGAGGAACGGGGAGGAAGGAGAAGCTGCCTGGTTTCGATTGCCAGAGGACAGAGCCTGTTGTATGTGTGGGTCTGTGCTTTCACTCACGAGCCCTCCTTTTCTGTCATCTCACCTGCGCCCCTCTGCAGGCTCTTCATTGACGGTGACCGCATAGATGCCCCCAGTGTGAAGGAGCACCTGCTTCTTGACTTGAGCTTGGAAGCCGAATACAGGATCCAGGTGCTTCCCTACAAGTCCATCTTGAGCGAGCTCAAGGTTTTGTGCACCAACCTATCCCCAAAGGAGAAGGTGTGGGTCAGCGACAAGGCTAGCTATGCTGTGAGCGAGGCCATCCCCAAGGTTGGTAGCCCCACCGAAGCCCATTTGAACCCTCACACTCCACTGCCAGCCCCTTCCCAGTTCTGGCATCGCGTAGCTTTGTCTCTGAAGCAGAGCTTGGTCAGGCAGATCTCCCAGCTGACTGTTGGGTCAGAGGTGCCGTCTCCCTGGATGAGCCCTTCAGGCTGGAGCCACACTGAGAGCGTGGCATGAGAGATGATCTTAGGTGGTACACATTAATACTTTGGTTTATTTAAATGTATCAATTTTATAAGTGTTTTAATGTATACTCGAAAAATCTAACCAGCCTGTGATACCATGATATAAAAATTGTTTCTTAAGACAAAGTTGATTTTAATGAACTAAGTTGATTTAAAGATAGTTTAAAGAGAAGCGTTAACTAAATGAGTGTCCAGGGGGTAGGCAGCTAGGGTAAGAGCTGTGCAGGTGGTAGGAGAAAGCTTAAAGTCTGGGGAACATTACTCCACCCCCAACCCCCCAACATCTTATAGATAGGGAGATCTGAGGCCCGAGAAACTTTGGGGTTGGGGATTTGTCAAAGGTCAAATAATAGTGGTGGCCCTGCCCTTGACTGAGCTTCTGCTGGGTGATACCTGTCCTTTCATTTTAACTGGGGCCTGGGGCAGGACTGGAATCCAAGCCACCTTACATGTCACCATTTTGACTGTCCTTGGCCTCTGGCTGCCAGATGCTCATTGACAAGCCCAAGCTGTGGGCCATCGGGAAGACCCCAGGCCTGGCCCTCTAGACCTGGCTTGTCATCACACCCCTGTCACTATCACACTGTGAGACACGCAGTTACTCAGAGCTTTTCCTCCTTTACTTAAGTGGGGGTCACGCCTGCCTTCTCTGTTTCATGAGGGGCATGTATGTGAGAGAAGAACGAGAGTGGAGGGAGTGAAAGCCCTTTGAGCAGCTCTGTGCAGGTGTGGGGTGGTCCTAAGTCCCCCTTCCCTATAACACAGGCTATATTTTAACTTGTTCTCAAATTGGGAAGGGTTTTCCCAGCCCTTCAAGATCAGACCATGATTAGTAGCTGATGTGTGATCCTTGAGCAAGAAGGGGGAAGGAGTAGGAGCCCTCCTTCACCAGTCATGTGTGTCCCCAGACATTGGGAAAAAGCCTCCTTTGTGCAGCAATAAAGGGGTTATTTTGGTCAAGCTTTGATCCCTTAGGGAACTCTGATCACAACTGTGGAGGCTTGAAAAGCAATATCTTGCTGATGGCTGGCAGCCAGCAGTCTGAAAGAGCTAAGGGGGAAGGTGATAGAAAAAAAATACCTTGTTTGATATACTTTATCTTTTTTGATGAGCTCAAGTCATCAACCAAAAGAAACAGGTCTTCGGGCCCCATGGTTCGGCCAGTTTGAGTGGGTCCTGAGTGGGTGCTCTTCAAATTATTTGTCTTAGTGTGGTGGTCCGGGTGAAGAGGTGATTGCCTTGGTCTTGGTGAGGGGAACCAGCCTCGATTTCCCATCCTATTGCCCTCTGCCCCCAGGATCATCGCTGCTGTATGCCTTACACCCCCATCTGCATTGCCAAAGCTGTGAAGAATTCTGCCGAATCAGAAGGCATGAGGCGAGCTCATGTGAGTAAAGCAGAGGGGGTGTGTCATGGTCAGAAGGCCGAGCTCCTCAGTGCTCTGTGGCCTTGAGCTTGGCACAAGGTTGGGACCTCTCTGAGCCTTCTAGAGTTAATGAGAGGATGAAATGAAGCACTTGATGGGCTAGATCTTGCCAAACTATAACAACACAAAAAGAGACATTGATGATGATAGTATAGATGACGGTGATGATGAAGAAGATGAGAATGAAGAAGGTGAAGAAGCCTCTTAAAAGGCCCATATTGTGTTTCAAAGCCAGAGGAGGGTCTGGAAAGATTTGGGGCCCAGAGATGGCTTTTGACAGTGGCCTGTCTTTTCTGGCCCCTGTAGGATAGGAGTAAACCTTCTGAGGGAGCTGTGTGCTCTGCAGTGGGCCCCTTCCTCCCTGTGCCTGAACTGCCCAACAGCAGTGGAGCTGTCCCTGATAGGGAGTTGCTGCAGACTTGTCACAGGAAATGCATGTCAAGCCCCATTTGCCGATGGTTTATGTCCTGCAGGGGCAGCCCTCTCGGTATCACGTTGGGTCTAGGCTCTGAAGCTGCTCATCTGATTTTCAGTAATAACTTAAAAGTGTCTCCATTGTTTGCACAGATTAAAGATGCTGTTGCCCTCTGTGAACTCTTTAACTGGCTGGAGAAAGAGGTTGGTTCTTTAGTCTTTGTTTCCTATATGGCTATAGATTGTCCAGAAATTAATACGTGTGATTCTAACAGAGGCACTTTCCGTGCTCTGGTGACTGCAGTGTCTAAGATCTCGATCTGATTTTAGTACTCTCTTTTAATAGTTTTTTTCCTGGAAATTTGTTGTGTGTGTATTTAAAAATTGTTTAATTGTAGAAAATAGTAACAAGGATAAAGAAAGAAATTCCTTAACAGAGTGGATCCTTTTGGGATTAAGGAGTTGTCTTGTAACTAAGTGGAGTTTCATTATAAGGAAAAATGACTCTCATGATAATTTTATAAGTAAACTGTATTGAGAGAAAAATATCTTTGTGTACATTTTGCACATCAATTTTAGCCATTAAACTTTTTATATTAATTCCTGCCCTTTCACTCCCTGTGATTGACAAAAGGGTGGTTTCTTTGTGCCATTATTACATAACATCAAATTCCTTTTTAATATTAAATAAACAACTCTTTGAAAGTAGCCTAAATTTGAAAAAGAAAATATCACGCTTATTGCCACTGGCGTAACTATTTTTCCCCTGTGGCTATTGTTCGTCTGTGTAAATCATTTTTTCACTATAAATCATTTTTGTACGTCTCTCAGTGTACAGATATGATTTTGTTTTGTTTATTTTATTTACTTGGTATCATAGTATGAGCATTTTCCATATGCTTTGAGGCTTTTAAGAAATGATGTAAATGGAGACTGCATTTAGTGGCTAGACTGATTTATTTACCCATTCCTCCTATTTTCAGATGTTTAGGTTTTTTTAATTTTTTTGCTATTATCAGTAACCCTGTAATAATATCAGTGCATTTATCTTTATTATTTATTTTAGATGACTTTCTTAGGAGGGGATGCTTTTGAATTTTTATACTTAGATGTATTAAGTTTTGGGAGGTTTCAGGATGTAACACCGAGACATAAAACAGTGCGAAAATTAGGTAGAAACCCTTCAGCTCAGATAGCTTCAGTGAGAGCCTTTGGAAATTCCCTCCTTCTCAAAGATGAGGCTTAATCTATGTCCTATACATTGGACAGCTGGGACATGGGAACCGAGGAAAAGTAAGCTTTCAGTGTGCCCTCTTTACTAGGTAGGAGACACGTGAATGATCACACCAGATGATTTATAAGCAACTTCCTTGTTAGGTACCCAAAGGTGGCGTGACAGAGATCTCAGCTGCTGACAAAGCTGAGGAATTTCGCAGGTAAGGGTCTGCCTGGGGGTCCCGTGACCCTTGGGCTCATTTCCTTGGCGAGTTAAATGGGGCCGGGAGGGCCCTGACTCTCAGCATGATAAAAACCTGTTCAGTCACTCTGCTCTGTGTCTTTCTGTTTCAGGCAACAGGCCGACTTTGTGGACCTGAGCTTCCCAACGATCTCCAGTACGGGACCGAACGGTGCCATCATTCACTATGCGTAAGGCCTGCCGAGGAGCACGCTGCCTGGCTTTGCTCTGCTTCTGACAGGAGCCTGAGCAGGGAGACGCATTATTTGCCAGAGGTCCCAGTGTTCACCTCCGGATGTTTGCTGACACTGTTCTTATATGGGAAATAAGACCTTTAAGGTTTTATTTTCTCTAAATCCCCAAGCCTCTGCCTTTGGGAGCCTCCTCTTAGGCTCGGATGGCGTCGGCATTCTCTACGATGTAGTCAAATGGTTGTTCCTCCCGCTTTCTGAGGCTGCAGCAGCTGTATTCATAGCCCTTAAATTTTGATGATCAGAATTTTTTTCGTGTGTGTGGTTTTAAAAAAAATTTTTATAATGGCAGCTTTCTTGATTCCCTGGTCCTAAAAACTCCATACTTAAGACATGTATCACCATGTTGTGGAACACCCTGTATAGGTAGGGAGAAAATCAGCACCTTCCTGTCCCTGCCTGTGGGCTTGAAGCCTAGCATTCCAGCCTATGGGGATTTTTACCAGATGACCCATAGGGCCCATGGGCCAAGAGCTGAGCATTCCTGCACTGAGACGAGAAGGGTGCTGCTGGGTTCAGGACTGATGGCTCTGCCTGTGGAGATGGTGGGAAGTGGAGCTGGCGTGGCCCTTGGGCTCGGCCTCTGCTTTGCCCAGTCAGGTGGTTGTGCCGTGTGTTGGGCATTCTGAGTTCTTTGCTCCCCGTCTGGGATGTGCAGTCAGTGAAAGAGCGTTGGTTTCTCTCACTGTGCTGTACTTGGGCACAGGCTCCCCATCCCCTTTTTGATAATTGCTTTTTGAGTTTTTAATCTTGGGACAAATTCTGAAGCTGCGTGTGGGAGATGGTCACAGATGTGACTGCACAGTTCCTTCACATGAATGCCTCTGTTCCAACATTAGAATGTCAAAAGGACTTCAGCTTTTGTCTATTTCACTTAGGTGATTAATTTCCGGGCTGGATACTATCCTAGAATTTCCAGATGATTAACACAGTAAAAAATTTCAGAGCAAGGGGGAGAATTTGCTTCTCCTCTGGTGTTTCTTTGTGGCAGGCTGTGGGCAACCTGTTGAGAGCAGGGTGCGGCATCTGGTTCTGTGTCTGCGTGGGGTGGCTCCTGACACCTTCGTTGCCAAAGGAGGGGAGCACCTCTCTCAGCTTCAGGGCGGAGACTTGGACTGCTCTCATCCCTTTTAGCATTTCCCAGTGCAGTGACAGTGTGTGGAAAAAGGCCCGCAGAAATGAGATCACTATTTTATTTTTTAAATATATTTAAATTAATTTTTTAGACAGAGAGGAAGGGAGAGGGGAAGAGAGAAACATCGATGAGAGATAAACATCAATTGGCTACCTCCTGCACGCCCCCTACTGGGGATCAAACTCGCAACCCGGGCATGCGCCCTGACCTGATATTGAACTGGGACTTCTCAGTCCATGGGACTATGCTCAGTCCACTGAGCCACACCGGCCAGGCCAGAGATCACTTTTTAAAAACACCTCATGTTCATTTGAAAAATGTGCTCTGGCATGAGCATCATGACCCACCCCTTCTCCCAGCAAAAATCCCTTGTAGCTTTCTCCCCAGTGGAGACATTCACCTGCCTGTCTGGTGGTCAGAGAAGCAAGTAGGCGGGGGGCACCTATGGGGTCAGGACTGAGGGAGGGACATGGAGGATGAGGCAGGAGCCTGGGACCCCCACACCCAGAGACAAATGACCCCAGGCTGCTCTCTGCCTAGTTTTCAAGACTCTAGTTTGCTCCTATTGTGTCTATTGATGATAATTTTCGTAGTTCTTACAATTATCTCATGAATACCTATTTTGTTCCAGACACAAATGGAGATAGGTATAAAGAAATATGTTATTCTTTTTCTTCACTCTATCTAGTTGAGGTTGACTGGGTCTTTAAATAGTAGAAGTTTAATATTAGTTGGAATAATGAAGTTATTGGGTAACTTTTTATTCTGGTATAATTCTTACATAAGTTGTAAGAATAGTATTAAGTGTGCCCTCCTCCTGGATTTAGCAAGTGTTTACATTTGTGGAATAATTCATTTTTGGTTAACTTTCGCAGGCCAGTCCCTGAGACGAATAGGACCTTGTCGTTAGATGAGGTGTACCTCATTGACTCGGGTGCTCAGTACAAGTAAGTGAACTGGGGCTGCCGTGGAACTTAACGCTGTTGAGTCAAGGCATTTGGGTAGGGACAAGCCGAGCTCCAGCTGAGAGTGCTCAGCTGGTAATCTCATTCTGCACCCGCCATTAATGAGATCATTCCCATGACTTGTCCTGTTTTCACCCCTCGTTGAAATAGCCCAGTTGTGACTCTCTTCCCACAAAAGACTGTTTGACAGAAACATTGAGTCCTTGGCCGGATGTTGTTAAATACTAAACAAATAATTTAAAGCAAGCTTTCAGAACCACAGGAAAATCTTCTGCTGCAGCCCATAAGCTGCCTGCTGTCTCCCTGGCCTTGCAGTGGTTCAGGGCCTTGTGAAGTGTGGGCGTAACTTTGAGTGAATGAATGAGAAATGAAGGTTGCCCCTGAATTTCTGAATCTCCTTCGTGTCTTGCTGCTTTTACAGTCATCACCTAGAATTGTTCCTCAGAGGAGATCCCCAAATTTGGTTGGGTCTTGATGTGGAACCCATGAGAAGGAGCTGGAATTGGTGCTATCTACATTGAGAGCATGAGCAAGGCCTTTTAATGGTCCATTCCCCACTGCCACTGGGACTGTGGCTGATGGAGAACCTCATTTTTTTTTAATCCTCACCTGAGGATATTTTTCCATTGATTTTCTAGATAGAGTGGGAGGAAGGGGGAGGGAGAGAGAGAGAGACAGAGAGACAGAGACATCGATATGAGAGAGACACATTGATTGGTTGCCTCCTGCATGACCCCGACTGGGGCAGAGGATCGAACCCACAACCTTGACATACTCTTGACCGGGAATCAAACTTGCGACCCTTTGATCTGCAGGCCGATGCTCTAACCACTGAGCCACATTAACCAGGGCGAGAGAACCTCATTACTAAATGAGCTCAGTCAATTATCTGGAGACCACAACCTAGCTTTGGATGTTAATAGTAGCAGCCTAGAGCCTAGGGTAATGGGATTGCTTGGGCACTGATGTAAACTTTGGTTCACGTTTAAATTTTAGCAGGATTCAGGAAGTTACCCTTTCTATGTCAGGGGTGTGGATTAGGGTGTTCAAAGAGACAAATTTGGGTATTTTTAGAGTCCAGTAAACTTGCTGTCCTGACAGGAGGAGTTCGAGTTCAGCTTTCGTCTGCTGGAAACAGGCTCCTGTTTACTTTGTTTTTCTGCCTTTTCTTCATAACCCCAGCAGCAGTGTCTCCCATGAAACAGTCCTCACATTGTAGTCCACGAGTGTGTGCGTCAGGGCCTGAGTTCACTCCTGTTGCATTGGGCCATCCTTGCATTCACACTGTCTCATTTTATTTTATGTAACAACTTTATTGAGATATAATTCACATACTATATAATTTACTTAAGTGTACAATTTATGGTTTTTAGTATATTCAGAGTTGTGCAGCCATCACCTCAGTCAGTTTTAGAACATTTTCACCACTCCCCACAAAGAAACCCCATTCCCATTGTCTACCCTTCCCATTTTCCCTTCCCCAGGGAACCACTGCTGTGCTCTTTGTCTTTATAGATTTGCCTATTCTGGACATTTCCTATAAATGGGATTGTATGATCATATTATATTCTGGACATTTCCTATAAATGGGATTGTATGATCATATTATATTCTGGACATTTCCTATAAATGGGATTGTATGATCATATTATATTCTGGACATTTCCTATAAATGGAATTATATGGACTTCTGTGTCTGGTTTCTATCACTTAGCCTAATGTCTTCAAGGTTCATATATGTTGTAGCATGTATCAGTGCCCCGTTCTTTTTTATGGCTGAATAATATTCCATTGTATGGATATACCACATTTTGCTTATCCATTCATCAGTTGATGAGCATTTGGGTTGTTTCTACCTTTTGGATATTATGAATAATGAATAATGCTGCTATGAACATTTGTGTACAGGTTTTTGTGTGGACATATTTTTAATTCTCTTGGGTATTTACTTAGGTATGGAATTGCTGGGTCATAGGGTAACTGTGTTTAACCTTTGAAGGAACTGGAAACCGTTTTCCAAAGTGGATGCACTATTTACAAGTTCACCAGCGATATATGAGGGTTCTAATTTCTCCACATCCTTGCTGGTCTCATATTTGAGCAAAAGCTTATTTTGACTGAAAACTAACTTGTCCTTTTCCTTTGGAAAGGGATGGGACCACAGACGTGACCCGGACCATGCATTTTGGGACCCCTACGGCCTATGAGAAGGTAAGGTGGAGCAGAAGACTTGAGAGGCCCTCTCTGCTTTCTTAAGAAGAGCATTGTTTTTATGAAAAGGGGTTGTATAAATAAGTAAAAATTATGTGTGGGGTAGTAAAATAGCCCATTACTGTGGAGTCAGGCTTATCTGCTTTATGACATCCATTTAATTATTGGAGAACTTTTAAAAGCATTCTATCTGCTGAGGTCAGAGCAGCTCAGATTCAAGTTTAAACAGCTTTGGCCTTCTCTTGAGGCAGGAAATGTCTTTGGGGATGGGAGTGGGATACTGAAATACATGTTTTTTTAATAAACAAAACAGTATCTAGATTTTTTTCAAGTTCAATGTTTCTGTTTATGGGCTCATCTCTCTAGGAACCCTCTACAGTGACATGTACTTCTCAGTTTCTGGTCTGCCTGTCAGGAAAGGAGGAACAGCTGTGAGGTAGAGAGAGGTATACCAGGAGTCTGGAGACTGCGCTTCACTTCAGATCTCTGCTGTCATTCCATGACCTGTGTGAAGCACTTGGACAATTGTAAAAACGGGGATAAAAGTCCTCGCCTCCAGGCTGGTTGTGAAGGTCATGAGCCCAGGTCCTAGTCACCGCGCAGTGACTGTTGGCTGCGTCTCGGAGTGAATCTCGAGGGGAGCTCCTTCAGGAAGTTTATCTAGGGAAGGAGTGTTTTATGTGACGCAGTGGGCAGATTTCATAGTTTTGGTCCCTTGCCTTGTCTCTTTGTAGGCACCAGCACCTTATAAGAGTTTGCCCTTGGGTCCAGATACCTTTGGTGTGACCCTTTTTGTGCTGTGGGAAGAGCCCCAGACCAGATGAGGAGTGTGGGGTGACTGCACCTTAATGGCAAGCCCCTGACTTTCCAAATGGCACTCTTCTTGTGCGGGCAGTGGGGATAACCCGAGTGTAGCAGGTGGTAGGGAGCACAGATGTTGGAGCAGGATTGCCTGGCTCTGAGCCAGGTGCTGCCACTTGGGAACTGTGGGACCCGGCGTGCCACCTCACTTGTCTGCGAAGTGTGGATGAGCGCACAGTGCTCAGTATTGTGTGGGGCGAAGGAACAGCACGGTCACGTTAGCTGGGTCATCAGTCCTGACGATTGCTTCTCCAGTCTGTCTAAGGCCTAGATGACACAGAGCGTGTCAGGATGCTCATTACAAGGGAAGGAGCTGTGGGGCCATCTCTCTGATAGTTCACTCTTTCTGAATTTAATTTCAAGATTTTCTGGAAAAGTGGTTCTAAGGCCAACCTTTTTTCCACCAGACTTTTAAAATTGATTTTCTGTGTGTGGTATTGCTAATGATTCTTCAGAGGCAAGGCTTTCTGAACTGCCAGGAAGCCACAGGATCGAAGTGCCCGTGCCCATTCCGCAGCACACCCCTTGGTTCTCTTTGGCAGGAATGTTTCACATACGTCCTCAAGGGCCACATAGCTGTGAGCGCCGCCGTTTTCCCAGCCGGAACCAAAGGTAGGTGGTTCCTTCTGTCACACGGCAGGCCTTTTCTTGTCCAGGCATCAAGCATGTCTGACAGGGCGTGGAAGAATATGTTCTTCCCTCTGTGTGTCAGCCCCCAGCCCACTTCAAGCCCAGCCAGGGCACGGGTGGGGTGCTGCATGGAGTGAGCCTCCTGGATCCACTGGCGGGGCTCAGAGGGCTTCCCAGGGAGCTAGGTGTAGAATCTGGCCTGGTGTCAGCCATGTGCCCCACTCCTGACCACTGGTGGTGGTGGGTGACACAGGCTGGTGGCTTCCAGGAGAGGGCAGCAGGGCATGAGGGCCTCAGGGCCCCAGTGGACGTCAGTGTGGCCTCCTGTCTGCCCTTCACCCTGGGCCAGTGCGTTCTTTCATTACGCTTGTTGGGGTTTATTTTACTGGGCCCTTGACTTCAGGTATATACCTCCTTGCTTGAGGACTGGTGGGCGGGGCATTGAATGGGGACTGGACAAGACCTGGGCCTTGAATCTGCTCAGGGTGGGCCTGCTCATCTCCCTGAGTCGGTTTCCTCTGTCGTGCCTGCACCTTTGCTTGCAGTCTGGTTAGAAGCTCATCTTTGTAATTTGAAACCTCAGGGTCCCAGAGCCGGGAAGGGAATGTCCCTGTTGTCTGATGCAGCCCTCACCTGCTGCCGGTGACCATCCCCTCACCAGCAGCCTGGACAGATGATCCTCCAGCTTCTGACTGGGCTGCCTGGCTGAGGAGCTACCTCCTCAGGAGCTCTGATTTGGGAACTTCCTTGTGCTGGGCTGAAATCTGAGCCCTCTAGTAACTTTCACCCCTGGTCTCTGTTTCACCTTCTGGAGCCAAATATAAGTCTAATGGCTAAAGTGCTTTGCGAATTGAAAAGTACTGTGCGGATATCACCCAGTGGTTCTCTGTGTCTTTCAGGCCACCTTCTCGACTCCTTTGCCCGCTCAGCGTTATGGGACTCAGGCTTGGATTACCTGCATGGAACGGGACACGGTGTCGGGTCTTTTCTGAATGTTCACGAGGGTCCTTGTGGCATCAGTTATAAGACGTTTTCCGACGAGCCCCTGGAGGCGGGCATGATTGTCACTGACGGTAGGTGGCCCTCACACAGGACTCGTGATGGATTTCTAGTCTCTGTGGAAGCTCTTTGTTGTTTCTTATATTTGAATTATTTTAAAGTAAATTGGAAGTAATTTCCCCTTCTTGTCACCTTGAATTATACCTTTTATGATTATAAAAGTGATACGTGTTCATTGTAGAAAAAGTGGGACATTGGAATAGTCTAAAGAAAAAAAAATTTATAATCTATCCACCCAAGAGAAACATGACTTAATATTTTGGTATGTTATGGTCTTTGTATATGTATATATCTTTTTAAATTGAGATTATACATATTGTCTGTATTCTGCTTTCTTAATATATTGCCTTTTCCCATATCGCCAAGTGCTTGTGAATCTGTTTCAATGCCCGCATCATTGTGCCTCTTATGTATGCTTCATGATTACCTGCTGGGTCCCCTGTGACTGTCCTCCCTGTCCCCCAGCCAGTTTTCAGGAACCTCAGAACCTTTCCATACCTCAAGTGCTTGTGAGAAGTGGCCACATGGGAGCAGGGGCTTCTCTGGGCTCTTGCATCGGGTTGAGGGCCCTTCACCTGTTTCTACCCCTTTGGGGAGGGCTGTCACCCGGGGTGGGGAGAGCTGCTCTGTGGATTCTTCCTCGTGGACCACTTCTCATTCTGGCTTTGGTTTGTTCAGAGCCAGGGTACTATGAAGATGGGGCTTTTGGAATTCGCATAGAGAATGTTGTCCTGGTGGTTCCTGTGAAGACCAAGGTCAGTAATTGATGTATTCATTTTTAAAATGTCCTTATTTCTTAATGGAGGAAGACGAAGATTTTTATGTTTGGAGCCAAGACTGCCATTCTGGGCCAAGATGGAGCCTCCGTTCCCTGATATCAGGGACTTTCCTGGGATTCGGTTTCCTCTGCAAAGCCAGAAGGAAAATTCTTAATGAGTTGGGACCCAGGAACGGGATATGTGGAGCCTCAGGCAGGGCCCTGCTTGATGTGATCTGCGGCTCTGAGCCTGCTAGAGGCAGCGTATTGTCACGAAGCCTCCTCTGCTTGGGGGTGCTTGTGTCAAGGCCCCTCTCAGACCCTTTTTAACAAAAGCCCAGGGTGAGTTTTCTCAGGTAAAGCTGAGGCACACGGGTCAGCCCCGGCCCCCCAGTTGGGCAGTGGGACAGGTGGGTGCCCTCTGGAGGGCAGGTGTTTCACCTTCTCCCCCATCAGTATTACCAAGAGGTCACAGGGTGTTAGGTGCTAAGCTTCACCTAAAAGACCTGTTTGCTCCTCTTCCATTGGTGACTGTGGAAATTGAACAGAGGGAGGGAAGTGGCTTCCTATGCCTCCAGTGAGGTCGACTGCAGGGGTCTGCTCTCTGTGTCCGCATGGAATTCACTGTTCTTGAAAGTGGTCTCTCACCTGCTGCCCAGAGACCCTGCGGGAACGGAGACCCAGGGTGCTGTGTGCGCCCCCGCTGTTCCACGTCGCTCAAAGTGGACGCACCTGTTACCTGGGGCCTGGCTGGGTCAAGACTGGCCACATATGTGACTGTTTAAAAAGTGATTTAGGGAATTATACCCCAGCAGAGTCTTGAGAACCAAAACCAGAGAAGCCCCTGAGCCCAGACGCCCCCACACCCTGCCCCTCCCTCCTTGCCGTCACAGTGGACAGTGGTCTGTCACCCTGCTGCTGGGAGCCCCTCAGCACCCTCTGTTGGGCCTTTCCTGAGGGTGCAGGCTCTTTTGTACCTCCAGGGCTCCTGGAGAGTGGCCTCAGCTGCACCCATCGCGCCTGCTGTGCCCGTCGGAAATACCGACCTCGAGTCAGTTCTCCTCTGCTGGTTACACCCAGCTCAGGGCTGGCCGTCTGGTGGGACTGACCTCGTGGTGGTTCGTTGTGGTCAAGAGGAGTCAAAGCTTCTGCTTTCTTCCTTTTCCCACAGTATAACTTCAGTAACCGGGGAAGCCTGACCTTTGAACCTCTAACTTTGGTTCCAATCCAGACCAAAATGATAGATGTGGATTCTCTCACAGACAAAGAGGTAATGAGGGAGTCTGCGGGGAGGGCAGGAGTGGGTGGGGTGGAGAGCTACCCTGTGTTCTCACTGCATTCTCACAGTCAGGTCTAGGCCAGCAGAGTCTGAGACTCCCAACAGAGTTTGGAGGCTCACTTATCAAGCTCAGGTCTCCTTGTTGGGCCTCCAGGTAGGGCTAGTCCTCCACCCACCACGGTGGGGCCGTAAGTGTCGTGGGTGGAAGCATGGTGCCAGTGTTTTCCGGGAGGGCCGGAGCCATAGCTGCCGTGGGGCGTGTTTAGCAGACGTGGGCCGTGTGTCTTCCCTACAAAAGCCAGACAGGTGGTGGGGCCTGCTGGCCTTTGCACACAGCAGCTCTTTTTCCTGTGCTGAGTGAAACATGAAGGAAATGAGGAGCAGCCCTGTTACCATACGCCTAATTTTCACAGAGGTGATGCCTGCTTCTGGTCACTCTGGGCTGTGCCACTGCATAAAGCAGGAGCACAGTGCTGCTCGCCTATCAAGCCCAAATCCCCCCCTCCCTCACCCAAGGCTCGTGAGGCCAGGGAGGTGGCAGGCCCAGGACCCTGGAGTAAGGCTTGAGGGATGAGGCAGGTGATCAGGGTCAGGGCAGAGACAAGGGTTAAACATGGGGCAGGAGCAGTCAGCACTGGACAGACAAAATAGTCCCCAAGCCAGGGAGACAGAAGCAGGACATAAATTCCAGAACATGGTGGTCAGCAGTGCCGTCAAAAAGCAAGTGATTGGTGGGAGCCAAAGGCGGAACAAGCATAGTGGTTCCTGGAGAAATAAGACATTTTTGTTACCTGAGGTAGCCACCAGCCCCACCCCAGGGGCCTCCGAGTGCCTCTTGAGGCAGGAACGTATCCTCAGTGGGGCCTGCTTGGGTCTCCTCTAGGACTGGGGCATGAATCCTCCCAGTGAGAAGCCTTTTCTGCCTTGTTTGGCTCACATGGTGCCAGAGGAAGGTCACCCACTTTTTGCTTAGCTTTCCTCTGTGCTTGGGCACCTCTGCTTGACCATCCGTGCCTTGGGTCAGCCAAACATCACCACTCAGACCCAAACGGGCCCGCTGACGCGGTGTATTCAGCTTGTCGATGGGTACAGAACAAGAAGCTTCACCTGTCGGCAGCACAGGCTCAGGTATGTCTCTTCAACTAGGAGCCCGGGGGCTTTCTCCAGCCCCCGTGGGGATGACTTAGGTGACAGGGGACGAGAACCCACAGTGGGCACAGGAGCCACCCTGCTTAGAGTCTTCTGTCCATAGGAACGGATCCTTGTAATGGCCCTTAGGCACAGCTTCCAGGGTCTTCGTGAGGGACTCCCCAGGACTAAGGCACCGTGTTCTGTTGGAAGCTCAAGGTTATGGCTTCCTGTCGAGTAATTCTAGGTCTTGCAGTCTTTGCTGTCCACATGCGGTGACTGACCAGGAGGCACTTCTCCCGGGTGACATTCCACTTCCTCCAGGCAAGCAGTGCATGAGGAAGGTTATTAAATGAGGCCATTTTTTCTTGGAGAGTTTGTTAACCGTGACTCACACTCACCCGATGACATTGGGCACAGACCAACCAGATAGATCTGTCTCATCCAGTGTTCATTACTGGACCTTGAACACCCAGATCACTGAACTATTCTTTTGTCCAATTCGTTTTTACAGGACAGATATATTCTTACCCTGGGACCATAAGGACTTCTCACAAATAACTAGACAACAGTATTTAACATATCAAGTGGAGTCCATTATCTCTTTTAGCAAAAGGGCCCCTTTTCCCATTTACCACTTGGTAAATCTGAGGCTTCATTGTGTTTGAAGGCACAGTAATACACCACCACAAGATTCTGTTCACTGGCTATTAAAGTACCTGGTGGTGGCCTTTTACTATCTCCCAAACAGACTGTCTTGGCTGTCACTTTTGGGAGTTTTGGGGTCGGGTCAGCATTCCCATCAGTTGTCACCAGATGGCAGCAGAGGACTTTGGTTGGAAGTGAACATGGCCAGCTGCAGACTGTCAGGCCTTTGGGAGGTTGCTCAGGTGCCCTGAGAGGCTGCCCTGGCTTACCCTCCTCCTCTTCCTCCCCCCCCCCCCCCCCCCCCCCCCCCGTTGTCCAACAGGGCCTTGGCAGTTCCACTGTGGCCCGTGGTTGGCTCCTGCTGTGGCCTTCACTGTTGAGCTGCTTTGGACGGCAGGCCGCCTTGTAGCCCTGCTTGGCCTTGCTGCAGACACAGCACTTTGCTTCCTTATCCCCTTCCCCAGCTCCCAGCGAGGGCCAGTAGACCCTTTATCAGTGGGGGTTAGAGCCCTAGATGGGCCAAAGCCAGTTGGCAACATCACCCCATCTGTCTGCCCTCATGCCTTGAGGACTCGTGTGCCCATCTTGACCTCTTAGCCTGGCTTCAGTACCTGGTCCAGACTGTAGTCTTCAAAGCCCATGATTTTGTAACACCACTACCCCCCCCCCCCCAAATTGCTCTTGGCTCATTACAACAACCACACCCGTGATGGTGGCAGTTTCCCAGCCTCGCTGCAGCTGGGTGTCCAGTCAGGCTCACTTCATGGACAGTGAAGGGAGTGGGCTGTTGTCCTCAAGGGAGAAACTTCACTTCACTCCAGATTTCATCCTCCAAACCCACCCCCACAAGGGGGCAGTCTCACCCTTTTACAGCTGTAGGACTTTAACTTCAGACCCAGTGGTCAGCCTGCGCGCGGGCTAAGTCCTGCCATACCTCCTTTTGGATCTCTTCTATCTCCTGATGTGGTGGCCACATTCGGCTGTGAGTCTGGCAGTCAGGCTCCCCCCTGCCCCACCCTGCAGTCCCCCAGTCCTAGGCCACACTCACAGGACCCGCATCCCAGCTTCTTCAGCTTTGTCAGTGGACACAAGATAGGAGCTCAGTGTGTGGGCAGGCCAGCTTCAGGTGTGTCATAGCAGGAGTCTTCATGGCCGTCCAGGGACTATTTTTCAGGCCCTCGCTCTCTCCCCTTACCACCCTAAGGTGGCGCAGGTGTAGGGGAATGAGGCCACTCGGGTCAGTGCAGGGGCTATGAGACACCCCCCGCCCTCTCCCTCTTTTGATGGCCTGTGGGTATGGCTTCCAGGGTCCTGTCGAGGGCACGCCTTGTCACAAGTTACTCTGCACTCGGGAGCCTGAGGCCATGGCTTGCCGTTAGGTACATATGGTCCCCTGATAGTCATTGCCAGTGTGCGTGTACTGGACTATTCTGGGAGCATTCTCACCATCAGCCAGGTGGCGTGTCCCGTCTGTTTCCAGGGAAATAGAACGCCGGGAAGACACTTGTCCCTGAGCAGGGTGAGAGATTTACTCTCATCTGGTGAGCTCAGCACGTGGGCCCTCACTGTCTGCCTGTGTAGCCTTGGGTAAAGGTTTGATGGTGAACATACCGCATGTCTGTCTTTCTCCCTCTTGTAGCGTGACTGGCTCAACAGCTATCACCAGACCTGCAGGGACGTGATCGGGAAGGAACTGCAGAAGCAGGGCCGCCAGGAAGCGCTTGAGTGGCTCATCAGAGAGACGCAACCCATCTCCAGACAGCATTGACACCTCCCTGGTTTTGTTTTTGTAAAATGCTCTGGGGAAGGAAGAACCCTGGCAGACCCCTGACATCGTGCCCCTTGCCTCTCCTTTCTCACCTCCCCTTTTTACTTTTAGACTCTAAGAAGAACTGAAAATCTTCTTATCCTCTTTGATATTTTCTTGCAAACACTTGATCTTTTATTATTTTTTAAAAAATTGTTGAGAACGAGCCAAAAATCAACACGCTGCACCAGAGGCAGGGTCCCCACAAAGCTGAACGCTCCCCCTGGGAGACGCCCCGAGCAGCCGCAGTGAATTCTCTGGCCGGCGATGGTGAAACAGCCAGTGCTCTGTGACGGTCAGGTTCCGGGTGCTAGTACATCATTCATGATCACCTAGATGCTCATGAGATGGTATTTATGATCAGTGAATAAAATGTCCAAAGCTGCGTTGTCTCAGCTGTCTTTCCTCACAGCACTGTCCGCCCTGCACATCAGGCGGGCTCATCTCCAGGGCTGGTGGCCTCTGGGGCAGACGCTGTCTAGGTGGAAGCCCCCTTTGAGGTGAGTTCCCTGGCCTCCCTGCAAATTGTCTGGCTTAGTGGTAAGCCTCTTTTTCTTTAGAAAACCTAATATTTTGGTGAGTATTTTTATTATCAGTTTTTCTTTCTGATTTTAAAATGTCATGGATAAGCAAAAAATAACTGGATTGAGTGTAGTCCCATGCACCAGGAGGTCGCTGGTTTAATTCCTGGTCAGGGCACATGCCCCCGTTGCAGGCTCCATCTCCGAGTGGGGGATGTGCAGGAGGCAGCCGATCGATGTTTCTTTCTCATCAGTGTTTCTATCTCTCCCTCTCCCTTCCTCTTGAGCTGGGCTACTTAAAATTAAACTCCATTCTGATCAGTTATTCCCGCACGTAAACACCCGAGCAGTTTTCTAAAAAACCCTGGGACCAACACCCAGAGGAGCCATAAAGATAAGGGAGTTAATGATGGCCTTGGAAAACTTGGAGGGACCATAAAAAAGGAGAGAGATTAACGATTGCCCTGACCTCTGTAACAAGCTCCTCTCGTCCCCTGCAACAGATTCCTCCCTCGCCCCTGTAGCAGCTCGTATCAGCCCCGGCACCAAAAAGCGGCGCCAAGAGAATGTAGTTTTTTTTCTGTAGTTTGTGCCTATATAAGCAAGGAACAAAAAAGGCTCGCTACTGTGATTTGGGAAGCTATACCCCTGCAGCCCGCCGGTGAATAAAGTGCTCCTTTACAGTTCGGCTGTGCGTCTCTGGTGGTCTCGCTGGCTCATTACAACACTCTCTAAAATTAATTAAAAACATATTTAAAAAAACAAAATCAAAAACAAAAAAAACAATGTCGAAAGCCTCGGAGCATGGCCTAGTCTCTAGTGGACGTGGCAGATGCTTTCCCTGTAGCACCACGGCTCTCATGGTCTTCTTACTTGGACAACAGGGTTTCTCGTGACTCGCACAGGTGGGGCAAGCCTGAGGGACTGGCAGAGCTAACATCCTGGCGACCTCAGATTGTCATGGCTGGGATGGGAAAGCTGACTTCCTCACCCTTGGCTGGGATGTCTGAGGCATGGTCCTGCAGTCTCCCCAGGACTGAGCCCTAGTTGCCCACTATGGTACCTCGTTTAACGACACACCCTTTCATTTCTTCCTTTCTTGTCTCCCAGTAAACTGTTTACATGTACATCCTTGTTTTAGGGTGTGTTTCTTTAGGACCCAACCTGAGATGGACCCATATAACCACCAATTATGTATTATATATATGTTTCATATATATGCTATATATTTCATATATAAATACATATAATACATTATATGTATTTAATAATGTATGCTATGTATTTTTACCGATTTCTTTCTTTGTATTCAGTATTCAGTAACATACAGTGTGCATACGTATAAAAGAATATAGACGCACACACACATATCCCTTGTACAAAAATGGGGTGATTCTGTACAAGTGTGGTTTGCTTTTCTAGCTTGGCAGTACAGCTAGGTTATTTTTCCATCTTGGTACGTACAGCTCTCTTTTTATTTATGTATGTATTTATTTATTTTAGTCCTCACCCGAGGACATTTTTGCATTTATCTTCAGATAGAGCATGAGGGAGAGAGGGAGGGAGAGAGAGAGAGAGAAACATCGATGTGAGAGACACACATTAACTGGCTGCCACCCACACGACCCCAACCGGGGCTGGGGACAAACTGCAACCGAGGTACGTGCTCTTAGCGCAGTGGTTCTCAACCTGTGGGTTGTGCCCCCTTTGGGGGTCGAACGACCCTTTCACAGGGGTCGCCTAAGACCATCGGAAAACACATTTCCGATGGCGATTCATAACAGTAGCAAAATTACAGTTATGAAGTAGCAACGAAAATAATTTTATGGTTGGGGGTCACCACAACATGAGGAACTGTATTAAAGGGTCGCGGCATTAGGAAGGTTGAGAACCACTGCCTTAGTGGGAACCCAACCCGGGTTTCTCTGGTCTGTGGTCCGACGCTCTAACCACTGAGCCAAATCGGCCAGGGCCAGCTCTAACTCTTTTTAGTGACTGGAGACTATTCCACTGTAGTTAAATGTTCTTTTTTTTTTTTTTTAACTAGTCTCATAAAGTCTTAAACCATTCCTTTGATTTGGATGGCTTTGAAAGGTGAATAAATATACTCACAGTTTGGCCATTCACCAAAGCGTGGTTGGCAATGTCCGTTACTTTCTCCAACTAGCGGAGCAGGAAATAAAACGAACGAATCTATGTTTACCATTCGGAACCAGGGTGGCCGCAAAGAACATTTTACTGATAGGGTGAGCCTAAATTGACAGAGTGCCGAAAAATAATCTTGCCAACTCTCCACCGCCCTTCTCTGTTGTTTTCTCTCGAGGATCATTGATTGCAGCTTGCCATGTGGGAGGAAGCAAGATAACATGGCTGGTTCTCAGGTTGTGTGTGTGTGTGTGTGTGTGTGTGTGTGTGTGTGTGTGTGCATTTTTTTGCTTTTACTTTTATTAGTCTTTATTTTATGCTGAATTTACTCCTGGCCATAAGATTTTGTTTCAGTTTCTTCTGGGATACCTTTTTCTTCTGTGCAACCTCCTCTTCTGGTTTAGGAACAATCTGCTCTTCCTCAGTAGGATCATCTCAGTTGGCAGGGAGAGCTCATGCTAGGTTAATCCGCCCCTGAGCTCTGTAAGTTCTGTGCCGCATCTTGGGAGCTTTGTTCACCTGGATGTGCTCCATGACCAGAGAATCTACGTCTAAAGCCTTACGTTCGGCATTGCTCTCTGCATTTTAAAGCATATGTAGCAAAAACTCAGCACTCTTTTTGGGCCACCGACCCTGTGTCCAGTCCCACTGCTTCGCCTGGGCACATCTACCAACTCTACCTTTGTAACAACGGAATGGCACACATTGCTTCTGTAAAGTGACATCCTTCAGATACTTGGTGGCTTTTCAAATATGCATACCTTTGATGGCCTGGGCAGTTTCAGGAGTGTTCTTAAAGTGAACACAAAGATTTGAACCTCTTGATTTGCATGATTTTGTGGGGTTTTCTGGGTCAAATGAATAGCGAACCATTATCAGAGGTCACCTCTGGCTGCTTTCGAGAAAAGAAAAAGCCAGGATATATTTTGACCCACCACAGATCAGTTCTTGAATGCCTTTGGTTCACACTTGCTCATATTTCTAATATGTACCATAGGATCAGACTTAGACGTTTCTCCTCAAATGATAGGATGTATTAATCATGTTTCTCATCTGTCATTTCTCTAAAAGTCAGAAGATCTCTCCTTTAGGATTCCAGCTGTCATCTCTGATACCCTGAAGGTTTCCCTCTGTCAGAAAATAGGGGCTGTGAATTGCAGCTGACTTGGGAATCTAAACAGAATGTAACTCGAGTGTGACACCCCTCCACTGTTTGTTCATCAGGCTGTTAAGCCTGTCACTTCCCAAGGCAGCTTCAGAACAAAGTCGATTTAATTGGCTCAAGTCCAAGAAGCAAAGTTTCCTGGTGCCAGGGGCCCGGAGCTTCCTGCCTGCATCTGCCTGTCTTGGCATGTATGTCCGAGAGACATAAGTAGGTGAGATGGCCCCACAGAGATCCAGGACGAGAATAAAACTGTGCAGGAGCTCAAGGACGATGAGAGAAAAATGTGGACTGAAAGACTCACTCTTACTTGCTTTTATTTTTTAAAAAGATTTTTAAATTGATTTTAAAAAAAGCATTACAGATACCCCCCCCTTTTTTCACCATTGACTCCCTCCTCCCTGCTCCCACCCCCTTTTTTTTACTGATTTTTAGAGAGAGGAAGGGAGAAGAAGAGAGAGAGAAACATCAATGTGAGAATGAAACATCAATCTGCTGCCTCCTGCACACCCTCTCCTGGGGGTCGAGCCGGAAACCTGGGCATGTGCCTGCCGTCTCGGGGCCTGCCGGGATCGGTGCAACGCAATGAACCTACAACCACACGCTGGTTGGAGTGAGAGGGAGCTTTGCAAGGGAGCAAATGCTCCAGAGCTTAGGACTTGGTCCTATTTATTCGCAGATTGGTAACAAGCACTCAAAACACCTGGGCGGCCCAGGTTTACAAGGTTGAGAGTGAATTAACACAAGGTTACAAAAACATTCATCTTCCAACCCCCCCACCCCACATGTGCCCTGATGGAGAATCAAACTGGCGAACTCCTGGTGCATGTGGAACGGCGCCCAACCAACTGAGCCACATCGGCCAGGGTTTCTTCACTTTTAAATAAATGATTAAAAAAAAGTTTGGGTGCATCCAGCCGGTGTGGCTCAGTGGTTGAGCATCGACCCATGCACCAAGAGGTCGCCGATTCGATTCCTGGTCAGGGCACATGCCCAGGTTGTTGGTCTGATCCCCAGTGGGGGACGTGCAGGAGGCGGCCATTTGATGTTCTCTCTCATTGATGTTTCTCTCTCTTCCTTTCTCTCTCTCTAAAAATCAATAAAGAAAAAAAAAGTTTGGGTGCAAAATAAAATATTATGCTTAATTTATGGAATAATTCCAGGGAAGCTGGTCTTGTTTCTTTGTCTTGTTTACTTTATCCCTGTGAGAAGTTTGATGGTCAAGGTAGTGAGGATTCAAGGACGGGTACAGATGTAGGGCCTCTGTGGTGACTACCCCAGGGGCTGACTTCCAGAAGCTTGGTCACCCTCTGGTAAAAAATTCCCACCTGTGTGGCTTGCCCTGTGAGAGGGGCCTGCCCCACTCTCCTGGCTCTCAGCTCGGGGCCTTACCCCAGCCCTGACACGAAGACAACGTGCAATGGAGGGCCGGACGGGGGCAGGGGAGGGTGCCTGACACTTCTAAAGTCCAGACTCTGGTTGCTAAAAGTAGTTGGAGTCCAGAGAGTAAGAATTCATAGGATCAAAATTTAAAAACAAAATGCAGATTCTGGCAAAGTGGTGGCAGTTGAATCAGTTTTTGAATTTCTCCAAAGCACTCCATAAAAACAGAGAACCTGGGGATAGCAAAACTAGAACTCCTGGGTAAGACAACACCATGGCTGTAAGGCAGATGCCCCATGTAGTAGCTGTGAGTCCTTGGGCAAGAACACAGCCTCTCTGAGCCCGTTTCTGTCTTTGTAAGTGAGGTTAGTGGTGGCATCTCCCTGTTACTGGTTGTGAGGACCAAAGGAGAAAGCTCCCGGAGTGTCCCCGAATGTTAGCTCGGCCTGTAGGCCTGTGTCTTCCAATCCAATCTGAGACGCTTGGTTTTAAATTGCAACTTCATTGAGATATAGTTCACATACCGTACAATTCACCAATTTAGAGTGAGACATGTTAATACTGGTGCTTTCTTGATCTTTCCAGAAGGTATCATGCTGCTTTTACATAGCACTTAACCGCATCTGTAAGCCAACATTTATTTGGTCATGACTGACCGATGGTCCTTTTTCTCCATTAGACGGGGCTTTATGGTGTAAGAGGCCATATTTGTTCTCACAATGTCATCTCTAGCATCTCGCTCGACACCTCACATGTGGCAACCACATTTCACAAATTTTCTGTTTCTTCAAAAAATATTTATTGAGCACCCATGGACTGGTTCTACTGACTATTGTACAAAGTGAGAAAGGAAAAAAAGAGCCCCGAAGATGATGGTTGTGGAATCACTGGAGAAAGGAAAGTTAGCTGCAGAGACAACATGATTTAAAGAAGCAAATGAGTCAAATACAGGAGTTAGTGCAACAGTTTCTCAGTCTCCGGCAAAGAGAGGCTCTCAGCATGTCACCCTTCAAATCATGTGCACTCCCGGGAGCTGGTAGTCTCCCAGGATTCCACGCTCACTGATGTAGCCGGCACTTCCCATGAGACATTGGAACGGCAGTGGGGAGCTGCTCAGAGCTCTGGGAAGTTCAACTGAGATTTTTATTTCATTTAGCCAATATGTACTTAGACGTAGTCTTTATGTGGTAGCTCTGACATGTCAGGAACAGCAGGAAGAATGTCACCTGCTCAGAAAAGCTTTGGTCGTAAGGCAGAATGTTCCTGAAGGCTGTAGGAAAGAGTTATAGCCTCAGTTTATGTATGTCATCTCAGACAGATCTGGAGGACACCGTCCTTCAGAAGAACAGCACATTCTGGAGGTGAAGAACTGTTTTTTGTTTGTTTGTTTGTTTGTTTGTTTTTTAATCCTCACCTGAGGATATTTTTCTATTTATCTTCAGATCAGAGAGGGAGGGAGAGAGAGAGAAACATCGATGTGAGAGAGACACACTGACTGGTTGCCTCCCGCGTGACCCCGACCAGGGCTGGGGATGAACCACAACCGAGGTACGTGCCCTTGGCTGGAATCGAACCCGCGGCTCATTGGTCCACAGGCCGACACTCTAACTGCTGAGCCCAACCGGCCAGGGCAAAGAACTGTTTTTTCAAGGAAAGTTTTATTGCACTGACACAATCACTTGAGAGGATCCATTGGAGTCTCTGGATTCAGAATTTACTGAGCTGTAGAATGAATAAACTGTATGTCCTCTGCCTTAGGCTTTGCTGTAAATATTTCATGGCTTAAATATGTGCCATGGTCAAGGTATGGGTGTTAGGAGACGGCTGAAGAAGGGTCGAGAGCAACGAAATGAAGATCTTTTCTTTCAGTTCAGCATATTTCCCCAGGGGGCTTTAAACATGTCACAAAGAAGATTCTGTCTCAGGCGAAGGTTCTGGGGTGCAGACCTGAGCAATGGGAAAGAGATCCCGAGTCTTGGTCGTCAGTGCCTCCACTTCTAGGAGAAAATGCCCTAAAAATGCTCATGGAGGTCCTCAGCTGTTTCACAAACTTGTTTTGGTAGTAAATATTATTACTCCAAAAGCCAGTTTTAAAATAAATTAGTGAATAAAGATGGAAAAAGTTGTAATGCTGAAGTGGTCTTGAAATCCAATGAACAAATTAATAACATTCCACAAATATTATGGTGCACTTACTATGGATTGAGCCGTTTAATATCAAATTGGAGGTGACGATGAGCGGCTCCTGGCATCCTAGAGATTGGGATAAGATTGGTTCGAATCCCTAAATCCATGTTCTGTGACTGTTCATATTCCTCTTAAAGGAATGTGCCACTTAAGGGGGAAATAAGGCCACGTTCAGGAATAATTACAGTATCAGAGAGCAGTCAAGGATACAGAGGAGAAGGAGGAACGTGTTTAGAGGAGAAAGAGAGGTGTGCTTGCAGCTCGAAGAATCAGGGAATGCTTTTTAGAACCGTGGGGATGTGTTTACATGAAGGAAGAGGATGCAGTTATCGACCACAGAAACACTGTGGGCAGGTGCAGGGAAGAACTGGAGAGTTTGCTCCACACATTTTGGTCCCAGATCCAAATCCTTCCTGAAGAACCCAAAGCACTTTTTCCCTGCTTTGTGTGAATGTTCCCTTTAAATAGACCTTACATTCTCTTTGTTGAAAGGTAGTGAGGGATAAAGGACACGTGATTAGAAGCCAGAAGACATGAACCTGGGACCAGATCTAGCAACTGGTTAGCTAGTTGTATGTCCTTCAGCTTAATTAAACCTCAGCTTACTCCACTAACCCCTTCGTTCCTTCCAAGGTTGTCATTAGCATTACGACTACTGGGGTTTTGGAAAGTTTTGATTGCTCCACAATGGTCCTTAAGATTTCAGGTCAGAAAGGACTTTTAGAGATGAACTGTTTACACAGATTTCACTGAGGCCCAGCGAGGTGGGCTACTTAGGGGCTGAATTTTGGGTAAACGCCAGCTCTTCTGATTCTGAGGTCTGGAGTTCAACCTCACCAAGTCAGACCTTCTTCTGAGGCTCAATCACATCCTTTGTCCTTTCTTCTCTTACTGGGGAAAAAACAACAACAAAAACGGTACCTTCGAGTCCTTCATTGAGTCAATTGAGCTCAGATTTATCTCCGAAGTCTGGCTGCTCTGTGACCTTTCCTGAATTTCATTCTCCAGGTGTGGGAGGGAAGTCAGTCCTTCCCCAGCCCCCCTGCTTAGTCTCATTGGGGAATCTCTTATTTGTATTCCTGTCAGCACCACATTTAATGCACCAAAGCCTGCGTTTGAGGCAATAACCAGCCTGAAGTTTATGAAATAAAAGATTGATATCAGCTTCATGAAACTCAGGCAGAGCAATATCTTTCTTGTATCTTGCTATGCCTTAAACTCTAGGAACCTTCGTACTCAGTGGCCACTGAAAAATGAAATAACAATAATAACAAAAAAAAAAAAAAGGCAGTATCTTCCAAGAACCAGTTTTGAGTAATGTTGTCTTTAATTTCTTTTATTGATTTAATGACAAGGGGAGATTAGACTTACCACTTTCTTCAGTTTCCAAGTACATGTTCACGTTTAAAGGAAAAATCATAGTATGTAGCTTAAAGGTTGTTTGGTTTGCCACGTGGCTTATCTGTGCATTGCTGGCTCGGGCAGCTGAAAGGTAGGACCATGGCCACCCTGTTTGCTCTCAAGGAAAGGAAGAATCAGGAGATGGGATCAAGATTTACCTTCCTAACCAAATAAAACATTCTGAAAAGTAAGTCAGCTTTATACCTGTTCTTCCAGGAAGTCATTCCATTTCACAAGGTGGGCTAATTATTGTCACAGAGAGGACACAGGTGTCTGTAGTAAGTATAGGATTTGACATCTACGACCCAACATAATTTGGCTTCAGTCAAATTTCCCAGTTTTATCTCCCAATACTTAATTTACCAAACCTGGTGAATAGGTCAAACTGGACATTTGCCATTTACCATATGATTATTTTCTATTTTACTTTTATCCAATCAGACCTCTGCCCCATTCATTGGAGTGTTTAATCTATTTACCTTTAATTGGGTTTTAGTTCACCATCTTGCTATTTGTTTTCTATTTGGGCCATGTGTTCTTTGTTTCTTTTCCCCTCCTTCACTGCATTCTTTAAGAATAACTGAGTTTTTTTTTTTAAGTATGTTATTTTAAGTATGTTATCCTGTAATGGCTGTTTTAAACCCCTTTCTGATAATTCCATCACCCCTTTCATTTCTGTATCTGTTTCTATTGACTGATTTCTCTCTTGGATTTGGGTCACATTTTCATGCTTTTCCACATAACTAGAACGTTTTGATTGTATGCTGGATGCCATAGTGTGATTATCTGTATTTCATCATCTTCCTTGATAGAAGTGTTAAGTTTTGTTTCGGTAGGCGGTTAATTTACTTGTGGATCCTTTCAAGGCTTGTTTTATGCATATAGCGAAAAAGGTTCAGAAAAATATAGTGATTTAAGGTTAGAAAACTATCTAGGGGCCAAATCACTCCCAGTAAGGAGTCTGGATTTTATTATAAGTAAGCAAGAAGCCATTAGAAAAATTTCAGCTGCAGAATGATACAATCTGATTTATTCTTTTAAAAAGATTGCTTCATTTTCTCAGTTCAGTTACAAATATACTTATTTAAGACCCATTAAGAGCCAGGATATGTGAAAGGCATTGGAAACAAGACTATGAATGACTATATAGGACATCCTTGCCCTTGAAGAGCTCACAGCATGATTAGGGCTCTTCTGTGTAAATGTCATGATGGAGGGAGGCACAGAGAAATATTGGGAGACAGACCCGGCACCTCAGCGATGGTGTCCTGGAGGAAGTTACTGTCAGCTGACTCTTAAAAAATAACAGGACTTTTCCAGGTGAAAAGGGGATAGGCAGTACACCTTGATTGAAAGTATAGAGACTTGAAAGAGTATGTATGGAGACAGAGTTGTGCTGAGTGTGAAGTGTGAAGCTCTATTTGCCCTCTTCGTCCTGTCCTGCTTTGAAGGTGCTTCCCATCCGCACCCTGAGTTCGAGTGCATATGCTTTCACCCATTCTGCAAGGTGTGATTCAAATACCACCTCCTCCGTGAAGCATTTCCGGGTGCCCACAGAGGTGATTAATGTCTTTATTGATAGTGTTTCTGTTATGCTCATATCTAGTCATCCATGTCCAACTTACCTGTGTCAGCTACAGAGTCCAACAGGGATTGGTCCATACATTGTAAGTGCTCCGTAAGTATTTACTGATGAATAAGTTCAGTAGATCTCCCAGGATGCTGATCTCTAAGTTCATTACTAATCCCATCATCTTTATTCAGACTCATATGTCTTTTCTCCGCATTGGTTAGCTGTTCAAATAGTTTCCCCTAATCACAGGCAGCCACATCTGTTTGCAGCACACCACACTGACCTGTTTCAATTTGAACAGTGGGGTATTTACTTACTTTTTCTGCATGTGTTGTATCAAGTATCTGGTACTTTGAATCTTAAACCTGGAAGAACTCTTAAACATCATCTAGTTCACTGGGTTCCAAACTCGGCTGCACATTCAAGTCACATGGGAGAATTAAAAAAAAAAAAAAATCCGTGCCTGGGATGCACTCTCCAGAGATTCTGATTTAATTGGCCTCCGTAGAAGCTTTGGTATCTATTTTTAAAAAACTCTCCTCGGGTGATTCTAATGTGTAACCAGGAATTAGAACCATTGATCGAAGGCAAATTCCTTATGTTATACATGACAAAACATTATCTATTACAAGGGAAGAAACTCAAGTCCAGAGAGGTCAAGTGACTTGTCTGAGGGTCACACAAAAGACCTAATTTACAGCAAATCTGCATCTAGGATCAGTCTCCTTCCTGTGCTGCTCCTTTGACCCCCGCAGCGGCTGCCTCTCACATGATCAACTTCTCCGAAGTCAGCCAGGTCCCCTCACCAGTTCTGGTGAAGGAATAAACCCACATTTTCCAGAGCCGGATGGTCAGGTTTGAGGGAGAGCATTTGTTTTCATGACTGTGTCCAATTCCACGACAGAGAAGCTCTTACTTGTCCAAATTTGATAAACATTTGAGCATGATTTCATCGGAAAAATTGTACAAGGGCAAACGTGTACTGGATTGCCTCACTCTCAGGGTTGTGAGGATTGAATGAGAGATAACACGGAAAAGGCACTTTATATTGTGCTTATGACAGAGTATGCTCAGTAATCAGGAACAATCAGCAACATTGTTATCGTCATTATGACTGATCAGTGCTGTGTTACGTGCCTAATTAACAGTGATGCTGATTTACAGTGGGGGTGGGGAAGGGCACATTTTTTAGTGTCTTTGAGTGACTGTACCAGGCACTTCACATGTGGTTTCATTTGGCCTTTATATCACCTCTGCTTCAGGTATCATTATCTCTAGTTTACACATCAATAAAAGAAAGCTCAGAGCATGTAAATATACCAAGGTAGCTCCTGAAATCCAGGGGCAGTTCACATAGCTGGGCCTCATGAAGGATTGAACCAGGATCTGGGCCTTCAGGAAGCAAATCTGCTACTCTCAGGCCTCAGGTCTACTTCTCTCTGTTCTGCTTCATTCTTTCCTTACTGAGCAGTTTCTGGGTTATTCCACATCCATGACCTGGCCAGCACCCTTTCATCCCTTACATGTCCTTTTGTGTAATCTCTTAATCAAAATTTAAACTTCTACTCATTAAAAATAAATATGCAAGCAATAGATGGGGAGAAAATATTTATACTACATACATCTGACAAAATGTAGAGTTAAAAAGAAACATACAAAATAACAAATAATAAAAATTGGCCAAATATTTGAGCAGATACTTCACAAAAAAAAGTAAATGGCCAATAAGCACATGAAAAGATGCTCAACATTATCAGTCACTAGGAAAATGCAAATAAAACCACTTGGAGATACCACTCCAAATACATTTAAATGACTAAAATGAAGACTGATAATACCATGTATTGGTGAGGTTATGGAACAACTGGAACTCTTATGCTCTGCTAATGGGAATGTAAAGTAGTACAATCACTATAGGGACCGACCACTTGGCAGTTAAAAATTTAAATCTACACTTACCATATGATCCAGCAGTGAGCACATCTCTAAGTTTGTCAGGGCTGAGTGGGGAAAGCTGGCAAATTATACTCAGGACACCATACGCAAAATATATTATTGTTGCCACGTAATTCTAGCACTTGTCAACATCTAGTATCCTCCATAATTGAGGCGTACTCCCCAAACGACAAAGAGTTGTTTACCAGAACCAATAAAGGTCTAGCAATTATAAAACTAACCACTAGAACCCTCCCCAACCCCCAAAAAGGAAATAGTGAATGAGTATTCTCCCTGCATTTTTTTCACCAACATGTTATCAAGAAGCAAGTAGCTTAGTTGGCCTCCACTAAGAGGGTTATGGCGTGCTTTTAGAGAAGAGGAATAGGGGAAAGGAATATTTCCCGAATGTTTTCAATCTATACTTATCAGGGTGGCCAGGGAGAAATCAATCAAACAATGAAGGATACATTCCCGATTTCCAGGATTTGCTGAAGAATTTCATAGAGGTTTGCCGTACCCTTGACTTTCTTATCAAAGACCAACATTCAAATCAAAATACTGTAGAGCAAGGAGAGGGAAGGTGGGTTTGTTTGGAGAAGAGCCAGTCGCTTTAACCTTTGTTTAAAACTCATAGCGTTTGGGGGCTCGAAGGGACCCTAGAGTCATCTAGCTCAGAGGTTCCCAACACTCAAGGAATGAGGTGGTAATGCCTGTGGGAGTCAAAGGCAAACATGGCTCAGCTTCCAAGAAAAGTCTATGTGCTTAGAAGGTTTCCTACATACACATTATTGTGCAGTAAAACAAACACAGATATACTATTAGCTCAAATGAGCAATGTGCCTGCATTTTTAAGGTGGGTTTGCAGAACTTCATTGATTGCAGCAGAAGCTTCTCACTGTGCTGCAAACGCACAGGCCTCCTCTCTCTGCTATCAGGTGTCCCCCGGTGGAAAGTCAGGGAAGCCCAGAGGGAACTGCCTCCTCTCCAATATGGTGAGGATGGAAAGGGGACTCAGGAACGACGAAAAGCACTTGTCCAGGCCACACTGTGTCTCTAGGTAGAGCCAGAGCGGGGTTCCCCTTTCTTTCCCTCCAAGGCCCTTCCTCTGACCTGCAACAGGACGGAGCCTGGAGAAAGGAGCCTGCCCGACCCCACTTCTCCAGCCCAGCCTTTGGGGTAAAACAGATCCACCAGCTGCTTTTTCTAGTTCTGAAAACAGCCCCCGGGCTGATGGTGCCTGGTCCTCCCCTAGGACACGTCTCATCCCTTCCCACCCCATCTCCACCTTCCTGTAACACTCTCCCCCTAAAATACAGCTGAATGCCCTTCTCTCTTCAAGGGTGGTGTTTCAGAACTCATTCAGTCATTCCCCTTTATTCCTTCACTTTTATTCTGTGCAAGTTGATGGAAATGCAGAAAGAAGCAAGTCAGCCATTACCTCTCCCCTCTGAAAGCTTATAATCTAGTCTAGCAGGAAGGTGGGTGTCAGAGACCGGGGCTGCAAGGGGGGTTTCAGGGGTGAGATACCCGAGGTAAAGAAAGCAAGGGAGCCGACATTAGGAGGGATCAACAAGCAGCAGCAGCAGCATCTTTATTCTCAGCAGCGGCAGTAGTAGCAGCTTTATTCAATACCCCTAATGGCTTTTATAGACTCACGTGGCGGGACACGCTGCACCAGGCGGTGCACGAGACAGTGCATGGCGCATGCGTCCTAAGCTTTTGCTGTGTCATGTTTATATAATGGTGACGTGATCTGCGCCTGCGCAGCCAGGTCCGGGTCATGTCCCGAACCTCGGCCTCTATCAACAACAGGCCGCTTTCCCAGGCCCCAACAGTGGTGACAATTGGTGTACGTTCACTTAACACATGGGGGACATCCTTTTTCCAGTCCTCACCCCAGCAGGAGTCTCAGTGACAAAGAAAACGATCTTCCTGCCCACACCCAGCCGCTGGGGTGGCTCCGCCCTGTCTCCCTCTCCAGAGAAAGTAACTGTCCCTTTCTGGTCCTGCCCCAGTCCCACAGACCCTATGCACAACACACAGTGGAAATGAAGTTGTAGAAATGAATCATTTTGGTAAATATTTGCCCGCTGCTGCTGAAGCCTGCAGCAAACTGGGAAACGAGTCTCAGTGCTAAAACCGAGATTCGGACGCCTTTATGTGTCCTGAGGACATTTTCACCCTGGTGCTTGGTGGTGCATCCTCCCTCCCCTCTGCCTCCCACCGGTGTCCACGGGAGGGCAGGAAGGAGATTAAGGCCGGCCTGACCAGCAGGAACACTGGCTAGGAATGTGTCCCAGCCAAGCGGCTTCCTCTTCATGAACCAACCCCCTTTCTCCCGTCTTTTTAAAAAATTCTCAAGGATGTTTTCATTGATTTTAGAGAAAGAGGAAGGGAGAGAGGCGGGGGGGGGGGGGGGGGGGGGACACATCAATGTGAGAGAGAAATATCACCGGGATGGAACCCGCAATCTAGGTATGTGCCCTGACCAGGAATCGAACCTGCAACATTTCAGTGTACCAGACAATGCTCCAACCAACTGATCCACACCGGCCAGAGCTCTGATCTTTTTGATATTCATGCTTCCCTCCGTCCTGTTGAAGGAGCAAGCACCACCAGCAAGCCTGCGCTTCCCCAGGACCCTCCAAGCAGGAGACCCTGGACCGCAGAGGTCAACCTGCCCTGTAAAGCCTAGGAGCAGGCAGAGCCAGTGTTTGCAAATCCAATGTTTGAAAGGTATATTTTGTTTCAAAACATCACTCTATCTTGCCATTCATTACATATCTCCATATTCTACTTTAAAAAAAAAAAAAGGCAACATTTTTTCCATTTTAATTCACAATAAGACGGGATTTTCTTTTTCTGCTGAGCACTGAGGTAGGAGATCTAGATTCTCCGAGACCAAGACTGATGATAGACGTCAGCTGGGTTTATGAGCAGCTGTGTGGTTTCTCACACAGGTTCTTCTTGTCCAGTTGGGTGTTTATGAAAACGTTTGATTTGTGTTCATTGCCGGCTACTTTACTACTTAGAATTTTAGTTGTTCCTAAATTCTGTGAAAATTTTTCTTATTATACCAAGGAAGAAACTTATTCAACTATAATTTACTAAATGTCCTCAATGGCCATCACTGTGCAGCGGAGAGAAAGTGGAGCCAGACACACCTCCTGTTTTTAAGACACGTAGTCTGCTGGGCAGGCAGCAAGTAGACAGACAGTTCTAATCCTCTCTGATAATGAGCCCCCCGACCACCATCCTGTTTTATGTGCATGGTGTTAATAAATACCGATGGTTGTCCTCAGTCCTCGGCTCTACCTGGAGAGACCGGGGAGGATCTAATGAAGTGATGCTCCAGCAGAAATTCAGATGAAGACAAGTTACCAAGTGGACGGACCTTTGAGGAAAAGAGAAGAGGGCCTTCTCCATGGAGGAGGGTATGCAAAGATTTAGTTAGCAGCATCAATATGCAGTATAGTATGTTTATAAGAACTATATTGGGGGTGGGGGTGAAGTGATTTTCTAGGTCCTGCTGCTATTTAACAACAGCAAGGCTTGGGGTTGAGGATGGTTCTCTTCCCACGGCATCTTTCACCCCAGGTGTAAGTGGTCAGGCTCTCCCTAACACCCTCAGCTTCTTGAACGGAATGCTGCCTGACCAATTGCCCTCCCCATGGGTGCTTGCAGCAAATCCTCTCTGTTATTCTTGATTTCAAGCTGCATCTCTTTGGACAAGCCATCTCTTTACACTGGCAAATTGCAATAGTTATGATCATAGTAATAACATCACAAGAATAATCAAATGCTATTGAAACAAAAATGCACTGATTTAGGCTAGGCTTCAGCTACTGTAATGTGCATTTAAGTTTATGCACATTTATGATTTATGATAAAGATGATGCCCTTTGTGATTCCCTGGAAGCTGTGATAGACAGCCCTCTGTAATCTGGTTCTGTCTGGCAATTTCGCTCTCCTTCCCCCACCTTCCGTTTTGAAAGGGAGGGAAACTGCCCCACCGGCTGCAATCTGAGCCTGTGCATACTGCTAGGAGAGGTGAACATTATGATGAACTACTCACTGATCATTCTTTTCAATCCACTTTTCACTGGCAGGACCAGCTTGGGTTTGTGTAAATAACCATGCAGCAATCAGTCCAGCAGCTGGGTCCCTTTATTACTTTCCTGAGGCTGGCTGTAGACTACACAGCCTGCCCCAGGTCTGTTGGTCTCATTCGGGCTGCTCTGGGCTCTTGAAAGCAGCCCATGTCTGCCACTGATCGTCTCCGCAGAAACAAGCGACCCGGTGGGTAGTGGGCACCAAAAGACTTGTTTTGAAGCTATCCTATTCGAAGCATCTCAAGGACATTGGGTTTACTTGGATTGTGTGCTTAGGAGAGGCTTGGGGAGAGTTGTTTCAGGTGTATTAAAGCTCTCTCTGCTCACCCCTCAGTACCACTGGGGGGAACCACACATTGAAAAGATCACTTTGCTCTTCCATACCCATTTTAAATTCCATATTCTCTCCATCTCCACAGTTACCTTGGCACTCTTGACCTGTCTGACACTTACTACAGCCTGCCAGGTGCTAGGATTACTTAGGTTCATGTGTCTTTTCTCCAGTCCATGTTGAAATCTTAGAGGAGAAAAAGGGTCATAGTTACCCCCCGCACGTGTGTTAGAGGTTCAATAAAACCTGGGCAGATTGTCAAAGGCAAAGAGCAGTCGATTATATCTCCATAAAGCTGGGAGGGAAAAGGCAAATACCAGACAAGAAGATTGATTGCATTCAGGCTGTTGCAATCAAAAGAGCGCCCCATATCTGAAGATCAGAATGTCTCCACAGGGTGGCTTTGCCTAAACTTTTATGGGAGGGGGAGGAGAGTAAATACACTGCAGGTGAGTTGATTCACACTTGGGGTTGTTTTGCAAGCAGAACAAGTCTTGGCCAGTTATCAGACCAGGACATGTTTTTCTCCGAGTTTAGCTAAATTTCAGGGGGACAAACAATTCTAATCTCAGCTAATCAATCATGAGACAAAGAACAGGAAGTCAGAGGGGCTGTGTCCAGCCTTGTCAACAGTTTCAGACAGAAGGGAAATATCTGTGTTTGGCCTTGTCGCAGGTAAATATGGGAGCCACCCCATGTCTTAGGAGACTTATGAGAAAGAGTGGACTTTGAGTCTTATCTGAGTCACATGCTAAGAGTGTTTTTTTTTTTTTTTTTTTTTTTTTTTTTTTTTGTGGTAAACTGTCTAATGAAACACAAAATGTTGGGGGAATTTCTTGACTGTCATCTTTTCTGGGATCACAGGGTTCGGGTAAAGGCCAGTATCATCAAACCTGAAAGCAGGTGTGGAAGATCCTGCTCCATTTTTGTAGCTCTCTCGCTGGGCCTCTCCTCTCTCTCTCTCTCTCTCTCTCTCTCTCTCTCTCTCTCTCTCTCTCTCATACACACACACACATAACATTTCTCTGTATTCACATATATATAGAAACTCAATGGATTCTTTTCTAGCTCTAAAATATCTATACCTGATTGGTCTATGTTGCTGTGGAGATCAACCTGGGAAACTAGACTTTTCTTCTGAGTTTGTTGGTGGTGGTATATTAGGGTAATTTCTGTAGCAAGTAACAGAAAACAAAACAAAACCATCCAATCATCTCCAGACATAAGGAACGCACTGGCTCATAGAACTTCGAAGTCTAGGGCCATTGCTGGTGTCAGAGGCAGCTTGGGCCACTGATTAAAACACCATTTTAGTAATACATCAGGTCTATTTGAATGTGTAGTTTTTGGTCTGGCACATATAGAGTGTGTACTCAGCATCTACAAAGCATCATCTGCTCCTAGGCTGAGGCCCCCCAAAGCCCTGAGAAGGGCCAGGTGGTGGAGTGGGCAGAAGGCAGCGTTCTGGAGACAGAGCTGGGGTTGTGTTCCAGCCTGCCCCTGTGCTCTCGGGGTCATTCATGAAGCAATTTGTTTCCCTTTCTTTGAGCTTCAGATGCTTCATTTGAAAAATGGACTTAATACTCAAATTGAAGACCAAAAACGTGGGTACTTGTGAAAAGCTTATAAAGTACAAATGCTCTGTGCATGAGGTACTCTTGGATTATCAAATCATGGTCGATTTTTCATTGATGTTCTGGGTAAAGTCAAAGGATGTGCTTAGCTGATGAAGCCAATATAAAAAACCACAACAATCTTCCTTGGACCCCAGGGTGCTAGGTGGTAAGGGCATTGATGTGCCCCAATATAGTAATGTTTATAGTTCATATATTTGGAGTTTAAAAAGATTTCTGCAATGCTCTGCAAAGCTGTAATAGAAAATAAAATGAACTTCAGAGAAATTGCCATAAACATGTAATGGGGAAACACTATTTGGGGGACAAAAGTTCACTGGTTGATGGATGACAAGCATATGCAGACACTGCAGAGAGCTGTGTATAAAAGCAGTTTTTACCATGAAATACTAGCAGAACTTACCCTCCTCTTTCCAGAGAATTTCTCCTTTGATCACAGAATCAAGAGCAGGCGGAGAATGAGAGCCAGGCATCGATTTTGTCTCCTGGGCCCAGGGTGTTCCTTGATAGTTGAAGAAGAGAATCTTTAATATTCCCCTCCTCTGGTTTTGTTCTAGTTTTTGATGAATTTGGCCACAGGAAAGCAGTGAATCTCACTGTCTATGGATATAAGAGAATTCAGTATGAGTTAGAGAATCCAGCATAGAGAAAAAGCAGGAGGAAGGGAGAAAACCCCTATTGGGGTCATTGTCTTTGTTCCGGTGTGGCTGAGACTGGGACTTCCTGCCAGCACATCCTCGGTGACTCTGTCCAGTGGGGTTTTAAATAACGAGGGTGACTGGCCTCTTCCTATTTCCTCTGGCAGGTCATTCTACCACGTAATGGAGTTGACTCTTAGGAAGTTCTTCGCATATTATTGTGCACAATTTCTTCATATGTTTCCCTTTCTTTAGTTGTATTCCATAAAGAAATCAGTACAAATTAAAAAAGAGAAAAGAAAGTAGGTAGGAGACAGACGGGGTGGAGAGTGGTTGTTGGCTGGTAGCAGGAGGGACAGGTGGCAGGCTGTGCCAGGAGGTGCCCGAAGGCGGGACTAGTGGGGGGGGGGGAAATGCCCCTCAAAGTAGATCCGTGGAGGCAGCAATGGCCCCGATCAACAGGGAAAGCCTTCTTCATTCTATGAATTTCTTTATTGCTTTCCCTCTAAATGGAGTGTGTCTCAAGATGCTGATTTCAATAATCTCTATGGATTTGGTAGATTTTTTAGGTGGCTATTTAGATTGGATATTTAATCGATTTCAAAAGTCCGTAGCTGTCCGTGTTAAGCGCCATAACCCAGGTTTTTAACACCAGTCTTGGGAGGACTGGGGTGGGGTGAGGAGGACGCTTTACTGTCCTCCACGCTGTCACTCAGCTGCCGCCCTTCCCACGGATGCTTGCCGGTTCACACTCCGCTGTGGGCTCCCGCTCACAGAGCAGATTCGGGAGGAAACGCCAGGGGGCAGGCGTGCAGCGCACCAGGGGCTCTACTGCCTCCCGAGCCCCACAGAAGGAGACTCACCCCATGGGCCTCCTGGGGGCAGCGAGGAGAGAGGTCCCACATGGCTGTGGAGAGGATCAGGGCCTCCATGACGTTCTCCCTCTGTAAAAAGACATACAGAAATTGGAGAGAGATTCAAAGAACAATTTCTTTATATCAGCCAAAGAGCAGCATGCTTTAAACATTCAAGCATTGCTGAGCTTTTAATAGGTACTGAACCACAAACCCGACTACTGCATCCCAGTGATGTGCCACGGTTCTGGGAATACAGTTCGGAATTGTCCACGTGAGCCACAAGCCCCTGCCTGACCTGGTCCTTGTTTGGCTCCCCACCCTATGTCTGGCCAGTCTGGCCTGCATTCTAGCCATAGTGACCACCATCCATTTTCTCAAATGCATCACCCCCACTGTGCTAATGGGTTTTCAAATGCTGCCAAGCCCCCCACCCCTTCCCCTTCATCTAACTAATCCCCACTCACCTTTCATACCATTGCGTAATCACCCTACCTCAGGGAAAACTTCTCTGACCACTTCTGCTCCCAGACAGGACAGGTCCCTGTCAGGGGCTCTCACAGGACTCTGCTGCCACAGCAGGTGTAGTTAGGCACACACTCCCACGGGTGCACAGGTCAGTGTGTCCACCCCACTGAACTGCAAACTTTGCGAGGATGGAGACCTTGTCTTCTTTGTTCCCCACGATATCCCCAGAACCTGCTCGTGCTTTGTGTACACTGGAAACTTTCTCCTTTCCGTAGGAAAAATGACTTTTAGCCTATAACCCCTGCTCACCGACAGGCCTATGTATAGCAAGGTGCGAGACCTCCCTGGGAATGGCCAGAGAGTGACCGCCAGGATTCAAGACCCGTGGGTGGTTGTTCAAAGTGATCAGAACAATTAACGCCAACTTTTTTAGCTGAGTGAAGGAAACCTCGTCCATTTGGAAACTAGCTTGTTGCCAATTTAAGTCATCAAAGCAACACTCCAGGCGCCTCACAAGTACCTTCTGGTGGGTTCCCGCGTTTATTAAACACATCCTCAGAAACACACACCCCCTCCATGCACCTCAGACATTCTTACAGAGTAATCGCCAATCTCTTTAGCATTTCGTTTCCTTTCCTGTTGTGCTTTCCCTGACTTCCTTTCCTGATTTAACTTGTTAACTCACTGAGAAAGGAACATATATTTGTTTCTTCACAGCAGCTAGTGCACTGTTAAATAACACAATAACACTTAACGGCAACAACCACAGCATATGTCTTGGGAAAATTAAAAGGCTCTTAGAGAACCTTTTTATTTTTCTTCTGTTGTGGGTAGCTCACTGGGATATTTAAGTCCAAGTTAAATGTGTATAAGAACAGTGAAGAGATTCACTGGTATTCCATGTATCAGCACAAATCATCAATTATCCAGAAGCTGGATCATTCAAAGACACGAGTCAAGGGAACTGGTGGATGGAATGCCCAGTGGTTACCGAGTCACCGAAGCACATGAATAATCTAGTCGTTTCGGGAGAAAGGAGACTGTGCCAGAGGCCTTATTAGGAAATGTGATCATGAAGACATGAGAGTGAACAGTGTTCACTGAGAGGAAGACAAGGGGCCTGGAAAGGGTATAAGCAGAACCATGATAACCATCACCATCATCACCTAGTGTGAAGATTGAGTTGGTGAAGAGCTTCCCATACAGCCCTGGCAGGCATTGGGAACAGGGAGGTGGCACAGGAGCAGGTGCTCAGCTCCCTATTTCCCCATAAGTCCTGACGAGGAACACAGAGAGGTCAGCATAATGGCCCAAACCGAACTTGACAACCCACTGGCCCAAGAGGAGGTGATCAGGCAGGGGGAGAAAGTCAGGACTCATCCCCTAAGTAGAGTCCTCTGTCATCTCCACCCCCAGGTGTCTCTTCTCAGCTGGACTCCTCCTGCTCTCACTGCCCTTTTACCTGCCTGGCCTTCAGGTTTGATGTTTCTAGTGGTCTGTATCCTTAGGGCGGAACTGTCTTGTTTCTCCAGTTAGATTAAGGAGACCAGGGTCCTCGTCTGCCACCTGAGGGCGTGGTACAGATAAGGTTGCTGTGTAAGTCTCCGTTTGAAAATAGTCTTGTTCTGCATCAAAGTCACACATGGAGAAATCTCCGGATTCATCCTACAGTCTCTCTTGATATTGCTTGGTCCTAATGCTGACCTCCCAACTGAACAGCTCTGTGTTTTCAGGCTTGGTTGCTTGTTGCAACATATTCTGGTGAAACATCAAGGAAACCACAGCATACCTCTCTTGGAATCAACTACAGCAGCGGGGTTTTCTTTACCTTTTCTTCTCTCAATGCTGCAGTTGTTTGAACAAACACTGGTTATGGATAATTCAGGTGGCCCAGCTTCGTCCCATGTTGAGTGCTTTAATTAGCCACGCCCTGGGTCACATTGTTGGCTCCTGCTGGGTGTTCCTGAATGCGGCACCAGGTGGCACTCTGGGAGGGCTCTTCTATTTCCTTACTGAACGCCAGGAAGATTATTGCTTTTACTATGTTTGAGCCCTGTAGGCTTGTTTTGCTCTTGTTGCTCTCTGAAAGTCGTCAACAATTGTGCCTATTCCGTTATCCTCTGAATTAAAAACTCAGGTGCATGATCGAGAGCCAAGATAAAGTGGGGAGAGTATCAGCTTCTTTCCCCATTTTTGTTTTAAACTAAAAATTTAGCAGGAAACTAACCAAGAAAAAATTGCGATGTCTTCAATGTCACCTCTTAGGTAGGATGACAGAGTGGGAGGTGGACTGATTTCACTCTGTGCGTTGTTGCTACCTAACCAAACAACCTTGAACAAGGCACCTCAACTTACGTGGTCACTGCTTTTTCATCTGTAAAATGAAAGGATTGCATTAACTGGACCAAGTCTAAGGCCCTTTCTGGTTCTGACATTCTAGGGAGATATGGTACACAAACCTTAAAGGTGTTCAGAGGAATGGAACTGTTCTGGGTTTGGACATGACTAATGTAAGGATCACTAGAAACTGGAAAGTCATGAGCTGAGGCCCTTCATTTTTCCTGTGAAAAGGAGTTCTGTGTACAATGTTTTAACACAAGGCAAGTAAAAGAAAAAACAGGGGAGGCAAAAAAGGGACTTACTCTTTATAGGAAGCACAAATTATTTTATTATAATTTTCACAATAACTCTATAAGGTAGAGATTATTATCTCCACTAGACAGATGAGAAAACCAAGGCCTAGAAAGGTTCAGTAAGGCTAAGTCAATTACCTAAGATCACACGATACCCAATAAGTAAGTTGTGTATCTCGGATTCAAATCCAACTTTTTCTGATTCCCAAGGTTTGACTCCAAAACTCTGTTGAAAACAAAACAAAATACTTTAAGAACAAATGCCATCCCTTCAACTTGGATTTGTTACAAATATTAATGCAGGTAATTCTACAAGGAGTTCTGAGCTATCGGCATGAGGAGAGGAGCTGCCTCATTCTTGTAGTAGGGAAGGTTCCTGATAGAGATAATCTTTTAAGAGGCTTTTCCAAGTCTCCATGGCATGTCCATCGCATTACAGCTATAGAACATGTCTGTTCAGGGGGACCATATCACCATCACCATCATTACCATCGTGGTCACATGTGAAGGGAGTGTATGAGCACAGTTTCCCGCCATCCATGCTCTGAAGATTGCCCTCCTTTGTGATATAGGCAAGTGCAGATACACTGGCTGGGGCTGGCCCTGGGGTGCTGGACCATATGAGAACTGGTGCATGATTTTGGTCTCAGAAACATCATGTTCTTCTTAATTAGTTGGGAATATTTGATTTCAAGTAGCAGGAAACTGCTTAAGCTAGTGTAAAACAAAAATGGAAATTCATCATAAAGATGGGGAAAGGGGGACTTATTGAAGCAAAGGAACACAGCTGAGCCTCTGGAAGGAGCTGGAAGGAGGAGCATGCAAAGTGACAGGAATCCAAGTAACCCGCTCTGTGCCTCTCACAGTGTGCTTTGTTCTTTTCTGCTGCTGCATTTGTGTCTGCAGATGAGCTCTCTTTGCAGACCGTGACGTGGCAGAAAGGATCTGGATCAGATCCTCAGGGGTAACTTCTAGCCTCCATCTCCATTAAAAGAATTCCCATTGGTCCAGGTGGGACAGATGAGGTGTTAATTACAGTATTGGCCAGTTCTTTACCACCCTTCCAAAGAGTTATCTAAAGTCATGGCAGGGCCTCTTGGAGGACAGAGGGCATCGAGGGAACTGTTACAGGATGTTGGAAGAATGGCCACTCATGTTGTGTCCTGGCAAACCTTCTGTAAAAGGATCACCCGTGGTAATCTGGAAAGTGGAGAGTGTTCTTGAGCATTGGGTTAGCCCATTTTAAAGCAGAACTTGACAGCGTGAGCTGGTGCTCTTAGCTTTATTTGATAAAGGAGTACAAGAAAGAGGTGAGCTCAGGAAAGAAGGTTTGCAAACAGATTCAGGCAGACATCGAGAGCCTAGAGTTTCTGGGACTTTCAGGGTTGGAAAATGAAATTGCTTTCAACCATTTCAAAGGGTGGCACAGCCTGAGGGCTGAGGCCAAATCCAGAGCAGTGTCACTGAGATCAAATATTGGAGCAAGGAAATGTCACAGTCTTTGTTAACATTTTTGAAAAGACTAAGATATTACTGAACAGATCTTTTTATCCAAACAAAAGTGTTGTTAGAAATATTAAAAATGTGATCCCACCTATGCCCCAGGTAGCAGATGTGACCAGTGCCCCACCTGGAGTACCTTGGCCAGGGTGGTGCCCTCCCCCCAGCTGCTGCAGGTGCTGCTCATGGCTCACACCTGCGCTCATCGCCACATGCTCGTCCCTAGCTGACCAGAGCGATCCTGGACTCCCTTCGGCCTGTGGCCTACCATCTGCTGGCCTTTCCACAGGTAATTTGCAGCGATACCAAACTTAAAATAAGAAGGCAGAGTTGAAATGGAAACCTAGATCAGCTCTAGAAATTCAATCATCAGTGACTGGAAAAGTGCCTCTGCTTTATATATTTATCGAATATGTGATATCCAAGAAAGTTCCACTGCGTTTAAGCAACTTTCCTTCCTGTGATGTGGATAAAAATAATACCCGAATCACAGGCACCATCCTTTCTTCCATCTTCCCCTGACACTTCTGCCGAAGTTTGAATGAGAATAGGGAAAGTGCCGACTATTACATTATATAGAAGACTTATGACAAAGCCAGCTCACAAAGCCTCGGTGACTATAACAAAAGGCAACTGATATGAATAGCAAGAAAGGAGAGTCATTATTATCCAAAATACCTTGACAGGGGAATGTGGCTGACCTTCCGAGGCAGAGCCCTGAACATTGTGAGAGGGGACGCAGCCTCCTGAAAAAATGTGCTGCTCCAGTCAACCTCACGCAGTGGCCCTCTTCAGGTCTGATTGTGTCACCGGATCTGTCAGCACTCTTCTCCCAGTAGCAACTGATGTGAAGAAAGGCCATTGCTCCCAGGAGCGTGCTGAGCAAGGGCTGTGCAGGGCTTTCTCAGTCTGGTCCCCAGTCCAAGCTACCTGGCCTCATGACGCTCCCCGTCCCTGGGTACCATTTTTACTCCTATCTTGGTTCACTTCTTCGTGGGCAACGACTGCACTGCATCTTGTCACTCATTCGTCTTCTCCGTGGTCAAATCATTGTTCAGGGCCAAAGATACCTCATTTAGTTCTGTAAGTGGCACCAAGTGATCCTTCCTCCGAGCTGCTGGAATGTTGCCTACAGCTTACAGTCGTTTTGATGACTTTGCATTACGTACAGAATAAAACCCCAGATCTCTCTCGTAGCTTGCTGTCTCCTGAATAATCTGCTTTGGCTTCTTTTCCGTGCATCATCTCAGGATCTCTGTCCATGTCTCCCAAGTATGTAGCCATACTGACTTCTTCCAATTCCTCGAAAACAGGAAGACTCAGGGCCTTCATCTATTCCCTTCTTTCAGCTAGAATAGGTTTCTCCCTGTTGCTCATTTGTTTTCACTCCTCCTCCTGATGGCTTCGTGACCCGTGGGCCAGCCTGACGGTGTGGCCAGCAGTGTGCTGCCCGCAGAGCGTCTGGATCTCTACCACGTACAGCACTTGCTCCGGGGAAATCCGCTTCACTTCTCCAGGCGCCAGTGTCTTCATCTGTATAATGGAAATAATAACGGTAAGCACCTCAGAGGACTGTTAAATGGCTTAAACAGATAACCCAAGGAAGCCTGGGAAAATGGCACCGTGGCATAACTTTGTAATTTCCTCAAATAAACCTATAAAACTAAATAGTGCAGTTAGGAAAACAAACAAACAAACAAACAAAAAACAACACCACACGCCAACATCCCCAAATCTATATCCATAGCTACAGACAAGCTAGTTGACAGAGTATCTTCACGAACCCTAAATATAAGTAGGTGGGGACAGACCACCAACACTGCTGGTCCGGAATTGTGTCCACACTGTGCTGGAGAAAGCAAAGGAAAGCAATGGGGCGTTGATGTAGCCACAGTCTCCCCAACAAGCAGACAGGAACCCCCTGGAGCCTTAGAGACAACTTGAGAGGAGTTGCTGAAACTGGGAGTTTTTCTGACTCCCCGGGCCTGTGAACAAGCGGTGGGTCCTGAAGGGGCCTGGTTGGGAGTCAGGGCCCCATGAACTCTCAAAACGAACCAGACGAAACTCCCTTCCAGGACAAAGCCCCACAGTGAGTAGAAACTGCTGGGACTAGGAGCCAAAGTGAACCGCACGGCGTCAACAGAGACACAGAACGTGGAAAGCTCAGCGGAAAGGAGAGACCAGAGCTAGGAGACTTTCGGAAAGGGAGCCGACACACTGTGCGTGTTTCACGGAAGCAGCAGTAGAGGGAGCTCCAGAGCCGTGACGTTAGGAAGGAAAACAACTGCATTCCTTGTAAAAGTGAAATTCCATGTAAAGATGAAAAACACGAAGATTGAGACCAAATTCCATAAAAAGATGTTAAAAAATAAAAACGTGAATAAGGAGCAGAATAACATTCTTGCAGACAATCGAAGTGTGCGGGGAGGGACGTGCTTACCAAGCCGATGGGAACACATTCTCCAGTAGGAGGGAAAACAGGAGGTGGCGCTTGTGAGCCTGGAGACGCCGTCTGCTGGAGGAGGCCCACCTTGCAGGGCATTGCGGAGGAAGTCCTGAGGGTTTCCTCATCCTCTCTCGTGCAGAACCTGGCACATCCAGCTGGGGTGCCATGCCAGACAAAGGCTCAGCTCCTTGGAACTAAGCAGTGATTACCAGCCCAGGGGATGCAGAGCAGAAGGTGTAGTTTTGCATGGATAGTGGACCCAAGAATCTGGACTAGAGCAAAGAGTGTAAGAGCCAAGCAGAGTTCAGCTGGGGGAGAAGTCATGCAGAGCAACAAGCAGCAGGCAGGAAGCTATTTGGGAAGATGTTCACAAATGGCTTTGGAGCCTTTCCAGGCTCCATTTAATGGTCAATGCGTAGGCAGCCCACAGGCACATCAAGCTGGTTTATTGATTTTTTTTTTCTTTTTAGAAAGAGAGAGGAAGGAAGAGGGAGAGAGAGATAGAAACATCGATGAGACAGAACATTGATTGGCCGCCTCCTGCATCCCACCCACTGGGGATCGGGCCCACAACCTGGGCATGTGCCCTGACCAGGAATCGAACTGGTGACCTGTTGGTGCATGGGTCGATGCTCAACCACTGAGCCACACCGGCAGGGCACATCAAGCTGGTTTCACGTTACAGAGTGTGCGACCAGAACCATGGATGGGCTGGTGCTAAAAAGGAGGGAAGGCATTTTGAAGCAGAGCAAAGGCTTGGGGTGTGGAACGTGTAAACTAGGTGAGTCTGAAATGGAGGTGTCTGCCTCCTTAAATCCACTCTCTGACCACCATCGCCTCTTTTCATCTCGCCTATTCTACATTTTCCACTTTATCGATTATACAACCTGGTTGTGACTTTCAGTCCTCTGATGATGACTTCCCCTTCTCGCTGCTCTCAGGTCCTTCCTCTCTCACTCAGTTAGGTTTAGGTTCCATGGATCCAGGAGTCACTCACTTGCAAACACCGATGTCAGCCCCTCTCTCCACTGTACTCAAGTAGCAACCTTGACTCGTAGGTCAATACTTGCCCAGTATCTTTTCCCAGCCCTGACCTTTCCTAGCAATTCCATCCACTCTCTTGACATTTCCACTTGGGTATCTAAGAGACTTTAAATTTAACTCACTGAAACAATACCGGTTTCCCTCACTCATCTACTCCTTTCCAATCTTCCTCATGTCAATAAACAATGCTGCACTCACTGGTTACTTGGAACAAAAACTAGTTCTGCTCTTTCCCTCAAACACCATATTCAACCTGTGAACGCATCATTGGTGTCTTCTTTCTTCCCAAACGTGCACTACATTCATTTACAGCTCTGTACCTCCACTAAATACCCCTAGAACAACCCCACTTTCTATCCCTAGCACAATGGTGTTCCAGCTGATCTCTCTGCTTTTGAGGTTGCCTCCTACCTCATCCATTTCGCACAGTAGCTGGAGTAATCATTTACAATATAAATCAGATCTTGTCACTTCACTGCTGAAAACCCTGCAGAGTTTTCTGATTGTCCTTAGAATAAAATCCTGAATTAAGCTTTCATGGGCCTGACTAATTGGCCTCTTTGACTTACTCATACCTCAGCCACACCGGTCCTCTTTAGGTAGCTGGAAACTGTCAAGGCCGTTAGCACAAAGAAAGAATGCATCGTGCATACTGTGGAGGAGGGGTACATGGGCTGGGGAGCCTCTAACAGGGAGACCTGACCTTGTCTGGAGAGACAGAGAGAGGATGTCCCTTAAAAAGTGACAGCTGTGCTGTGATATAAGGGCTAAACTGGACTAACAAGTATGTGAAGAGCTGTGGAAGAGAGTTCCACATAAAAAGAAGAATGTGTGCAAAGGCCCTGGGGCTGATGATATGGTCGGGTGTTTGAAGAGGGAAACAAATGTCACAAGTGGTAGAATATAATTCAAAGACCTGGGCAGAGGCTTGATCCTTCAGTGTCTGATAGACCATATCAAAGGTGATTTTACTGGAGCCCAGACTACTCGCAAGGATGTCTATTAACTAAAATTCCACTCTTAGCAATTCATTCTTTTAGACTTAGGGCTTGGTCCCAGTTAAAATGTGAAAACACAGAGGGGAAAAAATTCCACTGACATCTTGGTGTAAATGATGTCTCTGCAAGCAGATTGTGTTAGGGGAAGACTGGATGCTTTCTCTTATGGGAGCTCTGAGTGAAAGAAACAAGAATATGGGGGGATACTTCTCACATCAGTCCACAGAGGCCCTTACAGCAATGCCTCAGTGGGATCAGGAGAGGGAAACATCTCCCAGTGTTTCCTCTTGGCCAAAGCCTTCCTCCTCTCCAAAGCGCAAGGAGCTCACTGATAGGATCTGGGTCAGGAAGAGGTGGTCCCAGGGCTGCCTTTGTGTGGTCAGAAGACCCAGCGGGAGCTCAGGCCAATGTGACATGGAAAGTCTGCCAAGTTGCCTGGGTGTCTGGGTTTTTCCATTTTCATAAATTATGGAAGACAGAAGACTGGTATCCCTTAGGGATCCTGAGCATTTGCAAATATGACTGACATTAGATTTGGGCCAAGATAGCTGGACTGCTGAGCAATACAGACACATTATGATTCTAGGTTTCAGCTTCCTCTATCTCCCTTAGGTTCTTTGATTAGTACACACTCCCTTTCTTTTTCCTTCCTTGGTCACTTCTGTCCTTCACTTGCTCTCTAGTTTTCCCTTCAGTCTCCATCTTGCCCTTTCGTCTTATTTTGCAAGTGGGTTACATAAGCCAGTGCTCACTGTGTCTCTCTGTCTCCAGCTTGACCACTAGCCTTCAATCTCAGATCTTATTTCGGTCACATTTCTCAGACTTGCTGACAGGCATACTTCCCTCACCTGCAGAAACAGCTGAAAGCTTCTCCCTTTAGGACAGACCCGATGAAATATAGACCCTTTTTCCTCTCCTATTTCCCATGTTATAAACCTATTTTCCAAACCCTAGCTCCTTTATGGGTTTTGAAGCCTCTCAGGCAATGACAGCATTCCTGTCCGTACCCTGAAAGCCAATGGAGAGAGAGGTAGTACCAGGTGTCCTTGGCCCAGACCCTCCAGTTCAGTGGGATGGGCTCACAGGAGTCTGGAGGCCAACAGCTCACTTTAATGGGCAGGATGTATTTTCTAGTGATTGATCACTTTCTCCATAAATTATGGATATGCATCTCTGCTGAGGCCAGTCACTTATGGAGAAGCCTTGGAAGCAGTAAATTCCCCCTTTCTCCATTCTCTGGACAGTAATGACATTGCTCAAGTCACAGAGAAATATGGGGCTGCCCTTTGTAGGGATGGCACTTTCTTAAAAAGCAAAATTTCACTTGTTACAGCCTCAGCAGGGACACTTTGGGGGAGGATCGGCAACTTCAGTCTGGGCAGTCTTGCTTCCCTCAGATCTCATTTAGCAGAGGGGCCTTGCTGGGAGCAGGGCACCGATTTGCATGAATCAAAATGCATGGCTTTTGGTTTGTTGTATTATTATCTTTTGGCAAAAGAACGTTTATTTGTGGGCTGATACACACACACACACACACACACACACACACACACACACACGGTATCAGAAGGAAAAGAATGCCTTCCACCCCACCTCCACTCCCACCCAGAGAAGGGACCACTGAAGAGAAAGGAGAAGAAGTCCCTATCCCACCTACAGAGCAATCTATGTCTTTGCCCTTAAAGATCCATAAGACCAACCTCATTCATTTCCCTTATCAAGTCAACTTCTCCCTCTGGGCCAGTCTCGATTTCAGACAACAGATGTGCGGATGCCCAAAGCCAGTAATTTAAAACCCCCCATTCATGGTGTCCGGATCTCACACATGGGTGCAGTCCCTCTCACCTTTTCAGGCCACACCCCTGGAAGCACATCAATTCCTGATTCCAGTCTGCTTTTTCCACAGACGCCACCTTCCCTTTTCTTTACTATCGGTCTCTGTGTTCTCTCCCTGACTCATGCCTCATCTACTTCATTCAGCTGCACAAACTCTCAAAGTGAATACATTCTCTGTGGACCTCATTTTTCCCCACCTCTTCCCATCATCTACTTTCTATTTGTCTTCTTATATAAGTCAATAAGATTTTTCTACAGTGGAGATATGCAGACATCACTCCATATGAAGTCAGAATGTGTTAATAAGAAAATAGTCCTCTGGATAAAGAATTAATTCACCACCATGGACTCTATGAGTGTGACTCCTTCCTAGGAAAAGGGATCAAACAGAATCTTGGAGATGCTCCCAGAATTTATTGTACAAAGCTAGGAAATCCCATCAGCTCAGAGTGGGTGGACTGTATTGGATGCTTGGTGCACCCTCCCCCCCTCCCTTCCCCTTTAGGGCTGAGATATTCCTTCTCCCAGTTTCTGCTATGGTTGGCAGCTGACAGGTCTCAGCTGAGTCACCATCTCAGAGTTTCCCTCAGCTGAAGAGAGCTGCCTCAGCCAAGTTCACCCTCCCTCCCTGTGGGAATCAGCTGAGGACATTATTGGGACCATGGATGTCATGGTTTAATTCCTCCTTCACAACTCTACTTTTCCCCTACAGACAATGATCCTGATAACATTCTCCAATAAATTTCCTGCATGCAAATCTCCATCTCAAAGTCTATTTCCTATGACATACAATATCTACAAAAGCATTCCATAGTTTTCACAACATTGCTTGGTCACTCTTATGTACTCTAGAACTGTTTACTACCCTGATAGCATTCTCTTATGTTTTCAAAGGGCAATGTTCTCTCAAGACTAAGCTTTTTTTTCTTTTTTGCTTCAGTTTGAAGTTAAGCTCACTTTTAACTTCTTACTCATTACCCTAATAATGTGCTTAGTTGTTGCAAAAATAAATTATACACGTTGAGTACACTTTGGTTGTATATCTGTGAAGAATGCCCACTGCATACCCCAGTGCCCTTGTTGGGAACTACTGTAGACTATGCCTTGGTCACAAATGAACGTTATTCTGCTCCCATCGGCTCATTATTCATTATGCAAGTAGAGAGCTCATTGTCACTGGACACGTTAAAGCTGAGAAAAATGAAGGAAGAGGAAAGGGAACTAATATTTATTGGCTACCTGCTATGTGTTCACTAGGCCAAGACTTTTAGGTATGTCATCACTGTATCCCCCGAACACCCTTATTCACAAAGTCCTATTAAGCCCATTTACAAGCGAAGATTTTTGAGGCTCAGGGAGGTTAGGACATTTCTAGGTAACATACTGAGAAGATGGAGGCTTTAAAATTCCAACCAGAACTTACTAGACGCTAGCACCCTCCCCTTAAAACATGCTTTTATCCAGAAATATAACATGAATACTGTGTGTGTCTTTTACACAGAATTTATACCTCAATAGATGATTTATGCATAAGGTGGCTGTGTGGCTATGTGGACCAGTGATAAAGAGTGATAGTTCTGGCTTCAGATTGTCCAGACTAGTTCTGTTCTTAATTCCTTTAGGTCTCAGTTTCCCCATCTGTAAAAAAGAAACAAAGGTAGTACCTAACTCATGGGGTTACTTAAGCAATCTGGGATAGAGAATTAGGACAGGACATGGTATACCATTAGCATTCAATAAATGTGATCTGTTTCAACAGTTATTATTAGATAAAGGTTGGGCTTGATGAGTGGATGAAAACTGAGGCTGTGCACCTAATCACTTCGCATTAAAAAGAAAAAGAAAAAAAGGAAAAGAAAAAGAAAAAAAAAACCAGGCCACAGCTACACAGAGACTGATATAGTACATCTTAGATTTCACCTTGGTATTTGTATTTTAAAAGTGTCTTCCTAGATGAGTCTGCTGCAAATCAATGGGTAAGAACAATTCAATTAGTGGAACAATGGTCTCCTTTTATTTGTGAGATTCTGTGATGTTAAAGGTGAGTGTGGGTTGTTGAGAGAAAACGTTGTAGATCATTCATTCTCAGCAGAGGTGATATTGCCTCAAGGGACAAACATTAGTTCTCGAAGGAGGGGGATAGGAAAAAATGTGTTCTTTCAATGTATAGATACAGTAAATACAATACATAAACAGATATACAGTATATCTATGATATTAAAATTTCATTGGAAGAGGGCCATTAGAACAATTGTCTGAAAGGGCTCCTTTGTGGGATGATAATGAAAAAAAAGTTTGAGAAACACTGTTGTAAAGGAGTAGATCTGATCTTAACATTAAAGATAAAAAATATCCACCTTCCTTTCTACTTGACTAACTCATACCGATGCTACTCTTGAGTTGTGAGTAGGAAAAACAGAGTTAACTGGTAGTCCAGAGATACAAGAAAAATAAAGAAGTTTGAAGGTATATGTGGACTAAGATTTTAAGTAGACATTTCATATTTCAGAGTTTTGTCCTTTCCTTGTTTTTTAAGCCTGATAATTTTTTTTTCTATTTTTGCCATCTCGATTGTTGTCTGTGTGGTCTAGAAAACAGTAGTGGACATCGGCAAAGAGGTCTCAAAACCAGAGAAAATAGTGTCTCCTCTGGGGCCCTGTGTTAGAGTTTGTAGAAGGAAGTGGCAGAAAGCTTGGGCGTAAGTGATGTGGGAAATGCTCATTAATCAGGACTCGATCGCCTAGTTTCCAAAACAGCTTAGTGACAATATAGTTGTTATTTTCTATTTCCCCCAAAGTCTCTCACACTCAGCATCTTGAACGAGACATTATGGGTTTCTCTCCTGTAGATTTATTGCGTTTCCTGCAAGAATACCCACCTCCTTAAATGCTGGGTGGAGGGAACTTAGGCTCTGAAACAGGTGTACCCCCTTGGCAAGGATCATGGCAAAGATAAAGAATCCAATGCCAGATGTGTTCTCTGGAAACCATTTCTGTAAGACTCTGCTTCATGTCAGCATATGAACTTTGAATTTTCACATTGTACACATTTATTTAGAAAGAAAGGGTCCATCCCTCTCTTCCTACTCCTAAAATAAATATGTACACAAACAGCCATATCACCTTTAACTGAAGTAAAAAGTAAATTATGAAAGAAAAAATACTTGTGAATTAAATGAGAGGAAATAGTTACTATTATTAATAATGAGAAAAGTTATATGTTCAAAAATATGTACTCATAAGTCACAAATAAAGAAATAGCAAGACCCCGAAATATATTCTAAATGTTATTCCTCACTAATTTAAGATACATAAATTTAAAAATTAAAATGTATTCATATATTCATTTCCTCTAAAGTCTCCAAAATTGGTTAAGTAAATAATGATGCATTCCTACTGTGGGACACAAAGCAATCATCAATATTATTTATGTGAATATCTAAAGGTATGGAAAAGTTGCCAAGATATGAGTTAGTAAAAAAGTCTATATACTGAAACTAAAATAACTCCATTTATTTTGTTAAAAAGCAGCTGGTTAGCTAGCTAAAAAAACATTATTATATATCATTACATATTATTATCTATTATAACATATGCCTATGTAAAGAGACAGAAAGATTTATAAGAATGTATTTGTCCCTTTGTGGCAGTAATATGGTTCATTGTTATTTTCATCTGAGTGCTCCCTCCCCACCCCAGTTTCTAAGTATTCTGCCCTAAATATCTTTTGCCTTGCTAATCATAATGAAGTAATGAGGTACTAAACATAAAAACAGGTTTTCTAAGCTATTTTTCTTAGCCCATGTTTCCTAGTCTCTGTCATTTGTCAAGGTGGGAAAAAAAGCACAGTCAGGGTTTCATTTGGAATAAACAGAGGCATTTCCAAAGGCTCCCGAGGCTACTCTGGGCCTATCAATGACTCTTCCTGGCTGAAGGGAACTGTGACTCATGTAAGGTCCCTGTCTGGGAAGCAAGGTGCTACAGGGGAGACAGCTGCCAGGGTCACTGGGAGCCTTTCTCCTCCCAATTCTATCAGTGACTCAAGAAGGACTCTGGCTGAGTCACCAATTTTTGACCTCATGGTTCTCACTATAAGACAAATTTGGGCCTGCTCACCTTCAAGGCCTTCCAGCTCGACTGCTTTGTGATGTGATATTATTGTGTATTGTTTGAAGCTGACTTCTGTCCAGGCTGGGAGAGGACAACGCCCTACTCTGTATAACCAATGATCATATTCAGTCCTTCTATTAAGAATGGGACAGGTTGAGATTTTTTTTTTCTCTTGAGTGGGAAGACTTTCCATGATACAAAACTAAAGATTCCTATCATGTGTCTTCAAATATGTACAACATATTTATCAGTTAACTCTACAATGGAGAAACCTGGCAGTAATAGAAGGTGAGTGACAGAAAGTCACCTCTCTCACTAAGGGCTCATGGATTTAGGGTGCCTCCTGCTGGGATGCACTGAGAAGAGTATGGTATTGCTTCCACAGGATTCCTGCTAAAAAGGCAAAAATCATGACAGAACAATAGAAAAACGTAAACCAAAGAAACTTCTATAATGTAACTAGCTTGTGCTCTTAAAAAATGGCAAGGTCATGAAATATAAGGAAGGAGGGAGGAATTGTTACACACTCAAAGAGACTAAAGAGACATGACATCTAAATGCAATACATGATTCTAAATGAAATTAATGGAATTATTTGTAGATCTTGAATAGGTACACATAATTATTTTCTGGTATAAAGAGAAAATAAAAGAACCCCCAGCAACAAATGAGAAGGCAAGCCAGGTGCAGCCCCTTAGGCAGTGCAGAGACCCCACCCTTGGCTTTTGTAATTCCCGTACATCCACCAACTGCCTAAACTACAGTGGAACTAGAAGGCCTCCAAATACCCGGAGGCTTATCATGTATAAAAGGTGGCTGGAACCCAGGCTCAGGGCTCAGCCTTTGGAGGTGACTCCACTGGGCCAGCACCGGTGTGCATTAAACAGTCCTTTTCTAAAACTCTGAGTGCCTGTAGTCTGTCTCTTCCCGCCGACTGAATTTCTGCCACAACACAAACATTTCACTACTTTTGATCTTGAAATTTTGCCCATGCTTCTCTGAAGACAAAATCTACAGATCCCACCAATGCCACACTGGGTTACATCACTTTACTTCCTATAAACATGTAGTTTGGGAAGGATGGGCTGCTTTAAAAAGCTTTGATTATTATGTAATCTATGAATTAAGATTCTGGGAGTCCTTTTTCCCCTCTATTTGTACATTGGGGAGAGATACTGATTTTAAAAAGGAATCAAGTCCATAGGAAGAAATATAATAATAATGTTATTATTAATGATGCTAATAGTAGCTACTCTTGCTGAATATAAAATAAGCACTATACTAAGTACTTTCACTCATTATTGTACTTAGCTCTCAAAATTCTGTTAGTTATTATGCCCTCAGCTTCACATATGAAGATTATAAACTCAGAGTAGTTGAATGAGTTGCTGAGATTGAACAGATGAATCAGGAGAAGGCCATGAAGTCAAAACCTCGAGAACCAACATCCTTGAATGTCTTCTGTACCCCCTACTGTGTGTAAGCCAGAAAACCAAAGTTCTGATGGTAGCCCAAGAATGGCCCAGCAAATCATACTATTTTCCTTCTGTTGAACTGGTTTGGCTCCACTCACCTTTGCCTTTTCCATCATCATTGTGCTGAATTAGTTTATGTTGATATTTCAGACTATATTTCATTCCTAAGAAAGGTTTGCATGGCTCAGCTGGTGCTGGGTAGTAAGAGAGAGAACAAAAGATGAGATTCTGTCCTGGTGTTTCTAAATGGTAAAACCACAACATGACACTTATGGATCTCACGTTGAATTTCTTCTCACATTGAATTTTACTCTTATAGGGAGGAGAGAAGAAGAGGTGATCTAAAAGCCAAGAGCAGGACTCTAAGATGGCAGTGTCAGCAATCTGGGCAGAGATGTAATCAATACTTTTGCCTCCTAATTCATGGCCAAGGAAGTTACCAGCAGCCAGATACCGACAACCCTCAAGGAGGCCACAAACTGAGGAAGAAAGCTAAGGCTGCTTAATAGTCCAATAGAATAATGGCAAATAGGATAATGAAGCTTGAGAACATCTTCTTGGCTTTTTGCTGAGTGAGCCAATAGAGATGTATTTTATCATCACAATAATTTTGCAGTTGTACTGTGGATGTCTTCACAGCAGTGTTCCATACCCCTAGAAATATCCTTGCATTTTCTGGACATCTTTCAATTTCTGGGTTGTAGTGTGGTATGTCAAGGGAGAAGAGGGGTTCAGATGTCAGTCCTAAGGATGAGTTAAGCGTAAAAGTTTAATTTCTAATGCTATGTTTCTCGAACATAAAACATACTCTTCTAATGAAAGAACTAATTATATATCCTTTCAAATGTTTTCCCAACTAATGATCCTATGTGGCTTAAAATGATACTGACAAACAACAACTGTGGTGGCTTTTAAACTAATGATACAATCCATGGATTATTTCCTCTGAATAGCTCAGAGATGTGAATGAATGAATCGTACATCATTGCAGGAAGCAATTTCCCTCAATGGATTCTACCTGATGGAATCTCAATGCATTTCAGATCAAGTAAAAGCTCTTTCAATTGAAATAAGACTCTGAAACTGGCTCTGGAGTAAAACCTAAACCCTGAGGGGTGACAGCTGTGAATATATTTAGAACTTTCCGCTTTCCAGGAGCTCTTGTGTTGCAAACGTCTCTCTTCTGTGCACAGCAACTTATTTTGTGAAGGAATCTAATGACATAGGTGGCTTTCAGTCATTCTTTTGAAGTTTCATCCCCCTTAATGTGGGTTGGCTTTCTTAATGGGTTACCATACTGCAATCGCTTAACCACATTCCCCAGAGGTTTATTTCTTTCTGATCTACACTATGGTGTAGACATACAGGTGTTCATCAGGAAACTAAGGCGCTTTAACAAACCCAGTGGCAGCTCCTGGGATGTTGTAATTGGAAGTAAAGAAATGCATCCCAGCCCAGACAAATTAAAAAAAAAAATAACATAATACTGTTTGCTTTTTGCTTCTAGTTCTATCACGCCAATACTCTGGTGTGTGAGTGTGTATGGCGTGTGTGTGTGTGTGTGTGTGTAATGGAGATCTTTTCTCCCCACCTGGGGCAGATCTCACGCAGGTAATCCTGTTTATCTTTGTTTGCCTAACTCTTTATTTTGCTTGCCTTGTTTGTAGGTATTCTTGGAGAAGAAAAATAATCTTCTGTAACTTGAAACTCAAGGAATGCTAATGAATTACACAAAGTCAAGCACCTACTCTAACGGAGTCAGATTCTAGTACAAGTCTTCTGGTTGTGGCAACAACCTGGTATCTGGCCTCATGCTGCTGTCACTGTGATGGTTACTGTCTCTCCAAAGAGACCACAGACACCTTATGGACAGAGGTACTTCAGGGGCACCACTGTCCCTTACACAGGGCTGAGTACACTAACAGTTTATGTTTTAGGCACTGCAGGATGGCTTTCTTTAATATATATTTAGGACAGATGAAAGGGGTTATAGGTGACATGGCTGCTTTTAACAGCCCTATTCACAGGTTTTGGGGAGATTTGCAGCCTGTAATGGACTCAGCCTGGAAAGTGGAGCCAGAGTGAGAAATTGTAAAATCCGGGCTCTGGTTTCTTTGCTGACATTTAACTGGTTAAATGATCTTTGACCTCAGCTGAAAGGGGGTAACACCTGTGCAAATGCCCCACTGCGTGTTCTAAGGAAGCAGGAGATGAGGAATATAAACCGTTTAGTGCCACACAAGGGCCCACACATCATCACTGACACTATGTCGTGGTTCTCTCTGGGACCCCAGACTAACCATAGTGGTAATTACGTGGCACAGGGAAGAAAAGAAGAGACACAGCAAAGGTAGGAGTCAGTGAAGAGACTGATCGATACCTGCTTTTCTATAAATCTGCAGAGATTAAAAAAAAAAAAAAGGCCTTGAAATAACCTGCATCCTTCCACACACACTTGTTCAGCAACTACTATATTTGAGGCACTTTCCTATGTTTTATTAATCAGGATAATAAGAGTCACCTTTTATTAAAAGCTTATCATGTGCTGGGCCCCACAGCAAGAACTGTAATAGGTGTAATCACCACTGAATGGAATTAGTGTTATTATTTACATTTTATAAATGATGAAATTAAGGCTCAAAGGAGTTAAATAACTGTCCTAAGGCCATCCAGCTAAAGAGCAAAAGACATGAAGGATGGAATCTGGGATCAGCTCCTACCTCTGTTACATCTCAGCTGCCTTCCTGTTCTGGTGGCTTTATGTTCTGTGGGAGCAGCGGTGGTCTGCACATGAAACTGTTTGGTTCCTTACAGCACACGGCACTATGGGCACCAGTTCAGAAGCCCTGCTGGTGCTGCTGATGGTGTGTTGGATCAGGGCAGGCTTAGATTCTGCAGCTAGTTCTCTGGAAGTTGCCTAGCTTGTGTGGGGCTAACCCCTGGTCAGACTGTTAAGTGAAAGATCAACACCACATTTCATCCAATCCTGAGAGACTGTAAATAACAGATGGTAAGGTCACTGGATCCAGAGAACCAAGACAAAGGAAGATGCCACAGGCAGATCTCAGCAATCCAAACAGAAGGATCTGAAGTCTGGGGATCAGTGCACTGGGAAAACAAGTACTGCCCAGTCAACAGGGGACATGGCTAAACCTGGAGCCCTCTTAGGAGCCTGTTGAGGCAACCCTATAGTTTATTAACTGCTGGATAGAATGACCTGTTCTTAGAGCCAGTCAGAAACATGTGGGTGACCCCTACTCCTGACTTGGACAAAGCTGAACCCCCAAAAGACCCTCACATGGAGAAGAACTTGGCTTAGATATGCAGGTGGTAGGCACTTCTATGTCTGCATGGGGGACTCTTGGACTCCACAGAGTTGTACTCTCCAGAACAATTCAGATATCAGCACCAGTACTCAAGCCCAAAGGAACCAATAGAAGAATAAATGAATGACCTGCTTCCGATGCTAGTGATGGGATGCCAGAGCCTTTGTGGTGGTACCAAGCCTACCTAAAGACACATGGTCCAGACCCAAAGAACAGCAATCTCAGCCCTCCCTTTCCTCTACAGCTAAAACCAACCAACCAACCAACCAACCAACCAAACCAAATTGCACCCTGGTGCTTCATTCCACTGTGTATTTCAAGGGAAGTTAAAGCCCTTGCTCTTTCATTTTGAGCTTTATATGCTTCATGTTTTTTGCACTCCCTACTCCAGTTTCTTTGCAGCATAGATACATACCACCACTGACAGAAGATAGGCATGATTTTTATAAAGAATTTCTGACCAAGAGGCCTACTGGTTAATGAATTCTGTATAGGGCAGGTAGCTGCTCCCCACCTCTCATCCTACTCAGAGGGGAAAGGAACAACCCTCCCTGGCTGCCCATGAATGAAAAATCAGCTTATTTCAGAATCATCCCTAAACTTCAAACCCACATGGAAGTTGAAGCCACTGCCTCTGTGAGTTATTGCCAATGGTGTAGCACCACTATGTTCACTGATGGACGGTTGGAAGCTTTGTGCTGGGGGAATCAGGAAAGCCAGGTTCTGGTCCCACCTCTTTCACAAACGGTTAGACTTTGCTATTTAACCCATCTGGGTCTCGGTGTACTCATCTGGACAATGTCAGGGTTAGATTTAACCCTCCCGTATAGGCTGTGAAGCTATAACATAAATTAACACATATGCACATATTATTAAAGCATTTAGAATCACGGATGTGGATAATGTTAGTAATATTTAGTAGCTACTATTTTTTTTAGTTACAGATGTCTAATAGTTATTTAATGCAAGAGTAATATTAATTCTACCATAAACTACTTCTGGGCTTTCTGTATGCCATTTACTGATAATGGACATCTTTGGAATTATGACTCTAATAATATGTGTGTATATCAGTCCCTATTTAGTTGACTGGTTATTGCTGTCATTAGCATCATGCAAGTTGTAAAAATAAGAGTTACAAGTTATTCCATCTCTTGGTTATGATAGAATGCTGCCTCATCCTTCTTCCTTGCTCAGTTTCTGGTACCATGCAATGACCAGTAACCCCTCCCCGCCACCCAGTCCCCACAAATGGCTGTAACAAGGACAGCTGAGCCCTCCTACAATGCACACCTTGGTTCTTTTGTGAAGGAGAGCCCAGGCTCTAGTCTAAACCAATATGTTCTTATATATAAAGTACTCTGGGGGAAAAATAGCTTCCAAGTGCTCTTCAAACCCAAGGCATTAGAATGAATGATGCATATAGCCCCTCTCATTGTGACACCTCTAGGTGAAGAGTTGTGACACTTATATTGACAAAGAAGCAGAACACAACATGAAATCACCCACAGTGCAGAATTTCAGCCATTGTGAAAAGTGTTTGAAGCAGCCCAGGCCTGAGTGGAGCACTCGTCCAGATAACGGACTGCTCTGCGTCTGGGGGAGGAACCAGAATGCCAGCGCAGCATTGACGTCCTGTGCTCCCCGGGGAGCTGGGTGGGCCTCACTCCCACGGTCTCCCTCGTCTTTGGCCACATGCCTTGGAGACAGGGTCTGCGTGCACTTTTGTCTCAAGCTGTGTCTTCCTTCACTGAAATGCTGACACTGTTGTCTAATTCCCTGTGTGTCTCTTCCTCTTGTCTAGACTGTAAACCTTTGAGGTCACTGACCACCCCTTTTATTTTTTTTCACATGGAATGCTTCATGAATTTGCATGTCCTCCTGGCGCAGGGGCCATGCTAATCTTCTGTGTATCGTTCCAACTTTAGTCTACGTGCTGCCAAAGCCAGCACAGTGACCACGCGTTTTATTTTTCTCATTTCCCTCTTTAGTTTAAGAGGGGTGACTGGCACAAAGTGGATCCTAAATATTAATACTTGTTGAATGAGCAAACATATGAATGGATGAGCAAGTGAACCCTAAGCTTATTTTTTAGATAGTTTTACAAAATTCTATAAAACATTGAATATACAAAAAAGGAAAATTTATCTTTCATGACTCACTACGCTATTACTCCTACCATTCCCAATAACTATGATTCTAGTGTTTGGCATGGATGTAACACTATCCAGTTTAAAAGTGCCTTTGTCTGACCATTGACCTTCATCTGCATTAGACATGTTTCCACATTAGACACGTTTCCTTATGCATTAGACATGTTTCCACATTAGACATGTTTCCTTATGCATTAGACATGTTTCCTTATGCATTAGACATGTTTCCACATTAGACATGTTTCCTTATGCATTAGACATCTTTCCTTATGCATTAGACATGTTTCCACATTAGACATGTTTACTTATGTATTAGACATGTTTCCACATTAGACATGTTTCTTTATGCATTAGACATGTTTCCACATTAGACATGTTTCCTTATGCATTAGACATGTTTCCTCTTGCAGCTGTGGGCACTGAGGCCGTTGAGGTTAAGTGATTTGGCTGCACAGTGGATCAGTGAGCACGCAAAGGCCCCTAGTTTGCTCTTTTCCCCACTGGGTGAGGACCAAATGACCAGGACAGCGAAATAACAGGGCACCATGCTGGTGCCAAGGGGGAGGGAGCATGCCACTGCAAGTCTGGAAGTATGCATCCTGGCCCACACTGACTCCTTTCTGCTGTGGGATCTGAATCGAGTCACTCCACTCCCTGGACTTTAGGTTAGTGCCCTGAAAAGTGAGGAGGGTGGACAAGGGAATTTCTAAGTTGCATTCCCTCTGCCCCCCATTGTATCATTTGAGGCTCAGAAAAAACACACTGAGAGTGTCAGGGGCATGCATCTTCCTTTCTCTAGTCAGTGCCCAGTAGAGATTTAGAAAAGTGGAGGAAGAATGGAACAAAAGTCGGAGTCCCCAGTGAAACCACCCCCAGCGACACAGTCTCACCCCCTCCTATCCCCCAGAGGCATTTTTAAATGCATCTGTGTTGCAGACAAGCATGGCTGCCAAACAGCAGGTCAGATTTGATTGAAGTCCACAAGAAACAGAATCATAGACCTTGGAGGTTGTCTGGTCTAAAGTCCAGATGAGGAACCCGAGGCTGAGAGAGCAAGAGAGTATTCTGAGGTCACCCAGGGAAACAGAGACAGAGTTGGCCACTGTATTTGCTGCCCTTCTATGCCAACTTGTTACAACTTGAAGTTCAGTCTTGGCCCACTACTGGGTCTTAACTTCTGAGATAAGGACCAGGGCTCTCTTGTTTGCTACTGTATCTCCAGTCTCCAGCACAGGGCCCAGCACAGGTGAATGCTCAGAAAATATCTGTTGAATAGTTGAATAAATAAATGAACTGATGAAAAAATGGTTGAACAGAAAGATGCATAATTTAGATCATTCTTCTTGCTACATGGCCACAGACAGCCTACACGTCATCCCCTGTGCCAGCCTCTGCACATAGACATTGATGCTTGTGTGATCCAGGAAAAAAGTCCATTCCTCTCATTAGAAAACAAACTCACACAGCCAGGTGATTGTACCAAATGATTAGAGCCTTCATTCTCATAACATAAACACAACCAATTTCTGGGGCTGTGGGCTGGGCCAAGACAAGCCTTGGAGAAGTCTGTCCACATGGGCAGAAATAAAGCCCAATTTTAACGTATGATTTGGTTAGCAGTCACGCTGATCTCTGCAAAACTGTGGAATTGGAAATCTGGTCCTTGGATACTGTTCCCTTAACCAACAGCCAGTAGTACTCAGTTCTCTAGATAGTTCCAGCGTGTTGCCTGGAAGTTCCAGGCTCCAATTTATGATTTCAATATACCTTCCATCATAGCACTGATGGGCCTGATGCTTTATTCTCTGCTATTGGAGATGACACATCTTTTTTTTTTTTTTAATTTTTTTTCTTTATTGACTTTGGAGAGAGAGAGGAAGGGAGAGGGAGAGAGAGATAGAAACATTGATGAGAGAGAACATTGATTGACCGCCTCCTGCATGCCCCTCAGTGGGGACTTGGCCCACAACCTGGGCATGTGCCCTGACCAGTAATCGAACCAGCCACCTCTTGGTGCATGGGTTGACGCTCAACCACTGAGCCACTCCAGCCTGGCAAGATGACACATCTTATATGTATGTCTCTAGTGAGTCATGTAGAGCTGATCAAAGTTTTCTATTTCACCCCTCTAAGAGTATTTGCCTTTAATATTTAGGGGTTTCTGATAAAGAAATTTTGGAGGACTATTTTAATGAGGGGGACAGGAGAGAATTCACATTGCCCAGGAATTTCTTATCTTTCATTGCAAACTGCCCTGTATACACATACGTGCACACACACGTGCACACACATACACAAACATCCTTATACAAAGGCAGGAACCCCAGTCACAGAGCCCAATATATCCTGCCTCATCTTATGGCAGTCATTTCTGCCTCATTTGTGCCAGGAAGATCAAGTCTTTCAGTCCAACTCCTATAAATAAAATAATTTCTTTCCTCAACAGACCTCATACTGTAAACATTTTAAAGCTGATATTATACAATAAAATAATTGTTTAAGTAGGAATATATTTATCACTACTAAATAGTTATTATATTTAGACCATGTAAAATGGCTTTTTAAAGAGGAAAATAAAAAGATGTTGTTAAGAATTTTACTGGATCAAATGAAAGTTTTAAGTTTTATTGGAGAGGAATAAAGGCCCCTAATTGGAATTGGTTTTATGGGCCTCTAAGTCTATTTTAAATAGGGGCAGGCAGTGAGTCTGAGAGAAACACAAATCTGGCTGGATTCTCACTAACTGCCCTGTGCAGCTCCAAGCTGGATTTAGGTTAGTACAAAGCTGGTGTCTGACTTAGCTCCTGCCCCCTCTTTCCACATCACCCCCAGCTTCAGCTTGTCATTGACAGTTTGTTAATCTCCATCTCCACGTCGATTCTAGTCAACACCACCCTGGTCTCCTGCCTGGACTAGTCCGGCAGCCTCCCAGTCACTTTCCACAACTGCTCTTGTCTACCAACCCATCCTCCACTTTGTGGTTACATCAGAGGAAGAGCTCTTCTGAGGCCCTTCAACGACTGCCTGAGGCTTTTAGGATAAAATCCCATGTCATTACCATGGCAGTGAGTTGGACATGATTAATATTCACACTGTCCTGAGAACAATTTGTCTTCCTTGTCTAATGGCCATGGCCAGAGCACATGCCCAGGCAAAACCACTCTGAGCCAACAATCTCCTTCTCAAAATGCCAGAGGGAAAGCTCAGTACGTCTAGAGCAACAGAGCTAAGCATTAGAGGTTGATGAGTGTCAAGTCAGTATTTCTAGGTGAATGTTAGCTCCATCACAGAGTACTTAAAGGTGCTTACAACGCAGGATGGTGCCCACCTGCGTTAGTGATGAACGTGAGGGCAGATGCCCTCCACGGGGGTTCTTCTGAAAACATTTGTTTTGTATTTTATACATAGATGACCTAGTTATTTCTCAAATGTTCCTAGAATCTGTTAAAGGTGTCACTGTTCTGTAAAAACTTATTACTATGAACAACAGCAAGGTGATCTCAAATCAAGCAATACTGCCACAGAGATGGCATCTATTAACCCAGGAAAACTTTAATCGCCCCAATTGTAATTATCTTTTATAATCCACTATTGCTATGACTACTATTTTTGTCAATGATAGTGATTTTAAAAAATGTGGGTACAGCACTTTGTAATTTAAAAGAGCCTTTGCCTACACTATTAAACTGTATGAGATTTATACAATCATATAGATAGTAGGAGTCAACAGGTTTTCCCCATAAGGGCCAAATAGTAAATATTTCAGCTTGTGGGTCATAAGGCCTCTGTGTTAGCCATTACTCAGCCCTGCCACCGCAGCATGAAAACAGCCATCGACAACAGGTAAATGGATGGGAATGCCAATAAGACTCTATTTACACGAACAAGGGGACCTGCTTTGGCTTGTGGGCTGTAGTTAGATCATGCAGGATGTATCATCCTTTCTTTGAAGCTGTGGAGGCTCAGGTCAAAGGTTACATGATTTTCCCAAGGCCATCCAGTATAGTGAAAGAACAAGGACGTGGCCTCACGCCATCTCTCAGTCTGGTCATCGCTCTACTGAACTGTGATGGCCAACTTACAAGCAGAGGGTATCCTCAGGGCATCATGCTGTGCACCAGGAAAGGCACATCACTGCAGCTCGGGCTCTGGCCTAGTAGCCTGGCTCCTGTTAGCTGTGTCACCTCAATCACTTCAATCTCCTTAGTTTCAGTCAATTCATCTGAAAAATGAGGAGATTGAATGAGAAATCTCCCCTCTGGCTTTTAGGTGTTGTGTTCTTGCCTGGCCAGTGTGGCTCAGTGGTTGAGCATCGACCCATGCACCAAGAGGTCACCGGTTTGATTCCCAGTCAGGGCGCATGCCCAGGTTGTGGGCCTGATCCCCAGTGAGGGGCATGCAGGAGGTGGCCAATCGATGTTCTCTCTCATCGATGTTTCTGTCTCTCTCTCTCTCTCCCTTCCTCTCTCTCTAAAATCAATAAAGAAAAAAATTTTAATAAAAAAAAATGCTGTGTTCTTAAGATGAAAGATGGGGCAGCAATATTTTATGGTGAAGTAGTCAAATTGATTGGTTATTACAAAATTTGCAGTATTTACATAGAAGTTGTTATTAACCAACTAATAAATATTTACTGATCCTATTATGCTGTAAAAAGATGGAAGGAACATATGACATAGTCTTTGTCTTTAAATAATTGATAATTAGGAAGAAAAGCAATTTCTAGCACTTATAGAAAGTAAGTAAATAATCAGTGTGTGGAAAACATTGCTTGGTAGAGACGGTAAGTTCCTTTGGATTTCCCAGGACAGACGTCAGCAAGGGCAGGGGCTGTCAGAAAGCCACATGGAAGGGCTGGATGGTGCTCTGGTTCAGAGGCTGAACAATGGAGGGGTGGTGAAGAGAAGCATCATTCCACGGCTGGCAGGGGCAGGTGTGAAAACCCACGTATGGAAATTGCTCACATGTGCTGTAGTAGGTCAGTGGGTCTGATTAGGCTAGATGGTGTGCCTTGAGGAAAACACAGGATGAATTGATTTTGTATAGCTTTGTTATTCTTTGGAATATAGTACCATTTAAAAAAATACAGCACAAAGAAATTTCAGCTTTGCCATTTTTTACAGGCTGGGCTTTGCTCCAATGAGCGCACATCTAGGAGGTTTGCGTGGATTTTATCCTATTTTGAGCCTCGCGGTAAAGCACGTTCATGGAGCAGCTGAACATTCATGATCATTGGCTCAAGTCTCTGATGTCCAGTTCCCCAGAAGAAGACTGGGCAGACCTGGCCCTGTTCAGTGGAGTAAGGAGGGTGGGGCTTCATTTATTCTATTCCTAAAATCCTAAAATAGGAAAGAGGCTTTTTTTTTTTCAATCCCTTCTAACATTTTCTCAAATAGGGAGGCAATTTAGAAGGGATACTTTAGTAATTAAAGCCAATTCTCTTCAGTCACCAAAGGTACGTGGCTTGCAAAGTGTGGGGTTGGCTGATTTATTAACCTACATGGTTCACCACAAGATTCTCTAATCTTATGTCCCCCAATTTCCCCCACCTGGCTTCTGAGATGACCCACAGAGAATCAACCGGAAAACATAATTGGAGTGTTTTACTGGGAGAGTGTCATCACTACCCCAAAGGGAAAGGGCTTGGGAACCTTGGAGGGTAAAAGCCTGAGACACATCTGCCACATCCATCTGATCAACACATCGTCCAGAGAACGGGATGCAAAGCTGCCCTGTGCTCTCCAGCGGAGAAGCTAACATTTGTTGGGCACTTTCTAAAGACTAATCATTGTCCTAGGTTTTATTTTTCATATCTTCTCCCTTTCAGTCCTGATAATATTACCGTATTTCTATCCTCACTGTCTTAATGAGGAAGGAAGCTGGGTCTCACTGAGGCTCACACGCAAGTGTCCATACAGGTGACAAGCCTCCGAGCAAGGGTTTGATTCCTGGAATTTCAGGAGTCATCACTAAGGTAATTCAAAAGTGTGCTGGAAACCTTCAGGTTATGACAAACTTATGTCGATGAATTTAACTCCGAGACAGGTAGAAAGGCAGAGGAACATACATACCCTCAAGGTCATGGATGCATTCCTGGTTGCTATAGAGATAATGCAAGAGTGAGAGACATATTGGAGGAGAGAGACGGGGTAACCTCATAGGGTTCTCACCCTGAGACTCAGAAAACAAAGGCTTTAGTGATTGTATCAGGACACCCAGACCTCTCTCCCTCCACTGCACAGCTCTAACTGTGCAGCGTGGAAAAGCCAGAGCCCAGTGCAGCCACCCCCAAGGCCACAGTCTCACCCAGCCTCTGCGTCCCCCAGACATGTTTCTCAAGAGTCCACTTAAGTCTCTTCTTCAGAGAAGCATGGGTACCAGCTGGCAGGTCACATATGGTTGGGTCCTGAGCTAGAAGGTTTCTTCCAGGGCCCAGCAAGTCCCTCTAATTGCAAAGGCTCCATGTATGCTGAGATCAATTAGCAATGAGGTGCCACTGGAAGAAACTAGAAAAGTTTAAACCCAGGAAATGTTCAAAACTAAATACCTTTTAATGTGTTAATATGTATTTCAATATGGAATTAAAAATTAGGTAACGGGAACAGTGTACTTATGGATAACTTGTTGATCTCTGTAATCCCCAGTTGCCTCATAAGATGAGAATACAAAAGATCTACCTCATTTGCTTTTTTAGAGGATCAAATGAGGAAATGCTTACCATGGGGCCCATTGGCATGTCCTTAATTGGTAGCTGTTCCTAGGAACCAGTCAAGTGTAGTGGTTACAGTAGATTTGGCTCATACTAGTTGTGTGACCATAGCCAAGTTACTTTGTATTTCAGTTCTCACATCTGTAAAATGGGACAATGATATCACCCACCATGTGATCTCAAGGGAATTAAACTAGGTAGCACGTGTAAAGCACCAAGGACAGTGCCTGGTGCCTGGTGAGCACTCAGTCAACTCAATCGTCATCATCATCATCATCATCATCACTTTAAAAATGCATTTCCCTTATCAATGAGCTTCAGCCCAAAGACTAAAGTCTTTGCAATAAAAATATATTTTATTTAAATTTAAAAGTAAAGGATGAGGCTATTACTGGATAGGAAGTCTCTTGTCCAAATAAAAGTCATAGCATGCCCCTAAACCATTCCAGTGCTGCTGCTGACTCTCTGGCCTCCAGATCCCTGGGAGTGCCTCTTTATCTGCCCCCCCCCCTCTCTCTGATGCCCTATGTTGATGATGCCAACAGAAGTGATCATACAAAATTCTCTGGGTGAGAAGTCTGTCTGTTTATGGCATTTAATGTATTTTTTTTGTACTGGCCTTTAAAAAATACGTCAAAGTTCCTAAATTATTAACTTTTTCCAAAGTGATATTTGATGGCAAAAGTAATATCTGTGTGAATTATTAACTGAGTTTTAAGAAAAAAGTTGAATAATTTGACAGTGTTAAAATGACGCTGTCAAGGATTCCATTTTCTCAGAGCCATCTCTATCCTGGCTTCAGTTGCACAGACTGTCATCAGGAGAGTGAGATTTATTTTTCTTCTAATTTCAACATGGTAGCCAGTGTTATTAGGAACTGTAGCTGTGAGGCCTGGTTTTCAGGAGGGTGCAAAATCCTTAGCATTGTTATACATGCAACTATATGCACCACTAGGAGAATGGCTTGCAACCAAAAGATCAGAGAAAAACAGACTTTATGGATCCCAGGGGCGCTGCTTAGATGTTTAAAAATATATAATAACCAGTGATTCATGGATTGATGAGAAGACAGAAAGCACCCTCCTTGCAGAGAATGGAAGTCTGACCTCTTCTGTGTAATTTTCTGCATTTGCACTTTCATGCATTAAATATATAGAGCATGCATTATTCACCCTTTAAAGCTTTTCACCATCTGTATGTGGCTTCCCCTTATAACCTCAGAAATTTCACACATAATTCATTAGACACAGATAATGAGTTAGAGTCAGGAGGTAGAGTCAGTCCTGACTTTTCTCTTTCAATCTGTTACCCGTGTACTGTAAGGCAGTGTGGTTGATCTGTACTTACGTGGGCTCCTCCAAGGTTCATTCATGTTCAGTGTCCCGTACTGAATGCTTCACTTGTTTCGTGCTAGGTCCTGGGGGCTATCCTCAGGAAACATGTTTCTCAGAGTAACCTTAGAAGAGCATCGGAGAATTAAGGCCTTGCATTTATGAAAAGTTAGAGGACAAAACAAAATGATGTACTTTCAGGTGTGGATGGAATATCATTAGATGCATCAGCGAGTGGCCAGCAGAGCCGAGCTACAGAGAGCGCAAGGCACCAGCTCCAGCACTAACCAGCTGCGTGAGCTCGGCAGCTGTGGGCGATGACGGCAGCTGTGGGCGATGACGGCAGCTGTGGGTGATGACGGCAGCTGTGGGCGATGACGGCAGCTGTGGGCGATGACGGCAGCTGTGGGCGATGACGGCAGCTGTGGGCGATGACGCCAAGCGCAGCAAACCCGGTCGGTGCTCAGGGAAGGCTCTGCCAGGAAGTAACACTGCAGTTGAAACTTCATGGCTGAATAGGCATTTAGCTTTTACAAACAACACTGCATGCCTCATTCTCAAGTTGCAAGTATAGCTGGTCTAACTTTTTAAAAAGAATCTTGACTCTCATAACTTTAGCTAGTACCATTGACTTCTTATTATGAACAATGGTGAAATCAGTACCTCATCTTCCTCTCACCTCGCCTCTTTCCCATCCATTTCCTGCTTATAGTGGAGTACACATTTTCTACCTTTGAACATTTAAGTACTTAAATATGATTGAGTAACAATAATTATCTACGGGTGTCTTGTGTTTCTTCATGTCTTGTATCAGCTTTTGTTTGGAACAATCTTTTCAAGGATGTTGATACAGCAACCAACCCTGGGATATGTAGTACACCCTCCAGAACAGAGGGAAGATTTGTTTGCTGCCCAAGATAATAAAGATGTGTCTCTCTTTGGAGCAAAGGTTGGGCAGGTTTGCCGATAGACTCCTTATAAAAGATTGGGGTTCCCCTACTCTGGGTTCCTCGGCTATCATGCAGACCCACTGCATACCCAGCACCAACCCAGGCTGCTCTGCATTGTCCCTGTAGGACCTGGGGGCCAAGGGGAACTGATGTGAGCATGAAGCTCATGCCGCTTTGCCTCTGACTCAGGAATTTTGGGTTTTCTGTGAGCATCTGTGCAACTGTGGCAGGATAACTTCTTAGGTGCAAGCAGTGTAAAATTCCAGACTCTTCCCAGTCCTTGACATATATTTCTGTTACTTGATTTATTTGGCTCTTGTTTTTAATTTTCTGTTATCCATTGGCTAGAGCTGAGAGGAGAGGATGAAGGTGTGATTCGTATAGCTGAAACTTCAAAAGGGCTTCCTAGATCTTTCAACTTCACAGTGACTGTGGCACAAACTGTATTTCCTATTCTTTAAATAGCATGGACCATCACAAGAATCACATGATCTCACTTATACGTGGAATCTAATGAACAAAATAAACTGACGAACAAAATAGATCCAGAGACATGGGAGCAGGGAATAGAGTGACAAACCTCAGAGGGAAGGGGGTTTGGGGGTGGGGAAGAGATAAACCAAAGAACTTATATGCATATATGCATAACCCAAGGACACAGACAATAGTGCAGTGAAGGCTGGGGCTGGCGGGGGATGGGAGCAGGGTGGAGGGGGTCAGTGGGGGAAGAAAAGGGAGGGGGAGGACATCTGTAATATTTTATTTTATTTATTTTTAATTTATGTATTTTTAATCCTCACCCGAGGATATTTTTACATTTATCTTCAGATAGAATGGGAGGGAGAGAGAGAGAGAAACATCGATGTAAGAAAGACACATCGAGTGGTTGTCACCTGCACGACCCCAACCGGGCCGGGGACGAACTGCAACCAAGGTACGTGCCCTTGGCTGGAATTGAACCCGGGACTCTTTGGTCTGCAAGCCGATGCTCTAACTGCTGAGCCAAACCAGCCAGGGCACATGTGTAATATTTTAAACAATAAAGATAAATTAAAAAAAAAGAAAAGAAATAGCATGGACCATCTCTTAAAACTGCTCTATTACTAGAGGTTTAAAACCACAGTTCAAGCAATTTCTAAGGAGCAAGGCCCATGAGAACGGCAGTGTTAATTCGGAGATGAGGAGAGAATTCACTTAGTCCAACCTCCTCATTTTATAGATGTGAAACTCAGAAAAAGTTACTTTACCTTTCTGGTCCCAAGCTACGTAGTTTGTTCTCATGTGAGAGAAAAACACCAGAGCTCTTCATTCCTAGTCCAGTCCCTGGCACAATTGTTAAGAACCTTATTCTCACGAGTCAGATGTGCCTAGGTTTAAAATCTGCCTCTAACACTTGAAGTTAGCTTTGTGACCTTAGTAGTCATTATAATTTCCATTTTGAAGATTTAGAAACTGAAGTTCAGAGCAGTTGGATTATTTGAACCATTTCATGACATTGCTGTAATGAATAAATGAGATCATCATGCAAACCCTTGGCACAGTGCGCAGAACACACAGTGCGTGGCACTTGATAAATGGGGACTACCATCAATCTTATGATTAGCACTTTATTCTTACTACTACTATGGCACCGGCTGCCCTTCTTCCGTCTAATGTGCCTCAATAACCTGCCTTGAACGTCCCTCCCTTGTATCTCCTTTGCAAGCACACTCAGGAGCCTGTTTCCTCTGTCTTATGTCCATGTCTGGTCCACATTTGCTCACTTAACAAAGTCTCTCCCATTTCACCCCCAGCATTAGCTCCCAAGCTTCTGCACTGCCTGGGGGGAGGGGTTACTTTTGCTCATTAGGTGCTAAATTACTGCCACCAAAAAGTGACGAATGACAGTTGGCAACCTTTTACTACCATAAAACTTAAACACTCACAGAAAAAGGAGCTATAGGAGCGCAAGGTTTGGGGGAGAATGACATGTCTACGCTGGCAGGCTCTCAGCGGCAGGGTTCCGAGAGTAAGTGAGGAAGGAGACAGCTTCAGTTAATGAAACGAAGCATTTAGTAACACAGATCTGTCAACACTGCTTGTCGTGTAAGACAGTGGATCTGCCACTTGCGAACGCACCTGCATTAACAGAAACATTTGTTCTTATGAAACGGTACCCAGAGTAGAGCTTGTGTTAATAAAGATATAGGTTGTCACATGTTTTCTTCTCATCCTTGGAACCCTTCCAAGCAGCCTCCCGACTGTGGGCCACGTCCTTCCTGGGAATTATTCCCTGAGATGATTTGACAAATGCAGTATATCCACCTATATTTCAGAGCCTGGGTGGATGCTGTGAGCTGAGCCCTAGGGATCCCCCTGTGACAACTGAGATCTGAGTGCCTGTGCTTTTGTGAAGCAGGGGATGGAGATGCAGAAATCCTAGACTGTCGGACCCAAAGCAAAGCTGTGCATGGTAGGGGGAAAGTTATCCACAACCGCCCTACCTCTTCCCCTCCCTCTTCATAGCCAAGGCTCTCCAGAGTTTTCTCTCCCTCACTACCCTTCCTTCCCCATTTGGCTGCTGTCCCTCCACTCTACTCTGATTGCTCACACTCGTGATCTCCGTGTTGGGGAACAAATAAATCTTTTTCAGTCCTCCTCTCCCTTGACCCATGAGCAGAATTTCCCACTATTGATCACTTCCTGCTGTTCTTGGTTTCCATGACTCCACTGCTGCAAGTTTTCCTTTTTCTCTCTCTTGCTACTTTGTTTTAAACTTCTTTTCAGGTTCATCTTCCTCTAACCTCAGCCCTTAAGTGCTGGTTATTCTTTGAGGGTCAGCCCTAAGGCCCATTATTTTCTCACACTTTTCACACATTTGGCCCACATGTGGCTTGTGCTACCCGTGGCTCACACTACCACCTGTGTGCTGGCGACTCACACACCTGCCATCCCACTGGTACTGCTACACGATGTCTCAAAGGCACTACAAACTCAAAATGCCCAGATCCCAGTGCCCAATCTTCCCCAGCCATGGGCCCCCTCCAGCTCTACTATCTATTTTGTATTTGATGAGTCAGGGACTTAGACATTATTTTCAACAGCTGTCTTTTCTTATACTCCAAGTCCAATTTATCAGCATGTCTCAGCTATTTTATTTCTCAACTAATGCTCAAATCTTTCTACCTCGGTCCATCTCCAGACCCTGTCACAGGACCAGGCATGTAGAGGCACTCAATGAAAATTGGATGACCGAATGAATTCCCACCAATGGCACTCTAGTCCCGGCTAGTACAGTGTCTGGCAGGACAGCTGCAGAGCTTCCTCATATGGGTTTAACCAATCTATGTTTCTCCCGATCTAAACAGGGTCCCATATTATGACCAAAGGGATCTAGACAAAAAGAGCAAATCTGATTACATCTTCTTCTTTCCCCAGCTTAAAACACGTCGATGGTTTCTTATTGCTCCTAGGATAGAATAAAAATTTATAACATGACTTATACGGATTTATTTTCCCACTGCCTGTCTCTCCAGCCTCATCTCATGCCACACTCCACCTTCTCTCCGCCTCAAGCACACTGACCCCACTGCTTTATGTCCTTCACACTTGCCATGCTTCCTCCTGACACAGAACTTCTACCCGATCCATTTTTTTCTCTCTTTCCCAGTCATTTCTTAGTTAGCTGGTACTTATCCTCCAGATCCTAGCTCCCATGTCATTAAGATCCTCAAGGCCACCCACCTCAACCTCCCATTACACCGTATATATATTCTGACAGTAATCATTTCATTTTTTAAAATGTGTAATTATTTGATTAATATCTGTCTCCTTCAAGAGTATAAGCTCCATGATGACAGGAACAACATGTGGCTATGTTTTTGTATGCTTGGGACCTAGCACAGCTGGTGCTCAGTACTATTTGTTAGATACTTTGAATAATTGTAAACCAGGAGGCCTGGGCCAGGTCCTGGTTCTGCCTTAGATGAATGCATGGATCAAAGAAATTCTGTCTTCATTACTGAAATTTACTTGTACAAAGCAAAAATCCTGTCCACTGGGGGATCCAATCCATTCATGGATCAATCTTTTAAGCAGAGTTCACAGTTTTTAGAAGCTTGGGTCCAGGCAACTGACAGCACTCAATTGCCTCAATCTAATTTCTGAAATTCCCTCCATCAGCAGTGGTCAATGCCCTAGGGTGCACACTTTCCCGGACTGAGCTCCGGACTAGGAACCTGTTCAGAGAGGAACAGCAGCTTGTGTTCTGGGGCTGCAGAGATAGAAAGTGCAGTTGGTCACGCTCTGTGATGCCCAGAGCTTGCCTGGGCTGCTCTATGGATTGAAGCACTGTAGGAGCCCATTGCCTCCTTCTTTGGAATCTTTCGGTAGCACTTCCAGAACCAGTGGGTCCACAGTTTAATATAACTGGGGGCTGCTAACAACCATGCATTTTCACATGCTTTGTCACAGTTTACCTTCATGAAGACTCTGACTTACAGGCATTGTTTTTATTCTCATCTTTTATTTTAGAAACAAATTAGAGAAGGCAAGTGGCCTGTATTCTGTGGCCCCTCTAGCAAGCCTGGTTTCAAATTTACCTTTTCTCACTCTGAAACTCATGACTTTCCTACTGCATTATTTAAATTACTTTTGTTATGTTTCTGTGTTGTTATGGACTGAATTGTGTCCCTTCAAAATTCCTCTGTTGAAGCCTCCAAACCTTAATGGGACTATATTTGGACATAGGGCTTTTAGGGAGATAATTAAGGTTGAATGAGGTCATAGGGTTGGGACCTTTAATGCAATGTGCTGTTCCTATAAGAGGAAGAGACCTCAGAGACCTCTCCCTCTCTCTCTCCACTCAAGCTTGAAGGACAGGCCATGTGAAGACACAGTAAGAAGGTGGCCATCTGTAAGCTAAGAAGAGAGCCTTCATCAGTTACCAACTCTGATGGCACCTTGACCTTGGACTTCCAGCTTCCGGAAGTGGGAGAAAATTAATGTCTGTTAAGTCACATGGTATTTTGTTATGGCCGTCTGAGCAGCCTAAGGCACATATCAAGTCAGACTGCTACATAAGAGGGTCAGGTGGGTATAAAACTGGCAGCAAGATAAGCCCCCATGTCAAAGGAGAGACAACCTCAGATAGCGGCCCCAGTGACTGTAGAACATGGGTTACCTCTCATTCCAGGCAAAGATGGTTTTCTTCCCTGCTGGGTGCAGGGGTTCTGGGCCTGTAGGAGTCAACTTGAATCCAGGATTTAGCAGGTCTTCTGAGCCACCAAGGCTCCTTGCATTCTGTATCCCCCACAATCCAGCACATGGTGGTCCTGAATAAAATATGGGACATCATTAAATTAGAATCATAATACAGCAGGAATGCTAAAATGTGCTATTTTAAATCATAGTACTACCTGAAAGCAAATTTTCCTTGGAAACACAATGGAAAGACCTACTAACTCTTTATCTACATTAAACGAGGGAAGAAGATGGACTGGCAGGTGCACAGGTTTAACGTTCTATCAGCAGCAGCAGGCCAGGCTGTGTGAGCATCTCTCCCCCCTGACCCCCTTCAGCCTGGCTCCCCCAGCAGAGGTATGTTGTCTTTCCAGAGGGTCAGTGTCCCGATCTGAAAGCTGTGCAGTCTGTGATGGGCAACACGCTCTTCATTTTCAGGGAATGATGGCCACATAAAGAAAACAAACCTCAAGAAGCCTCAGAGAAAACACTCGTGGGCGGAAGGTCTCTCCTGGCCTCGGGGCTGCTTTTGATTGTATTTGCCACGTTCACCAGTTTCACCTGTGTCGAGAGCCATTCCAGGTGAAACAGCAGCTGTAAAAGACTGACTCCCAGGGAGGTCATTAGAAGACATCCTTCTGGGGCTACACATTAGCCTCACACCACAGACGCTTGTGGATAAGACAGTGCTTACAGATCTATGGGAATTCTCTTGGAGAGGAGACCTCACTTGGCCACAGGTGGCGCTAAAATCCCCCATTCTCTCTTGTTGACTCGAGGGCCCTCAGCCACATTCCTGCAGTCACGGGTGCTTAAGTTTTTAAAAAAATACGCAATGCAATATATACAGATCATAGAAATGTACACTTGAAATCTATATACATTTTATTAAAAAAGGAAAAAATAAAAATACACTTTATTTTTTAAGAATAGTTTTAGACTTAAAGAAAAATTGCAAAGATAGTACAGATACTTTTCAAATACCCCACACCCAATTTCCCAGATTAATAACATCTTACATTAGTATGGTCCATTAGTATTGTTGCAATTAATGAACCAATATTGATACTCTTAACTAAATGCCATATCTTATTCAGATTTCCTTAGTTTTTACCTAATGTCCTTTTTTCTGTTTCACGATCCCCTTGAGGATGTCTCATTACATTGAGTTGTCATGTCTCCATAGGCTCCTCTTGGCTGGGCAGTTTCTCAGACTTTGATGACCCCGGCAGATCTGAGGAGTACTAGTCAGGAAATTTGTAGAATACCCCACAGTTGGAATTTATCTGATGTTTCCACTTACGATTTGCCAGGTGTCTCTGCTGTAAAGTCCCCCTCTGCCCCCTTTCCAACCCGTGCTCTGGGAGGGAATCGCTTTGCACAGCCTACCTTTAAGCAGTGAGAAACCTGTCCACCTGATGAGGGTGGAGTGGTCTCCTGTCTGTAAGATGAATTCCATTTAACTGCAGGACATCTCTCTGTGAAAAAAGCCTGGAGTGGATCCTCTGGAAACTCAAGACTCCCTTATTCCGTGAAGAGCCCTGGCTCTCAGAAAAGGGTTGCATAGCTACCATGTTTGGACTTCCATTTTGGAGTGGGAGGGAGCTCACACGCCTCCCTCACAATAGCTCAACAGTTGGCTCATTCTTATGCGTGTAGTTCTTTATTTTATTTTATTTTACTTTTAATTTTTATTTTTTATTAATTTATTTTTGTTACAGATGTTTCTCCTTTTTTCCCCATTGACACCCTCCTCCCCATCCCCCCACCCCATCCCCAGCCCTGTTGTCCATGTCCATCAGCTATGCATACATGTGCATAAGTTCTGTGGTGAGTGTTAGTTTTGTTTTGGGGTCAACATGCTTACCCCCTTCCCCAAAATGCAGTGTTTATGTTGGCTTCTTTATTAGCATGCTAAGTATTAGATGTGGTAAAATTTCTATTCCAGATTCTGTCCAGGGAGAAAGGATAAGTGAAGCCAGTTAGACACCTACTGGGTCACTCCCTGACAAATGACCAAAAGCGCTGTTCTAATCCTGTCATGGGAAATTCGTCATATGCCAGGGCACACGTCAGAGATGCTAGTGGAGAGTTATAAACAAACTGTGCAAAGTGATCGTTTTCCTAAGTACAGGAGGTTTGTCTTTTATCAGATTTGTTTGTGGTGGAAGAAGGGTAACTGTGAGAAAAGAAAGACTTCCTTTCTGAATGATCGTGCTTATGCCTGAAATCTAAATATATTGCCAGATCATACTTCAAAATAGAAAAGTATTTTAGTTTCTCTTAAAAAAATTTGTTTTGAAACATTGCTGCCATGCAAACAGGATTTCTATGAAAACGAGCTACCTTTTTTGTAGTTACTGGGAGGGAAATGAAGGGCGCGTTGTAAAATCTCAAGTAGCCTTAGTAATCGCACCCAGTCTGCTCTACTTCATTCCCACACTCAACTCATCCAACTCCGGAGTCTTTCCTTGCCTTTATTTTTAAAGGATATTTCAGTGTAGACATTTGTCACTGTAGGCCACACAAAGTAAAAAATACTGCCCATTCTGCCCAAAGTCATAAAGGGGTCAGTATGTTATTTGCTATAAAAATACAGTAAATTCCTCGCCCCACAAAGATACTACCTCCGAGAGAGAGTGAAGCTGTGGCCGGTTGGGGGCGGGGTGGTCGCCGACGCTCGCGCACGCGCACGCCGTGTAACCTCTCTTCTCGGCCAAGTGATTCCCATCATCCTCGAGCCTTTCTGTCTGTTCCATTTGGACAGCAGGTGTACTCAACTGGCTAGTTTGAAGTTGCTTCTGCTTCTCAGATTGGTTGTGAGCCTGCCTGACTCTTTAGCCTGGGTGAAAGTCTCCTTTTACAACTCCTATAATACTTTGAATTTCCTTACCCTATTACACTTAATGATTGGCAAATAGGCACTCAATGCAGTGAGTGCTGGGTGATTCTAGCTCCTCTACTGGGCTATAAGCTCCATGAGGGCAGGGACCACGCGTTTATATCAGTGAACAGTTCAGAAATTCATGGACTGCAAAGGCAGACGCTAGGAATGGCAGTTGCAATAAATCCAAAGGGAATCTGGACTCGGGGCGCTCAACCAGACAGGAGGTCAGAGTGAACAGAGGGCCACCTATGAGTCCTGTCAGGAGAGCTGACTAGCCTTCCAGGTTGGGCCTATCAGAGCTGGCCTCAGGCAGGAGGGCTTTGATGCTGTCTCAGGAGACAATGACTTGGACAAGTCAAGGTTTGCAGGATGGCAGTGATTTAAGGTTCATTCCAGTTGAATGCTCTTGTACCTGCACAGTCCAAATGCTGTAGCCACCAGCCACATGTGGCTATTTCAATTAAAATTAAATAAAACATATCTGACAGTTCTGCTGTCTTACTCACCAGCTACATGACCTCTCAAAGCCTCAATTTCCTCTGTGAGAATTCACACATGCTACATAGGGATGGGTGAGAATGTAATGAGATAAGCAAACTGAAAAGAAATTACAGAGTGCCTGCAGGCAGGTGGCTCCAACATCACTTGGGATTGCTTGCTGACAACAGAGATTCCTAGGCTCTCTTTTGACCTGGCGAATCAGGATTTCTTTGCTTAATCCATGTGAATTAACTTTCTAGGTTGTTCTGATGGGCAGTCAGACTTGGAATCTGGATGGACTTGAATGAAGCTGAGGGTTTCCTCATTCATCCCACCTCCAACTTTTAATATTCAAATCCCTCCTGCAGCATCTTTACAAAGTGTATCTCGAGCATCTGTTTAAATACCTCCAGAGACAGCAAACTCACTACCACTTGAAGCAGCCTTGTCCATATTTGGCAGCTTTTAGAACGCTTCTAGTGCTCAACCAAAAGCTGTCTCAAGTATTTTTTCTGCACAGATGCTGATTGTACTCCTGGGATATGCAGAATAGATTTACTCCTCTTCCTATTTGATAGCCCTTCAGACACTTGAAGTCACTTCTCATGTCCCCTAGAATACTCTCTTTTCTAAAATGCATCCTGCACCAAAGTTCCAGTCCCTAAACGTCAACCTCTGCTTATATACGCCTTGCCAAATGCACCCCAATGGCCAGAATCCCAACTGTTGTGCCTGTCCTATTCTCTGAGAGCTGAACCGCCTTTGGAGTTTAGCATTCCCTTCTTCCGACCACTCTTCCTTTGGCTAGTGGACAAAAGATGCTATTTTCTGTTGGGTGCCTCAAAAGGAATGTTGCATCTTTTAATGATTTCCATCTCTTCAAACACAATGCAAACTGCCCCAAGTCAAGACTTTTTCATATAATAATACAACATTTTTAGTTGTAGGACAGAGATGAGGTTAAAAAGGCTGAGACAACACCTAACCAACTTCCTTCTGTCAGACCCATTTTAAAGACTAGATTGGGGCAGCCACTAGGAAAACTGTATGGAGCTTCCTCAAAAAATTAAAAATAGACTTGCCATATGAGTCAGCAATTCCACTTTGAGAAATATATCTGAGGGAAATAAAATCACTCTCTCTGAGGGATATAATGGAATCCTAGTCAGCCATAAAAAAGTCCTACCATTTGTGACAACATGAATAACTATTGAGGGCATTGTGCTAAGTGAAATAAATTAGACAGAGAAAGGTAAATATTCTATAATCACATACATGTGGAGTCTAAAAAATATCAAACTCATAGAAGCAGAGAACAGATTGGTAGTTGCCAGGGGCAGGGATAGAAGGTGGGGAAAATGGGCAAAGTTGATCAGAGAGTACAAACTTCTGGTTATAAGGTGAATAAGTTCTAGGGATCTAATATAGAGCACGGTGACTATAGTTAACAATACTGTATTGTATATTTGAAAGTTGCTAAGAGAGTAGATCTTAAAAGTTCTCACCACATACAAAAACTATAACTATGTGAGATGACGGATGTCTTAACTAAACTTATTGTGCTATTCATTTTGCAATATATACATATATCAAATCATTATATTATGTACCTTAAACTTACAGTGTCATATGTCAACTGTATCTCAATAAAGCTGGAATAATTAAAGATTAGCAAATGGAGGAACTAGGAGGGTAACTGAAATACCCAAGTACTTATACATGTTATCTATCTCCTATTACCTAGTACAAGGTATCCTTTTAACAATAGGACTTCCTACTTATATATGCATATGTCTCAAGCCAACGTCCTCTAGATCTTTTACTGATCTGCAAAGGCTTTTCTTTTTAAAACATGGATCAGTATTTATAAAAAGTCAAAAAATTTTACATAAAACTATGGATGTATGACTTCTCTTGAAATATCGGAATTCTTACTCTTCTTGGCCTGCATTGCTACGTAGTGACAATGGGATTGACCTCTAGTGCATTTAGATGGGGCTCACACTCTCACATCACCTGCTTGACCTCTCTAGGTGCTAAATAGAGCTAAAACTGAATGCAGCATTTGTGAGAACAGCCGAAACCCTGTACAGCGGTTCTCAACCTGTGGGTCGCGACCCCTTTGGGGGTCAAACGACCCTTTCACAGGGGTCGCCTAAGACATAACAGTAGCAAAATTACAGTTATGAAGTAGCAACAAAAATAACTTTATGGTTGGGGGTCACTACAATATGAGGAACTGTATTAAACGGTCACGGCATTAGGAAGGTTGAGAACCACTGCAAGAGAAGGAAGACTTGAAAAGTAGGGAAGACAAAAGCCAGAGATCTACCTGTCTCCACTTATCTTTCTAACCTGGCCTTAGGGAACCACTCCCCTGCTCTGAAAACCTAAACCGTTCCTCTGCAGTAATCCGTGCATGCAGCAGGATTCACCCACAAAGCTCAGCTTCCTAAAATACTGCTGTTGAAATAGCAACTGGCAGTCTCATTCATTTTAAATAAGACTAAAGCATAGAATCACACCTTTTTTCTTGGCTGCATTGAATTATTGAATTGTTCTTATGTTAAATCCCAGATCACTTAGAAAATCCATACAAGACTAACTTATGTTCTTTTTTTCTCTCCATCTTGGAACATTAGAAAAATCATTTTTTCTTCCTCTTTCCATCTCTTAACCAGGTCTGATCATTCATTTGCACTGCTTTACACCAAACTGTAACCCAGGAAGTTCATGTATGAGCTGAGCCCACTGAACCCTTTCTTGTTCTTTTTTTTTTTTTTTTAGCTACCCAACTTTCATTTTTCCTTGTTTTAATAAAGAATACTTCCATTTCTTTCTGGAGATCCCCAGCTGCCCTACTTACAAAAAGATGTGTTTCTTTCTTTTTTTAATTTTAATTTTTAAAATTAAGATATAACTGACATATAACATTGTATTAGTTTTAGGCATGATATGTAATTACTTGATATATATGTATACACTGCAAAATTACTACCACATATGTTTAATTAAGATTCATCACAACATGGTTACAAATTCTTTTCCTGGGCACAAGAACTTTTAATATCTACTCTCTTAGCAACTTTCCAATATACAGTATAGTGTTGTTAACTGCAGTGACCATGCTGTACATTACATCCCCCAAACCTACTCACTTTGTAACTGGAAGTTTATATCCTTTGACTATCTTCACCCATTTTCCCTATGCCCCCCTCCCCCACCCTTGCTCCTCTGGCAGCCACCAATCTATTCTATGTATCTGTGAGTTCAATTCTTCTTATTATTTTTTAAGATTCCACACATAAGTGAGATTATACTGTATTTGTATTCTTGTGTGACTTCTTTCACTTAGCACAATGCTCTCAAGACACATCCATGTTGTTGCAAATGACAGGATTTCATATATACAACAACTTCCTTATCTATTTATGTTTCCATGTCTCAGCTATTGTAAACAATGCTGCAATGAACACAGGAGTGCAGATATCTTTTTGAGATAGTGATTTCGTTTCCTTAAAAAAAAGAAAACCCCCAAAAAACTTAGAATTGGAATTGTTGGATCATATGGTAGTACTATTTGTAATTTTTTGAGGAATCTCTATACTGTTTTCCATGGTGGCAATACCAATTTACGTTCCCAACAAGAGTGCACAAGGGTTTCTTTTTCTCCACATCATCAACACTTGTTATTTCTTGTCTTTTTGATGATAGCGACTCTAACAGGTGCAAGATGAGATCTCATTGTGGTTTTGATTTGCATTTCTCTGGTGATTTGTGATGTTGAGCACCTTTTCATATACCTATTGGTCATTTGTATGTATTCTTTGGAATAATGTCTAGTGAGATCCTCTGCCTATTTTTACATTAGATTGTTTTTTCTCTATTAAGGTGTATGAGTTCTTTACATATTTTAGATATGAATCCCTTATCCGATATACAATTTGCAAATATTTTCTCCCACTTGGTAGGTTGCCTTTCCATTTTGTTGATGATTCCCTTTGCTGTGCAGAAGCTTTTTAGTTTGATGGAATCCCTCTTGTTTATTTTTGCTTTAGTTGCCTTTCCTTTTGGTGTCAAATCAGAGGGAGCAATGGGTGAGTCTGAGCCCATCTTTCTGCTCCAGGGGTGGGCATGTGACCTTAGGCCTGAGCCAGTGAGCAATCACCATTCCCTTGACCACACACCTGGGTACAGGAATGGTCATAGAACCAATTTGAACCAATGAGAACTAGTCGTAGTGGCCAGGAAAGAGACAGGTGATTTATTTTCTCCTGGAGTAAACAGAAGCTGCCTGGAACTCCTGCAGCCATCTTGTCATGACAAGATGAGAAAGGAATCAACACAAAGAAGAGAGATGCAAGGATGTCATTTGACTCCTGAGTCAAGCCACATGGGGAGATAAATATTACCCTTGGCCTTTTCATTATCATGAGAAAATGAAGTCTTACTATCCTTAAGCCACTTATGATTTGGTTGCAGGCTGAATTCTTATAAGTTGAAAGCATTTGCTTCTTCTGACATTAATTACCACTTTAGAAATACCATCTCTTTGTTTTCTATTGATTCTCAGTGGATCAATATAATTACACTTTAGTTCTCAGCTCTGTTAAGCTCCCTCAGATTCTTCTCTACCGAACATACTATTAATAAACACATAGAGGCATGAGGAAAGCTACTCATTTAAAGAACCTCACAGTTAGATCCCTTTATTAATCAGGGCATCTCCTTGTAAATTGTTGACCACCCTCCAATGTGACAGCTTTGGAGATTCTGTTTTCATCTGCTTAAGCAGGAACCACTCCTAACACTTGCCCATGTCTGAGCTCTGCTGGGCTATGGTTTTCTTCTTCAATCCATTCCCTCTGCTTTTCATCTTCTTAGGATGCCTAATGATTTCTCATCCATTGAGGTCTCCTTTCACTTATATTCAAGAATTGTATTTTTAAAAATATAATTTTGGGAATGCTAAGGGCCTTGGAATAGAAGAGAGAGGCTGTAGTTTACGTTTACTTTTTTGGATTGAATAAAAAATCTCAAATGCCTTTATCAAATGGCTCCATCTCTTTTAGTTCACATTTCTAAAACAGCAGTTTACTCAGTTAGTATTGCATCTATAATGACTTAACTGCTTTCTTATAAAAAGGCCAGTGTATACTCCCCCTCCCCCGTGATTTCCCCCATTGCTAGAAACAGGCTCTCATCTCTTTTATTATGATCCAGTGTTCTGATTCACCAGCTCCTTTGGATGGGAGTTCCTAAGGGATATGCTTTAAAATAAAATAACTGAACAGTAAAGAAGTGAGATACATAATAAATTATAAACACAAATGCGTTCCATAAAAGATTTACCTGGAGTGAAGGGGGATTTGATATCTGAACATAAAGAAATGAGCATAGCTCACCACACCATCCTGATTTCCTTTAGCACGCCACAGTTTTGCATATTTATCGAAAGTCCTATTATTGGGAACAAATAGGGACCTACTCGTTTTTTGTTTTTTTTCCCTACCAGTCTCTGTTATGTTCTTTTCCATACACTGATCTTCTAAATGTAGTGATAAGAGTCACCGGGCACCAATAGCCTCTTGGAACTTACATCTACGGCATTCACAGCTTCAACCACTTGCCTGCAGCCCTGCAGGTATGTGTTTAGGAATAACCACAACAGTCCTATAGAATTTGTTTTGGAGCTGAATGAGGCAGTGCATGGGAAGTGCCTTGCCAGGACTGAGTTAAGAGAGCCGTGAGGCTGGTGTGAAGGAGGCTGTTTTGCAGCTAGTGAGGGTCCCTACCTGACTGTCTGGTATCCACATTTCAGTTAGCACCAGTTCCCTACACTCTGGAGCCTGGACAGCACAGGGGAAAAGCACTGACTCAGACTGCCTGACCTAGATTGCCAGTTCCATCCTCCCTAGGTCTGTAATCTTGGGCATGGTACTTCTCTACATCTGTTTCCTCTTCTGTAAAAGGGAGATAATAATAGTGCTTAGTTCATAGGACTATTGTGAAAATTACAAAGAAAAATACATGTAAAACGCTTAGAATAGTGCCTGGCTCACTATTTATACTAAAATACTAAGATTAATTTCAAGATTGTGGGTTTGCAAAGTTCTCTAATTATATCTCTCAAGGATATCAAGGTTGAACCACATTCCACATAGTTCAATGGCAGCATAGTAGCAACAGCACTCTCCCTGACACCAGGCTCCATGAGATTTGATCTTGGTTTTGGGTTATAAACACTGATTTTCCCTTGGTCTCTCTTGAAAGATGCACAGATAGGAACTCTCTGGCATGTGTGCTGATATGTGTCCATCCTTTACACATGGCAGTCATCATGAATTTACCCAAGTGCTCCCTTTAACTGAGCCCAGATCAGACCTCAGAATTCTTCTCAACACAGAGCCCGGCAGCACTGGTAACTGGAATCAGCACATGAGAGGCAGCCTATTTGTTATCCTTATTCTAGAAACTCAGTGCAATACTATTACCACCCTTCAGGAGGGAAATCGAATGGAGGAGGGGGCTAAGGCAGTCAGAAAGAGGACAAAGGGTGACTGATATTCCCTGTAGCATCTGCTAAGCCATTCCCTGTCATGAACACTCACTCTTCATTACCCCAGCACGATGATTTGCAAGAACATAAAACGAGCTAATTTTGGAGATTTGTCAAGGCAAAATCTCAAATAATAAAACATCCAGATTTATACAAGAGCTGCTGTACAAATGACAGTAGAATTTATCTGTGCAACTGAGGGGGGGCGGTGAGGGATGGATACTGCAGAGAATGATCAGCTGGCAGTTTGCTTTATGTGTGGAGAAATATTCTTGCATTCATTTTTTCAGTTATGGGAAGGTTGAGATGTTCTCAATGCAGAAATTATAGAGATAAATGTTTATTAATAAATACATTATTTACTTTTGTAGCATTGTAGTCTGGGTCAAGATATTTGTGCATGACCTTTGATTAGGAAAATTCTGACCCAAATTAAAAATAGAATGCTTTAAGGGGTGAAAAGGAAGTATGGGATGAATGATGCCAGTCTCCATTGACCTAATGGTTGGTGCAACATGGTGAGTGATGAAATTTCCTTAACTACTTGCAATTTAGCCTTTTCTGTGTCCAGCACTGCCACCTTGACCCCACTTCACTTGACCTGGTGTATAAATGGGAACATCTGTGTGAGGCACTGATAGTCCTTTGAATAGTGGAAAAGGTAGATTGGTCTCCTGCAATTTGGGGCCCTGTTTGTAGCTCTCGTTTCACTTCCTTTTATTGGGTCTCCTCACTGGCTTTGGCTCCCTGGCATTGGAGTGGGCTGGTGACTGTTTGTGATGATGGTCCTCTGGTTATAGTGGACTGGCTGCTCCTTGACTCAGGTTGAGCCAATCACTTTTTGTCTCCTAGCAATTTAGAAGCAGAATTTAGAGATTTGTACAGAGCATCTTTGCCTATGTTGATACTTGTAAAATAACATATCAGTGTTGATGAGTCACTGTCTTCTGCCACCATATGGACTCAGTAGCATTTAAGAGATATTGAGAGAGAAAGAGGAGGAGGAGGAGAGAGAAAGAGAGCAGAAAGAAATAGAGATGAAAAACAAGGAACTACTATATCCTGTGTTTTTTCATATTTTTGTTTGCCAGACCTAGTCCCTTTCTGAGGACTGGCTGCATTCTGGGTCAGCAAGGCGGGTTTGGTAAATCTGGCTAGAGGGAACCACAGCCTGCTAAGGCCACTATTTTCTAGTTCTTATAATGTTCATCTCACCTTTTTATGACCACTGTTTTGATGGGTCTTAAAGCACCTCATCATCTCCAGCCTTTGGATCATAATCATATTCCCCAGTGAAAGATGTTCCTCACGCCTTGATTAACAAGTCAGTGCATGGACAGACACATGCAGAAAAATGAAGATGGACTACTATTTTACATCATACACATGAATCAACTCAAAATGGATTAAAGATTTGAACATAAGACCTGAAACCATAAAACTCCTAGAAGAAAACATAGGCGGTAAGGTCTTTGACATTGGTCTTGATGTAGTTTTTTTATTTTATTTTAAAACAAAAGGAAAAATAAATGACTGGGAATACATAAAATTAAAATGCTTCTACATAGTAAAGGAAACTATCAACAACATGAAAAGGCAACCTACAAAGTGGGATGAAATATTTGCAAATCATATGTCTCATAAGAGGTTCATTTCTAAAATATATAAAGAACTCATACAACTCAGTAGCAAAAATCCAATTAATAAATCAGCAGAGAATATGAATACACATTTTCCCAAAGAAGACATGCAGGTGGCCAAAAAGTACATGGAAAGGGGCTCAGTATCAGTAATCATCAGGGAAATGCAAATCAAAACCACAGTAAGATATCACCTCACATCTGTTAGAATGGCTAGTATCAAAAAGACAAGAAATAGCAAGTGTTGGTGAGGATGTGGAGAGAAGGGAACTCTTATGCACTGTTTTATAAAATAAATAAGTCATGGGGATATAATATACAGCATGGTGACTATAGGTAAGAATGCTATATTGTATATTTGAAAGTAGCTGAGAGAGTAGATCTTAAAAGTTCTCATCACAAGAAAAAATTGTAACTATGTGTGCTGATTATTTTGCAATATATACAAATACTGAAGCTTTATGTTGTATACCTGAAACTAATATAATGTTATGTGTCAATTATATCTCAGTATAAAAACAAACAAAGTCAAGGCACGTTACATAACATCAGATTTGGGTGCTGAAATATTTTCCTCCCAGACTGATGTGCCATCACCTTGAACTTTCTTTGTCAAGGTCAAGAGGGGGCATGAGATAGTCAAGTGTTTGTCCCTGGCTACCTTCCATAACTCAGTTCACTTCCAGATCATGCCTTATTTTCCTGACTTAGCATTATGACTAACCCTTACAACAGCATCAAGATAAGTGTTATTATTCTTGTTTTACAAATGGGAGGGAATATGAAACTCAAAGAAGATCATGTAGTGGGCCAAATGCCAAATAGGGCCCACGTGGTAGAGTTGGAATTTTGATCCCAGACTGGCTGGCTCAGCCTAAAGCCCCATCACTCTTTGTTCATTTGCTTCCTATGCCCAGTGAAACAGAAAGTGGGTTTATCTTCCAACACTGGGGAAAACTGCTCTCTCAACACAGTCCTAGTGATTTCAGCTCTATGCTTTCCCTATATTTGACTTTCAGTGGAATGTGGTTAACTGTGTGGATTGGTTGAACCCTGTGATGCTCTGGAGAATGGGTAGTTAGATGCATTGATTCATGAAATAAAAAAAACAAGAAAGAGGGAGAAGATACTGACAAATGGTGCCAAAACGGATTGGAAATTCATGCAAAAGGCAAGTAACCTCCAGCTCCCCAGACATGCCCCTGTCTTCAAGGAGGACTATGACAGATGGTCTTGGAGTAACACCCTCTCCCAGCTTCCACACATTCCTGTCCCTGGGCTGCAAGTTGGCGTTCTGTGATGCCTCTTCCCCATTTTTTCCCTTCAACTCTGTAGATGTGTATTTCACCCTGACTGTACCAGACCCCCCCCCCCATCCTGCAGGGAGGACGAGATTCATGCATGTGCTCTAAGTCTTCCTGCTGCCAGAATGTTCCTGCCTGTCACACCTCTCCCTGGTCCATTAATTCCTGTTCTTGATCTTTCTCATTGGCTCTCTCTTCCTTATGCATTATGGTCAGAAGGGGAAGGAAATTATCCATTTCTGTTTATTTCTTTCTCTAAATGACATATCTCCAAACCCTATAATCTGTGAAGAGAGGAAATCTTGTGATTTCATTGGAGGAAATCTATCCCAAGTGAGACTCTTTCTGAGCAGACCATCATCACCCTTTCTAAAGTTTCTCTTGGCCAGAAGGCTTCCCTGCTCCAGCCTGTTGCCTTTTCAGTACATGGCTCAGATGGCAGCAGATATTCAGGACAGCTAACCACCACTGATTCTTTTTTGCAAGAGTCATTTACATTTTGTCACCTCCAAAATGTGCTTATTCCCCTCCAGACTCTTGAACTGGCTCAGATGGTTCCAGTGTCTATGGCTTTTCTCAGGGATCCATTCTGGCCAAACTTACAGCTTTGGTAGCTCCAAGTCCTCTCCATTCTCCTATGCATACCTGAAGGCAGAGCTGACCATCAATAGGGACGCCATCATTGTTCACCTAATCTTTCCCATCTGGGTGATTTCTGAAAAGCTCCTTAACAAAGCCTACAGCGGTATTCTCAGCTCAGTCCAGAATATAATAAAAAAGTCGTAGCTACAATAAAGATTTTTTATAAGTAATTTTATTTATGTTTTTATGGTTTCTGAAGCTCTTTAATTACAGCCTACATAGAGCTCAAGATCTGTCATGAATGATAAAGGACCATTCTCATTACCTTAAATTTACTTTCCTTCCGCCCAATACATTAACCTTTATTACCATAAGTTATGGCTGTTAAAAGCCAGAGCTAAAGAACAAAGTTTACTTCTATTTAAGTTGTGAAGGCAGGCAAGTCACTGTTCTCTACATGAGAGGAGGATGAGGAATAGAGAGTGTGTCATTTGGTGGATACATAAAAAAATGCATTATATTCCTTTCAGAAGGTAATTTTCTAGGAGTCATTTGCCAGGTTTAGTTAGAAGTTTCTTTCTGAGGTAGAAAATGAGGGGAAAGAAATGAGTAAAATGGATTGGCTGACAGATGACGAAGTGACGATAAAACAGAAGACAGGAGAGGATTATAGACCAGGAAGACAGCAGGTCTCTCCAAAGCAGTAAGATGTGAAATGTCTTCTGAAAAATAAAACTAAAACAGATGGTTTGAGTTAAATAAATGATGTTTGGTTACTGCAAAGTGTATTTCTCCAATGTCTCCATGTAAAAGAGAAAAACAAAACAAAACAATCCTCATTTTGATGCTTAATAATAATAAATGTTTTACCTTTTGTAAATATTTTAAAGTCCTTTTCTCAGCTTAGTTAGAACTTTGGAAGTTCTCTTTCATGGGGTTAAAAGCATAACTTTGTTCTATTGATTGGATAGTAAAGTCAAGGAGCTGCCCCTCAAAAAATGATGCAGGAACAAGGGACTACTTCTCAGTAATTTCTACATTCCCTCTGTTGGACGGCCCCTGCCCATGACTTGTGATTTCACATTGTGTTCCATCCATTCTTCCATTCTGTGTTAATCAGGATTGTCTTGGTTATAAGTATCAAAAACCCAAGTCTGACTTATCTCATCTAAGCAAGCAAGCAAAGAAACGAAACTGGGAAGTCCAACTACTGCCTTCAGGTTAGATTGGATCCAGGCATTCTAACGACACCATCAGGTCAGCCTGTCTCTGACCATTGGGAGCCTTGCTTGGATTATTCTTTGTCAAGCTCTCTCTCCTACCAGTGGCAAGCTGATCTCCAGAGCTGCAGCCCTAAATGGTCCTTGAAATTCACAATCCCCAAGAGGGAAGGTTCATGTCCATCTTTAGGAAGAATTCTGTTTGGCTGACTATCATGTAGTCTCACTTATTTCTCAGGTACGAACAATGAGCCCATTGATTGGTTGCCATACTTGAATCACATGGAGAGGGGGCAGAAGGTTTCCATTAGGAAGGAACAGACCAAAAGTATTACAGATGCCAATTGTGCATCCTACTCTGTAGAGTTTCCACAGATTAGACACTTTGCTTCCCATCTTATCCTCCTAACTCCCAAGTCTGATATAGAGTGCTCACTGGAAGGTTTGAAGGGCATCTGTTTCTGTTTCCCACAGGAAGTGCCTGTTCTTATGCTGTTCCCTTGCCTGTAAAGCCCACCTCTCAGCTTACCCTTATGCTACCTGATGCCCTCTCCATGATTTCCTTTTAACCTTCCACAACAGTTCAACAATTTACATCACCCCACTTGGCATTTATAGTAGGCCATCCTTGTGATATTTTCAGAAATTTCCTGTGTCTTAGTCTCAGTTTCCCATCCTTCCTCAAACAGAGCCAAAGTCATAGGAAAACATTTGAAAGCACAAGACATATGTAGGCAGCTGAGCACATGCAAATTCTTCCCAGAGGTCCCTATGCTCCGGGTCTAGGAAGTCTTTGTAAACTAGCACACACAGACCACAAAAAAAATAAATAAATAAAAAAGGGAGAGGGAGTGGTGGGGAATCCAGCATCCTCTGGCGGTTCTCTGATGGATAATTCTCCTTTTATCTCCCTTGGTGGTGCTTGGAAAAATGACCACCTCCAGTTTAGTTAAAGAAATACAACAAAAGCTAATATGTCCCATTTCACTTTTAGTTTTTAAACTAAGTACATTGGCATGGTGGCGATTAGGCTTCTGTTTATGAATAAGTCTGGTGATGTGTTTTCATGCTTTTATGAGTCACTGGGACATTCACAGTCTGGAAAATCCATAGGAATTGAATTTAGCAAGATAAAAACATTTCTGGCATAGACAAGGAGGACAGAGTCAGTAGCTTATTAATGGGAGTTAAACACATGAGCATATGAAGGAAGCGCTACAATTGAAAATTGAGGATTGAAACCTTGGAAATGGGAATGTTATTGTTGACAGGTCTCTGGGCGTATTCTCCGTGGGCAGGGTGAGAGGTTCTGGGTTGCTTTTAATGAGACTGAAGATGTGTCTGGATGGGGCCACAAGTCAGAGAATAGAAAACCAAGTCCCTGTGGGACCTCTGGAACTTGTAAAGGCCCAAACAATTTACTGCTCTTTTGGTGCCCAAAGGGAGTGACTATAGCACTGTGATAAAGATAATTGATTGGCTTTGAATCAGACAGACCTGAGTTTGACACCTGGCTCTACCATCTCTTAGCTTCTAGATTCAGTGTTCCCATCATTATGAATCTGGGTATAGTAAGTAGTACTCTCATATTGACATATCTGAGTCATCAATGAGAGAGTGTACGACCACCATTCTGCACGATATCTTGATCAAATGAGCACTCAGTATGCTGGTGATGATGGGATTCCCATACATTACACCTGCAATATGGCCCCACCCCTCAGATATATATTTGCTCTAGACCCCTAGTTAAGTTGTCTGTGAATAGCATAACTCCATAACTGTGTACTTCCCCCGCCCCAAAAACATGGCCACAAACCCACTGAGAGATCTTCTTAACAGAGCTGTCCCATGAGAACACAATAGAGCCAGTCCTGAGAGAAGTGGCGGAAAGGAGAAGAAGCCACTGTGCATGAACAGGTGATAGCTGTCCAGCACCCTCTGTGCCGTGCAGAGTGAGGACAGCTCAGCTGCATGCTCCCTGTGAGTCTGTAGAAACCACTGTTTGATTTTAGAATTCAACTCAGTTGTTTCGATCCAGAAAATATATTTTATGGGCGACTAAACACTTTATATATAAAAAGTTATAAGAAAATTTCAGAGGATGCCATTTATAAAATTCACCTTCTCAAGGGAAAGCTTCTTTTTATTGAAGAATGTCAGCTAAAAGAAATACAAGAAATAATGAAATTAGAAAGTCACCATTTTACAATGATCAGGATAATAATTATTCAGGCAAGAATCACCGAATGCTGCCAAAACCATTAGGTGAAAGTTCATTGGGGAATGGCATGTTCACACAATCTCAGTGTACCAGCCCATGGATTACTTATTAATTTCAAGGGGAGAAATTTTTACAATAAAGAATTCTGGCCTACATGAATTTAAATCATCCGAGGCTCAGAGAAGCTAAATAACTTCTTAATTTCACATTTATAGGAGCCGAGGGACTAAGGTGAATTCAGATCTCCAATCAGAGTGTTTGTCATTTTATCTATGTTTTATATAGAGAGGAATCTGTCCAACATTAATTTTAAAAAGGTTAATTGCTGAAAGAATCGTTTGAAAACCATGAAAATAAATTATAGCTAAAGTTCCTTAATGACTAGCACCCAGAGCTTCTGTGGCCAAGGCAAGAGAGGGTCTTGCCAGTTTTGCTGAGGTTGTGAGTGTGCCTTATTTGGAGTCAAAACCTGCCTTATCCTGCAATTCCACCCCTAATATTAACAGTATTTCAAAACTCCAATATCAGAGGCAACCAGGAAGTTACACAATAATATACTACAGGAGAGGAGATTGCTTTCTGATCCTCCAGGCATTTGTTTTATGTGCTGACACAGAACATTTGATTACTCTCAGCTGTCTTATGGGGAATGGCAATAAATGCTAATATGCATCAGGGAATTACCTGGCCTTACTCTAACTATGGGAACGAGTTCCATGCAATCATGGCCCTAAGGGCACTGTATTTTGTATCACTGCAATACACCATGCCATTGCGATCACACTGTTGACCCCAAGAAGAACCTTGGGTCAAATTTATGAGTTGAGGTCTGTCCTCAGAGTCACAGTTCACTCCCAAAATTGTGTACTTAAATTTCTTGGCAAACTGAAATTACCCCAAATGTTTTTCCTATAGGAGAAAAAATATTCTAAAAGGAAAACAATCCTAAAATGTAATGGAGTGGCCTAGGGAAATCATTCAGTGAGTTCTCCTCCGATGATGATCTTGGGTCTCCTTAGCTTGTCATAGCAAAAACAAAGTTATGTTGAGACAGACCTTTGCTTATCAAAGCTGAGACTTGATTTTTCACTAACTATTTATCTGCACCTGCCTTATGCCTGGCACTGTGCTAGACACTTTCTAAAAATTATCTCCATCTCTTTACATTCACTCCCATGATGCAGTTACTTCGAGAGGCTCAGGTCAGTCCTTCCACAGGACAATTGCTTTTTGAGACATTGTAACATGTTCCCTTGTTTATTGATTTGCTTATGGACATCACCCTTTCTCCAAAATATAAAATAAATTCAGAATCAGTATAGTATTGTGAAAAGAGCCTTGGTTTCAGAACGGGGAGACCATTGGCATTGGGAGGGAAGATCAGAGGTGAAGATAAAAAGGATGCTGAAACCGACAGGAATAAAGGAATAAAGTGGGTCATTAGGACCCTTCCTTCGTATATCAGTCTCTAGTGTTATGGAATAACAGAATGGTCAGATCCTTCCATCATTCATGGCCCAGTGTTACCTTGACAGAGACCCCAAAACAATGAGAAATTCCCCCTCCCCCATACACACACTTAGGAAGATTCCCCCCACACTCAGCTATCGTATTACAGATGAGCCCTAAGGAAAAGCTCCCCGTTTTCCTGTTTTCCTTTACTCATAGAATCCTTCTTCTGATACCCTGGCCACCAAATGTGTGGGAGTTCTCCCCACACCAAGCAATTCTGTGACACCAGCTGGGTGCCTTACGATTTCACTAAATTCTGACCCTATGTACCTAGAGATGACATGAGAGCCCACAAGTTCAGGGCTCAGACCCACAAGACTGCCCCCTCCCACCTCTTAGGCCAATGGCAAGTTCAGGTTGTCTCCTGTGCTTCTGGAGCTTCTCCCCCTCCCCCACTTTCTCAGATTGGATGAATTTCCTAGAGAGGCTCACAGACCTCAGGAAACATTTTACTTATTAAATCTTTGGTGTACTGTGAAAGGCTACAGCCCAGCAACAACCAGATGAAAGAGATGCATGGGGCAAGGTGTGTGGGCAGGGGTTCGAGCTTTCAGGGCCTGTCTGAGGGCTCCTTTCTCCCAGCACCTCCATGAATTCACCCACCCAGAAGCTCTCTGACCCCTACCCTTTTGGGTTTTTATGAAGGTTTCATTACATAGTCATGGTTGATGAAGTCATTGGCCCTTGGTGTTTAACTCAACTTCCCTTCCCTTAGAGTAGGGGCTGGGACTGCAAGTTCTAACCCTCTAATCACAAGGTGACACTATCTAGGCCCCAGCCACCAGTCATCCCATTAGCATAAACCCAAGTGTGGTTGAAAGGGGCTTGTTATGAATCACAAAAGGCATTTTTATTGTTCTTACCACTAAGGAAATTCCAAGGGTTTAGGAGCTTGATGCCAGGAACCAGGAGGAGATGAACATCAAATATTTATTTTTATTATAAATCACAAGAATTCTATTTTCTGGTCAATCAGCAGTTATCTCCTGGTGAAGTCTGGCACAGTGGCTGACGCACAGGCAGCACAGGACACGCCGACAATCTGCATTCACAAAATGCTCCAGGTGATGCTTCTGCCCAGTGAAGTGAGCCACCGACTGAGATTCGTTCACTAGCTAAATGCTTGTTCTTTCTTCAACATGTATACACTTGGTAATCCTGATGCAAACATAAATCATCGACTTTCTAACAAAAGTATTGCTAGTCGCACATTACTTGCAATGCACCTCTTAAGTGATCAACAAATAGGAGGTTGTGTATTCTCCTGGGTCAAGTTCAGACTCTGGGGTAAGGGCTCTGTTCCTTACCAGCTGCGTAACTTTGCAAGTTCTCTGTGTCTTAGTTCCCTCATTTGGAGAACAGGATGATACTACGATTCCTTCTCTATAGGGCTGCTGTGAGGACTAAATAAACCCATGGGAGTGAAGTGTTTAGAAGAGGCCCTGGCACACCCTCTCTATACCTGATCTGGTCTTTGCCATTATTCTAGATCCGTTCCCATCTCTTTCTGGCAGATAACTGCCCTCTTGTCTTTTTTGGTGGGGTGGGGTTGGGGTGGTGGGAGTGCGTATTGAATAGTGAATTTTGTCTTGAAGTAGTACATGGGATGGAGGGAAACACTCATCGGAGGAAATCCCTACGAGCAATTTGTTTCCTGGAGAATTGTCTCATCTTTGCTTTATACAGTATGAAAAGCAGAATAATAGTGCCCGAAGATGTCCATGCCTTACCCCTGGAATCATGAGTATGTTACCTCACATGGCAGAGGGACTTTTTAGGTGTGATTAAGTTGAGAACCTTGTGATGGGAGAGTATCTTGGCATAGCCAGGTGGGCCCAATGTTATCACGAGTCCTTGAAAGTGGTGAACCTTTCCCAGGTGAGGTCAGGTGGAACACGACGCCGCTGGCTCGGGGCTGGAGGCTGGAGGAAGGAAGCAAGCGAACCCTGCCCTGGAACCTCCAGGAGGGAAGAAAGCCCTGCTGGCCCCTTGATTTTATTCTGGTGAGATTCATGTGGGCATCTGACTTACAGAACTGCAAGATAATAAATTTGTATTGTTTAAATTAAGCCACGGAGTCATTTGTCACAGTAGTAATACAAAACGAATGCACGATATTTAGAGACCTCTATTTTTTCATTAGAATAATATATATCTGACTCTTCATTTTTACCTTTTGTACCCAGAAAATAATTCCTTCCTACTTTAGTGACACACCCCTAGTCCTTCAAAATGAAGTCATTGGAAGGGAGGGTTTGCCTTGAATATAAGCACTTGAAGGCTGTTATTTTGGTATTTAATGTTGGCAGCTCCCCCATCCCCCAGTGCTAAACGTCAGAATTTACTTTCCTGTATGTTACCCCACCGACTTCCTCGTGTTGAATTGTATTCACCTCTCTTCCTTTAACCTTCAGAAGTTTGTATCTACGGAGTTTTTACCAGGTGATTTATTTATTTTTAATGTTTTTATTGATTTTTTATTTTAGTTATTATTATATTGTTGAAAGTATTACAGATGTCCCCCTTTCCCCCTATTGACCCCCTCCTTCCCACTCCCACCCCTCTTCTGCCTTCCCCAGCCTAGTGTCCCTGTGGATTGTTTGTGCATAGATGCATATAAGTTCTTTAGTTTATCTCTTCCCACCCCTCCCACCCCCTCATCCCTCTGAGGTTTGTCAGTCTGTTCCCTACTTCCATGATTCTGGATCTCTTTTGCGTGACATCCTATTTTGTTCAGTATGTTCCACAAATAAGTGAGATCATGTGGTACTTGTCTTTCTCTGACTGGCTTATTTCGCTTAGCATAATACTCTCCAGGTGCCTCCATGTCGTCTCAAAGGGTAAAAGATCTCTTTCTTACAGCTGCATAGTATTTTTATTGTCTTTTTAGAGAGAGGAAGGGAGAGAGTGACAGAAACATCGATGCGAGAGAGAAACATCGATTGGCTGCCTCCTGCACACCCCCCACCGGGGATGGAGCCCCAACCCGGGCATGTGCCCTGACCCGGAACTGAACCGAGACCTCCCAGTCCATGGGACGATGCTCAATTCATTGAGTCACGCTGGCCGGGCACCAGGTAATTTCTTGAAGACTTCTATTCTTGTAAAACTCCCTGTGATTTCATAGATTCTTCTGACAGTGTACCTGGCAACAGGGCCTCATTAACTGGGAACCATGTGCCCCGCCACTCTAACACTCCATGAAAGTGCAGTGCAACTAATGAACCTAAAAGGAATAATGCAGGTGGAATAGTTAAAGACAATGACTGAGAGATTTTTGCATGTATTTAAAAAATACTACTCATCACTGGGGTGTACACCTGAAACGAATATAATATTGTATGTCAACTGTAATTGCAAAATAAAAAATGATTTAAAAAATAAGATGAAAATGACATTACTTTAAACTCTGAGATAATGTTTAGAGCTACGATTAAAAATGAATTTAAACGACAATGTAGTTAAAAGGTAGAACAGAGCCACTTATAAAATCTCATCAGACTCAAAACCCCTGTGGAAGTAATGTCTTCTGCACACTTAGATATGGTTTATGGCATCTACATTGTGCGGGAGGAACAATAACAGAGTTTACAGCTCAGTGAAAACACCCAAATTGCTTTAAGCTTCTTTTCATTGGAGCATACACTTATGACAGCCACCATCAGCAAGTAAGAGCTTAATTTTCTAACTTATTTGAGCATCCACCAAGCTGTTTGCTTTCTCCCTCAAAGAACCCCCCAATAGTTTGCATTGGCTGTGACATATATTTCCTTGGGCAAGTTTGAAGCCACTGAAAATTGTTTATCCTGGAGGTGAAATGGCTGAGGATCATCTCAGGTGAAAGGCAGTAAGTCCCCCTCAGGAGTGTTCAGTGTGATGTGGTCATCAGAGATGTTGATGGGATCTTAAAAAGAAGTAGTTGCATTCTCTACTTTGTTCCTTGGTGCTATTCTACCCACATCTGGAGTATTGATTTCAGGCCAGCCTTGATGAGGGGCTGAGATGGGTCAAAATGAACTCAGAGGACAGAGCAGGGGTGTTTTTATACCATCCATGTAAGGAACAGTTGAAGACATTAAGGCAATATCACCTGGAGAAGATCTGGTAGAATATGATGGCTGGTTCAAACATCTGAAAGGATGGCAGGTGGAGAAAGAGTCTGACTTACTTCTGTCTTTTTGAAAGGCAGAGAGGTGGGCTAGTGGATAGGAGTCACATTGAGGTTGATCTAAGTTCTTTATAAAGAAGAGATTTCCTGGGACCAGAACTCCCTGAAGATAATATGATGAGCTCTCTGTCCCCAGAGCTGCTCAAGCGTAGCCAAGAAACCTGCAACTGTCAGGATCCCTGAGCTGCTTTACTCCACATTGCACCCTTTCTGCCTGATGGAGTGAGATTGAGTGTCTACTATTATTGAGAAGGAGTTCAGGTCTCTGTTCCCAGAGCCTGATGCTCAAAGGGTGCATGGGATAGGCAGGTGGCTCGGGGCCAGAGATGGCAACCCTGTCATCATGCCCTTCTCCTGCCCATGGCAGATATTCTCAGTGATCATAGGGCTCTCTTCTGTTGCATAAGTAGAACCTCAGAATCCCTCTTAACACAATGTGCTACCATTATTAGAATTGGCACACTGTTGAAATTTAGTTGTCATCTCTGCTTTTTGATCAACTTGGGGTGCTATTTATTACCCCTCAGTTCCAAACAGCCCTGTGTGCTCTCCTTCGTGATGCTTGTGTCGGGATTCTGCAGGCTGTTTCTGCTTTGGCAGCTGGGTCACTCTTCGTCTCCATGGATGCTATAAAGCTGGAGGAAAAAGAAGGGACTTTCTCTTTTTTTCTCATTTTCTGTGGCTTCCAACTTTCTTTCTATAGTAACAGCTGCATCCAGTTTTCAGGTTTTCCGACACTCTCAGAAACAGCCCTGTGGTATCTTCAGGGACAATAGAACCTTGCAGTCAGTGGGTCCCCTCAGAGGTTTGAGTTTGAACCTCATTGGGCTCCTCCTCCAGCTTCTCAGTAGTAATTATTCCAAGCTTTCCTTTTATTCTTCATCCCTAGGAGTAGTAGCTCTGCCCACAATTGCCACTTCTGCGACATTTGTCCTTTTTTACTTGCCTTTAACCTTGTAGCTAATTAGAAATTCTTTAATTTCCCTGTTCAAATAACTGGTATGGTTTTTGTCTCTTGACTGTACCCTTTTGTCACATCTCCCATCAGCGCTATTGTCCATCTTCCTGACAGTCTCTCCTTCCCTTCCGGCACTGATGATGCAGTGACCCTGCTAATCCTGCCCACATGTTAACTGATAATGAGGTTTAGTACTGGCCAGCACAGGGGGTCGTATGAATTGTGCACTGAAAACCTCTAGGGGGCGCCATTCACATTGTAATCAACATCGATCTACATACGTTTAGGACAATTTCCAAGCAGTGGAGGAACAGAAGGCATTTTAAAATTTACACTAAGCTAGTGATGTTTTAGCCTGTAACTAATTAAGGGGGTAACTGTATTTGATTTGATTACAGACGCAGCCGTAAGGAACTTTTACATCATCCCGTCCAATTCTCTTATTGTCAAATTGAGGAAACATAGTCTCAGGAATGGTGGAGGAGCTGACCCCGGGCCTCCGGGGACTTGGAATTGGAATTAGAACTCAGCACGTCAGACTCCCCTAAGTCACATGAGAGAATTAACAGCGCAGAAATTCCCCCTTTAAGCAAGAGGCCAGTCCGGAAGCAGTTAGCTCCTCCACCCCTGCATCCTCTCTGGCTCCTTTGGCTGGGAGGTTATTAACGAGTCTGGACTGTTAGTGGGGGGGGAAGAGGGAGAGAGAGGGAGAGGGGGAGAGGGGGAGAGGGGAAGAGGGGAAGAGGGGGAGAGGGAGAGAGGGGGAGAGGGAGAGGGGGGGAGAGGGAGAGGGGGGAGAGAGGGAGAGAGAGAGAGGGGGAGGGGGGGAGAGAGGGAGAGAGGGGGGGGGAGAGAGAGGAGGGGGAGAGAGAGGGGGAGAGAGAGAGAGAGATATTCCGGAAAGAAAGCCCCAGAAGATATTGCGGGTGTTACTGATAGAATGGGATTTAAGAACACCCAGGTCATTCAAATACCCTTTTAAGAGTGTTAGAAAGAGAGCAAATGCAATGAAGAGTGATGGGCTGCTACAGACCATATACAGACTGTGCTTCATGACTTGATGAGTTTTATGCTGAGTAAAATTGTTAATGCCTGAATGTGATATCAATCATTGCGCTATAATAGTATATACAGTATAGTGCAGTATAAAAGTATAATACAGTAATTATAAAGTGACTATAATTTTACAAAAAAACAACATTATGTGCAAAACAGTCTGAAGAAAATAAGATGCAGAATTCAACAATGAAAAATTTGAGGACTAACCCAAAGCAACAGGAATCCGGGTGTTTGTGAAATGAGGGGAATGAGTGTCCAGCACCAGACAGAAGCAGGTGATTCTGCTCTCAGGGTGGACAAGGCCCCGTGGAAGGAGAGAAAACAAAGGAATTAAAGTCACACCTGTGCTTCTGATCCCAGTATGTCTGCAACTGCGATGACCTGAGTTCTGAGCTTCCTGTGGGTGAAATTTAATTGTTTGTAATAACTGCTGCCACTTCTTGTACTAGGTATTCTAGGCACTTTGTATATATGATCTTATCTTTTTAACGCTCTAAATCAGCGGTTCCCAACCTGTGGGTCGTGACCCCTATGGGGGTGGAACGACCCTTTCACAGGGGTCGCCTAAGACATAACAGTAGCAAAATTACAGTTATGAAGTAGCAACGAAAATAATTTTATGGTTGGGGGTCACCACAACATGAGGGACTGTATTAAAGGGTCGCAGCATTAGGAAGGTTGAGAACCACTGCAATAATTCCTATTCCTCACTTTAGAGACGAGGACCCTGTAGCTCCCAGAGGTCGAGTCATTGTCCAAGGTCTCAGCAGGCAGTGGTGGCCAGGGTTTGGACCTTGGTATTCTGATGCGAAAGCCTGAACTCTTCCTAGTACCTCCTGCTGTCTTGCCTGCTTCTCTTATTCGCCTCCTAGTTTTTTCTAAGACATATTTAGTAATTGCCTATGGCTTTAAGCTTAACTGTTGATTCAAATGCAGACTCACCACAGGGCCTTCCACCACAGCCGTCTGTGTAGATGGAGCCTTGGAGGGGGAGGACAGGGTGGAGCGGGGCCAGGGCAGGAAGTGGGGTGATGGAAGTCTGTGAATGGGACAGCTGACTCTGCCGGCACCCTGATTAACTGAGCTGTCTCTCTTGTCATCGCAGGTATAATGTGCACACACCTCTATGGCTAATGGCCTTTCCCCCACAAGCTGTTAACCTCTGATTTGGTCCTTTAAAGAGAGCAGCTGCCTTAATCAGAGTTGCCTTTACTAAAAGCTTTTAGCCTTTTAAATGCACACAAAGGCCACTGACAGATTTTTCATGGTTCTTTATTTTGTTTTTAAATAGCAGAAAGCTTTTCATGTTGTATCTAGTGCACAAGAGAAATCTAAAAACTTCAAAGAGCCACACCAGTGAATGCATCCTGCTGCTGCTGTGTCTTCCTCAGTTCCAGAAGATGCTCCCAGACAGGAGAGGCTATCTTAATATCCTTAACCACCCAGTCCTCTCCAGTTTATAGCACAGAAACTGAAGGGGGAGGAGACCTGGATTGGGGAGGGCCCAGGAATGGCATTTAAGTGCATCAAAGAGAGCAAGAGGAAACTCCATTCAAGTCAAAATCTGGATTGTGACCTGACCCAGCACCACAGGAAGGCCTTGGCTGGAAAGGACAGATACCATCCTGTATGGTCAATGTTGAGATTGAACTGGATCGGAATGAGCAGTTAATGAGCAAGACAGAAGTGCCCTCCTGAGGGCTCCAGACGTCTGGGTCAACCATACCACTATACATGTTTCCCTACTCAGATGCATCTGAAAGTTAGGAAAGCAATAGCAGAGAGTTTATCAGAGAAAGAAATAAAGATCATAAACATGCAGGTGACTAATTGTATTGATTGTCACCAAATAGACAACGTTTGGATAGGAATAATAGGGCCAGACAGAGAGCAAAAGAGACACTGAGAGACTTCTGTCAACTCCCTATACATGGGAGGCGACTGAACAAAGTATTAGTAGAGACTTTGGCCATTAAATATCATTTCAGAGGATCTGAGTTTCTAGTAAAAATTTCTTCAACATGGTTTGAAAGAAAAAAAAAGTAGATAATGAAGGGGAGAAAAATTCAAAGTTGTGAGGAACTTCATTTTGTAGGTTGGCTGATCTCATCTCTGTCTCCTACCACAGAGACTCTAAAATATAAACCCTCAAATTTCAAATCTCTCTTATAGAAAGGAGAGGCCATATGAAACAGTTCTAGTCAATAAATCATAAACAGAATTGTGCTGTTTTCATCCCTTTCCTTTGCTCCTTCCTGCTGGAATGTAGATATGAGGTCTGGAGCATTGCAGCCTTTGAAGGATCATGAGGTAACAATGATGAGGACAAAAGCCCATACACTAAGGTTGACAGGTGGAAAGATAGGAACCGTTTGACGCCTGGATGGGTCCTTGATGGTATTAAGGAGTAGTTATACCAGTTTTGATGGCTGATGAGCTACTTTTTATGAGAGAAAAATGATTCATAAATACTTAAGCCAGTTTTCAGTTACTTGCAGCCAGATACTTTCTTAACTAAAATGATATCTAAGCCTAATGTTTAAAACTTACTATTAATATATGAGGTCAAAATAATTTTTTTCTTAAAAATGTTTTTTTGTTTTGTTTTTTATCCTCACCCGAGGACATTTTTTCATTTTTTGTTCAGATAGAGTGGGAGGGAGAGAGAGGAAGAGAGAGAGAGAAACATCGACGTGAAAGGGACACATCGAGTGGCTGCCACCCGCATGACCAACCAGGGCTGGGGACAAATTGCAACCGAAGTACATGACCCTAGCGGGAACCGAACCCGGGTCTCTCTGGACCGCAGGCCGACGCTCTAACCACTGAGCCAAACCGGCCAGGGCTTAAAAATGTTTTAATATGATATTTTTTTTTCAAAGAGAGCTGTTAACTGATTTGAGGAGAAGCCTTCCCTTTTCTACAAATGATAGTAGGGCAGTTTCTACCTCCCCTTTTCTTAAAAACAAAACAAAAAACAAATTCCTGTAAGCTAGTTGTCAGTGCTGCACTGATTCCCTCTCTAAAAGAAACTCAGAAGTGTAAGAGTCTTAGCACCCTTTTTAGTGAACTCAAACCCCGATCCTCTACATTGGTAAGGGAGGGAGAATTCTCCAGAACAAAAGCCATCGTGGGGCTCAGGAACCAGGCTTCAGTGTCCAGCCGTCCCTCTGCTCCACGTAGAGGTTCTCACTATTTGCCTTGTGGGTCAGGGTGTGATGTGATTAAGAATACAGATAAGCTTCCTTATAGAAGTCTCTAAAAAAGCTTTATGTTCTATTGAAATTACTCATTGTAACAAAAGATGCAGTTGCTGGCATTTTGAGTCCACATGGTTTGTGCGACTGAAACCTCTCAGTACTGTTTGTTGCTTCATTCTTGAGACTGGCTGGGATCCTCCGTCTGCATATATAGAAACATACAGTTCTTACTTTCTGAGGTGTAACTGATCATTCGAGGAGAGTGGTTCTCAATTACGAATAATTTTGCCCCTCTCCCCTCCTCCCCTCCCTGGAACATTTGTCAGTGTCTGGAGACATTTTTAATTGTCACAGCTGGATGGGGTGCTACTAGCATCTAATGGGTGAAACCCAAGGATGCTGCTTAACATCGCACAACACACAGGACAGTCCCTTGTCCCCAGCGAAGAATTGTCTGTCAGTAGTGTCCAGGGTGAGACATTCTGTTCTGGTTAATTGTGTATTTTTAAAATTATTCTCTGTCATACTCAGGAGCCAGAGCACCTGGCTCTTTTCATGTGGGTTGTGAGCTAAATTTGCCCTTCCGTATATTAAAGCAAGAGAACCCAGGGTCTTGGGGATACACATTCAAACTTACCACTACCTAGGAAGTACCAGAATGTCAAAATGAAGTTCCAAGAGGGATTATAAGAAAAGATAACAAGAGCGAAAGGCACAGTTCCTACCTTGATACCACAGGAATTTGGATGAGGGTCCTCTAAGGAAGGACTGGGTAGGATCCCACTCAGTGCCTGGAGCTGAAGGTGGGGCTTTTCTCCTGCACGTCTGGAGAAGGATCGCACCTCTCTGTGGGCTCTGAGCCCACACAGCATGGAACTGTTGTTTATCTTGTAAATATGTGTTGTTTTCCTCCAGCAGAGTTAGAAGTCGCTCGAGGATGAGGATTCCACTTATCATCTCTCAATTCCTAGCCTAAGTGGTGCCTTCAATCTGCTGGGTTCTCAACACTAAGGAACTGTTGTAAAATACGAGACAAACAAAGGAGAATGCAGCTGCTTTAACAAAATCTGACTCATTGCAAGAACTCTGGTGATTTGGGAGCTGTAAAAGAAAAAGGAAAGGATGTTAGTGTTGTATCATCTTTTCCATATATTCATTAAAAAACACAGCCATAAAATGAGAAATATATCATTTATTTGGATTAAAAACAGCCTATTGCAAAGAAAATGTATTCTGAAGCGAGGCAATTTCCTTCTTACACTAGGCTGCTAGCTAAGGAAGTCAGTCTTCGATTTCTCTCTTCTCTGTCACAAATGTTAACACTTTTGTTTAAAATAGAACAAAAAGCCCAGCCGGCGTGGCTCAGTGGTTGAACATCGACCCATGAACCAAGAGGTCGCCAGTTTGATTCCCGGTCAGGGCACATGCCCAGGTTGTGGGCCCGATCCCCAGTGGGGGGCATGCAGGAGGCGGCCAATCGATGTTCTCTCATTGATGCTTCTCTCTCTCTCTCCCTCTCACTTCCTCTCTCTCTCTAAAAATCAATAAAGAAAAAAAATTTTTTAAAAAGAACAAAAAAACGACAATTATAATTCATCAAAGATGAACTAAATATGTTCTTCTGTTATTTTCCAACTAGACAGCAGCACTGTCTTCTTTAAAATCTTTCTTAACCTTCTTTTATATTGTGTACTTCCTGTTACAAAACAAAACTGATTTTATTTTATGTAAACCAACGAGCAGCCATCACTAAAATAAGGCTATTTCTGAAAACTTCCTTTATTTAAAAAAAATCAGCATTAATAAAAGCTCAGTGTCCTGTCCCATTCAGTTTAGGATTGTTCCACATGGAAATCTGTAGACAGTTAAATAGTCCATTCAATTCTGGAACACAGCTTCAGCGTGAGGGTTCTTTCCTACAATAACTTTCTAAAATAAGTGTTACAAACAGCGCCTTGAAAAGAGGTATGCATTACTTCCTGTCATATAAATCTTCCTAATTCGTAGACAATAATGGCTTTTGTTGAGGGACTTCTGGTAATTGTTTTTGGTACACCAATCTGCTCTAAATCGAAACAAAGTTATGAAAATAATTGGGATTTTTTTTCCTTCTGCATGTTTTATAGAAACTCCTCTGTAGTCATAGTTGCTTATAAAATTACAAGAGAATGAAATTTTGTTTATGCCCAATGAACTTGAAAACCTTAAAAGTGTTCCACATACCATACCACAATGTTGATCTACTGCTTTGTAATTCGATCAATTTTCATCAAATATTTATTAAGTCCATACTATGTGCCAGGCACTATTCTAAATGTTGTTTATTTCTAGTCATGTTTACTTTTACAACCTTCCATTTTCAACTAAATGAAAGTCAGTTCATTCCCTAACCTGGTTGGTACCTTTAATTAGTTCTCAACCGTAAAATAAGATCATATTCTTTTGGATGTTCATGCTGTACTGTGAATGAATGAGTTATTGCTATAATTCCTGCCTTACCACAACACTTCTGAAATCGAATGGAAAATATCACCCATGGATATTAAGTAAAATGTAACATTTGTCCTTAAGATTAATAAATAAAGGCGTGTTCTTTAACCAAATAAGATCAATATCCTGGATCTGTCTGAAGTGAATTCATTCCATTTGTTTCTGAATACATTTCTCTCTGGTCACAATACATTTATCAATATAGTAGTTTTCATGCATTGCTATTTCGAGTTTATTTGCAGTTCATTTATGAAGTAAACAAATAGACTTTATTTTGATGAACAATTGTCAAAACGTATTGCCTCGAAATTGTACTTTGTGAAAGTCAGCCTGTACAATCCGGCATTTGTGTTTATTTAGAGTTTATCTCTCCTGCTCTATGGCCCCAGGACACTTGGGCTGAATATGAACAACACTATTGTTATTATTATTTGTGTGTGTGTGTGTGTGTTGTACAAAGAAGCATACACTAGTTAGAATCGTGGTTGTGGAATAAGACAACGCTGTGTTTGAATCCATCATTTCTAAAGGATAGTAATCAGCAAGCTACCGAATTTCTCTGGACCTCACCTTTCACAGAATGGGGTTAAAAAAACTACTTTATAGGGTATTGTGAGGATTACAATTCATGCATTTTAAGCACCCCTTACAAAATGGTCCCTCAGTAAATAGTAGTGATTTTATCCTTCAATTAAGAATGTTCTCCAACCTCAGCTTTGTGGCAATTTTTGTTTGTGTTGAGAGGGTGGAGGGGGACTTTTTATGAACACAGATCATTCATGGTGAATATGTCGAATTGGCTCCATTTCTGGATAAGGAACCCTTCATTATTCCTTACCTCAGAAATAATTCAATTTGTTTTCAAATTCCTTATGAACATATAAAACGTGCCCTACTTGAGACTACTCTTTTCCAGAATACACTCAAATGCAACGTCCCACACTGACATTTCATTTTCCATAACCTTTCCTGGGGAGAAGACCTTCCAACCAGTTGGATAACATCCATACAGTTTCAGCATTTAGACTTTATTCTTCACAATTTATTAATGACAGAATAAGAAGGTTAAAAAAATGTTAACTTCATAATAGCCAACTAACAAAGCCATAAAATTAGTTGTCTGTTTTAATTTTAAAATTATTCAAGTTTCCAAACATTCATTCTATGACTTTAAAACATTGCCGTTCTTAAAATGTTTAAGGAGAAAAACACTGTTCAGTTTTGACTCAGTATAAGATTTAAAATTTTTTTAATTGATTGATTTTAGAGAGAGAGGGGAAGGGAGAAGGGGGAACATTGACTTGTTGTTCCACTTATTTATGCATCATTGGTTGCTTCTTGTATGCGCCCTGACCGGGGATCAAACCCGTAACCTTGGTGCGTCAGGACAACACTCTAACCAACTGAGCTCCTCAGCCTGGGCCAAACTCAATGTCAGATTTGAAGCATATTCATCTGTCCTCATTCATGAAGATGAAGACATTTGGAATAAGCTCTTTGTTTTCTGAACCAAGCTGGACACGCCCTTATTGCATGTCTGACATGTGATAGAGCTGTGGGCAGGACCAGCGGCCCGACCCCGGGGACACTCAGACACCTGCCGGAACAACCCACTCCTGCATCCTCGTGTTTTCCCTTTCATCTGCCAGGTTCTCAGGAAAAAAAAAAATCATCCTTTAAATTATATCACTTTACTAAAGGAAATTGTCTTTTGCCTTGAAAAGTTATCTAATGATCCTAACTGTGTCCCAAAAGGTGCCCCCATGGCTTCCAAGGTATTCATAGAAAGCCACCAGATGGATAATGGGGACAGGGAGTGACACAAATGGAGTAATAAAACAAACACATTCTTCCACAAACTGAACATCTGCTCATAGTAACACAAGGTAAACTGATGTTTTTTAAAGACAGATTTCTTACACAGCAACTGGTATCATGGTGCCATTTTGAACATATTGGTCTTTAGCCCCTCCTTCATGTCCATGGCCTCGGGCCAGGCAGGGCCAATATGCTGACACTCTCATGCCTCCACTGGAGCAATGCAGACCACTCTGAGAAAAAGAGCATGCAGGGAATCATCAAATGGCGCATTTTAAAGGATACGAAAATACCAGAAAGAGATTTTTGTAACAGGGCTTAACCTAGAGAAGCTATGGGCTTTAAAACTATTAAGTGAGGAATCTAGAATATGTCCCCAGTCTTGAGTTAAGCAATATTAGCAATAGTTCTTGGCTTTTCCTCTCTTTTCTCTTTAGTTTTGCTGAATATTCACTACAACCTGATTCTTTCTACCCTAGGGATTGGGACACAGGCCAGTGTGTTTTCTCCAAGTCCTGCTCTTCTCCAGGGTCAGCCTGACTTGGAGCAGTACCTGGTGGTGGGTCACACGACCAGAGTCAGGCCTAGAAACCACAGAGACAGTGTCTTCCATGCTGGAGCCAATGAGCTTCTTTCTGAGACTATCAACATTTCCTATCAAACTGATGATTTTCTGTATTCCATCAATTTCAAGTGAGTCAACTTTCTCCATATTTTCAATATTTTGAATATATACTATACTAGATAATATCTTTCTCTTGGACTTTACTAATGATTGAAATATAGAAAAATTCATGTCCGTTGATTCAAAAAATCTAGTCTAAGAACATATAAGAGGAAATAATTGGACACATGTAAAGAGAAATACATATTCAGAGAGATTTTCATTGCAGTAGCAAGATGTTCACAGTATCAAGAAGGAAAAGAAAATAACGTTCACAACCTTTTAAATATTAAAATAGGCACATCAGAGAGTTATCCATAAGAATCCTGGTGAAAGCTAACTTCTGTTGACTGCATACCATGTGTCAGATATTGTGCGAAGCTCCTTAAAGGTAAACATACTTAATCTTCATAACAGCCCTATCAGGTAGGCATTATTGAATTATTATCAACTCACAGATGAATACATTGAAGTTAAGAAAGATAACTTGCTCAAAGCCAAACAGGTTTAAAGTGGAGAAGCCAGGATTTGAACCTCAATCAGCCTACTTCCAGAGACAGAGCTGTTAACGTTCCCATAGCAGCTTACGTAAGAGTCCCTGGCCAGTTCAAAATATTCTCCATTGCCCTATAAACAACTGCCTCCAGTGCAGAACCACTGATGAACGTTATTTTAAAAGAATCAAAATTTATGATCACCACAGAGTAACTGAGAGTGGGGAAGGGATGCAGGGGAAATAAGGCCCTGGCGTGGCCATTTCTCTAATGGCCTCTGAAACCATTAATCCAGAAAAATAACCCTGGGAGCAGTATTGTTGGCATATGAAAGAGTAATTAAGAATGGAAATATGGGGAGAGGGGTGGTAGAGTGTTTCTGAGCTTGAGACAAAAAGGAATGCATTTCACACAAAAGGGAATTGAGTGCCTTTGACTGCAGAGACTGGCCCCTCTCGCCCAGATGCTTTGCTCTGTAGAGATGGTGACTGGATGTCCTGGAAGTTCCAAAACAGGCCCCATGTATACGTTTCAATAGTAGTGGTTCAAAAATCACCATTATTATGAGGAAACATTATTACTAAGAATTCTATTTTTGTTTTTAATAGTTGGTAAGCTTTTATGGGTCGATTAGAATACTAACAATGAGAACTGTATCCTTTGTTAGATCATATGCTCTGTCTCAGCTCGGGCTGTGGAAAACAAAATACCACAGACTGGGTGACTTAAACAACAGAGTCTTATTTCTCACAGTTCGGAAGGCTGGAGGTCCAACATCAAGATGCTGGTCGATTCAGTTCCTGGCTCTTTCTGGCTTATAGAAGGCCACCTTCTCACTGTGTTCTCACAAGGTGAGGAAGGAGAGCTGGCAAGCTCTCTGGTCTCTTCTTATGAGGGCACTGATCCCATCTTGAGAACCCCACCCTCATGGCCTTGTCTAAACCTAATTACTTCCCAAACCCCCCATCTCCCAGTGCAATCACATTCCTTCCACAATGGGATACAGGTTTTGAATGACTATTGTGACTGGAGCAAGAGTGGAATTTGAGAGGCTTCTACCTGGTCTTTCTTACTGTTTGGAGTTCTGCTATTCTTATAATGAAGTCCTATGCCTGTTCCTTTGCTCTTCTGTCCTCTGGTTGTAGATGAGAATTTCTTTGTGATGCCAAGAAGGTCCTCTGGCCTTCACACATCCCCTCGTTGCCCTTCATTGTTTCTTAAATACATCCATTATTCCATCAACAGCTCTCCAATTCCAAAGTCTTTGTAATTACTATTTCTTGTGAAACTTTCAAATGTGAGAGCTACTGTACCCACCAGTGCATCAAGCATGATCCAGAAGCAAGCTTAACAATTACTGCAGCAACCCCAATAAATTCAATAAAAAAGAAAAAAAAGTTTAACAATTACTGCACTTTCATGCCATGGGCTTTCACTGCTCCACCCCCCACCAGTGAGGGGTCCTCATTGCTACCCTGCTGTTAGTAATCCAGTGCCAATATCTCATTTAGAATCTGTCCCCTCGGACCACCTCAACTTCTGACTGTTGTAGGTTGGGTAACCCAGGACATAGATGTTAAAATTCTCAGATTTGCATGCAAGCATTAATGGGAGATACTTTTAGGAGCAACACCTGGGACAAATGAGGGAAGCAAAATCGGGCAGAGGAACAAGTTGCATTGTGCAATGCAATCACAATGAGTGCTCAGCTGATTCTATAAGGATCTCTGAAACAGGGCTGTCCTTCCAGAACTGTCCCTCTTTGAAGCTAAGGGGCTGGCTTTTGTACCCCCACCTTAAGCCATCATTAGATGAGGGCTGTCCTTGGGGAGGAAGCATGACCTTGGGAGGCAGCTCATTTTGGCTAAGGTCAATGACAGGAGAACCGTCAGTCAAATCCCAGCAGCTGGGCAGTGGGTAACTCAGTCTTGAAGAAGGGGCCCCTGGGTGGTGCACTACAGTATCCTCCACAAGATTAAGTAAAATAATTCATGTAAAATGCTTGGTGGAGTTCTTGAGACTAGTAAATGCTCAAAAAGTTATGATGATAACTATTCTTTTTCTTGAAAATCTGCTTAATGCTGACACATGGGATTTGCCAGATAATTGGTTGAGTATGACCTGCGTGGTGAATGGTATGGATTTGGGGTGTGGGTAAAGGTCAGAGAGCACTGAGTTCTTGTATGATCTGGGCTGAAATAATTGCAACTATGTCTGACCTGCCTCCTTTGCTTTTGCAATTACAGACAAGTATTCCACGGGAGACCTGACTCTCCTGATCCCTCCTCCACAGCACAATGTGTCCTCTTTCCTCTAGGACTTCGACTCTCCTAGGGCTTGAAATGGCTTCTACCAAAGTGCAGGCGAGAGCTGTGCCCTTTCAGTAAAAATTTCAGTGAAGTGGCAGGAGCGAGTTTATTAAATGCATCTTCGCTTTGTTTGGAATTAAATGAACAAGCCCGGGCTTTTTTTCACTTTGGACAGATTGTTAATACAGCATCTGAGTGAAAATCAGTCATCTGCATAGTTAATGATGATAAATCATAGTCCTCACTTATTTTTAGAGAGGGACATCATTACTGTGTCAGATCGGAACAAATTCAGGCACAGGCAGATGACACCTTTGTCTACCCACCCCCCCAACAAAGTTTTTCTAATGCAGAGCCAATGAAGTCTACTTATAACAAGATTTAAAAGTTATTCCAGTGGACGGTTAGGCAGAACCTTTCATTCCCAGGTAGGCCAGGGCGGTTGAGTTTATAAAAGATAGTGACTTCTTTGCAAAGAACTCCTAGAACAAAGTTCTCAGGATTCTTATGCTGGGTTTTTATTTGGTCTTTTCTAGCCGGAGGTCTGCAGGACTCTTTACTGCTTTAGCATATATAAACACCTTTGCTGATTTTCCAGTCCCTGCTGATCTTCCTGTAAAAGTAAGGTTGAAATCAACTCAGTGACATTTTTGCATGGGGCCAGAAAAACTAGATGTCACCAAAGCCAACTTCAACACACCCCATTGCCTTTCCTTCTCCATGAGCAATGCTGAAGTGAACCAGAGCATCTGGAGTCAAATAGAATGAAGACTCTCTCATGCTGGAAGCACGGGGAGAGTTATAAACACATGTCTGAACTTCTCCAAGGACATATTATGATTTAATGTTTTCTGTTTTGCTTTTCCAAAAATTTCTTTGAACTTTTCATTAGGCTAGGTAAAGATAACACATTTCCTGATGGAATTTCAAGGAGACAGAAGCCAGTGAAATGTGGTTTGGGAACCCTACAGTGTTCTCCAGATGCCAGATGTTTTTAGACTGATGTCTTCATGGAGGTCATAATTTAATTAAGAAGACAGGATGACTATATCTACCAATAGGACAAATATATATACACACATAAAAATGATAAAAAAGCCCTGGCCGGTTTGGCTCAGCGGTTAGAGTGTCGGCCTGCGGTCCAGAGAGACCCGGGTTCGGTTCCCGCTAAGGGCATGTACCTCGGTTGCAGTTTGTCCCCGGCCCTGGTTGGTCGTGCGGGTGGCAGCCACTCGATGTGTTCCTTTCACGTCGATGTTTCTCTCTCTCTCTCTTCCTCTCTCTCCCTCCCACTCTATCTGAACAAAAAATGAAAAAATGTCCTCAGGTGAGGATAAAAAAAAAAAAAAAAAAAAGATAAAAAATTATACAAGGCAAGTTAAAATGTGTCTGAAGAAATGTGTCATGATTCATTCTCTAAGAAATAAGACAGGCACACTTCCTATGAGGTGAGGTATTCAAGGACGTGTACATGGAACGGAGGGCTCCAATGGACGGGAGGAGGCTGCCTGTGTTTGGTTGCGGGGCTGCTAGGTGCTGCAATGAATTATGAATGTACAGTGCACCTGGTTTAAGATCTCAAAAGGTGTCATGACCAGTTTATGTGCAGTGATAGGGGTGGGAGGATTGCTAGAAGTGCAAAATAAAACACAGGGCTCCTTTCAGAAAATTGTAGTTGATCTATATCAAGGAAGCAGAAATGCAGTTGAGACCTTTCGGGTGAGGATGTGAAGATGAGAAGAGGTGTGGGCTGGAGGACGAACACCTGAAATGGAACCAAGGTTGTCCTTTGGGTACCAAACCCTGTACTCTGACTCCAAAGGGTTTCCCTCTCCACTTACATTTTCACTTAAAGACAGTTTCTGCCTCCTGATTGTGTTGACTTCACAGGATGTGATGCAGGGATTCTGTTCTCCCTGTCTCTCCCAGGACTGTTCCTACCCATTTTGAAGAGTGATAGATTTGCTAACCAATTTAGCCAGGTGTTTGCACACGTACAGCAAGCCAAAGCTGCCTTGACAGACCTGTTAGTGTTGAAGTGAGTCTCCCTACCCCTAAATGTAATAACAATAAATTAGGGGCCAGAACCAGGTCTCATGACCAGGAACTGATTGAGATATTTGTTAGGTGGTTTAATAAACATGTGGACTTCTTAGCTCCTGCGACAACTGGCTGATTCACACTAAGATCACATCCAAATTCCTCTAGTTCATCATTCTCCCATTACAGACTTGAGGGTGCTTTGCTATTGCTGGTTTATTGGTGTGACATTGCAATCTTTCATCAGAAAACCACAATCTGTATACCTAACAAGCACATCCAAAAATCCTTGGATGTTTCTTCTACTCACAGTAATGTTCTTCCCTGCAGAAGCCTTGACCTTGGCAATCATCTGCCCAGAAACATGAATAAATGAATAAATATGTACTTTAAAGAGAAAGCAATGTCTTAAAGAAAAGCTGTAAGCTAAATAACTCCTTGGAAACAGGATCATATATCACAGGCTTGCATGTTTCTCTTCTTGACTGAATTTAATAAAATCGGCCTAAAAAATTCACCAAAAAAAGTTAAGCTCTACACTCAAGACAGGTAGGCTTTGAGACAAAGAGCCCAGAATCTGCACAGGTTGTACGTCTGAGAACCTTCGCTCTCCCTGCACGTGGGTTGCCAAGAGACAAAGATATTATCTGTGCACCACAGGCCAGAGATGGGGATTGGAGTGAGTTAACTTTTCTGGGTCACTTGTGTGAGCAAACAGATTCTACTTTTCCAGAAATCCTCCTCATCTCTGTCTAGAAAGCCCATCCTTATAACCAAATGATATATTCTAAGCATCTAACTAAAGGTGTGTGAGAAAAATATATATAAAAAAGAAGCTGGTTCCTGGATAATTGTCAGTTTACTTTGGGTTTTTCAAGGATAGAGCTTTTGAATCAAGGAGATCACTGGACAGGTAGTGCCGGACACACTTCAATGCTTTAGCACATGGACACACCTAGGGAAGTATGGAGTGGATAGAGATATACACATGCTGTTTACAGAGCAGCTAGCACCGTCCTCTCCATAAATCCTCATCACCATGGCATGAACACAGGGTGAATTCCTAAGACGTCACTGAAAAACTATTTGACATTTAATACCTACATACTATTCGATACATTGATTCAGCCTGTTTCCTAGCTCCCCTCGCCCTGCCCCTCTCTAACAGGAGGAACCTATGAGAATACAGAACTGTCTATCCGGTCACTTGAGAATAAAGACCACTCTTATTCAGTGGGTGAAGATTTTTAAACTTTGAACACACACATGAGAACACACCGTACACACATGAGTACAGAAAAACGGGGAATCTGAAAGATCAGTCAATAAATAATTAATAGGATCAATGCTACAGTTTTGCATGTCACCCTTGGGGAAACGAGACAAAGGTTATAAGAATGTCTGTATTATTTCTTACAACTATATGTGAATCTAAAATTATCTCCATACAATTTTCAAAGAACAAAACTTTAATTACGGTACTGGGAGTTGGCTCAGATCTCCCTCCTTCAGTTCTATGGCACCGTGAGTTGCACAGAGTCTGAAATGGGGTGTAGTAAACTTTATTATATGTCAGTAACCTGGATGATGTTTACCATGCACATTTGTTGCTGGCAAATGCACAGATGATCAAGCCTGGCTTCAGTGATCTGAGAAGGGAAACTTCCCAGTCATGAACAGTCCCTGTCCAAGGCAACTGATGCTTCTTCGCTGTGCCCACCTCCCGGGCCTACAGGCTCCCCCCACAGAGGCCCACCCCTCAGCTGCCCCCGTTGGACCAACATTCTTCCCGCCTGGGGTTCCATTCAGGGCATACATGTGGCACAGCATATTTTCTTTATTTTTGGTTATAAAATGCTGCCCTATTGAAATAAAGGATTTATTTATTATAAGAAACACAGCTGTGAAATGCACAGATAGATGACTTGCAGATTTTTGTACCCAATATGTCACTTGTAATTGAAAAATAATTAGATAATCCATCTGCTTTCTGTTATGAACTCCTCAATTTTCTTCACTATCCATGGTATTTAAGAACAATCGGCATTTTTTTTTTTTTTGGTACTAATTAATCACTAACAAAAACTATAGAGAAATTGATTGGCTGTGCAATACAATTTTGCCAACACTTAACATACTGTTTTTCTTTTTAATATAATTTAAGTCTGAGTAGGATGAACTGTCTTCTTATTAATAGTTTGTATTTTATGCTGACACGATTGAGATTTCTCTCTAGTTGAATTTTATAGATTCTGCTGAAAATAATATATCCTCTAATAAGTGGAAACATAATCTAATCTATTTTCCCTGTAGTGATTCTTGATAAGAAGACAAAAAAGTTACACAGGTTACATTTCTCTGCTGATATTCTTCAGAGGTAAAGTTTGAAGAGACAGTAACCTTTGGAACCAATTACATATAATTGTACCAATTTCCCCTCATGACTTCATACAATTATCCCACCATGAGATAGCATGTGTCATTGCAGAGAAAAGTTGGTTTTTAAAATTTTTCAAAAATTTAAATTTAACCTTTCTCTGTTCAAGGATCTAGTTCTTCTTCAGTCTCTTAGGACAATATTGGCAGCATTTTAGGAGGGGGAATAACATCTTCTAAAAATATCTTTATTGATTATGTTTTTAAAATATTATGCAAGAGTCACTTTTTAATGATTAAAAAATGAGAAATTGCTACACTTTTATCACACAAAGATAAACATCACTAGTGTTTTTTTCCCCCTACCAGACTTAAAAAACGTGCATTACACATTCTAAACCAGAGTGGTGTCATAATACTGTTCACTTTATCTTTTACCTAAGTTTTCTCAATGAACAATATGTGGAGTGAGCATTTCTCCATGTCAACAAACACAGATCATCGTTGTCATGTCTAAGAGTGGCCTGTCCATTTATTATTTAACCAGCCCATTTTGTGGACATCTAAATTGTTTTGGCATTGCTGGCACTTTTGACTCATGCTTAGTTTATATCTGAGGGCTCACCTGCAGCCCAGAGAGCAGGTCTTTCCCATCTGCAACGGCCTTTGTGTTTGCCCTCACATGCAGACCTCATTGCTCTGGCTGGTCCTGAGCCTTCTGTCTCACAGGGGCCGTTGTGATGGCAGCAGCAGGTCAGGAATGAGAGCATCTCTCTCTCTTTCATGGAACATCTGTTATTTGTGGCTGACTCAGCTAGGGGGAAAAACCAAATAAACAAAGAAAACCTTAAAACAAAAGGAATTCCTCCTCCTCCTCCTCCCTTCCTTCTACTTATTGTGGTAGGAACATTGAGCATGAGATCTACCCTCTTAAAAAATTTTGAAGTATACAACACAGTAAGCTATAGGCACCGTGATGTACAACAGACCTTTAGAACTTACGCATCTGGTATAACTGAAACTTCGTACCTGTAGAACAACAGCTCCCCATACCCTCCTCTCTCAGTAGATGCATGGAGGAAGAAAATGTGATGTATACACACAGTGGCCTATTATTCAGCCTTCAAAAAGAAGGACATTCTGCCACAAGCAGCAACATGGACGTATCTTGAGGACATTATGTTAAGTGAGACAAACCAGTAGCAAAGTACAAATACTAGCAATTCCACCTATATGGGGTATCTGAAATAGTTCACATTCTTCTTAAGAATATGAGAGGAAGCCATGTTGAAAGTTTAAATGTCTCACCTCTGTCTTTTCTCTCTCCCTTTAAAAAATTCTTGCCAAAAAAAAAAAAAAAAAAGCTAGACTAGTTAGTTGGATTAAATTCCCCACATTGAATGATCATCTTGTAGTTAGCGGGTTGAGCAGACAGGCCCATTCCTCAATGCCCCACCTGATCCCCTCCCTGACTGTCACTGCTGAATCGGTCCCATATTGCAGTCAGCTCCCTGGACTAACACTGACCCTCCTCAGAAAGAACTTGAGAGTCTCAAATGTAACAGCTCACATAGACACACGAACTTAGGCCTGACTATCAACTTTGACAATAATCTTTTCTTCCAAAAACTGGGAACTTGGCTGTGTTTTCAACTAAGCCCTTACCTTTTAGCTCAATTTCAAGCATATGCTCTCTTGGGACCTGGCAGCCACCACAGATGCCCCAAGAGTGACATCCTGTCTTCTTCTTCCTTGTCCAGCCTAGAATTCTCATTATCTCCTGCCCTGGACCACCATGGCCTGTGTCTCTCAGATTCCTGCTGCCCTGGTCCAGACACTTGGACTTACATCCACCATGCATCCTCTTGACCTCCCTGATGACAACTGAATGCCTTCCCCCTAATGCCTTTCTTGAATTTTCTGGACGTCAGACTTTGCTTGCCTGCTGCCACGCAGTCCCTTCTCCTTTGAAGTTTCATCCACCAGTAATGGGGTAGAATACAACCCAGATTCCAGAACCACGAGGGGCTAACACCTCTGTTCTAATGGAGTTCATCTAGGGTATGGTCAACTCAACAACTCTCCTTTGTTGGCTTGTATCACTTTCCCTGTACCTCCCACTGCCTCCAAGGGTTGCCTCCCAAATCAGCTCCTTGGATTCAAATCCTCCTCTCAGTGTCTGCTTTTGGGAAAACCCAACTAAGACAACTCCCTAGCTCAAATACATTTTCTGAATCCCCATTGTCTGCAGAGTAAAGCCCAAACTTTATTTCTTACAGGCCATTGTGAAGGACGCTAACCTTTAGTTCAAATGTCCCTTGTCACCACACCTCTCGTGTGGTCGTTGGTTACAGCCAAGGTGAGCCCCTGCCATGCTCTGTTCACGCCTCCCAGAGTTTCTGCCCACTCCAGCTCCCATGCTGTACCCTGGACTGAAATGGCCTGTACCAAAGGAGGCAGAGAAAAGCAATAGAAAATCCAAAATTTAGAGCTTTGTTTCATTATAGACAGTAAAACAAAAGTTAGTACGATGGGAGTTAAATAATTTAAAATAATAATTCAGTCCCATCTGCCCTCTCTATTAAAAGGTCAGGATAGTCCAGCTGGTGTGGCTCAGTGGACTAAGCATCGTCCCTAGGACTGATAGGTCCCGGTTCGATTCCCGATCAGGGCACATGCCTGGGTTGTGGGCCCGATCCCCAGTGGGGGGCATGCTGGAGGCAGCCAATCAGTGTTCTCTCTCATCAATGTTTCTATCTTTCTCTCCCTTCCTCTTTTTCTAAAAAGTCAATAAAAACATATTTTAAAAAAAAGTCAGGATAGATTCCACTGTGGAGCTTCATATACAATAAAAGAAAAATCAAACATAACAAAGTAGAAGGCAAGGCCTCACTTCATACTTTAAAAGAAAGTTCCACGAATGCCTAAGCCAAAGCGCCTGCCAATTCTGTGCGGAGTTTGTGAAATACTTAACAGCTCAAAGCCATGCGGAGTCTCACAAAGAAGCCTTTCTGACATCCAAACACATGTTTCTCCCAAGCTCCTTCTCTGCTTCCAGACTGAAGAATCTGTTCAGGGCACACATACAAAAAGATATCACTCTGCTAAGATGGTAACTTGGAAGGAGTTCCATGGAACTCAGCTGTATAACCGAAGAGATGCTTCTCATCCATTCACATGAGGCCTCTGCACTTGATCTAAGTGCCAGTCACTGCCAGTCTCTGAGACGAGGCCTGGTAACGTCTCTGTGACAACGAGGATGAATTTCTCACCACGGAAAGGGAGGGGGGTTACATTTTCCTCTCGCTCCTGCATTTTCCCTTCTCTCCTCTGCGTCTGGGGATCATGCTCTCTGGAAGCAGATTATTCAGAGTCACTTCATCAGTGAGTCAACATGCATATGTCGTGTGAGGACCTACTGTGCACTCAGCACTGCTAAGGAACAGAGTGGCCTGCTCTGACATACATTATCCGGCTGGCAGGTCACTTCTCAGGCCTCTGGGGAGACTTAAATTTCCTTGAAGGCATGAATGATGTTTTGAATCTTACTTGATTGCTGCATGGATATTGCAGAGAACAGTGTGCCCTGTGCACATTTTATTTAAATTTTTTTTCTTTATTGATTTTAGAGAGAGGAAGGGAGGAGAGAGAGAGAGAGAAACATCGATGAGAGAGAACATCAATTGGTCGCCTCCTGCATGCCCCCCACTGGGGATCGGACCCACATCCTGGGCATGTGCCCTGACCAGGAATCGAACCAGTGACCTCTTGGTGCATGGGTCGACACTCAACAAGTGAGCCACACCGGCCACGCCCTGTGCACGTTTTAAATCAAGATAAAGTCTAACCAGGTGACTGATGTGTTCCCTCAGCGTAGGTCAGACCTGAAACCTGTGCAGGACCTTGCTCCAGGCAGAGGTTTTCTCCCGCAAGTGTCTCTGAGCTCTTTGAAGGGCTTGGGGTTAGGGCTGCTTTGGGCTGCAAAAAAATATCCTATCTTTATCAACGAGCACATTTAATGTCTTACGTAGCAAGAACTGCAGGGGTGGCTGTGTCCAAGTTTGTTAAATCCCAGATTCTTTTTATCATCTCAGAATGAATTTTTCCTTGCTTTCTACTCCTTGGCATATTGGCCTTGTCCATCAGACTCTTCCCCTCACGGGCACACACTGATATGACAGCATCTTTCCAAAGGAGTCAGTTCCATCTTCCCATGTGTTTCTTCCTTTCTTTTTTTAAAAAAATCCTCACCTGAGGATATCATCTTTAGATAGAGTGGGAAAGGAAGAGAGAGAGAGAGAAACAAACAACGATGTGAGAGAGACACATTGACCAGCTTCCTTCTGCATGATACCCACCAGGGCTGGGGACCAAACCACAACCGAGGTACGTGCCCTTGACCGAAATCGAACTCAAGACTCATTGGTCCGTGGGCCGATGCTCTAACCACTGAGCAAGCCGGCCAGGGCTGTTGCTTTCTTTTAAAACTTATCTTTATTGTTGAAAGTATTACAGATGTCTCCCTCTTTCCCCCCCATTGACCCCCTCCACTCTGCTCCCGCCCACTCCCCCAGCCTTCACCACACTATTGTCTGTGTCCATGGGTTATGCATACCTGCATGTAAATTCTTTGGTTAATCTCTTCCTGCCCCCACCCCCTCCCTCTGACATTGATCAGTCTGTTCATGCTTCCACATCTCTGGATTTATTTTGTTCGTCAGTTTATTTCGTTCATTAGATTCCACATATAAGCGAGATCACATGTGATAACTTATCTTTGACTGGCTTATTTTGCTCAGCATAATGCTCTCCATGTGTGTTTTTTAAAAAATATATTTTTATTGCCCTGGCCAGTCTGGCTCAGTGGTTAGAGCATCAGCCCGTGGACCAGAGAGTCCCGGGTTCGGTTCCCACTAAGGGCACGTACCTTGGTTGCGGTTCATCCCTGGCCCTGGTTGGGGTCATGCAGGTGGCAGCCAGTCGATGTGTCTCTCTCACATCAATGTTTCTCTCTCTCTCTTCCCCTCTCTCTCCCTCCCGCTCTATCTGAAAATAAATGCAAAAAAATGTCCTCGAGTGAGGATTAAAAAAATCCCTCTCTCTCTCTCTCTCTCTCTCTCTCTCTTATTTTATTTTATTTATTTTATTTATTTATTTATTTTTATTTTTTTATTTTATTGATTTTTTAGAGAGAGAGAGGAAGGGAGAGAGAGATAGAAACATTGATGTGAAAGAGAAACATCAATCAGCTGCCTCCTGAACGTCCCCCACTGGGGATCAAGCCCACAACCTGGGCACGTGCCCTGACTGGAAACTGGGGCCTCTCAGTCCATGGGAAAACGCTCAATCCACTGAGCCACACCGGCCGGGCCATGTGTTTCTTTTTAAAGAATATACTTCTATCAAGAGACCCCCTCAGGCCTCTTCGGTTCACACTTAAACCAGCCCTGGAGATGAGAATTATAGTAAAGTTGTTGGGCTGAAGCTAACCTGGTTTTGCTCCCTGCATCGTGTGTGGAAGGGATAACACTCAGCACTGATTCTTGGCAACCATGCTGGTGATTCTTTTGAGTCTCTGACTTCTTTTCTAACTGCGGCATGATACTTCTCCTCTAAATATGGGTGGGTGGGAAATCTAATTTAACAAGTATTACTACTCCACATCTAACAGTTGTTGAGCATTACGCTAGATGCCATAAGGTATTCAGAGCTAAGACACTCTCTTAACCCTTAGATAGCTTCTAATCTCATGGATAGGCTAAAATAATTCATATTACATAAACAAGGCACATTATAATAAAAGCCATGTGGGAGTTCAAGCTACTCTGGGAATTGGACTGAGTCAGGATTAGAACCTGTTCGTCTTGGACTGGCCCTTTAAGTAGACCTCTGCTTCTCAGGGAAAGTTCAAATCTGGGCCACAACTGAGCACCTGGAGCTGGGGTTAGGATTAAGGGCTTGGCCAGCCACTGGTCTGGCTACTAGATTTCATCCAAGGGCAGCTGTCTATTGGAGATATAGCAAAGGCAGCTTCAAAGAGGAAAATGAACCAGCATTTATTGAGAACCAGTTACAGGCCAGAGCTTTCCATATTCTTCAGTTCATTTAATCAAATCAGAGAGCATCCAAGGTTCAAGGTAGTTATTATTCTCGGAGTTGCAAATAAGGCAATTGACATTCAGAAAAGTTAAGTAGCTCCTCCAAATTGCTGTGAGACCATCTCATACTATCTGAAGCCAAGATCAGACTCTCTCTTTTGGAGGCCTTTAATTTTCTAGCTTTTAGAGACAGAGAGTAATCTGGATCCCTAGGCAGGGTCATAGAAGTCTACAGGCAAGAAGCATATTAGTGACTAGCAGGAATGTCCTAAAAAACACCAGCCAGAATATGAGAAAGAGCAAGCAGAGTGTATGTGCTGATGTCTGTGGGTTTGAGTGATTCAGCCGTAAGATCATTATTGGACCCCAAAAAGTGAATGTGGGATTGAGGATAGAGGTTCTAACGTCTGCTCATTTCTCTGAAGAGTTTATTCTTTAGTTTTTACATTAAATCACTGACATCTTTATTCATTTTAGTAGTCCCTTCCCTCAAAGAACTTACATGCTAGCTGTGATTTCAGACCAAATATTAAAAAGAAAGAGGGGTCAGAGGGCAAGGCTATGTGGAAGCAAATACACATCCTAAGTGGATGGCTGGGGCCTGGAAATGATGTCTCCTGATTTCTGTAACTAGCATGTCTGAACATTTGAACATTCTTTCTACATGTTGATTTTGCAATTTTATGCCCTCTTTTGAAGTTTTAATTGTATTATTTATCATAGCCTTAGTTATCATTTTTCTGTTATACAAGCTCTTATAATGAAAGACTAGAGGGTAGCCAAAGAAAGCTTCTTAGAAGAAAGAGATGAACGCATTCCATACTTTTCACCTTGAAGAGGCAGGGAAAAAGCCAATGAAACAAGGGTACGAAAGGAGAAGGGGGCCTTTGGGGAACATTGCTCTAAGACTTCTCTTTCTTTGTCTATGGAGGTTGGATGCCAGACCTGAAATTCTGGAGGACTGTGTAATCCAGGACAGAGCCTTTTACACTCAGTGGACGGGAAAGGAGATGGCTAGTGTGGACACACGAGGAGAAGCCTCATTGGTCCTTGGAAGAACAACATCTGAATCAACCACTTCCATCCCCTGTTGGCTTCCCATCTAGTCTAGGTACTTGATTTTTGTTGTTGTCTGTAAGTTGTGCTTTTCACTTTAAAATTTGTTGTAAGCACATTTCTAAAAATACGAAAATTATGAAAAAACAGAAATAAAATGGAATGAAAACAGGGAGTAACATCTAAGTTAAAAGTCACTGGAAAAATGACAAAGATTTTGCTTTGTAAAATTAAAAATCTTATTTAATTTAATTACCAGGCAGGCTAGGGAAAAACATTTCTAGTCAGTATGTCAAAAGGTTATTAGACTTTCATTATAAGAGCTTGTATAACAGAAAAATGATAACTAAGGTCATGATAAATAATACAATTAAAACTTCAAAGGAGGACATAAAATTGCAAAATCAGCATGTAGACAGGATGTTCAAATTTTCAGACATGCTAATTAAAGAAATCAGGAGACATCACTTTCACTAGTCAATTGGCCAGGAGTTTTAAGAAATGAGAGTGATGCCCTGCCGGTGTGGCTCAGTGGTTAGAGTGTTGGCTGGCGGACTGAAAAGTTGAGGGCATGTACCTGGGTTGCAGGTTTCATCCCCAGCCCGGGTTGGGGTCGTGTGGGAGGCAACCAATCGATGTGTCTCTCTCGTATCAATGTTTCTCTCTCTCTCTCTTTCTCTCCCTTCCTTCCTCCTTTCCATTTTCTTAAAAAAGAAAAATAAATAAATGGAAAAAACATCCTTGGGTGAGGATTAACCAAAAAAGAAAAAAGAAATGAACGCGATCAGTGCTGGCAAGGATGCTATCGTCACTCACACATTGCTGAGAGTGTCCCCCTGTTCAGGGAAGCTCTTAAGCAATTTAGATCCAGGTATTAAATTGTCCAAAGACTTTGAGTTGATGCTAATTGAGACATCTATTCTAAAAAAAAACAAGTCCTAAGGATAGGATATGGTCTTTAAGCACAACGGTATTTTCGGCCCAATTTTTTAAATGTAGAAATTTGTTTAAGTAAAGAATATATAATAAATACTTTTAAAGAGGTTTTTATGAAGCACATAGTATTTTTGTAATGCTGAAATAGTAACGAAACACAAGGGGATATGAAGCTATAAGCCATCATACCAAGATTCTGCCCTGTCTTCAAGGAGATTGCCCACTGATTGCCTAGGGCAGAATGCACAGGGCAAGAGGGGAAGGCGATAAAGAGTGAAAGCAGGTCACCTATGGGGATACAGCAGGGAGGCAAATAACTGGGAGTAATGACTTTTCCTTTTTAAAAAATCTACTTACATTTTTAAACTGAAAAAAGAATGCAAGTTTGCTGCAGAAAAATTGGAAAATAGAGAAAAAGTAAAGATTACTTGTAATTCTCCAGTCAACAGTTAACCTCTTGGCAAGGTTCCGTCTTTTGTTCCTTCAGCAAAGGTGTCTAGGTTTAGGAAGAAAGGGATCTGAGAAAGAACTGCTGGATATTTACGGGAGTAAGAGCAAGTGGGTCCTTTAAAAGCATGGCCCTCGTTTAGATCTGTACTAGTGAAATTCAAGGCCCTATCGGTGCTTGTAAGACAAAACAAGGTAAAATATATATTCACAGAGACTTAGCTGTCCAAGTTGAGAAGAACCTAAGCATCATCTATTCTCACCTTACCTTTTCAACTCATAAATGGGGAAACAAAGGCAAGCGAGGCTCAGATTTGCCCAAGGCTCCAAAACCTGAGTGAAACCTCCTGATTTATGAAGGTAACATCAACAAGGTGCTCGTCCATGGCTCTTGAGGTCTGGCTGCCTGGGTGTAAATCCCAAGCTGTGTGGCCTTAGATATGTTTTTTAACCTCTGTGAACTCCAGTTTTCTCATTGGTGAAAGTTGATGATAGCAATAATGCTGTCCTCATCAAAGGGCCATTGTGGGATCAAATGTCATCATAACATATCAGTTTTCTGGGGCTGACATAAAGTATCACAAACTAGGTGGTTTAAACAACAGAAATGTGTATTCTCACAGTTATGAAGGCTAGACATCCAAGATCAAGGTGTTGGCAAGTTTGTTTTCTTCAAGGCCTCTCTCCTTGGCTTGCATGTGGCCATCTTCTTCTGTGTCCTCACGTGGTCATCCCTTGGTTTGTTATCTGTGATCTAATCTCCTCTTCTTAGAAGGACATTGGTCATATTGAATTAGGGACCACTTCACTTTACCTTAATTTTCTTTTTAAAGATCCTATCTCCAAATATAGACATATTCTGAAGTACTGGGGTGAGGACTTCAACCTATGAATTTTGGGGGAACATAATTCAGCCCATATCAATTGTATATGTGTTTAGCCTACTGTCTGACTTAGAATAAGACTTTTTAATTGACTACTATTTTTATTTAATAGAACCATGCTTTTCCACCATATATTTTATAGCACTTATGGAGGTTCATCTTCCATTTTATAAGTAGCAAAATTCCTGTTGTATGGCACATCCTTTTACTGTTGAGAGATGCTGGAGTGAACACATTTATTTAATACTAGAAACCACTTTTATCTAACATCTACAGAATTTATATATGGCAGGAAATTCCTGGGGAGGGCTGACCTGTACTGATACTAGAGATTGAAAGCTTTAGATTAAAAGAAAAAAGCATCTGTACTTAGTTATGATGAATGTTTAATTTCAACTTGGTTGCCAATGGAGAAACTATAGTTCACTGGAAAGAAACTACTTGCCTACCCTCTTCTGCTCCATTCCCCCAGCTCATCTACTTCCTCCCTACACTTTCCATTGTGAAGGAGCTGATCATTTATAAAATGTATGTTAAATGTACTCCCTGAAGAAGAGTTAGTGTCTCTTTCTAAACCTACTTACATATGCCTTTTTTGCAGTAGTCAAGTATAAATCTTCATTTTAACATCCTTCCTCTCTAGTCCCCAATGATCTAAAGATTCTATTTCACAGAGGTGGGAGAGTTATCCTAATCAGGTTATTTGCAAATTTTAATTATATTTAGAAATGCAACTCATTTCATAGAGAAATAGTAGGAATTACTGAATCCCTCCTTTCAAGTAACGCCATCAGGGTCAGTTTATGGGATGAATAAAGTGAAAAACTGATATTCTTTCTCTTTCAATATACAATTAATTGTAAGGACATAAATTAATTCACTGTGGACTGTGTTTAATAATTATAAATTGTTACAAGCTCAGTATTTTGTTGGTTTGAAGTTAGGCTCTAGTTTTGAGGTTTTCCCCATTTAATTAGTTTGAGTTCACCTTGGCATTAACTACCTAAAATCAGGTCAAGTTGGTTGGGAATATTATAGGCACAAACTCTGTGACTTTGAAGAACATTTGGATGCTGTTGGGGAGTACACCCTGGCCTTCGAGGGATGGTCTGTATTCTGAGGACATCTGATCACTTGAAAGAGTAATTTGTGTTTATAGTGTTGGAAGGGTTGCTTGTTGCCTTCAATGACAGTGTTGATGTTTGTCCACTTTCTGTAGTGCCTGATAAAAAAATATAAACCTTATTCCATCCCCAGCAAACTCCCCATTAAATAGCTGTTCAGTCCTTGAAGCAGGCATGACCTTATTGTTTATAAACACAGCTACTTTAAAGCACAACTGACAGCCCTGTCTCTCAGATCACCATTATCTTTCATCGTAGGTAAAGCCTTTCTCTCCCTTCGAATAAAGACAAACATCTTTTAACCTTACTGTTGGCAGCTACCTGACATTAAAAACCAATAGCAGCCAGTTGCCTGTGGCTGATAAACTAGCAGGGGAAGCCATCTTAGATGCTGAAATTCTACATTGAAATTTATAAAAAGATGAGAGAGGAAGAGGGAGGGAGGCAGCCATTTGTATCTTGTGTTGTAGCACAGACTGAGGGAAGACTCAAGCCTCCCCCAGTGATAGCTCCTGGACTGAGTTGGGCAGAGGCTGTGCCCTTAGCTAGTGGGTGCATGGGTCAAGGGAAAACAGAGCACTGCAACATTAATAAAATTTCATACTTAAGGTGTTTGACACTATGGATTTATTGACTTTTATTTCATTCATTCGGTGAGTATAACTGAGTATCTGCACTATGATGGTGCTGGGATAGAGCACTGAGCAAACCAGACAAGCATGACCTGCTATAAATTTGATGTTGCAGACACAGAGAGAGCAAACAGACACAAGGACACTAAACCTCCGGATTTCAAATCAAAAGAGGCTGAATGCAGCAGAAATGACCCCATCCCTCTAGATAGAGAAGGTGTTTTTCAGGAAAAGTGGATCAGAACTTTAAAAAAAATTCCTCCTAACTCTGGGTGCACATGCATGTGGGCTCTCTCTCTCTCCTTTTCCCCTCTTCTGGAACAATAATTTCTAGTCATTTGGATTTTTACAATAGTAAAATTGAAAAGCAAAAACTTGAGGGGTCTATATAGAATCACCAGCTTTTTTGCCAGAGTTGTATGTGTATGTATACACACATATATTATATGCACACATTATAATCTATTGTATATTATAGATAGTGATATATGTTACTATCTACTCTTAATATTAGCTCACAATTGAGAGTTTAATACATGACTCTTTACATTCAAGCTACATAACTCATATGATGTAGGTACTGTTAGTATTCCCATTTTACAGATAATGAAGTAGGAGCTCACAGAGGCTAACTACACTGCCCACTTAACCCAGATAGTGCGTGGCAGAGCCAGAGACCGGACACTCGATCCTTCAACACATGGATTTCCTACACCACCATTCCCTTTAGCACAGAAAAAAAATGCAAAAAATTATTCATAATCAAAAACGTGGAAAAGACATACTTTCAGAAATCCTGAAGTTATCTTTATGAAAAATTCACTCGTTCTTGTTTATCTTATTTCACTGTGGACGAGAGAAAGCTATGCCAAAGGCCCGCTCTGGCCCTCCGACGTGCACTCAGGAATCCTGGCTCCCAGTCCGCAGCAACAGAGAAACTTTTAATCCTCATTCTAGGTGACTTTCTAGAGAGTTCAGCTCAAGAGCTGAAGTGTGTTAGTCACTTTAAGGACATTCATGGTTCATTTTGCACATTCATAAAAAGCTTCAATTTTAATCCCCCCTCTGGATTCCAGAAACTGCGTGGAGTTAGAAGACTGGGAAGTGATCTCAGGTGAGAAAGGTCCCTACCACAGAGTCCAAGGCCTTCAGGCTGGGAATCTCCCGAAGTGAGCAACAATATTTTGCCAACTTGGGCACTCCTACACCTTCCCCGCACCTTGGAGAGAAAGTCTTTCCAAGAATTTTTAATCATTTACAGAATCCCCAAAAGCTTAAAAATGAATACTCTAGCCAGGCTGGTGTGGCTCAGTGGTTGAGTGTCGACCCATGCAACAAGAGGTCGCTGGTTCTATTCCCAGTCAGGGCACATGACCAGGTTGTGGGCCCGATCTCCAGTGGGGAGCATGCAGCAGGTAGCCAATCGATGTTCTCTCTCATTGATGTTTCTGTCTGTCTCTCCCTCTCCCTTCCTCTCTCTCTAAAATCAATAAAGAAAAAAAAAAAAAAAAAGAATACTCCAGACTTAGTCACTAGGTTATGATATTGAGAAAGCCATTTGACTGTTTCACTAGTACCTTGGTTTCTCCATCTGTCAAATCAGAATAATTTAATCCCTGTCTGACACACCTTCAAAAGGATGACTATTAGATGAGAGAAAGTGTATGTATTCCCTCCTCTTGTCCCTTCTGAGAGACCGTGTACAATTTCATGTGCAGTTTTTGAGCATTCTCCAGAACCAGCCCCATTTCCCTGTGTCTTGGATGCTGTTTTCTGACGCCTTACAAGTTTTTCCTTTCACAAATATTTAGTATTCTGTACTCACTGTTTCCTGCAAATTGTTATTTCTGTTTGCTCCCCAAAGCCAATAAAATTTAAATTAAGAATAAATGGAAGCAGTAAATATTGCGTTCCTGCCAATCGACATGTGGAGATGAAGTGAGCCAGCGAACGCCCACAGTGATGCACAGTCACTTCCAGGTAGAGCGGGAAGGAGCAGTGGGGGTTGTGTTCATCAGAGCCGCTCTCGGGGGGACAGACAATGCCAGGTGGCTGACTTGGGCACATCTTCCGATGCCAAAACATTTCTGCTTATGAGAAATTCCAAGTGGTGTGACTTTTCCCTTCCAAGAGGAAGGTCTGGGAGCCCAGCAGATCCCCCGAGGGTGCTTGCTGTCTTTGCTGCTGCCTCCTGACCCTGCTGATCCACGTGAGCACCACACACACATTGAGGCCACATCCAAGGCCCGATGGTGCTTAGGAGCAACTCATAGGAACCTTCAGTAACATGATTCCATTGACTACGGACCGATTTCCATGGTGTATTTTCTGTAGAAGCCTCACAGTTATCATTTAGGAATAAAGTTAACCTCTCAGGGAGATGAAGCTTCTCTCATTGGCCTGAGTAACCTGTGCCTTCTGAAAGGCAGGTAACAGGGAAGGTTTAGCAGAGAAGAAAGCAAAGGGGTGGAGGGACTAACAGTAGGGTTATTCGGTCTCCTTGAAACATAGCACGCAGCTCCCCATCCTCACCATGGACCATGGAATTACATCTTTCTTCCTTGAGGAATGTTTTGTTGATGGAGAGGAAGCTCTCCCTAAAATCTGTGTAAAAAGACAGTTACCAGAGATAAAACAGATACTCTAAAGTAATGAAATCCTCGAAGATCAGAATTAAATCTGGCATCATGTGGTATTTATTGAGTCTGATCCCACATTTGGATTTCTGGTCCAATATACACGTGTCAGAGTGTTGGAGCATCTCATTTGATGGAGAAGTCACTGCTTCCGTGGCTAGACATCTGGAACCATTATGTAGTTATGCCCCTACTCAAACATTTATCAAAGCCTTCTTTACTAGGCAGTGGGAACACAGCAGTGAATAAGGAACATGTCAGCCCAACTCTAGGAACCTGAGAACTGAGTGGAAGATAAAATGAGACCAGCAACTACAAGATTGTATCCTTCCTTATTGAACGCTCACGCCTGCGCATACTGCTCGCTATTTAAGCACACACAAGTCTAATCCATTGCTCATAGGACAAATCCACCTGGTATTTCAAGACAATGATTATATTTCCTTTTAAAAACTAAAAATACTCACGTTCCTTTCTCTCCCCCTTTTCTCCCTCTTTAATGTGAATTAGATAAACCTCGTCAGGATGAAAAACAAGCTACTCTCTTTAATGTACGCATTGCCAGGATATTATATATTATATAAATAAAGCAAGAAAGTCAATAATTGGTTTCCCTTTTTGCCTTTTGAAAGTAAAACAAGTCTGAATTTGGGAAGTAAAAAAAGTGAAGTTACTTTTGTACAAAGATTTCTTACCTTACCTAGTCTTACTGGAAATTGGGTTTTCTCTTCCACACCTCCCCTCAGTCATTCATTATACTTTTCATATCCTCAGACTTTTCAATAAGAAACATAAAACCTAACAAAGAAACCTAAACAAATTAAATGGAACCTATTTTTTTTTTGCATGTAAAATGGATTTTAGTTTTGCCTTACGGAGGTCTTATGTTTCATTATTATTAAAAAATGTCATGCATATTTTGCCTGCTGGGAGTACAGCTTTTCCTCCTATTTTTCAATCTTACTCAAAACCCCTTATTGCATATTTTATGAGTTATAGCAGCTCTTAGTTGTTGCTTTTTAAAATTACAAACTGCAAAGCCTGTGTTGGCATTTTGCTAACAGGTCTTTGCACATGTGGTGTTGTTGAGCATTTGCAGAAAGAAATGTAATAATGGAAATATTTGTGGGATGACTGTAAACTTGTGACCTTTAGAAACAAATGCGGCTGTATTGAGGGAGTGAGCTGGGTTCCTCCACATACTCATTTCAGGAGACTGTCTTCCAACCTGGACGACTTAGATCAGAGGCTACTTCATCATCCTCACCTCTCCTCTCCTCTTGCCAGTTGTGGGAAATCTATACTTAGAGCCATGTACAGAGCTGAAAGCTAGATTGGACACCCTGCAGCCTCATATTTTCTCTTTGCATTGCCCACTAGGGTACTGTGAGCTTCTTGAACTTACATGTCCCCCTTGCATTTGGGAAGTTTTGAGAGCACTCATGGAAATAGAACAAATGAGTTATGAGAAGTAGTTGACCTGGGAAACACTGAGATTTTAGGAATGCATGTTAAAAGAGTTAGTTTTCTTTCTTTCTTCCTCCTTCTCCCAAAGGACATTTCCAGAAAGACTAGAAAGTGTGATTATGAGAATTAAATGAAATAAAGCCTGGAAAGTGCTTAGCACACCCGAAAAGTACTCAATAGCTGTTAATTATTATTATTATTAACTTGCAGGCACACTCATCTTTTATCCCTTTGTTGGACACCCCTCAAAGGGATTTGGGAAACAACTTTTTTAAAGGAGGCCTTAATTGCATCAGGAAACTTGCAGGAAAAAATACCTTATATGGCCTGCAGCTAGGATGTAGGACATAGTAATGCCCAAACACAAACAATGGTGGCTCTAGGTGATCTGGAGACACTGTGGCCAGTCCAGAGGAATGTGACTTGGATGAGAATTTGACCACTTCCTGTCTGTTGTATTTTGAGACAGCCCTGTTCAAAAGTGAATTTCAGAGGGCAATAAGCCTCATGACTTCTCCAAATCAATTGGGTTTTTGACCTCCCCCAAAGAGATCACCTTAGGAAAACGGATGAAGCGCTGGGGGCTTGCTGGGGGTGGTAGTGGTCAGGGTCAAGAGGGAGAACCCCAACTTAGTTCCAACAATGTCTGTATCTTCTTTTTTATTTACCCCTCAGGCCATGATCTGTGCGAGGAAAGAGGTTCACTTTCTCAGCATCCCCACCCCTCCCCAAACACACACCAAATGTACTGCTGCCCTCGTGTGGAGCTGGGCCCTTTCTAGCAAAGCTGGAATAGAGGAAGTCTTCCTTTTGCTTCTATCCCTCAGTCCTTCCATTTCCCTCTTCCTTCTCTCTGGTGCTACTTTTTGAGACCCTTCAGCCTATTCTTTCATGTTGCCCAGGACCCCTCTACTAGAGAGAGCCATTTGGGCAACCCAACCATCCCTTTTGGGACAATTCCTCAGCCAAGACAATTCAAATTCTGGAATTGAAGGCGATTTTACTTGCTACAAAGACATATACATTAATAACAATAACCATAAAAGCAAATATTCAATGAGTATTTATTGTGTACCAGACATGGTTCTAGATGTTTTGTATGTGTCCATCATTTAATTTTTTTACAGACTCTGACATTTAGAGCCAGGGAGTTTATTTATTTAATAGTCCACTTCATTCCAGGAAGGATTGACATAAAGGCTATTTGTACTTGTGAGAGGTGGGTTACACGTTTAATTTTCAGCCTTCGTCTAGGTACTGTAAAGAGATATTGAGCCATTTACCAGGTTAGAATATTGAACCACTGTTGTATTTGTCCTCCTCTCTTACTTTTTTCCCTGAAACGTCTGCAGTGCAGCAGAATGCTTGACTCATTGTATTTCTATCTAAACAGTTGAAGGGTGAGCAGTAGTCCAAAGAAAAGCAACACATTAAAGATATCCCTTTGCCCAGAACATGAAGGCCATGCTAGAGACAAGTGGAAAAGGAAAGCAAAAACCAGGCCAGTATAATATAAAAATAAGAGGTATGGAATAGTTGAGTCTGAACATGTGCTTTGGGTCACCAGGAGTCCAAATGTCAATGCTGGTTACAGCAAAGCCTCTTTAGCAGCAGCTCTGGCTGCAGAGAATGATATGAAAAGATCACCCACTAGACATCACAGCTACATCTGCTCACACAGATGGCAACACCATCAACAACATCATCCTGAAACACGAAGGCCAGTGAGAAGTGCATCACACATGAGTATCACAACCAGAGACTAATAGCTTCCTTAAATCCAGAGCAGAGAAGAATAATGAGCAAAATCACTAGTCACACTTTTATTGGTCAAAACCTATCTTTTTTTTTTTTTTTTTTTTTTATCAGTGAGACTATCTGCTTTAATTAAAGCTGCAAGGGTCTATTATTAAATTAAAACCTGTGGGTGTTCCCATATTTGTGAATTAACCTTATGCATTTCATCACTTTACAGCATGAGGCCACTTAGGTTATAGTTCTCTATAATTAACTCAAACATAAGATGAATGAATTACCCTTTACAGCAAAAGTCAAAGCAAATCCCTTATTCATTAATTTACACAATGTTTCCTCTTCCTCAATTTATAAGTTTATTAAATGTTCTACCCTTGTATAAATATGAGCCCTTTTTCATCATTAGCTAAACACTTTTGTGAGCCCCAGACTGATGTTGAACAGGATAATCTATCTTTGAATCAAACTGTTGAAAGTAACTCCGATTGTCCAGCCCTAGGAATACAAAAACAAAATAAATCTGAAGGAGATGCTGGCATTTATTCTCTATCTTTACTAAGTAGCATTTTAAGCACTTCAGGCAATGTTCACACCCAAGCGCAGTTGGTGCTTTTCTTTCTATATTTTCAAAAGCAGAGGCTCCTGTTGCTTTGCTGGCTGGGTCTCCTTTGAAGCAGCATCAGTGCGTTCGCCGCCACCTCCTCTACAGCCACCGTCACCTCCGCTCTTTCCGGGGCAAAGACAAGTAAATCTCGGTAGTTATTAGCAGTAATCAAAGTGCAGGGGATCACAGAGGTCTTGATAAGCACAGAGCTTCATTTCTGAGGACCCTGAGGACTGGCCTGTTCCCCTTAGCATTGTTGGCATATCCCCTGGAAGTGAAGTTTCTCATCTGCTTTCATTCCCATCAGGCAAACATCATCTGGGTGTAGCGCTGATGATCGAATTCTGCCGTAAGTGCAAACACAACGAGCCAGTGTTGTTGGACAACAAGGCTGTTTGGAGGTTAACATCAAACACCATCCTGGAGGCCACCCTACTCTCTCCCTCACTGAGGTGACCACCAAGCAGTAGCCCCATTGCTTTGCATATAAATATGACTGCACTATTTCTGTGAGACAGAAATCCTGGAAAGGTAGGATGTAATTTCTGTCTGTCTATAAACTTTCCCACTGGAGGACACAACAGTGTATAAAATTATATTTCTCTGTCTTTGCTTTTCCATTTTAGAGATAATATTTATATTCACCATCAGAGAGAGAAGAAACACTTTCAGAACAAAAAACAATTGCCCTTGTATTCTTTTTCCTTTTCTGTATCTTCATGGCATACATAAAAATTAAGCCTTAGGTTATTACTTGCCTGCTTTCATTGCCCTTACGTTTTTCTTTTTTCAGAATTTACACTTCTTAATATACTAAGGTGGTAGCACGATCCCCTGATAGATACCAACCTAGCATGCTGAACCATTGAGAAGTTTGTTCTCCTCTCTTAATTTTCTGAAATGCCTACAGTTCATTTTCATGGCCATATCCTTCTAATGTGCTCATTGTTCAAATATCTATCTTCCAAAATCACATTCTCAAGCTGACGGCGTTACCCAGAGCAGCTGTTTGATAGTGTGCAGAGCAGCACGTGTCTGCTGCAGCTCCTCCTACGTTTCCTTGAGTTTGCTTCCTGTTACGCAGACCCATTGCGAGAGTTCACCATGAGCGGAGAAAGACCTGGGACGGGGCGGACCAGAATTTAGGACTGCTTATTTTAGTAAACTCACCGTGGTGTGCCACCATCACCATAAATCAGTTTTAGAACATTTTCATCACCCCAATAAGATTGCTTAAGCACGCTATTAATCTCCATTCCCACACTTCCCTCCCTAGGCAATCACTGATAGACATGATCTCTATAGTTTTGCCTTTTCTGGAAATTTCATATAAATGGGATCATCTAATATGTGGTCTAGTTTCTTTCACTGAGTATGTTTTTGAGGTTCATTCATGTCATAATATGTTTCTGTAGTTAATTCCCTTTAATCACTGACTAGTATTCCATTGTATGGATATCTGACATTTTGTCTATCTATTCACCAGTTGATGAACATTTATGTTGTTTCCAATATTTGGTGATTATGAATAATATTAAGAACATTTGTTTACAAGACTTTATGTAGACATGATCTCATTTTTCTTGGGTAGATATGGAAGTACTTTTTTAAACAGTTTTATTGAGTTATAATGGTCACATAATAAACTGCATATATTTAAAGTGTAAAATTTGATGAGTTCTGACATATATATACACCTGTCAAACCATCACCACAATCAAGGTAAGAACGTACTCATCACCTCCAAACAATTCCTCATGCTGCTTTGTAATTCTCCTGGCTATCCTTCCCCCCCCCCATCCTGAGACAACTACTGATATGCTTTCTGTTACTATAGATTAGTTTTCATTTTCTAGATTTTATGTCAGTGGAATTAGGAAGCATGTACTCTTTTTTGTCGGGGGAGGTCTGGCTTCATTCACTAAGCAGAATTATTTTTCAATTTATTCAAGTTGTAGTGTTCATCAATAACTCATTCCTTTTGTTGTTGTTGCTGAGTAATATTTTATGGTAAGTATATGTCCCAGTTTGTTTATCCATTTATCTCTTCATCTGTTGATGGGTATTTAGGTTGTTTCCATTTTTGGCTATTACAAACAAAGCTGCTTTGAACATTCATATTTGTATGAACATATACTTTCTTTTCTCTTGGGTAAATTCTCAGGAGTGGAATGGCTGCTTTATATCATATCATTTTGTAGGAAATTGCCAAATTATTTTCCAAAGAGGTTGTCTCATTTTACATTCCCACTAGCAGTGCATGAGAGTGTCAGTTCCTCCAGACCCTTACCCTTGACATCTTATTGTGGTCAGTCTTTTTAATTTTAGCCTTTCTAATAGGTGTGAAGTGAGATTGCATGGTGGTTGTGATTTGCATTTCCCTAAAGTCTAATGATGTTGGGCATCTTTTTATGTGCACATTTGCCATCTGTGAATCTTCTGTAGTAAAGTATCTGTTCAAAACTTTTGCCCTTAAAAAAAAAATTAGGTTGTTTGCTTTCTAAATGTTGAATTTTGAGAGTTTTTATAAATTCTAGATGCAAGTCCTTTATCAGAAATATGCTTTGCAAATATTTTGTTCCAGTCTTTGGCTTGTCATTTCATAAATCAAAAGAAAGTCAGAGCCGCTATATTAATATCAGACAAAATAGATTTTAGAGCAAAGAATATTACCCTGGTTAAAAAAGTTCATTTTATAATGATAATAGGGTCAATTTGTCAAGAGGACAAAGCAATTCTAAACATTTATGCAGCTAAAAGCAGAGATTCAAAAAACATGAAGCAAAAATTGTTAGAACTGCAAGGAGAAACAGTCAAATGACAGAGTTCTTAATATCCCTCTTTCAACAACTTACAGAAAAGGTAAGCAGAAAATCAGGAAAGATACCGTAGACTTGAATGACTGTATCAACTCCACCTGATTGACATTTATAGAATACTACACTTAGCAATGTGAGCAGTGCACAGATTTTTTTCAAGTGTACATGGAATATTTGGCAAGATGAACCATATTCTGGCCCATAAAATATCAGTAAATTTCACAGTATTTGAATTATGCAGTTATTTTTCTTTGTCCTCACAATGTTGTAGGGACACACAAAGCATGACTTAGACTAATCGCCAAGTCTTCGAACCTGTGTTCTCTGTGGACCTGTGTCCATAGGTCTCCTATGTGCCCAGCTCATAGGAGAATCATAGGTATGTAGCTGCATGTTCCCAGGGCATCCAGATCACATCCAACTTAAACCTCTCCAGACAAAGAATCACACTCAGAAACTTCCACGACCCTAATTAGTGCTAGGGTCCCACCTAATAGAATAACGCTTTTCAGAAGTTGAGGGAAGACTGATCTAACTTTTTTTTTTTTTTTCTGTGCATACCAGTATATGAAAAAATATCAAGAAATTCCCAAGAGGAGTTAGAAAATGATGGCATATTTTACATGTTCATATTTTAAAAGTCAATGCTTTGAACATAAATGGCTAATAAAATAATATTTAATAGCGCACTACAGGTGACATGGTTTGTAAGTGTAGTGCTATTTAACAGAAACCTTCTTTCATTTATTTTAATGGCTCTCTATAAATACATGTATCATCTCATTCTGATTCTGCATCAGATATGAAGTTGAGCCCTTCAGAAGCTCTCTCCCCTTCTTAACAGGTCCTGGCCACGCCTTTTGACTTCTTGAGCAAACGTATGCGTCCTCATGAATTGTGTCCCAGGTCCATCCCTGCCCTGTACTGAGCCAGTGTGCTCCTCACTTTCAAAAAGCATACTTTGCTGTGTCCTCACATGGTGGAAAGGGCGAGGGAGCTCCCTGAGGCTCCTTTTGTAAAGACGCTGATCCACTCATGAGGGCTCTACCCTCAAGACCTAATTACCAAAGGCCCTGTCTCCTAATAGGATCACCTTGGGAGCTAGGTTTCAACATATCCATTTTTTGGGGGACACATTCAGACCACAGCAGGTATTAAGCCCATTTTATAGGTCAGGATAGTAAGACACATGAAATTAACTTTATTCATCTAAGCTCCCCTGCTGGCTGAGTATTAGGGCCAAGATCAGAACCCTGGCCACTCATTTCTTATGACTTCTCAGCACTAAACTCTCAAGGCCTCCTCGTGAAGGACCAGGAGCTGATAACTGAGCGCAGAGGAGGAGTTACAGACAGAGGGGACAGTGTGTGCAGGGCTGGGAAATGAAGTTCTGAGTCAGGGTGGGGACCAGGGGCTGATAGGGAGAAGGAGGCGGAAGCCCGACTTTGAAAGGTCATGGCACCACTGTCAGGGGTGCGGACTGAACTTTGGGGCTGTGGGAGGCCACTGGAGTGTGTCCCCTGGGAAGGACTTCATACTCATGCCTAGTAATGACTGAGTGCTGACCAGGTGCCAGGCACCATTCTCCACATACCGCTTGTCTGTACTACTCTGACCCTGTGAGAGTACTCTGAGTACCCAGAGGTCAGGGAAGGGGCAACTCAAGTACAAAGTACTTAGTCAGTGTACCCAAAGTCATCCTGTAAGAAAGCGACAGAGGTAGCAGTCTAACTGTGGTCCAAGTTCTTAACTACCCTCCTCTAGACGGCCGCTCATCTCCTGTGCTTCAGGAACATGCCTCTGACTGGCAGAGCCCTGAGAGGCAAGAGTAAGGTCAAGGACAAATTTAGGAGGCTGATGAAATACATAGGACAAGAGACAATAAAGATCTGAACAATGGCTCTCAATGTGGGCAGGCACAGTTCCTCAAATGTCTGCATTCCCCACCTGCCTGACACAAAAATGGTGACTGACAGATGGATGGGTCCCGCCACCACCCTGCACGCCCGTGGAGACTGATTCCTGTGTCTTGACATTTAAGGAGCAGAGCTGGAAAAATGGGGAGCTTCCATTTTCCAAGTAAGCCTGCTCCTCTCTTCCCTGTGGCTTCAAATGTAGCTTGTAGACCAGTGTCTCCTCCATAAATAAAATGTCTGTCTCCTTCCCTGGGCTGACCTCTGATCTACAGGTTTTCTTCTGTAAATACCTATAGAGATTGGTAGGCTTTATAAAGATGGAGAATTATTTATGCTGAAGATCCTCCTCACCATCATCCCTCCCGGGAGAAAATGCCTAGTCTTTCTGCAAGTCTCAGTCTGAAACAGCTCATTTTGGAAAATTTTCTGGTTGTCTGTAGTGAGTTACAGTAATCCTGTTGCGTGCCTCCAGACAGCTGTGCCTTGCCTCTGGGAGGTACTGTCTGTTTGCAGAGGCCTTGAAGAACCATCAGACCTGCCCAGGCGTACCTTTCACTGCTGTTGCACTTGGATTGCATTGCGACTTCCTCCAGGGTCACTGTACCGATTTGCAGCATCTCTGGGAACATTATTTGGTGTCCGAGTGTAGGGTGATCAAAAAATGTTTTCATACTTCGGTCACCATCTTGTGTTTTCCTGCTCTGATGATTCTCGTCACAAGACCAGAGACCAAGAGGCGACCTTGCTCTTAGCACACACTATTCACTTCGACAAACACCCCACGTCCAGTATTGTCCCATCCCACAGAAGTTCTCCTCTTCGTGGGTTACTGTAGTGATCAAAAGGGACAGCTTTTCTTGGCGAGGACCACAGGATGTTTGGGGCAGTGAGAAAGCCACAGCAAAATTATGATATTTAGGAAAGAAGGGAAGTGTTATAGCCAATTAGAGTTTTTTGGTTGAACACTCCCTCTTACAAACTTATTTAAAGTTGCCAGGCTGGTGTGGCTCAGTGGTTGAGCATCGACCCACGCACTAAGAGGTCACCAGTTCGATTCCTGGTCAGGGCACATGCCCAGGTTGTGGGCCCAATCCCCAGTGAGTGGCATGCAGGAGGTGGCCAATTGATGTTCTCTCTCATCAATGTTTCTATCTCTCTCTCCCTCTGCCTTACTCTTTCTCTAAAATCAATAAAGAAAAAATATTAAAAAAAACATACTTAAAGTTAATAAAACGTGGTACTGAAAACATACTTTATGTGAACAGAAGTCTGGAGGGGAAATAGAAGAAACAATGTTGGACTCAACGTGTTCTCAAGGTAGGTATTCTATTATTACCTTTGCCAATATTATGATAATTGCATAATGAAATGGAGTATTTTTATGAGTCACAATATGAGAAAGTTGAAGCATTGGGAACACAGCATTGGGAACTAATACCCCAAGTCCTAATGTCAGTTTTGCAGCTGCTGAGTCACACACTCTTGAATTTACCTTTCCTAATCTAGAAAGTGAACTAATAATCCTGTGGCCTCAAAGATCCAATGATACAGTGAATATAATATGCTTTGAAAAACATGAATCATAAGTAAAATAGAGTTGGAACACTAGGTGGTCTTTCTGAAAGTATTTTAAAATATACAAGGAGATTTATTCTTCTCAACACACATATTTCCCAGGGAAGTATTTATAAGCAGAGATTTTGTAAACAAACCTGAGTGTAACTGGGCTAAAGATATATAATCAGCCCTCTCCCTCCCTTGGTCTTATTATCCTGTAAGTGAAAATGGGGTTTACAAAAGGCAAAGCAAAATCATTTCTGCAAAAGCAAGTAGTTTCTCACCGTGATTGGGCTGGATCACCAGGAAAGCCGAGAAGGCTCTTTAAGAAACTGCAGCCATAGGAGACAGGTCTGCGTGGGTCACCATCTGCAGCAAGATTTCAACACATGCCAAGGATTTCAATGCACTCCTGGTAAGTGAGATGAAATCTGAGCCAGGTTCTACCTGGGGAACCCAGAGCCCTTGTTCTTTTGAATCCAGTGGTGGGCATTCTTCCTTCAGAGGACAGACCCAGCCTTCCCCGGCCTAACCCAAAGGCTGCTTCCTTCCCGGGCCTTCTGTTTTCGGAAAAATACCCACAAGTTCTTGATAACATGCAGAGAAGATTAAAATATTTCAGGCAGGTCCCTAAAAATCTAACAAAATAGTCAATATGTAAAGCACTATATAATTTACTATTATTATTTACTAAATTGTGATATTTCCCCCAAAGTAATTATATGTTTATGAAGGATATTCTTATGATGTAATTTGTTCCAACCCTCCCCCCCCCAAAAAAAACTAAATAGTATAATCAGTGTACTAAGTGTGCAACAATCTGCAAGTGATTTAAGAACATTAAGTAATTCCCCAGGTTGCAGTGTCAAGAACATGGACACAACCTCTCCTGATGACCTTCCCAATGCTCCCACATCACAAGGCCATGGGACTCTGTGTGAGTGCTGTCTCAGGCTTCCTGTCGGGTGGTCTTCCAATTGAAGACCCAGCGACAGACACATAAATAGTCTGAATTCTCTTTTTAAATTTAGTCATTTACATTAAGTCCGCTTAGGGCGGGGGTTTGGATTTCAACCAAGAACCATAAGATTGGATAGCTGGCCATTTGTCGCTTTGACGAAGTTTCACCTGAATTTTTCTTTCCCTTCTGGGCCTGGCAGCGTCCTTGCCTGGGGAGTGGCACCTGCTTCTGGCACCGAGTGGAAAAGAGCTTCGTTGGGTGTTGTTGCTGTGACGCTCCCGATCCGCGTGAAGTCAGCCCCACCCTCCCTCCTGAAAGGCCTCGGAAACAAGCCATTTCAACGTATTTCATGAAATTAAGGTGGTGGATGATGGAGATTTATTTGATCTCATAATTATGAATGAGCTGGTGATTAGAGGAAACGAGACGGGTCCTCTCTCGGAAGAGCGTGGCCGGAAGCGCCTCTGGGGGCAGGTTTCAGAGTTGAATGGCCAGGTTCCCTCCTGATCCAGCTGTGACCTGGCACTGCCACAGCTCCCTGGGCTGGCCGGACTCATCGAGGACAGCTCCGCGCAGGGCACATCTGGATCCGGGGGAAATCTTGGCTGGATTTTGGTGTCTCCACTTAAATTAAGTTCTGTATCCTGGGAGAAAACAAAGCAGCCAAACAAGGGTCAGATGGGAGCTACCCAGGTGTCCTGGGCACATCCATATTGTTAACCATTTTAGATCAACACTATATAATAATAAGGAATTAATAATAGTGTTGTTATATTAACCATAGTTTGGGTTATGTAGTGTGTGACAGACATCACGATGAGTATGCTGTTTCTCAAATTTAATCCACACAATAACCTTGTGAAGTAGATACTCCCATTCCCATTTTCATTTCTCTCTTTCCTTTTTCTTAGGATGAGGAAACCGAGGGTTAGAACTGTGAAGTGAATTGCCCAAAGCTATCTGGACAGGGTACGTGATTTAAGAACAAGTTTGTGTTGTTTCAAGCAGACAGAGTTGGAAACACACACACACACACACACACACACACACACACCACTTACCTTTATTTATGTTTATGTCTGTCCCTCTATTAATGTCACGAGTTCACACTGATACCACCAACTCCAGCCCCACAGCACAGGGCGCATCCTAGTCTTTCCTCTCTCCATATTCATAACCCCATCTGGTGCATAGTTTGTGCAAATTAAATATAACCCAGCAGGCCTGCCCCATGGCCCCTCATGTGAATTGGAAAATGATGCCCTTTCCTCCAGGTGGGCAACTTGGCTAATGGAGTGTGGCAATTCTAGCTCCTGCTCATCCCCTCAGCCGGGCATCGTTGTTGCGCTGCAGAACGAGAAGAAGATTGCATGGAGGCCCTGCCGAGTCAGCATGCCGGGAGTGGTAAATTATTTACACTCAAGGTCAAGTCTTCCAGGAAAACAGTACAGATCCATATAAAGAACTTATGACTAATATAATTTTTCCTTGGAGAATTTTTCATAACTAATAGGATAGTGGAATAAAAATAAGTGTGTTGCCAAGGTTTCCCACTTGGATGGGAAATCAATGTGATCCCATGGGTTGTCAATATCACCAACTATATCCTGTTGAACATAATTGCAGCGGGTTGACTGACCTATTACAGGTTATTTTTTTAAACCTGATGCCTGACTATATGTCACCCTAAACTCTGAATCAGAAGCAGATTGATATAAAAATAAAACCTATCCCCGACTTCCAAAAGCCTGGCTAGCAGCTGGGAAGAAGCTGATCTATCCACAATGCTGTGTACATAACTCAAAATGACATGGAGGGTGAGGGTAAAAAAAAAACCCTTGCCTAATTCATGTACATGGTCAGTAAAGTCTGCTGACAGATTTATGGGCTTCAACCTGCTACACATTCCTCTGCTGGATTTTCTCACTAACTTGTCTTGAGGGAGGCAAATAAGCTCACCTTCAAGCTCTTCGGATGATCTTTCCCCGGGACCTGATGGACTTCTAATCTGTCAGAGAGACCAATTAGATTTGACTTGATGCTACAAATGTCTGATGCGACAAAAGTCTGAAGCCCTGAGGTGGAGGCTGTACGTGTGACACCCCCTCGAGGGGTGGTGTCCACAAGGAGGACAGCAAGGTGATTGTGACGACCTCGTCTGCATTAGGGGTCCATGCTACACAGTGTTAGAGTGACACAAAACTCCAGGCCACAGTGGCAACCACTCAGCCACACTGTCTTCTTTTTTACCCTCTTGATGGGGGTGGAAGTGGAAGAACTCAGAACCACGTGGTCTCTCACCGCCCAAGCCCAGTGACAGCGACACCTAAAGAGTCTCAGGGGATGCTGAGAATTAAATAATATCCAAGAACCCAGCCAGTGTGGCTCAGGGTTGAGTATTGACCTATGCACTAAGAAGTCCTGGGTTTGATTCCGGGTCAGGGCACATGCCTGAGTTGCGGGCTTGATCCCCAGTGAGGGATGTGCAGGAGGCAGCTGATGGACGTGTCTCTCTCATGTTGATGTTTTTATCTCTCTCTCTCTGAAATCAATAAGAACATATTTTTTTAAAAAGTTTAAATAACATCCAAGAGACAAAGCAAAGGCAACATTGCTGCTCCCCAAGTTGGCAGCTCTCTAAGTGCTTTCAAGAGTTTTGAAATTTTCAGGCTGAAATTGATGACAGTTTGTAGATATAGATAGATTTATTTTTAAGGCATTGGCTCACGGTATTGTGGAGGCTGCAATTTGTCGGGCTGGCTCGAAATCAGAAATCTGCATTGCAACTTGGTGTGGATTTGGGGACATGCCCTTCCCTTACAGCCCCAGCAGCCTGCATTCTGCTGTCTTGAACGGTCTGATGTGCAAATTGGCAGGGCCCCATGTAAGCTGAGATGAGCAGGAAAATGGAAGAAAAAAAAAGTCTATATCAACCATTAGGGCTAATTACATGGCCTCCACAATTTCCCCACTGCCTTTTAAAAATGCATAGCACGTTTTAAAAAAGGAGTAACTACAACAATGATGGTTAGCATATAATTTTAAGGATACCCTAAAAAAAGAAGTAAGCTCTTTGGAATTTTCCTGAATAAGCTTTGGAAGGCACCAAACAACTAATCAGGGAGAATATTGGTTTGCTTAGGCAATTCCCTTTGATGCATTCAATTTCATAAATTGTTTTGATTTAAAAAGAGATCATGTCTTGACTCAAATTATAATCTCAACCTTTGTTAATCTAGAGTGAACAGAAATGGAGGGGCGTGGAGAAGAAAAAAGACATGAAAGTGAATATTTCACAGCAGGGCCTTAACTGTATCAGCAAATTGACAAAATTCAGATCTTTCTAAAAGCTGTCAGAGTGGTCCCCGCCTGCTTTCCTCCTGGGACATGTTTTCAACCTCATTAACTTCCACTGATGAGGAAAGAATTGTTTTCTCAGGGGTATGGGGGCCTTACAAGTTGTAAAGGACTAGGAATGGACATGATACTATGTCCACAACTAAGTCTGTGGCTTCAGAGTCTCTTATTATAAAACCTCCTAAGTGAATTTGAAGCAGAGAACCATTTGAAGCAAATAATTTAACTTCCACCCTAACATTGTCAGGGTAGCTGTAGCTATTTTGTCTCTTAGAATCACAGACACCTCACTATAGACTCTGAGGAGCCTTGGTCGTATAGAGACAGTTTGGGTTTAAATTTGTACCTCAGAATGGTCCAGGCACTTAGAGGGGTGACTGACAGTGACCCAGTGCAATATTCAAAGTAGGTCGCAAAGTAAATAATAATAGAAACAGTCATAGCTCACATTTTCTTAAGTATTCAATACATGCCAAGTGCTATGCACTGAATTTACATGGAATATTTTGTTAAATCATTCCTATTGCACTAAGCAATAAATATTAAGTTTATCACTAACATATCTTTATTTTGACTACAATCGAAAGTCTTAAAACTCTAGTTTTTCTCTTCAAAAAGGTCTTCATCAAAAACACTGACAAATCCTTTCATAGGGCTACCCCCTAGCAATTGCCAGAAATAACTGACCCAAAGCATTTTCTCCTCAGGCCGAAAGAGAAAAAGCACCAGTCTACCCCACAGGGGACCCAGTGCCCACATGCCTGCCTGCACAGCCCTGGAGGTCTATGCCTGACACCAGTAATAGGGAGCATACCTGGTCAGACAGCTTCTGATCAGTGAGAGGAGGGTGGTGGATGAAGAAACAGTTTTCTGGATTCTTAGTGTTACCTGCATTGGGGTTCTTAGGTTCCCCAAGATAGAAATCAAGAGCAAACGCCAGATAAAATTCCAGACAGATTTTATTAAGCTTATGCTCAAGCACAGGGGAGGCAGCACAGAGGGAAGGAAGGTCCTCTGAACTAGCTGGGGGCTGGCTCCGCTTGGCTGCTTTTATAAGCTGGGGACAAAGAGGGCTTTCTCCACAAGCTGGGCTTTTTGAAAAGGCTGGCTTGTGAAGGGTTTGGGGAGTGGAATTTTCCATGCAGGGTGGGGTTATTTCTTCCTTCTGTAGTGTTTCTTGGTATCTATCTCCGGGCCTGCGCTGTGGGAGCAAGATGATGGTGTTGCTCATTATCATCACCCAGTAAGGTCATGTAGCAGCCAAAACTTGATCTATAGCGCATGTGGAACAGTAGTTTTGACATCTTCTGGCCACCTGATCTTAACTTGGCTTCCTGGCTACCCAGTATTTTTCTATTCCTAGGCTCAAATCACTATACTGTCTCATTAGGATGAGGTGGTGATTGCCTACTATGTTCCTGGTCCTTTGCAAATGTTTGGCATGCCCATAAACTGCACTACAATGATAAATAAGAGACAGATCCAGATTATAAAACCCATTTCCAGGCATGGACCCTGTAGCGCTTGCCAACATCACCCACTACCCGTGAACCTGCCTCTGTGCTTTTCCAAATTACTGATCATACCAACAGAGTTTGACCCATTGAGTTCTGGTGACTCCGGTGAACTATTTTCTCAGCTCTCAGCTCATCTTGCTCCCCTGGTACTGAGATCTTTTATATTCTCGAGAGGTCTCAAGATGGCAGGCTGAGTCCATGATACTACTTTCCTTCTGACCCTAAATCCTATGAAATAAAAGACAAAAGACAATATTTTCCAAAAAATTTCAACAACAGTGCTGTAAAAAAGATCTGCCACTAGTGGATGAAAAATGGAAGAATTTCTAAAAATTAGAAATCAGATGAAATCAGCTATAGCCTCAATCTCCTTACCCATCAGGAGTGTATAAGGATTTCTCTTCACTAACCCTTATTATTATCTGTCTTTTTGATCCCAGCCATCCTCGTGGGTATGAGTAGTATATCATTGTGGTTTTAATCCACTTTCCTCATGACTAATGATGTTAAGCTTCTTTTTATGTGCTTATTAGACATTTGGAGAAATGCCTATTCATATCCTTAGCCCATTTTAAAGTTGAGTTTTCCTTCTTTTTATTATTGAATTGTATATATATTCTAGATACAAGTTCCTTATCAGCTATGTGATTTGCAAACATTTTCTCTCATTCTGTGGGTTGTTTTTTCCCTTTCTTGATGATGTCCTTTATAGCACAAAGGCTTTTAATTTTGGTGAAGTCCAACTTATTTATTTTTTCTTTTGTTGCTTATAAATTTGATATCATACCTAAGAGTCCTTTCTCATATCCAAGGTTATAAAGATTTATCCTTATATTTTCTTCTAAGAGTTTTATAGTTTTAGCTACTACAGTTAGATCAATTTTGAGTAAATTTATGTATACAGGGCATATTTTTGTTCTCGAGCTCTAAGGAGTCTCTATGCTTTTATGAATATCAGATACTATATTTTCCTTTGAACACTGGAGCAGTGAGCAAGGTACTGAGTTCAGTTAGGGCCTCAAGAAAAACCAAATAAATTACACGAAAGTATCTATCACATGCAATTATTTTCCCTTCATCTTATGGTAGCAGAGAGTGAGTGATGGAGATAGAAAATATCAAACAACCACTTTGAAATCAACAGCAGTTTACTTACCATCTATCTGTTTATCTTCACACTGTTATTCGTATTCATTTTGAAATAAACTAGCAACCACTTCACTACTGAATTTGGCATAATGGGTGTGTATGATATGGTGAAGAGCTATAATTATATTTCTTCAATGTATAGTCCGAGATAAAAGAACATTTTAAAATTGTATTATAAGGCTTTATTGATTATTTTTCAAACAAGTCAGAATTTGATAAATTATTTAGTAAGAGCTAGATAACGAATCCAACACAACATGCACCTAAACTAAGTTTGATTCAAATATATTTCTTTGACAAATGACTTCTGCCTGCATGATTTATCAACTTAATGTGAAATGGTTCTACAATCGCAAGGTATTAGTCCTGTTTCACAATTTTTTAGATTTTCCACTGCAGGCTGAGAGGAGGTTGGAGGGCAGTATGTTTCATTTCCAAGAGGAGTTTTAAAAAAATTGGTTTGTTTTAAGCCAATAGTATGGGATTCAAAAATTGAGCTAAAGAACATAGAAGGCAATTAAGATACAAAATTTTTACTTTAATCCATAGTTGTGGGAATTAACTTTGTCTAGTGAAGAACTGAAAAAAAAAATCTTTAGAATCAACAGTGCTTATTAAACTATAAACCACAAAAGGACTCTTCACATCATAAACTCATTTCCAAAGGTCAGAGTCAGCTTGGAATATAAGGGCATATCCACAAATTGATCAATTTCAGTTGGTTTGGAAAGTAGAAAATATTAGAGCTGAACACTATACTGAGTAATGTATCTGAAAAAACCACAAACAAGTGATATTTAAGTGGTGAAATGTACATCTAGTGGAGAACTAGATATACGTCACGGATGACATCTGCGTTTCTAGTTTGCCAACTGGATTGTGGTGCCATTTGTCAAGGTATGGGAGAGGATCTATTTGGGGTAAATGATCATGATTTGATTTTTCAGACTTAATGAATTCGATAAGCATTTTAAACATTCAAGTAGAAATGCTTGGCAGGGGGATCTCCTGATCTGGAACTTGGAAGACGGTTTTGGGCTGGAAATATAAATCTAGGAGTCTCATGAAGATAAAATTACCTGCAGAAAATTGAAAAGAGGGCCTAGGCTGAGATCTGAACACTCCAATCTTTAAAAGCCAGTGAGGAAAGGGAGAGTTGGAAAGACTTAGAGAGAGTGGCTAGCGAGGTAGAAGAAAAACCACGTGAGAGAGGGCAAACAGAAGCCAAGGGAGGTGAGAGCCGCAGGGAGGAGGGAGCTCTTGGTAGTGAGTGTCAAGTGTCGCTGAGAGGTCAGGTAACATGGAGTCCCTAGACATGCCCATCAGATGTAAAGAGAAGGCCATTGTTGATCTTAGTAAGAGCAATTTTGGTAAAGCGGAACATGTCAGAGCCATACTAGAATAAATTGAGTAATGAATGGTAGCTGAAAAAGTGGAGACGGGGAGGGTTCCAGTTTGTCCAGCTGGATGGCAATGCTATTACCCGAGATGGAGGGTCTTCTTTTGAGGTAATTAGTTTGAAGAAAAGAAGACAGAGTAGTAGCTGGAGGAGAATATATGATTCAAATAATTTGTTTTAAATTTAATTTATTTTAAAGATAAAAGTGATTTTAGCATGTCTGATTAGGAAATGTTGGATAGAGAGGGAGAGGTTGGAAGAGGGGATACCTACCAGCTTAATGTTCTAATAAAACAAGAGGTGATGGGATTCAGAGTACAGGTAGGATAAATAGTGCACAAAAGAACAATAGTTTTTACATATATTTTTAAAAAATTTTGTGACCCATGAATATAACCTACCCAAAGTATAACAAAATTAATATTAAAATAAAAGATAATAAAAATCATCTCAGTTTTGTATAATGACAATGAGTAAAAAGAGAACCCTTCATGGTAAAGGTGATCAAAGGAGAATACATAAAAAGATGCTTCTTAAAAATATGGAAGCTATAGGGCAACTTTCCATTCTGACGAGGTGGAACAGATGGGTCTCACCTTCCAAGGTCAGGAGATTCTAAAACATCCAGATGGTGGCTAAGCAAAATTAAGTATGTTATGTAGAAAATTTTTTATTTGGCTCTAGAAGAAATGGAGAGTAGACCTGGAAACTTGTAGTGCAATGGGTTAGAAGGGTAGGCTTGGGTGTTAACACATAGACTGGGTGTTTAACTAAAGCATCCAAATTTGATCTAAAATAATACATGCTGGCCCAAAGGTGTTTCTGTATGGATCTCTCCCTTGGATTGTGGACTGGACTGTACTCATATACTCAATTCTAACTAATACAATGTGGCAAAAGTAATGGGATATCACTTAGATTTAGTTATGAAAAGACTATGCCTTCTGATTTGCTTGACACCTTCTGGTCCTCTCTCTCTCTTTGCTCTGGGGAAACAAGCTGCCTCGTTGGGAGTAGCCCTGTGGAAAGGCCCCCGTGGAAAGGATCTGATGTCTCTGGCAGCAACCGGAGGCCTACCAACAGCCACAGGAATGATCTTGGAAGAGGATCTTCTCTGACTGGGTTCTCAGACTTGAGGTGACTGCAGCCCTGACTGACAGATAATACCTGAATTGCTTGTGAGAGACCTTGAACAAGAAGTACCCAGATTCCTGGCCCACAGAGAGTGAGATAATACATATTTGTTGTTTTAAAATGGCAAATTTCAGAGGAATTTGTCATGCCGCAATAGAAAAGTAATATATTTAAGAGACTGCTGCCTGGCCGGTGTGGCTCAGTCATCCCATGGACTGAGGTCCTGCTTTAATTCCAGGTCAGATCACGTGCCTGGGTTGTGGGCTCCATCCCCAGCAGGGGCATGCAGGAGGCAGCCGATCAATATTTCTCACATGGATGTTTCTCTGTCTCTCTCTCTAAAAAAAAATTAATAAAAACATAAAAAAAAAAGAAAGTGCTGAATAAGGAGTAATTAAAGGAACAGGGCTTGTTAGTGATGGGTAGTGCAGACTAGCCTGTCATCATCGGATGATAGCCACGAGATCCAACACACTGGCTTTATTAGTGCTGCTCTAAGGCCAATGGAAGTGATTATATATAAAGACATTACAAATGTCACAAGAAGCTTAGCAAGCAAGACACCAGTTTAGAGCAGTGTTTCTGAACTCTGCTCACACAATAAAGTCACCTCGGGAACCTTTGGAGAATAACACTGATGTCAGGACTCCACCACAAACGCGTAAAATAAGAATTTCTATGTATTGTTCCAGGACATTGGCCTTTATTAAAATTTCTCATGTGATAGTAATGTGTAGCCTGTTGGCATACATCCTACTCAAGCTGAATTAAAGGACATAAGGGAAGTGGGCGTTATTTTTTGGTTCACAGTCAAGGCAGGATCCACAGACTTCCACAACTTGATGGACAGCAGCTCTCTGTCTCTGCTCTGTTTTCTTCTGTGAAGCCTCATATGATAGTTCTTGACACATTTTTAAAACACTGATCATCAGGTACCCCAGGAGCTCATCCTGTGAGAGCAGTACCCTAGAGGGAGATCACTGTGGCAGAGACAACGGTAGTCAATCCGCAGATCATTTCCTCGCCCTGGACACCCAGGGAGACTGCACTCCCAAGCCTCTTCTGTACCTGATGGAAGTCAAATGGCTGAGATCTGGCCAAAGAAAAGATGGATAGGAGGAATTTAAGAAAACTTGGCTTTTGTAAACAACTCTCCTTATCTTTCAGCTCTCTCTTCCCTTTATGATGGTACCTTGAAGGCCCCACGTTTCAGATGGAGAAGTTATGACATGGGGAGGGCTACCCAACTTGAACCGAACATTTTGTGAACAAGAAATAAAACTGTACTGTCGTAAGCCACTATGTGAGGTTTTGCTTGTTCTTGTAGCATGATCTAATGGACCCCAACGAATACAAACACTACTTGCCTAATTGCCATTCTCAGTCTACTCCTTCGGCTCTTGTACCCACCTTTGGAATACTTCCAGCAAAGCTAATCAATGTGAGGAAGTCATTCCTTATATGATTTGAAATGGGAAAAAAACAAAAATTGTGTTACATTTTCCCACAGCTATTACTGATCTTTTGGGAGATAAATTACTATATATCATGGTCAATTTTCTGAATCACTGATATAGCACATGCTCACATGTCCACCAAGAAATGCAAGAATAATCGTTCTGATAATAGGAATTTGGTCACTTTTACCAACACAAGTTTCGTTGGAAATTTTTTAGTTCAGTAACCAAATATTTTATCAGCCTGCAAATTTTTCTCTTACACTGTTTTTCATATCTGGGAATTTATGCTACTCAATTTAATGTCTTAGTTCAAATATAAAGGGCTCTCGTAAATTCCTTCTATTTCACTAACACTGAAATCTGGCTTTGTTTTTATTAAATATTAATACATTTATCTGGGGGAAATTTTTAATTTTTTTCTTTGTAAATACTGCAGAATTGGCAAGTTTAACTCCAGAGATTATGATTAGTATTGCATTTGGACAGTCTCATCTACATTAATCCCACCCTGGGACCAGTTTCATTATAGAAAATCTTTCTTGCACTGAGGAACTAGGGCAGGGAATGTTAGCATACTCTCTCCATACTAGAGTTTTTATGGTGCAAATAGAGAGGTCTTTAATGACATAGGTTTTCTCTACTTAAGAATTTCAGATCTCTCTGGAACATTCTACTTCCACAATTCATTAAAATCTAAAGGCAGCCCCATCAATATTATTGCTTTTGTTGGCAATTCCATATTTTTACATTCCCAATGCTATAGTACTTGGTTCATGCTGCAAAGAACAAACAAATACACCAGACACAAAAAAGCAGATGTGTAGACTTAAATGCTGAGATTAGTCGTATTAAAAAGATCAAACCCACAGGAATTTGAACGAAGAATATAATGGATGCCTGTACATCCTTATGTGGTTTTAGTACTCTTAACACCTTGCCAAGTAGCTCTATTTTTCTCTTTCTGTCTCTCTCTGTGTGTATACATATATATGTACCTGTGAGCATACATATGTCTGTCCATCTATTTTCTCAAATCTTCTGAAAGTAGCATGAAGCCATCTTGACATTTCTCCATGAAATACTTCAGTATGCATAACTCAAGAACAAGAACAATTTTTTTCCCCAAAGGCGCAATATCATTACTACACCTTAGGAACATGAACATTAACTCAATATCACCATCCAACATGCTGTCTATACACAAATTTTCAATATTGTTTCCAAAATGTCCTTTATTGCTTTATTTTAAAAATAGGGACCCAACTGAGGTATATACACAGCATTTACTGTTGAATCTCTTTATTCTCCTATAATATGGAACTTTCCTCTCCCCTCTCTTTTTTCTTCATGTTACTGCATCCTTTGGCAATTCCTGGCCACATGTCCCACAGGACATTTCACTTTCTAGATTTGTCTGACTGTTAGATCTTGGTTAAATCAGATCACACATTTCTGGCAAGAATCCCACAAAGGTGAGGTGGCTCTCACATCACTCATATCAGGAGACACGGACTATCAGGACATCCTATTATTGTTGCTGGCCGGCTTGGCCACTTGGTTAAGGTGGTGACTGTCAGATTGCTCCATGTTAGTTTTACCTTTGTAATTAGTCAGCAATCTGTTGGATGATACTTTGAGCTAAAGTGAATGTGTTTTCAAATGCCTTTTATCCAGTAGTGTTTATATTTATTGATGGTTCTTGCTTGAATCATTATTATAATGGGGGTTTCAGAATGTTGATTTCCTAATTCCATCATTCCTTTTACTTTCGTTATCTGACATTCTTTCATAAAGAGAATTTTTCTTTGATTTATATTGTCTTTTGATGCATTATGTATATTTATGTAATATTAATTTTTAATATCAATAGGGACTCAAATTATTTAAATATAGCTTTGCCTATACAGTATGATTTCCTATTGCTCAAATTATTTCAAATTTGGCCAGTGAACACCCCTTTAAGCCATTCTGCATTTATTTGATATAAAAACATTAATATTTGAGCACTTATTTGCTTTCTGATCCAGCAAAATATTCAGTGCTTATGTTACCCTCCTTGCTTCAGCCATGGACTCAGCCATATCTTCAAAGAGATTAAAACAAAACAAATAACCCCAAAAGCTTTACTTAGATATAACTCCTGTTATACAAACCAGCCATTTAAATATATAATTAAATTATTTTAGTATATTCATAGGTCTGTACAACCATCACCATAGTCTAATTTTAGAATATTTTTGTCCTCCCAAAAAGAGCCTTGTAGCCATCAGCAATTTCACCTCAACCTCTTCCCCCCTCAGCTCTAGGCATTCACTAACCTACTTTCTGTCTATTTAGATTTAGTTTATTTTGGACATTTCATGTAAATGGAATGATACAATATGTGGTCTTTTGTGATGGTGTCTATCACTTACTGTAATGTTTTTAAGGTTCATCCATGTTGTATCATGTATCAGCACTCAATTCTCTTTAACTGACGACTATCCATTGTATGGATATACCACCTTTTGTTTATCCATTCATCAGTTTGTAAACATTTTATCTTATTAACACTGAATGTTAAATTAATTTATTTATAGATATCAAACCAACCTTGCTCTGTTGTTAGGTGCATATATGATAATGAGTGCCTAAGGCATCTTAGTTTTTTTCTGTGACTGCCTTTCCTATGGAAGGAAGGAACTCTTCCTCCCCCTACCCCCCCACACATACATAATGCACACTATTCAGAATTCAGCCAAATCAGCATATCCCTTTCTCCACTACCTGGTGATTTCCCTCTCTTCACCACTTAAAGATTTCAGCAAATGTCCCCATTACACAACTGTCTGGATTGCTCTGTTATCTGACAGATTCCAACAAATTACTAAGCTAGCAATTACAGTTAAATTTCTGAGGACAAATTCTTACTTAAAAGTATACTAACAGTGTTCACTGGCCATGGACAGTAGCCTCTCTGTCTATTCCCTTAATATATAGTAAGTATAGTTTTTTCACTGTGATTATAAGATATGTGTTTTTTGGCAAGCTATTTACCATCATTAAATATTAGTTTCTACATCTGTAGAATTATGATAATAATATAATTCAATTGTCATGAAGATTAGTTAAGCCTGACATATCAGAGCTCAATTATATGATCTTTTATTATTATTACTATTTTAAAATAATCATTATATGAATAGTTATTGGGCATCCACTTAATGTCTAACACCAGGCTAAGCTCATTGACAATCATTCAGAGAAACAAGAGACGTGGTGCCAACTTTCAAAGGGTTAAACACTCTGTGAAGGAGTAAAGACCAGTGGCTAAGAGAACAATAAAAGACTAGGTATATTAAAGCCCAGAACTATCTGCAGGTGCTCTAGGAGTGGAGAGAAGGAATAGAGCAGAGTGAGTTAGAATAGACAGAGTGGAGGGTGGAGAACTCTATAGATCTCCCACGAAGTGTAAGGCTATAAAACTTTTAATCCTTTCATAAATTTATAGAAGTTATATACAGTGGAAAAGATAGAGCTTGGGTTACTGCCAAGACAAGAGAGAAGAAAATATTTAACATGAGCTGTTGATCTTTCCACTGACCCTTCAGACAGCACAGCCCAATGTCTTCCCAAGCTCCGTCCTTTTCCCACTTTGCTATGAAATTTACAGATAACACTAAATTTTAGGATAACAGTAGTGGTTGCTTTATGGCGAAAGCATTAAGGAAAGTTGCTATTGTAGTTTCTCATCATATATTTTTCAAAAGATATCCATTGCCACTCTATTAAAATTATTTTAATGTTGTGAGTGTATCATTTGCAAACCATCAATAAGAGCTTTCCAGAACGATTTTTCTCAGCAGGATGAGGTGAGAGTGTATTTGTAATTATGGAAATACACACCCTATATTTATAACATGCACAAGATGCATGCTTTTATAGCACATGGTAAGGGAAATGTGGGCATAATCATCTGTATTAATAATCACTATTTTATAAGGGAAGAGATGGAGAAACTTATCTGGAGGCTCTCCTTTCGAATAGCTAGATTAAAAGCAGATATGAAATTACTTTTGAAGTCTGGACACAATTGAAGCTAATTTGGTCAGGCTTTTTCTATCATAATAAGATTTTGGAAGCGAATGCAGAGAAATAATAGGCCCCATTACAGGCAGGTCACCTGACCCAGTCCTAGAGACAATGTGGAATTGTTCCCTAGAATAATGTCTATAATAGTTGGTTCAGACCAGTCTGAAATGAATACTCAGGAAAATGCACAGTCCTCTTCCTATCTTAGTTTTTGCTTGAAAATGTTTCATAATGGTAGTAATGACTACTTTCCCAGCCCATTAATCTTCCATTAAAATGGGAAATAAAGCAATGTTTTGGGACTACCATGCATGGAGGAGAGTTGATTTGCTGTTCCTAGGACCTAGGTGGACAAGATGGAAGCTGAGGTCGCACAGATGCTTTGGAGCCTCTGTCTAATGCTGTGTAGTACAATAAGCATTATTCTAAAAGGTGGACTGGAGAAATAAATTGTACTCTGAGAACCCTGGACAGTGAGTTTTATGAACAGTTTTGTAGTTGATGGAGGAATCCTGAAGGTGCAAAGCTGTGTATCTCTCCTTGACTCTTATTTGAGAAGACCACTGATCATTGAGCAGGAAATAAAATTATGTTTTTTAAAAATATTATCCATTATGACTCCCGGATGTCAAGAAAATTAGTGATGAGATTCAATGTCTCAAATCATGCCACGATGGCATAATGATAGACAAATAGATTAATGGAACAGAAGGGTCCAAAAATAATCACAAATAAATTTAATGGGGAAATAAAGGTTGATTTTTTTTTTTTTTTTGACAAATAGGTTCTGGAGTATCTAGAAATCTGTACAGAAAAAAAATGAACCTCATCTATCTTACTCAAAAATCAAATTTGAGATGGATCACTTAAACAGTGGGAGAACCATAAGACTTCTAGAACACTAGTAGAATATTTTCATGACTTTGGGATAGAAAAATATTTCTTAGAACACAAAGGCATTAACAACAGAAGAAAAGAAATAATGAATTCGATTTTATGAAAATTAAAAATTTCTGGTTATCAAGAGATAAAAAGGCAAGCCACATTTTGGTTGAGAATATTTGCAAAATATCTGACAAAAGCCTTGTATCAAGAAAATACACAGAAAGGTTTTTAACTGGAGAATGACATGGTACAATTTTTTTTTCATTTTAATATATCACTTTGGTAGCTGTGATAGGAGAATTCTAAGGAAATGGGATCGGCAACAGGAAAAAGTATGACACTGGAGTGTTGTCCAGGTAAGAGGTGAGGGGGGCCTCGTATGTAAGAGGCGGTTTCATATGAAAAATTCTCTGAAGTCTGATAGTAGTGAGAACCAGGAGGAAATCCAGTATGTGTTTTTAGTTCTTTCTTATAAAGAAGAAACTGGTACATAGCAGTTTTTTGGGATCCTAGATTAAGATCTCCACAAATAGATGAGAGAGGAGAAAGCCTTATACTTGCTATGGTAAGTGAGACCTTTCCCCAAAATCTGGTTACTCTGAAATTCTGGCAGTTAGCAGAGATTTTTTATTTTATTTATTAAAGACACTAGGAAGGGGAAATATGAAGAACAGTTATGATAAATAGAGACGTCTATGTGAGGACAAGGAAGGTATTCTGCTAAGTGTTTCCAGGGCTTGAAAAGATGGTCTAAGTCAGCAAAATGCTTTTAAGAGACTGGCCAGTCTCAGTCCTCAAAAGATGGCCTAAGGTTAAGTGAGTCCAGGAAAAGTACACTCTTCAGTTTTGAATTTATCAAGAAAACTATCAGTTTAGGTCAATGAAAAGCACATGCTCTTGTGTCTTTGCTACACAAGGTTGTAAAAAGGTCTCTTTACACTCTTATCGATTTTAGTTTTTGCCCCTTATTTCTTCAGTTTTTTCTACATCAGTGTTCTTTATTTCCTTCCTGATATTCTCAAATGACAAGAATATCAGATCTTTTTGCTATTATTCAACAACTTCCCAAGGCTCTGTTCATTTCTTTCAATCTTTTTTTTTCTCTCTGCTTCTCAGACTGAATAATTTCTATTGTTCTGTCTTAAAGTTCAATAACTCATTCCCATGTTATCTTCATTATTCAATTGAGCCCATCCAGTAATTTTTTAAAAATATTAAATACATAGATTTTAGTCCTGAAATTCCCATTTGGTTCTTTTTTATAGTTTCTATTTCCTGCAGAGAATTCATATACCTTTCCACTAATTTCAAGCATTTTTATATTTATTCTACAGCTGATTACAATAGATGTTTTAAAGTTGAACCTGGAACTTGTGTTAATTCATAACAGAATTAAAGAATCCTCTTTTTCAGATCTCTCTTCTGAGATTTCCCTTGTAGTCTCTTGTTCCTGATGTTTTGTTTCCTAGTCATGGTTCTAGAAACATAGGATTCCTCTTAGAATTTTATCCACCCTTATTTCTGCATAGTTCTACATGGCTGGGGCAGTTCTAGAGTCAAAGCAGGGAGAAAAGAGGTAGAGAAAAATGATAGAATTTCCCCACACTCTTTGGACCACAGGGTCCCCTTTCCTCAATTCCTTTGGACAGAGAGAAATAGGTTTTCCTTGGGTTTCAGATGGCTGTTCTACTGCCACCACTGCCGCTGTGACTAGGCCCAGGGTTGGGGAGAAAAAAAAAGAGAAAAACAAAACAAAACGAAAGTAATAATTTCTCCCATACTCTCATGCTCCCAGGGGCTCTTTTTCCTGGTCCTCTGGCCAGAAAAACAAGGTTTCTCTCTGAGATTTTTCTTTGCCTACTCACTACACAGTTCAGCATTGAAGTGGCCCTTGAGTCAACTTGGGGGATAAAAGAGGAAAAACTTGAGAAACTTATCCATAGGAATAGTTCTTCAAGTTTTGGCTCCCCTCCTCAATCTGCCTGCTATTATTAACTTCCCACAGCTCTCAGATAGTTGTTTTGGTATTGTCCCAGAACTTTTAGTTGCAATTAATATGAGACGGGCTATAGTGAGTTTGCTCCAACTCTTTTGTGCTTTCATGACCTACATTTTTAAATAATTTACCCACGAAACATGACCTTTGAAGGAAATCGTTAATTTTACACATAGACAACATGTGTACCTTTGCCCTTCATCCCAATATATTAACATAAAATGACTTTGTGCTTTTACTCAAAGTCTGTTCACCTTCATTGCCTTTTGGAATCGTTATGTATATATCATTTTATTAAGTTTATAAATTTTGAATTTATTTCACCTGCACATGAATCAACTTGACCAGCCTGGTCCACAGTAAGCACTACAATGTAATAGCTGTATTTTACTTTACTGTTGATGACATTATAATTTATAAGGGATGCTATTTCATCCAACTTTCTTCCCAAGTTCAGGGTTTTAACAGCTTACTTTCATAAAAGAAATCTTAGCCATTCCCATGTCCAGTCATTCTTTAAACGCTTCATTTTAATCTTCTTCATGAAAATACATTAAAGAAACATATTGAAAATTAGCATTCCTATTATGTCCTCATTTCACTAACTGAGCAGCCTGTCAATTACTGTTTTATTTTTTTAATCATAATTACTCCCCAATTGTTCATGCATTTAAACGACCAACACCATTAAATCAGAGCGTATCCTCAGTCAAGGATACCAGCATAAAAATTATCTGATGGAAGAAGCAATGTTGAGTACTATTTCCAATTGTATAACGGCTGTGCAGCCATTTAAAATAGTGTCCCCCTGTGTTTATGTTTATTAACTGCAAGAAAAATAAGAAAACTCCAGGGTTCTATTTACTGAGAAATCACTACAGCACTAATAAACAAGGGAACACAATTTCAGGCCAGGATTGCCAGAAACTACATATGGAATGAGCGATGAAAAGGCCTGCTGGAGTAATTAACAAAAACAGATCCTTGTAATGCAAAAATGCTAACAACACTTTGGCATCACCTGGGAGCTTGTTTAAAAGGCAGACTCTCTGGCCCCACCCAGACCATGAACATTCAGTAGAATCAGAATCTACGTTTTAACAAGTCTCTAGGTGATTCAAGTTTGGGAAGCAATGATTTAAGTTGTTTAGAAAGGCACACTGAACAAGAACTGCTTTCTTGATTTAAAGCCATTCGTTTCTTACAACACATTCTCACAAGCAATTGAACTAATATTGAATCAAGGACATAGACAAAAATTAAAAAAATCATCATAATACCATCATTTAGCAAAAACCACATCATGTATGGATGGAAGTGTGCAATTTCATACGTAGCAGACCATGCTGTGCATGTTACTTAGTAATATACCTTTGGTTCAAACAATAATACATCATGCTCATCCACCTAGGACAATAAACAGCTCTATATCATCATTTTGAATGGCTGGGTAGGATTCATGGTTTTATGTCTCTTGTTTAGCAAATGTCCTATTGATTGAAGTTTAGGTTATCTTCAATTTTATGCTATTGGAATCTCTAAGGGGAATGTCTTTGTGATATGTCTCCTTGCACTTGTGTATTTATTTTCTGAATCCAAGAATAGTCATCATGTGTCACAAGTCACAACTTGTTTTAGTAGAAAAAGCACTGGATTAGGAATCAGAGGACCTAGATTCTAATCTCAGGTTTGGTTTTTACTAAGCTTCCCATCGCTGTATTAGCTCACATATTCATAAGTGAGACGTTTAGAAATGATCTTTAGGAGGTACTTCATAGTTTTAAATTTTCAACAAAAATAATGATCAGTCAAAAGTCTTTCACATTTGATAGTATAATGCATTTTGCAGATACTTTTTGTTTTTATTTCTAAGTCACTGATAAACTCTATTAACTACATTAATTTAGTCTAGTATCAAATGTTATTTGCATTTTTTGAGTTCACACCAACTCGATCGTGAGAAAAGATGGCCTAGGGAGACCTGAGGTGTCAGAAGGAACTTCACCTGGCATTAGATATTTATTGTGAGTATTTGAGAAGTTATGGTGCGTTGCTTTTAAATCAAGCTTTGATGACCGGCTACTCAGAGCAATTATTGGTCGGTGTCAAACCAATTAACTCTATTAATTACTAACTCTATTAATTTGGGCAGGTTATAAAAAACTCTTTTAGTCTCATTTTCTTCATCTAAAATATGACAACCTTCAAAGATTGTAAGAGTTTGAGTTATTTAAATTCCTTAGTACAATGCTTGGCATGTAGAAAGTGCTCACTAACTTTTCAGCATTTATGTTTCTCTAGAATTTTAAACTTCTTCCCACTTTGGAAGCTTCTATGACCATGAGGGTGAGAATGTGAAGCAACTGATGTTTAAGAGAATCTGGGTCATATACTCATTTATTCTAAATTCATCTTGTAGATGTAGAACATAGGGTTTAGATTAGGGTAGGGTTATCCCATTTTATAATATAGGGTTATGTAGAATGTAAGATTTGGATTATTCTTATTTGGATGGGGGACACTGGGGTACAGGGAAGAATTAACTTGCTGAAACAATGTAGCAAACCACTATAGGAGTTGTGGTTGACTCCTATCCCTGGCCCAAGCTTTAGCCACCAGAATATCAGAACATCAGAGTCAGTGATATCTGGGTTCTCTAGTCCAGTGACAAATTATTACTGTTCTATGGAGCAGAAATGACTAGCTTAGAAAATGTCCAAATGGACAAATTATACAATGATGATCACTAGTAATCAGAGGAAAACCATATAAAATTCTGTCTTTGACCCATCAAATTTCCATTTTTAAAACTGCTACTACTTAGTTTTGGCAATAGACCATGGAAATAGTCATTTGGCAGTATGTATTGAAAGCTAAAAATACTCATCCTCTTTTACCCAGTATTTCTTCATATAAGAATTTATCCTAAAAAATAGCCATAGGCACACAAATATTTTTGAACAAGTATAATATGAACAACAAGTAAGAACATCCAATCTAATAAGAGGACATTGACTAAACACATCAGAAATAGTACAGCCATGCAAAATCAAATTTTCAGAGAATACTCAGAGACATGAAAAGCGTTCACCATGCATTAAGTGAAAAAGCAGTTTATGAAACAGTAGATGCAGTATAAACCCAATTTTGAAAAACATGGCTAAAGAAAAGCACATGCAGATATGAAAAAAACTGGAAATATTTACAGCAAAATGTTATCAGTTTGTGTCTTTGGGATGAGGAATGACTAAGTCCTTTTTCCTGCTTTATTTTTCTTCCTTTGTATTTTTAAAATAGCGCCACTGGGTTGCCCTCACACAGTTGCTCTGCACCAAGTACTCAGGTGCTTCTTCTCAATAAGCGATTCCAACCCAAATGTTCCTAACATTAGTGGGGATACAAGATACTGCCTTTCTCGGTCATTCCCTTTAGGGAACTTCCAATTTAAAAGGCTGCTCCATCCGGGGAGTTTCTCCATGCAGCAGACACCATAAGAGGCGATGGAGACACAAGACACTTGACTTATCTATACTGACCATGAGGAAAATCCGCAAGAGGTCCCACAGGTCTGCGGTATGCAAGAAGTTCCCCAGCATAGCTCAGTGCAACTCTTTTTATCATAAACCAAAATCCATCCCCTCGTTATTTCTTCCCTTTTCTACTGCAGGAGTCCTTCCCAAACTCCCCACACGTTTCTGCAAGAGAACAAAGTGGGATTTGGCCTCTCTCGGCCCGTACTTACTGTTGCTGTCTATTCACATGGCTTTTACCATTATACTATTATTTTCAGAGGCAGGCGGTCTCTGAGAGTCACTGAGAAAGAAGCAGTTGAGATGATTATAAATCAGAACCTAAAACTTCTTGGTTTGTACCACTCTTTGGTTCCCAAAACACAGGAATTCTGCACCATTTTCCTCCTTATCTTGTATGTTTTTTCATAGTATCTTGATGACCAGTATGCGGTTTTTTTTTTTAAATCCTCACCTGAGGATATTTTCCCATTTATCTTCAGATAGAGTGTGAGGGAGAGAGAGAGAAAGAGAAACATTGATGTGAGAGAGACACATCGATTGGTTGCCTCCTGCTTGACCCGGACCAGGGCCGGGAACCCAACCACAACCGAGGTACGTGCCCTTGACCAGAATTGAACCCGAGACACTTTGGTCCACGGGCCAACGCTCTAACCGCTGAACCAAACCGGCCAGGGCAGCACTTTTATTCCAAATGTTTGACAATTATCCACTCTCTCTTCACTGACCAAATCGCCATAACCATTAAGCAGCGTGAAACCTGGTGCTCTCAGCAACCAGCTCCGAAGGGCTACCTGAAGTGAGTCTCTGTCCTCTTCCCTCCCTAACATGACAGTGCTCTCCCCACTCAGAGCACACGTGCTGGACCAACTGTGGGTTGGCACGTGAAGAATTTCAAGATTCTGTGCCTTATTTTCAAATGAAGTCCAGATTCCTCACTAAAAATGTCCAGCTCAGTGAGGAACCTGGACCCCATGCATTTAGATGTATTGAGGGGAAAACCTGTGGCAGGATTACATTAAAAAAAAATTCCAGTATCTGAAGAGTTTTCAGGTGGAATTTTTTAGCTGGAGTGAAGGTTTGAAATCACCGAATCCATCATTAATCAGCTCGCCGGCCCAGCACCCACCGCTGATGTAAATCACTGAGCAGTGCCTGGAACAGTGACGGCCTCAGTTATTCAAGAAAACAATTTTTTTTCTTATTGATTTTAGAGAGGGAGGAAGAGAGAGGGAGAGAGAGATGGAAACATCGATGAGAGAGAACATTGATTGGCTGCCTCCTGTATGCCCCCCACTGGGGATCGGGCTCACAACCTGGGCATGTGCCCTGACCGGGAATCAAACTGATGACCTCTTGGTGCATGGGTCGACGCTCAACCACTGAGCCACACCAGCCGGGCATGAAATTATTGTGCTTAGTTATTATCATAAATTTTATCATAATTTTGTTTTGGATTTCATTATATTGAAATTTGTCCTCTCCTCCCTTGGTACTCTTTCTCCAAAATATGACAAAATAATAAAAATGATAAATTTGGGAAATTATGACAAAGCCAAACAAAATATCTCTGTGATATCTCTTGCTTAGAAGGAAAAGCCAAAAACAAAATGAGTGAAATGATTTGTGCTTTGCCCATTTTACTAGAAAGTTTAAGCATTAAAATCCAAAATTTACAGAGAAATTTCTTGTAAATTTAAAAAGTCTTCTTTTATATTCAGAATCATTGATCCAGTAATCCATTTTCATGGGACTTATCCTAAGGAAATAATTATAAAGAAGTAAGAAGTCTTTTAAAAATACCAAAAAATTGAAAAACTGAAATGTGCATTAATGTACTTAATCTACTTTAGGTAATTTATCTTAGGTAAATGCAATTGAATGTTATGTTAGTGTAAATGAATATTATGCTCATGTATATGAATATTATGCTAATGTAATTTTAATGCTAATAAGAGATAACTGTGCCATAGCAAATATTGTCTTCATGAATATAAAAAATGCTATTTTTCTAAGAGGAAATTTTATGACTGATTATATGGCAATTGTATGATATGAAAACAATAATGTAATACTGTACATGGTACATTTTGACAAAATGGAAAAGGAATGCAAAAAGGACAAAACTGTGGTGTTACAGTCATGGATTTTATGCTATAAAAATCATGAGTAAAATTCAAAATTTAAAAACCTATTATGAAAACAGTTATAGGGTAAGAAGTTATTAATGGAAATCTAATAAGTAGAAAGACCTCAGCCCAGAGAATCATCCCTTTTTAAATGACCCTCCATATTTTCCCACATATTAGATCTAGTTATTTGACTAATTACTCTAACAAAGGTGATTTTTTTCTGAGACCTGAGAGAAAATAGAAAGGGTGGTGACTTTTTAAAATTAGAGCTCTTTAAAAAATGAGCTGGTGACATTCTTTCTTTCCCAGGTAAAACATATCAAAACTTCCATGTATGCGACCTCATGCCCAGGGTCCACCCTACAGCAGCAGAGAGAATGGTGTACAGGAGACCTCTGATGGAGGCAGATCTTACTTCCCATCTGGGTCCACATCCCGGTGCTCAGATGACTTGATTTGTCGTAGGCCATGACTTTGGGGCCTCAGTTTTCCTTAACCTCCAGTTTGCAGCCTGACTTCTCACAACACCCCAGATCTCCACGTCCCATGCACATCTTTGGCCCATTCTCCAAAGCTATCTGATGCCTATAACTAAAGATAACTCAGGATAAGACTAAATCTCTAGTCTCTCATTGGTCTGAATTACTGTTACCTTTGGGAGGGCGGGGAATCTTAAAGCACAATTGACTGAAGCTTGGAATGTGCAACAAAGAGCATTTTATTGACAATGTTTGACACAGACAACAGCTATTCTCTGTGGGCGTCAACAGGCTATTTAACTCGAGTTTGCAAACAAAGTCACACAGGGCTAGGCAGATGGTGTGAAGGTGGTGAATTCTGTTAAGATCAGTAACACCTCATTCATTGCACTATGCTTTAAAACACTGTTGAACTAAATACACTGACCACACAGCACATGTCTGCAGGCTGCTATTCTGTTCTAACTCGCGCCTAACTCGCGCCTCCTGCTCAGCAGAAGAGGAGCAAGTATGCTCATGTGGTGACGCAGCACGTCCAGTTGGGAGGAGACGCCTGGCCTCCCTTGCTTCGTGCCTCTCTCCTCTTGGCCCCCACACCCCCTGCTCCACTTCTAAGGCCGGTTTGGCTTGAGCCAGAAAAGGTGTAAATAGCTCCTTGCTGCTCTGACAGTAATAAATACCCTTTGGTTCCCCATATTATTCCCAGTGTCTCTGTCCATTTCTCGTCCTGAGGTCATTCAATCCCCAGCTTCATGACTGCGCTCCAATTGCCCCGTTTTCTAGAACATGACACCTACATTAGCTCTTTCAGAAGTGAAAGCCAGGCCCTGGCTTCACAGCTGATGCAGCTTCCTTCCTGCAGCCCCGAATCCAACGCCATGCCTTGGGGAACACATGACTCTTCTCTAAATGCAATATCCAAGCTGATGGGCTCACAGTTTGATTATAGAAAAGGTTTTCTGTGGCTTAGACTCAGATGATCAAATGCTCTTCAGATTTTATCAGCAGGTGTGGGGAGTCTACTAGAGTGCAATTCAGATGTTTTTAAATATACTTGACAGAGTTAAAGGTGATTTTAAATTTCCTTTCTGTCAATAAATTGATAAAAAACAGTTATAATAGTTGTGGTACACCTACTATATACTCAGTACTGTACTGGAAGCTGCAGAGAGGGATTTAGAGGAAAAGTAAACCATAGTCTCTGTCCTGAAAGAGTTTATACCCGGATGTGGACACACACACACACACACACACACACACACACACACACAATGGAAAAGTAAAAGTCAATACATGAATGATAAGAGTGAACATCTACCAAGCTTCTACTGAGCTGGCCAATTTACGTAAGTGATCTTGTATCCTCACAACCCTGAAAGTTGTCAATTCTCCCTTTCCATTTACACGTTAGAAACTGAGGTTCAGAGACCTCAGCCCAGGGTCACGCAGTCAGCAGAATGGTGGGACCAAGGGTGTCTGATGCCAGAGCCGGTGTTCTTTCCTCCGAATGAGCGATTCTCATCCTTCACTTTGTATTTGAATCAACAGAGACACTTTTAAAAAGCCCACAGGCCTGGGCCATGCCGTCAGAGTTTCTGTTCATTTGAGGCCCGGGTACTGGCATATTTAAAGAATCCTAGGTGATTCTAATGTGTCTCCAAGGTAAAGAACCACTGTGCCAACTTATACCGCCACTGTGCAGCCAAATACTGAAAAAAGTATATTCTGAAGTGAGAGTTTGGTGTGCAAAAATTTAGAGCAAGAAAGCTGATATGAAACACTTTACCCCTAAACCACACATACTTACAGGTTAAGCATCTGGCTCCAGAGTTGCAGCGATGAGTCCCCAACTTCATCGGATTCTAGTCTGTAAAGAGAAGATAAATGGGTAAAATTTCGAATATGTCTACATTGTTCATTCCCGATTGCACTGTGTCTTTGATACTCTTATCTCATTTGAGCATCACGACAACCTGGGGTGTGAAGGGTCAGGTGATTTATTTAACAATGAGAAAACTGAGACACAGAGTGATTAAGTGACTAACTGAGTATCACATGACTAGTTAGTGACCCCATTCAGTGTTCATTTCATTGCATCACCCAGACTTAGTTGCTCCCATGTCACTGACACTTTGTGGCACTTCTGCAGTTGAATGGTGAGATCAATAATTGAAGAGGCTGCTAATTGAATGGGGTGAAGGGTATAGCTAAATTAAATGCAATCACTACTCTAGGAAGCGCTTTAAGTTCCTATGGTAGATACAGCTCAGCTTATATTATCACAATCATCCCTCCAAAAAATTATTTAAATTAGGCCGTACATGCTCATGAGTTTGTTAAATGCGGGTCAACACATTTTCCCCCAAGCCACTTGCTCAGGGCATTAGTATGCATTTTCTCCTGCCCCACACACCCCTAAATATAATGGCTTGAAACACTTCAGACAATGACCAAGGGAAGGCATGGGAATCCCCATTTAAGCACAGGCAAAGCATTGAATTAGTAGCTTTCAACAAAACTCCCCTACTTGGCCTGTGCTTCCAGAAAACTAGTTATAGAATAACGAATTTGGGGAGGCAGCTACATGAAGCATCTACAACAGAGTGAGGTGCTGAAATACCAGATGGTGCTATCAATGAGCAGCAGATGTTTGCCAGGGAGCTGGGATCATGGTTTTAATTCCCAGAATGAAATGATTTTTCTATAACACTGTTACGGTCTCCTTTGTAGAGTTGCTATACACTGTGGAACTTTCTGGAATGGGAGACCCATTCTGTGCAAGGTGGCAGAGAAGGGCCAGTGCATTTGTCCTCTTGACCTTTTGTGTGTTATTTTTCTTTTCTAGAAGACTTAAGGAAAATGAAGACTTCTGGTCACAGGCCACTTGAGAAATCAGTTGACTGGTAATTGGAGAATAAGGAGGAAAGAAGATAAAGTTCCTAAATGATTAAGATATATTGTCTATTAAAATAATAATAATATTAAAAACAACTAAAAATATATAAATCAACCTATATGAAGAAGTAAAGGTTACTCACATGTACATTTAGTTCATCAAAAAGTGTGCCTACCAAAAATACCATTGATATCATTTATGCCTGAGAATACAGGGTTCCCATCTTGAGGTCATCAGATCTGGGCTTCAATTCCAGCAGCAACTCAAAGATGTACATTATGCTATCTTGCTTTTAAGTAACAACTAGTTAGTTCATTAGCTAGGAAATGACTGAACTCAAGACTGAGTTGGACAATCGGGCCTTGGGAAGCAGACAAGACACTCCCTCTTATCCCGAGGAATTGAGTGACTAGAGGGCAGCTTGGGGAACCCCATGAAGAGGCCAGCACGCCTTATGCACTCACCACACAGCGTGTGTCCAGAGAGCTTCCATGGCCCCTCATTTCTCAGTGTGAGTGGAGAAGTGCGTAGGTTTATGTGCTTCTGAAGTCTTCCTGGTTTGTGACCTCTATTCTCTCTAGTTGTCACCCACCTTAAAGAATGCGGCCACCTTCTATCAAATGCGAGGGATGCCAAACAGGCAGACACTCCTCAAAGTGTGGACAAGACAAGACTGGGAGATAAAATGCTGGGGAGCACACTGATACTTCTCTCTGGTTCATAAAATGTTTACCTGTATAACAGAGAAAAGTGTAACTGAGGATACATCTACCCCTCTTCTAACGCATGTTTTCAAAGTGGCACTTACAGAGTGCATGTGGAAAATGCTGGGGGAAATAATTAAAACCCTAAACTTATCCCAACCCAGAAATCCTCACACATGTAGCAGAGAAAGAGAAGAGTTTTACTATGTAATAAGTATTAAAGCCAGAATGTGACATGCATCACAGGCAACCGTAGGCTTTCAGTAAAGACTGACAAGCATGGCGGGCTGGCAGCTCCCCTCGGGGAACAGGTCAAAGTCATCATACTTACCAAATAGAAGTAAATCAACTCTGTGTCTTGGGTCTGTATTTAGTGAGGATTTGATTGACATTTGTCCTCCTCTCTCTCTGAGGATCTGAGTCGCAGGGGAAGATAATTCTCCTAAGCCTTCTATCCAGGTGTCTCTCTTCTCATCCCTCCCTCCACCTATCTGTTTGCACAGACTCAGACTTTAAGGGCCAGAAAACCTTTGCCTTTCTAGAGGTGGTAGCCCTTAATCAACTGGCAGATATCATCTTGGCAAAAAATAGATAGTCTGAAAATAACAAATGTTGGCCAGGATGATAGAAAATGAGTTCCCTCATGCATGCCTAAACTTTACAAATTTGACAATCAGTTTCTCTTTTGTTCATGTCTTTGAACATTTAATGGAAAGGTATTAAGAAAATATGTGCATTTAGTTCCTGATTTTGGAATACCATAATTTCCAGATGTCTAGACTGGGATGAGACATGGATATTGTGGGTATCCAATGTTCTTCAGTAAATGCCTGTGATGATACCAGTGTTACAATAATTATTAAAGGTTGGGACTACACAAATTACACACAGTACTCATAATGGCTGTGCGTGGTAGCCCATTAGCTCAGAAATACTACCTTCAATTAAATCAACATAATTTAGCCTCAAGTATCAACCATCTGGACTAGACAGACATTTAACTTATTATTCATTATTATTATTCAGTATGGGGCCCCTTCCATCTGTAGAACTATTCTAGCATCTGGGGATATAGGTAATGCCCAGAAAAGGGAGGCAGACCCCTCATTTCCTTTCATGCTGGTGGCTGCCATCCTCCCTGTCCATGCCTGTAGGGGCAGGCTCATTGATTCCTTCTGTGGGACGTGAGGCTGGGTCCCTGGTGCAGGCGGTCTCATCCTGGTGACTCTCACATCTTTTCTCGAGAGCCTGCCCAAGCTGTCTCAGAGCCCTTCCCCTCCCCTCCCCTGCCCGGGGATGTAGAGTTCGCTCTCGTCCCCCAGTACGGGGGCATTGCTTCCTTACCTTCCCCAAAGCCCATGCTTGCACCTGTCCTTCTCCAAGCCATTCTCCACCTTTCTATAAAACCCTTCACCTAACAGACTTGGATTTTCATGAAAAGGGGGTGGTGCAGAGAGATGGTCTAAGGAACTAGAGTCCATGATTAGTAGCTCCGCCAGGATTATTGCATTGTATGGTGGAAGGGACAAACAAACAACCATTAGACATCCACCACAGTTAGTCTTAGCATTTAATCATTTCACAGTGAAGATACTGAGGCTCAGCGAGACTAAGTAAGTAAGTAGTAGAACAGGATTTGATTTTAGATTTGATACTTTGTAAGCTCATGCTCTTAACTACTGTGCTTCCTAATTCTTATCTTGGAGATATTTGCTAAGCTTTGCAATGACTGTTTTTATTAGGCTCATATCTAGATAATTGATACATGATAATGGATAAGTAGATATAGGAGGACCAAACTCCTCACTCAAATTATGTAAGCATAATTTAGAGAGGGATACAATACATTATATAAGCATTTGAAGGAAGGAAAATTTAATTAAGTAGATTTCATGAAGCGTATATGATTGGCTAAATAGAAAGGAGCAGAAAATACTGATTTACTTAAAAGTGTTTAAAAATGAAATATTTTCCCAGTTCTGGTTAGAAATTTTTTTTTTTTTTTTTTTTTTTTTGCAGCCAAAGTATTGTACAACTTAGAGAAGTGGTTCTAGCCAAAGTTGAGCTGCTGACTCACATGTGACTTTGGACACATCATTCGAATTCTGGCCTCAGTTTCCCCATCTACAAAATATGGCACTAACACCTGCCCTGCCATTTCACGGAGTTCTGGTGGGATTCAAACAGGAGAGCAAATAGCAAAGTGTTTTGAAATGCTAAAAACACTATCTGAATGGAAGATTGCATCATTATTTCTTATTGTGTTTCTTTCTGGGCATAAAATGGGCAGTTTTTCTTCTGACAGCCTTTCTAAAATTAGAGGAAAGTGAGGCCATATCGCAGTAGAAGTTTTATAAATAGGTAGCTGAAGAGGCAAAATTCATAGCAAATAACTTATCCGTCCATTTCCATTCTGTTCCAAAATAATGCTTTTAACGCTGATGAAGCTTTTTGCTGACCAATCTTCTGTGGCAGGACTATTGTAGGATAAATTCTGTGTCCAACAAAAAGTTTTGCTTGCAATCAAATAAAAAGCACTTTCCTATGTTTTTACGCACGTTTGATAAGCGGAGGTGTCTTATTGGATGCCTCCTTCCTAGTAATTAATTCATAGTCTTATGCATCTCACATGAATCTTTTCTTCTGCGAGCTGAACAGAAATTCCTCCCTAAAAACACTTCCAATCATCCTCAGAGGTCTCTTCCAGGGAACTCCAACTTAGAGTGGGACATCAATCTAAACTAAATCGTCATGTACTGCTGTAGGGAGACAAGGTGAAATGCTGCATTTTGTGAATAATTGAATCAAAGAACAAACCACAAATGTGGCATTTTAAGCAATGAGATTCATGCTTCGTCTCATTTACTTGAAGTGGTGCAGTTACGCTTGTTCATGGACATAAAGTCGCAGACAGAATGTTGCCACAGGAAAGACATGTTCCTCCCAAAGAAAGTTTTACTGCACTCTGGCTGGTTTGGCTCAGTGGTTAGAGCGTCAGCCCGTGGATCAGAGAGGCCCAGGTTCGGTTCCCGCTAAGGGCACATACCTCCGTTGCGGTTTGTCCCCGGCCCGGATAGGGTCTCTCTTGCGTCCATGTTTCTCTCTCGCGTCCATGTTTCTCTCTCTCTCTTTCCCCCCCTCTCTCCCTCCAGCTCTATCTGAAGATAAATGCAAAAATGTCCTTGGGTGGGGATTAAAAAAAAAAAAAGAAGAAAGTTTTACTGCATCAAGACCCTTACATGTTGCCTGATGGGCACCAAGCTACTTTGTGTTCTTACAAATTTTTTTTGTCATGCAGAAAACTGTGAATGTTTTCCAAATCTCATGCTACAACGAGGTAAAGTGAACAACCCTCTAAAAGAAGTCCCATGTGGGATCCGGGTTTGGCCCCTGCTGTTGAGGGCTGAGAGGCTGACTGGCCTCAGGACAGTTCTTGTTTTCTCTCAGTCTCCTCTCTCAGGACATTGCTTCTTTGGAACCTCACGGGAAGGAGAGGCAGAAAGATCCTCCTTTTCCTCTCACTGTGTTCCTTTTGGACACAAGGTTGGGATAGAAAAACTAGAAGAATTCTGAAAAGAGGAGATTCAGAAAATTCAGAAAACAAAGGCAATAAAGTACTTATAAAGGGGCTAAAGGATGATACAGTGGCATGAATATAATACTTCTGATCTGTGCTGATCAGCACCAGAAAACTAAAACTAGGAAAATGACTCCAGCTGATGATTTCCAGGAAGCGGGATTTCAGGTGGGGCCCAGTGCAATGCAAAGTTGTTGCTTTTTGTTATAAACTCATCTTGAATTTCATTTAACCATGTGCATGTATTACTTCGATATAAATAATTAAGGAGGAATAATAGAACTATGATCTGGACGAAAAGGACATATGTTGAAATGGAGTGTGAGCTAAGCCCCCAACCCCTGGTTTGGGGGTCCATGAATCTCCGTTTTACAGAGCTCCCCAGAAAGTAATGATAGCTAATAGGTATTGAGTTCTTACTATGTATCAGGTATCCTTTTTAGAGCTCTATGTATATTCACTTATTTAATTTTCAAGAAACCCTTTAAAGTAGGTACTATTATCCGCATTTTACAGAGGAGGAGACCAGGTAACAGGCAGTTCAGTATGCTGCTCAAATTCTCACCACGAGCTCCAGAGCTGGGATTCAAACCCAGCACCTGCCCACTCTGCTGCACCGGGTGGGACCGAGGCACACAGGTCCGAGAACAGAGGTACAGATGGGCTTGTGGAAGCTTCTGACGTGGAAGGTCCAAGGCACACGTTGGGAAACACCAGAGTACATTTTTAATGGTCCTCACTTTTACTTCTAAACTTAGACCTCTGACCCTTATATTTCCACCCAACTCCACACACCTATAGCCCACAACCTATTTTACATGTTTCAAATGCAAACTTCTTAGATCAAATTCACAAAATTCTGGCTCTTCTTTTGCTTCTCCTTGTTTAACGAAGAGTACTGCCTTCCATACAGTTGAGCTAGTCTGAAAATTCAGTAATCACCCCCCTCTCCCTTTCCCTCATCATTTGCCATCACCCTGCAATCACCAAATAATGCCTATCATTCTTACCTGCCAAATCTCTCACAAAAGCACACACTTGCCCCTTCCCTGGACACCCTGGGCCCTCAATCCTTCTGACCATAATCTTCCGAGGACTATCGCAACTGCCCCTCCAGTGGGCTCCCCACACTACAGCGAGCGTGAGGAAACCATGATGAAGTCCCACAGCCTCAACATTTCTGTTAAACCAGCCTGAGCAGCACTGCTGGCCTCCTGCGCCCCAGCTCAGACCGCTCTCCCGCTAGTCCCACGCTGCAGCCATCAGGCTGTTCCTCCTGCCTGTGTTCCTTTGGCTTCAGCCTGCACACCCCCTGCTGGTCCGGCTGCCTGGAAGGCTCCCACTCACCTGGCTTAGGAAAACGACTTAACCACTCGAAGCCTCGGTTATCTTATGCGTCGAATGAGAATTAAAGTGCCATGGATCAGAGTTGTTAAACATATGAAATAAAAATAAATACATAATGTTCCTGGCACAAAATAGGTATTTCATAAGTTTGTTTCCCTAAGTATAGCCCAGAATTAAAAAACAAACACTTCATATAAAGATAAATCCGTTCGCACATGTTCTCTAATTGTGATTTCTAAAACTTCAAAGTAGAAAAGAACCTTTAAAGATTTGTTTATCTCATTTTCGAAAGTTATTGCAATCATAATGCATCTCGCAGCGAAGCGGTCATGCCGCAGTTTTTAATTGCTGTCAAGTCAATCATATCTCTCAGAGTGTGGAGTCTATTAAATGTAGGTGTTAGATGGCTATCATTTCCAAAATGACTGCTTTGTTCCATTTAAACAGTCAGCAAAAATAATTAATAAAATGCATACACCTTTAGAGGTAATGACATGAAAAAGGATTTCAAATAAGTGAGCAAATAAAGAAAATAAATTAGCATCTAATTTGTAATTAGAGATTGTAATCCTTGATAATTTGAAAATGAGTTGAACCTTTATGTTAATGGATAAGGTGGTAACACAGTCACATTTCCATTAAGATTAAATTGACTTTAATAAAAATACTATCAAATAAGGGGTGAAGAGGGACTAATAGGTGGAGCCCAGAGGACTTTCAGGGCAGTGAAACTTTTCTGTATGATACTATAATGACGGATCATGTCATACATTTGTCTAACTGAAATGACTGTGCTAATAGTATGTAATAGCTGAGAAATAATATGAGATTTTAATACACAGACACACAAACACAGTGGGGAAGAAAGTGGAATAAAATAGTAAAGTTCTATTTGAAGATTTTGTTTTTAAATCTATGATTATGGGTAAGTTCCACTGTATTCTCTAACAGTAAGAAATACCTGCCCTCTCTCTACCTTTTGGAGCTGCTACAAAATGTATCAATTTAAACATAGATATCTAGAAACTATTTAGCCATCTGACGAAAGAGGTGTATCATAAATACCAAGCAGTGTCATTGGTACTGGTGAGAGGTTTACAAAGTTGAATGAAATTTTATGGCACTTTTTGAATCAGGTAGATAACCTTTTCCCCACTTAACAGGAGAGAGGTCTTAAGTCCTTCATCCAAAGCCACTCAGAGAAGGTCAATAAGCTGAGACCTAAGAGTTGAGAAGAAGGCAATGGCATGAGCGTGGGGGTGAGCACTCTGGACAGGTGGAACACTAGCACAAAGACCACGAGCTGGGAATAAACAAGACATGATGAAGGGTTTACAAGGCCGATGTGGCTGGGGCATAATGCTGAGCTGAGAGAGCCATGTCAAACCAGGGCAAGACACAGGCAGGGGCCAGCTCGCTCATGCTCACGGCCCATTCTTGTTTCATCTGAGAACAAGGAGGAACTGACAATGGTTATTAACCAGGAGTTGCATGATGTTTTCATGTGTTTAAAACATGATCTTTTGCTGCTTTGTAGGGTAAGGGTTTCTGTACTGTTTTGATCATCTGTCTCATTGAACAGAATGAATTTTGAGCATGTGCTTCCCACATATTTATATTTGCTCATAAATTGTGTTGCTGTTCTTCAGTAATTAGACATTGGTAAAGATAAATTGCTAGCTTTCGAATATACAAATTAAGGATATATAAAAATGAATTATTTTTCTCCTTCTTCCTGTACTGTATCATTATCTGGTCCTACTGGGCATGTAAGCTCACTGTGAGTATAAATTTTGTAGACAGAGATAGCAAGGGAGTATCTGAGAAGCAGCGACTGTAGTGTGGAAGCTGCTGGAGGAGAAATGGTGAGATGTGGGAAGAGTTGAGATTTATGAGTTGAGATATATTTATCATGTTTCGAGTCTTCAGACTTCTCATGGGAATTACCCATATGTACCCACTGCCTGGCTCCTGACATCAGCTCTCCTTCCTTACCTACTGGATAGCTCAACCTGTTAGCATTCCATCAATGAAATCTGTTAAAAAACCTTAAGGAAATGCTGGTTTGGAAACCACTTAATCAGATTAGTCCACCTTGCCACCCAAGTTGGCTATTTCCTTGGCAGTTTTGTTAAAGGGATGGGTTTAAGGAATTAGTGATATTTTTATATTTCTGACTGGTGATAGAGGCCAATTGCGAGCAGTTTTATGAGTTAAAAGATAATAACCGAAAGACAGACAAAAACAACAACAATCAACCAATCAACCTTGGAACCAACTTAACCTAGATCTTCCTGGCTAAACCCTTCCTCAAATGGAAAACTAAAATTGAAGAGTAAAATAATGATCAAGCCTCAGTGAATTCCTCTTAAATGGATCTCAAACATCTTCTCTCCAAGGGAATAATTGGGTAAATTATTTCAGGAAGAAAGGAGATGTAACCTTTATGGGGAGAAAAAGGTGTATTTTCACCAAGTTTTTGCAGAAAGTGCTTCATGATGGAAAAATGATTTAAGGTAGTAATAGTCCTAGGACAAAATGTAAATGCATTAAGGCAAAATTAGTATTGGCTCATAGCCTCTCAATATTCTGATTTCTTCTCTCCTACCCCTTTTCAATTTGCTTTCCCCAGTCCTATATTTGGGTAGGGATCTATTTGGTTTCTGACGTTTTAATCTGCTTTCCCTCTCCTGGAGGAACTCCAGCACACTTATCCAGGTTGGAAGGGAGCTTAGCAGAGCATGAAGAGAAGGCATTAAGCAAATGATCCTGCAAACCTCTGGAAACTTTCCGAGGAGAGGGGAATGGCTGACCTGGATTTCACAAAGAGCACTTGCAATCTGGGATGAGGGAGACTCTGCACTCTCCTCTCTCCTCTCTGGAGGCCAGATACCTTTGGGGAGGGGTACACAGCCAGGCTCCAAGGGCCACGTCTAGATGTTTCTGGAAGGACATTCCAGGCTCCTTCCATGTTAGACATCACTCAATTAAATATCGACACACTCAACTCCAATAGCTGAGAAGGCCGATGTCCTTCTGTTCCTACTTATCTTGGAGTGGTCTTAAGATGATGACTTTGTTATAATTCTGCCTTGGGAAGAGTTTGTGCAAGAGAAGTTTTCTTGAACCCTGTTGGAAACATCAATGAGGAACCATTCTTATGTTGTCTTCAAGGTGAGCCTGTCATAGACACAGGGGTCATATTTTCAGTGATGTTACCATAGAAATAGCAATGGGAAACACATATATACTGGAATTAGTACTATTATTTTTTCTTGTAGAGAGCATTAATTGTTCTGGTATTCATTTATGTACCCGGATATCTAGTCTCTAAATTACTATGTACAGACAGCAGTGTCATAAAGTCTGTGAGGACTTAGGAATTTGAAGACATTTTAGCCTTTTAAAAATTTTGGCTTTTTAAGACAAACAGTAATTTAAAACATTATACAATTCACCCACCATAGATCTTCATCTGAACTTTTGAAATAGCAGCTGAGGTGCTGGGCAGCCATACAAGTCAGAACGTTAGATCCCCTAGGGGCTTTGTCACCCCGGTAACCCCTGCATTTTAAAGCCCCGTTAGCCAAGAGGCGGCCTGAGCAAGGATGCTCTACAAACTAGTGGCAGCTACTACTCGAGCTGAAGCGCTTCCTTTGGCTTCATTCCACGACAGACACAGTACAATCACCAGCTCTGGGCTCAGCCTGAAGGTGAAGACAATGTTGATCTCTTCTGGGGACATCCGTGTCTCATATTCATGTCAGGAGGGTGTCGGCACGTTTCTAGTACTAGGGCTATAAAGGAGAGCAAACTCCAACAAGGTGCAGGGTCACAATCTGTGATTAACATTATCTTCTGCCCAGGCCAGGACACAGGGTCTGTGCTCTGGAAACCTGCAATCCACCACGCAGTGCAAGCTTTGGGATCCCAGAGGCAGAGGCACCAGCTTGCGGGTGGGGGTCCCCACGGAGGCGGTGCATTCCGTGTGTTCGTGTGTCCACAGCGGTGCGGTGCAGCGAGGAGAGCGGCACAGGGAACCCGAGTCCCGCAGCTCTCGGCCCTGCGCGTGGGCTCTGCGGGCAGCCGCTCCCGGGTCCGAGATTCCAGCTTCAGTCGTCCTTGCGGAGCCTCCCTCCGCGCCAGTGGCCCCCTCCGCGCCAGTGGCCCCCTCCGCCCCGCGTCGCCTCCGCCCGCCCCACCGCGGCCCAACTTGGATGGAGTCGGGGTCCCGAGCGCCTGTCTCCTCGCGGAGAGCCAGCGGAGAGCCCACGCCGCCACCTCGGGCCCGGTCCCCCTCCGCTGCTCTCCGCTCCGATGGGAAAAGGCGCCGGAGGAGGCTCCCCCGCCGGCTGAGCGCGCTCCTCGCCCGGGTCCCCCGCGCCCGGGCGCCTCCCGCGGAGGCTCCTGCTGGGTCTCCTGGTCCCAGGGACCCTCCCCCTGCGGCTTTCCCTTACCAAAGGCCGCAAAGCCCAGCTTCGGCTACTCCTTTGCCTCTCTCTGTGTGCTCCCTGTACTAAAGGGTCAAGGCGGGGACACGAACTGCGGATTCCTAAGTTTCTGGAGCTCAAGAGCAGAACCCAGGCAAAGCCACCTCCCATAGCTGGAGGAACTATCAATCAGCATCCTATTTACACTTGACAGGCGACTCCGCACCCATCTAGCTTGGTCCACGGTTCTGGCCACAACAGCTGCAAGAGGAGAGAGAGGGGTTGGAGGCAGATGAGTGAAGGGTGGGAAGGGTTAAAGCCAGCTTGGTGATCTTACCGAGAATGTGAGTAGATGGAGCTTCTGGACTCAGGAGATGCTGCAAATTAGAGCCTGTGCCCACCCATCTCCCCACAGAAATGATATCTTTCTGCAAGACTTACCTTCGGCCACCCAATCCTCATCTTCTTTTCCAAACCCCAACCTTGTGACCTGTCTCCCTGCCCGCAGGTGTGTGTGTGTGTGTGTGTGTGTGTGTGTGTGTGTGTTGCTGAAGACCTGACAAAGAATTGGGAGCAACAAAGTGCCAAGACTGTGGAGATGAGTTAAATTTCAGCAGGACTTTCCCTTTATTTGCTAGACTTTGTAATAGGCTCAGGTTAGATTAAAAAAAGAAAAAGGCTGTGTTTGTAGGGTAATTTAGATGGGGAGTCCACCATTTATCTCTTCTTCCCCCAGAGAGGAGGAGAATGTCAATGGACAACTTGTCCTTAGAATATCTCCTGTTCCTGGGTACTCACCACAAGCATTGCAGGGAGAGAACTCTGCAGACTTTTCTCAGCCCTGGAGACAGTGGTCAGATCTGGATCTTTCCAGCCTGTGGATGAGCCATTGTTCTCTGGTGTAAGCAGGGGTAGGAAGATAAGATGTTCCAGCCACAACACTCCCTCGAGGCCCCATTCCGTGACTTCCTCCAGTGCAGACCCCAAGAGCACACAGAAAGATGTCCTTCTCGCACTTTGTGAAGGGAGGACAGGGATTGCTCTGGGCTTTTGCTAGATACAGAGCAGGTGGAAGCCAGTGATCTTCGGCCTTTTCGGGATGGAGGGGTTAGGTTTTTGACAAAATTCTGCATCTTTTAAATCTGGAAGAACTTGCAATTTAAACTGATCCTGGAAACTTTAACTCCCTGGAAACAAAACAAAACAAAACAATACAACTTGAGTACAATAGCTAAAGATGGATTTAAATTGTTCTCCAGGCACTGAGAACATTAACAGCAAATAAAGGTACCTTTCATGGCGTTTTCTGTTGTCACTCGCCAGAAACATGCCCAGAGATGTGTCACTTTTACACTCATTGTCAACTGACAAGGAAATTTGTGAACATTTAAACATATTGGTTTGCTTCTTCTGACTCCTTTTGGTATAGAATGCATTAAAACAAATCATAATAGCAGTTCTCACATCATTGGTTAATTTTGCTTATTTTTGAATTCAGGTACATATGTGCTATTTTGGATTTGGCCTCTTTTGCTCAACATTACGTTTGTGAGATTTACTTGCAACCGTCTTTTTAGCAAGCACATACTTGCTAAAGGGTAACATAACCTTATGAATATCTTAGTTTGTCTTTAACATGTTGGTAAGGTATAACAGAAATAAAATGTCAAACATATTTTACCAAACCCCTGCTTTAAAGTCAGGCTCTGTGCTGGGCACTGGGGAGACAGAGAAGACAGAGTCAGGGAAACTGTTCTCCAGGGATTATCAGTTGAATATGAGAGCCTTGTTAACCAAAGACCATTACATTGTGTTTCTTTATTTTGATATAGTCCCACTTTTTTTTTATTTTTACGTATGTTGCCTATGCTTTTGGTGTCAAACCCAGAACAGTCATCACCAAGACCAGTGTCAAGGAGCTTACAGCCTCTGTTTTTCTAGGTGTTTTATAGTTTCTGGTCTCACATGTAAGTCTAATCCATTTGGAATTCATTTGTGTGTGTGTGTGTGTGTGTGTGTGTGTGTTAGTCTGCTATCTGTGCAGTGTCCTGTAGTGCTAGCCTGCCAAGAACTCTATTGTTACAGTCTCATGGGATCCAGAAACACAAGCTGCCCTGGCTACCAGAGCCAGGCAATCAAGGGGCATCCCCTGGGCGGCAGCCACAAAGACTGGTGCACCAGACACCTCGAAAAGCTCCCTTCTGGGAGGTACAGGTACTCTGGAGAGTGGCAGAGGAAGAGCATGAAGATAGCACCAGCCCTCTGAAGTCTCAGGAAAGGACAGCCAGCCTTTATACAAGTGTTTATTTATTTATTTATTTATTTATTTATTTATTTATTTTATAATTTATTTTATTATTAATTTGTTTTTGTTACAGATGTTTTTCCTTTTTTTCCCCTATTGACACCCTCCTCCCCCTCCCCTTCTCCTCGTTCCCATCCCTGTTGTCCATGTCCATTGGTTATGCACCCATGCACATAGGCTCTGTGATTTATCTCTTTCCCCCGCCTCCTCCCCTCCTCTGAGGCCCGTCATCCCATACTCCACCTCCATGTCTCTGGGTCAATTTCGTTGCTCAGTTTGCTCAGTTCTCCTGTGTTGCCGGCTTCCTCCATTGGTGTGGGGGTCGCTCAGCTCCCTCGCTCCGCCTGGGTTCCTCCGTGGTGGGGGGGGGGGGGTCGCTCGGCTCCCTCGCTCCTGGGTTCCTCTGTGGTGGGGGGGGTCACTCGGCTCCCTCGCTCCTGGGTTCCTCCATGGTGGGGGGGTCGCTCAGCTTCCGCAGGTGCCCCTGGCTGCAGGATCTCGTTTCCTTTCAGGGGACAAGGAGGGTCCTGGAGGGCAGTATGCCGTCTCCATTCTGCTGCTTCTTTAATTTCGTAGTTGCAGGGCTTCCATTCAGCTTGATTTCATGCGGTCTTTAAGTGATAGTTATTCTGTGATTTAGTTGTAACTTTGATGTGGTTGTGGGAGGACGCGATTCCGCGTCCACCTAGGCCGCCATCTTGACCGGAAGTCCCCACAAGTGTTTAGTTAGAAGCCTGCTCCTCGGGCTCAGCTGAGATAATAAGCTAATAGGCCTTTTCGTAGAAAGACTGACCTGGGTCTGTTGCCTCTTGCTGTGCCCTGGAGGTGGCAGGCACTCTTTCTTCCTTGGTTAGAGTCCTGTGGGACCCTGGAGCCTAAGCCTCTCTGGCCACCAGAGCCAAGTGATATAGAGGTGCCCCTGGTGGCAGGCACAAAGCTGGGCAGTATGTGTGTATACAAGCTCCCCTTGGGGTGGTACTGATGATCCGGATCTCAGCAGAGGGAGAATGTGAAGATGGTGCCCACTGAAAAGAAGGAAGGAAGGAAGAAGGCAGGAAGAAAGGAAGAAAGGAAGGATGGAAGGAAAGGGAAGGAGGAAAGACTCCTAGAGTTTAGAAAAAGAAGGTGTCTGCTGGCTGGAGAAGGCACAGGAAAAGCCCAAAGGCGGTGCCTGCCAGTCGCTGTCCCAGGAGAGTGCCAGCAAACCCACACATGTGCGTCAAATCAGATACCTGCCCCTCAGGCCAAAGCTCCAAGACAAGTAGACAAACCTCTCCGACACCTGGATCGGTCCCTTCCATGCGGCCCTGGGCCTGTAGGTAAGTCCCAGCCCTTCAAGAGTCTCTTCTCAGATCGAAGAGCCAGTGGGTCTCCTGGACCCGAGACTCACTGGCTTTAAAAACTAGATGCTCTGGGACTTGTCTCTCAGGTGCAGGTCTTAAAAGTTGTGGTGTTCGATGTGGGGTTTAAACCCTTCCCTCCTCGGGGAGCTCTGGGTTTTCATTCCCCATAGGGCTAGGGTCAGCGCACAGGTGGTGGGTTTAAGGGACACTGTCCCAGCCTCTCCTGGCTGCTCTAATGTGGCTGTTGTTGCAGTAGGAGTTGCTCAGCCAGTTTTTCATTTTATATGGAAGTTGTTTATATGTAGCTGTGTATTCTGTGTGATCATGGGGGGAAGTAGGTTCAAGGTTCTCGCACATCATCATCTTCAGCTGAAACTGATTAGGCTTTTAATTTAACTTGATATTGATTCCTTGCTTAAAGCTTGTCAGAAATTTGCCTTTGAAATGGCCAAGGGAGCTTGGGAGTTGGCCTGGTCTTGATAGTTACTTTTCAGGGTCTCCCTTCTTCCCAGTCAGCGATGCTTCTCTCTTCATGCGTGTTTTGGTGATGCCCATGTGACATGAGGGAGTGTGGGACTTCACTAAGTGGGCTTTGATTAGTGCCCCTGTGTTCTCTGGCGGTCCCAGCAGTGAGGGATGGAGGGTGGTGCTCTGAGCTCCAACCAGCTGGGTGAGTATCACAGTCCACCTCTTGCTAGGGCAAAGGCCCAGACAAGGCAGTGAAGAGCATAGCATGGGATTTGAAGTTCCTCAGACAGACCTGTGTCCACACCCAGGCTTACTGACAAGCCAGGTTTCTTGGAGAAGCCCTTAAACCCCTGTGAAGTAAGAGATGGAAGCAACAGGGGAAGCTTTTTGCAAGAGCTGAGTATATATGAAGATGACTATGAGTGAGCAGAGAGAGAAGAAGTAGATTTTCAAATGCCATGTTATGAGCTGGTAGGATGGATCCTGTTGGTATGGATGCTCTGAGATGGGGAAAAACAGGTAGGAAGGTTGGTCACCTTAGTGGTGAGAACTGAATTCAAATTCTTGCCATATTTGCCTTCCTGACATGTGTCCACCTGACTTCTACCAGTTCCAGAGGGCTTCAGCCATGTGTGGCTGTCCAGTTTGCCCACAGAGCCCAATACCAGGCTGAGGGAGATGACCCCTGGGAGGCAAAGGAGGGTAGACAAAGAAAGTATTTCTGAGTGATCACTTGGATTAGATGTCTCTGGAGGAAAGAGATACATACAGTAAGTTTCCATACTGGAATCTGAAACTCAGTCCCACTAGGCTGCCTACTGTTAGATCTATAGAAAAATGTGGCTAGGCCCAAAGATGGAGGTTTGTGTTTGACTGACATGGGCCAGACTTTGTTGTTTGTTGGAAAACTTACCAGCCTTGATGATGTGTCTGGTGCCTCAGTGTACATTGCTGTTTCTGTTTAAAGAACATCAGACTGTGCCTTCCACAGGATCATTGCAGTGTTGAGAAAACCCGTAGGGACCAGGACATTCTGTGGTTATTACTTCTGAACCCAACTTTTACTCGTGGACATACCATGATTTTTGTCTCTCTCCCTGTGCGAACAAATGATAGCAATAGGGCTGTGGAAAGGGAAATTAGTATGTGCAGAAAAGAGCATAGTTTCTGTCCACTAGCACGCTGGGCCTCCCCAGGTTGGGATCAGTATTACTGAGCTCCCTGACATGTGTCTTCCTAACTGTAGTTTCATGCACCAACTTGCGAGGACACTAGATGGTGAGATCAAGGAGGGAGGCAGGAGAAGAGGCAGACGGCTGGAGAGACATTCTTCCCATCCCCTTTAACTCCATGATCTTTCTCTTTTTGAAAACCATTTTCATAACCAAAACTTGGACAAGAACCCTGATTAAAATCGCTTCAATGAAAGCTTTCATTGGAATAATCACAACCTGAATTGGCACTGTTCACTTCTCACAATCTCTCTAAATCTTACCAAGTAATGTTATTTTTGCTTCTTTATAGTTCAAGGTGCCAACGGCTTTGTGTTCAGTTTTGCCTCTGCATGGTTAAATTCTTCATTCTTGTGAACTGAATAGGATTTAAGATGGCTCACTTTCTCCAGCTTGATTCATAACTTGGTTGGTCTTAGAGAAGGAGAAAAGTAATAAGTACTTTAATTAGCAGCACAGTTATCAGTGAACTGAACTATCTGCAGTATAATCAGAAGATCTCTTCTTAGAAAAGTAATAAGTCCGTTTTCTAGGGTAATGGAGATAATATAATTGACTTGACAACCTTAATCAAAGTGTACACTGTAGGATATTGCTAGATGTTACATAAAGGTATATATAACTATGATTCTATATCTACCTACACATATACATCTATATCTATCTATTGTGGTGGTGGTTTGGACAATATGAGTTAAACAATGCTTATTTACTGCATTTCTTATCATAGCCCTTAGTATTCCAATGCTCATTGAGAGTTCTCAAATGTATATGAAAACATGAGCTTTTCCCCCCTGTACCATCTAGCTAGACTGTCTTCTGGGAAAGCCATTTGGAAAGGTCCGTGGGTGTTAAATTAATAGGTGATATGGGAAACAGTGTCTACTTTTAGAGGCAGACACCATGGAGGGCCATCACTCAATCTTAAAAATTTCACTTTTGTGTCTCTGTCAGAGACATTTTTGGCGTGTCTGGTTCAAGGGACAGACTGAAGGGTGACTGTCCTGTTGGTATTGCCAGTTGCTGTCCCAGCAGGGACTCTCTGTCTCAGCTCCCCTTCTCCTTGCTGTCTTTTTTTTTTTTTCTTCTTTATTCCTGAGCGGGGAGTGGAGAGTGAGGAGTGGAGTTATGGTAACAACTTTGTTGTTCCTTGTCAGCTATTTATTTTCCCAGCTTTCCTTGCAGCTAAGGGTGGCCTTGTGCCCTAGTGACCAATGAGACAAAAGAAGAGCTCTAGGGGTGGGGGCTGGGGGTAGAGGAGACAGGAACTTTCTGGATAATATTTGGAAAAGCTCCCTAGTAGTTTACAGATGTGGATGAACTATCCTTTAGTTGACCTTAAGACTAGCGACATTTGTAGGGTCCATAGATGGTTTTATTGTCCTTTCGTCTTGAATGAGTTTGGAACTTTGGATGCCATCTTTTGATGGTGAAGGCAAACCCTGAGAATGAAAGGCCAGTGCTCTGAGGATGGCAGAACAGGCACAAGGGACTGAGACTGTGCAGATCTTACCGAGCTGCTGACTGAATTGCCCATCTTCAAACTCCTTGTTCAGTAAACAATGCATGTCTTTATTATGGAAGCCTCTGTTAATAAGTTTTTTAAAAGTTAACTTGCTGTTGAACACACCCTAATTGACACATGTTTTGTTCTCCTGAAATGTGCTTTTATCTTATTTTCTTAATCCAATGTCTGATCTTGAGACTATGTGTAGCTCAAGGGGAGCAAGAACCTATCTGAGTATTTTGAACAGATTCTGATTATGCTGATGACTTTTTATTGGTTGCAAAACTAATATGTTGGTCTGTTTTGAGTCACTTTTACCTTCTCTTGATTTAGTCAAACAGGACAGGAGCTTCTATGGAAATATTCCCCCGATCCTCAGTGACGTCTGAGGTGAAATTGTGTTTATAATTAAAAAAAAGGGGGGGGGGGGGAGATATATTCTGTCAAATACAGTTAATAAATTAGGACAGTTATTCACTGTACAAGAGTAATCACTGCTGGGTTAAACTGAGCTTCCTGGGAGCACTTCAAATAGGATTTTAGTAGCAAAAATGAGGTAAGTCAGAGCCTTTGAGGAACTGTCATTTGAATTGATAGAGGTCCTTCCCTTTTCTCTTTGCTGCTGATCTCTGTTCACAAATAGCTGGGCAGCTTAACTGGTAAGAGGGTCCCCAGGAGCTGGATTTCAGGCTCCCTGGGAAGGTAGTTAACAGAATTTCTATGAAGAATCAAAGTGCCCGCACAGTGATGGGTAATTAAGGATTCTGACAATGGAGAACTGAGATGTGCAGTGTGGTAAGGGTGTGAGATTTTAAATGCTTTCAATTTATGGACTCTTAGTGCACAGTGGCTGGTGTTCTCCTTTCTGCTTTCTAATAGATTTAACCTATTAAATCTCAGATTCCCAAACCTCAACATGTCATAGTGTAGCCCTTTCTGATTTTGTGGTTGTTTTTCAGTGTATTGTCATCTAGGAGTTTAAGAAACTCAGAAAATGGGAAATGCAAACAGGTCCACTGGTAAATTTTCTCTACCTACCTAACTATTCTACTTAGCTACCCTACATATCTGTTCACCTACATACATGCACATCCTCCCAAGGTTCTCAACACTTCTAAACTGCCCACTTTGCCTAATCTGCATTCTTACCATAGTTACCCACTGACCATCTTTTCAAAACATAAAGAATACCTCGCAATGAAATTCTTCATTTTATGGGTTTGCTTAATGTTATCTTGAACTTGAGTTGAAAGGCTTTAGCTCACATTAATGGATTGTTTTGTTGTTGTTTTTGTTTTATTTAGAAAATAGTCTTTACTGTGTTACTCATGAGGAGGACAGGTAGATGTGATTTTGTCAGAATCTTTCACGGATGATTATGATGACAATGATAATGAATTGATTATGAAGAGGTTTAAGAAATTGTCTCTGAGGTTATGGAGCTTTTAAAATTAGCCCCATAGAGAATGATTCATTTATTTATCTCTTTTAATTTATATGTTTTTCCTCTATCCCTGACATTTTTCTTCTCTCTGTTACTCATCAGATGTTCACTAAATGTCAATATGTACTGAGCCCTATGGCAGGTGATACGATAAAAGGCATGTTTGGATTCCAAAGAAATAAAGTTACAGTTCATGATGACAGCACCTTGATCTTTGTGTCAACAAAAGGAAGAAACTCCTAAAATATTGTAGAGGGTTGAATAGTGTACCCTAAAGTCATATCTATCTGGAACCTGTGAATGTGACCTTATTTGGAAATAGAGTCTTTATAGATGTAATTAAGATGAAGTCATACCATATGGGAAGGCAATTTGGACACAGGCAGAGAGGGAAGAAGTCTTTCCGACTCAGAAGTGGAGACTGGAGTGGTCCAGCTGTGAGCCAAGGCATGCCAAAATTGCCAGCCACCCCTAGAATGTAGGAAGAGGCAGGGAGGATTTTCCCCTAGGACCTTCAGAGGGAGCACGGCCCCAATTGGCAGCTTAATTTCAAACTTTTGGACTCCAGACTGTGAGAGAATACATTTCTACAGTTTTAAGGGATCCTCCTACCACATATGCAAATGCTGGAGACTCTCTTTCCCCACCTTCCCTAAAGCTCAGGAACAGTCAGACACGCTCACCTTAGACCTGAACCGAAAGCTGCTGATGAGAGGATGCAGGGACTGCACTGGGGACAACCATGTGATGTTCAGGACAGATGCACCCAGGCTCTGGAGGCGGTGGTGCTGGTGACTCTGGGTCCAAGCACCTCAGCCTGCAGGGCTGGTAGCTTCAGGGCCAGAGCCTGGTTTTCTGGGTCCCAGTAAAATATCTAATGTTGTTCTCATATAATTTTTTTGGGTAGAATTAACCAGAGCAGATTCCTAGTGCTTATTAGGAAATTCTGGCTGATAGAGCATTTTGTTTTTTAAATGTAACATTATATTGTAAGCAAACTCTATCATGTTATACATCTCTGACCATCCTTTACAATTGCTGGATAATATTCAGTTGTGTTGGTGTTCAATGATAGACGTAGTGATTCTTCTGTTAGAAAAGTAGGTCATTTCAAAACAAACCTGCAATGGATATGTTTGTGCATATAACTCGTTTTGCCCTTGTATTATTTGTTAATGAAAATTATAAGAAATATGTCTATTGGGTCAAAGAGTGTGAACTCTGTATATCACTGTGCTTTCCTGTGTAGTAATCACTATTCATACTGCTACCAGCAGGGTAGGAAAGTGATAATTTCATTGTACCTTTATTTTCATGAAGGGGTATTATCAATGACAAATAATTTCTACTATCTTCCTGGGTGAAAAATAGTATCTTAATGTTTAAAATTTTACTTCTCTGATTACTGGTGAGAATAACATTGTTCTCTTATTTATTTATTTTTTTTACTAGTTGGGATTTCCACTGGCCTTTCTGTTAACCATGCAGGAACTTAAAACAGACACGTGTGAGCATGGGATGAGCATCTCAGCAAGGTTACAAGTCCAAAATCACTACGCCTATTTGAGCAGAGCAGAAAACTTGATGAGGTTGTGATGGGGGAGGGAGATAAAAGAGGTACAGATACAAACAAGTCTTTCAATCCTGAGATTTAAAAATTTTTAAAAATTTTAAAAAATACTTAGTTTATTAATATATTTTTTTTATTACAAATGTCCTCCCCCCATTTTCCCCCTTTGATATCCTCTCCCTGCTCCTCCCTGCCCCCACCTTCACCATACTATTGGTTGTGCATATATGAGTATAAGTTCTCTGGTTTATCTCTAAGATTTTAAATTTCCTTTTGGGAGAAAAGAAATGCAGAAGCATGCTATGCCTGCAAGTGCTAAATTCAGAGTGGCAGAATCATCAAGGAGAAAGTCTTTCTCTTTTAGGTTTTGCCCCAATGTCCTTGCTTCTTCTTTTTCTTCTTCTTCTTTTTAAAAAAATATATTTTCTTTTTACCATCCTAGGAAACTAAAATCTTTGTACCATTTTTCTAATAGTCACTTTCTGATTAGCCTCTTTGAAGAACTGCCAAGTTTTAACCTGACGTTTTCTTTCTTTCATCTCAAAGGTCTTAAGAGCCAACCTTGTATCTTGTGGTTTCTCAAAATTGATTCCTCACCAGTGGGTGGCAGCCTATTGCTTTCAAGAGCAGGAGCTACAAGTGTCTGTCTGCAGAGGACCAGTAGGGGGAGTATGATGTGTAAGAGAGAACTGGAGTTCTGGGGCAGATAAAGGGCTATTGAATCTACTGCTTAGCAGGATCAATGTGGCAGTTTGCTTGAACAACTTCAAATAAATACTGATTTAAAAAACCATGTATTGCATAAACTTTAGGATTATTTCTGGGAAGTTCTGGGGGACACCCTACAGAAAAAAGTGTTGGCTTGATAAACTTTTTTTTTTTTTGCTTCCAAACTCTCACAAAGAGATTTGATTTCATTAGAGAATACGAGCACTTGCCCCTCCCCCACAACTTCCCCAGGAGTCCAGCACCCCGAGTCAGGGGGTACGTAATAATGGGGTCATCTCAAGCTCCTCTTGCTAAGGATAATGTTTGCATAATCCTTGTGACCATTTCACCCATGTTCTAAATAGCGGGTCTGGGTAAAAGGAGGGTGTTCTTCTTAATTTCCAAAGGAAAATAAATTTTGATCACTCTATTAAAAAGTTTTGGTGAATCGGGGAAGCAGAAGCCCCAGGGCTGTAATATTCCATACACTGGTTAGTGAGGTCAACCAGTTTGTCTTCAACCCCAAACAGCTCAAGCTGGGAGGTAAGGAGCCCGAGAACTTGGAAAGAACAGCAGACGATGAGAAAATAGGCTGGGTTCTCGCTGCTCACGATCTGTCCCTCATTAGCTGAGCGAGTGGATGCATTCCTTAAGGCCTTGGGTAGGAGTTTTTTAACTACAAAATGAGAGGACTGGAGCGGACAGCCTCCAGGGGCCATTTCGTTCTCCAAAATTCTGGGAGGCTTCTCTTTCCTGTTTTAAACATCTCCAGGCAATCTAAACTCACATCTTTTAAAATTAATCTTTTTTTTTTTTGAAATGGGCTTAGGATACATAATGTGTTTTATACTTTCTTCACATTTCTCTCACTGGAAACATCAGCATGTTCCTTACCTGGATCCCTTACCCTGAGTGTTTTGCTACACAGGAGGGTATCCCTTGTGAGAGTGTCCATAACCTCAGAAAGTACCCTCATCGACATTTGTGCTTCTTTCACTTGGCTGAGGGAGCCCTCTGAGCTGCCTGCTTAGGTCCATTAGATCGCTAAAAAGCAATGCATTCATTTAATAAATATTCAGTGAGCACCTGCTGAGTTCCAGGTTCTCTGCCAGGTGCAGTAGTACTTTCCCAGGACTATTTGAGAATCGACCTTTCTCTTGCCTAAGAGTCTGTCTACGGGGGTGAAAGATGCCAGATTCTCAGAACTTCTCTAGAGGCGTGAGTTTCAAGTTGGGAATAACCCGTCCCTCCTTAGAACCTTCTCCACAGACTCCCACCTTAGGTGGCAGGATGTTAGATCAGTGGCACCCTGCTCCAAGGGTGAGTGGGGCCGAATCCTGAGCAAGGGGAGCTTTGTCCTGATTCACACAAAAGCCTCCTGTGGGATGTGGCAGCCCTGCTCCCCGGGGTCTAAGCATAAGAGGTTTTATTTCTTCCCCTCCCTCTCCTTGGATTCCTTCTCATTTTCATCTTTACATCGCTACTTCCCCAAATGAGAGATTCTTTCCCTCATTCTGGACTTCTCCTCTTTTAATTTTCTCCTTTGTAAAGAGTGCTCAAAAATACATTAAGTTTTTATGAAGCACTTGGTTTATTATACTAATAAATCCTCCTTTGGTTCGTGAGACATTTGCAGTAAACGTGATGAGTTTATGTGGAGGTGAAGGGAGCCCTGCATCTTCTTAATTAGACAGACGTGTATGTAAAGGAAACAAACGTCTGCTGGAGTGGAAGAAGGATTGGGCTTGGAGGAGAGTTTCTCCTCCGCTGTTTTCATAGGTTACTTTGGAGACTGCTGACTCACAGCATCCTTTGTGGTACAGTGCCTCCTTCTTCAGAAAGAAAGCGGAAGGGTCTGTCCTTTTCTGCATCAGGTCATTTATTCAAAATTCCCTCCCTCTCCTGCTGATATTATCGATGTCATGGGCAGGGAAAGCAGTTTGCGGCTTTCTAAGGAGAATGGCAGAGGCCTGTTGATTGCCTGGTGTAGTCATTCTCAACCATAATACACGGTGACATCGCCTGGGTGCTTCACATGTGTCTCCACTGCAGAGTGATACATGGCAACTATAATCTCTGCCAGTTGAGTTTCGGCATCAGTATTTCTTCATAAGCTGCCTAGAAGCTGTGCTTGAGAACAAATGGCCTGTGTTTTTCAAGGGTTATAACACAGAGTAATTTAGGAGCATTGATGGGTCAAATCGAAGTTGCTCAGTTCTGTCCCTGGTCATACAAACACACATGCATATGGCTTATCTAGTATGGGATACAAAGAAGGAGTTTCACTGACAGGCACAATCCAGAGAGAACACTGGTACACACACAATCCTGACCAGAGACATATCACAGAGGCATGTGCACACACACACACACACACACACACACACACACACCCGTGGTTAGAGATTATAGCTCCTGACACACATATAGACATATATCTGGCAAAGAGACATACTCCTAGAACTTCATAGAAACAGGCAACAGGCACAGACATAGATATAATTCCATGGAGAGATGTACACAGGAGCTCACATGTACAGATGTTGACCAGGCTACACACAGAGACACACAGAAGCTGACACAGAGATCTATGTTTACAGAGACATGAAGAGGCACCGAGGGGCACATTTGAACACCCTGCAGTGAATTGCACTCTTAGGAACTTGTGGGACTTGTAAGATCTTGAAGCACCGTTGAGGATTTGCTTCCTTGGCCTATTTCCAGGTTGGCATGAGGCGTGGAGGATGGAAGCTGTGTAGCCTCAGAGGAGGGGACCCATTAGCAGAAATAGATGCGGCTGAGAAGTTTTCCTTGGCACGGCCCCGCAATCTTGGAAAGGAACAAGAACAATACAACAATGGGGACCACCACTTTGGGGTGCTGACAGCTCTGGAGACTGGAACAAAAGATCCTGTAATAATGACACCTGACAGTCTACTAATTTCTCTCCCACCCATGACTTCAGACCTACCATTTGTAGTGAGCTTTACATGTGTAATGTTGTTTGATCTTCAGGAGAATCCTGTGGGCTAAGTGCTACTATTTACCCTCATTTTGTAGGTGTGGAAACTTGGGCACACAGAGGCGAGTTAAGTAGCTTTCTCTGGGTCACTAAGCTAGTAGGTTCCATTTCGTGTCGGTCTGGAGTCTGATCCTGCTTTTTCTCCCACCGAGAGGGAGTTACAACCTGACTGTTCTTGCAGATGAGAAGACAGAGGGTCAGAGATGCTAAGCACTCAGCCTGGGCTCTTCAGGGATACACTCAGGCTTTGAATTTGAGTGTCTGGTTCCTGGGCCAAGCCTGCCTTCACTACTAGACAGACCTTTGGTTCACTCCCTAGGCTGCATGTGAACTTGACAGTGTGGGGCTGGCGATTCTGAGAGTGAGGACCCAGAACTACGAATAAACAACGGCGGCCGTGCCACAACCTTCTTCAGTGTCAGGGTCTTATTCTCCTACAAGACACAGGGGTTGGAGGCCCTTGCTACTTCTCTCTACTCCTGTTTGCATCTGAGGACTTGGCATGTGCTCTTTGTACTACACAGACCACTGGCACTTAAAGCACTCTTGAATTTAAATTTGTCTTGGCAGAGTTTCCAGAATATATCCTGGCATCTCAGCTCTGGGGAGGAATGACCTCAACTTTGGGAGGATGTATTTTCTGTGTGTGTGTGTGTGTGTGTGCTTCACTGGAATGACCAGCGCTCACTGGATGGGCAGCTGTCTTGGTCACAGAGCCTCACTGTGGGGTCCTCTCCCTAGCACCCGACGGTGCAGAGGACTGAGGCTCGGGTATGCATATGATGTCTCCTGTCAGTCAACAGTCACTCGAGGGCTGTTCGAGCATCTATCACAGGCTTCTCCCTGTGACAGCTGCTGAGTGGTTACAAAGCTGGTGTTTCTGTCCTCAAGGTTTTTTTTTGTTTTTTTTTTTTAAACTGAGGAGACAAACTGATCAACTGATTAGGAACAAACCAGAGGCTAGAGATTGGCAGTGGCATGGACTGAATCTGACCATGAGATAACTCCTGCCACCCCCCACCCCAAACACACATACACAATGCTTCAAACATATCTCTAAATGAGTTGGAACTACCTAAATGTAAGACTATTTCACATAACCATCTTGAATTGTGTGTGATTCTATAGGGCGACTCTGAGCTTATAAGATGTGCTATTCCATTCCCCACCCTCTTGGTAGTCTTTAATTCTGGTCCTCCAAATGTATTAAGATTATCTGCCTGAGTGCTGCAGCCGTCTCATCCACTACCATGCACAGATATAAATTAATACCAAAGTTCAGTGATGGATGTCTTGGGAAGTTGAGGAGGGAAGTCACTGAGGGCTGGAGTGGTCAAGCCCTGTGAAGGAGATGGTAACTAAGCTGAACTATGGAAAAGTCAAGGTCAAGGTGAGAGGATGGAAGGTTGAGTGTGCTTGTGTGTAAGGTACATAAAAAGAGGAGCAAAAGGGGAGTACAACGTTAAATTCTGAATGGATTAAAGGCCTAAATGTGAGAAGTAAAATCTTTGAACGTTTGGAAGACAATACATAGACTATTTATTTTATCAGAACTAGGAAGAATTTATCTTAATGACCTAAATAATCCAATCCATAAAGAAAAATATTCAGAAGTTTGACTTCACTAAATTTAAAAAACAAACAAAAATATACACACCTGTTTCTATAAAAACACAGGAAATGGAATCAAAAGCAAGCTGAAGATAGGGAGAATATTTGCAATGCATAAAATGGAAGCTAAATAGCCAGAATTTGTGAAATAAAAACTCCAACAAATCCACAAGAAAAAGACAAACAACTCAGTGGAAAAATGTATAAAAATATAGGAACATTCAATTGATAGAAAGGAAATAAAATGGCCAATACATCATGAAAAGAGGCTCAGCCTCAAACATTTTATCTGTGAAATGCAAAGTAAAAGACTCCTAATAAATATAAACAATCACTTCATAAATACTACGCTGGCACAAATTTTAAAATGTGGCAGTTGCAAGGGGTTGGTAAGGATGGTGACATTGCCGTGTTCACATACTGTTTATAGGAGCACTTTGCACAGAGCCTGGGGAGAATATGCCTTGCATTAAGTTGTTAAAATGAACAACAACAACAGCATAAAGGACTAAGAAAGGAATGGAAGTATGTGGTCAAAGGTTCTCATGTTATGCATGAAGAGGTATAATACTATCTGAAGATAGATCGTGATAAATTAAAGATGCATATTTTAACCACAGAGCAACCACTAACAAACAAAACAAGAATGTAGAATTAAGGAGTCAAAGCAGAGCTATAATGAAATATAATAATATTCTATTCATCCAAAAGAAGGCAAGAAAAAAGGGACAAAGACAAGATTAGATGTGTAGAGAATGAAAAGCAAGATAGCATATTTAAACATAAATGACCTAAATACACAGTTAAAAGTGGAGATGGTAAAAGTGGATTTCAAAAGAAGATCCAGCCCTGTCCAGTTTGGCTCAGCGGTTAGAGCGTTGGCCCGCGGACCAGAGAGTCCTGGGTTCGGTTCCCGCTAAGGGCACGTACCTTGGTTGTGGTTCATCCCTGGCCCCAGCTGGGGTCGTGTGGGTGGCAGCCAGTCGATGTGAGAGACACATCGATGTTTCTCTCTCTCTCTTCCTCCTTCTCTCCCTCCCGTTCTATCTGAAAATAAATGAAAAAATGTCCTCAGGTGAGGATAAAAAAGAAAAAGAAATCCAATTATATTGAATTTATAAGAGACACATTATAAATAAAAGACAGAGATAAGTTTAATGAAAAGGACTGAAAATGTATTAAAATATATTTAGTTCAATGAATAATCATGAGAGAGCTAAAGTAGCTGAGTAATAAAAAAAAAAATAGTCTTCTTAACAAGGAAGATTTTAAGGGATAAAGAGGAAAATCCCATAATGATAAAAGGGTCAATTCATGAACAAAACATAACAACCCTGGATGAGCCTGCACAGTAACATCGTTTCAAAATTCATAAAGCGAAATTTGGCATCACTGAAGGGAGAAATAGATAAACCTATAATTATAATGGGAAATTTCAAAACATTACTCTAAAATTTGATTGAATAATTGCCACAGAAAAACAGTAATGCTGTGGAAGACTCGAGCAGCTCTGTTAACCACCTGGAACTAATTGGCGTTGATAGAACACAGCATCCGCGAGAGCAGAAAACAATCCTTTCAAGTGCTCACGGAACACTCGAGGTGACCACATGCTGAGCCATGAAACAATTTCCAGTAAATTATGAAGATTGCAGTCATACGGAATATGTTCTGTGACCACCACAGAAGTAAAATAGACACCAATGAGGGAAGATGTCTTGGAAAGTCCTGAAACTTGGAACTGAATAACACACGTAAATAACGAATGGGTCTAGGAGGAAATCACCAGGGGAAATAGTTTTAACGGAATGAAAATGAAGCAAAACTTCAAAATCTGTGGGTTGCAAACAGCTGGCCGGGGAGGGGTCCCTTTCAGACATGAGCTCAGCTGTGTCTCAGGGGACCCAGATCTTCACACGGTGCGGTGCTGTGTCCCTGTGACGGTTTCTGGAGAAACACTTGTCTTAGTTGAGCACACCCATAGTACACAGCCACTCAAACGTGTCACCTCTTGTCCATCCACAAGGAGCAGGGCAAGTGAGAGCAACCCAGGAATCACACTATCTTGTCTCAGAACAAGCGTTCCTGCTCCACATCTTTTGGGCATTTGTGAATATTTTAGTACTGCTGCATATGTGAGCCTCAGGTGATACTTATCAATACAACACATGCAGCATAACACACCTGTATTAGAAGAGTTCGGAGTGGGGGTATATGTTAGACTTGATCTCCAGTGGATATCTCAGCAGAAACCAAGTTGCTCTGATGGCATAGCCCAAGAAAAAAAGATCTACCAAGTTCATTTGACGAGGTTTCCACTCTTCTTATGACCTGGTTATTGAACGATTTCTTGGAGTTAGTAAAATACCCTGGTATTTTTTCCTATTTGCTTAAGTTGGTTTTTATGACTCCAGAGCACAAGAACCTGGTATCCGTAATCAAGCTTACCCAGATAATAAGTGGCTGTTGGGGATTCAAATACAGATGGGATGAACTCCAGGACAAGCAACTGTTTATATTCATGTTTAAAGAGCACAGATGGTAATTGCTGCCCAATGAAAAATTTTAATCTATAGATATTTGGTTTTTGAAGACTAAAATGAACATTTGAGTAACTTTTCCCTCCTTCCTATTTGATTTAAATGATTTTTCTTTTTTTTCTCCCCTAAATCACATTTGGCTTATTTTAATGATAAATAAGAGAGGCATCTTATTCATTTAGGAACGGTTGCTTCTCCCCTTCTCCACTTTCCTACTGCACATTCCTCCTGGTTCCCTCACAGGGAACGGAGCTGGTTCTCACACGCAATCAGTTCCACTGCGTCCAGGGATTCGACAGAGGTGACTGGCAACAGGGAGATTTTCTGCTTTGCAGAAGATCATGGCGCTCCAGGAATTGAAACCACGAGTCCCAGCTCCCCTGCAAACATCTGCTCTTCATAGATAGCGCCGTCAGGTGCTCATTGCAGCTCCTCACTCTGTTGTGAAAGCATCTGTGTAGCTCCTTTCTGAAGTTGTTTATTTCGAAATGACATGCTGGAAGCAAAGGCCAAACAGAGTAGGTTTGCAGAAAGCTGTAAGTTAATTTGGTGGGTTTCCTGTTCTTGAGTGAACTTTCTGATACCTCCGCCTTGTCACGGTCTGAAGCATATCAGTTCATTACATTCGGAAAAAATACATATTCATGTGTTCAGTAAGTAACTTGGGAAGAACTGTGTTTTATGTTACTGCACCGAAAGCTGATGGGCATGCATTTTCTAACCTGAATAATTGCATTAGAGGAGGGTGATGATGATCATAGAGCTTGGACTACATCTGTCCTGGGCACTGCTGCACTGCTTGAAGAAGTGGTTATTTTGAAGACATCCATACCCTTTGCCTTGTTCAATTTTTATCCCCTTGAGTTATTGATGTTGCAGTTTAATTTGCAATGGTGTCATCCGGGCCAGCTTCCCAGGCAGGCAACCTGTGCTGTTACTTAGAAGGACCCCACACTCGGGTTAATCCTCTGCAGTTGCTATCTGAAAAAAAATTTTTGACACATTTTGCACTTGATCTTAGCCAAAAGGCCGAGAAGCGATTTTTTGACACATTTTGAACAAGAAGCTCTGACTTTTTCTTTTGCATTGGTCCCCACAGATATATAGCCAGACACAGGAGTGATTGAACTGCAGGGACTGAAGTGGGCCAGTCGGAGTTAACTAATGAAATGAGCACAGAGCTTGGTCACTGGTTAGCTGCGTGACCTGCAGTAAGTTTGGTCCTTAGTTTTCTCAATAGGAAATAAATAGATAAATAAATAAATAACATACCCACTTACTCCCACATAATTGTGATGCTTAAAATGAAACGATGCTTGTGAAGACACAATGTATATAGTAGCACTATCTATTTATTTACTTTTTCTTTATAGAACTGAAGACTTTGATTAACATTGAAGTCTTTGTGGCTGAGACACATTTGTTGTAGGGCAAATTGTCTCCCCCCGGCTTACCTGCTAGAAATGTTCACCACTCACACTTTCATAATATGTGTATTTTCAGTATTTGGGTCACGTAATAGCTGTTGTTTCAGTTCAGGTCTCCTCCTTGGCTGTACGATACAAAGCCTGACATCCTAAATCAAGGTATTAAAGGCCAGACCTGAACTGAAAAAGAACTGAAGAGAAACTCAGAATTTTACATTTGCTGTGTTTTGAGTAGAAAGAGCTTTGGTGTCAGATAGACTTGGCTGTGCCCAGTTTGCTAACTTAGAAAATGGGGGGGAAAAAGGGGGGGGAACTTTCAAAGTCTTTGTGAAGCTACAAAATCACTTTTGTAAAGTGCCGAGTTCTATGGGGCCTCAATAGGTGGTGACTATTATTATTTATTTTTCATCTTTTATTTGTACTCATTTCATGAATGTTTTGTGTGTGTGTAT